>CM073759.1:172752201-174022201 GCA_037127475.1 Arma custos
TATCTAGGGAATATAAAATAAGTATTAGACTGTACTTTAATTTCAAGAATAATATTAAGTTACTTCTACTAAAACTTAATTTAACCTACTGTATGACAATTAAATGAACAGTTGTAATTTGAAAAATGAGGGGTTGGTCCGCCGTTAGGCTGTTGAGGTTTATACTATACCCTCAGTGAAGCAACAATATACAATTTTCAGTGTACATATTTTACCGTTTATATTTTTTTATAACATATAATATATATAGATTTTCAGTAAATGAGCAGTTTGTGGTAATGATCAAGTTATAATTTAGCGAACGTATTATCGCTATTATATTTGACTTAATCCTAAATACATTAGTCAATCCTATATAATATCAAAATATATTTGTATCTAGAGCTGTCAGATACACACGATATAATCGAATATGTTATTAGCACACATCTATCGTTTTGACATCCTAATCCACCTGGCATTTAAACATAGCTCTCATACCGAAAATGTTTCGTGTATTAAGCCATTTCATATATTAACTTAATAAAGATACAAACTAATGAAGGGGTAAAAAATTAAAAACAACAAAAATATAAAATAAATGAAATTAATAAGTAAGCAACAATATTGAATGGTATAATAGTTGTTATAGTAAAGAGCGATGAAACAAATGAAAATCTACTATTTAACGATGAGTGATAACAGATATTGTTAAAAACTCTTAAGATGAAATAAAAGGTATCAAAAACGTTGTAAGACAAGATTTTTAACTATGATTAAGTTAGTGATATCAAAACTAATAATATTATTTTAAGGGAGGCTAAAAAGTATATAAAATAATAAGTGCTGTCCAACTACATTGGATTGCCATAACACGCAGCATACTCATCAATCCATATTGGACATATTGTACATTACAATTTTAAATTTATGAATATTCGTTTTACACAATAAAAATATAACAATTTCTTTAATATAATAAACTATTTATTAGAAATAAAATAAAGATAGACTCATTGATTATTTTCACACATAAATGTTTCTTTATAACTTTTTGTAACACTTGTTTTAGTTTGGATCTGCTCAGGTTTAGGGACTGGCTGGATAGGACAAAAACTTGATTTCTGGGCCTTTTAAAATCTCCGTTACATCGTTTTTTCTGCGCTTTTTTTCATCAAGTCTGAGGCTCAAAGTGTATTAATTTAAAATAAAATAAAAACTGTTGTAATTAAATAACACAAAACTACGAGTGTGTATCATTATTATTCAATTTGTTAATACTAATAATAATTATAAATGATCTGAATTGATATAATCATAATCAAAAATACTTATGCAGGTAAGATTCAAATAACAATAAACTCATAGCTTTTGAAAACTCAATAGAACTATAAAAAGGGTCATCCCTGGCTATTAATAGTTCAAATAATTTACCCGCCACTAATTTACAGTTTTAGATACGAAATAAAATTTTGTCCATTATAAAATATTGAAATTAACAGGCGGTCGGAAAATTTGTAACATTCATAAATATTTTAAAACTATGAACAAAAATGTATATATAAATATAATACTTTATAGCACTAGCAACAAAGGTATGATACATGCAAACGAATAGCGTTTTCATAACATTTAAACAATACATATCTGAATGTATGGAATATCCCAATCTTATCCACAAAAGGCAAAAAACGATTCATTTTACATTGGTATACATTTAGGTCCAATATTGGATTGAGAGGTCATTTTTCTAAACAACGGTTATACAATGAACTGAATCGTAAAAATCACACTATACATTGGAGCTTTTCCCTTCAGCATTCTAGGCTCAAGTAACCTCTTAAGAGGGTGTACCAAACGTCAACCCCTGAGTTATGCCACACCATTACACATATTATAGGGGTGTGAGGAGGAAGAGAAATCACAAAATACAATAAAACAAAAAAGAAAAATTATATTTAAAAAAACAATAATCTATAAAGAATTATCTATACGAGCTGTCGAAAAGATTCTTATCAGTTGGAACGTAAAGAGTATAAAATATACTGTCTAAACCAATCAATTTCTCAGAATAAATATTTTTGTTTTGTGTCAACATTAAAAGAGATCTCAATTTGCATGTACAATCTCATAATCAAATATAATTTTTTTTTTTCTGTAAAACTGTTTCTGGAGAGAGAAGTATTAATATATTCAAATAAGGCGAGATCCTGTTTCAATAAAAGGCAGCCGAGCGTAACTAAACGACTCGCAAGGTTTTCCTAAATAAACTCTTTTTATTTAAATAATTGGAACAAAATTACAGATTTAATTTTTAATCATGTTATTCTGGGGATTGTGAAATGTTGTTTTTTAATCCTTACATATACAATGGAAGAAATGTTATTTAACATTTGATGATATATGACGTTCATTTTTTTGGCTTTAAAACCAAATTCATTTTTAATTTATATTCTGTTATTTTTATCTAATAAATCATTACACAAAGATGGAATATACCACTCGTGACTGACACGATTAAGAAATACTACAAACTATTTCGTGAATCACTTGCTGGACACGAAAACTTGGTACAAACATTACCACAGAATCTGACAAGGAGATGAAATGCCTCTGGAGCAGGGATCTAATGAAGAAAGATGAACCACGTCAGGAGTGCCTTCAATGGCTTTCTCCACACACGCTTCCACGTGAATCCCTTAAAGCCGCTACACACGGTCAGTTCAGTGTGTTCATTCCTAACTGTCACTTCTAGCTGAACGCAACATTCGCATCCAGACGCCCACTTCGGGTGCCAGTTCAATGTGCTACCTCTTGGAAGCTCCAAGCTCCCAGGTGGTCCTAGTCCCACAATTTCGGTTGGTAAACGTCATCCGCTCCCATACCGCTCGCCAACCTCCCTAATTTTTTTAATTCCTTCCGAAAGGCACTTCCTAAACTGTTGATTTCCTCGTTTCTAACGATTTGTGTGCGAGGGTATCGATCTCTTTAACATTTTGAACAAGAATTTTACATGATTCCTCTCGTTTTTTTTTGTTATGATAGTCCTTTGAAGTTACTTTCCACAAACATTCCTCCCCTCTACACAGTTCTATAAATTCTAAAACGAAATCTTTGCCCCTACTAACCATATTATCACTCAGTAATAAAAACACACAAAACGAAGGAACACAAACGAGGTCTGGAAAAGCGATTGAAAGGGTGATATCTATCCAACGACACCTGTACGCATGCTCAGATAACTAATGCGACACACCGAACTGACCGCGTGTACCGGCCTTTAGGGGAGGTTTTAAAATAAAGACCGCAGATACAATATGTCCCAAATTTGAGGCAAATATATTGCGATAAATATTGCGCAATTTCTTAAATACATTTAATATCTTTTAAAAATATATCCTGTTATTTTAATGAATTTTCAATTATTATGAAGAAAAAAGAGACAAAAATATTAAATAATTATTTCTTCCTTGGCTTGGCCCTCGCTCTAGTGAGTTTAGCTAGGAATAATTCAAATCTTTAGTACTTAGAATTTATTAGTAATTTTGCGTATACAAAATTTTTAGTTACAATCGCGGCAATGAACGCAAATGGTCTTGATTATTTAGACTAACAATCCAAGGAGTCAAAACAAACGTAATGATTCTATTTCCTGTTGCTAAGTATTTATTCGTCGTTATTAAAATACTTTTTAATAACTATAATTAATAACTAACACTACACACTTTTTCAGGTCCAGAAGTGGACTAAAACCATGAAATGCAATGCCATGTTTTGAAATTTTAGACTTCTGGAATGCCTCAAATATAATCTTTCACCATTTAACAACTCGTACTTTTTATTTTTTATTTTTATCAATATGCATAGTTTCAATTCAAGTTTAATCATTTCTCCTTGCAATAACATACTGTACGTAGCCTTATGGGCAGATATATATTATGTTTATTTTGCTATTCATTTTTGTTATTCTAAAGGAAACAAGTCTCAAATTAAGTTACTTTCATATATTCTAATCTATTCTAAATAGCTTTATTGTTAGGCGAAAAGTTCAACAATACATGTTTTTTCAATCATTTAATAATAAACTCGCGATTATAGCGACTCTGCGTCGTCTATCCTCCCATCCTACTTATAGCAAATTATACAATCTCGCCATCCATCATACATCTCCCTTCTCTTTCAATTCAAATACGCTATCTTTTCATCATAACACCCGGCTCTTCAACGATCAGGAAATTTCCACAAATCTTTCCTTATCCGATTTCCCATCTGTACGGAATTCTATCCCTCATTATAACCAATATCCCAGCGATAACATTTCGCTTCAATTACTCCCTGAGCATCCAGTGCCAATGTATCCAATCTAAACCAAATGTTGTTCAGGGAATCGCACTAAATAGAAAGCCTTTTCCTACTAATTGAGAGTACTCAGATTTCGGAGGCTGAATAAGCCACAGAAGGATGTTATATCTCACTCGGTTGTAAACTACGAGCAAACGAAATATATAAAGTATCAAGAGCTACAAATAGTCTGCAGTGGATTTTCCTAATAAATTAGCCCAATCCCACTTAAAGATTTTATCAAATAATATTAAAATAATATTAAAAGTTCACACTACAACTAGAGAGTGAAAATTATACGTTATATTTTTTGGGCACCACCAATGTCTTTAAATACAATCATTGATATGTAGCCATCTGGCCAATTAAGTAAGCTGACCGTTTAAAATATAGGTTTCATAAATTTAATATTTTAAGTACAAAAACTGAACCATAATGAAAAATGAACCAAACAAAAACAGATACGTGGAACGCAATTACTCCTTGAGGCAGCCCGAAATGCTACTTGTGGTGACAATATCTATTTATTTCTATGAATGGCAAATGGGACTAGTTCAAGAAATAAAAATAAAGTAGCTGTAAATTTAGCTAGAAAAAAAAAATAAAGAAAAGAAAATAGAGAAAAAGGAATGAAATACCTTACGGGAAAAACAGCTGAAGATGGATACAAATTTTAACTGAGGTCAATTCAAGAACTCGATGAGAAGTTCGAAGAGATTTCTGTCAGTATGAGACGGAGGTATGTTAAGTGATTGTGGACTGAGAAGTTGGCTACAAAATTCCGAACCTATGAAATAGGCAGTGCAACCTCAATGGCTTCGGGAGGTACGTCCGGACTTAAAAGGGATAAGTAAACATTGGACCGACCGAGCTAAAACAATAAATAGAAGTAGAATTGAAGGTGTGGAGGACTTGACCCTCGACCGGCACTTGACGTTATCCCAACATTGAAATAAGAAGATCAGGTCGGTGAGAACCAAATCTTACATGCTTAATCACCTTTTAACCTCACCGAACTTATCACTCCGCCTCAAAGTAATGATCTATAAGGCAGTTATTAGACCAGCACTCCTTTATGGGGTGCCTATGTTGAATATCATTTCGCCAACAACTTCAAAAAGACTCCAACAATTTCAAAACCGTATGCTGAGGCGTATAGTAAAGCACTCTCCTCTACAAAGGACGAAATCAGACATAATACACGAGACCCTCGTACTTCCGACGGTAACGGACTTCATCACACGGAGGCATATCAAATTCTTTGATAGCCTCCAACACTGCACGAACCCACTATTCAACGCACTTACACCGAAAGGACGACCTCAGCGCTGGCAAACACGTCTTAAGACACTCAACATGGACTGAGTAAACTACTAACAAACTCCAATCAGACAGAACTAGTGAGCCCCATCACTAGATCCCCCACTCCTTCCATCTAATTAATGTTCAGAAAATTCAATGTGCAATCCTCTCTTAAAATGCACCTGGAGATGGTGGAGATACCATGTATCATTAGTAATATTAATATGTTATTTTTCAAATATCAATAAAAGCCAAAGGGGTTAAGAAAAAAAAAAGGTGTTCAGTATAGCTACCTTTATATTCTGCAGAAGAAAGAGAAAGATTCAATGCCTAAAATGTCTCTGGGAAGAAGCTAAACGAGAAGAAATAACACCTTGAGGAAAGAACTGTGAACGGTTGTTGTAGTCCATAAATGGTCATTATTGAATTATAATAACAATAAATAAACGGAAAGAAAATTTATCTTAAAAAAATTGTGAAACTTCTAGTGGTGCGTTTGGCGAGTGAGAGCAACCGTGATGCGATACTCCGAGCAGATGCTAGTATGTACACCGTGATGTGAACATGGGCAGCTCCTTGTGTGTGTAGCGTGATGCGAAGTCTCGACTCCAATATTATTAAATATTAATAAACACCTACTAAGTAGGTAACTAATTTAAGAGAAGTAAATTTTTGTTACTATCTGAAACATGGATTCCTGACGAAGAAGAAATAACTTTACCGATTTCAATTGCATAGCTAAATTCAACAGACCAAATGTTAGATTTGCTGGAGTTGCCACATATAAAAACAACAGTATTTCACAAATGTCTACATTAAATATAGATGTCATGATACAACATGCTACGGATGTTACTGTTATTCAAATGGATGTTGGCGATATATGTGCTTCTCAAATTACATTAGATGAGGGGAGACAGATACTCATGGTTGTTTTAGATATTTTACCTAACCAAAAAATCAAAGATATCATCTCATTTTTACACCGGAGTTTACTTCCGTACAGTAGTGTTTCAATAACTTTAAACGAAAATTTAGATCAACTACCCATGATTCTAGATGTAGACTTTAATGTAAATTTCGCAAAAGATGAGTCAGCACCATTGATTATGTTTCTTCAACAAGATTTTCAGTTGTATATTAATAATAATCCAAGGGAATCTAAAATAAAATATGGCACAAAAATAAATGCATTATTTACAAGGCACCTCCATAACGTTAAAAGTAACACTTTTGTTGCTTATTTTAGTTACCATCGACCAATTGTAACTTTGATACCATCAGAAACAGAATTGTAATGTTTTATTTGAATTAAAATGGCCATTATGTATATTTTTTAATGAAAATATAATTATTTTTATCACATAAATCTAAAAAAATGTATGTATTCCCTTCCATTACATCCTTTTCTTACAGTTAACAATTAATTTTTTTCCAATAACATCCAACTTCAATGTTTCACATCTACAACGCGTCCCGCGAAGACTTATTTTTTGGTTTATTCTTGTTATATTTTGTTAATAACTTTGAAATCAATTTTTGAGTCAAAGAATTTACTACTTCTAATTGTTATAACAAATCACTTCATGCAGTTTTCGTTTTTCTCCTCCTTTCAACCAAAAATCTCGGACGAGATATTTACATAATATGAGTCAGGTAAATAATACACTCCTACCACTGTGAGCAGAATAAGTGAATATTTTAAAACTATTCCGTATTAATGGATAATATATGGATTGAAGTAATGGTTTATAATAATATAATAATCAATAACATAAGTAAGATGCAATAATAATTGAATTCAATGATACTAAATTACATACTGACGACTGCAAGTAGTTGAACAAAAGCCCAGATTGGAACTTACCTGCAAACAAAAAAAAAACAATCATTAATACGTCTTTAAAAAACATAACAATTTTTATTTCTTGTATCACATTTATATAACGATGATTTTATTTGTAACAAAGTTAGGATCATTAAGTATTTCGGGTTTTAAGGATTGGATACGAGAGGAATTCGATGGCTTAGTGGAGCCCAAAGCTCTTTTCCGTTAGTCCAAATAGGTCTTATAATAGTCATTTATATGGGTCTTTGGCATTGAGATCATTATGGATGATTTTAGTCGTAATAAAATAAGAAGCATTAAGGATTTTGAATATTAATTTAGAAAAATACACCTATTTTCTAGATTGTGCTAAAAACAGATAAACATGAGTCAGAGGGAATGCTGGAGATGTCGGAATTTCAAATAAGGGAAGAACACATTCTTCGGAGTACGACGTGGCCTTAAGCTTTTTATTTTTTTCTTACAAGGTCAAACTTGGATAAGAAAGCTATTTTTATAATCACATGTATAAACTCTGCGATCTCCAGGCTAAATATACTATACTGCATTGAAATAACACTGAGTATCATTAATCTGCATTGAATTTATTAGATTCCGTACGGACGTACAGTTAGCCCGTCAGACTGCTGGAAGCAGCAAGTTCTTAAGTCCTCTAACTCTAAGACGGAAGATAGTAGATCTACCTGCGGGAGTCCGAGGTGTCGGAATAGATCCGATGGTATCGAGCCGCATTAGCATATCTAATATTAGGCTACGAGCTTCAGAGGCGTTTCGTTTGTTTATCATAGTGAGTCGTAATTCCGACTTCCGGATAAAGGATACTTTGGAAGCCAATGGACATCCTGGATGTGCTATGAGATTGGTTGTTTGTTTGTTGTTTGTTCATTTAACGTCACTTTATGCTGCTATGGCTAATCGGACGATGATACAGTGGGAGCTCTAAATTTTGCCTATCTAGGTTTAATTAGAATAGGGATTTTTTACGAGTACCTGACATCGTACAGGCTCGGGACCCCCGTTTAACGTCCCTTCCGAAGGACGGCGTAACTAAGAATTTTTTACTCTCTTAAAAAAATCCTAGGGCCACCTGCCGAGCTACGAACCCGCGATCTTGGGCTTAGTAGTTTGTTACGCTAACCACTAGACCACAAGTGACCTTCTATGAGATTGGTGATACAGTAAAAACGTGAGATGTCTTCATATAAAGAAAAAAAACTGTACTATTACTGCCCACGTATCCCTATTATATACATAATTACATAATTGGGACTGTCTTTTTTACATATACAGCCCTAGTGAGTAAATGGTAATGTCGGATTTTCTCCAAAATGAGTTTCTTTATTCTCTTAGGGAATCGTGTTATTTTTGTAGTGTATAGGTAGAGGTTGGTGGATTAGTCCAGGCATTGCCATTAAATGGAGTTATTACTCATATTACAACTCCATTTCGAGTCAAAAACTACAATAATGGCATGATTACAGTTGTAACTCTCCCAAGACAAATTCGACAAGACCAATTATAGACAGGGCATGTATAAAGGTTGAGCGGGAAGACGGTTTTTCTGCAAGGTCGATTTATGGTTGTTTACAGAATTAATTATTTATTTGCCACAGTCGGTATCAAACCTGGGACCAACGACTCAGTAAGCCAACACTCTACGTAATCCTCACCCCACTTGCCCAAAGTAATAAATAGTAAAAATGACACCAGAACCTTTCAAATAATGAAAAAAAAAACCTACCACTACAATCTATGAGGATTATGAGGTTCATTACACAATAGGGACTGTATTGTTTATTTGCTGAAAGTACAAGGAGACGATTTTTCTGAAGTCATACTCAACCGCTAGGTTTCTTCCCATTTTAAGTCCTTAATTTACCGATCTTGGGTGAGCTGCAGGAAGGTCTTCAGGTATCACAGACTCGATTCACGGCTATAAGCCAAGTAAACTATTCATATATTATTGCTAGTCTCTAACTCGAGACCTACAGCTCATTAACCCAACCCCATACCACGCTACCTAGAAATAATAAATAATTAAAATAATACCAGGCTCTTTAAAATATTAATGATAATAATAAAGAAGAAAGAAGAAAAAACGCCGTCCAGTAAGGACATGGTGTAGAGAACAGGGGGAAGAAATGGCATCGAAGGGTCTCCGACGGCTGAGTCGTTTCGCGGCAGTAAACAGAATAAATTATTTTTCTGCCAAAGCCAGAATTAAACTCGAAACCTTAATTTTAGTTGATATTGCCATGCACAATGCTATCTCCTCCCCTTGTTAAATCAAAATTCTATAATACAAATATTAAAATTATATTTACAACTTTTAGACATTGAAAAGAAAATTATAAATAAGATCATGGAAAGGTCATCAGTTTGTCATTAAGATAAGGATGTAAAACAGACATTCATCCAGAAATGGCTTAAACAATTTTTCATTATTACATTTACTTATTAAGTAGTACAATACTACTTAATATAAAGAATATAGTAAAACGTTCATTATTTATGATAATTAATAGTACATAGGAGAAAGTCGCTACATTACACACAATAATTAAAAAGTATATTTTAAAGCTTGAATGCTACTGTATTTGTCCATGAATAGATCAAAACTGAGTTACGCTCCATTGACCATTTTCAATCAAGTATAAAAGCTTTTGAGACCAAAATCCCGCATAGTCGATTCACGGCTGTTAACAGAATAAATAAATAATTTATCTGCCAAAGCCGGCTTCTGCATCAAACATTACTTTGCATTATCTCATACCCTGCCCTACATACTAATTAAAAATAAAGAAGAACAATTTTTTTTTAACAAAGCTTAAAGAAATGATTTCCCCACGAATTTGGCTTTTAATTGAATAGAAAGAGAAGAAGAAAAAATGATGATAATATTACAAAATAAGAATCCCATGGGGAGAGGGGCTGAAATATATGACTCAGATAATTATAAACTGAGAAAGTGTTTGTTGTGAGAGAACTATTCTACTATATCTCCAAATGGAGCTTCTTGTACTTAGCGACGCGGAATCATGTTATTTTCGTAATGAATACGGATCTAAGTCAGACATTGGTTTGAAAAGGAGTATTGCTTATTACAACTCTATTTCAAGCCAAAGACTACAAGAATGACATGATTCCGCTTCCCTCAAAACAATTAACTCTCTTTGGACAAAATTCGACTTAAACACTTATTCGCCGGGACTGCCGTATTATGGTTCAGAGAAGAAAAATAATAATGTTTCATGAATATTTAAAATGTTTATAATGAATAATTTAAATCCTTGAGCTCAATATTGCATTTATTTCTCCTGTTATGTGCAAGAACAGTCCATCAGTTCACTTAGTGTCAATGCCAAGAGAAATGCAACGAAGTCTACTCTATGGGTTCAGCGTCCTTGGTTTTGCAGGGCATGAATACGGTAATCAGAAAAATAAATTGTTATTGTTATTGAAAATATATATTTATCTTCTATGCTATTTAAACTGCTTTATATAATCAGAATAATGTATGCATGAAAAACTATGTTGGATAACGGGTTACAATGTTCAAATGAGCTATTCATGCGTGGTCAGGTACTGGTTTATGATATTTAATTTATTATAAAATTATAAAAAATTTATAATAAAATTAAATCAATGACGCTATTTGTGTCATTGAATAATTTATTCAATTATTGAAATCATTTCAGCTTACATTAGGTTAAATTCTCCAAATATTTTAATTTAAACACAATACGAATTAGTACAATACGTTAGAAATTTTATTTATCGAAAATACTCAGCAATAAAAAATATTTTAAAAAATGTGATAATTTCTTATTTTAATATAATATTTAAAAATCAGGAGCTGAGTGGCTCAGTGGACGAAGGGCCTGAGTTCAAATCCCGCTGCTAGGCAGGCTTTTATTTCATCTGTTAGCGACCGGGGGTCATTAGATTCGTATGGAATCTAGGAACTTCTAGGGGCTCACCCAGCCTCTATAAAGTGAATACCCAAAATAAGGTAAATCTGGCGGTTGAGCGTGATCTAGGACAGAACCGTTGTCCAAGAAAAAATTAGTGTTTCTAGCATGCACTGAACCCCTCCCCCCCCCCCCTTAGGCCCTTCAGGGGTTGTAGTGGTGCAGTTTTTCGATTTTTTATTCAAATATCAATCCTTTGAAATTATTTTTAGTAGCATAAGTCTTCATTGTTTTAAAGTGAATAATGGAGAAATTAAAAACAAAAAGCCATAAATCATAAAAACAACAGGAAACAAAAACGTCCGCAGATATTTAGCCAATTCAGGCAACATGAGAACAGAAACAGAATAATAAATGAAGACAAAATAAACAAAACACATCGCTTTTGGGCCGTGATTGTGGCAGGATGCTTTCTCTTGTTGCTGTCATGCTTGACTGTTATATTCGGTAGGTGATTTAATTATTTGTTTTCTTCTTGTATTATTTCCTTTTGTCTTGATGAAACCTGAAAAGGAAAAATATCCGCAGGTATTTTTTTTTATTGTAATTTTAGTGGCTTCTGTGCTTTTGATTTATTTTATATTAATAATGTTTTATTACAGTTTACTATTAATTTAAAGATTATAAAAGACTTATAAGAGTAAAAAGCAGAATGAGTATCGACCAGCCAGGGCTGAGAGCAATGACATGTGCAACTACAGCAGTGAACACGATGATGCAGCAACTACTGATTATGCTAGAGCTACCAGAGTCAATATTGAAACATGTAGTCCCAATAGGCCATAGTGTGAGTCTGTATAGCATGCGTTTCTACATCTAACACTACTTCATTTAACTTTTCAAAGTATTTTTAAATAAATAATAAAGAAATATTACTTGGGTTAAGGATAATTAAACAGATATATAAAAAGAAGATATTTTAAAATAAAATATTCATTATATTTCAAATAATAATAAGAACAAAATTTAGCACTACCAATAGCAGTGTTTGATTCAGTAGGTTTTTAAGGCTGCCGTAGTGAAAAATCTTGATTTAGCAGAAATCCTCACCAAATCAAAGTTTTCCCCCTGATTAATTTAGTATAGAATATAATATAATGAAAAAGTAACTTAAATCTGGGACTTGGTCCCTTTAAAATAACAAACATGTACAAAAACATGACAACCATCTAGCAAAGGCTACATAATACAAACTCATGAAGTATTTACAAAAGCTACAAAAAATAAATAAAAAAATAATAAATTTAATGACAAAATACTAAGCAACTAAAGAGAAGAAATAAATGACAGCGAATAATAACTATAAGCTGATGTAATAATGTAATTACATAAAAGAAAGACTATACGATATAAGCCATTATTTTATTCTGGGTCATTCAAGCAAATAGCTAAACCTACTTAAAAAACATTTGTTTGGAAATAAAGAGATGTTGGTAAAACAAGTGTTTCAATGAGGATAGAGAAGAAGAATGGTGGATATTTGGAGGGATCGAGTTCCAGATGGTACAAGAACGGAGCAACAAACTACTTAAGGTGACGCGAGCTCAATTAAAAACGATCCGGAATGTTTTGGAAGATGCGAGACAACCCTTTTTATATTCTCGTATTGTTTTTAAGAAAATGGGAAAGACTTAATATTATTCTAGTTTTAGGACCCGAGGTTAATTCTGGATTTAAGGTTTATATAGCGGAATCGTTTTAAACTATTCGAAAGTAGTTTTAAACTAGTAGAAATTGTTTAGCTAGAGTAAGGGTTGATTTTAATTTTTGTCGACAAACAGTAGAGAATTGGGACAGTAAATTAATTTGTTTGAGGGTTGATCTGCCTGCGAAAATAATTAGGAGATGTAATTTATAGCCAATTAGTCTTCTATTCAACTTGTTTCAGTAAAAAAATATAGTACTAGTTATGAAAGCGCCAGTTGCAATCTGGATTCCAGTGTTATGGCGAGAATTTAGGTTTGGTAATTTTCGACAAGTAGATCCGTAGGTAGCTAGTGGTGTAGTGGATAGCAATAACAACCTTCACGCATGCGGGTCGTAGCCCGTCCTTTAGAAGGGACGTAAAATTGGGATATCGAACGTGTGCGATGTCAGGTACGGCTTAAAGATCTCTGTTCTTTACAGCATCGTCCGACTAGCCATAACATAAGGTGATGTTAAATGAATCCATAATAGATCCGTGACTAATTTGGCAAAAATGAAATCCGGATATAGTTTTATCATTGTGAAGCTATCTGAATCCCATAATGTAAATGATAGTAATGTTTTGTTATATTGCCAGACTAGCGTTTGTCCGCGTTGATTTTAAATGGAAATTTATGTTGAGTTTAAACGGAGAGTGAATTTTGAATTCCATAAATTAACTCCATATTAGAAACAATCACTTAAAGCTTTGTGGAAGAAAATGGTCCGGGTAGAGGTCAATAGATTTCTTTTAGAATTGGAGAAATATTTATTAAGTAGCCAAAGTTTCGACCTACTTTGTAGGTCTTCTTCAATCTATCATATACAATATCTGCAAATATATCATTCAAAATGACTTAAAGCATTTGTGAATTCAGCCAGCCTACCAGTGCTCATCCCTTTGTTGATAGATTTTAATAAACAGTCCTATTAAATATTAAATGGCATAATTACAGAACTATCGATAAGCTTTCTATTGAAATCCACCATGTAATATCAAAAACTGTAATATCAAGGAGTTGAATTTGCAAAATCGTGAATACAATTATTATTATGTTAAAATGTAAAACCAGCTTACTTAGTTTCACATCTCTAACTTAACTTAGGGGACGATTTTTCAAAAATCCTTTACATATTACAAAAGGTATAAGATCGTGACATAGAAATGCCGTACGAATAATGTGACGTCAATTGGCGGTACTTTAACTACCCAATACAAAGCTGGCATCCTGCGAAATAAATACGAAAATATCTTTTTCTTTTCTTTTTTTATGAATACTCTAGAACGAAAGTTCTTTGAACATTAATTTAATTTTAGGATCTTATTGACTTACGTCATATTACTATTTATATTTTTTTATAATTATTGGTCAACTGTTTTGATTTTTAAATATTTTTATTTTAAAGAGAAAAGATATGCCTCCGGCCGGGATTCGAACTCGGATCCTCTGTCTCTACGTGAGATTTGTCCACTGCTGGCAGGCGACCCTGGTTGCTCAAATAGTCAGAGCTCTGTCATGAAGAGACAGAGGATCCAGGTTCGAATAGCGGTCGGGGGCATATCTTTTCTCTTTAAAATAAAAATATCTTTTTTTTTTATTTGTGTGAAATTCATTCACTTCCAATCACCTCCATTTTCAACATCTGAAGATAAAATGTTCGTTCGCTATAAAAAAGGCGATGGATAAGATCCGAAATTAGAAGAAACAAATACAAAAAAAAAATAATTTCGTCCGATTCCATCTGATAAGAAAAAACATTTCTCGAAAAGCTAATCCTATGAGGAAGAGATTAATGATGAGATGATATCGTGGTCGGAACTGGTTCAAGCGATTGCATGGCGCTCAAAATTTTTTTTTAACTCATCGCCTATTGCCTAAAGCCCTTTCAACATAAATCGGAACTTCCAACTAATTTGGATTAAGAAACAAAAATAAAAAGCTAAGTGTCGAAACGCAATGATACATATTTACCTGCTTCGCTATGAACCTGCTTCGGAAGGAAAAATGTTTTCCCCGAGAAATATTATTTTGCAGAAAAACAATTTCAACGAGACTACTACGGATTGAGGAAAACTCGCTCGAATAAATCATAATATAAGAACAGCGGTTTTTAATCAAAATTAATTAAATTTATAGTATACATAATTTAAAAATAATCTGATTAATTATTTCATTAAGAGCTTAATTTAATATATGATCGAACGTTCTAATAGGAAAAAGGAAAATGAAACACAGCATTACGGAATATTAATTCAGCTAATATATAAAGTGAGTCATAACAATATTATAAATTAGACTTATAATGATGATTCAAGAACTAATGATAATAACTGAACACACAGACTAAACACTTAAATAAATTATTAAAATATGCATAAGAGCACTGAAAATTAATAATTTTAAATGAATGTTGTACTAGAGTTACCATCCCCCATTTTACAGATTATACAACAGTTCATTTAATTGAACTACAGTAGGTACTTGACGTTCCAGTAGATGTAACCCGATATTATTTTAGAAGAGGAGTTCAGTTTAGAAGTTAGTTTTCAAAACCCATCTGAGCCTATTGAAATATGAGTACGCACTTAATACTGTTTTGACTTAGTACTTAACATAAAATAAAATAATGATCTTTTTTATTTTAAGCTTCATTTACAGATAAGTAAATAATAACCTAGCAAATAATTTATGGTTCATAAAAAAATGCATACTTTTATTTTAATGTTTTAATTTCTTTATTAAAACTACAGTCCTAAAATCGAAATATTAGAAAAAGAAGTAGCTTGTTTTAAAGAAGGACGATAAATTGTTATTTATAAATAGTGCATTTTTTTTTGTTTGTTTATTGTTTGTTATGAGAGCCCTTTGAAGTTACTATCCCCGAACATTCCTCCCCTCTTAACAATTCTATAAATTCTAAAGCAAAGATCTTTGCCCCAACTAACCATATTATTATTCAGTAATAAAAAACTCACAAAACGAAGGAACACAGACGAGGTCTGGAAAAGCGATTGAAAGGGTGATGTCTATCCAAACGACACACGGTCAGATAACTAATGTGACCAACTGAACTGACGCGACTGAACACACGCTCACTTCGGACTGTCGTCAGTTCGGTGTGTCAGTTCTATGAGAACACACCAAACTGACTGTGTATAGCGGCCTTTAGTATGTTCTATCAAATGTTCGTAATTTGTTTCAACGTTGTTTCTATGGTTACTGGAAGGTTTTCTAAAGGATACCAACTTGGACTGAACTATTGAGTTTTGCTTGTTGTTTTATTTTTTACAGCTAGAAATCTCTGCTTGAATCGATTGCTTGGATAATAAGGCTTGAAATATCATTAATGTTTGCTTAGGTACAGCAATCCTAATCTAGAGCTCACCTGAAAGTAATTAGAATATGAATAGTAAGGACTGAATGGTGGTCCGATTGAGGATTGAATAGCACAAAGCACAGAGCCACAGAGAGTTTGCCCATATATTAAACTATTCATATGTAAATGGATTGCTAAAATTGCTAAAATAAAAGCAAGTGAGTCCTGAAATTTTTTGTAGTTTCTCTTAATTGTCAGTCACGAGTGGTATGTTGAGATCTTTGTGTAATATTTTATTAGTAATGTAAAAGGGAATATATGTAATATAACGAAGGAATTTCGATTGAAAAATTTGAATGGTCTGTATGTGGGATTTTTTGCATGACTCCCACACTTGTGAAGCGTAGATCCATATTGGTTTAAGTGAAATGTTGTATATTATAATTTTGTCTGTTAGTGATAGTTTATTTTGGTGGTGAAGTAGTCGTCTTAGAAGTGAGATTCGGTGATTCAATTTTTTCTTCAAAATTAATTACGTGTGATTTCCAAGTCAGTCTTCTGTCCATGGTAAGGCCCAAGTATTTTGTCTGTGTTTGTCTGGGCAATGGTGTATTGTAGAGTGTTAGCGAGGGGTAGTCTGAATGTCTAAGTGTAAATGTTACTTGGTTAGATTTTTGTATGTTAATTTTTATACCCCACTTATGGAGCCAATTTTCTAATGAATTTAAGTGTGTCTGTAGGTTCTGAGGAAATAAAATAAGCTAACAATTTATGAATTTCGTGACGACAGGACGCTGATATATTCACTACCCACAGAGCTTCCAGTGAGTGGGAAATTCCGAAATCTATTCCATAAGCCTAGAGCGCAGACACAGCTGACGCAAGCTATCATTCAGGAAAAACGGAACACGTACAGGAGCTTCGTTTCTAAACTTGATTTTAGAAAGGACGGAACCAAGGCCCACAATTTTATTTCTAGTCTAAAAAATGAAAAAAAGATTCAAAAAGCTAACTAGTTTAAAAAAAGCGCCTGTTATTCTGTAATTAAGTAAATTTATTCAATGTAATGGAGAAGATTACAGATGATGGATTGTAAGATAAATAATGTATGTTACATGGTGCTACGCACACCTCTACTGTATAATTCATAATAAATATTATGGTTTCTCTAATCGAACCTGGGACTTTGTATAGAGATGTTTTTAAGTTATTAATATACATGTAAAACAAATAAGAAAAAAATATTTGAGAAATTTAACTCCTAAACATTACAAAAAATGTTTATAAAATGAGCGTGTCCACTGGAAAATATTGTAGTTTATACAACTCGGAATCGCAGAGTATATACCTACAATATTACTAATCAAAATGATTGAAGTTATAGCTCTACGAAGGTTAAGATAGGGTTGTAAAGTTGTTGGAAGGGTTCCTTAAAAGTTAGTAAGCGATGAGCCTACTGGTAAACGTTCGAGGGGTTGGCCGAGACGTAGAAGGGAAGATTGCCTTATCGTCAGGTATTAGGGGCACTACACTTCTTCATTATAGGCCATACGTCCCAAGTTGAAACTTAAACTGGTCCAGCACCGACCGTCAATTTTTCCGATTATTTTCTGCCACCTTCCAGTTTCGGTTACCAAGAGAAATCCTGAAATCTACGGAATCTTCCCATCTAAGTTTAAGACGACCAACTTTTCTAGCTCCATACACCCACTCACTTAACACCTTTGGTTAAATATCTCCAGGGTTCATCCTTAGTTTAATAACCAGCACATCTGTAGCTCTCCAGGCTATACGCATAAGTTTTACATCGTCTGTATAACTAACATGTTAAATACGCCTATTCAACAAGGCCCCTGTTAACTTTATTCCTGCATTTCTCACGTCATTTCAAGGCTACATTAATACTAAGCAAACCAGGCCATCACCCAGTCCGACATTCGTCTGTTTAGCGAACCTTCTAGGCAAATCTTGACCAACTTCATTATAAGAGACATTATTTTCCATTGACATTCTCACTAGTCATACAAGTCTATGAGGAATATTTACCTTTGTTTCTCACTAATCTATAACACTACTCAAAGGGATGATGCACTGTGGATTTAATGAGTGGACGTCTTTAAGAACGTAATTACGGTATTGGGCGGTAATCCGGGAACGCAAATTTGTAAACACAGTTTGGTAGTGCCGGCATTTACAATAATTATTATCAAATTATTAATCTGTTTACTTTCTTAATTAATTGATTTATATACTTATTTTTGTTGTCATCTCATCAAGTCAATGAGAATATTAAAAATCTTGATTCAAGCTCTCGATGAGATAACAGATAAAAAAGGAGAGTCTCACTTTCACCACTCTTGTTCGCCACGCCAATCGCGAGACAGCTGATGCACGATGTATGATGCAAGCTGCGAGAACACAAAGCCACTAACAACGAATGGAGGGGGAAGTGGCAACACATAAGTACATGACGATATGACTCCGATCCCAACCCTCTTTCCCTAATTGGGTCTGCCATCTGGATGCTGCATGACTGTCATACGTCTGGTCAATGATCGTATCCAATGTAGAAGCGGGTGTACTATCTTGTCTGTTGTGTCTGTTGGATCTACAAGCACCTTCAACCTTGTAACTAGTCTGTAAGCAATAAAGGTAGCATTGATCATCACCTGATTGGGAGTTTGAATTGAACTGTCCATTATACATAATATAATAAAATACTAAACTCCTACTTTATTACAAAATGTTATGATTTTATAATTGTATAATTATATACTTTCATACATGCATACACATTATATGAAATTATAAATACAATTATTTATGACACACACAAAAACAGAAGTTCAAAAGGCACACCAAATATTTATATGGGCATAACTGAAGAAATACCGAACTAAATACCTTAAGTCTCTAAGAAAACTGAAAGCATAAGGACCTGTTGATATTTTGCCAATTCAAGAGTTGAATATTTTTTTAAAATATTATAACATAAAGAGGTTAATAGTTTTTAAAATATTATAATTGATAAATAAACCGTATTTCAACCTCAAAATGCAGAAAAACACCAGCCAGAGGAAACATCTCACCACCTCAAATCATAAGGAAGTTTTCGGTAGCTAGAAAAAATTTAATAAAAACCACTGAAAAAATAATAATTTTTAAAATATTATAATGAATTAATTAACCATAATTCCATTCTACCTAATGTTTCTTAAATTTTAATTTGCTGTCTCCTGCTATTTTTCATAAAAACCTTTAATCGAAACGTTAAAAAAATAAAACAAATAATTAAATACAATAATTTTTACAGCCGTTTTTTTTTAAAGCAGAATGTAAATTGTTTGTGATTTATTTTTAACACTAATATTTGAGAAATACTCAACAATGACTTAGAAAAAAATTAAGTAAATAAATCCAAATTTGTCTGGGTTTTACTTTTTAAATTATAATCCATTTTAATAATATTATTTCGAATCAGGTACATAGCATAAAACCAGCATACATATAATGAAGTATAAAATATAAGACTTTATATTGTTTTTTATAAAACAATATAAAATTAATAGCTATTGTGACGAAATTAATATTGTTTTAGATAGTATATTATAATCAGTCTGAAAAAATCATTCTAATAACTGTGTAGTCATAAAAAAAAAAAAAAACATGAAAAGGTTTTAGGACCTAGAAACAAAACTGCATTCACAGTTTCCTGAAACACTGCGATAATGTTACATCAAGAGAAATTATTGTAATTAATTCAAGTTTTGATTTGCATGTAGGATTTTATGTGACAAACACAAACAAGAATTATTTACACAAATACTCAAATGCTAGAGATTACATAAATATGTAAAGGTCAAAACTGTGATTCGATTTACCCGAAAAGGTATCTAAGACATGATTCTCTTACACGATATAACGCGATGTAGCCAGCACGCAAGTGTATAAAAATAATACAATTGATTCAAGAAAAGTAGATTTTACAGTGATATAAGAAAATAAACTCATCTTTCATATATATAATAATTTTAAGTGTAAAAAATTAAATGGTAAATAGTAAAGGTGATAAAATATAATAGAAATGGATATTGTATACACTACAATGGAATAAAGTCGCATGTGATGAAGTGGCTAGCATAAAAAAAACCTCATGGACGAACTCTACTCCATTTTGACATGTGTAGCATTAAAGCATACAGTTACGGGTTTACGACCTAAGGAATCATGTTTACAATATAAGGTCATAACCCAGGATATTGTGACAATACTTCTTTATAGTCTGAAATATAATGTTCCTTAAACTCATCACCACTTTTATGCCACGTATATATTCCACCTCTAAGATATTTTAAGGTAGATGATATAGAGAAGAGACTGTATAATGGGAAGTTAAGAAAATAGAGAAGATAGTAGAGTAGGCAATACGTTAGTTCATAATTTATAATGTTCCTCTACATTAATAGTTCATATCACAACTATTAATAATTACGTTTCAAACGTAAATACTATCAAATCAATCGAATGAATTTGAAGATCGAAATATGTATGACTTACAACGGAAGTAATAAGAAGAGAATAGTGTAGTTAAACGCTAAGGAGTTATTTAAAGCAAACTAAAAGGTAAAATCATTGTTAATAATCAGAGCAGTCAATGCGACGTAAATTAATATTCATTGAAATTAACTTTAGTATTATAATACAAAAACTAAATAACATGACTGATGCGTAGTGGTATGGATTAAAGAAAGGTAGAAAAACAACACCCTAATAAGTACTCAAATAACAAAGTCGTCCTAGAAGGTCACAAGGCCGTCTTCTTTTCAGAAGCTTCGGAGGATTTGGAGAAGTTGCTAGGTTTGAAACTAGTGGGTTCGAGTGGGAATAAAGTTTATAAGGAAAGAATTGATATCGGTATTAGGTCAAATCAGAAACAAATGGGACATTGAGGTCATTATGGATGATTTTAATCGTAGCAAAGTAAGATGCAGAGGAGATTTCATGAATGCTTTTGGACTGTAAGAATTAGGAACGAGATGAATTCGATGGCTTGCTAGAGTCGCAAAGCTCAACTCTGTAAGTCCAAATATGTCTTGCAATAGTCATGTATATGAGTCTTTTGTAATTAATTGGGAGCTTAGAGCGTTTTCCTAGTAAGTGTTGAAGTAACCTGAAATGGCGATCACAGGTGAATAAGTGGCTAAGTCGAACTTTATCCAGAGAAAGTTGTTTGCTAGTAATATAGTTATAATAGAAGCATTGAATTCTTTTCAAGGCAATGCCTGACTTGGCCCATTAACCATTACGAAAATAATATGATCATTAGCTACAAGAAACTCATTTTGGCGTAAATTCGAATTAACTACTTAATCTCAGAGGATGTAGATAACAAGAATCTCATTCATTGATGTGAATTTTAATGTGACTAATGGAGATTCAGGATGTCCAATGACGAAATTCATGGAAAAGTTTCGGTTAGTTACAAAACGGGAATCACCGAGACGTAGTGACGTCAAGAGTACTGGCAGTCAATAGGGTTGCATGACAACAGCCGATGTATCACTACAAGCTACAAGCTAGGGGGCCACTTCCTAACCTGAGTCAGTCATAGTAACCTCTGTTAGCACCCAGCTGTTATCATGGATCGTTTCGTGGGGGGGATGATAACATAACAAGTAGGAAGTGTGTCTTTATTATCGTCTGTCGACAATATTGATCGATACTACACGGTGTATATGTCTTAATAACTTGAGGGATGAAATAGCATGACAACTTTATTTATTATTAAATTGGAGATAGTTTAATAACGTGATAAATCCGGAAAAGGCTTGTTGAAATGTCATCATAAGAAAGCTGTTAAATCTGTGTCTAGAGCGATGTATTGCTGAACTATATGTCTCAAGTTCGAATCCGACTATGGCAGATAAAATATTTAGTATGTTTAAAGTATTATAAAAACCATACCTAGAATATGATCTGATATGATAGAAGAAACATACAAGGGTTAGAAGAACAATCTCAACCAAATATTGTGTCCAATACTCTTCTTGGGGTATAGAGACACAAAACACAATAATAAACTCTCACCTTTGATCTATCTTCTAAGTCTATTTGAACCTTTTTTAAGTCAACTGTAACCATTTACAAATCAAATGCTACACTTTCCTAGTCACAAGCAACCCTTTCCAATTCAAATGTAACCCTTTCCAGATGAGTTGAAACCCTTTCCAAAGCAAATGTGACAACTTAATTGTCACCCTTTTTATTTCAATTGTAACCGTTTCCATTTCAATTGTCACCCTTAAAAATGTGAAAATTTAACGTAATTTTAAACGAACACTGTTATTTTACTTTCGCCTTAGGAATAAACATTTTTTTTTTAAATGTGATAATGTTCAGTTTAGTTTGCATTTATTTATTTTTTTTTCATCATTTACATCTTGAAAAAAAAATCAACTTTTTATTTTAAATGTTGTCCTTAATTTTTTGTAGACAAGAATATTATTATGTTTATTACTTTATTACCAAAACTATGAAGATAGTGTTGTTAAGTTCAGATAACATGTTTTTACTTTTTTTAAATAAACTTTCTCAGAAACAAAAAATCAATTATCTGTTTTTTGAATAATTTCCCTCATTTTTGTCCTAACAAGAGTTGTGAAGAAAAATGTTGTGATGATTTTATCCTGGCTCTAAATTCGCCCATTTCCCAGCACTGTAAATTTTCAAAACATTTTCAAGGGTGATAATTGAAATTGAAACGGTTACAATTGAGTTGTAAAGCGTTACATTTGCTTTGGAAAGGGTAGCATTTGATTTGTAAAAGGTTACAGTTGACTTGGAAAAGGTTCAAATAGACTTGGATATGCAATACATGTCAAAAAATCGACTTATTTACGTCAACAAAGTTTATCGAAAATAATTTAAAAGTTTTAAGAATAGCAAGAAGTAATAAGGAAAAGTGAATAATAACAGAGACATTTTTTTAAGAAAGTTACAATATGGTTGTAGTGTGTTTTTTTAATTTTTTTTAACGTCCTTCTATACTGCTATAGCTAATCGGAGGATGCTACAGTAGGAGTACTCAATTTTGCATGCCCAAATATAATTAAAATAGAGATTATCTCAAAAGGATAACCTAGGGTTTTTCACTCTTTGTAATGCTTATTTGTATAAACTATATAATAAAAATAATGTTGTTTTTTTAACACATCATTTAATGAAGCCATGGATTATAATGAACTAACAGCTTATTAAATGAATAAGCAACATGTGATAAAAAATGTTTCACTTCTACTAAAAAGTTTTTATATACATAATCAACTCGTTTCCATAGTTAGGGAGTTGCCATGACAATTAAACAATGCAAGGCGTCATTGGGTTCACTCTCAACTACTATTTCGTTATTACGAAAGAGGTTGATTTTAAATCATTTAAATACTAAATCCAACGTTTCTTTTAAACTTATTTGAAAATATCGCTTCAATCTGTAGTCAAATTTTTATCAAAGCCTTTAAATTTGTAAGCCTCGTAGTTTTGTCAACAAATTATATTTAGGCTCAAGTAAAAACTTATGAATCGAAATTGAAAATAGCCATTCCTCTGTGAATGACGATTAATCAAATATCATCTCCAAAATGCTTTTTATTTGTTTTGTTTTTAAGTGAGTTATTATATAATTATGAACTGTTGTATGAATTCGTTTATAACAACATCTTTTCTTCAAAAGAATTTAAATTAAAATCAATTTGACGGAAATATTTGTATTCGTACGAATCGATATATTACCAATAAAATTTGCTAAATATACACTTTAGTGAAGCCACAGTTACTAAATAAGGGACAACTAACCATTTTCCATTATTAGTATTTTTATTTCAGGCTTACTAAAAAGTTTTAGGAAAAATTCACGTATTTACCAAAGATGACTCATCTCGTTTCAGATGATTAACTAGTATAAAAAAAGGAACATTATTTTTTCGCCACTTTTTTTTTCTCTTTATATATTTATCCACACCTGTCAAATGAAAACAAAGACAATTTTCGTCCCTTTTGCTTAATACAAAGAATTTAAGAATCCAAATTAAAATTCCCCACTTATCTATGAAATTTCTAGAACATTAATATTTCTTTAATCAAATTTCATCTAAGAGGGCAAAGGAAATATTATGAGGATATTTTTCATTTCATTTAAATAAATTAGTAAATAAAAATTTATATATCATAACAGCAATGTTTTTAAGACCTTTTATTTAACAATTTCATAAATATTAATTTGCTACAATTAATATAGTTTTTATCAGCCGAATTTCGGGTTAGAATATTTAGTTGAAATTTTAAAATACAAAATTCTAATGTTAGAATTATAGAATAACGGCAATCACAAATAGGTATCATATAAAAAGTAAAAAAAGTCTGCTACGGTTATAGTTCCACTAACAATGTGGCTACACAATACTAACGGACCGTAGTCAGGCGGGGTAACCTCAAACCCAAGAAGAAAAGATAAAAAAGAACTTATAAATATTTTGAAAGAATGAAATATCTTATCGAAAGGATATCTGGTGACAATTAGTATAAGGGTTGTGGTCAAGGTGAGAAGTGATCCTTCTAGATTTTTATAACGACTCGAGAGAGTTAAAAATGGATTAATATTTTTAAGAATAAAACCATGAACGAATGTTTTAGTGGGGAAAAAATTTGTAATTAATGAAATCATTTTGCTAAATTTTAGAAAGCAATAGAGTTCAGATGAAGTTTAAAATTTAGAACAAAATACAATAAAAATATTTAATTTAAATTTCTCTCTTATGCTACTAAATTTAATAAAATCTTCTTAGTTTCCTGAACAAATGTTCAGTAATTATATATTTAATTTTTGTAAACGTCCACTATTTTTTTTTATTCAAGGAGAATCATTCCGAGCTATTTCTCATTTAAATTCAAATACAGGAATAATTTAGTATTTTAAAACAAAATCATAAATAAATATACAAGAGACAACTTCATAAAAAGTTTTGTTTTTGTATTTTTTTCGACAAAAAACGTTTGTAATTGATAATAATAAAAAAATCTAGCTACTCCCTATCAAATATTGAATAAAATATACAGAAATTCAAAATTTCGAAATAAATTTTTTTTTCGAGACATTCTCCAGACGTCTGGGCAATTTTTTTTTTTATGTCCAAATAAATCGAGCCTTTATTCACAAAAAATTTATTAACTAACTAATAGGTTCATAATTTGAATGTTCAAGGATGACCATTGACATTCGACATCATATTTCATAATAATTAAAAGTTTATTTTTATAAAAATGAGAGAACTAGAAAGAAATCGTGAAATACATTATTTATTATTGGTTATGTAATGCGTTATTGTAAATATTATAATATATCCTATCATAATGATTGACGGTTATATAAATCGAAAATTATAAATAGATTGGTAAAAGAATTGTTTTAATGTTTTTAGTACCGTTTATAAAACGACTTGTCCCAGAATAATAAATAATTATAACGGTAATGTAACGATTAATCATATTAATAACAAATTATATTATCAATATTTAATTAAAAGGTATATTCAAATTAACAATAGAATATTTAATCAGAATATAAAAAAACAAAAAAAACAATTTACCTAAACTTTGGACATACATAAACACACACAATCATATTTCTCCAAACTGTGGGAAAGTTTGAATGACTATGAAATGTTCTTCGAAACCTTATCATAAGTACTCCTACAGCTGGCGTGCGAAAATTGAGTCATAAGATAAAATATTTAGACTGAATATTGTTGTTGTTTAATTTCGTTTATTGAAATAGATATGACGTAAGCAAACTAGTCAACAGTTCATTCACCTTCTTAAACATATATTTTCCCCATATATATTATATTTAGATACAGTTGTCAGGCTATAATATGAAATTTATTCAATCGATAAATATTTTTATAGAAGCTAAAGGAATATAATAGACGCTATCAATCTAAATACATTTAATAATCCCAAGAAAAATCGCTGAACATTAGCCGATATAGGGAAGATATATTAGAGACAAATCCTATGAAATATTATTCTAGATAAGCAAGACGAATCCCAGAAGACGTCCTATAAATATGCGAGGCAGGGACATACTCGGCATCAATTCTGAAATGTTGTCATCATTTCATGTCAGGATTGATCGACTCATGTGCTTCTGAGAATTCGTTATGTGACAATATTACAGAATAGAAATATAAAAATGAAACGTTATGAATTAAATTGGAATCTCATTCACTAACGAGTATGATTAAGACGAGAAATAGCAGCTGTTTCTGTGTAATATCGGAAAAACGTTCAAATACTTTTATATACTTGTCATCCAATGTAATACTTAGGACTACACCTTGACAAACGTTTAACTTGGAATTCTCGTACAAGATTGAACCGTCAAGAAACTGCTGGCCTATTTTTCAGCCTCTCAGGCTATTTCAGCACTTACTCACCAAACACTCTATGGCTCCTAATTAATAACAAAAGAATCATATACAAGCTATTGTAAGACCTATTTGCGATGTTGGACGTTGGACTTGCGAAGTAAACTCTGGGGTTCCGCTAAGCCATGGAATTCCTCTCGTATCCAATCCTTTCAATCCAAAATCCTTTGTAATATCCTTAAACCTCCTTACTTGTGTTACGAATACAGTCATGCATCAGCATAATTGGGTAATTATGACCTTGCTATGTGATAGTACGACAGTATAAAAAAGAAAAGTTAAGAATTAAATCTGAATCACATTAATTTGCAAGTACGAAGAACTAGACAAACGCTCTAAACTCCTAATTAATTACAAAAGACTCATATACATGACTATTGCAAGACTTATTTGGACTTACGGAGTAGAGCTTTGCGGCTCTAGCAAGCCATCGAATTCATCTTGTTCCTAATTCTTACAATCCAAAATCATTCATGAAATCTCCTTTGCTTCTTACTTTGTTACGATTAAAATCATCCATAATGACCTCAATGTCTCTTTTATTCTGATCTGGCTTACCCGATATCAATCCTTTCATGACAAACTATATTCCCTCTCATACCCACTAGTTTCAAACCTAGCAACTTCTTCAATTCCCAAAAATCCTCTGAGGCGACTGAAAAGAAGACAGCCTCGTGAACTTTTACATTGAATTATATATCGTGCAGATTATTTACTTGTTGTATTATAATACAGTTGTAAATTTCATTAAATAATTTTTGTTTAGATATATACTTGTTGGCTGATCGGAATATGTGTTAATGCTGTAGGTATTTAGTTACCTAATTTAATCATTTGCACTCAAAATCGATCTCATTTTAGAGCATAAGGTAACAAGATGAACATTGGAAATCTGCACCCCTAAAACTAACGAAGAGCTTTGGGTTCAGTACATGGTAAATACTGTACTGTTTCTATGACAACATATGGGCAGGTTGGTGAATACGCTGAATAAAATATTTTTTTAAAGGGGTAAATAGTCCTTGGTTATGCTAGCCTTCAGAAGGTATGCTAAATGGGGTTTTCGAGTCTGTGAGGTGTCAGGTACTCGTTAATGTTCCCTGTCTTAATTGTATCCGGATTGACTAAATTTAGGACTGATGAGAAACAACAAAAAAAAGTATCCATAAGATATATGTTTATTATAATTTTTAAAAAATAATAGGTTCTGTTTAGTCGGTTAGCCACCTTTTTGAAATAAAATGTTTCCTTAACATTGTTTATTACGAAAATTGCAATTAAATATGAATAAAATGTTTCGATGACAATTTGGTTTATTATTAACCATCCTGATGGAATGACACAGCCTTGAAGTGATGAGTGATGAGTTTAGTTCTCCCCATTCATCAGGAGCATCTGCTTCTACGGCGAGCTTCTTTAGTGACTAATGTTGGACTGGTATGGGACTATACCGGATCTATCCAAATGGAGTGTGTGAGTACATTACTTATGTGTTACTGTGAGACAAAAATATATTATGAAAATACATAAAAAAATCAGGGGCTATTTTGCTAAAAGATTTATTAATATTTAAAACGAAATTAAAAAAAGCTTAAGGGATGTATGAGTAAAGAAATCCTGAGAAAGAAGAGACAAAGTAGTTATAGTCGACTATTAAAATTAACAACAGGGAAAATAAGAATTTTATATTGTCTTTGATAAACCTAAAATATTCAGTAAATATTTACTTGACAATTTGTTGAATTGAACAATTATGTTTGAAACATACACAATAATCTAGTTTAAATTTATTTGCCAGGTCCCTTGTAATATAGAGGTTAGCATAAAAAAACATTTGTACACTTGGTCGCAGGTTCTAAACCTTGCAAGTGTCCTTATGATGTTTTAATGTTAAAAAATGTTTTAAAAGAGAGTGAATAATCCTTGGTTATTCCGTCCTTCGGAGGCGAAATAAAATGACGATCCGGAGCCTGTAAGGGGTTAAACTGTGTTAAAAAAAAAACTGTACCACTACAAACCGTGAACGGGTCTGGGGTTCAGTACTTGGTAGAGACTGTACTGTTTCATGGATAACGGTTCTTCAAGGTGACTTAACCTAAGTCATGCTTAACCACCAGATTTTCCCCCTTATTTTGGGTAACCTATTTTTATAGAGGCTGGGTGAGCCCCAGGAGGGTCCTAGAAACTATACGATCCATCTCCCGCTGCAAACACTAAATAAAAGTCATGCCTGCAGCAAGATTTGAACCAGGGGGTCAGTGTACGGTAAGGGGACATGTACTGGTTAATAATCCCTACCCTAATTGTATCTGGATAGGCACCCTAAAAAACCCGGCAGTTGACCGTGGTTTTGGACATTTCACCTTTCTGCACAGCCGTTTCCCTAGAAAAAGTGCAATCTCTACCATGTACTAAACCCAAGATCCTACATGTAGAGGATCAGGTTTTAATTAGTATACAATGGGTTTTTCTTCTTTTAGTCAAATATAGGTATTCAGAAATTTCATGTAGAACAAAAATCAAACAAATAATCATTTAAATAAATATATTTCTCTATATCTCATTTAATTATTCGAGATAATATCATCTATTCAGCTATTCATATATTATAGGCGAAATAAAGAAATTAAAGTTAAGAATTAATCCCTTAATTGAGTGCCCTTATCTAAATCGTTAGGCTCTTAGGCCACAGATGACGGCATTGTGTGACACTGACCTTGCTTACAGCATCCAAGAAAGTGAACGCATTCCATTCTCACTCTTACAACCTGTATTGAACTTAGAATATCAGGTAGGGCATAGTTTGTATCAAATTATATTACTAGCAACATAATTAATAATCATTATATTAATATCAATTTTATTCGCTTTAAATAGTTATTAAACTTAAAAAATAAAAAAGGTATTGCATTGGTAATATGAAAAATAATAAAATAAACATATTATTATATCATTACTAATAATTATTTCAAAGAAAATATATATAATATAGATGGATTAGACAAAGAGCAATCACATTTAGGATATACAGGAGCAAAAATGGCAAGCTGATGATCCTAAGAATCCAAAACGATTTGGCCGAAATTAGCATTATTGGACTTACGGAGTAGAACTTTGAGACTCCACTAAGCCATTAAATTCCTCTCGTATCCAATCCTTACAACCTATACAATAAAAAATATGTCGTTAAACCCTCAATACTCCTTACTAAGCTACTAACAAAATCGTCCCATGAATAATGTTAAATAAAATTATGTTATGAATAATGACCTTGATGTCCCATTAGTTGCTGCTTTGGCCCGACCGCGAAATCAATAATTACAGGACAACTTTTATTCCAACTCAAAACCAATAGTTTCAAACAGAGCCAACTCTTCAATTCCCGATAATCTTCGAGGCGTCTGAAAAGACCTTCCCTTCCTTCGGACTGATGACCCCCATACATTTGTACTACCCGGTTAGCAAGATAAAGTTACTTATAATGTTAAGAATGACCATGGAGAACATTACAAACTCCAAGTATAAAAATTTTTTTAATTAATTGACAATTATTAAAAGGTTAAAAATGTACAAATTTATGAGTACAAATATTTAAATTAAATAAAAACAGACTTATAAGAAAAGAAAATTGAAAATGACTAAATCAGTCGAAACGTATTTTTAAATAAGGAAAAAATGTTTGACAGGAAAAAGGTTTTTTACTCACTTGAATGAATGATTCGATAAAGTTACTTTAAATGAAACATAAAACAATTCCTGACTGTTTTAATATAATTAAAATTAATAATCGTAAGTTTTAGTCCATTTCTTTAGTTGAATAGTTATTGGTTATGCTATATATTTCCCAGAACATTAAAAGAAATTCTTTCTTCTTTAATATAGTTTAGTCTTAATTTTTTGGCCTCAAATTATCCATCAGGTAATTATTCCGCAGGTTGAAGCTTCGAGTTGATTTGAAGTTTAATTATTTATTCTTTTCAATGCTAATATTTTTCAAAATGTATATATTGAACTTGAGTATGAAAAAGACAATTTAATTATGGGAAATGTGTATACTTCGGTAATCATATCTGTTGTAATAAGGTAAATCTTATAATCTTATAAATAAATCTGTAAATGATACATGTATTGATTATTTTTTAAGTGTAGTCAAAGCTGTAGTCGTGACAACGGCAAGTTCTCAGATTGTGAGTTATAAAATCAATGTGTTTTGTGAAAATAAAACTAACAGTTTAACAGAAGGATATTTGTTATTTCGTTTAAACCATTTCAACATGGTAGCAGAGCGTGGTTAAAGAGTTCCGTGGTTTAAAGAAAAACTCAGTGTGTTAAGTAAAAATACAGTGCAATGAAGATTTATAATTACGTTTGAGATTCGAGGTGAGGTTGACCGGCGTGCAACGAAAATAACTTTCGTGAAAATACATTTGAGGAGGTGAGTTGCAAAACTCGTTTGTTCCACAGGAACAGTTTTTCAGGAAACTCAAAAAACTTACCTCGTCTCGTAGAGTGGCCAGATAAAAAAATTTTTTTGTTTTCTAAAGGTACAGGTTCCCTGTGGAAGTGAGCTTGGAATGAAAAAAATTACTGATTTAATGATAACAAAAAAAAACAAAAACAAAGTATGAAATGAGAAAGTTTTTTCAAAAAAATGGAACGAACGAGTTTTGCACCTCACCTGCTCATTTATTATCGTCAAAATGGCTAAACAAGCAAAAATAGAAGATATTACGATACCTATTTTTGATGGTGCAAACTATTCAAGCTGGAAATTAAGGTTGATATCTTTGTTAGAATACAAAGAATGCCACGAGGTCGTCATTGTCAAAACTGAAGATGCAGAAGCGGTATGGAAAAAGAAGGATTTAAAAGCAAGGACTATAATAATGAGTACAATCTCAGATAAACAACTGGAATATATTAGTGAATGCAAAACAGCATATGAAATGTTAAAGAAGTTTGACAAGATGTATTTAACACAGTCTACCGCTATGCAAATAATATGTAGAGGAAAAATTGAAGAGATCAGATTAAAAAATTAAAATACAGTAGAAGATTTTTTTGTTGATTTCGAGAAAATAACAAATGAGTTCAAAGTGGCTGGAGGAAAAATAGATGAACAAGAGAAGTTGATACCTACTCAGAGCACTTCCACCAAACTATAGTTATATTGGAGATTTTCTTGATGTGATTCCAGAAGAACAAAGAACAGTAGATTATGTATGTTCTAAAATAAAAGAGAAAAATATGGTCACTAATGACTCAGACAAGAAAAATAATGTTAGTACATTTGCAACCAAAACTATAGCTAAATGCTTTATCTGTGGAAAGACTGGTCACCTCAAAAAAGATTGCTGGCACGGTCAGAGATATAATCAAGGACAACAAAGTGTGAGAGGTCAGCAACGACTACACAGAGGTTACAACAGAGGTGGATTCTACAGAGGTCATAGCCGAGGAAGAGGTCTAAATCAGAATCAAGGTCAGTTCAGTGAATCTTCAAACAACCTCTCATCGGAGACATGGACAGCTGAAGTATGTAATCCAGAAGTAAATCAGGTACGGGGGTGTATTAAATCAGAAGAATGTTGTAATAACTGTGAAATTAATTGGCTTTTAGGTAGTGGGTGTACCGACCATATAATAAATAATGATAAATATTTTTATAACTCTATATGTTTGAAAAGTCCTGTTAATGTAAAGTTGCCAGATGGCAAAATGTTAAAAGCTACCAAAGTAGGTACTGTCAAGATTTATTTAAAGAACTATTATAACCAAAAACATGTAGATTTAAAAAATGTTTATTTTGTTGAAGGTATGAGGCAAAATTTGTTAAGTTTTTCAAAAATAACTAAAAGTTGCACAATAATAGCTAAAAATGAATATGCAAAAATTGATAATGGTCTTAAAGAATTAATAGTTATTGCTGATAAAATAAATAATTTGTATTGCATAAAAAGTTTTGTAACAAAAAATGAAATGTATGCACATTCAGTAAATTTAACTCAGAAAGAGAAATGGCATAGGGCACTTGGTCATGTAAATTTTCAATATTTAAATAAATCAGTAAATAATGAATTAGTAGACGGTTTGCCCGATAAGATTGAAAGCACAGAAATGAAATGTTCAAATTGCATTAAAAGTAAAATGAGTAATGTGCCTTTTGAAAATAATAGAACAAAGACTAGTGAAGTTTTAGAATTAATTCATACTGATTTGAACGGTCCACATAACACAACTGGTTATGGCGGAGAAAAATACTTTCTCACTTTCATTGATGACTATAGTAAATGCACAAGGATATTTTGTATTAAAAGTAAAACTGAAGTTGCTAGTTGTTTTATAGAATTTGTAAATTTAATAGAAAACAAATTAAACAAAAGAGTTAAGAAAATCCAGAGTGACAATGGCAAAGAATACTTAAACAAGGATATTTATAATTTTATAAGGCAAAAAGGTCCACCCTATTATTACTATGTCCACCCTACGTCCATGAATTAAATGGAGTAGCGGAAAGATATAATAGATCTGCTATGGACATAGGTAGGTGTTTTATGAGAGAAGCTAAAATTCACAGAAGATATTGGCCTGAAGCTATAAAAAAACAGCAGCATATTTAAAAAATCGAACAATTGCAAATACAGTAGAAAATAAAACTCCTTATGAGATATTTTTCAAAATAAAACCAAATGTCGAGCATTTAAAAATTTATGGAAGTAGGGTTTTTGTCAGGGTACCTGAAGTTTTAAGAAAAAGCAAATGGGATGATAAGGCACAAGAAGGAGTTTTAGTAGGATATAATGAAAATAGTTATCGAGTTCTATTAAATAATAAAATAATTAATGCTAGGCACGTACAGATAGTCGAAGAAAATACTGAACTCATTTGCTTAGAAAAACTGGATGATAAGAAAGACACAGATTTAGAAGTTGACCAAACTTCAAATGATATAGTTGAAACAAATTATGAAAATGATGAAAATTATGTAGATGGAGATGAGACTAATTCTAAAAATGCTTTGAAGGATTTAAATGTAAATGATGATGATGTAAATGATAGTAATGACAAGGATATAGTAGGATCGCAAAAAAGACAGAGAATTCCAGTTTCTAGATATGGTAATCCAGTTTCACATTTTATATATGTTAACCATATTGATGCAAATGTACCAAATACATTTGAGGAGGCGATAAACTCCAATGATCATAAACAATGGAAAATGGCAATGGACCAGGAAATAAATAGCTTAAATAAAAATAATACTTGGCAAGTTGTTGAAAAGCCAAAAGATAAAAGGATTATTGATGTAAAGTGGGTTTTTAGAAGAAAAAACAATAATGATTATAAAGCTAGATTAGTTGTAAGAGGATTCCAGCAAAATGATTACACCGAAAATGTTTACTCACCAGTAGGAAAAATGCAAACATTGAAAATTTTATTGTCATGCAGTTGTAAAAGTAATTTATTTGTAGAACAGATGGATGTAGAGGCAGCCTTTTTAAATGCACATATTAAGTCAGAAGTATGTGTAAATCAACCGGAAGGTTATCAAACTGACAACAATAAAGTTTACAAATTGCAAAAAGCACTCTATGGTCTCCGATTAGAATTAAGTTTGATTTAGTTATGTAAAAAGGTTATAAGATTATAAATTTAAGGAGGTGTGTTGTAATAAGGTAAATCTTATAAATAAATCTGTAAATGATACATGTATTGATTATTGTTTAAGTGTAGTCAAAGCTGTAGTCGTGACAACGGCAAGTTCCCAGATTGTGAGTTATAAAATCAATGTGTTATATGAAAATAAAACTAACAGTTTAACAGAAGGATATTTGTTATTTCGTTTAAACCATTTCAACAATATCATCAAGAAGTGAACGTTTCAACAAACATATTGATGAATATACTTCTTAATGTTAGTTGAAAACTGTATCTCTTGATGAAATGATTACCGAAATCTACTCATTACCAATAATTACATTCTCTTTTCCATATTAAAGATCACGATAATTTGTATTTTTGGAAAACATTAAAAATTAGTTGAAACTTGTATCTCAACTCGAAGCGACAGTCTGCGGAACAGTTGACATTCGTTATTATTTCCACAATTACTGTTTTGATTTTGAAATGTTCCTTACCAGCAAATTGAGAATGTGTTCTCGTATACATTAAAACTGCATGTATATACAGTAAATATATATCTAAATATATTTTTATTAACATCTTATTTACTGACGAATAATACTAGTAGATCGGGTTCGTTCTTGACCTTACCCAATAATGATTTCGTTCGGGCCGATTGATCCATCTTAAGTTTCCAACGCAACATTGAAATCCACCATAATAAGGCATATTTTCTATACCTAAAAACCCCAACGATTGTACAGAGTAGACAGGTTGCTCGGGAGACGCCTGGGTACGGGCGCGTGGAGGGGAATCGATAGCCAGTGACTCATAGCCTGGGAGAGGAATTCATTTCGACCCTCCGATAGAAAAAAATCCATAAGGACTAATTTAGGTGAGAGCTCTTCTTCTCATCTCCTAGCGGCCTTCTTTAACTGGACGGTAGAAAAAAAATTGGAATTATCTCAAAGATGCGAAAAATTTCGAACAAATCCAAAATATGCAAGCTATGCTGAACGAACGTTAGAAGCGTTTTATTCCAGATAACAAAAAACCTCCACCCGAACCATTTTCTTCCCCATAGAAAAAAAATCTGTACTATTACAACCCATGAAGGGTCTTGGGGTTCGGAACATAATAGAGACTGTACTGATTCTAGGAAACGGTTGTGCTGGGAGCTGATTTATCCTACATCACACTCAACCGCCAGCTTTTCACCAAATATATAGAGGCTAGGTGAACCCCAGGAGTCTCTCCATAGCTGTAGAGTCAATCCTGACTGTTAATAGATTAAATAATTTATCTCTCACACCCGGGTTTGAACACAAAGCCTTCAGCATGAAAGCTCAGCACTCTACCTCGTACCAGATAGTATAAATAGCGAAGAATAATTTGAGGCCAATAAGCTTGTCAAGAATTGTTGAAAATTAAGACAAAATAAATCTAAAAATTACCAAATAAATATAAAAGGATTACATGAAGGTTAAAGTTTTGTTAATACAGCCACATAAACTCTAATTTTTAAACATTTTTATTTGAAAAGAAAAGATATGTCCAGGACTGGGATTCGAACCCAGGTCGCCCACGTCTCTAGCGTGGTGCTCTCCCAACTGAGCTAACCTGGCTCGCTTCTCTGTCAGACACAGCCTTTCTTTTCGCTGATCCCATATCCCCGTGTTAAAGCAATTTGCGATGTATATTATTATTTTTATATCATGATCATCATAATACTATAATTATTATAAAAAATGTGTAAGATAAAGAAAAATATTTAAATATTTCAATGCCAATCTGATTAAAGGGATCAGTATGTTGTTTATTTATTAATTTAACCTTTATTTATGCTGATATGGCAAATCGGAGGATGCTACAAAGGCAGCTCTCAATTTTTCCTGTCAAGGTATAACTTGAATAGGGATTTGTAAAGACATCGCATCGACTAGGGAATACCATTTTATGTCCTTTCTGTAGTTCGGCATAACTGAGGATTTATTTACACCCTTTAAAAAATCTTAGGACCACCGTCCGTGTTGCAAACCAGCGATCTTGGGCATAAAAGGTTATTGAGCTAACCACTACATAACTGATGATCACTCATTTAATCTTAAATTAGCTCTTAATAATTTAGTCAATCACATAATTATTAAATTATTCTACATAGAACCATCGAGAGATAACAGTTGTGGAGTACTGTTCTAAACAATAAATAAACAGCTTATTGAAACAAGCTTATTGGTAAATGAACTGGAACGGGGAAAAAATAAAACAGGGACTACGACAATAGAATACTTTCCAGTGGCGACAGATGTAACTGTAAGCAGGAGTGATTGTTTGCTATCGATCCAAGTGGGTAGGGTCCTATCGTTGTGGGAATGTATAATGCTACTGAAGGGCAGAAGGGGAATATTGTCAATCTTAATACTCTGGAAGAAAAATGAGTTTGTAAACTAGGAAGAGCCTTATTAAATGATTCTGTTAGTAATTAATGACCGAAGGAAATGCCAATCATAGTTAATGATTACAAAAAATCGATATACGGTTAACCTGTTATCAATAATTTTAATAGCAGTTAAAAGTAACAAGAGTTACTGTATTTTTTTTTACTGTAATAACTACAATTCTAGGGGCTTCTATTTTATTTTAACTACGGTTCCTCGTTCATCTGCCGGGTATCGATAGCGATTTAAAGATACAAAACTATTTAGCGATCTTCATTTTTTATTTTTTTCTGTTTTAATTCCAAAAGAATATTTTATTACACTAATTAAAATCCAGATATTTTTGTTTTATAGAATCCTTACTATAAAAAAATTCACTCATTTCAAATTCAAAAAAGTAAATACAAACAATAAATACAAGAAATGAGTTAATGATAAATGGATAATGTTAAAATAAAAAAAAAAAGAACAATTACAAATAAACATCAATGTGCGCAACTAAACCTAGGAAGATGCAAAGAAAGTTATTTAAAATTAAAGCAAACAAATTATGAACAAGAAAATTCACTAAGATTGTATACACAATTAATTATTTAAACAAAAAAAATTAAATTAACTTATTAAAGGAGTTAAAATGGGTTTGGGGGATTATAGGAATCATAGATGATTAAATAAAATCGATAAGTGGTTAAAATTTTACTACTAGGTTCAGTAGCAGTTAAAAATAAAACTAAAAAACAACAGTTACTCCAAACATGTATGGATTTTTTTTTAATTTAATACTTTTTAAATCTAGCTATTTCTATTTTATTATAAATGCAGTTCCTCATTCACTAAAGCGAAAATGTCAAAAAGAAAATGGGCTTCTAACCCAGCAGAGTACTATTGAATAATTTTGTAGACAGTTAATGATCGAAAAAAAAAAAGTTTATCAATCATAGTTCATGATTAAAGAAAATAGTTTAGTGGTTACTACTAGGTCTCAGTAGCAGTTAAAAATAACACTAAAAAACAACAATTACTCCTTTCTGTTATTTTATTTTATATAATACTTTTTAATTCTAGCTACTTCTATTTTATTATAACTGCAGGTTTCTCATTCACTAAATGAGCGAAAATGTCAAAAAGAAAATTTAGTGGGTAAATAATGGTCGAAAATAAACAGTTATCATCCATAATTAATGATTAAAGAAAATCGATAAATTTTTCATTCAATTTCTTTACAAAAACGGTTAAAAAAATAAATCTACTTGCATTTGAAAATTAATTTGATACGTAAATAAACAGATTACTTATTAAACAAGTTAAACTGTTACCAATAATTTTAATAACAGATAAAAGCGACATGAGTAACACACAAGTACTTAATAAGAAAATATACAAGTGAAATAGTGTTAGCAAAGAGCCAGTCGATCTCAAGGGCTGCTATGTTTAATAATTATATTAAAAATGAAACCCATATTTTTTACTTTGTTATCATTCAAAAACATAATTTTTCTCCATAGTAAAATCTTAAAATCGTGGACTAGGAAATTCAAATGGTAAAAAATTATTAATTTAATTCTTTTAGCTACTAGACTTTTTTTAGCTACTATACAAAATATATCATTAATAAGCATATAATTAATGAAGTCGCTGGTATTTATTTAGAACATTAACTGTTAAATTTTAATAGAGAAGTTGTATACATCGCTTAAAAAATAAAACACGCTACATCTTATTACCATGTTTCCATTTTAGGACTGTTATTTCAATATAAAAGAAGGAGCAAGACAAGTTTAAAAACATTTTTCTTTTAAACCTAATTTTTTTTATTTATTTCTAAAACAATGCTGAACTAATAACAAATCCTTATTTTATTAAATCCAAAATAATCAACATCACTAAACACTACTAAAAAGGTACAGTATGCCTATTTTTATAGGCTTATTTCTAATTTATTACTTACTTTCTATAAAATAATTTCAATTTCTAGAGTAATATCGGGGTGCCCCTACAAAGACATAAATACCTACTGTACAATTAAATAAACGTTGTATAATTTGTTAATTGGTAGTTAGTCCTCTGATAGGCGGACAAGGGGTACACTCTTAGCATGGGGAAAACGATGAAGAATTTATAATGATTTTGCTAAACAACAGAAACAAATTTTAGCAATGTGTTGTGATTGTATTTTTAGATTCTGAATGAGGAATATCCATTTGTGCTTAATCTCAAACTTCATAAAGATTAAACCAAACTGAATTATTAAGTTTGAACTTTTAAACAGAAATATGAATGAAGTAGATGAGGAAAAGAGGAATACGAAGTAATGAGAAACTAGATTAAGAAGTAACTTTCTTCATTAACGATTAATTTAGAAGCTTTTAGCTATTACTTTGCAAAATCGAACGATGTAATAAGGAAATATTTAGTCAATTTCTCACCGATTTATTAATAAATTCTCAACAGTATTTAATTTATACCAAGAGAAAATTAATTTATTTCAGAGAGGGAACTTTAAATTAGTTCGTAAACAAAAGCCATTAGTGAACAGCTGTCAATCAATAAATTAATCAATAAATCTGACATCGTTAAATTGTGCTCAACGCATGTTCCATCGATTTTTATTTAAACGCTCACTTTTCGTATTTTATACTTTTTATGCCATTTCGTATACTTTCTTTTATCGACACCTAACCTCAGGTTTCTATGAACCACAGTTTCCATGGTGCAGTTACAAGATTTTTTTATTTTATTTTAAATTATATACATATTTTTAACATTGGTGGGATAATCCCTTACAATGGAAATGATTTATACATAACATATAAGAACATATTAATTTATATAGAAGAGCATATTACAAAATGGATATTATTTATAATAGTATGTGTTTTGTTCGTTTGTCTGTATTTTGGTGTCGTTGTTTTTGTATAATTTCCTATTTATCGTATGAGTGTGTTGTCTGATAGTTGGCATGAGGTGAATTGTTGGGATGTCCAGTTCTTCGTGCATTGTGGTGATTTGAGTATATATTGGATAGTTTTTTTTATGATTCTTAGACATTTGTTTCCATCTGGAAGATCTGTATTTTGTTGATGTGTTTTGCTAGCTAAACTCCAGACTGGGCATGCGTAAGTCCAGTTACAAGATGGTCATGGTTCCATAACCAGTCAGTTGGGACCAATTCACCAGTGAAATTCCCACCGACGATTGGTCAGATTCAAGGACAAAACGAATCGGTCTAGATCCATGTATTATTGCTGTTTGGAGTCAGCAGGCGCACGAAGACCTATATTTATTTCCCCGAAACAGACCTCACCTGGATCAAATCAACGAAAGGCTATTGATATCCTGGAAAACCACAACACGATTCCGGGTAGTAATACACGGTGTATGGTCATCACTGATTCACCCAGTCATCGTGAGTTGCCTCGAATAGGCTGAAGGGCCACATAAATAGAGATATAAATTAATATTCCGGCACGGTTTTCACTATTTAATGATCAATGATTTTTTAGGAAATAATTGTACCACCTAAGGTCTCAACCATAAAGTCATTAAGAGTACCAAAAATGTAGAGATTAGGTGAGCCCCAGAACAGTCTGCAGATCCGACAGGGTCTTTTCGTGGCTGTTTACAGTTTAAAAAACATATCTGCCATATCTAGATTTGAAACCAGAAACCTCAGCAAATCAACTCGGCACTCTACACACTGAGCTACTCCGCTCTCTTTATATAAAAATGTAAATTAAATTTTCACGTTAATAGCTTGTTGACAGATAATTAATTATTTATGTAAAAAGGTAGCAAAGTAATTTTTTCGATATCTAAGAACGAGAGCAATTAAATACTGTTTTATAACAGAAAAAAAGGTAATAAGAGGGACGTATTTCTATGATGCCTTTGCTTCAACGTAACAACAGAAAAATAAAACAAAAACCATTTCCCTGGAAAATCTTTGTCGCCTTTTTTTATATCAAAGGCTGACCTTTTTTTCTCCCTTACTTTTTTCCCCGTGGAATTTGTCTCCATTCACAGAAAAGGAAATTTATGATAATTAAATTTACAAATTATTAAAAAATATTACACCAGCTATATAATTATGATACATTATTATGTATGTAAACGATATATCAATTTAGAGGGATAAGTTTATTTAAAAATAATTAATAGTTCATACTTTTATTGGGAAATATGCTTAGGATATTTTTATGACAATTCACTGGCGGTAAATTCAACCGAGTTGAATTAACTTAAATATATACTGGTAATGCCATGGACGAAATCAAGCTAAAAAATAAAAATCACCAAAAATCCATTTGAGATATCTTTCATTAAATCGACTATGTGTATAAGGTGTTAAATAATTTATTGTATATGATGTCATTTATTAAAGCAAGTAATAGCTATACAAAGTTTTCATTACAGTAGAGCGTCGTTGTTCAATTCTACGAACCGGCTTCGCGGAAAAAAAATACATGTAAGGATTGCCATATGACGTTCCATTAAAAAAGTTTGAACAGTATCTTCTTCAAAATTTGAAAATTATCTAACATTATTAAATTATTATTTAATACTTAATATTATACTTCATACAATTAGAAACTTAGCTGCAATACAGAAGTCAGAATCTAAGCGAACTAATATCACAACTTTGTTAGTGTCACTACAAGATTTTATGTATGTTACTATATATTATGTATATAGTAATGTATTAAGTTGTGTACGTACTTACCATGTACATAAATATTTATATTCACATTTAATTTAATTACATTTATTTTTTTGAACTTACGTTAGATTAAAAAAAAAAAAACCTGTACCACTACAGTCCGTGAAAGGGTCTCGGGTTCAGTACATGGTAGAGACTGTACTGTTTCATGGACAACGGTTCTGCATGGAGGTGGTGTGTCCTAGGTCACGCTCAACCACCATATTTCCCCCCTCCCCACCTTATTTTGGGTACCATATTTTTATAATATTTTATAGAGGCTGGGTGAGCACTAGGATGGTCCTAGATCCTATATGATCCAACTCCGGCTGCAGAGGGACTAAATAAAAGCCTTGCCCGTAACACGTTAATAACACTCCCCTCCGTAACACGTTAAATAGGTGTTAAAATAAAGATTAACACTAGTAAACTTACATTTGAATGATAAATCTGTGGAACCTGTGCATAGTGGGCTAAGTCGAATTTTGTGAATTTCAAGCTATCTACTTGGAATCGTAATTTTTCTGAACTTATTTTAAGTTCAAGATTGGAGTATCAGCCCACGATTCACAAAGGAATATCCTTCATAGCAATGGACGAAAAACTTAGCGTGTTAGACACAAGGAAAGAGAAAAAAATTACGATTCTAAGTAGATAGCTTGAAATTCACAAAATTCGACTTAGCCCACTATGCACAGATGCCACAGAAATAAGAGAGAATATCAGTTATACGAACTATAAAATATCAGAACATCTGACATCAGTTCAGTTAATCGAGGCTCTAATGTTTTTATTAATCTATTATCAATTGTTTTCTATTAAACTGTACACTCTTTTACTTATAAATATTTAGCCAACAATTTCTGCGGTATCTACAAAAAATCCTCTGTCACCTTTCTTCAGGCATTTGTTTATGTGATAAGTATTTTGTTTTAATATCATCCTAATATCGAGTTTCATATAGTTTTATTAAAGCTAAAATTCCTAAATGTTTCATATTTTAAACTATTTCTCATGGGAAAAAGTAGATAAACTAATTTTCTTCTTTTTTTCTCTTAAATATATTAAATAAAAAATTAATCCAAAGAATTATGGAACTGATAATTTTTTTTATTAACAGTAAGAAGATTGTTGTGAAGGGATGCGCATTGGTCCCTAAATTTTCAGAGGGTTAAGAGGGGTGGGGCTTCAGTCGAAGCTTCCTCGGCTTTTAACGTGTTTAATTAATTTTAATTTCAAATGAGAAGTATTCATAATTAATTTAATGAGATTTTTTAACAAATCCTCTCTTCTTTTTTATTTTACTTCAATTTGCTTAAGCATGTATTTAAGGACTACATTAATGAGAATTTCGAAAATAAAACTAACGAAGAAAACCTGGCCACAATTTTTTTTAAGCTAGATACTAATTAATTGATGTTTTTTGTTGAAATTTAATTTTAATTCGCCCTTTTTAAGAAAAAACTAAAAATATTTGTTTGTACAGTTTCAAAAAATCGTCGAATAAATTCCAAAAGAGTAGAGTAGCAGATTAATAAAATGAATAACATCCAATCCAAAATTCACAACATGCATTGTAATTTACGAAGATAACAATGTTATTCTAAAAATAAAATTAGAGCTTATTTTTTAATATTATTAACCACGTTTTTCTCTTTAACTATGTTTAAACGTTCTTGTACATATATTTAGCATTATTTTTTTTTTTTTTAATGGACATTACTACGTTTACGATAAAAAAGGATTCCTAATTGCGTTTAAAAATTAAAAAATACTCCATTAATATTCTGGACAGTATGATTAAATTTAATACGTACGCAAAAAGTATACAAAAGTACACGACCGGAATATTTTTGACACACGCCTTACCCCCAGTTACCTTCAAATGTTATTCAACTCTATAGATAACTAAAAATAAGTATAGAGGTTTATTCCACTATAAAGTGAATGAAAAAAATTCAGAATAAACAATAAAATCGATTGACAATCAACCAACGCATCCATTAATCCGACCTTGAAGAATTATTGAATGTTCTTTTTTTTAATACACCCTTTCGTGATGGCTATTTACATTCTTCTTCGCCTTCAATAGCGAATTATAATAGACTCATTCAATCAATACTTCCCATCTTTTTCTTTGAGAGAAAATGACTTTGAAGAGAAAAAATTTATGTTATTAAGGAATATATAAGAAATTCAAATAAATATATAAGTTTTCTTTAAAAAAAATTAAGTAAAATTAAAAGTTACTATGGTACTATATGGTATCTACTTCGCCAAGTACGTATGGGCGTAGGTATGCGTACCCACCTTTCCTAGTAAGACCATCTTGAATTGAATGAAAAATTCCATTTTCCTGATTAATTATAATAATTTAAATATATATTAAATATATATAGTTTATATATATATATATATATATATATATATATATATATATATATATATATATATATATATGTATATGTGATTAATTTTCATTTTCATTAAATTTTATTTATTTGAAATATATATATATATATATATATATATATATATATATATATATATATATATATATATATATATATAAAGGCCAGGATTCGAACCCGGGTCGCCTGCGTATATTTAAATAATCAAAAAGAACAATAAATAAAAATAAAAAAAATTTATTAGAAAATAGGTTTATATCTTCGCTATCAGTTACATCTGCCCCACCTTTTTTGCAGAGGAACGAAATCCTCTAAACACCGGTACGATTTTATTATTACCAATTTGTTCTATGAAATTGCTAAAAATTTATTTTGGCAAATGAACTGTATAATCAAGAGGTATAAAATAAATAATCATTTATTGAAAGCAATAATTCTGGCAAGAAAAAAAAATTAGTAACCCATCCGTTTTTTTGTTATTTTAAAAGCATTTAAAAAATATTGAGAATACTTACAAATATTTATACTGTGGTTTGCAGCATAATTGTGTATTATATTTTTTTATATCCATGTAATTAATGATGTTTTCCACTTCTTATGATAAAAAAATATAGCATTCTCGTAATAGGAAAAAAATTTACTTCACATTTATATAGAATCCCTGATGGCTATTGATAACAATAGATCTTAGCGTTCACTTCACACACTATTTTAATCAAGGGTTGAATTCTTTATTTAAGATATTATTTGCTACTTTATATTGTCTAATATTCATTCTACAAGGATATTGTATAATAAAATATATGATATAATGACGTACTGAAAGACAGTTGGGAGACAGGTCCAAACAGACACAGCGCTTTGTAAACACAACCAGCTCAGAGCCGGGCCGGCACCGTACTGGAGGCCTTGGTGCAGGCTGGCCCCCTCCAGAGGGGAAAATAAATTCCCTCTTTCCCACAACTTGCACAAATGTCATTTTATTATTATTATCATTTAATTTTATTTTATTTCAAGAGCTAATATGTTTATTTCCCATAGGAATAATATTTTAACAACTGTGATTACAATAAAATCTCTAGCTTAGCTATTGCTCTTCAAGAAAGTTTCATGTTTGATGCTCCTGGTAACAATTAATAATTTTTTTCTACTTTGCCTGATTTATTTTTTTTTTTTAATTTGAAGCAGAATTCGGTTTAGTTAGAGAACAGTTCGGAAGTAAATTAAAAGAAATCAATGTTCGAGTGGAATATAAAGAAAAACAGAAGGGTACTGCGTCGGCGGATGAAAGGAAGCAAAAACACGTAGAAATTATGAGAAAATACTGGGAGAAAAGAAAGGTAGAGATATTAGCGTGGCCTTAAAAGGGCGTTTCGTAATAAAAAAAATAAATTAAATATTTTAATAATTCTTGTTATGATATAATGTTATGGTTAACAGAAACATATAATATCCAGGCTATTCATCAGTTTTTAATCAGTTTAAGTTCGGTTTAAATTGTTTTTATTATGTAAACAGATAATATTAAAAATATAGATAAATAAAAAGTTTAAATTAAAGTTCCCCACTAATATAGGGATGCAACAGTGCAGCAATAGTGCTTACTTGGCAATTACCACTAAAAAAAGAATTGGATGCAAGTCCAGAAAAAAAAACACGTCCCTAACATGTTTTACCCGCTTAGGGTAGTCAGAGATAAAATAAATAGCTGTGTCACGCAAAATGGGGTGTGTGTGTGTGTGTGTGTGAGAGAGAGAGAGAGGGAGAGAGGGAGAGAGAAAGAGATTCAATAAAAAAAGTCGTGTATATTTGAAATTACGAATTGAATCAAGAGCTGAAGATTTAAATTAAACTCGTTATATTGATTTACAATTATACAAGCTTTAATTGTACTGAATTTTCTCGTTACCTACTGAAATATTCTGATAGAGCTTAAATGATTAATTTTCATTTTCATTAAATTTTATTTATTTGAAATATATATATATATATATATATATATAAAGATAATAGGGATTCAAACCCGGGTCGCCTGCGTATATTTAAATAATCAAATATACAACCAACCAAAATAAACAATGAATAAAAATAAAATATATATATATATATATATATATATATATATATATATATATATATATTTATTATATAAATATATATAAACGTGAAAAAAATGAAAATAAATATATGAAGCCATTGAAGGTAATAGAGAGTGACGATATAATGATTTTATATAATATATCATTTTTGAAGTTAATAATTTCTACTTCTACAATATATCAAATATTGTAGATCAAAGAAAAAATGTATATAATTATATATTAATTTTTTCTATTTTTTTTAGAAAAAAATAGAACTGTTTCCAGAAGTAAAGTGAAAATGTGATTCTTTTAAGGAATTTGTTCAGTTAAACAATATTAAGTTTTTATATTGTGTTAAAATTATTTTTTTTCAGAATTATTATTTTACAGATTTAGTTCACCCAGCTTCTATAAACTGAGTGCCATTAATTTGAGAAAAGCCTTGCTGTTGAACGTGATTGTAAATTGTCTCCCTGTACAACCGTTGTCTCAGAAACAGTGCAGTCAAGTTTTATTTTATAAATATTATTTCTATTCTTTTTGCGTGATTTGTTTATTTGTAGCCCTATTGCAATGCTACAGATATAATCAATTCAACTTTGCATTTTTTTACTTTTAAAGCCATGTAAAAACCATTCATATACGTCTAAATTCACATAAGAATTTATTTTTAACACGCCTCTGTCACTCTTTAGTAACGGAATAGCTATTGCATTGTAAAGAGGATGAAACCAACTGATGGAACTAATAACTAAAGTATTTTGTGCTAAAATATATCTGGTCATGGCTATAGCTGGACTATTCATTGGAAATACATAGAAAAAGCATCCCTGTCATGGAAAATTCCGAATCCCCGTATTTTTTATAGAGGAAAAAGTGTTGAAATAGTCATATATTAGAAGTAATTAACCTTCTCACAATTATTAGTAGTAATCAGAATAGATAAATATAGATTTTGGAAATTTTTTATAATTAACTAAAGTGTAAACCATTTCCTAGACAGAAAACTAATTTACAGGCATTTGAATTGTTGCTTAAATGCTTTGTAAACCATTAGAAAAAATAAAATTGCGAGTTCATTAATATAATCTAAGGGTTACAAAAAAGGATTCTTATTATTGAGTATGTAGAAAACTGAGTTATTTTTGCAGAAGGTTTGGGTTTGAAACCGACCGTGGCAAATAAATTATCTATTATTTTAACAGCCCTATAAATCCAGTAGGATCGGCAGGCCCTTTCTGGGCGCATTCAGTATCTATAAAGTGGGGAAAAAACCTGGAGTTTGAGCGTGATCTCGTCAAAATTACCTCCTAGCACAACATCTAAATTGAATGGAGGACAGTTAATTGACCAATAAGATTTTCAAATATTTGTGGAATGAGAAGACAATGGTAAACTAGGCTAGTGGAGCAAAAAAAAAAACAAACAAGAAATTACATAATAACAGAAGAAATAAATGAAGAAGAAGCATTACGGAAAACAGATATTGAAAATGGAAGGATTCCAAGGCAGAACTATCAGGGACATAAAAAAAAAAAAAAAGAATGAACCATAGTGAACGTTTGAAGGCACATTGGAAGAAAATGAAATTGGGACGTGGTTAAATGGCCTAATTTCCGTGTAAAATTAATTTAAAAAATCATATTTTTAAAATTTGTTTATCGAAATTTACGAATGTTTTTAATGGGGTTCGGACTAAATCTGTTACAAAAGGAACATTAAGGGAATTATTCCTAGCAAAGTAAGGAGCATTGTAAATTTCACGAAGGATTTTTTATTGAATACGAGAGAAATTCGATGGCTTTATCTCTACTTTAAGTCCAAAGTGGCCTTATATTAGTCGTGTTTATGAGTCTTTTGTAATTAATTGGGAGCTCAGAGTGTTTGTGTAGTAAGTGTATCCTGAAACTGCGAGCAGTAAAAATTATTGAAGATGTGATTATGGATACATAAGAATTATGGGCAAAATTATTGTTTGAGCTGATTATACATGAGGGGTCTTCCTTTCTATACAGTCAACACAAAATTACTAGTTAAGGCGCCAGGTATCTCCATTCTGTAATTAATAAACAATACAAATTCAGGTGCAGTTTAAAATCACTCGATAATGAACACTTCGACCAAGGAACTAACTAAACAAAACAAAAACGCTTGAAAATCTTCATTGAGTGAAACAAAGCGGCGCAACGAGATTAAAAGCTGGAAGGGAGAGAATCGGCGGCGAGTGTGGCGCGTCATTACCGATGGGACAGCATTCCCTTTTCACTTCCCATAATTCCCACTACAGATCCCATTAGCGCTCGTTAAATCCTTCTTCTAGTTTCCCCCTTTTATTTTTAAACAATGCAAATATGGAGCCATGTTTCACCTCGTTATCCTATTTTTGCGTTCTTCTCTTCTGCACCTTCCTACACTACCGAGGAGGATTCCACCAGGAATTACGAGAGAATACGGAATGCACGGGGAGTAGCGGATCCCGATGTATTAGTGATTGGGGCGCTCTCTGTGAGCATTTGAATATGCAGATTGGGATTCAGGCCTGTGCAGGATACTATTGATATATGGATCACAGAACTATTGATGTATGGAACAGGCAATCAAGCCCCTACTAAATGTGTGTACTGATGTTCAGAGGCGTAGTGACATCTTATCTTGATCGAGCAATAAAATATAATTAATAATAATTCTATTTCTTAATATTATTTAGACATCAGTTCCGAAGCTTTTCGCTTGAATGACAACAATTTATAACTGTTAATTTTTTTCATTTTTAATATTTTCCGAAAATACAAGTTATTGTGAGCTTTAGAAAGGAAAAAAGGATGTAATTGTACGTAATGAATAGATTTTTGGTAATTATTATACCAAGTATTATTATACCAACGACTGTGAAAATCTTTATTTTCATATAAACGTGGATACTATTTACCGTAGATATAATTTTCAATAACGAATATATGAGTATAATATAATGTACAACTTCTAGATATAATATAAACACGTATACATACATGTTTCAGGGGCACTGTGTACATCCATGTGTATTCCCTAAGAAAAGCAAAGAGATGAAATGATGTGACTTTGGCAAGCTTTTAGGGCCTTAGAGATTAATAATTCCATAAAATTTATCTTAAAGTAAAGAGATATTTCAGTTATCCATATTTTTATTATCCATAAATGTTAGGATTATTTCTTTTTTTGTCTTTTACTACAAAGACATTACATGGATTTGTTTCTATTTTTTCTGTAAACATCCGTTTTTTTCATATTTTTAAAGTTTTCATAAGTTTTTGTCTAGTTATTGGCGATAATAAACATAAGCAGTTTCTTGCCATTAAATAAATCAACAGTATAAAAAAAAATTAATATAACTAGACTCAAGGTTGCACATAAGGGAATAACCTCAAGGTACCTTCTTGCATGTTATTTACAAAACATATTCTGGTGCGGTGTTCACAATTTCATACATCATTTCTTTATGCTAAATGAAGGTAAGTAAAATCTCTACTAATATTATAAATTAGAAAGTAACTCTATCTGGCTGTCTGTTACGTTTTCACGCCTAAACTACTGAACCGATTTAAATGAAATTTGGTACAGATATAGTCTAGAGCCTGAGAAAGGACATAGACTACTTTTTAATGCGAAAAAAGGGTTGTAATGGGTTGACACCACAGAGGCGAAGTTTATATAAAACTGTAACCTGATTGACTAACACACCCAGCGGTCTACTCACAGCAGAAACCACTGAACTTAGCATCTTGAAATTTGCAGATAAGTTGTTTTTATACCTTTTCAATGAGCACTTAGAAAGGAATTTGGATAATTCCACTCCCAAGGGTTTCCCCCTTAATATAATAGGGGTTCAAACATTGTATGGAATCCGTCAGTTTTGAATTAGACATCTTAAATTTTGGATGTACGAGTAAGTTATAGTTAAAAAAAGTTTAAATGATTTAAAATGATCTTTCACGAAACTTTATTTGGCAGACCAAATTCCACGCGAGTGAAGCCGCGGGTAAAAGCAAAATATAAAATAACTAATCACGAATGAAGCATAGGAAAACCATTAATAACTAAAAGGTCTTAGACTGCAAAGGGAAGAAGCATTACCTGCGAGTATAGTAAACTAGTTTTATCTCGGAACTTTATTGAATAAAGTTCAGGAGATCATAGCAGCAGCCTCCCTTAGCAGGAGTTCGCGAGGAGTAACAGCTCGTTAATAGTCGATGAGTTTAGGGACACATCGGGACGCTATCTCCGCTGGTAATAATGCACTTGCATCTTGCTGCATGCCTAAGTGATGGACTAGTCTGCTATCTGTATTACATGCAGTTTATGGTGTGTTGCTTATCTTTATTATACGACAAAAGCTAATTAAGAAAAAGAAAATAGGCGCATGTTAAAGCACTACAACCTCTTGGTAGATCTCGAGTTCACTACATGGTAGAAAACTTACTGCTTTCAATCTAAAAGCCGCAATAGAGGGTACCCACTACATAGAGCATAAATGAACCACAGGGTGGTCTGTGATCTAACAGGGTCAAGAGGGTCCACCCATGATTGTCATCAGATTAAACAATTTATCTGCCACAGCCGGACTTAAACCCGAAACCTACAGCATAGAAACTCAGCTCATTGTATTAAAAAAAAATAGTATCCTCCTGATGTAAAACTATTTTAATTGCCAGGTTATTCTTCCAAATAAGATTACCTACTGTATAGAAAGAGGCTGGGTTAAAACCGGGAGAGTATAAACATTTCAAAGATTCATCGAACGGCTATTAAATAGAACAAACATTTATCTGTCTTGTCCGAGCTCGAATTCGAGACCTTGAGGTTTCCCAATACCCTACGAGCTCAAGTAATCCGCTTCCAGGCATATCAAATTCACGTCATTTTAAAGGGAAAATTACTATTGTAATATCATAACAGATAGTATGGTTGTTGTACGAGGGTCATCCGGAAAGTGGTACCCGTTTGTGCAATAAAGACACAGGAGTAAATATTAACAAATGTAAGCGTCGGAATAACGTCCTAGAACGTCCTTGCTGCAGCCATACGCTTTTGTGCTCATCTGAAGGCATGCGAGGGACCCACCTTACACAGATTTTTGAATAATGCAGATGGTCTTTGACAATTTCATGAACGTTTCTGGGACGTTATTCCGATTAAGGAGAGAGCGAAAAAGATTTCACAGCGATGAAGAACTTAAAAGAGGCGTATCTCAATACGCTGGCGGCGGAGGACTATGACGCTGGAAAACAAAGACTCGTCACACGTTATGACAACTGCCGAAATTTGCCTGGAGATTATGTGGAGAAGTAGTTTATATTTGTTACATATTTGTTTACATATACTCCTGTGTTTTATTGCATAAACGGGTACAACTTTCCGGATGACACTCGTAGTTGTACAGAAGTAGTTTTTCCTGATATCTGAGTTGGCAAAGCGTTGCAACGCGTTGTCTGATTAGTGATATTCCAGCATTTAAGAGATAGAAGGCTTAGCATTTTGGAATTTTCCAATTCTGTTCCTGTACATCGATTAATTAAAAAAAGAAAACCTGTACAACTATGGACCATAAAGAGTCTTGAGTTCAATTTAAGGTAGAGGCGTAATTCGTCCGTTATCATGCTCAACCGGCAGGATTTTCCCTTATTTTGGCTATCCACTTTATAGGGCTGTTGACAGATTAAATAAATTATCTGGCACAGCCGGATTGAACCCATGATCTTTCGTACCGTAACTCAGTTATCTAGCACTGAGCCCCCCCCCACTCCCTATTTAAAAAAAATGTAGATACAATTCTCAAATCATGCTTGGAATGACTTTTTACATTTTATTAATCAAACTTAATTTAATTGGAGCACAACGATAGTGTTTATTTATTACTCCTACCTTTGATAGATAAATTCCCCCATTCAGAACCGTGAGCGTGTGGACGGCAGTTCAAACAACCGCCTCTTGTGCCCACTGAGCCGCAGAATGAGCACTTGACATTAACCGAGCGATAAACCAGTTGATTGCGGCTGAGTGCTGATCCATCACCGTCCTTTTCAGTGTCCTGTACCAAGTACCTTCACAGGCAGTTTAGGATTGAATTATAAAAAAGTAAATACTTGACTTATAGTGTTTATATTTACTTACATACTAAACAGGCTCTTCAGTCCAGAATGAACTTTAGGTCTACCGAAAAGTTCTAAATCATTCTTATCATCAACGTCATTAATCAAGGATTTTCTGGGTCGTACTCCAGGAAAAATCTCGTGTATTATATGCATTATCATTCAATCATCTTCGGTCGAGCCAGCTTATCCTCTTAGCTTTGATATATTTATCACATTGCCTTCCTGATCAATTAGATCACTGCTCATTGAATGTCAATTCTCTTGCTTAAGCACGGATCCGTAGGTGCGTTTGATCACAATTCTTTCAAAGCCATGCATGTTTCCAAGTTGCGATATACGATGCATGTTTCCATCGTCGATATACGATGACATACTTACAACTAAGGATTTGTACAGCTTAACTTTAGTCAGCTTCGATAGTAACTAGCATTCCTCTTCTAATTTCACCTTTTTATTCAATTTTTGGGTTTGGGTGGTGCTCCGTGGACGGAGGTTTGTAAACATAGATTGCTGGTATCGCCATCGAGCATTCGGGTTCGTTAAGCCTTTTATTTATTCAATATTTATCTAAATTCAGTGGTAAATTCATTAAATGAATTTGCATTATATTAATGGATCGGGGTAGCTCCTTGGGTTTAGCGCTGAGCAGCTATGCAGAGGATCTTAGTTTCGAATTAGGCTGGGATAGATACATTATTCAATACTGTTAAGAACCGTATTTAGGCTCCATCAAGCAACATATTGATACCGAATTCCATGCAAATAATCACCCACTAAAAAGAACTGCTAGAATTTCTTCTCTGGGTTGTAACATAGCTGACCATCAAGATCACTCAAATGAATTCAGGTCTCGTTTATAATAAATAGGACTCTATAGAGAAGCCAAGAAATTTAAAGAAGGCTTTCACTAACTACGAAAGGTTTAAGATGAGCAACGAAATCATACTACATCGGATACAGAGTCCCCTCCAGATTTTGGATATGATCAGAAGATATAAATTGGCAAACTTTAGTTGTGTGATGACAGTAGCGACTGCTGCAGTTAATTCAGGACAAGATTGGAGGAAAGAGAGGTCCAGGTTGCAAAAGTCACTTCTGGTTGAGGAACCTCAGGCAATGGACTGGATTAACATCGATAGGCTTGTTACTTGCAGTAGTCAATAAAAGGTATACAATATGATCAATCTTAATTGGGCGAAGGAGCATGATGTCTTAGAAAAATGTATTGTCTCTAACATGCGCTGAACCCAACACTATTCATGAGTTATTGTGGTACAGGGATTTTTTTCTAGTACATATAACATATTACATAACACTACTGCATTTCTTCATAATATTGCTGTGTAGTGGACCTATCCTGGAAATTGAGATGAACGGATAGTTTTCGGATCAGTATTTCATACACGGTCTTGGTAAGTCCTGGATTCAATAAAAAACCGTGGATATACCAAAACCTCGTGTTACACAGTAATTAATTAAGAAATTGTAGTTGATGCCGTTGCCAACATACATCTAGTGCTGTATACATAACATGTAAGATTGAATTAATTTTATTATGAATATTAAACAGACCTTTATTAATTGTCTTCTGTCACCACGATCGAACGCCTTCTTAATATCAATAAAGGTTCTCTTGGTGGTTCTCAGGTGTTTTTCTAATATACAGTATATGTATATGTATATGTATATATGTAAAAATAGTATATATATATACATATATGTATATGTATAGTATATAGTATATATATATACTATACATATACATATACACATATATATGTGTGTGTGTGTAAGAAGTAGGGAAGTGGTTAGAGGAGAAGAAGAGCGGGAGCATAGAGCTGAGCTATATTGATCGGAGGCGAGGCGGCAGAGCCACCGGGGCAGCAGGTCTTCGCTCTATTCCTCAGGGGGAAAAAGTTATCCTCAATCTGATGTTTTGCCCTCCTTTTTTTTAACCACCAATAGGACACGCTTCGCTTGGCAGATTTATGCAGACCGATTTGACTAAGAGTTATATGATTGCGTTCCAACCCCTACTAACTTTCTCTTTCTTCATATTTTTTTTTTTTTTAAAGAACAAACTATGAGCCAGATTTAGTTTTAAAATAATTTAACATGAATATCAAAAATAAATTTCTGATTCATTTGGAATCTATTTATTTTTTTACATTTATTGCTTAAAAAAATCATTTTTTAAATTGTTTTACTATAGTTCTTATATGATTTTAAGAGCGAACCAAGTGCTTATGGTTGTTATTGACCTCATAATTAGCTATAACGGATTTATAATTTTATCGCTATAATACATATAAATTTATATTTTTAATAAAGTTTAAGGCAAATAATAATAAACCTGCTAAGGCAAATAATTTCGATAATTGTACAAAAGTAAAGTTGTTATTGACCTCATAATTAGCTATAACGGATTTATAATTTTATCGCTATAATACATATAAATTTATATTTTTAATAAAGTTTAAGGCAAATAATAATAAACCTGCTAAGGCAAATAATTTCGATAATTGTACAAAAGTAAAATTACTTAAAATTATTTAGTCTTTTGATTGAACCGATTGAACAAAAACAAATTAATAAATTCATTACAAGCCATGTAACTCACTATAAACGTTTTTCATCGAACAGATTACCCTTTTCAGCTAATAAAAAAAACTTCTAATCTAAAAAATTAATGCTGAACAATATTTTGATTACTAATAAAATTAGTTCTGAAAATTACGATGACGATACAGCAATAGTATGGAACAACATTAAAGTTCTTTAGATCAGGCTTAATAGTATATTCGAAGTTGAAGAAGAAATGGCCATTAATATAAATCTGAATATCCGTCAACATATTTTACTATTATGAAAGTCATGTAACAATAGTCAAAAATATTAATGATACTTTATATTGTATACTTAATACATGGATTTCAAAATTAACATGTAGAGGCAACAATTTAAATAGAATACAAAAGGACTAGAAATTACTGCTTACAATGGGCGATTCTATAAGAATCATAAAATAAAAGAGTAATTAAAAAACCGAACAAAAAAAAAATTTTCTCTTTTAGTACATTTTTATTACTTTTATATTATTTATAATAGTAATTTGTATGGCCATCGAATAGCAATAATGAAGCTTGGTTAATGTCCTCAGACTAAAGAAGCGTGATTATCACATTAATAAACCTAATTCGGGAGCTTCGATACACATCAATTATTAAAACCCTCAGGACTAACCTTCACATTAGTCAATTTGAACCAGCAAGAGATGATTGATGATTAATAAGTTTCCATCAATAAGCTGTTATTTTATTATGAACTAACAATTTTTAAGCATTTGTTGTTAATTATAGAGTAATGAACATGTATAAAATAATTGAATGTGGTTAACCCCTTTGGTGCTGAGGTTAGCACAAAGACCTAAAAATTTACCTCTATAAGTACTAGTACTTCTATAAATCTATTATTTTAGATACATACTCTACTTTAGAGATTGTCCCTTATATATTAATTTCGCTAAGTACAGACCTCCCTCTATATCCTCTATCGCAGGAAAAGTTAAGGATTATTTGATGTGTCCTCTTAAGTAAGATTAAAGGGAATGAAATTCTCCCTTTTATTAATTAACTTATATAAAATTTTTCCTTCCATTTTTTTACTTAATTTTATTTACCCCAAACAAATATTAGCACATTTTATTTGCAGCCTCGGCTAATATATAGTTTAGTAATTTTTTTTTCCAGAGTATGTTAATCGTATTAAGGGAAGCGAAATGGTATCTTTCTCATAATTTTTGGATTGAAATGGAGATAAATTATGAACAATAACTCCATCCCAAGCCAATATTTAACTGCTTATTCCCAAGGAAAATAACACGATACCACTTCCCTAACTATAAGTAGGGTTCTACCGATACCCAAAAATATCGATACCAGGCCTTTGCGATATATCGGAACCGATTAGTATCGATACCGAGAAAATATCGAAAGAAAAATATCGATATCACTCGGTATCGGAAAATTTTTAGTCGTTTAAAAGCACGGTTCGTCAAATGGCTAAAAACATTCCATTGGCAGGAAAACGTCTCGCATTGGATAATCAATCAAATAGTGAAAGACCTTTTATTTTTTATTTTTTATTAGAATAATATGGTTCTCATTCGATATTCTCAAAGTATCGAAAGATCTTTCCAATATTTCACAGATGGCTGATATATAAATTTTTTATTATGTTATTAACGCTATCTATACATATCAGGGAAAGTAATTAAAGAGAAAAAATAATATCACCCATAGGAAAGGACATTCTTTCGATATTAGAAGAATATATACTCATTCGATATTCTCAGAGTATCGAAAGATCTTTCCGATATTTCAAAGTTGATATCTAAATTTTTTATTATGTTATGAACCTTATCTGTACATATAAGAGAAAGTAATTAAAAGGAAAAAAAAACATATACATGCATAGGAAAGGACATTCTTTCGATCCTAGAAGAATATGGTACTCATTCGATATTCTCAAAGTATTGAAAGATCTTTCCGATAATTCACAGTTGACTGATATCTAATTTTTTTTTTATGTTATTAACACTATCTATACATATCAGGGAAAGTAATTAAAAGAGAAAAAAAAATATACACGCATAGGAAAGGACATTCTTTCGATATTAGAAGAATAAATACTCATTCGATATTCTCAAAGTATCGAATGATCTCCGATATTTCACAGTTGACTGATATCTAAATTGTATATTATGTTATGAACCCATATCATAGCTCAACAGTTTCTAAGCCAGTTCTGCAGGGAGGTAATTTGCTTGAGATCACAGTTAATCTCTTGGTTAAATTAACACAATTTAATTAACTAATCTCAGATTAATTAGTATAAACTTACCTGAGGTTACTTGAGTTAACTAATCAATTCATAGAGTTAGGTATTATGTTAATAAAATATTAATATAATATAACTTAGGTTATAATATTGTAAGCTTTCTAAACATTCTCTCCTTTTATATATATATAATTTTCCAAGGGAAGACATTCATGCGAAAATTCCAACTGGTCCAAGTGAGTTGTTTCCTATGATATCTTCCACATGCTTGGAATTTGGACCTGTCTTCTTGCCTGGAGGAATTTCGGGCTGTCGCTCTGTTAGTTACGTTCGCTCCAATCAGGGAAGTCAACCGTTTAGTTAAAGGACTAGTTTCCAGTTCCCAAACCATTCCTTAATTAACCACAAAAAGATATTTATATTTTAGAAAGATTCTTCTCCCATCTGGAGTTTTATAAAAATAAATTGGAATGTTCTCAATAAGAACGTGATTATGTTAATGAAGTATTTATTGCAATCATTTGTTCTATCTGTACATATCAGGGAAAGTAAATAAAAGAAAAAAAATATATACATGCATGGGAAAGGACATTCTTTCGATACTCGAAGAATATGGGACTCATTCGATATTCTCTAAGTGTAGAAAGACCTTTCCGATATTTCACAGTTGACTAATATCTAAATTTTTTATTATGTTATTAACGCTATCTATACATATCAGGGAAAGTAATTAAAAGAGATAAAATAATATATACGCATAGGAAAGGACAATCTTTCGATATTAGAAGAATAAATACTCATTCGATATTCTCAAAGTATCGAAAGATCTTTCCGATATTTCAAAGATGGTTGATATCTAAATTTTTTATTATGTTATGAACCTTATCTGTACATATCAGGGAAAGTAATTAAAAGAGATAAAATGATATATACGCATAGGAAAGGACATTCTTTCGATACTAGAAGAACAGGGTACTCTTTTGATATTCTCAAAATATCGAATGATCATTCCGATATTTCACAGATAGCCAATATCTAAATTATTATGTTAAAAACACTATCTGTACACATTAGGGAAATAAGTTAAAAGAAAAAAATAATATATATGCATAGCAATGGAAAGTCTTTCGATACTAGAAGAACAGGGTACTCTTTCGATATTCTCAAAATATTTTCCGATACTTCACACATGGGTAATATCTAAATTTTTTATTCTGTTATGAACCCTATATGTGAAAGGCTAGCCTTTGAGCAGAGAGGATAAGAAGCTAGAAGCACCGAGACAGATAAGGGGCTTTATTTTTATATTATATATTTTCACTCTTTCTTTTTTCTTTAAAATAGGTTTACATTACTTATTTTATTTATAAATTAAAAAAAGACAATAATGTCAGAAAATAGCGATGGTTGGGATGATATCCCCCGATAAAAACCAGTAAGAAATAACAAATGTGATTCTTGATAATAATTTATTACATAATTTAGTTAATAATAATTCCATTCATGATTCGAACATTAATTTCAGTGTTATTAATTCCAGATGGGGAGCTGACCCAAACATATCTTCATTATTTTATAGATCTACGATAAGGGCAATTTTTTATTATGGAGCAGTCATATACGGTGAAGCCCCAGATTCATCATTAAAAAAACTAGACGTAATCCAAAACCGTTGTATAAGAATTTATAAGAATCCAAAGAGTACCCTGTTCTTCTAGTATCGAAAGAATATCCTTTGCTATGCATATATAGTATTTTTTTCTTTTAACTTATTTCCCTGATGTGTACAGATATTGTCCATAACATAATAATAAATTTAGATATTAGGCATCTGTGAAGTATCGGAAAATATTTTTAGAATATCGAAAGAGTACCCTGTTCTTCTGGTATCAAAAGAATTTTTCTTTGCTATGCATATATATATATATTTTTTTTTTCTTTTAAAATATTTCCCGGATATGTACAGATAGGGTTAATAACATAATAAAAAATTTAGATATCAGCCATCTGTCAATTATCGGAATGGTCATTCGATATTTTGAGAATATCTAAAGAGTACCCTGTTTTTCTAGTATCGAAAGAATTTTTCTTTGCTATGCATATATATTATTTTTTTTTCTTTTAATTAATTTCCCGGATATGTACAGATGGGGCTCATAACATAATAATTAATTTAGATATTACCCAACTGTGAAGTATCGGAAAATATTTTTAGAATATCGAAAGAGTACCCTGTTCTTCTAGTATCGAAAGAATTTCCATTGCTATGCTTATATAATATTTTTTTTCTTTTCATTAATTTCCCTGATATGTACAGATAGGGTTCATAACATAATAAAAAATTTAGATATCAGCCATCTGTGAAATATCGGAATGATCATTCCATATTTTGAGAATATCGAAAGAGTACCTTGTTCTTATAGTATCGAAAGAATTTTTCTTTACTATGTATAAATATTATTTTTTTCTTTTAATTAATTTCCCTGGTATGTACAGATAGGGTTCATAACATAATAAAAAATTTAGATATCAGCCATCTGTGAAGTATCGGAAAATATTTTTTGAATATCGAAAGAATACCTTGTTCTTCTAGTATCGAATGAATTTTTCTTTGCTATGCATATATATATTTTTTTTCTATTAATTAATTTCCGTGATATGTACAGATAGGGTTCATAATAATAAAATAATAGGGTTCATATAGGGAAAGGAAACATATCATTCTATTTTTTTGAGAATATGGAAAGAATGTGCCGTAGGATATATACAAATTTTTATTCAGATTTCGTTTGGATGAGCAAAAAAAAAAAAAAGTCAGTTAACTGTTTCGATATTTAGTTTTTCATACCGATATCGATAAAATATCGGAAGAAAAGTATCGATACCAAAATATCGGTATCGAAAGGAAAAGTATCGATACTGTACCCATATCGGTAATATTGGTAGAACCCTAAATATAAGAAACTCATTTCGGAGAAAACTCCTCTTACACACTTATTCACCTAACCTGTTGGTTGATATGACATCTGAACCGAAGTTGTTAAATATACATAATTTTTATTTCTTTATAGTAATTAATAAAATTAAACTGTCCAATTATATCTGTAACGTTTACTCATGAAAAAAATGAATAGAAAAGATTTTTTATTTAAATCAATCTATACCTCTACAACCCAAGAACATAAGAAGGGATTTCAAAGACAACGGTTGTGGAGGGAGGTACATACCCGAGATCACGCTCAAATGTACCAGCCAGATGTTGTCCTTGGATCTTCAGCATAGCAGCACAGCACTCTACCTCTGAATTACCACGATCCCTCTAATTGAACCAATAATGTTAATTATTACAAAGGGGTGGAAACATTTCTAGCTATTAATATAATTTTCAAAAATAACAGAAGAAAAAAATACTGTGGGCTTTTCGGCAATTAAGGTTGTAACAAACGGATTATAAAAAAATCATACATTCAATACAAATACTAAGTATTTGCAGATTATAAAATTTAATACTCCATAATCTATATGGTGCTTTATTCTATTTATAATCTTTATCAGCAAATCAATTCTATAAGAATTAGTTCAATTTTCATGATTCAAAAGCATAGTGGGTGTTTTCTAGAACATACCCCAATGCTTTTATACTAATGTTCTTGTTTTTAATTAAATTAGTTTTCATAACTTCACCAGTAGTCAGTCTTGAATATTTTCTGTCTTCTGCCCTGACCCTGAACAACGAGGAATCAAACAGAGCCTCCTTTGATCGAAGGTTGATGAGTTAACCGATGTGGAAGATCAAGAAGGCCATGCCGAGAATCAAGGCGACAGAACAAAGTAGTCATTGCTAATGGCTTTTAGTCATAAGCAAGTTGTCTGTATCATAAAGATATAAAAACTAATTTATACACGAAATAATATAAAAATACTAGCTGACCCCTAACATTACCCTCTCCGAACGTTTTAAATCCGATTTAAAATAAAACATTTATATACATTGTAACAATTAAGAATGTTTTGATGAAAATACATGTAATAAAATCATTAAAATACCTGACGCCATTATATGTACCATAATCACAACTTGACTTAGCAATTATGTGTGAGTATATCTGTTTAATAAAAGCTTAAATCTGTTAAATATAAACTTAGAACTGTTTTAATAAATAACAAGAATGAAAAAAACTCAAATCATTTTTATGACAGTAATATTTTTTTAAATAAAAAAATAATCGAGTTGTGAATAGTAACTATTCTCGAACCCCAAACATACAATTATTTCATTGAAATCAGTTTAGCCGTTTTGGAGTGGTACATTGACAGACGAACGGAACAATTGTATATGTATGTTGTATATGTGTATTACATATAAAGATATATGTTTATTTATGAAAACAGAACAGCATAAGAAAGCACTCAGATCAGATTCAACAGAAATATATATGCATAAAAAATTTTTAAACTCATCGGCCAAGACTCATGGATTAGCATAGATACGGTCAGTAATCTCTTATCACTCCAGATAGCGTTGTTAGCGAGTAACTTCAACAACGTTAAGGGTCTGTTAAGATTGTGGAATTGGACCAATCCAAATCAATAAGTGGCTATTGAATCTGTCCGACGTGATCGATTGAAACAAACGCACATTAATTTAGCTTATTAGTTCATCAAAATAGTATGTATTTTTGAGTTATAAGTTTATTAAATAAATATAAATAAAGTATTTTATTAAAATCTACAATTTAAAAAATCAATAACCAATACAGCCTCTCACGTGTTTAAGACAGTATTTAGAAACTCAACAGTTTCTAAGCCAGTTCTGCAGGGAGGTAATTTGCTTGAGATCACAGTTAATCTCTTGGTTAAATTAACACAATTTAATTAACTAATCTCAGATTAATTAGTATAAACTTACCTGAGGTTGCTTGAGTTAACTAATCAATTCATAGAGTTAGGTATTATGTTAATAAAATATTAATATAATATAACTTAGGTTATAATATTGTAAGCTTTCTAAACATTCTCTCCTTTTATATATATACAATTTTCCAAGGGAAGACATTCATGCGAAAATTCCAACTGGTCCAAGTGAGTTGTTTCCTATGATATCTTCCACATGCTTGGAATTTGGACCTGTCTTCTTGCCTGGAGGAATTTCGGGCTGTCGCTCTGTTAGTTACGTTCGCTCCAATCAGGGAAGTCAACCGTTTAGTTAAAGGACTAGTTTCCAGTTCCCAAACCATTCCTTAATTAACCACAAAAAGATATTTATATTTTAGAAAGATTCTTCTCCCATCTGGAGTTTTATAAAAATAAATTGGAATGTTCTCAATAAGAACGTGATTATGTTAATGAAGTATTTATTGCAATCATTTGTTCTATCTGTACATATCAGGGAAAGTAAATAAAAGAAAAAAAATATATACATGCATGGGAAAGGACATTCTTTCGATACTCGAAGAATATGGGACTCATTCGATATTCTCTAAGTGTAGAAAGACCTTTCCGATATTTCACAGTTGACTAATATCTAAATTTTTTATTATGTTATTAACGCTATCTATACATATCAGGGAAAGTAATTAAAAGAGATAAAATAATATATACGCATAGGAAAGGACAATCTTTCGATATTAGAAGAATAAATACTCATTCGATATTCTCAAAGTATCGAAAGATCTTTCCGATATTTCAAAGATGGTTGATATCTAAATTTTTTATTATGTTATGAACCTTATCTGTACATATCAGGGAAAGTAATTAAAAGAGATAAAATGATATATACGCATAGGAAAGGACATTCTTTCGATACTAGAAGAACAGGGTACTCTTTTGATATTCTCAAAATATCGAATGATCATTCCGATATTTCACAGATAGCCAATATCTAAATTATTATGTTAAAAACACTATCTGTACACATTAGGGAAATAAGTTAAAAGAAAAAAATAATATATATGCATAGCAATGGAAAGTCTTTCGATACTAGAAGAACAGGGTACTCTTTCGATATTCTCAAAATATTTAAAAGCCTGTACCAGAACTTCCCATGAAGTTTCTTGGGCTCAGAAACTGTACTCTTTCTAGGAAAATGGGTGTGTAGGGAGACTGGGTGACTTTCAGAAGGATCTGCATCTTCCACATGCTCCATCTAGGGCTCTTAAATAATTTATTTCCTACATCCGGATTCGAAGCCGGGACCTAAAGCTAAGTAATTCGGCGCTGTAATAGTGGTGAGCAACCCCACTATTATAGTAAAGTTTAAAATAATTACCTTTAGCAAAGCACCAATACTTCTAAAACCTTTCTTGACTGATTATATATACAAGTTTTTCTAAGCCAACCGCTGTGCATCATCACGCTCAACGTTTAGATTTTTCTCAAGATTTAGGGTATCCACTTTATAGAGGCTGGGTGAGCCCCTGATGGTTCTGTAGATGGGTGTGCCCTATAAGATCAATGATTGTTGAACCCGAGACCTACAGCAACCTAGTGCTCTACGAGATGAGCGACCTCTCTCCTTCATAAATAAAATAATTCTTGATTAATTATTTTTATAAACAATAAAATTATAAATCAAACAAATATATGAAACTTAACTATTATGTTATGACGTCGTTATGAAAGTTTCGGGAGCCATGGAGTATGAAGATGCACTACGGGGTTTGTTAGTTATTAATGATAATTGGTCGGAAGTGTTTACGTTCTGGAGCTCTGTGTTCGTTTTAAGTTCGCGATTGTGAGATATATTTAGTAACTACTAAAAATTAGATATATTTACCAATATTTACTTTCTTCTGAATAAGATAATTAATAATAAAAAATCAACATTAATATATTAATATAAACTCACTCAGTTGCGTCCTTTACAATCTTGGAGGGATCCACAGCAACACTATGCCTGAGTGAAGCTTTTTCTGCTTTTCTCTGTCCTGAAAAAAAAAAAAAAATACTTTTTATTGTCGGCATTAATTAAAGTTACAAAATTATACAGAATATCATCATTTTATTTTTGGACAGTCCTGTTCTCATTACCATAAATTTGTTCTTTGTAACAACTTTCCAATTATGTGAGTTATTTATATCCCTGTTAGCCAACCAAGGCTTATTAACACTGATACAGCGATTTTTCATCTGGAATTTTAAAAATATTGGACCAGACATTAATAAATCGGGTAATAACCTTCCGTGACATTTGAGAATAATAATTAGGCTTCAATAAAAAAATTGTATGCATTTTTATTAATTTTTATTAAGCAGCTTTTACTGTAAACAATGAGATAAAGAATAATTCCACATTTCCGAGCATAGAGTTCAGAGGTTTTGTAAAGTTTTTGAAAAGTAACTGATTTTATTTATTTGAAAATGGTATCATTTCCGCAAGTTGCCACTTCTGGTTACATCAAGTTTTAATTCTTTATTCGTCCCATTCTTAATACTTTACAAAAATAAAAGTTATCGTGAGCTTTATTATGGAAAAGAGGATGTAATTATGAATATCTGTATATTTCAGTAATTATTTCCCCAATAAATGAAAAATTGAACTGAAATTCAGAACTATAGATGATGTATATGAAACGGTTATTTCTTGATGAAATAGTTAAAGTATTAATGAATATTTCCCTTCATGACACTCTTTTTTTTACTCATACTTTCCTGACCTTTTATTTTATTTTTAAAATATGTTTTTAGGATATTTGCAAATTTATATACTTAGCTTTACTTTTACAGTATATAATATTGAATAAGAAGAAATATTTAGTAAAATAAAATAAAATTAAACAATAAAAAATCTGAAACAGGCTCAAAATACAAGGCTACAGTACTAAGGTTGCGATCTGTTGTGCGATCAAGGAACTACGCCACAATCTAACAGCTGCTGATACCTAGCGGCCGATTTGATAACTAAATTTGAAATATGAACATTTTTTTAAACAGATCAATACTATTGATATATGTAATGTTATTTCGATACAATAATATTTATAAATATATCTAATTTGATATATTATTAAACCTTTATACATTTTTTTAATAATATATATGAGGCGTTTAGTTTCAAAAGCGAATAACGCCCAATAAAATTGCTTGACTAAACCAACGAAAAATGAAAAAGAACAACAAATATAAACCGTATATAAATACAAAAATAAATAAATATCCTTCAAGAGTTGTATTATAGTTGTATCATATAAATATAGAATTAATAAAAACCTTTATCTAGCCAGAAGAAACATAATAAAATAAACATTTAAAATCATAAATTATATAAAAACGTTATGAATCGTCAATATTTATCAGAAATACCCCCAAAACTAAACACCTTAAGCCACTTGAATACTGTAAAAAACTTACAAGTAAACGTTTCGGCAATTCAGACATCAAGATATACTCAAAAAGAAAATTCACCTAAAAGAAGAAAAATTACAGCAAATCTCGTACCAACAGTCGAATTCCCTATATAAAATCGAGATAGCTTATTAGATTATAATTATCATTGCATGTTACTTAAGTTAAAATATTTTTACCAAAAATACAAAATTTATGTTCGTGGAGGGTGAAATTAATATATTTACATAATTTTTAGTTTGCGTAAATACATACTCCTGATCCATTCATCTTATATATATTTCTCTAATTACTTATAAATTACCTGATGATATTTCTCTAATTTAATCACCACAAATTTTTATATTTTGTCACTGTAAAAGGTTAGATTTTATATATGTTTCAGAAGGTAAAAAATCCAAAAATAACTCAATCAATTTCAAAGAAGTTTCCTGTGAAATTCCCTTTTATATGTTCTCGACATAATTGTAATTTTAACTTTTAATTATTCCAGTCGAGTGGAAATTTTATTGTTCGGAGATCATAATTCTTCCCTTGTTACACTTTTTTTTTTCATTAGCATCAAAAGAATCTCTCATTTTATTTTTAGAATCGAGCTAAATTAAAAGAGTTGGAAACAGTAGAAGGGATGACCCAGGGATCAAGGCAGCAGGTTAGTATGGAAATTGGGTATCCACCCAACCTTCTTTGCACTAACGTTTCTCGTTCAAGGCGACCCAACTGATATACATATCTTAATTAATAGAGAAAGAAAAAAGGAGAGAAAAAACTATAACGGGGTTTGCAACTACTATTTATCTTTCTGCACTTTCGATAATAAATATCTAAAAGGTGTCAAAGCATAGAATAGATAAGATTTATAAGACTTTTTTAAATGATGTTATGTTGCACTTATTTTTTAAATATTTATAAACGTTTTTACAGTTATAATTATAAGAAAAAGTTCAGTTCTTTAGTATTGATTCGAGATATCGAGTATTTTGTATTAAACTAAATATATTTTTTTTTAATTTTAGTTATGTTTTGTAAATGGAAAAATATATATGGTTTGTAACAAAATGCCTTAATATTATTTCAATTCTCTGCATTGAAAAACCAAACCTAAAATCGAAACATCCGAATAAGACGTAGTATAAATTAATTTAGTTTTAATTTTTAAATTGATGCATACAAATATTCCTCTTTGGATTAAAATCAGTGACATGTTTTGTGTAATAGCTTAATGAAGTCAAGAACGTTGGGTTTGTAATTTTTCGATTTTTAAAAATATTTATAATTTATCTGTTCCATCACGACAAAAGAAAGTAGTTCCTCAATCCGTTCCTTCTTTTTTTTTTTTTAAGGTCGTCGTATGTATAACAAAAAATTATTTATCTTTTATAAGAAAAATGACAATCTTGTTTCACTGTATTCTGAAATAACATGCAGTATTGAAACAAAGGGCCTAAAATCGAAATTTCGTATTAAGGTGTATCATTAAGGATGATCTTTATTCCATACAATTGAAAATAAAGATCAATAATAAAATTAAAATAATTAATACGATCGATGACAATTATCCTTGCAAGGATAAGCTGTTGATGACAGTAAATCAATACTGATATGATATGAAATACAAAAGCCCCTAATATACACCAAAAATCTGATTTATTAAAGAGATTCATTTAAATACCATTGATATGTGAAAACAATAAAATATTAATAATATTGATACATGGATCATCCCCATTCATGATAGCTGTGCACCCCACCCCCCGAAGGAATATGACTGACCGACAATTACCGATATGATGACCGATAATTGTCATCAAGATCAAGATCAATGATGACCTCTAATTATCATTGAAAACATTGAACAACAATAACCTATATTACTGTAAAGTTTCATCCAAATCCGTTCTGTAGTTTTTGCGTGAAAGAGAGACAAACATACAAACTTTCACATTTATAATATTAGTAAGATATATATATAAATATATATATATATATATATATATATATATATATATATATATATATATATATATATAAAGATTTGTAAAGAGAAAAGATTTGTCTTGGCCGGGATTCGAATCCGGGCCACCCGCATCTCTAGTGCGGTGCCCTAACCACTGAGCTACCAAGGCTCGCATTCAAGCAAGGATTCTCTCTCTCCATTCTCTTCGATCCTATATCCCGTGTTCTCGCAATATTTGCGATGCATACACGGGGACGAATGTTCGTTGAAAATTACTTTAATTTAGATCTCGTTGACTTAATTTATATTTTTGCAATTATTTTTTATTCATTGTTCTTTTTATGGAGATTATTTTTAAATGTATATTTTTTTAAGAGAAAATATTTGTCTTGGCCGGGATTCGAACCCTGGTTGCCTGCATATCTAGTGCGGTGCTCTAATAACTTATTTATTTTCGGATATATTTCCTTCTGTCGATACGAATATTACCTATATTATTTTCCAATTTACGCTTTACCAGTACCTAAGGATAATAAAATATCCTAAACGAAATAAAACTAAAAAATAATTTTCCTTTATTTTACTCCAAACATGATGAATGCACTGAATCGTGTACTATGAATGTGCACTGAAACATTGCTCAATAAATATTTTTTAATTGTCTTTATAATTGCTTGAGGAATAATTTGGCTTCAACGAAATTGGCGATTATTTTAAATCAGAGTAAAATTTCTCTGATTTAAAATAATCGCCAATCGAACTGAAATCTGCAAGTGATTATTTTTCAGACGTCCAAAATTTATTCATTAGAGAAAAGACTCCTCTACGTCTGTGGCGAGCCCCAAAATTTTTAATTTTCCTACGGCTTCGGAAAACGGGACTATTTTGCATCCGGGAGCTTTGTTTGGGGACAACGGGACAGGAAAAGGAACAGTCCTGTTCTGACGGGAGGTATGGTTACTTTACTATTCAATAGATATCAATAAGTATACAATCTTTTCTCTATTTTAGATTTTTCAATATCATTGTCTTGTATTATTTCCCCATGATATTTGAATTTGTTTACCCTCTCTATGTTTGGGCCAATGCTTATATCTATTTTACTATTATAACTTTGTTTTTTGAACAATATCTTGTAACCACAAACGATAAAGAAGAGTTAATATTATATTTGTGCACCTGTAACTAACAAACCAACTCTCCCCCACAACTCTACAAACCACACTCGTACTCCGGAACCCCTTCAGCACTGGAAAGCATTAACATAAAGACAAAGCCCGAAACAGCTTTGTGGGTTATTGCCTCACAAATCATAACTTCTATCAGAAGAGAGTTCGAAGCGCCCCCAACTGTTCCGAACCACGGACCACAAGGAGGTAGAACAATGCCTTTCTACAAGCTCAGGTACCTTATCGTGTATTCGTGTACCTAGGAGTAATTATTCATATTCAGATGATTTATAATTGGCTCGGCATCATCGGTATTTCTCTTATTCTGAACGATTTGTATAAATATATATATAAATATATCTGGAACAAATCACATCTTTACATAACCGTTGACTTAGAAGCATTACAGCCTTTATCATGTGCTGAACCCAATACCCTTCAAGGGCCATATTGGTTTCGAAGTTTAGACCAAACAGTAATAATTATGATAGGGATTTTTAATATTTTAAATGGCCTAATTCATATGTATATAATGTGGTAAATGGAACTATCGAATGAACAGTACTTTTAGTGATGATAGAGCCGTATTTCAGTAAGGAATCACATAAATGTATAAATCACCCTGCAAATCGAATCCTTCAAATTTTTGGCACAAAAATTGTACTCTCTTTTCACAAAATAAACTAATTATTGACATACTCGTAAATTTATAAGTTTCTGTTCTAGTTCAAATACCAATTGGTACCTGGAACGAACGGTACTTTATGGAATAAACCGAGCAATATCCGGGAATACCGCTTCAATTTGCATTCAATGCAATGGCATAGTTAAGTGTGTTCATTTGATGGCCATGCATTAAGAGACTTTGTAATGCACGATTGCAAATCCCAGACACATGTTCGGAATTTGCTAGTATTTGGTTCAAGACATGTTTATGCATTGCATATGAAAGCTGGAGGAAAAAACTGTCTGTCTTTTGGTTTTTTTAAGATAGTGAAAGAATCTTAAAAAAAAAAACCCTCATTAAAATATTAATGTTTTTTATTATTATTGTTTTCTATCCATTTCCCTAATTACTCACTAAATCATTTTTACGATTCGTTAGCCCAGTTAGTCGTTGTCTTCCACAAATATTTGAAAATCTTAATGGTCAACCTATTGCTTCTATTCGATATAGTTTTACGCTAAACATGTATCTCCTTCTTTCTCAGCGCATTTGATATGATTCTATATATTGATACTAGCTGAACCGGCCACGCGGTGCTGGGGCAGTTGTAATCGTTTTAAAAATATATTACGTTAAAATTTAAATTTAACGTGAAAAAATTGAATTGAAAAAATTAATTAAATGGATTTTTGATTTTACATTTTATGAATAAAAGATAAAATAAAATAAGATTAATCTTATATCTACGTACGGTATATAATAAATAAATAATATACGAAATTCCTAACTGATAAAATATAAACATTAGATTAAAGAATGAGGCATATTTGATTTTTAATTATGGCTAATAATATTTTTTTAAGTTATAACTATTTATTTCAATTTAATAGAGCGCTAATCGATGCACAATATTTTTTTTTTCTGTCCTTTGCTAATGCAAATAGATTAGATGGTTTACTAACACGTGAGCATGCAACATATACTTGTCCATGGGAGAAACATGGATGCTCTTGGTCCAAACCGCAAATGGACATTGTCTGGCCTTGAGACTTGTTGATGGTCGTAGCAAAAGCCAAGCTTATATCAAATGGAAGTCTTTGAAACGATATTATGGGTTCTGATGGTATCATTTGAATACGTGGCTACAGGACGACTTCTCCTTTAAACTCCTTGCGAAGTTGGATTTACGCTATTCAGATATGCCCTTACAAAATATCAAAATGCAGCATTATCAAGAGTCACTGCTACGATCGACGCATAATCAATAATAATAATGGCCGACATATATCACTTCGGGTATGAGAAATAGTTTACATCCTATTATCAGACCTACTGAATATAAACACAAAATTTCATAAGAATCGAATCATTTTGGAGGAGTTTTGTTATAAACATTGTGATACGACAATTTTATATATTAGAGAAGAATCCAGTTATTTGATATATGATTGGAAAGACTCAGGTTCCTACAGCGGACCTACAGAGTTGCAATTGGGCTCAAATTGTAGCAAATAGAATCTTCTTTAAAAGTGGTTAGTTACGTTTTTTTTCAAAAACACACCGATTAGGTGGCGTAACGTGATCGTTGTAGGGGGGTTGTTATGAGTGGTTAAGGGTGGTTAGGGATGGTTAGGGGTGGGTTGGGATGGTTTGGGATGGTTAGGGGTGGTGGTAAGGGATGGTTAGAAGTGCTTAAGGATGGTTAGGGGTGGTGGTTAAAAAATTTTTTTTTTTTTTCATTTTTTTTTATTATTATTATTTTTTTTTTTTTACTTATCATGGGCGGTGCAAATTAATGCAATCGAGTCGAGTACAGGTGAACATTCCCGAAATAACAAATCATTGGAGCGCGAACGGCCACCGGACGACCAAGGAGTAGGCGGAACAGACCACCAAGACGACAGGGCCTCCTCTGATCAAGATGAATCGGGCGACGAAAGGCCAACAGAAATGGAGGAGTTACCAGACGAAGTCATTAACAGCAAGCCTCGATAGATTATTTGGAAAACGAGGACCACTGGACCTCTGAAAATGGAGAACTCTAAATACGAAAAACATGAGATCGTCACTATTTGGGTCCCAACCCGGAATTATAGAAGAACAAATGCGCCGAGTGCTGAAGAACGCATCGAAAGCAGGCGCAACCCACTACCTCTACGTTGGAAACGCAACGATCTGGGATAAGATCCGAAACTTGTGGAGGGCCCAGAAAATAGGATTCGATCAATTATCCGATGCTGCCTTATGGTCGAAACGATTTGTGATGCCGAACAACAAAAGGAGTTGACACTCGCATATCATCTAGGAAAGACAAACCACCGAGGGATTAATGAAACAATTCCGGGCGTTGAAGCGGAAATATTATTGAGTACAAATGCGAAAAACAATTGAAGAGTTGATAAGCGAATGTCAAATCTGTAATACCACGAAGTATGATCGTCACCCCCCCAGTAGGGATACAAACAGAGACATGTACACCTAAGGTACTTTTAACTGAGCTCCAGGTCGACACTTTTACGTGGCGGAGATTCAAATGGGTGACAGTGATGGACACCTTCAGCAAGATAGCCATGGCCCACCCGGTGAAGGAGAAATCAGCGGCAGCGGTCAGTAGAGCCCTCCAAACGTGGTTCCAGTTTAATGGAGTGCCTGATAAGATTTCCTCAGACGGGGGTAGGGAATTTCACAATGCGCAGCTCAGGTAAGAAATGAAAGATCTAGGCATCGTCTGGCATTGGAATACGCCGGGGCATCCCAAAAGTAGGGGGTGAATCGAAAGGCTTCACAATACTCTAGGCGAACATCTGAGAGTATTTCACGCAGACAAGGGATTGGAAGCAGATGAAGCAATGCCGCGGGCCATAGCAGCATATAACCACTCCATCCACATGGCTACTAGCTTTCGAAACCCTTTTTTGTCTACATGCACGACGGAGAGATGGGGGTAATATGGTCGTGGACGGCAGGACGATTGATCACCAATAGAATAGAGCTCAAAAGAATATGGGGGAAAGCATACGGGAGGATGGCCGAAAGAGAGTAGCGCGGGAAAACTGGGAGTAAAAGATATTACGGGCAATATCAGGATAGGTGTCATCGTGTACAAGAAAATTGTGTCGAATCGTGCTAAGGAGGTTTTGCGCTATGAAGGGCCAACCAGTCATTGCTGTCAGAGAGCATAATTTGGTCACTGTTCGGAGTGTGGCTGAGCCCAAAAAACATAGGACTGTTCATATCGAACAGCTCAAGATTCCAGCTGGGAAAGCCAACCCATAACCGTGTACTTTATTTCGTACTGTTGGAGCTTATTTAAGAGGTGTAGTGGAACAGTGCATTTTTTTATTTCTCTTATATATAGTTTTTGTAAAGTAACTTATTTGTATATAAATATTTTTGTTAATTACGAATGATAATAATGTAGATCGAGCTAATAGTAAGGTATTTTATTTTTATATTTATTTTGATGTAAATAGAATAAGATTCATGTAATTGCTAATTTCTTTTGTTTTTGTGCTATTTCTCTGCAATTTTTGTTTTGAGTTTACGAGGATGTTCGTAAACTGGCAAGGGAGAGTTAAGACAAGACGATGATCGCATAGTAGCTAATCAAGCTGGCATTGTAAACAGCTGTTAGAATCTATAAATAGAGGTTCAATATGGCAATAAAGTCAGTATTAAACCAATTCTTGAGCGAGTTCCTTTTTTTTACATATTTTGTTCCTGGAACAATATAAGTTATATATATATATAACTTAACAAGTTCGAGACACATTAACTAAAAAAAAAGGAAAGGTTTCGAAATGAGAACGCACAGAGAGATCGGTTATAACTGGCTTTATTGATAAACTAATCCTTCTTATATACTATCTGGGAGTTGTTTATCTTCTCAGTAGGATTAAGCTCTACTATTACCCGGCTATGGCACTTAACTCCCCCCCTCCAGTTTCCAGACACTTTTGGAAACTAAAGGAAGGACCAGTCCAGGCGAATAGCAGAGCTGGCTCCTGTACAACACTACAGCTCCCAGACACACAAAATTACAGTATGTACAAATAAATACCATACAATGGTACAATAGAACAAAAACAAGATACAGCCACAAGGATAATAAAACAACCAAAACCACACCCTACTGATTGTTGTCCTCCACAACAGATATGAGAAAAAGGAAAAACAAAAATAGCTACTAATAATAATAAGAACACAAAATTTTACACTTATAGGAATACAACCACTGTCTTGTTCCGCACATTGTATTACTCCACTGGAGTAGGCGAAGGCACTCCAGACCCCAGAGGAAATTTCAGCTGTTCAATATGGACCGTCCGCCGCCTCCTGAGGTCCCCTACACTTTCGATAGTGACTGTGTTGTTTTCCCGAATGACTACAACACGGAATGGCCCCTCGTATCGCCGTGGCTCCTTACCCCTATTAGACCCAATTCTCCTGTAGACAATGGCCCCAATTTTGAGTGCTCCCGAGCAATCTCGGACTCTCGCGTTTTCTCTAGTAACTCGGGTTCGTTTTTCCCTCACGATCCTTCTTCGCGCTTTTTCCCATGCCTCTCGAACCCGCACGTGGTTCGCGACAATGTCACACGCTGCGTTGTTACCTCCAATCGTACCCTCGGGATCCCGACTGGGTCCGCGAATCCCAAACAACACTTCAAAGGGAGAGAACCCCGTTACGGAATGGATAGAATGGTTGTACGCCGCAACCGCTTTCCGCATCGCTACGTCCGGCGTCAACCCCTGCTCGACGTGGTAGACCCTGAGGTGGTCGCTAAGCGTGCTAGGCAACCGCTTTATCCCTCCCCTACCCTTCGGGTGTCCCGGAGTGTTGAAATGCCACGCGACCTCCAACTTACGCGTTTCCTCGCTCACCACAGCGTTGTCGAACTCCCTCCCTTTATCGGACGTTATGGTATCGGGTACCCCATAAAACATAAACCATGTCCGGAGGGCTGATAACACCGACTCTGCTTCCTTGGAGTGAATCAGACGAGCCATAGCGATCTTACTGAAAACGTCGATGGTAGTGAGCCACGTAAAACCCTTCCAGGTGAACGTGTCCACCTGCAGATCGCGGAGAGGCCGGTCCCCCGTAGGTGTTTCTTCTTGTACGGCTTGCGGTGGGTGGCGGTCGTACTTCGTAGTCATGCAGACCTCGCATGCCCCTATAACTTCTTGGATCGTCCGCCGCATACCCGACCAATAATAGCGCCTTCTCAGCGCCTGCAGAGTCTCATTGACCCCCCGATGGTTGGTTTTGCCCACGTGGTAGGCCCCTGTCACTTCTTTCTGTCGGCCACCGTCCCTGATGGTCTCCACCATGATCCTGCACCGGATGAACACGCGATCCGGGATTTGATCCGTTTTCCACACCTGTCGTATTTTTTCCCATATCACTGCGTTACCCACGTAAAGGTGGTGGGTGTGTCCCGGCTTAGAAGCGTCCTTGAGGGCCTTACATACGAGGTCCAATCGCACCCCTGGTTGCGACGAGATGACATTGACGCGAGACCGCCCGTAACGCAGATACTCTATTGCCAGCATGCCTGACGTCTTCGTCTTCCAGATTATCTGTCTCGGTTTGTCATTAACAATTTCGTCAATTTCTTCTAAATCCCCCGGTCTCTCGTCTGTAGAGCTCTCTCTTTCTGACGATACCTCTTCTCTTCCCGCTTCCGTGGTAGACCGTTCCCCTTCGCCCTCCGGCGACCAATCCTGCAAAAACTGCCGGATATCTCCCGATGGCCCTGCGACATCCTCTTCGATAGCATTCACCATGAGTGCCCGCGACAACCAATCGGCGACTACATTTTCCTTCCCAGGTTTGTAGACGACATCCATGGAGTACTGGCTGAGCTTCTCTTTCCAGCGAGCCACTCGAGCGGACGATTCTTTCAGCTGGCCCACCCACTGGAGCGGCCGGTGATCCGTCTGGACCCGGAACCGTCTGCCGAATAAATATGGTCTGAAATGGTCGACCGCCCAGACAATGCCAAGTAACTCCCTCTCCAACGCGCTATACCTGGCTTCGGCATCGGACAGTCTCCTGCTCGCATATGCTATATGCTGGTCCCCCTGGTCATGTCCCTGAGACAACACAGCCCCTAAGGCGAACTCGCTGGCATCGGTAGTCACAACGAACTGCTTAGTGAAATCTGGGAACGCTAGCACCGGTTCCCCCGTCAGGTGCTCCAGACATTTCTTCAAGTTGTCCTCCATGACCGGTGTGACAACTACGCGCGCTCCCTTTTTTAACAAGTTATTAATGGGTACCAGGTACCGCGCCATGTCTGGAACGAAACGTCTGTAGTAATTAAGGGCCCCCAGAAGTCTTCTAATGCCTTTCACGTCCCGGGGTATCGCCATCTTGGTGATCGCTTCCACCTTGGACCTATCCGGCCTAACTCCTTCCCGAGACACCGTGTGCCCTAAAAAATTTATCTCCGTTCTACCCAGCACGGACTTCTCCGGAGACAGCTTCAGCCCGAATTCGCGAACCCTCGTGAAGACCTGCCGAAGGTGTTGCACATGTTCGTCCTCCGATTTGCTAAACACGAGCAGGTCGTCCATATAGACCTGGCAAATCCCCTCATCTACACCCCTTAGGAATTCGTCCATCAGCCTCTGGAACGTGAGGGGCGCATGCTTTAGTCCAAACGGCATCCTCGTAAACTCGTAATGTCCCCGCTCGAACGTGAAAGTTGTTTTCGCCTGATCCCGGGGATGAAGTCTGATTTGGTGATACCCCGCTTTCAAATCCAACGTGCTAAATATTACAGCACCGCTTAATCGATCTATGATATCGTCGAACCGGGGAATTGGATAAGCTTCGTCCTTCGTATTTTCATTTAACTGACGGAAGTCCACGACCACTCTATATTTCTCGTTCCCTGTCACACTCTTCTTCCTTACCGCCCACAGGGGGCTATTAAACGGGGATGAACTGTCGACGATGATTCCCTGTCGCTTTAATTCATCTAATTCTACCCGGATGTGCTGTCTCAGCGCCTGGGGATACCGCTTCTCCTTCACGTACGTGGCTTCTCCTGTTTTAGTGGAATTTCGTGTACCGTCCTTCCCGTGACACCTAATACCCCCCCTTCCTTATAAAAGATGTCCCGGAATTCCTTTAGTAATAGGTTCCTCCACTCAACTACCCTAGTCACGGCCCCCACCCGAGGACCTCGCACCGCCCGGTGCCCCGCGTATGACTAACCCCCTAACGTAATGAACCACCTGCCTCGTTTATTCTCTACCTTCGCGCCCACCCTCTCTAACAGGTCGCACCCAACTATGGTCTGATACTCCCTGGGCAAACTCTCTACTACATGCACCTGCAGGCGCGCTCCCGTTTTCCCCCACTCGCTCAATCCCATATCCGTTTCGCCCATCACTCTACATGGCCCTCCTAAGGTTAACAGCCTACATTTACATCTCCGGATCTGAAGTGCCTCCCCCTTACCACACAACTTCTCCGCTGCTGATTTTGACAACAAGGTACTCGAGCTCCCTGTGTCTACAAGGCACTTCACTTCACCGTACGTCTTAATAATAGGCAACCAATTTTTCAGCTTACCTTCCAAGTTATTTATGACGCAAGCTCGGTCGCCTCTCTGCGAGCACCCTCCTCATACGGCCGCCTGCTTCCGTCTCGTGGTTGCCATCCGCCGCTGACCCGCCGTTCGTTGACGATTCCAGCTGCTGCTCACGATGCCCTCGCCACTGCTGCCTGGTTCCTCCTCCGTCTCTGATGATCCTGAGACACTAGATGTGTCCCTTGGGGACCCACCTCATCTGGCCGAGTACCTCCTTTTCCGTAGCTCCTGTGCATTTACTTCCATCGGTTCTGCTTGATGTCCCTCCTTTCTGCGAAAGATGTACGGACATTGTCGGGCGAAATGCCCTTCCATCCCGCACTCGTAACATCTGGACCGTGGACATTTTGCTACCAGATGGCCCGCCTTGCCACACCCGTGGCACTTCCTCTCATCCTTCCTTGGCCCATTCTTCGACTTTGGCTGCCAATTTCTTTTCTCAGCAGTGAACGGTTTTTCTCTGACACTTGTTCTTCTACCCGGAGTCGCAGAAATTCTTGGTCGATTCGCCGAGACCTTTGTCCACTCAGGATCATCTACCTCCATCCTGTAGCTCTCCTCTTCTCGGGCCCCTGTATCCACAAGATTCTGAGCGCATTCAAGGAACGTTCTCTTTGTAGGAAATCCTTCCTTCTTCCCTAACTGCCTCGCCAACTGCACCTTCCAGATCGTGGACAGGAATAGCATTCGTGCGTCTGTCTCTTCCGCTGATACGATCTCTCTCATTTTTGCATTTAGTTTTTGATACCGCTCCAGCATGACTGCAGCGTATTGACCCGGTGTCTGCCGGCTCTGCCTCCGTTCACAGAACATTTGAAAAATATCCTCCTCGATCGTCCTTCTCCCTCCTCCATACGCCTTCTTCAACCTTTCTTTAATCACTGCCCATTCAGTCTCCTCATCGGCCTGAATTAAGTTCAGTACGCTTCTCCGGACACGCCGTGCCAGGGCCACTCGCAACCTTTTGGCATCCAGTTCTTCTAGAAAATCCGCTGCCACCTGGGATTGAATGCCTGCCATGATCCCGTCTCCACCTTTGATAAAATGATTGAGTTCCCCGACATCGCCGTTGAATTTATCCAAATCAGAAATTTCTCTCCTGATGTCTTGCGCATTGGCCTTCCGTAATTTCATTTTTTCTAATTCATTAGTTTCTTGCGCAATTCTATTAGCTTTCTGTCTCGCTAGGTCTGCCCGCGCTAACGCTAGGGAGGAAGTTACCTGAGGTTGGAGTTCAGGAATCATCTGCTCCGCCTGTGGGGGGATCTAGCGTCAAGGTCGCAGGCCTCAGGATGCTCGGAGCCTGATCATTCATGTTGGCGCACTTTAGTACTATTCACAACGAATGGAAAGATAGCACAACGAACGAAACAACGAAAAAAAATTTCTTTCCTATGCTTTTAATCCGTGTCCCGGGTTTCGGCACCACTTAACAAGTTCGAGACACATTAACTAAAAAAAAAGGAAAGGTTTCGAAATGAGAACGAACAGAGAGATCGGTTATAACTGGCTTTATTGATAAACTAATCCTTCTTATATACTATCTGGGAGTTGTTTATCTTCTCAGTAGGATTAAGCTCTACTATTACCCGGCTATGGCACTTAACTTATATATATATATATATATATATATATATATATATATATATATATATATGTAAATATTTTAATTTTGCATTTATGTTTACATCAAAAACAGGTGGACCGGAGTAAGGAAGAGATTTAATAACTATTTTTGCAAGTATAAAAAAATAAGCTTAATAAAAATTCCAATAACACGCATTATAATTTTTTTTTTTACAGTAAATAGCAGAAAAACTTCGGCTGAGATTTTACTAGGATTTATTTAGTTTTTAATCAGATAGGAAAGTCAACTAAAGGGATATAATGAAGCAGATTAGAATAAATTATGCTTGAGACTAATTAAGACATCAAAGGAAGCCTTGCTAAGCAAATATCCACGACTTTCTCTGCTCAGGATTAAAGGATAATTCTGGCCTACAAAGGCACATTTGATTGATGAGGGAAACCGGTGCGGGTAGTTGCTTTTCGTGCGTTTAATCCACACGAAGCTAGGAGTTTCTATTATAATAAATATATACAATATTAATCTAGATTTAAGAGACTTAATATGCTAAATTCCTCCCTTCCAAGATAAATAGCAACCTAGTAATTAGTCGCCTGGTTAATTGGACCCATAATTTATCAGGCAACGGGTTCTGGAATAGAAAACCTGATTCCAGAGGTCAAGATCGAATTTTAAACACGAACCTTTTTTTGAGGCTCAACAATTGTTTTCTTACATTATGTTTCTATTCTTAACTCTTAACTTTTCTCTTTACCACACGCTTTTATTAGTTTTGCTTGTATGTACGTGTATATGTAACGGAAACTCGATTTCGACCACATCTAAACATCGAGTTAAATATAAAATTATCTAAATTTTCAAGGACTATTGATAATACACAAATTTAGCAAGTTTGTCTCATATTATGACAAAGAACGTCGAGATTAACGATTTTTAATACCCTTAAGACAAGTATATGACTAGTGCCAGGATCGACTGGGGAGTATTATATATTTTGCATTAAAAAAATAATAGTTTAAACTAAAAAGCCCCCTTATGTGGCAAGCCAAATTAAAAAGTAGGCAGTGAATAACATGTTAAAAACTGAAATGGTGTTATGAATGTGTGGGAAATATATAGGTGAAAATAATTCTGTAGGTGGTTAAATACGTTCTAACTGAAGTCTTTTTTAATACGGTTTTATAGCATAGCCTGTTTGTATGCAACTCGATTTTCGGCGACTTCATAACATCGAATTAAATTAAAACATTGCACAATTCTCAAGGACCGATGATAATAATTTTATGATTTTGTCACATTATTCTGTCAAGGATCTTCACGTGTAGCAATTTTTCATATCCGAAGACAAGGTAGTGTCTTGTGCCAAGTACTAAGGTGCTCTAAGGTATAAATCTCTTTAATCTTTGAGAATAGCATCAACAGGCAGGATCAACTGGGAAAACTAAAAAACACGCTTTTGTTGCAAGACGAACTAAAAAGTATAAAATGAATATTGTCTTTAAAATAAACAAATTAACAGGAGTTTATATCAAGCCGGAATAAAAATTAGAAATTAAATATTGGCTCAAAAAACTAAAAAAACAAGCATTAATAGGAAACAAAGCTAAAGACTAGAAAATAATTTTCAATGAGTTTAAAATAATAATGAGTTATGAACAAATAAGTCATTTTGTCGTAAAAATGAGCTTTTTAAGATATTTTCATAATCACCCTACTTTTACCAATCTCCGTCAATTTAATGTTCACCATAATTAACTTCAAGTATCACAAGCTTTTTTTACGATAAAATGAGGTTTTTTTTTGTAAGTAACTCTATTCTTATTTGAAACTCATTGGAAAATATTTTCTATTTTTTAGTTCGCCTTGTTAAAAAAGTGTATTTTTTTATCTACTATTTTTTTTGTGTGGAAAAATATACGAAACAACTCAATTGATCCTGCTAGTAATCATACGCTTGTCTCAAAATTAAGATATGTATGCCTTAGTACATGCATCAGCACTTGAACCTTATTTTCTACTTTTTAGTTTAGTTTTATATCAAAGCTTGTTTTTTTTTAAAAGAATTATTTATTACTTCAAATATTCAAACATTTATATAGTGATTTGCCGACCTTCCCTGCCTCAAGAGAGTGGGTACCCTTAATTAAAGGAAAACCTTGCGGTTGAGCAAATCCCGAAAAAACACCTCCAAGCGCAACCGTTATCTTAGTACAGTCTCTACCATTTACTGAACCATAACCCTTCACGGGTTTTAATGGAGCAGGTGATTCATTTAACTTTTTTTATCAGTTATATGATGGAGATAAATATCATCCCTAACAACATTATCATGAAATGAATCTTGAATACCATTCACAAAAAGATAATGATCACTTGATAATGAGACTGATGACATTAAGCCATCATCAAGGACTTCCGAGGTGTACACCTGAGGGATGATACTATCGACTTCCTTGGTGATTAATCTTTACTTGTCATAATTTCCTTTTTAATCCTGAAAATGTGTTAAAGTTTTCAGATTTTTTTTTTATTTTGTTAAATAAGATTAACAAAATAATCCAAAAATATATAATGTATATTTAGTTAAGAAACTCCCAACCTTAGTATTGCAAACTATGCTTAAGATTTTAAAACCCGATAGTCGTCAACGCCATAGTTAATGTTTGTATATGTACATTAATTTTAAGAACTTGTTTTTGTAGGCTATTTTTCTTCATTTTTTATATTACAATTATAATAATAGATACTAATAAAAATAGTTAGATTCATAGCTTAAGGTTAATTATGAATAAAAACAGTTTTTAGAATTGTTGTCGATGTATTCTTATTTATTAATTTTATATGTACCAGATAAATCCGAATTAAGATACCAAACATTAATATCGTAATTAATGATCAGATTTAAGAAATTACAGATACCTTTTTTATAATGACTAGAGGTGTACTCAAACAACAGTCTGGGAGTAAGGTTGCTGTCTCGATTTGATGAGCCTGTTTGGACTGTCGATGTGAGATACTGCATTTTGTCTTCTTTTAAGTAATTTTTCTTTAGGCACATGTCTTGACGATGTCTGAATTGTCGAAAAGTTGACTTGTTAGTTTTTCTAGTGTTTTAGAGACTTAAAGCTTTGCTTTTAGGGATTTCTCCTGTTACAATCCAATTAATATTCGTTCATTTTAAGATACTCTCCTTTTTTTTATTGCATTTCATTTGATCACATCATTATAAAAATTTATGTTCTTCTTAATCTATTAACAAAAAGTCATCTAAATGAGTTATCCAGAATATGTATTACTCACCAGAAAGCCTCGGATATTCCAAATTCTCTTTCAGAAAGATCTATAATTTGAACCGAATATTAAAATGTGCATTATTTTCCCTCTTTAATAAATAATGTCCAGATGAAATCATCAATGGTGGAACTATGACAAGGTACAAAGGAGACTAAGTAAGTATGTATATACTTCATGGCAAATAATGGGATCATATTGCTCTCTTATCGATAAGAGCTAGATGAGATTTCTAGACTGAATCTATGGTTGCGGCAGAGTCGACTCTATTCCTTCTAGATGAGATCACTCTCTGTTTAAGAGCTTATCTCTCTCTTATCTATCACTGGATATCTTCACGGATCAGAAGAACTGAGTGGTTTCGATACTAATTAATATCGTCTATGAAACGAAAAGCATTCTCTCTCTAATCTAAATAAATAAGTCAATTTTCAGAGTCACGCGTATAATATAATAATAAAAAATAGTGCACCATATCTTTGATTGTACTAGATAGTAGTGTGATAGAAAGATGTGGCGTGCCTCGGCTCATATAGTGTATTGGCAAATGCTTAAGGCAATAACAAGAAATCTATCAATAACACTTTAGCATTTATTAAAAATACTCCAGTTAATTTGACACATTAATATCTGACATACTAATTATTCACCTATGATTATCAACTACTAGCTTTTGCCCGCGGCTTCGCTCGCAAAGAATTTGGACTACCGCATAGTAAGTTTCTTGAAAGTGCTTTTTAACAATAATTTAAAATAATAAATAATTTAATTATTTAAATAATTTAATTTTTTTCACTATAGGTTACTCGTACAAAATTTCAGATGCCTAACTTCAAAACTGACGGATTCCATACAACCTTTGAACCCTTATTATAATAAGGGTGGAATTATCCAAACTTCTTTCTTAAATCATACAAAGGACCTATCAGCAAATTTCAAGATGCTAAATTCCTGATTTGCCTTTAATTATGTACTATAATGGACTCTCCACAGTACCTCTAAAACTGTCGGGGGTGGGGAGGAGCACGTGCCCCCGTGCGCCCCCCTAAATCCTCGCTTGCGATAGCCCATGTGTTATTCTGATGCATAGCCTATATTACTATAAGTTTCATCCAAATCAGTTCAGTAGTTTTTGCGTGAAAGAGAGACAAACATACAAACTTTCACATTTATAATATTAGTAAGATATGTGTATCCAGTGTATGTATGTGCATAGTGTATCTCGTTTATGTGTGTTTAATGTTTTACTATGCAACTATGTTTTAATCATTTCTTAATGTCACAAGTATGCATATATGTATAGGTATAAGAAATATACTTATTAATACGTATATATGTATAACAATTAATTTAATATGTATATATATATATATATATATATATATATATATATATATATATATATATATATATATATATATATATATTTATCTTTCCACTACATGTTTAATATTTTAATATGTGACAATATTTTGTATTAATGTCACAAGTATAATAGTATATGTATAACCAATGCATATGACTAAGTTTTAAAGTGTTCCTTTTTTTAATTAATTCATTTGTTGTTTTGTCTATTTTTATAGTATGATTTCTAAGTTTAATTGTGTTCTAATATTTTAACTATATATTGCTATTAACTTTTATCCTATAATCTTAGCATAAAATTAATTTGTTTACTTATATTTTAAATCATACTAAATCATACTTATTTTTGTATCTTCTTAATCAAGCCCCGAAGAAGACATCTTATGTGAGTCAAAACACTGGTTTCTAATAAATAGCTTCACAATCTCAGGAATAATTGTTTGACATCTGATCGGGTCATTTCATTCTTCATAAATTTTTTTCTCTATAAACCTTTTTAACTGCTGTCTTTACTGATTTTTTTTTCATAAATACCTTTTTGTTTAATTATGAGAGTAATAATAACCAGCACTAATTATTTTAAAAATCAAAAGCCAAATTTAACAAGAACAATAGAGAACTATGTACCTTACGATACATACTATGGAATATTTGACAATCTTCTAACTATGGGTTCGACTATCATATCAATAAAGCTATTTGTGGAACAGTGTTTCTCTATTTCCTTGATCTTTTCAAAGCAAAGCAAGTGTGAATGTTTCAAGTTTTAATGTCTTTCCTATACAATCAGATAAAACCTCTTTCGTACAGTTTATAGCCTCATTATGAGAACACAACTACTTGTCGTAAATAGTCGCTATCGCTATGCCTACAAGAGCTGACAAGACAAATAAAAAAAGTAGGTCAATTAACGATGGCATAAAAATCAAGCAGATACAAGTAAATTCACTCAAATAAGATAGGATTTTAAGGAGATGATTTGAAAAATTTAACGAGTTAATAAACATTAAGTCAAATAAGAAGGTATATAAACTGATTTAATTAACAAAAACCAATAACAAAGATAGACATTAAAAGTAAAATCAAGATAAGTTTTATAAAATTTTAACACTTATTTTTGAAAATTCGTTTCATATTTACACTTTTTTAAATTAATTTTGTTTTTAAAAATCCATTAATTATAAATCTTAAAAGCTTATTTATTTAATGGAAAGTTAGTAAAGCCACTTCAAGAAACTACCCAGTGGTAATATTCGAATAGAAGATTTAATATAGAAGATTACTTCTTTTCAGACGCCACGGAGGTTTATCGGCAATAGAAACGGTTGCTAGGTTTGGAATGAATGTGAATAAAGTTTGTCATGAAAGGATGGATGTGAATAAAGTTTGTCATTAAAGGATGAATTATGGTTTCAAGCCAATTCAGCAACATATGGGGCATTAAGGTCATTACAGATGATTTTATTCTTAACAATGTAAGGAGCATTGAGGATTTAACGAAGGATTTCGGATTGTAATGATTGCATACGAGAGGAATTTGACGTCTTAGTGAAGTCCCAAAGCTCTACGTAAGTCCAAATGGGTCTTATAATATTCATGCAGATGAGTCTTCTGTAATTAATTGGGAGCTTAGAGTGTTTGTCTAGTAGTTGTTGAAGTAGCGCGAAGCGGCGAGCAGTTTCTCGTATGAGTATGAGAATTCCAAGCGAATCGTTTGTCAAGTATCGGACCTGTTCTGTACAGGATGAAGTATTTATTTGACTTCTTATTTGACTTAATGTTTATTAACTCGTTAAATTTTTCAAATCATCTCCTTAAAATCCTATCTTATTTGAGTGAATTTACTTGTATCTGCTTGATTTTTATGCCATCGTTAATTGACCTACTTTTTTTATTTGTCTTGTCAGCTCTTGTAGGCATAGCGATAGCGACTATTTACGACAAGTAGTTGTGTTCTCATAATGAGGCTATAAACTGTACGAAAGAGGTTTTATCTGATTGTATAGGAAAGACATTAAAACTTGAAACATTCACACTTGCTTTGCTTTGAAAAGATCAAGGAAATAGAGAAACACTGTTCCACAAATAGCTTTATTGATATGATAGTCGAACCCATAGTTAGAAGATTGTCAAATATTCCATAGTATGTATCGTAAGGTACATAGTTCTCTATTGTTCTTGTTAAATTTGGCTTTTGATTTTTAAAATAATTAGTGCTGGTTATTATTACTCTCATAATTAAACAAAAAGGTATTTATGAAAAAAAAATCAGTAAAGACAGCAGTTAAAAAGGTTTATAGAGAAAAAAATTTATGAAGAATGAAATGACCCGATCAGATGTCAAACAATTATTCCTGAGATTGTGAAGCTATTTATTAGAAACCAGTGTTTTGACTCACATAAGATGTCTTCTTCGGGGCTTGATTAAGAAGATACAAAAATAAGTATGATTTAGTATGATTTAAAATATAAGTAAACAAATTAATTTTATGCTAAGATTATAGGATAAAAGTTAATAGCAATATATAGTTAAAATATTAGAACACAATTAAACTTAGAAATCATACTATAAAAATAGACAAAACAACAAATGAATTAATTAAAAAAAGGAACACTTTAAATCTTAGTCATATGCATTGGTTATACATATACTATTATACTTGTGACATTAATACATCGTAAAAATATTGTCACATATTAAAATATTAAACATGTAGTGGAAAGATAAATATATATATATATATATATATATATATATATATATATATATATATATATATATATATACATATTAAATTAATTGTTATACATATACGTATTAATAAGTATATTTCTTATACCTATACATATATGCATACTTGTGACATTAAGAAATGATTAAAACATAGTTGCATAGTAAAACATTAAACACACATAAACGAGATACACTATGCACATACATACACTGGATACACATATCTTACTAATATTATAAATGTGAAAGTTTGTATGTTTGTCTCTCTTTCACGCAAAAACTACTGAACTGATTTGGATGAAACTTATAGTAATATAGGCTATGCATCAGAATAACACATGGGCTATCGCAAGCGAGGATTTAGGGGGGCGCACGGGGGCACGTGCTCCTCCCCACCCCCGACAGTTTTAGAGGTACTGTGGAGAATCCATTATAGTACATAATTAAAGGCAAATCAGGAATTTAGCATCTTGAAATTTGCAGATAGGTCCTTTGTATGATTTAAGAAAGAAGTTTGGATAATTCCACCCTTATTATAATAAGGGTTCAAAGGTTGTATGGAATCCGTCAGTTTTGAAGTTAGGCATCTGAAATTTTGTACGAGTAACCTATAGTGAAAAAAATTAAAATATTTAAATAATTAAATTATTTATTATTTTAAATTATTGTTAAAAAGCACTGTCAAGAAACTTACTATGCGGTAGTCCAAATTCTATGCGAGCGAAGCCGCGGGCAAAAGCTAGTAGTTGATAATCATAGGTGAATAATTAGTATGTCAGATATTAATGTGTCAAATTAACTGGAGTATTTTTAATAAATGCTAAAGTGTTATTGATACATTTCTTGTTATTGCCTTAAGCATTTGCCAATACACTATATGAGCCGAGGCACGCCACATCTTTCTATCACACTACTATCTAGTACAATCAAAGATATGGTGCACTATGTTTTATTATTGTTATTATTATATTATACGCGTGACTCTGAAAATTGACTTATTTATTTAGATTAGAGAGAGAATGCTTTTCGTTTCATTGATGATATTAATTAGTATCGAAACCACTCAGTTCTTCTGATCCGTGAAGATATCCAGTGATAGATAAGAGAGAGATAAGCTCTTAAACAGAGAGTGATCTCATCTAGAAGGAATAGAGTCGACTCTGCCGCAACCATAGATTCAGTCTAGAAATCTCATCTAGCTCTTATCGATAAGAGAGCAATATGATCCCATTATTTGCCATGAAGTATATACATACTTACTTAGTCTCCTTTGTACCTTGTCATAGTTCCACCATTGATGATTTCATCTGGACATTATTTATTAAAGAGGGAAAATAATGCACATTTTAATATTCGGTTCAAATTATAGATCTTTCTGAAAGAGAATTTGGAATATCCGAGACTTTCTGGTGAGTAATACATATTCTGGATAACTCATTTAGATGACTTTTTGTTAATAGATTAAGAAGAACATAAATTTTTATAATGATGTGATCAAATGAAATGCAATAAAAAAAAGAAGAGTATCTTAAAATGAACGAATATTAATTGGATTGTAACAGGAGAAATCCCTAAAAGCAATGCTTTAAGTCTCTAAAACACTAGAAAAACTAACAAGTCAACTTTTCGACAATTCAGACATCGTCAAGACATGTGCCTAAAGAAAAATTACTTAAAAGAAGACAAAATGCAGCATCTCACATCGACAGTCCAAACAGACTCATCAAATCGAGACAGCAACCTTACTCCCAGACTGTTGTTTGAGTACACCTCTAGTCATTATAAAAAAGGTATCTGTAATTTCTTAAATCTGATCATTAATTACGATATTAATGTTTGGTATCTTAATTCGGATTTATCTGGTACATATAAAATTAATAAATAAGAATACATCGACAACAATTCTAAAAACTGTTTTTATTCATAATTAACCTTAAGCTATGAATCTAACTATTTTTATTAGTATCTATTATTATAATTGTAATATAAAAAATGAAGAAAAATAGCCTACAAAAACAAGTTCTTAAAATTAATGTACATATACAAACATTAACTATGGCGTTGACGACTATCGGGTTTTAAAATCTTAAGCATAGTTTGCAATACTAAGGTTGGGAGTTTCTTAACTAAATATACATTATATATTTTTGGATTATTTTGTTAATCTTATTTAACAAAATAAAAAAAAAATCTGAAAACTTTAACACATTTTCAGGATTAAAAAGGAAATTATGACAAGTAAAGATTAATCACCAATGAAGTCGATAGTATCATCCCTCAGGTGTACACCTCGGAAGTCCTTGATGATGGCTTAATGTCATCAGTCTCATTATCAAGTGATCATTATCTTTTTGTGAATGGTATTCAAGATTCATTTCATGATAATGTTGTTAGGGATGATATTTATCTCCATCATATAACTGATAAAAAAAGTTAAATGAATCACCTGCTCCATTAAAACCCGTGAAGGGTTATGGTTCAGTAAATGGTAGAGACTGTACTAAGATAACGGTTGCGCTTGGAGGTGTTTTTTCGGGATTTGCTCAACCGCAAGGTTTTCCTTCAATTAAGGGTACCCACTCTCTTGAGGCAGGGAAGGTCGGCAAATCGCTATATAAATGTTTGAATATTTGAAGTAATAAATAATTCTTTAAAAAAAAAACAAGCTTTGATATAAAACTAAACTAAAAAGTAGAAAATAATGTTCAAGTGGTGATGCATGTACTAAGGCATACATATCTTAATTTTGAGACAAGCGTATGATTACTAGCAGGATCAATTGAGTTGTTTCGTATATTTTTCCACACAAAAAAAATAGTAGATAAAAAAATACACTTTTGTAACAAGACGAACTAAAAAATAGAAAATATTTTCCAATGAGTTGAAAGAGCTAGCGAATTATAGCGATGTGTTGAGAAATGAAATGTGGTTTATTTGTTCTGAATGAAATACTTTAAAGTTGAAATATCTATTTTGTTGTGGACACTAATTCGATATAAACTAATGGATATTTACAATATTTCTTAGAATTTTTAATTGCATTCTTTATATCGCGTTTTGCTGAACCCCTAATTTCTGTTTCAGATATCCAAATAGCTCTCAGTATTGTGGTATGAAGGATCGTTCGTTTTGTGTCTTGTAAAGTTTTGTTGTAAGTCTTGTTCTGTTAAGTAATATTCAGTAATTAAAATATAATATGAAATGATCCAATTAAGAGTCAACTCAATAAAACAGCAGGGTAAATAAACAATGCTACATCCCGAACTTTTTCGGCAGGAACAGACCCGGAAAGCGAACGGACAGGAACAATAAAGGCGGGACATTTATTCGTGACAACGACTGTCGGTCGAGTTGGAAGAATGAGAATATTCTTATGACACACTTCCTCTCCATCCATCGGGTTACCATTGTATTCAGCAATAGCCCGCCTGGAAGAAAGTTTGCCTCGAGCGGTATCAATCAAATACGATTCGATATGCAAGGGTCCCTTATATCTCCCTTCATTAGGCAAGGGAAAGGTGCATGAAATGCTGCACTAAGTGTGGGAAACATAAAAAAAGCTTTACCTCAATAACCCATTAAGGGTGTTGGGTTCAATACATGGCAGAGGCTGTAATATTTTTTGGATAACGGTTGTGCAGAGAGGTTATTTGTCCTAGATCACGCTCAACCACCAAATTTCCCCCTTATGTTGGGTACACTTCATAGAAGCTGGGTCAACCACAGGAGGGGCCTCAGATCCCATCGGATTCATAATAATAAATTCAGATATGTGGTGATATAATGATGGAATAAAATTATTGAGGTGGTTAAAGACGTAACGACTGAAGTCTTTTATAACACACTTTTATTAGGATAGTCTGTTTGTAGATAAAGGGATCTTGGAACTCTATATTGGGCTTCTTCAAAATACCGAATTAAATTAAAACTTTTCGCACTTCTTAAGGACGATGATAATATAACAATTTGATAAATGTGTCTCATTATCCGGACGAGATCTTTAGATTTAGCGATTTTTTATATCTGGCACGCATTTCAATTCAAACCATGGAATACACCACGTTTAGAGATAAGCTTATGACTACTGGCAGTATCTGTTAGGAGAGTTTCTTCTATTTTGCAAAAAAAAAAATATTAAAAAAACTAAAAATATGTTTTTGTAACTAGCCGAACTAAAAAGTAAAAGATGAATATTCGTTGAAAAAATAAATAAATAACAAGCGTTTATAGTCTGTTAAACTAAACAGTAGGAACGTATATTTAAAAAAATATATATGCATATAATATGTTTGGAATATACGCAAGTATACTGATGCAATTTAACTAAATAAATATAGTACCCGGTACAACCTAAATATTGTTCGAGAATATATGACAGTTTACAGTATGTTCTTCCAAATTCGAATTAAATAATATGTTAATAGCAGACACCTGAAGCAATAACGAAGGCAATAAACTGAACTTGGTATTAGTCCCTTAATGAATAATGCAACGAGCAGATTATTTACAGAAGTTGTCTAAATGGGAATGAGAGTCCGAACGGTGGCTGTATTGCTCATTACCAAGGAACTAACATAATAAAGTTGTAATATTACAGCTATAATAAAGTTGTAACGGCACAACTGTGATAGTGTATAGTGAACAAATAAGGAAAATCACAATTATAAAGGTCAAAACGCCTATAGTTTACAAGCCATATAAAAAAGTTTGTATGAGTGCGTTATTTTGATGAATAGCCATTTATTTTATTTATTTATTCAGCCCGTGTGAATAATGGTAGACATGAAGAAAAGAAAAGCTATGACCTATTCATATTTATTTTTACTGGCCGACTATCTAATAAAAAAAAAAAGTACCTGTGATCTAAAAAAAACTGTTATCTAACTATGTGATAAAATACACATGTATAATAATAATAAGGCTTAACGACCCCAAAGGCTCGATGCCAATACCACCAATCTCTGCTTACAAACTTCTGTCCACGGACCATTACCCGAACCCGAATCCGCCAGATCAATCTTAGCGCAATCCTCCCACCTACGCCTCGGTCTACCCCTCAGCCGCTTCCAAGTCGGCTTAGCGCCTGTTAACAGCTTAGAAATTCGTTTCTTACTATGCCCAGAAACTTTGAAGGCAAATTTTAATCTTCGTGACGCTATCACTTGAATAATATTTACTGGATACATGCTTCGCAATTCCGCGTTATGTAATCTCCTATATTCCCCTAGTGGTCTCATCCTTTTTCGACCGAATATCCCACGCAACACCTTAATTTCGCTTACCTGAAGACGTTATTCATCCTTCATCATCGTCAACATACAAACAGGTGAAGTAAATATATATTTATTAATCTAAAAGCCAAATATGCAAAAGATACAATTGATTTTATTTATCTTAGATCCAATGGAATAAATAAAGTGTATTGTAAATAACTAAAAACATTAAATCGAAAACAATATTTCTAAAGGTCCAGAATATTTACTATTGTTTAAATAATGAAAATCATTGAGTTTAGAAAGGTTTGAAAGTGAATAAATAAAATCGATGTCTGAATAATTATCAGATTGACCTATTTAAATATAGCAACGTAAAATCAGGGGTCACCTGTGGTGCATTAGCAACTAAGGCTGCGGAATCGCAGTCAGCTGATGGCCTCAGTAGAAAAAATTCGGGGCTCCGATCATCGCCTGATTAGCGATCAAAGCATGAAGGTAAATGAATAAACAAATAAACGGTATAATTGCTCATCCCTTCGTTTATTTTAATAACAGTAACTTGATTAACTTCATTTCTAGCAAGAAGCCAAAGAATGCAATGATATAAAGTTAGAAGAGACTATATGCGTGACATATATTCCACTTTATGAAGTTGAATTCCAGTGGAAGAGAAGATAAGTTCTGGATATTTGTTTAATCTAAGCTCATCCTACCAGCTACACTCTTAGAGACCAAAGGTTTTGTGAAATCAGGAAGATACCAAAAAGTAAGGACACTAATGCATTTTTATGATGATATTTTTAAATATCCTCCAAGGAACTGAATAAATTAATCGAGAAACACATGGGAAAGCAAAAAGAACATCATATATATATATATATATATATATATATATATATATATATGATGTATCATATATATATATATAAATATCTATAATATATATAATATATATATATATATATATATAAATCATACATTATATATATATATATATATATATATATATATATATATATATAGAGAGAGAGAGAGAGAGAGAGAGAGAGTGAGAGAGAGAGAATCGCCCCAGCAGTTGTACGCAAAGCATTCTGGCGTCGTTTCTTCCATTCTTCCTTCATCTTTTCTCTTTGTAATTATTTTCTCTCCTCTGTCCATATCGGTTCTAATCTCTTCAATGCTTCCTTCCCTGGCAATACTATCCGCTTTTGTACCTTGTTTCAAACATTTTTTTTTTCTATTACATCACTTGGATCTATTTTCGCTTTTTGTAAATTTATTTTAATTTGATTAATCCATCAAATGAATGAGTTGACTTTTTATGTAAGTAAGGATTCTATACGCAGTGATTCTTGTTGGCAGAAATATAGCAATATGTCGATAAAATTTCAATCGTGGTTTTTCCTCATCTCCTGCTGGGCTTGAGTTATACCCTGTGTTTTTCTTGATTTTACACGATCTTCAGTTTATTTTGGACTTAAAATCGTTTTCATAATTTCCCGTTGTTGTTCTAGTATGTTTTCCACGCCAAATTGTGTGTGGAGTGTTTTATTTATATGTAGTGCTGCTGGTTTGATTAGTGGGCAGTGATGAAATTTTTTAAATTTTTTTTTTAGAGAAATCGTAATTCCTACAAGAACTAGGTAAATACTGACTTTATTGCCACTTGATTAGCGACTATGCGATCATCGTCTTGTCTTAACTCCCCCGTGCCAGTTTACGAAAATCCTCGTAAACTCAAAACAAAAATTGCAGAGAAAGAGCACAAAAACAAAGAAATTACCAATTACATGAATCTTATTCTATTTACATAAAAATAAATATAAAAATAAAATACCTTACTACTAGCTCGATCTACATTACTATCATTTGTAATTAATAAAAATATTTATATACAAATAAGTTACTTTACAAAAACTATACAGGGTGTCCCGAATTTAAATGGCAAAACTTCAGGAACTTATAGGGGACCGAAAAACTAAGACAAAAAGATCTTTAGAGATTTGCTCGTTATTGCTTAGTTTTAGAGAAAATCGCAAAACAAGAAACAAAACAAAAATGTTACAGGTAGCGATTATCACCTTTATTCAGGCTAGGGAGTGAGATATGTAAACACCTAATGTTATCCTTTACATTCTTATATTTGTTTACATTTTGATTTCCTTCTAGGATTACAATTCCTAAATCAGTCTTCAGTCAGTTACTCAGATATTTTTGTGTGAATAGCATCAGCCACAATGCCGCATACATATTCTAAAGTTGAATACGCTGATATGATGTTTGTGTATGGTTGCTGTAACGGTAATGCTTTAGAAGCGGTGCGGGAGTATGCGCGCCGATTTCCAAATAGAAGGGTGCCTAATCGACGAGTCTTTTCGTTAACTTTTAATAGATTACGAGAGACTGGGTCATTCTTAATAAGTAATGAAGGCGACCAATTCCAGGCAGCAGTAAGAGCAGATTATCGGAGAAGAAATTGTGTCTAACGCCACTTCGATAACAATCCTGAGACTAGCATCCGAAGAGCATCTGCTGCATTAGCAATATCGCGGCAAGCAATATGGCGAACTTTGAAAGGTGATAATCGCTACCCATACCATCTTCAAAAAGTTCAGAATTTATTACCTCAAGATTATGTCAAAAGATTGAATTTTAGTAACTGGTTTCTTGAAAAAATTCGCGATGATAATTTATTTTCATTAAAAATTATATGGACCGATGAAGCTACCTTTACAAGAGGAGGAATTGTTAATTAAAGAAATTATCATGTATGGGCTCTTGAAAATCCCAGAGATATTAGAGAGAATAGGTTTCAGCATGAATTTGCTATTAACGTTTGGCTTGGAATTTGGAACGGATTACTGGTGGGACCATATTTTTTACCTGGAAGATTGAATGGTATCACATTTACACATTTTTTGAAGAACGACTTGCTGAGTTGCTCAAGCTTGGCTGGATATAAATTATCCACAACGATGGATTGGACGTGGAGGAGTAGTACCTTGGCCACCCAGATCACCTGATATGACACCCATGGATTTTTTCGTATGGAGAACCTTGAAGCAGAAAGTTTATTCGGTGTCAATCAACTCAAGAGAGCAATTAAGAGACCGAATCATAGATGCAGTGCACCAAATATCATCAGAACAATGTTTAGCTGCAATTTATCAAGTGAGTGCTAGATGTAATGCTTGCATTGGTGCAAGAGGACAACATTTTGAGAAATATTTACATTAAAAAGAACATAACATAAATATAAATGTAAATAAATAAGTATAAAAATGAAAACTTTTTCTCTAAAACTAAGCAAAAACGAGCAAATCTCTAAAGGACTTTTTGTCTTAGTTTTTTGGTCCCCTATAAGTTCCTGAAGTTTTGCCATTTAAATTCGGGACACCCTGTATAAAATAATCTATTAAAACGAATGTGTTCAACGTATAATGTAAAAAACTGAATATTCTATCTAACCGAAAAACACCATTTTTTTCTATTTCCAATTTATTAGGATTATTTTTTTTAATCATTTTGATTAGAGTTAAAGTAGAAGAGATTTTTTTTCATTGTTCCTCACCAACAGACTATAACCATGAATACTAATATAAACTATTGGCAAGATCCTAAATTTAAACTTTATTTGCATTGTTACGCTTTTAAGAAACACCACAGGGCCCTCTCGAGTTCGAAAGACATTCCTTGTAATGGCAGCTAACAATATGTGCATTCAAATCACTTATGTCGCAACTGCCCCAAGTTATCTAACTCGTTCCAACCTATTTATTTTTCAATAAGTCATAATCAGGGATAGAATAGAGATTGATTATTACGGACGCAATGTAGCACAAGTGGCCTGTTAATTGAAGATAACCGATAATTAGACGACCAGTTGCTGCAATCGTAGGAGGCCTGCATAGCGATTAGTGCACTAACTACTTCTTTGTTTGAAGGTGTATAATTATGGTTGCTATCAACAAACTACAAACATTATCGCTATTAAGTCCGAAATGATAATGACATTTCACTGAATAAAATAGAAGCAGAAATTGAAAAACAAAAACAAAATTAAAAGGGGTTCACCTGTGGTGTAGTGCTTAGCATAACAGCCTATACCCAAGGCGGCAGATGGTCTTAAGGTTTTTAAAGTGAATAAAATGTCTTTATTTATGCCGTCCTTCGTAGGGGGAATAAAAAGGCGGTCCCGAGCCAGAGCAGTGTCAGGTGTAAGATCTTATCATAAATATTTATGATTCCCAATGTAATAATCATGGTACCATCGTGTGATTAGCTATGCCACTATGAAGTTAAATGACACCAGCTTACAAACAAAACCAAAAGGGTCAGGAATAGATCAAATATTAAAATAGAAATTTAAAAAGTAATTAGAATAAATGTGCTGATTTTAACGAAAAATAGGGAAAATGGAAAAATATTTTATGCAAATAAGAATGGATAAAACTGAATAAGTTTCTAATTCTCGATCCCGAAAAATTATCAAATAAAATCAGAATTTCATGAAACATGCATTAGCAAAGTTAATAAGTTTAAATAATAGATAAAGAAGCAATTAAATATTGAAAAGAAAAATTGAAGAAGCCATTTTCCAATTGTTGTTATGATTGTTAAACAGTGAACTTATAGCTATTCCACAAAATATATTAATATCGAAAAGGGATAGGTAAAAAGAGACCTTACATAAATGTTAAGACCGAGGAAAAATTCCAACGAAAAGCCCTTAAGTCTCCAAAATAAAACAGAAATTGAAAATATGTCTAGAGGACAGATATTTTCAATTTCTGTTTTAGTTTGGAGACTTAAGGGCTTTTCGTTGGAATTTTTCCACGGTCTTAACATTTATGTAAGGTCTTACCTTTCCCTTTTCAATATATCGTGCAAGATATTATAAATATTCTTGAAAACATGTTGTTTCACTGCAATACAACAATATATTCTCAAAAAGTACCCAAAAGAAATTTTAACGAACTCAAGAACTAAAAGTTATTTATTAGCAGACGAGAAGAGAAGATACCAATAACCTTAAGAAGATGTCAGAACTATTTTTATTTAATCCTTATCTTCCTAATATTATCATCGAGCATCGACATATCAACAACTGGAACTGAACCTGAACTAATTACAGATGAAGGGAAGGTGGAAGAAGCGCAGGTTGGTAGAATTGGAGTATTGGAGAGCTCACGGAGGTATTTTATTTACCACTATTGTGAAGGGGTAAAAACGTATTGGGTATTGGCTCCTATCCAATAACGAGGTTTGCTATGGGGGGGAGAGGGGGTGTATGCCCACTGTGCAAAGTGTATATTATATACAAGCTCTTCTAAATTTTAAAAAAGTACGATATATATTTATAATTATTAATTTAAATCTATGTATACCTACTGTTTTAGAGAATATAATGGGTCTAGGAACATAACAAATGGTGTATCTCCCCAAAGAAACTCTTGGATGCTTTATTCCTAATTTTAAAGCTTAACTAAATTTCCTTTAAAAATGGGTGAGGAATGGAAGGCAGTTGTCCCTTTAAAAGATATAAATTTGATATTCATTAAACAATATTTATCAAAATGCAATCAATTATTATGAAGTAATATTATAGTCCGAAAAATCAAAACGACATATTACATACTCGAAGGACGGTTCGGGAGGCGTGGCAGAGAAGTGGTGCGCAGTAGTAGTGGAAATGGCATTCTGCGACCGCTGCGCAGGCCATTTTTAAGATTTACAAGCATTAACCTTTATTTAAACAATATAAATATAATATTTTTAAACTATATTTATCTAAATTCCAGCAATTGTAAATATGATAGTCCGAAAATTTCAAAACGACATTTAGCAAACTCGAAGGGCGTTCCGGGAGGTGTGGCAGAGGAATGGAGCGCAGTTGTCTATCAAAATACTCTCTTTAAAAGATATATATTTGATATTCATTAAACGATATTTATCTAAATGCAATAAATTATGCCTCCGAATAATTAGAGCAGCCAATTAGATCATTGGAAGAATAGTCTCCGCTACCGGACCCGAAAAGCTATAAATACTGGAAGGATATTTTCAGCCTTAGATTAATATAGAGAAAGCTACCAGTATGGCCAGTGAAACATTAGCAGAGAACTTGAGGGTACGGTCGAACCAGAAGAAACAGGTGATGAGTGCAATAAACTATTATCAGTGAAATGAGCTATAAAATTTCATTTAAAAACCATAGCTACAAATGATATCATTACTCCACATTTATATACTACAAAGATTCGCAATATACTACCATAATATACTGTAATACACTACACTGTATACTTCGTTATATACTACAAGAGACTTAAATCAGAATCAGAATAAATTATTATTTTTATGTATAAATTATACATCTATGATGGACTTGGCTTGGCCTAGAGTAATCTATATTAAGAAGGAAAGAACTATGATGATATTCATCTGTGTCCTAGCACTGTTATTTCAACAGATCATTTCTGTATAATTTCCCTCTCTTCCCTTTTTCCCTACTCCTTTTTCCTACTACGTTTTCCCCCTCTTCTTTCTCTTTTTTCCCCTCTCCTTTCTCTCTTTTCCCTCTCCTATCTTCCCTTTTCTCCACACAGGACCACACAATGACTGCTCCGGGCTATTTCATTACCTGCTACCTATTCATTAGGGTTATTATAGTTAATAGAGGTGTCTGAATGTTCTGTTAGTAATAATAAAATACACTACTCCGTTAGTTTTAAAAACGGTAGAGTAAAAAATCTAGAAAGGCCCAATATCCGGGAATTTAGACCTTGGAAATATATTTTGGATCGTGATTCAGTTCAGATCGTGAGGAGTTTCAGTTCGAAAGAACTACGCAGCAACACTGATAGAGGAAGACGAAATTTCGCACAGTTAAGAAACATCGTGATCCTGAGTGATCCAGTGTGTCAATTCGTATTTAAAAAAAAGAGAGAGAGTGAAGAAAGTTCTTAATTATTTCTTTTTAAATCACACTGTAAATTTCCAAGTACTTAGTAAATATAAAACAGAAGAATTTTAAATAATAAAGAGAATTATTATAATAAGTGTTTGCCTTGGAAGAAATTTAAATAAAAACTGCAACATTTTTTTTAATCAATTATATAGATACAAAGTTACTCTACCTGATAGGTGTTACTATACCTCATGATAGCCTAGTGTAATAGAAAGTTTAATATGTTTGTGTAAATAGTTGCAGCGTTTATTTTGTAGTATGTGTGTATTTCTATGCCTTTTTTTCATTATCTCAATGCCAGATTTGCTTTGAGATAATGAAAAAAAAGGTTAATGAAAAATGTAATGAAGGTTTCTACATTTAAAGAACATAAGTGTAAACAATAAAACTACAAATCCATATTTATCATCATAATTCTATCGTCACTGTTAAAATCTCCACTTATATACCTAATCGCGCACTTGTAGTCACTTATAGACTGATAAAATGTCATTCTTCCATTCTTAGAGAATTCTCGACCAAAAATGGAATTACTTTTCAATTTATTGATTTAATTGTAATAATTCGAACGAAACGAACAAGAAAAATCAGGCCTACACCCAGTTGAACACTTTTCTTCGTCGGAGCGAACTAGAGAAAAAGCTACAAAGGTAACAGGGAGTTATTCTTCCACTCTTTCTTCCTACCCACCTTCTTTATCTTATCTTTCTTCGGTTATAAGATCTTCTATTGAATCTTTGCTTTCTGAACTCAAAGCATTTTTATCTCCAATTCTTGAACTTCTCGCTAAATTAAATTCCTCTATCAATTCGAATCCTTGTTATGGCTAAAAATCTATTAACTTCTCTTAAAATACTCCTTTGGAACTCCAATGGTCTGCTCCATCGAAAATACGAACTAGAAACTTGCCTAAAAGAACACGACATAAACATTGCACTTGTAACAGAAACTCATTTAACAGACAAACAAACATTCAAAATTCATGGATACGAAGTATATAGAACAGACCATCCGGACCACTCGGCCCATGGAGGTACTGTAATCATTGTAGGAAAATCGTTGAATCATCACTTCGTTCCTTCCATTTCTACGAATACAACTCAACTCACCACTATTTGCTTAACTTCTCCAAAATATCAGCTAACAATATCTTCCGTTTATATTGCTCCAAACAAAGTTATTTCCATTAATGAGTTGAAAACCCTGTTTACAACTATGGGTAAACCATTCTTAACTGGTGGTGACTTTAATGCTAAAAATACTAGATGGGGTTCTCGAATTTCAAATACTCGCGGGAAAAGGCTAAATGAATGCATAGAAGAGCTAAAACTTTCTACTATTTCCCCTTCTGAACCTACTTATTGGCCTACAGCAATATCAAAGTCACCCGATGTTATCGATTTCTTTGTTACGAACTCCTTGCCACTTAAACATTCCAAAGTTACCACTCTTTCTGACCTCTCTTCAGATCATAGCCCAGTTTTCCTCGAGCTATCAAATCACCCATTTACAAAACCTGCACCCAAAGCATTAATAAATGGCTATATAAACTGGAGTAAGTTCAAAAATTATTTAAACAACAAAATCACCCTTAATACTAACATACGTACAGCCGACGACCTGGACAATGCTGTTAATCACTTGACCGAATGTATTCAAAACGCAGTTTGGCATTCCACAACACCAAAGACGACTTTACCAAAACCTGATTCCTACCTACCTCAACCAATACAAAATCTTATTAAAGAAAAACGTAGAACTAGAGCTTTATGGCAAAGAACAAGATATCGTTCATACAAAACCGAACTCAACAAACTAACCCGAAAACTACAACAAGAATTATCAAAATTTAAAAACAACAATTACAAGGACTATTTAAATTCTATAAATAACAGAAACAGACCAGTATGGACAGCTACAAGAAGTATACTTAAGCAAAAGGTGGTTCAATACCCTCTTAGACGTACAGACAACACTTGGGCGATGACGAAAGAAGAAAAAGCTAACGAATTTGCAAAACATCTTGCTCATATATTCAAGGCAAACGAAATTCAGAATACTGCTCTCATTGACAAAATAGATGACGACTTGACAACAGCACTACCTTTATCACTCCCTCCTCCGGCATTTCATCCAAAAGAAATCTATCAAGTACTGAACAAAATGCCAAACAAAAAAGCTCCTGGCTATGATCTCATCACTCCCTTCATCCTCCGCCACTTACCTCGGAAAGCTGTTCTCTTTCTTACTCTCATCTATAATTCAATCATGCGCACAACCTATTTTCCGCTCCTTTGGAAACTTTCCACAATTAAAATGATACCTAAGCCTTCTAAACCTGTCACTAATCCTTCATCTTATCGTCCAATTGTACTCCTCCCTATAATGTCTAAATTATTTGAAAAACTCTTCCTTAATCGCATAAAACCTATCTTCGAAAATAGCGGAGTGATACCGAACCACCAATTTGGCTTTGTTCTTATCATTCTACTGTACAACAGTGTCATCGTATCGTGGATGCAATATCTATAGCTTTTGAGAAAAAAGAATATTGCTCTGCGATTTTTCTTGACATTGAAAAATCATTTGATAGTGTCTGGCACAAGGGCCTTCTCTGGAAAATAAAACCTCACTTACCTCCTACATACTTTTTAATTCTTCAATCTTATTTCCAAGACAGATTCTTCTGTACTTCCGTTGACTCTTCGATTTCCTCCTTCATCCTTCAATACAGGGGTGTACCGCAAGGCAGTGTTTTAAGCCCCATTCTCTATTCCGTATACACCTCTGATATTCCCGAGCACTCTTGCACCAACATCTATACCTTCGCAGACGATACAGCCATTATTTCTTCTCACAGAGACCCAAACCTAGCATCTATAGCTCTTCAAAATCATTTATTTGATTTAGAAAAGTGGTTCAATAATTGGCAAATAAAAATAAACGCCTCAAAATCGAGCCATGTAAGCTTCTCTCTACGCAAAGCTTCGTGTCCAGAAGTCAAAATTGACAACGACGAAGTACCTTCCAAAAATTATGTACGTTACCTAGGACTATACTTGGACAAAAGACTTACATGGAACGTACATACAAAATTAAAAAGACAAGAAATGACTAGACGGTACAATCAACTATCACATCTTCTGGACTACAGATCTTCACTTGACTTGAGGAACAAACGACTTATCTATAACAGTATACTAAAACCTATTTGGACATATGGAGCAGAACTTTGGGGTTCAGCAAAAAAAGTTCACATACACAAGATTCAAATAACACAATCCAAAATTCTCAGAAAAATTCTTAATGCACCGTGGTATGTTTCGAATCACACTATACACAATGACATGAACATTCCTACTATAAAATCATATATTCATAACAAATACATAACATTCCACTTATCGACACAATATCACCCAAACCCACTCGTTCTTCCGCTTTCCTACTCCCTGTTACCTGGACTTAATAAAAAAAGATTAAAAAGACATTGGCCAAGAGACTTACTGAAAAATTGATATTTCATTCCAAAAGTCGATGTTCCTGTACAATAGCAAAGAGAAAAACATCTGGATCAAATTTGCTGGATGCGCAATTGCGCAGGTGCAAATGAAAATTAAATGATAATAATAATAATAATAATTGTAATAATTCTATTTAAATATATATTTTTACACGATGCAAGTAATTGAAGGAATTCAATTTGATTCTCACTAAATGAAAATAAGATAATTCTAGCTTTAAATAAACAATAAAAAATAACTGACAGGGATTGCGCTTTCTCTAAGCCAACGGTTGTGCAGGTTTTTATCCCTAACAAGAATAACCACTTTACTAAACCTACGTGAACACCTGAACGTTTTGTAGATATTTATTTCAATAGATTTTGAACCTGTGACTTTAAGTTCAGTAATTCAGCTCTCTATACACCTAGATACTCTCTTCCCCAATGAATAATAAGGTGTATCCAAATGCATAATAATCAGTAGAGATTAATTAAATAATTAAAAATATTTAAATTAAATATCTTGATTTTTTTTCGAAGATACCTCACAGAAAGTTTGGAATCCGATGGTCCTATGTCACCTTGACATTTTCTTAAACATGGCAAAAACTTCAGCTGTTTATCTTTATTTATTTTGAAGTCCAAATAATCTTCTTTTTCTATCTTTTTTTTATTTTAAAACTATGTTTATTTATTTATTTAGATACAGAATCTAATAAAAATCAGCCTTTTCTAAAAAAAAAAATTAAAAAAAATACGAAATTGACTGAAATAGTTCTCTGCTATTTATGCAAACGACCAAGCCTTCAGGCTACAAAAGAAAACTATGCTGAAGTTTCATTTAATCTGTTAACAGCCGGTTTTGGTTTCTTTGTGATCTGACGACCTTCCTGGGGCTCACCCAGCCATTACTAATTGGGTACCAATAACTGGAGGGGGGAACCCCGGCGATTGAGCGTGATCTTAGCAAATCACCTCCCTGCACAGCAATTGTCCAAGGTAAATATCCCTATTGAAAATACTGAAAAATGTTGTTTTTTTGTTTATTTTAATCTGGAAAGCTATTAATTAACTAATAAAACGAAATAGTACGTAACAGACTAAACAAAAAAAACTATAAATAGTAGTGACAGATAGAAATGCGCTGTTGCAGGAAAGAAACTTCAGTATTGTTATTTACGAAGAATTATTCTGAGCCTTGCCTGACCTTTTAGAAAAAAGAACTGAGATTTGCCATCATCATCACAGATTTAGAAATGACTTCATGTTATACTGAACATTTCGAAGACCCTGAGAAAATTCTAGAGCTTTCGAATGGTGTTAAAATGTGTCTAGTTCCTTATAATTTTAGAGAAATAATTAATATAAGGCATTTACTATTTAACTAAATTGAATTGATTGTTCATTTTATGTACATCTACATGACTATTCCCAATTTTTCGTATAGTTACCTCTTTCTTCAGTTCGCTTCTCACTTTTTCGAAAAGTGCTTTTTTTTATTGCGAATTGAGTTTCCTTTGTTTTAGATTGTGAAACATTTATTTCTCATATAAACTTCATTTGAAAGCGATTTAATAGCTTTAATTATTAATAATTATTAATAACTTTAATGCCTAATAACAATAATTAATATATTTCTGTAATATTTCTGTAATATTAAATCTAATCAAAGCATATGCAGATTTTTTTACGGAAGGAACTTCTTTATTTCGGTAGAATTGATTTTGTTTTTCTTTTTTGTTGATTTTGTTTTTAAATCTCGATATTTCTGGGTTAAATTAGAGAGACTAGAATATTTCATCGAGGATACTTAAAATAAAAATAATTTCTCTAAAAAATCTAAAATTCGATATTACTAAAGAGTAGTGAGCCAGGAAATACATTATGGTTAAGAAACAGTGGGATTTGGAGAAATTGCTAAAACTTAAAGGTAAATTCTAAGATATAACAACAAACCAATATAAGTAAAGAATAATACTGGCCTAAAATAAATTGAACCGTATGAAGAAACTGGGAACGTGGAAACCACAATAAGGAAAAGAACATCTAAATTTTATGGGCACGTGAAAAGCATAAATGAAAACAGGTTGAACACAGATGTTCACCAAAGTAAGATCAAACTGATTTAACTAAAAAACATCAAAGGATACATCAGTTTGATCAATGAGGAAATAACATGATTAGGATTACTAGAAAATGAATACCAGGATAGAGAAATAAACAGAAAATAAATTAAAGGTCTTTTGGTGGAAAAGGAGAGGAAAAGGAAAACAGATGGACGCCGATCAAATTAAAGAGATGGGTGAGAATATCGGTTCATATGGAAGCTAAGGATAAAAAATCTTTCTTCCGACTGTCTCGACAGATCTGTAACACGAGCGTTATCGTTGAAGGATGAACAAAGTCTTAAGGTATTACGTAGAATATTCGGTCCGAAAAATGATATCACTGGAGAATTTAGGAGATTGAACAACGTGGAATTGTGGAGCGTGCACCTGGTAAGTATAATTTAAGTGATTGCGACAGGAAGATTAAGACTAGTAAATATATTTTGGAGCTCAGTAACGAATGAATTCCTAAAAAGTAAATAACCTCTGTGCCAACTGGAAAGGTCGGAGGGGTTCCGAGGCGTAGGTGGGAGGATTTCGTTGACAGAGATCTAAAGGATCTTGGTTTGGGTAGTTGTATGTGAACGGAAGTTTTCAAGCAGAAATTGTTTGAAACAGTTAAAACTCTTAAAATAAAACAGTAATACTTAGGATACCAAAGTTATGTTTGTAATCGTAACAAAAATATATTTACATAAACTTTGAGCTAGGGTAGATCCTTTTATCTTCTACTTTTTTTCCCTGTACCACAACAACGCATGAAGCGTCTCCGGTCAGTACTTGGTAAAGACTGTACTGTTTCTAGTACAGTTACAGTAATTGTGCAGGTAGGCGATTTGTCCGAGATCACGCTCAATCATTAGGTTTTTTCCAAATTAACTTTAACTTTAAAGAGGCTGGATGAGCCCCTTGATTGTCTGTAGATCCCAGATGGACCTCACAGGCTCCATTCGTGGTTTTTAATACCTTAAATAATTTACCTGCCATAACCGGAATTGAACCCGGAGCCTTCAGAATAGCAATGCAGCACTCTAAACACAGAGTTAAGCCACTTCCTCTTTCTCTTCTACCAGAGGATAGAATTACAAAGGTGAATTAGTACATGGAGGTACTACTTCCTGACTGGTCCCCTATGCTTTTTTTTATGAGTGCATCTGTTAGGGGCATATGGATACTGATACGCGTACTTCATTCAACGGTTTTTTTATAAAAATGTTAGGCTTACCTATTTATTTTCTAAAACTAAAAGTAAATAATTCGATGGTTTCTACTTAAAGAAAAATAAATAAAGAGATAAACTTCATACAACGAACAGAAACATTTGTTTTTCATCGTTCGGTGGTGATTTACAGCTATAAAATAATTAACAAAGCTACAACTTTTTTTAACAATAAGAAATAATTATTGTTATAACTGGGCTTCCCCAAAAAACAACCTTTAGGTACCATACAACGCATTTGTGGATGATCTGGAGATTATAGCAGAGGATGAGGAGACTGCCATCAAGCAGCTTGAGATACTTGAGGAATGTGCAGAAAAAAAGGGACTACAGATCTCTTTTGAGAAAACCAAATTCTTCTGTTCAAAGACAGATATCATGAGCTTGAGAACAAAATACAGTACTTTAAATACCTCGGAGAATTCATCGAACCGACAAGCCTTGAGAAGATCTCGCAGCAAACCAAAAAGTCAAGAAGGCATTAGGGTTAGTTCCACATACATCTACATCCACTAACATCTACAACAAATAATGCATATACAGACAAATTCGGCATTACAACACAGTCATAAAACCAACAGTCCTTTACACAAGTGAAACATTGCCACTTAACAGAAAACAAGAATTAGAAGAAATCAAAAAGCAAGAGAGAAAGATCATCAGGAAAATCTTAGGAGCAAGATATACCCAAGATGGTTGTAGGCTACAATCAATCAAAACCACAGAAAAAGTTTCAAACATTGAAATTGACTTTAGGAAAATACGAATGAAATTCTTTGGACACTTCACGAGATTACCAGAAAATCGACTGTCAAAAAGAATATGAGATTATGTTAGCTCACTTAAGAATTCAAAACTTTGGCGGGACGAACTTTGAAAGGACCTCAAAAACGCAAACATATGTGCAACAGACATTTTAGAAAGAGACACTTTCAGATACAAAGTCAACAAGTGGAAAGTTACATTAGAGCAACCAAAGTAAAAGCAGTGCAGACCGAAGTGGACAGAAGAACGTAGGCAAGCCTTCTCAAAGAGAATGAAAGCCTATAGGAGAAACAAAAAGAAGCTTGATTGAGTTGTTTGCTTCACGTCTTCCACTATTGGGAGAATACGCTAATAATAATAATAATAATAATAAATAAATAATTATTGAGAATGCCTTTTAGTATATTTAAGATAATCGTATAATATAAATTTAAGTACGTTAAAACCCAACAACTCGTGAAGGGTCTTGGGTTCAATACATAAGAGACTTCATTGTTTCTTAGACAATGGTTGTGGGGGTAGGTGACTTCCCCTAGATCACTCTCAACTGCCAGCTTTTCACCCAATTAAGGTGCTCACAGGGGGAGCGGGAGGGTTCAGTAGTAGAGCACTGGGTAGCCATGCATATGGATCATATGGGATCTAGGACCCTCCTGGGGCTCACCCAACCTCTATAAAATATAAAAATAGGGTACCCAAAATAAGGGGGAAAAACTTGGCGGTTGAGCGTGGCCTAGGACAAGTCACCTCCTTGCAGAACCGTTGTCCATAAAACAGTATAGTCTCTACCATGTACTGAACCACAGATTCGTTCACGTGTCTTAGTGGTTACAGGTTTTAAAAGGTACCCACTATATAAGAGTTGGATGAGTCTGCATATCCCACAGGGTCCTCATATGGCTGTTGGCAGATTCAATAATTTTTGCCTCTGCCGGATACGAACCTGTATCTTCAGCACTGAGTTACCCTGCCCTCAATATTATTATATATTTTAACTAGCTTTTGTCCGCGGCTTGGTTCGCGTATAATTTGGTCTACCACATAATGTTTCGTGACGAAATGTACCCAAAATTTCAGATCTGCAACTTTAAAACTGACGGATTCCATACAACCTTTGAACCCGAATTATATTTAGGGGGGAAACCTTTGGGGGTGGAATTGTCCAAATTCTTCTCTTGGTGCTCACTTAATCTATACAAAGAACCTATCTGCGAATTTTAAGATGCTAAGTTCAGTGGTTTCTGCTGTCCGTTGACCGCTGGGTGTGTTAGCCAATCAGGTTACAGTTTTATATAACCTTCACCTGTGTGAAGTGATGATAAAAAGTAGCCTACGTCCTTTCCCTTTCGCGGTCATAATCGCGGACAATAATCGAAATAAAATACATCCTATATTTTAAGTTGGACAATGTTACATATCTGTGCGAAATTTCATTAAAATCAGTCCAGTAGTTTCGGAGATTAGTTATACGGGTAGAATTTCGGAAAAATCTTTCTTATCACATGCCTACATAATACAGAGAACACACCCTCAAAGTTTCAGGTCTCTATGATCAGCGGTTTAAGCTGTGCGTTGGTCCGTCATTCATTAAGGACAAAGGCATTTTATATGTATAGATTTGGTGACCAAAGTGTTATTATTATTAAACTTAAATTTTAAATAACTAACTTATTATATTTTATAGATTTTATTTTTACAACATTTATTTTTAACATTTTTTTAAAATAATTTATTTAATGAAATTTGAAACTGTATTAAATTAACACAACAAGTAAATATAATGATCGCTACATATAAGCATGCAAGGCAAGTAGAGGAACTACCCAGTGGCAGTACTCAAATAAGTTCAACTTACAAGGTCACGAGGACATCTGTTCAGATTCCTAGAAGGATTATCAGGAATTGAAGAGGTAGCTAGGTTGAAACGAGTGGGTTTGAGTAGGAATGAAGTTTGTCATGAAAAGATTTATATCGGATTCGGGCTAAATCAGCAACAAATCGGACATTAAGATCACTTTTAAGAATTTAGTTACAGAATAAAAACATTGAAACATATTTCTTTATAGCCTAACATGTTTTAAATAAAATAAAATTTTAAAAAAATCAAAAGCACAATCCAATGAATAACATAGAGACCTCTATAGACGGATTCTTTCATTACAAATATAACTGAATTTTAAACTAGCGTATGCTGAGCTTAACGACGAGTAATTATAATTAGTTAATGTAATAGGTCACGATTGTAGATAAGTGCAATTTAATTTCAATTATTTTCTAGGAATAATATATAATAGAAAGCAATAAGAATAGAGAGCAGTAAATAAGCCATTGGCAGTTCAACTTTCTACTTATCGTAGGATCTAGAGCGTCGTCACGTACAAGCTACTTAGCCAACATCACGATAACCCTAATAAGTTCTACGGCCATTAAAATCCATTATTGTTTCATAAAGTATAGTTATAATTATAATTCAATGCCGCATTATTGCACATCAATACAATTAGTAATGAATCTAATGTATTGTTTGTTTAAAATAAAAAAAATTATATAAAACATGTCGTGTAAACATTAAAAAGTCAGCTGTTTGAACAGAAATGAATCTGAATAATTTGAGTTAGATATTAAATTTATAATCAAATTATTATTTGGTTGTTCTTATTGTACTATAAATAAATATACTGTTTTTTATTTTATTTTTTTCAGTTATTAAATGAAATGCGTCGGAGGATTATCAATAATTGAAGAGGTTGCTAGGTTTGAAAATAGTTTGAGTGGGAATGTAGTTTTTCATGAAAAAATTTATATCGGGTTCGGGCCATGTCAGCAAAAAATGGGACATTAAGGTCATTATGGATTACTTTATTCGTAACAAAGTAAGGATCATCGAGGATTTTACGAAGGATTTTGAATTATAAGGATTGAATACGAAAGGAATTCGATGGTGGAGCCCCAAAGCTCTATTCCGTAAGTCCAGATGGGTCTAATGATTGTCATGTATAAGAGTCTTTTGTAATTAATTTAGAGCTTAGAGCGTTTGAAGTAGCCTGCAACGGCGTGCTGTTTCTTGTCGTTTCAGTCTAGTATGAGGATTCCAAGTTAATCTTTTGTCAAGGTGTAGTCCTAAGTATTGGACCTGTCCTACAGGAATCAAGAGGATGTTATTAAACGATACAGGAGGACAGGAAGTCACTGGTTTACAACGGAGGGTAAAAGTGATTTGACGGGATTTGTGGAAATTTATTTTTATTCCTCCAGTTTTGACACCATTTGTCAAGGTCAGTGATATGGGATTGAAGAGTATGGGATGTTATAACTGGATCAGTGTTGAATGAGACATGTGTCATCCACATACGTGGTAAGGATGGTATTGGGATGAGTTGGGATGTCAGCTGAATAAACTGTGTAGATGATTGGGCCCAGGATACAGCCTTGAGGAACACCAGGAGATTGAGAAAAGCGAGAAAAAATACATTATTGTGATTTACTTTGAAAGACCTGTTAGTAAGATAGGATTGAATAATGAGAAAATATGTATGAGGCAGGAATTGGCAGAGTTTGTAAAGCAATTCGGGTTGCCAGACACTGACAAAAGCCTGTTCCAACCCAAGAAATACCGCCGAACAATATAGTCTACGTTCCAATACAAGGAAACAACGTCCACCACACGATGACATTGCTGGAAAGTGGATTGGGATATTCGGAATCCAAACTGGTGATCTGGAATAATGTGGTATGCATCCAGGATGGGGTATAATCTTCTGAGGATGAGCTTTTCCAGGATTTTACCCATATAATGTAAAAGTGAGATAGGGGGAGTGCTTTAAGTTTATTATTTACATTGGAAAAGTGCAGAATATCGGTATTAATTATTTTCATACAAGAAATATGAAGCATATGAGTTTCTTATGTATTTTTTATAAATATGTGATTTTTATAGGCATTTATAAAATGCTTGTCATAACAAAATTAGGCAAACGCTTTGTTTTTGGACTTAAAGATAAAAAAAAAATAATAATAAAATCAAGTCACATCTTTTTATTAAATAAAGCTTTAGTGTATTTTTATATAATATTTTATTATCTTATTAATATTATATTTTTCAGTCGGTGCCCAGTAATGGGCCAAGAAATTACATCTCTTTTAATCTTTTGTTATACTTGATCAGTTAAATTATAAATACTTTTAAAATTTGTTAAATCACAAAACCACAATTCCTAATGTCTTTAAGCCACACTGTTTGAATTTAAATTAAAAAAATATAGTGTATCGATTTAAAAAATAAAACAATCTACAAATCTATTTACAATATTTTGATTTAAAGACTGTCATAAAATCTTCATTTTATTTAATCGAAAATATTCAATATCTCAAAACAGTACTTTAATACATAAAACCAAATTAAAATTATCAGAAAATCATCATTTTATATAAGACAAAATATGCAAAAAATACTGAGTGGGTATTCGTCTTTTAATAGGCTTACTTGGCTTATTCAATGAATTTTATTTTTCAAAAAATCTATTATTGTTTTATTCTCAGCCTTATGGATGGCCTACAAATTAATTCGATATATTGGCACAAAATAAAATAATTTTTACTTATTTGGTGAAATTCATTGACTGCACTCTCTGACCATTATCAAAATTTTTCTAATTATATACAGTCAAACATTTCCTCATCAATTAAAATAAATATGTTTGATGCTGAAAATTTCACTAGAGAGACTTTCTATTTTATTTTAATGAAAACATTAATTTTTAAATATGTCATTAATTAAAATATGTACCCTTTTACAATATGTTCCAGAGTCACAGGGACGCTTTTAAAAAGTATACATTTTAATGAGATTTCCTCATAATTAAAATTGAATTCATAATTTTTATTCATTATTTTTTAAATTAAAAATGTATTAATAATTAAAAATTTAGTTATTAATATCCTCGAAAGAATCTGTGAACGATTATTGTTTTTTTCATTGTAGATCATTAAGTCTATGTTTATCATGGACATTAAAATTATTTTGATCACAACAAAACATTTATTTGTAATTTCATAAAAATTGTCGACTTACCTCTGTCATATTTGTTCCTCAAAGCGACTAAACTGGAAACAATACTCGCGCGATGGGCTGAATTTTTCACTCCCAAATCTCTTATTTGGGCTTCCGAAAAATATAACAATTCCTGAAAAAAATAACATAATTAAAAATCTGTAAAATATTACAAACTATTTGGGGACATAAATTATTAAATATGTGTTGTTATTTGTCTATATTAAGATAGATGATTTTTTAAAATGTATGTCTTCTATATATACTCATAAGAAGGGTTGAAACAAACAAGAATTGGTGAAATTTAATAGAAAAAATAGGCGTAACTTTTTCATATTTGTATTCAATGAATAAGGTCCATCATTGAAAAGAAAAAAGTAAAAAAAAATAAGTTTTTGCAATCTAATGAATTTCTTAAAAGCGTTTAAAATGTATAATATTTATAATAGCATATACTATACATGCTAAATAAAAAGTAAATGAAGAAAGTGGAGAAGATAAAATGCATAACCTTCTATAAACTCCCTCTTAGTACCACATCGACAATATTGACTCTCAATTTTGGGAAACAGATTAATATGCTTTAGTACCGGATCTGCTGCTTTATGTATAGCATAATTATTTTCACGTTTTCCTAGCGTACTATTTCATAAAGTATTCGTTTCTGTTGCATACTTTCGAACAGTATATATGTGAGTTTCAGGCGTATTCCTAATGATCCAGTGTTGAATAATTCGCATGCGACTCCGATCATTATGTCTTTGGATGATATTGGGTCACGATTTTTGGACGTTTTTAAGATCTATGTATAGTTTTCGATCCATTGAACCATTTGATATCAAAACCTCTGATTTTTCAATTTTGTAGCATACAACCTTGTAATACAAATGTAGCGATTGGTAGATCACAAAGGCAAACAAGTCCTTGTCATTGGTAATTGCATCAAACTCAATTTATTTTTTTTCAAATAAAATAAATTTTAAATACTAAATAAATATTCAGTTTTTACAAAGGATTGAACATTAAAAAAAACATGTTCTTCCAACAAACTATAATTTGATTAGGAGAATTTTATCCTAAAATGTTGTAGCTGTTATCAGTGTACATATTCTACATTCCATTCTTGTAGTTGAGTGTTATATGACTAGTCATATCAAACGGGATAATGTAAAAATTCTGGAATATTTATGAGTTTCAGTAAACAATTTCAGAACAAAAAAATAATTCCATTATTAATTAACATGATTACATAGTAATTAAGATACAAATGGCATGATAATTTAATAATCATGATTGTTATAGCATTACAGATTAATACACCAATTACATATAGTAAGTTTTTTTATCTATCCTCCAAGATTTTATTTACAAAAAGTTACAAAAGAAGTACATTATTAACTGTAAATGCTATTATAATATCTCCTTATTAAATTAAATATAACTATTATTATGAAAAAAAATTGTAAACCCATTAAAATTTATTATTAATTTTTTTTAATGTTTTATGTATGGGTATTCGTACCATTTCGCAGTTTGACAAATTTCACTAAAATCATATATATCTTATATATTGACAAGTAATAATAAATATGTTGATAAGTAATAAATTTTACATTCTACATTACATTACATCTTTTAATATAAAGTTTGATTACCAATTAGCTACTTCCTTAAGATGTTATTGAATATATATAAATTATATTTATACATTTTTTTTAAACGGTGAAAATGTCATTAAAAACCAAGATCAGAGTACCGTATTTTTATCTCTATTATCCTCACAAAAAGATTTTATATTCTTCATCCAACATAATCGGTAAATTTTGCGATTAAAACAGTTTTGGTTCAAAGTTTGGTTGAGTCTATACCGTCACTCTACTTCTCTCTACCTTTATTCAAAGGAAAGATTATCACATTTTTCGTTGTTTTTTTTATTTAAAAATCCCATTAACGTTTCGAGTAATAAAAATGACATTACAATTTAATTATAGTGAAGAAACGAATCAAAAGAAAAATGTTAATTTCGCAAATGACATATTTTTTTTATCGAATTTACTTGTAATTAGAAATTCAGAAATTAAAATGAATTGAAATTTTTATACTTGGTTGTTAGCATTGCAAAACTCAAAATAATTATTTTCTAAATTATTATTTAAAAATTTGATTTAAGTAGATGATATATTTTAATGTTATTTCTCAAACAGAAAAAACCTAACTTCCCATGGAAAATTTATTCTATAAAAGTATTTAAAAATTAAACACTTGACTAAAACACTAATTAAATTTATTAATATTTAGGGAGATAGAAAAGGACTTAATAAAAAAACCGATTTGTTAATCTAATCTTTAAAAATTAGTCAGCAGAAGGGTATTGTATTCCTTCCAGGTAGAACAGGATTGTGGAAGTTGTTTAAACATTAATATACAGGGTGGCCCAAAAAAGACTGAAGGATTAAAAATAGTTATATCTTTTTTGCGTGTTTAATAATTTTTTTTTTTGTCTTTTGCAGGTTATTTACTGGTTTTTGGAGATAAATCATGGCTACATATGATGTGCAGAAACGCGTCAAAATCATTGAATTTTTTTATTCTTCTGGAAGGTCAATTATTACAACTCAACGAAATTATCGTCGTCATTTTAATGTCCGAACAGCACCCAGTGACAACATGATTAGGAACTTAGTCTCCCGTTTTGAGGAACATGGAAGAGTGTCAGATCTTCCAGGAAGAGGAAGAGGTCGATCTGTGCGCAATGAAGCAGTTGTGGAGGCTGTACGGCAGAGTGTAAACGAAGATCCATCTGTCTCTACTCGTCGTCGTTCTGCTCAATTGGGAATCTCCAGAACATCCCTGCAAAGAATTTTGAAGCGGGATCTTAAAATGTTTCCGTATAAAATTCAAATGGTACAGCAACTGCTTCCCCAAGATCATTTTCAGTCTTTTTTGGGCCACCCTGTATAAATATATATTTATGTGTTTGTATTTTTCTGCAACATTTGATCTCCAGAAGTTCTGTTTGGACCAATCTATCCCAAGGGAGAACATTGAGTACTTTTGTTTCAGCCGATACCCATGAAACCTATCTCCTTATCTCGTATAACCTCTTTTTACCTCTTGTCTCATTTGAGTTATTTGTGTGTGCGTTATTAAAATTTATCTAGAATCATTGTCTTATTAATTTTTTGATTGCCTATATACGTTTCTACATTGTTAATTAAATATGATTTTGTTTTTTTGTTATTGCCTATTTAAAAGAAACTGAATAGCACTTTAGGAATAGCCGTCTTTAAAAGAAGATGCTGTGATATACTTCCAAAGGTGAAATTGTGCATGAAATGAAACCATAGGTAACACCTACTACAAATTTTATTATTTAATTTTATTGAAAGTACAATTAGTGATGGAATTCAACTTTTCAGAATAATTTTTCTTTAATGTACATAAAATTTGCATCTTTATTTAAACCTCATTTGCAAACTAATGTAATACTAATCTTAAACGAAGAAAGCAATTAATTAAAAATAAATGTTGTTACTGTCATGACCGAAAAAATTCTCTGTTGATTTTTTTGTACTTGTAACAACATCTATAATATATATACCTACACGTCAATAGCTAAGGAACAAGATAGATCTATGAGACAGAATTATTCCCTTTCTTAGTTACTAAGAACAGATTGCTTTAAAAAAATCAATAACTGCATTTTCATCCCCCGTAAATTTCTCTTAGTAATATTGTTTCTTCTCCTTATTTATTTCAAGACTTTCATCATACAGATTTAAATGAAAAAGAAAAAAATATATACTAGAATCAGGTTCCGACAGGAAAGAAAAAAAGGCACAAGATGTCCTCTTTAAGAACCGTTACTTCATTAGGATGAGGACATAAAACTGCGATTCCCGTTCCAGCACGGAGGGACGTGATGATAAATAACTGTAACTATACATAAGAAGAAGCAGTTACTCACCTCTACTCCCTTGTACTCGTGGAAGAGATGAGTGTACTGAGTGAGGTCCAGCCTGGATAGCCACTTGCTCACTTCGAGGTGAGGTGCGGGCAAAGAGTTCTGTGGCGGTGCCGGCTCGGAGGCAGACTTCACCAACGGGGGCGGCATCTTCTTCTGCCTTCCGAGGCTACCGAACCTGAAGTTCCATATTATACCTGTAACGTACAACAATAATAATTAATTATAATGACAATAAAATCGTATTGTTATAAAACATATTTTTTATCTGATTGATATGATTTATTACATACCAAAATAAATACTAGGGCCGAGGTAGACTAAACCAGAAAGTATTTGACAAAATCCGCGAATACAAGGTCTAGGAGGGTATGCAAAACAAATGAGAGAGGAAGCAGAAAAACTAAAAATAAGATACAAATACTGCCGAGATAGAGAACAAATATTTCTGCGTGGTCAGAAGGAAGGAAGCAAAGGCACACAGAAACTATGAAAAAATGCTGGGAGAAAAGAAGGGCGAAAATTAGAAAAGAAAAGTAGTGATATTCGCGTGGTCTATAAGGCCGTTTTGCATTAATGTCAGTACATGGTAGAGACTATACTGTTTCATGGCTAACGGCTTTATTAATAAATGACCTGTTTTGTCACCCACAGGAATGTCAACATTGTTTCTATACATTCCTTATACAACAAAAGAATATTTTATCGTTGTTGCCTAGCTACGAATCGTGGAACTACTTTTTAGTTAGTTTTTGTTATTCAGTTAGTTGAGTTGTAAACATTTATTAAAAAATTAGCAAAACACAAAACACCTGTTCCTGATTTATTTAAGCTTTAGCACAAAATATAGCACTCTTTTTTCATTTAAATGGAATAAAATGGTATGGATCAATTTAAAAAATAAAGCACTATATCTAATTCAATTATTTCAATTTTAGGCCTGTTATATCAACACAGCGAATGTAGGTTAAAACATTTTTCTTATAAACTTTTTATTTATTACAATTTTAGCAACAAACCTAAAAATTAAAAACATTTAATGCGAAATTCTTAATATCCCTAAACAATACTAAATGGTGACTCATATTTAAATATACTCAGTATAGGAATAATAAATAACTTTAATAACTAGAATAACATCAGGTTACCCCTACTAAAATATTAAGTACTTAGTGAAGTACTAATAAATGAACAGTTTTATAACTTGTGAAATTGGAGTTAGTCAGCCTTTAGGAGAAAAGAGGGTACTCCTATATAGCTATTTAAAAATTATTTCAGTTAAGATGTGCACAGTGTTGCATCGCATTATATTTAAATACAATTTTTTTTTTTAAAAATCACTTGCGCAGGTCCAACTTTACAAAGGCATGAAGAGAACGTAAAATAACCTTCACTGAAGTTACACTCCCATATTAGATTACTTTTCATTCACAATACAGAAGTGAATGATGCAATAGGAAGCTTAGCAATAGGTGATTATAATAGTTATCTGGGTAGAAATCCAATGACCAATCGTCAACCTGCTCCCTGTAGCAGCCCCCACCCGAAGGCCCGAATGGAGTTTAAATTTTAATATGAATAGTAAAATGTCCGTGCTTGGGTTCCCGGACGATTTGGAACTGTTGGGTGATGACGCGGAAACTACAAAGCCTAATACAGAAACCTTGAACAATGAAAGTAAGGAAATGGAGCTAGAAGTAAATTCGGACAAGACTAAGTAAATGGTTAGTAGCAGAAAAGGGAGAAATGTTGGTGATATTGTTGTAGGAGGCAATAAGTTCGAACATTTGGAGAAGTTCAAGTACTTTGGGAAAACACGAAACTCAAGAGGAAATAAAGGCGCGATTAAAGGTGGCAATGCCTGTTACTTTTCGGTCTCGACATTACTAAGCTTGCGTCTTTCGCTTCGATATCTAAAAATCAGAATTTATAAAACAATCATCTTTCCATCTCTTCTTTACGGATGTGAAACTTGGCCACTAACGCTTAAGGATGAACAAGGTCTTCAGGTTATCGAAAATAAGGTGCTACCTAGAATGTTCGGTCCAAAAAAGGATGAAACCATTGGGGAATGTAGGAGATTACATAGAGCGAAATTGCGAACCATGCATCCAGTAAATATTATTCAAGATTAAGATGGGCTTGTAAAGTTGCTGGGCTTGGTAAGGCGTGGTGCTCCGTGGACGGAGGTTTGTTAACTGAGATTGGTGATATCGGCATCGAACCTTCGGGTTCACTAAACTTTTATTGATTTATTTATTTGCTATTATTTCATTGAATATAACTTTTTTTATATATTTATATAAGGAGCGGAGTGGTTCAGTGGCGGAAAACTGATTGCCATACCGAAAATCCTTATTCGAATCCCGCTGCTGGTAAGACTTGTTTGATTTAGTATGTTAGCGGCCGGAGATGGATCATCCAGAGGCTGTTTGTTTGTTTGTTCATTTAACGTCACTTTATGCTGCTATGGCTAATCGGACGATGCTACAGTGGGAGCTCTAAATTTTGCCTATCCAGGTTTAATTAGGATAGGGATTTTTAACGAGTACCTGACATCGAACAGGCTCGGGACCCCCGTTTAACGTCCCTTCCGAAAGACGGCGTAACTAAGGATTTTTTCCTCCCTTAAAAAAATCCTAGGGCCACCTGCCGGGCTACGAACCCGCGATCTTGGGTCATCCAGAGGCTCATCCAGCCTCTATAATGAGAGTACCCAAAATAAGGGGAAAAAATCTGGCGGTTGAGCGTGATCCAGGACATTTAACCTCCATGCACAACCGTTGTCCATGAAACAGTATAGTCTCTATCATGTTCTGAGTCCCAGACTAGTCCACGGGTTTTAGTGGTACAGGTATATTTATATATGAATTATTTTAGTCCTGAAGAAGTTCCATATATTTGTTAGGCGTTTAACATAGTCCTCAGTTCTTTTGAAATACTTAAAATACGCAATCCAAAGATTTAATAAAATGATTTTTCATCCAAAAATATGTAAAAAAATGTCCGAAGTTCTACCAAACATCTGTGGCTAATAATAATGATTAAAGAAATCTTCCAATCTCAAAAACATAAAAACCTTCGAGATCAAAGACAAGAATACAATTTGAATCAGCTGAAAAGAAATTTGAAGATTATTTTGCAGATAAAGTTCATTAAAACCGGAATGCTGGTAATAATCGAGTTTAGAACAGATTCGATACGTTAAGATCTATAATATCGATATTATATCAGCATGACGTCAAAACAAGACAGTTGAAATGTTAGTTGGAACAGAGACTGTGAAATTGGAGGTAGCAATCGCCCCCTGAGGTAATGTAACCTCTCTCGGGAGCAAGGCTAACCACTTCACTTCCTGGCACGGCTCGAATCCGCGTCAAAATATATATATCTCTCTCTTCAGTTTCATAATATCGAAGACAAAAGATTTTCTTGTTACTGAAAACATATGGAAAAATAACAAATAAAAAATGTTAATTCTCTAAAATAAAAACATGATACAAAGCACATCCTAATCTTGAAATGGAGCAAGACCCTAACTAGAGAAGACATCCCACCACCTCCAAGGCCCAAATCCAATTACTGAATCATAAGGAAGATTAACAGACAGAAGTTAGAAATCGCTGTAAATAAAAAGAGCTGATAAAAAAGAAAAAGAAAACATACCTAAACTTTGATAAGCACAAAAGAGACGGAGTAGTTCTGTAGAGCGCTGAACTAAAGTGCTATTGGTCTCGTGCTAAAATTCAGCTGTAGCAGATAAATTATTTAATCTGTTAAAAGCCACCAATAGACTCTGTGATATCGGAAAAAAGGGGGACAAACCGTGATCTCGGCCAAATAACCATTACGACAGTTGGGTTCTGTAGCTAGTAATGAACTGAAGATCATTTATAGATTATATTCGTACCTATCTAATGTCATTTCCCTGCACAACCGTTGTCTCGGAAAAAGGACAATACGGAACACAAAACTTTTCATATGTTGTTGTGATGTATTTTTATTTATTAATTTTTGAGGTAGTAATATTACTACCTTAAAAGACTTAAGAAAAAAATGTTTAAATATACTTCTAATGAACGAAATTATAAGCAATTTTAATACGACCTTCCCCTATAACTTAAAAGATTGAAACAACTAAAAGGTAGGAAAACGTGACATAATGCCAGATAAACAATCTTTAATTTAGTCTATAGACGAGTGAGGAATGTAAGAAGTAGATATAAAATCACCTTGGAGAATAAGAGGACGCACTAGTTCTATATTCAGTGACGACCACTTGATCATTAGTAAATATTAAGGTTGATTAATGTGTTTGAACGTGTCCCTAGTGAAACTGATCGTCTTGTCGGTGATTGATTTATCTCAAAGCGATTAAATGTAAGTTACAACATCAACTTGCTATAGTAAGGAAAATAAAAACGTGACAGGACATGCATATGTCATCATGAATAAGATGGAAATCAAGAAGAGATGAGGTAATAAAAGTCTATAGCTGATGTAAATATGTACAAATCTAGATAAAACAAATGTCATTCAGACAGATATCTTCTTAGCTATGGGATATTTTAAATAGTGAGAAAAAATATACAAATTGTATATTTTTTTCTCCTTCGTAGTAAACCTTGCAGCATAGGTATATATATTTTAAAAAAATGTGCATATAACCATGCAAAGAGCATACTATATAGATTGCAATGTATATATAATACATTTTTACATATTAATTTATCATACATACGAAAAATTCTCAGATATAATTGAACTCTTTTTAATTTAATTTTTAAATTATTTTACGTACAATTTATTGACTCCACCCCTCGAACACTTCACTCTTCTAAGATATACCCAGTCAATCATTTCCAGATCGATATATATTCTATAATGTGTTTCATATTTGTATGTATTAAAAAGAATGTTTTGGGGTTAGTTGTGGTCTAGTGGTTAGCATAACAACCTACTAGGCCCAAGATGGCTGGTTCACAGCCCGGCAGATGGCCCTTGTGTTTTAAAAGGATTAAAATATCCTTGGTAATGGCGTCCTTTGGAAGTGGCGTAAAATGGAGGTACCGAGCTAGTGCAATGCTAGGCACTCTTTAAAAATCCCTATCCTAACTAAACCTGGATAGAGAAAATTTCGAGCTCCCACAGTAGCATCGTCCGATTGTCTATAGGAGCACAAAGGGACGCTAAATGAACAAACGAAAAGAAAGTAATTATAATGAAAATAATAATATTTAAATATTTTAATTTTGAAGAGAAAAGATTAGTCTATGCCGGGATTCGAACCAGGATCATCCACGTCTCTAGCGTGATGCTCTAGCCAACTGAGCTAACCTGGCTCGTAACACGGCCATACAAATCCATTCTCTTCGCCGATCCAATATCCCCGTGTTCTCGCAATTTAACGATGTGTACTACGGGAAAATATATAAATAAAATAAATAAATAAATGTTAAAAATAAATAAAAAAATGAAATAAAGTAAAAATAACATACTGACGTAAGTCAACAAGATCCTAATTAAAGTAATGTTCAATGAACATTCTTCCCCTTAGATTCGTCTGGCCATGTTACGAGCCAGGTCAGCTGACCCGTTAGGTTCGAATCCCGGCCTGGACAAATCTTTTCTCTCCAAAATGAAATTATTTAAAAATTATAACAATTAATAAAAAAATAAAATAAATCGAAAATAATAACAAGCTTGGCGAACCCAAACCTCGATGGCGATATTACCAATGCTTACTACCAATGGACTAAACCTAAACCCGTTAGATCACTCTTAACGCAATCCTCCCACTTACGCCTCGTAGTAAGTTTTTTAAACCACTTTTAGGAGTTTGTAATATGTGCAAGAGCTTAATGTCTAAGTCGAGACTGCTTCAAATAATCTTTTGTTTATAACGAGCTCGTTAGGTTTCATATCTTCTAAAGTTTGTACGCCAGAGGTGAGTTCCTTATGTCCTTAACGTTTACAACTAAACCAACGATGAAAACTTTTGCCATCTTACAAACTACTTAACAAACATCTCATATTATCCATTTGTAAATAATATTAAAAAAGGATGGGTGCAGCTAAAAGAAGTTTCAAAACCATTCCATCATAAATCTTAAGAGAGATATAATAAACATATATTTATTAATTATTAATTTATTATTATTAATAATTAATCAGAAAGCTTGATGTATTCTAATGAATAAAAAAATAATAATAATTAATTATAAATAGATATTTATTTAAAATCAGAACAAGTCAGAAAGAAAAAGAGAAGCAAATGAGGCTATTAATTTAATATTTATCATAAGCTATAAAAAGTATCTCGTAGACACAATTAAGAAAGAATGAATAGAAATGATACTTCGACAAAATATACAAGATTTTAACTAAAAGAGACTAAATGTTGAAGAATTGTCTCATTTATGTACAACTATTAAAATAAAAAACATAAATAAATAATGAAAAAAAATTGCTACTTCAACCCATGAAGGTTCAGTTCATGGTAAAGTTTGAACGGTTTTTAGTTAGTCAACCGCCATATTTTTTCTAGTTAACGATAACACCCATTTTATAGACGCTGGGAGAGATTCCACTGGGAACATCAGCGGCTGTCCACAGATTAAATAATTTATCTGGATTACCACAGCCTCAAACTCCAGCATAGCAACTTAGCAATCTACACACTGACTTCCACACTGTTTTTTTTCTGGGATAGCGCGAACGCAGTCAATTCAAGTTAAATCTAAGGATAATTAATTGACCATAAAGGAGTAAAGTTATGGTATGATTGACGAATCAGTTTGAACTTTTGATGTAAGATGTACTTCATTTCATGCTCTTCTTCTTTACACGGTGCTATGGCCCATGGAGGACCTTGGCCTTCTCAACAATTTCCCTAAGCTCTGACCAATCTTCATTGGCTCTTATCCATGTCCTTAGCCCCAGGAGCCGAAGTTCTGCTTTCGCATCTTCCAGCCATCACAGTCTAGGTAGGTCTCTTTCTCTTTTTGGATTTCCCTCCAAGATAAACTTTGGGACCCTTTTTTGACGTGAATACGTCTTTAAACTTTCTTCAATAGTGGGAAACAATTTGATAATATGAATTATTATAAAATCGGGAGATACACGTTTGTTTCAGCTACATATCTATTTTCTCCATCCAAAATTCAATTAGACCACTGGATAGCTAAAGGATCAAAGAATTCATTACGATATGTGAGGACTATAAAACATTGCGTGCGGTGGAGAGGTAATCGCCGTCATTTTAAAGTAATTTTGCTGCGTATCGAGATTCCCATGCCATATAACCTTTGACTCGGATAAGATACGACGTTTGTTTTGGTTTTAGTCGTAAAGTTTCGTCAAAATATATCGATTTTATACAGAACATTAGTGTAAAATAGTGGCAGTGAATATACTAAAGTGTTGGAATAAAAAATTATTACCAAAAGTATACAATGTCTATACAAAGTGTACAATACATAACTACACAGTAATTATTTGTTTACTAGATTTTCCTGAATACATAAATAATAATATTTTACATTAAAAATATTACCTGCTACAAAATCGTATTCATGTACAACACACTGGCAAGTCAACGACACGACCACACCCCATTTTTATCTATTCTACGTACGTTGCCTAACCAATCTTAATTTGTTCGCAAGACACTATATCAGCTTTTCCATTTGATCTTCATTGATGTAATTTTTTTTTGTCCATTACAAGATGACGCCTGATTCGGCAAAACGTAAACAGGATAATCAAGGCGTTGTTTCTTCCCTGTTCCGCTTCATTCTAATCAATCGAAGAACGTGAACTTCGGACCCGATTTCCTTTCCCTAACCCGCAGTGCGTTGCAGCAGTACTTGATTAGCGGCCATTAGCGAGGAAGGAGTGAGATATTGGCCTCAGTGGGCGGACAGGACTTAGCCCGAGAAATGGGACGGAGCTGGTATCAGCTGTTCCTATCCTACAAGGACGCCACTTAGGTCATCTCTTGAAACACCCACACTAACCACTTGTTCTTCTTGTTATTGGCTGTGAACATTTCCCGAGATATCTACACTAAAAAAGAAAACAAAAGAGCAACATCATACAGCAGAATGGTTCGGCATGCTAAGCTTCCATGTTGAATATATAACGAATGAATAATTCCATTACAATATAGTAATCTGCATTTCATGTCCTCGTATTTTAAATTACGGAACATTACGATATTCCCTAGCATATAAACTTGTAATTAATATCTCACACATATCCTTCTCGTGCCTATAGTGTCGCTTCATAAGAAATTTCCGATTACAATAGAAGATTATTTAGTAAAATATCAAGAAGGGCAATCAATTCCATTACATTAATCTTCCGTTTTGTATTGTATAACGTCAGCGGCCACGAGCCGGTTCAAGTAAAACCGCCTTCAGCGGACTCAGCCCATTGTAACGCCTTAAAATACCGTAAGGTAACAGAAGGCTTTATACTTACTCTCATTTTCTATAAGGATGAAAATGGTCCGAGTGGAGGTAAAAAAATTCTCTTATATAGGGAGAACTGTTTATTTGGAATCCGACGTTTCGACCCACATTCCAGGTGTTCATCAGGGCTTTTATAGTAGGATCACACTTGACACCAGACTGAGGCACACCAGAGGCAGTCCACCCGATTATTCTCTTCCTCATATATAAATATAAGGTCAACTAATATTATACAACTCATTTATACATTATTCCAGATCTGAAAAAAATCAGGGTTTTGCGATAGATAAAACCCATATAGATAATATCCACTTATATTTTCAAATTCTACTTTTCATTCAACGAGATTCCTATTCATTGCTTTCTACAAATTTCTTCTGTATTTATTCTTTGGCATCATATTTTTTTTACTTTATCATACATTTTATATTTTATCTGTAATTAAAGTAGGTTTTCCATACTTTTATATCTCACCTTTTTATATTTATACTTTTTCATTTTGTATCTTTCTGTTTACCTTCCCATTTTTCTTCCTCTTTGAATTTTGTTTGCATTATCATCCTTCTGTACATTTATTCTGTAATTTCTTTATTCATACATCCTTAATAATATATCCATCACTATTTTTTTACTTTTCTATTACTCTATATATTATTATATTCTTGGTACTGCAATGGTTTTTTTATGTTATTTTTGTTTTGTTTGTTTTTTCTTTCATAGCCCTGAAGATGACCTACAAAGTAGTCGGCAGTAATAAAAAATAAGTCTTCGCTTAAGTGGTGTTGATTTATGACTGCACCCCCCCAACTACTTCCGTCATCCAATAATCGGTCTAGTATAGTGATAGTAAATTTTAACAATAAAGAGATGATTATAAATCATTGCTTATACTCTTTACCTTCTATTTATTTATTCATCTAAAGTTTACAATAAATTAATAAATTGAATTGAATATTGCTCGATTCTTTGCGTCTATTTACACCTCCTTCTTCAAACCTATTGTTCCTGACAGCGATAAAATTGATAACTAAGCTATCAAGGTATTAACGACACGCTCCTACAGCATACAGATCTTTTCCATAAGGTTCTTTCTCTCGATGCGAAAAAAAGTAATTAAAGTTTCGTAATATCCTACTGGATAAAAGGAACTTCTCGAACCCTCGACCTTGAGCGGAGGTTGTTATGCTAACCACAACACCACAGTTAATCCCCTAAAAGTGTATTACTCCATGCTTTAGTTCGGTAATAAGTTTTAAGTATTTTTTATATAATATACAATGAAGTAAAATAAGCATTGCGTCACAATATATAAGAACACATTTCAAGGTTTAGACAATAAGCTACAACCCACGTAACTTCACTTTCTCTTAGTATGGCACTTATTTTAAGAATATACGTCCATATGATAACATGTACAATATATTATTGTTTTTTATAACACCATTTGAGGGGAAACAATTCCATTTCCATTTTCCATCTATGAAGCTGTAGAACATAAAGATAAAGAGATATTTTCTCTTGAGGTCTTTCTTATATTTCTTAAGTGAATATTTTTTTACGTGGTCCTCATTTATGTACAATCGATTAATTTATAGAAACAGGGTTTTCCGTAATATATATTTTGTATAAGTGGATGCAAATACTAATAAGATTGGAAATGCATACTTTATTAACAAATCATGCCGCCAAAATCCATTGTGTTGCTGCATGACACAGCAATTGTATTTAAATTGTAATTATATACAACAATAATTCGAGAGTGAAGCAGCTCAGTGGTAGAGCACTGAGTTGCCATGCTGGAAATCCTGGTTCAAATTCCGCTGCAAGGCAGTACTATTATTTAGTCTGTTTGCAGCCGGAGATGGATCATATAGGATCTAGGACCTTCCTGGGGCTCACCCAGCATCTATAAAAGCTATGAAAATAGAGTACCCGAAATAAGGGGGGGGGATCTGGCGGTTGAGCTTGAACTAGGACAAGTCACTTCCTTGCAGAACCGTTGTCCATGAAAAAGTACAGTCTCTACCTTGTACTGAACCCCAGAGCCTTCACGGGTTGTAGTGGTACAGGTTTTTTTTAATTATTTTTTTTATAATTCGATATAAAATAAGTAAGTAAATTTTCGTTTACATTTTATTTACTTTTTCGTTCATGTTTTCTTTACTTTTATTTCTACTAAAATTTCTGCAATGATTTTTTATATATCAATTTAAAAAAAAAATGTATAGAAATACTGACATTATGAGCCTCTTCAAATTTTAGCTGTTACATAAGCTTACTTAGACAGTTGTAATCATAAAATAAATTTATAAATTATAGTTTAGAAGTTAGAAGTTTATAGTTTAGAAGTTAGAAGTTTATAGAAAAAAATTAATATGTACAATAAATAATTTGGGAGTGGAGTAGGTCAGTGGTAGGGAGCTGAGTATCCAACGCTGAAAATCCAACCTAGCTCTACGTATTGAGCTACCCCCAAAAGTAATAATGAAAATTTATCTAAATAGAAAAAACAAAACAAATACGCAAAATCTTATTTACAAAAGGACATCTTATTTACAAGCGGCAGAAAAATATTACAAAGGAAAATTATGAATGGAACGCCAACTTGAAAATTTAAATATCCTTTCAAAATGAAAATTAACTGCTCACGAAGTGCCACAATGAATAAGTTAACTTCAGCAAAATGAAATAAATCATATACTCCTCAGTTGAAAGATCGACTTATTTCATTTGAGTACATAAATTAGGTGCCGTAAAGCGTTTTTGAAGAATTTAAAATTTTCAAAGAGTTCGGTATATATACATATAATACCTCAGCAAAAATGGATTTTCAACTTAATAGTATTCTGCGCTCTCTATGAAATAAATCTAGCTCTAAAACTAAATGTCTAAAGGAATAGAGTTTTATATTTAAGGGAAGTAAAATGCCTGTCATGTCACAGCAACATTTTCACTAAAATCGACTTAAAAATCAGTTAATATCAAGGGTTACACACATTATTAGGATAGTTTCCAAAAATAAAAAAGTGAGTATCAATTGTTTTGTTCTGTGAATTTATCATAAATTCTTCATCTAAAATACTTGTTTGTTTGGTAAATCCTAGCCTCTCTCATTGCTAGTAGTAACCCAAAATATACAAATATGGAATTTGATAATGGACTAAACGACAAAACCTACCAGTAAAATAATACATAAAATATTAATAAAAATGAAAATTAAGCCCTAGAAGGTTACATACAGCGAAGAAACGATTTAGAAAAGATTTAGATGATTATTATAGCTAGTAATTTCAATAGTTATATTATGTAAAAATTTATGTCACTGTGGAAACTGGTATAACACTTTTTTAAGAAATAATTTAAATTTACGGCAGTGCCATTTTGTATTCTAAGATGGTATCAGAAGCTGGCGATTTGATTAGGGTTAGCTTGGACAGGGGCAATTACGCGGATAGCATCCTCTCAATCTGATAACAAGCTTGTACCCGTCCCCTAGGACCACTATTCCCCTGCCACATGCCACGTGCCAAATGTCACACGTTCCAAGTGACGTTATATCAATAATTTTATCCATATTTAATTGATAACCATTTACAAAGGGAAATGTAAAAGTCAGTACTATTTGGAGATTTTCTCGAGCGGCTTTGATAGGAAGGGGAAAAGAGTAGCTGATTGTGTGGAGGGCTTAGTTGCTGAGCCGAAGTCCCGGGTACGAATTCGGCTATGGTAGATAAGTTATTAATCTGTAGCAGACTGTGCGGTCCAAGATGTAATTATAAGTAAATAAAATAATAATAAATAAATATCAATAATTGGGGAAAAATCACACCCATTGGTTCAGAAACAATCAAGTATCTTCCATGTTTTGAACTTAAGCATCTCATGAGTTACAATGGTAGGTATTTTTTTCTCTTTTTATAAGAAGATATCTGATTTTCCATACATATCCTTACCAATATTTTGCTTTTGCTTTTCCTCTTGTATGTAAGATTCTTTAAGTTGTCTTCGAAAAGTTTAGTAAACATGTTTTATATGTTTCTTAATGTTTTAATCACGAGGATTATTTTTTTTATATTCAGCTATCTTAAACCTAAATAAAATGAAATAATTTAAATAAAATAAACTGTTTTTAAGAGAGCGGGATAAGATAGCTCGGAAAGTAGGGTCGTAACGTTTTATAACTATTTTTAGACTGTCTTCAAACTTTTATTTTCTTTTTAAATATAACATATTTAAAACTGTTTTATTAATTTACTTTTATTAATTAACTTATGTAATAGTAATTAACACCCGATTACTTTATTGCCGAAATTTGGACAGATTTAATTTGTTTCTGCTATTTGTTTTATACCTAAGCCTTCTTCTCTGACTTTTTTAAAATATATATAAAATATATAAATTACTTTGCCTAATAAAAGAAAGAGTACTTTCATGGAAAACCCCTCCGGACAACAGCTCTTGGCATCGATCCACCCACCTCTTGGAACCTACCGGGACTTGCAATGTTGTGCGAGGTACTCCGAGAGGAGGGTGTGATCAGCCTCTGTGACTACTGCTTTCAACTAAATTAAGTCCGATTCAGTCGCCCGAGCACGTCCACAAATACAAGCCACTAATGGCTCGTCCCTGCATTACGTCTTAATGAAATAACTTGGCCGTAGGTGTACCTGTGGTTATTTGTAGGAGTTTATAACGTTTTTGTAATTATTTCGGTATCTGTTCCCTAGGTTGTCGCTTCGATCTGAGTTACAAGTTTTAACTGTTTATTCATTTAATTTTTAATATTTTCCAAAAATACAAGTTATCGTATGCTTAGGTTTGCAAAAGAGAATGCAACCAAGGATAATGAGCAAATTTTGGAATCATTTCATCAAGAAATGAATACTAATAAAAGTGTCAACTAGCATTTCGAAGTATAGATTATATATTTTTTTATTAATTGTTTTAATTTTTAAATATTTGTATATATGTTTGAGTGGAAAATATTTGACTGGATGATTCTAATAATCGATTGAATTAGTAAGGGGTAGCAGTAAAATATAACATTATATCAAAATATAACATAAAAGTGAGTCAGTCAGAGAGTAGACCAGGCACTGTGATGAACTGTAACAAGTGAGTATCAGTGTAATAAACTATTCAGTCTAGAACCGGCCAGTGTAATAAGTGTATCAGTGGACTGTGACAGTCTTGTCAGTGTAATAAACCGTTTCTGTTTATTACTGTGTGTAGGTTTGTTATATTTGGAGATTCTTACGGCCGGTGGACTTTAATTAGTGAACTGTAAGTGTTAATTAGTAATAGTTAATTAGTTAATAGTTGTAATTTTATGGTATTTGTACAAGCTTACGTAAATAGTTAAGCTATTTAGTATTAGTAATATCTCATGTTACTTTAGTAATTAAATAGGAGATAGGCCTAGATAATAAATATTTAAAATATTGTTATTGTAAATATATATCAGTTTAATAATTTAATTGTATTATTTTAATCACTTTTATTAATAAATATTAGTATCTTTAATTTAGCAGTAGCTTAATTCATTTTAATACCCAGTAGCCCGTAACAATATTAAGACCGTGGAAAAATTCCAACGAAAAGCCCTTAAGTCACCAAACTAAAACAGAAATTGAAATTATCTGTCCAATATTTCGCCTATTCAGGCATCCTCAGGGTAGAAAGAGAATAACAGCAAAACAAAACATGATTCATGCACCCAAGAAACATCCCACTACCTCCAAGGCTCAAACTAATGAATCACAAGGAAGGTTACGCGATCCCAGCTGGATAAGCTTAAATAAAAACAGCTGATAAATTCTCCAGAATTTGAAAATTCAACATAAACTCACCAACCTTCAAAAAGTACAACAGGAAAAAATAAATAATAGTAATCAACACAAAAACATAAGACAAAAGACCATATGAAAAAAATGAAAGTAAAAATGCAAGAAAAAAAATATGAACATTATCAAGAAACCAGTGGACCCATGGCTATTCCACAAAATATATTAATATTGAAAAGTAAAAACAGACCTTACAAAAAATGTTAAAAACTTGGAAAAATTCCAACGGAAAGCCCTTAAGTCTCCAAACTAAAACAGAAATTGAAATTTGTTGAAGAAATTGGTCCGGGTAGAGGTCACTGAATGAAATTCTCAAGTAATTTCAGATGATATTTATTGTTAGCCAACGTTTCGACCTACGTTGTAGGTCTTCTTCAGGGCTGTGGGGGTGGGACGGGGGGTGGGTCCTCTCTGGCTATGAAACACTGACTGATGACATCCCACCCCCACAGCCCTGAAGAAGACCTACAACGTAGGTCGAAACGTTGGCTAACAATAAATATCATCTGAAATTACTTGAGAAATTGAAATTATCTGTCCGTATTTGTAGACTTGGACATTGGAATTTTTCCACGGTCTTAACATTTATGTAAGGTTGTCTTTTTATTTTTCAATTTATATATCTTTAATATTATATTATTGAACCAATATTTATTTATTATTTATAATCCAAGTAAGGACTACGTACCATGGTAACTCCATCATTTTTTTCGAAATTATGTCTTCTTCTATGTCGAATTGGTTTCGGTGTCATAGAAGTTGGTTTCATGTTTTGTCGGATTTTTTTTTTTTAACTTTGAATACTTTATGGAAACGCCCTACAATAAAAACGATAAAAATTAACATTGGTAAGCACATATAAATAAAAATATCAACCATAAATATTTTCGACTGACAAACATAATAATTTAGACATATGAGGAAATAAAAATAGTTTAATGAAATAACAAGCCAGTCGAATATTATTCGAGGGAGATGGGGTTTCACTGAAGTCTGGAATCTACGGAGCTTAAGGAATTTCATTATAAATGGTAGTGAATTTCAATAAGATTTAATATTGAAGAGAGAATTAAATATTTAAACAAATTAGTTGTGATCTATTAATCAAATATAATATTGTTAGTTAGCTGTATAGATAACGATTAATAATAAAGAGAATATATTATGGAAAATTTTAGGCATTGAATTCTCTAACGATAAAATAGTCTATAAGCGAAATGAGACCCTTTACAAAACAGAAAGAATCACCGACACAATGAGGAAAATAAGAGTTAATTTCTATGGACATATTCTGTGAAAGAATGAACTAAAACTATCGAAAAGGATATTTGGATTCCTTATAAATAATAAAACTATACCGAATTAGTTTAAGTAGGAAGGGCCGTGAGAAAACTCAAGGTTACGGAGGATATGCTTAGGAATAGACCTGGCAAGAGGAGGACAAAGGTTGTATCCTAGAAACATGTCTCACAGTCTCTACCATGTACTGAACCCAAGTTTTTTTGTTTTTTAAATCCCAAGCAGATGCTCTCTAATCAGTTATAATGAATAGCTCATATCCTTGAAAAGGGTGAATTACAGTAATTTTTCATCATTTATAACGATATTATTTTTTTAAATCAGTTATGTTCTTATTTTTTTTTCTATCAGATTAATTCTCGTTACTTTAGATTTTTATTCTCTTTTTTTTTTTACTAACCAGAATATACCCTTTTAATCTACAAGACAATCATATGCCCCGTTGTTACATATTGCAGTGTGCCATGGGTACTAACAAAAGCAGCCAAAGATTCCCTCAGAATTTGGGAAAGAAGAGTATTAATAACAATATATGGCCCTATTAAAGAAGGCGATCAATTCAGAATGAGAAGTAATGCAGAACTGATGGAATTGCTAGCGGAGCCAGAATTAGTCAAGGTCAGTAGAAAGAGAAGGCTTGGCTGGTTAGGTCATATTTAACGCATGGATCCGAAGAGACTCCCTTGAAAAATGGCGTATGATAATCCGGGAGGAAGGAAAAACGCGGGAGACTCCGATTGAGAGGATCTGCGTAGGATGGGAGTGCGGAGATGGAGGAGGTTGGCTTCAGATAGAGCGGAGTGGAGCAATTTGTTGGAGAAGGTCCAGATTCCACAAGGACTGTAGCGCCAGACTGTGAGTGAGTGAGTGAGAATACACCTTTTAGTTTATGCTCATTTTCAAGACAATTTACTTAAGTAAATACTGTATCATTCTTATTATGTAGCCCCTTGACCAGATATTTATTCAATTGATTTTGTATCTTATTACACTGTATATTAGACATTAGTATTCTTAAGGGACATGGATCCGAATTAAATTTATTTTTCTATTCTATTCTAAAATCATTATAATTTAAAAAGAACCTAATTAATACAGCGAATATAGTAATTCTGAAATAAATCATAAATTATGATAAGAGCGAAACTCTTGTAACAATATGAATTTGAAAAAATGTTGCAACACAAACAAATATATCAGCATGAACAAAACGTAGTTGTTTTGATGGGGCGACCTGTGGTCTAGTGGTTAATATATCAAACTACTAAACCTAAGACCGTGGGTTCTTAACCCGGCAGGTGGTCCTAGGATTTAATGATATATAGGATTAGGATATGGAGGTACTTTAAAAGTGAGTCCCGAGCCTGCACGATGTCAAGAACTCGTTAAAAAATCCCTACCCTAATTAAACATGGACAGCCAAAATTTAGAGCCCCCACTGTAGCACCGACCGATTAGCATAAAGGACGTTAAATGAACAAACAATCGTAGTTTTTTCTATGTTACTTATTTAACTCCTTTAAACTTAATTCAAGGAAGGCTAATTAGGATTAGGAAACCTCAAAAGATCCGAAGAAGAAACGTTAGAAGAAAGAATTTGAGGAATGGCAAACCGCAGTGAAAGATAGAAGACGTGTAGGAGTTACTTTGAAGTTTGGAGCTTCGGAAGTCTTTGATCTCTAATCCTATGTAAGGAACTAAAGTTAGTTTTTGAATAAATAAATCCTATGGATTAAAATCTGAATAATAGACTATCAAGACTACTGGTCATCACTAAAGATTAAGCAACCAATAGTAAATCTATCTTCTAAGATGAATTAATAATGTATTAAAACAATATCAATCAAAATAAATAGTTATTTGTTAAAGTAATATCATTCATGATTTTGATTGTTTGATATACTAATGACCTACATATAAATTCTACAAATTACGATTTTGCTAAAAACGTTCACAAGAACACTTAAAAACTCGTCTTAAGAAAACATTTTTAAACCACGGATTAGATTTTTTGCAAATCGTATGCTCTCCATCCATTTCTGCCAGACTGAAACGACAAGAAACTGCTTGCCTTGTCAGGCTACTTTAACACTTACTAGACAAACGCTCTAAGCCAATTAATTACAAAAGACTCATACACACGACTGTTATAAGACTTATTTGGACTTTCTTCAGCTTTTGGGGTCCACTAAGGCATCGAATTCCTCCCCTATTCAACCCTGAATGCTCCTTACTTCGATATGCATAAAGTCATCCATAATGACCTTATTAGCCCACACCCAACTTCAATGCTTTTAAGACAAACTTTATTCTCACTCAAACTCACTAGTTTCAAATCTAGCTACCTCTTGAATTCCTATAATCCTACGAAGCCTCAAGAACCACGAAGCCAATAAAGATGACCTCGTGATCTTTTACGCTGTTGGTTTGTAAGAGTTTTACAAGTGATAGTTTCTCTACCTGCCTTATTTACATGCAATTATATATAATTCATATCATTCATAATATTTACCTACTGTATTATTTAATACAGTTTTAATTTTCAATAAATATTTATTTTCAAAATTTTGAAAACCGTACTGCTATAGAATTATCGCATAATAATGAAATAAAGAGCTTTGCCATTTCAATTCAGTAATAAATGAGAAGTGTTATTTGGCCTAACCACCAAGTATCATTTTATAAAACTATAATTTACAATTATGTGAGCAATATATCGAAACATTTTTCGTTCATCTTCTGTTGTATAAAGTTTTTTTTTCGATTTTCAAATCCATTCCGTAAAACTATCTACAGCAGAATATAATAAATATATTTTGGTTTAAAAGAATATCATTTCTATTAATTCTATTAATATATCCCATTTTTATGCAACTGAGCAGGATAGCTCAGCGTTTGTGTGCTGGAGGTGTTGGGTTCAAATACGGTTGTGTTAGATAAATTATTTAATCAGCTTATAACCATTTAGGGACCCTGAGAGATTGCAAATCCATCTGATGCTCATCCAATTTCTATAAAGTGCATACTCTACTTTGAGGGAGGGAAACCTGGGGTTTGATCCTGATCTCAGTCAAATACCCGACCCTGCACAAACGCTGGCTTAGGAACAGTACATCATCCATAGACCAACTTCGGGAATGGTTGCAGATATTAACGGTCCAGCAAGGTTAAGGAATCATTCTGATTGCCGTTACAAAACCTGTAGAAAATTATTAATTAGGTAAGAACATAATGCCAAGGCAGTTCGCTGCACCGGTCTCAGGCCCCTTCAAGGTCTTCCTTAAAAAATTAGCTGACCAATAATATCTTACTATTTATAACTGATTCGTTTAGATAACTACTTTTTTTTTTTAAATACGATGGAATTGCTAAATTTTCATGATTTTTACAATATATAGTAGAATATTTTTAAAAAATTAAAATTCAATTGAAAAAAACGATAAAACAAAAAACCTAACGCTTCACAAATTAAGGAGTTATCAGGATTTCCACCAAAATCAAATTCACATCAATGAAGAGCAAATGATCACATCTCACATCCTAACGGACTAAACAATACAAAAAAATCAACACTCAGGATGTTCAACTAAAAGCTCCTTTAAAATCCTAGGATCTTTTCAAAATTTATAGGGTTATTCAACTCTAAATAAAGAGTTCGACTTACTCCATATATAGAATAACTCTAAAGAAGAGAGTGAATATCTAAATCCCGAATAAGCAGAAGGATCGCTGGCTCAATCGGATAATGGGATTGTAGACAGGCTGCTGGATGTAACAAACACCATTGCTGCTTACACGTCCCACTGTTCGCTACCATGAGATAATTCCATCAATTAATTCCATCGCCCCGTGTCATCGAACATTGGGGCGCCCCTACCCCAGATATGGGAGCCCCCGTCGCCATGGAAACACCCTGCTTCTTGTCTTCTCTGTCACAAGTTATCCTCCTTCCAAACCGCCGGCGAATACGCTGTCAGATATTTCTTACAGGATCAGGAGACATAAGATGTGACAGCCAATGAAATCAATTGATTTATTTATTACAAAATGCCCGATACACACAATCTGGCTATATAATGTTTAGCATTTGACGATGATCTGGCTTTATTATCAGATTCAATGGATACTATACTGTAATAAACAAATAGAGCAATGAGCAGAGAGTTGTTGAGCTATAAGTTAGTGCCTTATTCCTTCATTAATTGTTTCATGTGTTTAGACTCATGGATCGATCCTGGTTGGATCCACAGAACAACCTGGGGTCACCTAGCCTTTATAAATTACGTACCCTTGAGAAGGAAAAATAAACAGGCGATTGAGTTCGATTTCAGCCAATTAGCCCTTGTGCACAAACAAAACTGAACCCGATACCCTGAAACAGTCATGGGTTGTAATGGTACAACTTTTTTTTATTCTACTGTTTTACCGCGTTAAAATCCGGCTGTGGCAGCTAATTTATTAAATTCGAGCAACAGCAGGGGATGTGTACCGTGTGAATCCTGCAGACTCCGCTGGAGCTTACCCACGAAGTGGGTACTCTCAATTGGGGGAAAGCTGGTGGTGGAGTGCGATCTAGAACAAATTATAAAAAAATAGCCAATATTAGCCATCAATGTCTTTCGCATTTTATTTAATTGCTTTAATGCAAGCTTTAGTACTGTAATAATGAAACGATTAGTACTCTCAATTCGGAAAGTACGAAACAAGAAAAAAGTAAGAAACAAGAAAAAGTACAGTCTCATCCACATACTTTACTCAAGACCCTTTATGGGTTGCAGTGTTACAGGTTTTATTTTACCAATAAAATAAGTAATAAATTTGTGATAATGCAACGCAATGGCAATTACATTGACGGATAAAAAGATAAAGTATCATAGAAAATCATATTTTCGGAATAGAAAAATTAAGAGAAGTGATATGTCACGTGGTCAGTGTTGGTTTTGATGGTGATGGAACAGCCTGTCAGTCGCAGTACTGTTCTGTCAAGCCCTTCTGTCCTTCCGAAGTCATCAGTCATGTCGGGTTGGTCACCGATGTTGTTATGTAGGTTTGAATCTAAGAATATCCTGCATGTTAGTATTATTGACACGTATTTATATATCCAATATTTGTTTTTTAAATTGAGGAAAAAATGAATCCGATAAATACCTACACACTCTGGTTAAAAAGGTTGATAAGATGTTTAATAAGCTTTAACAAATATATTAACAAGAGTAAGAAAAGAAATTCTAGTCAAAATTATTAGGAATAATTCGCTTTTTCAATTATAGTTTCTTCAATATATCTACAGCCCCGGTGAATAAGTGGTTAGCCTTTTTATTTAATTACAATATGGTATATATAATAAGAATAATATAAAAACTATTCACATCAATATTAGATACGAAAACTCATGGAGAGTATATTAGGTGGAAATATTTTTTGTCGAATATAACTCGTAGGTAGATAAGCATGGAAAGGTGGAGGTAATCTGTAGACAGCAAATAGAGATAAGGAAGGGTGGGCTAACTTTAGTAAAAGGCCGTTCCTAGGTTACGTCTCTTCGACATATAACCTAGTAATATAACTAACCAGTTCCTATCTTTAATTGCAACTAATTGTAACTTCTTATTACTTCCTTTAAGTAACGGGTTTTAAAATTAAACATGTATAGAGGAGTACCTATATAATAATTAAAAAAAAAACTAACAAACTAAAGCGCCTGCAAATCGAAGCAGGAAGAACATGAAAATCGAATTTATTGTTGTAAAATACCTTAGTCAATGAACTTAAAATAAATACCAATACCAAACAAGTTAAAAATTGGAATTTTATCAATGCGATTCTCTATCTTGATGGAAAATTTTTATTATTTTTTCACAGACCTTGTAAGTGAAATATCGAAATTCAAAGTATTGTAAAACTTTTTTTTTTTTTTTTAAATTTATTTATTGATATCTACAATCGTATTACAATAATACAGCAAGTAAATAGGCTAAGTGATATATAATGACATGATAATGACAAGTAGAGAAACTACCCACTGGTAGTACTCAAATCAAAGTTCAAGTAAGGAGGTCACGTGGCCACTTCTTTTCAGACGCCTCGGAGGATTATCGGGAATTGAAGAGGAAGCTAGGTTTGAAACTAGAGGGTTTGAGTGGTAATGAAGTTTGTTATGAAAGGATAGATACCCGGTTCGGGCCAAATCAGCAACAAAAGGGACATTAAGGTCGTTATGGATGAGTTTATTCTTAACAAAATAAGAAGCATTGAGGATTTTACGAAGGATTTTGGACTATAAGGATTGGAAACGAGAGGAATTCGATGGCTTAGTGGAACCCCAAAGCTCTATTCCGTAAGTCCAAATAGGTCGTATGATGGTCATGTAGATGAGTCTTTTGTAGTTAATTGGCAGCTTAAAGCGTTTGTCTAGTAAGTGTTGAAGTAGCCTGAAACGTCGTGCGGTTTCTTGTCTTTTCAGTCTTGTATGAAGATTCCAGGTTAATCGTTTGTCAAGGTGCAACCCTAAGTATCGGATCTGTTCTACAGGCACCAGAGGGATATTATTAAAGGATACTGAAGGGCAGGAAGTCATTGGTTTACGACGTAAGGTAAAAGTGATTTGATGCGATTTTTGAGAATTTATTTTAATTCCCCAGTTTTGACACCATTCTTCAAGATCAGTGATATGGGATTGGAGGCTTTGGGATGCAATAACTGGATTGGTGTTGACTGGTCATACACATGTATCATCAGCATACGTGGTAAGGATAGTATTAGGATGAGTTGGGATGTCAGCTGTATAAACTGTATATAGGATTGGACCAAGGATACTACCTTGAGGAACACCAGCAGATTGGGAAAAGAGGGACGAATAGACATTGTTATGGTTTACTTGGAAAGTTCTATTTGTGAGATAGGATTGTAGGATGAGAAAGTATGTAGAGAGTAGGAATTTGCGGAGTTTATAGAGCAAGCCACGTCTGTTCCACGTCAAGAAAGACTCCCGAACAATATGATCCACGTTCTAATGCAGAGGAGACTACATCCACCACACGATGGCATTGCTGAATGGTGGAGTGGGATGCTCGGAATCCAAACTGGTGATCTGGTATTGTGTGATTTGCGTCAAGGATGGGGTACAATCGTTTAAGGATGAGTTTTTCTGGGATTTTACCCATGCAAGGTAAAAGAGAGATTGGACGGTAAGAAGATGGGTATTCTGGGTTTTTTTAGGTTTGGGTATCATTTTTGCAATGGATAATTTCCAGAGGTCAGGAAAATATGTGGAGCGAATTACAGCATTATATATATAGGTAAGGAATAGAATGGCTTTTCTAGGAAGGTGTTTTAAGATATGAATTGTGATTAGGGCGTGTCCAGGAGCTTTGCGGGAAGGTAATCTATGAATAATGTTGGATATTTCAGAAGGATGGAACGCTTTGGGTGGAAGGGACATTTGGAGGGGAACATCTAACTCTTCTTTTATATATTCAATGTGAGTTGGGCTAATGATATCAGGATGTGGATGAAAGATTTTGAAAAGGTGTTGACCGAATTACTGAGATTTTTCTCCGTCAGATCTTGTCCAGTTATTTGATTCAGTAAGGAGTGGATGATTAAATTCTTTGAACTTCAGGAGGTTTTTAGTAGTCATCCATAATGTTTTGTCGGTGGTTGTAAGATTTTCAGTCCAGGTAATTAATTTTTGAATTTTGAACTTCTTGATTTCTGATTTTAGTTTGTTAGTTAATTTTGTATAGATAGTTTTATCTGCTGGATATCGAGTTCTATGCCACTTCGATCTTTCTCTGCGTTTTTCTCTTAATAAGATACGAATATGCTGTGGCAAATCAGTCTGTTGATAGTTATTAATTGTATGATTTGTGATGTTATCATGCAAACTGTTTTTGATTGATGTTGTAAGTTTTTCTATGGCTGTACCAATGTCTTGTTTTGTCTTAAGTGAAATTTTTAAGTCCAGTTTGTCCTCCAAGTTATAACAGAAATCGTCCCAGTTAACACGTCCTGTAATCAATGTGGGAAGGGAAGGCTTGGGAGCGAAACTTGAGTGCAAGAAAGGGAGGACTGGACTATGATCTGATGAGAGGTCATCCAATGATTCAATATTGGCTTGTGTGGGGGAAATCTGGGATGTAACAAATATGTCAAGGATATTGGGACGTTTTTTGAGAGATGCAGGCCAATAGGTAGGATTTTTTGGGGCAAGGATTGAGTAGCTCTTTGAGGATGTAAGAGAAGATAGAATATTTCCGCGGGAGTTGGATGTTCGACAACCCCATCGATGGTGTTTAGCATTGTAGTCTCCTCCAGCAATGAAACGCGGTCCAAAAGATTGGAGTAGGGAATCTAAAAGGTTATGAGAGATGGAACTTCCGGGAGGACAGTATACAGCTGAAAGTGTGATATGGAAAGGGCGTGATGTTATGGATACTGATGTTGATTGAATAGCTTCATTTGGAGTGGAAGGAACAAGGGAATGAGATAGAGTTTTGTAAATGAGAATGCAGGATTCAGCATGTGAAGTGTTGTCTGGGTGGTCTGATCTGTAAGTGACGTAGTCCCGTATATAGAAATATGTACGTTGAGTGAAGTGAGTTTCAGTCAGCAAAGCTATATCTATTTGTTTGTCATGAAGAAATATGTCTAGTTCGTCACGGTGATTAAGTAGGCCATTTGCATTCCACAAAAGGATAGTTAAGGGCTTTATACTCATCGTGGGAAATTAAATGGAACTTCGGTAAGAAGTCTTGTGTGTAGGACGATGAGTGGTTTGATGGTGTCCTGAAGATCTCTCAGGAAGGAAGACAGGATAAAGTTTATGTCTGTTGGATGGTGGACTGAATTTACATCTGGAGGTTGGGGTGGATAATTTATCTGGAAAGGAGGGTTGGCTGGGAGTTGAATCTGTGGAGCTGGATTTATTTTTGTACTATTTTGATTTAGGGAATTCATTTGAGAGTTCTGACTGGATGGGACCGGATTTTTTTGTTGCGGCGGATTGTAAAACTTAAAAAGTTAAAAGTACTTAGTACATCCAGTCAAAATTGTTGGAAAAATTATTGTAATAACATTCCTTCACAAAGATTTGTTAAAACCATCTAGTGTTCTTTATTTATCTTTATTGTGTCTTATGAATAATTACTTTCATAAGTTAATAAACAATCAAACATAATAAATAAATATAAATTATATATACTGCAATACTGAGACGGTATCAACAGCTATCATTGATTATACGTCAGCTTTTTTCAAATAACTTCATTAAAATTAAAATATACGAGATCAGACACCAATATCCATCAATACCATCAAAGTTTCGCCTTAATACACTTGGAATCATTATTCATCCAGCACATCAATTTTAAACTAATATATTATTTTTAAATTGAATTATTCAGTAGCCCCGCTTTTTTAGATATAGGTTAGTTTTATTTTTTTTAAATTAGGTTTTTTATATAATTTATATTAATTCTTTCATGTTTCTGAGGCATTCAATGAATAAGTTTCGGGCAACAAATTTTAAGAATATTTGTTTCTACTAAAGTTAGTTTTATTTTAGATATTTTTGGTCAAAAAAATATATACATACACATTAATATTAATTCTACTTTTATTTCAGCAAATGTTCATTCACTAATTTCAACTATATAAAAAAATATGTACACAACACTCGAACACACGTATTTATAAAAAGACAAAAATTATATATATATATATATATATATATATATATTTATTTTGGTTTCTACTTATCTTGACTGTTATCTTATGAGGTAATCCTTTAAAGTAAAGTAAAGGTATTAAACTTTAAAGTAAATGTTATCTTATGTTATGAGGTAACACAATATATATATATATATATATATATATATATATATATATATATATATATATATTTATGTAGGTTTTTATACTAACCATCTTTATCAAGGAGAGAGTTGTCATAGGTTAGGCAACTTTCTTATCTCTCAAGCCTATAGTGGTAATGACCTTATATTGTACGGTCGTACATGAAAATTTCTTTAAAGATAATATAGTTGATGAAAGTATTAACATTATGTATTAACATAAAACATGCTTTTCTTAAGTCATACGGTCTCTACACTATCTATAGAATAACTCCATAGAGAAAATTAATAGAAGGGGTTCCATTTAAAAAAAAAAAAAAAATCCAATCTATGAAGTATCCTAAATATGATTTATTTTTTATTTAGTTTATTTAGGAAGGTAGGCAACTTTGGAAGTAATGAAAATAATTTTATTTCAATACCTGTATCCTTCGATTTTAAGTATTTTTTAAATACAATAGTAATAATTACTAATTATTCAATAATTGACAATGATATAAACTAAACGAACTGCTTAGTGAAAATATTTCAATACTTTTCAAACGAAGTAACATTTACACTTAGGGGTTCAGACTGACCCCCACTAACGCCTCAAAAATAGACTCAAAATACTTGGTTCTTGCAATGGACGAGAAATCGCATGTGACTAACTTTAAGGAAAAGTTTGAATCACCGAATCTCACTCCTAAGACGACTACAAAAATAAGTACTAATCACTAACTAACAAAATTACAATATACAACATGCTACTTAGACCAATATGGATCTACGCCTCGCAAGTGTAGAGCTCATGCAAAATATTCCGCTTACAGACCATTCAAATCTTTCAATAAAAATTTCTTTGTTATATTACACATAGCCCTTTTACATAACTAGTAGATTTTATCTTCTAAAAAACCAGCTTCCAGTCAATTTATTTTATTCTTTCATAAACAAGACGTTTCGGCACTTAAATGCCATTTTCAATATTAAAATACATCAACTTCCTAAACATAACTTAAAAAAAAGTTATAAGTCAAAATTCTCAATAAAGAATAAATAGTAATATTTAAAAATTATTTTTTTCATTTTCCTGGGGATTCACTATCCTCCCATGGTCAATTGTCCACTAATTAGTAGACGTGGTAAACAAGCTTGCCCGTACAAAGATTGCCTTACTACTTCAATATTCAATCTTATTCTCAAAATAAAAAATATAATAGCAATATAAAAAAATCCTAAGGCAGAGAATTTAAATAATTCAAAATGTGAGTAAAACCTTTATTTACAAATATTTAATCCAGTAACATCCACATGAAAATTAAAATAATTCAAAATTTTTTTTAACTTTAACAGCTATTCAGTGTTAGTTCTTTACACTGTAAAGTGTGCGTAAAGCACTGTATATGTATAGCACAATAAAACTATAAGATAATGGAAGAGGCAAAAACAAAACATCCCATCATCATTCATCTATGAGGTCATCAGTGGGCGTGCACGACCTTTCGCTACCTTCCACCTGTACAGCTTCAGGCAGTTCCGCGATCATTTAGATCTATAAGCCATGGCCTCAGGGCAGCACTGTCCCAGCGGTGATGGAAGTCTTGCCGCTTATGGATAACTCAATCTGAGCTCATGAATGAAGTTCCCACTTCTCACGGTGGAGAAAAGGTGAAAGAAGAAAACATTCTTGCGTAGAAAAATGTAATAACATCCTTCTTAGATATTATTTCGACTTTTCGGTGATTGTTCCGCAGGTTGCTGCTTCGAGTTGAGTCACAAGTTTTAACTTTTCATTCGTTTCCCTTTTAATATTTTCCAAAAAATCACCATATGACTTTAATATGGAGCCTGACTTTTAATATGGAAAAGAGAATGTACTAATGGGAAATGTGTATACTTTGGTAATCATTTCATCTAGAAATTTAGACGTTTCAACAAACATACATCATCTATATATATCAAATAAAATATTTAAAAAATTATATCATATAACAATAAAATTAATTATAATAATATTTAATGACTTAAGTCAACAAGATCCAAAATAAAAGTAATGTTTAATTAACATTCTCCCCGTTTATACATCGCAAATTGCAAGAGCACGGAGATATAGGATCAGTGGAAAGAAGGGATATAACTGACCGAGAAGCGAACCAGGATGGCTGAGGTGGCTAAGCACCACCACGGAGAGGTGGGAGACCCGGGATCGAGTCCCGGTCCTGGTCATATCTTTTCTTTTCAAATAAAATATAAAAAAAATTATATCATATAACAATAAAATAAATTATAATGCATCATCTATCTATACTTCTAAATGTTAGTTGAAACATTTATTTCTTGATGAAATGATTACCAAAATGTACTCATTACCCATAATTACACTCTCTTTCCATACTAAATCTCACGATCACTTATATTTTTGGAAAATAATAAAAAATAAACGAATAAAAAGTTAAAAATTGTTGTTATTCGACCCGAAACGATAACGTGCGGAACATATACCATTTTTTAAAGTTTAAAACTATTATTCACAATAATCAAAGTCTAATTAGTGAGCTTTTTTGTTTATTATGTTTATTTTCACAGATTGTAATGAGCTGCTATTAATCTTCCCTTTTTTATAATATTTACTATCACTACGATTGAACGAACATTGTTTAGGATGCCATCAAATATGATCCTGGAAACACACGATTTTCGAGTATTTTTTTTATGAGTGCTTTAAAACTGCTTTCCCTTTTTGTAACAAACGGATCATTTGCCAAAACCAAAGCCAAATTTGCATGAAAAATATAATAGTTTTCTGTGTGAGGGGTTTAATGGCTGGAATAATTAATTTCTCCTTTCTACTGAGAGGTGAAACCAATACATTCACATCGTATTGCAGGGATATTGACATAAACAATATAAATATTGACAACCAATGCAGTTTATAAAAATATAACCTGTATTTGTTAATCGGAAGGGACATTTACTCTCACACAAAAAGGCAATACAGTGAAGAAACTAGACGCTGAGTTACGAAGTCCTCCCACACTCACCTTATTCGCCAGACTGAGATCTAACAGATTTCCGTCAGTTCAGAAATTTGGACAACTTCCTCAAGGTTTGTAAATGATTCTCAAGTCAAAAACGGATTTTCAGACTTCATTTCATTACTAAACCCTGAATTTCTCAGTTCAGGGACAGAAAATTTGATAACTTACGGGGGAGTGTATTTAGAAAATGAACCGCCAAATACATTGCTAACCTCAAAACTCGATAACAGCTCGACCAATTCGGCTAATTCTTTTTTGCATATTTTCGCTAAGGCGCATAGAAGGTTTTATGGAGGGAATTAAATATTGAATCTATTTGTCCCCCCCAAAAAAGATAGAGTTTTATTCTGTTTTGAGTGATGATGAAAGTTATATATTGAAAATGACCAATCTAGGTCGAAACGTATATAAATAATAGCTGAAATCAAATGAATTTTGGACTAAAAGTTTTTGTGTTTTTATAAACCCAAGGAAAAATATAAGTCCAGTACCCTAGACAATTAATATGGAGAGAAAATCCGTAAAAATGACGAAAAAATGCTTCGGTGACCGAAAAACCTAAACATTTTCGGAGTTTTTCAATTTTTGGCCTAATCGGGACGTTTTTGAAAAATACATTAAGTAACCATTAAGTTAAAAAGAACATAAATAGAGTAAATTTTCTTGAGCCTTGAGCCCAACTGCAGTTCTGTAGGTCTTATAGATTCCAAGTTCAATATATATATATATATATATATATATATATATATATATATATATATATATATATTTATATATATAAAAGAGTTCGTCCTGACTGAAAAGACCATCGCAGAGCCAAAACGGCATAAGTTACAGACTTGAAATATGGACAGTATGTACATTTTATAAGGTCAACGCGCACTAGGAACGGATTTTTGAAAATTAGTCCCCTAAGAGAGTGAACAGGGTGAAAAACCTTTGTAATAAAATAAAACGTCATTTTTCATGCGTAAAATACGAGAAATCGTAAAATGTTAAGTTAGAGATGTGAAACTAAGTAAGCTGGTTTTACATTTTAACATAATAATAATTGTATTCACGATTTTGCAAAATAACCCCCAAGATATTAAAGTTTTGTATATTACATGGTGGATTTCAATATAAAACTTATCTATACTTTTGTAATTATGGCATTTAATATTTAATAGGACAGTTTATTAAAATCTATCAACAAAGGGATAAGCATTGATAGGCTGGCTGAATTCACAAATACTATAAGTCAGTGTTTATAGTATGGACTTCATTTATGCAATTCAAAATTCACTCTCAATTTAAACTCAACATAGGTAAATTTCTATTTAAAATCAAGGCGGACGAAGTCGCGGGCAAAAACTAGTTATGAATAAAAATGTTTCGCTATCATAATCTTGTTTAACTTCACAACCTTTCCTTTGAAAAAGGACATTTCATCATAAACGTTATAATGTTATTATTATATACTTGTAAACTATTGTGTTATATGTTATATTTTTCTATATTTATAGCCTCTAGTTCCAGATATAATATTATGTTTCTGTTACCCACATTGGAATATAATATTCAGTTATATTAAAAGCCGTGAATAACCTGTTATAACTGCCATTATTCATAACGAAATCACTGCAGGAACTGTTTTGAAAACCTTGAATCAATCCTATTATTGATGCTTATAAGGTTCGGACAACTCCCGGCCTTCGCGAGCTAAGTCTACGTCACGAGGAACTCGATTCTTCACGTATAATGGACCAGTTTACAGTAGCTATTAAGACTATAATTGCATGCGGGTACAATCAATCAAGCATATCATAAAAGTGTTATTTTTAATTGCTCTTGTTTATTTACTATTAATACTGTTTTAGTATGTTTACGTTAATATTACTAATCTTGCTAATCAGTATGTATATAGAGGAGTATTCTGAGCTGTTTGTTCAGCTTCTTGAGTCAATTTACTTTTTTTGTCTATATCCCCGAGCGTTTTATTACTATTATATTGATAAATTTTATATTACTACAGTATGTTTCATTTTTTAATCCACTGAAATTTAGAAACTTTTTTTCGCCTGCACTGGGTTGGACAAAATATTCAATTTATTCAGCTTAACACCGTATAATCTGGAAATTCAGGATTTTTTTTGTTGTTGTTGATATATTGACAGAGTTATCTGTATAAAGTTAGGCAAGAGGAGGTATGATTCAAAAAGGTAAAAATAAATACACCTTAACATAAGATTAACAACACATCTTTCTGTTTAACCATTTTGATAGCCAGTTATAAACAGAATGTTGGCCCACAGGAATATTGAGTACATTCAATCAAGCACATAAACATAATGAAAAAAGTGTTATTTTTAATTGTTCTAGTTTATTTACTATTGATATTGTTTTAATATTTTTTTTAGAATAATATAACTAGCTTTACTTATCAGTATGTATATGTACAAGTATTCTGAGGTGTTTCAGAAGCCAAATTAGAGTTTCCCCCAGCAAACAAATGGTTGTTTACGCCATTAAAAGAACACAAAGAATCAACACTGAAGACAATTGCCCTCTATGCTCAAATGAATTACGAGACGATTTAAACCACATTCTTTTCGACTATCCATTTTATACAGAACCTAGGAATAAATATATTAGTTACGATCACAATATTTATACAGTAATGAATCCTAAAAACAACAATGCTATTATTAATCTCTGTAACATCCTATATAATACTCCAAGTATTAGAATATCTCTGACCCATTGAAACATACATGATGATTTACCCACAAAATAATATCTTTATATTATATAAGTTCTTTACTTACATACAAGGTTTATTACCAGAATTTTCCATATTTTGATGGCCATATTTTTTATTTTATCTTCATTGCAATATTTATTATTATAATGATCTACACTCTTTTTCTGTTATTTTTATGTACAATTATTTTTGTAAAACTTCTAACCAAACTCTCTCTGTATTTTACTAATATAAAAATCAGAAATAAATAAATTTTTAAAAAATTACCACCGTGTATTTTTAATTTTTAATCCATGAAAATTCAGACTACACTGATTTTACATGTTATTCATATTGTTCAACTCAGAATAGTATTGAAATTCAGGATTGTTTAAAATAGATATATAATACTCTCACTTTTTTGGTTAAGATATATTGACAGTATTATCTCTAAAAGGTTCTAAAAGAAGGAAAAACCAAAAAGGTAAAAATAAATACACCTTAACATAAAATTTACAACACATTGGTTCAGAGAAAATATTTATCGTTTTTCTATTATAAACTGTTACAATTTGTATTTATTATATTTACATTATTGTTATAACCTCTGTTTTATCGTTATTAATTCAGACAATTATTAATTCAATGCTGGTGGAAATAGCAAACAAGACACTGCTAATTTAAATACCAATAAACAATAAATTTAAATTGATAATAATAAATAAAATAGTATGAAAATAATAAATCGTTTTTTTCTAGATGGGGATGGGGTGGCTTAATGTGCAGAGCGTCCGGGCTAGAATCCGGTGTTGCATAAAAATTATTTAATCTGTTAAGAGCCATAGATGACACCGTGGGTTCTCTCTTAGGGCTCATCCAGCCTTTATAAAGTGGGTGAGATTTATAAATATACAAATCACCTCCCTGCACAACCGTCGATCTAGAAACAATCAACCATTAACTAAACCCATGACCTTACATGGTGGGTTTCTTTTTCTAATTGTGAACGCAATTATAAACATTAACAGTTAATAGTTTCCCTTTAAACCAAACAATAAAAATTGATACTATTACTGTAAATATACCCAATTATTTTATTTTATATATTTTTTTGTATTCCAAATTTTTTTCTTGTTTATCAAGACATGATAGGTAAGATCTAATATGGATTCATATGGGTTCAAACGTTAGTTTCTAATAAATAATATCTTCGTATTTGAGAATTTATTTTGACCTTCTCTCGGCTCTTTTTCTCCTCAATATATTTTTTTAATTTTTATTTTATGCATAAAAAAAGTCAAATACAATAACTATAAAACAGGGAATAATATTTAAATATTATATTTTAGATCATCTCAATTATTATTCGGCTACTAGATATTCGTTCCATACCATTCCCTGTGGACTCTCCAAAATTACGCTCAAGAAGAACACAGTAAACAAAAGTCAGAAATGAGACAAAAGATTAAAGAGGAGATAATGAAGGCTTTGAGGTGATGGAGGCAGAGGAGAAAAGAAGAATGTGTACGTGGAGCAAGAAGACACATGTATATTTTCAGCCCAGTCGCCACACACGTGGTTTCTTTCAACTCCCTTCTGATGCACTGTTTAATGCGCTTCAAGTGAATCCATGCATCTATTTGCATTTCATATTATAATTAGTAATTGCGTGCAAAGTTATGTTTTTACAATAAGACATGTTGTTTTGATGAAATTATCCAAATATTTTGTGCATCCATTGGTTACTGATTATGCCCAATCTTTTATATATACCTTTTATATACACATAATATGTTATGCATGGCCTCAACTGTCTATTTCTTTTTATATACTCGTATAACTAGCGGGGTGCCCTAGATTATAAATTTCATATATGTCCACACTAATTAATTCACTACTCTTTGCCCAAATTCTATAACTGTACTTTACTTGCATTCAGTAATTCAGATTATACTATATTTTTAAATGTAAGCAGGAAAAAAATCATGTTTTAAACCAGCATTTTAATTTGTACTTCAATTTAGTGTTATTACGCAATATGATATACATAACCTCGAAGATTGTAATTGCAGTCAACAAATTACATAAAATAAGTACTACTTAGCAACAGGTGCAGTTTGGCTCTTCATCCCTCTGGCCTCACGATAGCTAAAGCCTAGGCCGAAACGTAAGCACAAATAAAATAAGTTGTACTTATCTTTGTGAAATAATGATTGACTGCACCCCCGGCTATTTTACACTGTTAGGTAATAAATAATATATTGTGTTACGTATTTATATATTTTTATAATTTTTATTATTCCTATTTTTATTATTATTAATAGTCGCAAAGCTCCCAAAGTGGAAGAGGCTAAGCAAAGATGGTTCACGTATGGGGCTTCTTGTTCTTCTTATTTTCCCACCAGGTTTTCTTTCTTTGCTTCATTTTCTTCCAGTTCTCGGCGCCTTTGCCTTTGTCTTAACCTCCTCTCTTTAAAATTTAAGATTAACATTGTTTCTTGGGACTCTCTTAATATTTTGGATCCATTCCCCCGCTGGGTATTTTACTATTTTGTTTTGTAATTCTGTGAAGGGGAAGCCTCATTATGTGGCCATAGAATTTAAGACGTCTTTTCCTCATGTCCATCTCTATGTTAGAAGTTTTCTTAATCTATACCCTTCTTCGCACATTTTTATTATTATTACATTTTTATTGGTATGTAAAGTAAAATATTATGTGGTAGTCACTAAAAAATTTTGTGATTACTGTGACCTGATGGCCTTATGACCTTCTGACATAAATATGCTATTTGAGTACTACCACGGGGCAATCCCTTGCCTTAAAGCCATGTCATGATACATCGTTGACGAAGTTCACTTGTTGAATTATTGCAACACAGTGTTGTAGTAGATGCAACTTATGCCCAGTTAGAGACTGAATGAGGAAGGTATTTTTTCTATTGTCCCTGGACAAACTCAGTGTTCGAGAAGTTCACGCCTAAAGGACAATTCATTCAATATAAGCTGGATTCCTTTATTTCCTTGCCGTACGAATGTCCGTGTATGTACAATCCTAGGTTCATGAATAATGTTTCCCTATCTTACATCAAGACATTCACGAGCTGTATTCCATGGGTAGTTAATTTGTATATTTTTTAACTGTACTTGTATATTTAATTATTATCTTTACGTTGATTTTTTTCCATAATTTATACTAATGATAATAATAAATTCTTTATTTATTCTGGGACAAATGCCTTTAGAATAATAATACAGGTTTCTATACAGGGTATTGTTATGTCTTAGAGTATAATGGGATTACATTTAATTAATTACTACCATTAAATTAACAAATGAGAAAGAATTTATGAGAAAAACGAGTTGCGAATTCTCTCAAGTGGTAACATTTAAAAAATAAAAACACAAGAAATAAAGAGTACAAGAAATAAAAAATGACAGAAATAAGATTACATTAATTATACAGAGAGAAACAATAGATAATTACATATGTATGCAAATTACAATGTCAAGTAAAAACTAAGAAAGCAGAAAATAAAACAAAAATAAGAACAATATCAACTAAGATAACTTGTTTTTAAAAATATCTAACTGGATGAGTGAAGTGTCAATGATATAAATATATATAAATATATGTAAGGGAGATGGTTGGGGGGTGCAGTCAATAAGTGAAATACTTATATTATGTGCCGACGTTTCGACCTACAGTGTAGGTCATCTTCAGGGCGAATGATGGGAAGCGTGACCGTTACAGATCGCGGCTAGAGTGTACTGTCAATCGTGACTAGAGTGTACCGACAGTACACTCTAGCCGCGATCTGTAACGGTCATGCTTCCCATCATTCGCCCTGAAGATGACCTACACTGTAGGTCGAAACGTCGGCACATAATATAAGTATTTCACTTATTCGGTGTTCTTATTGACTGCACCCCCCAACCATCTCCTTTACATAAGATCATCCAGTCAACCATTTTCAACTCATACATATATAAATATAGTTATATATAAATAAAAACACATCATTCATTTATCAGTTAGATAATTTTAATCTGAAAACTGAGTAAGTTATTTACGATTTTTTGGGAATTGTAAGGATATAAGATGATTGAATATACGGGATTTGAAGGTTGAAAGATCGAATGAGGAAGATCTGTCAAAAGCAGTTGTTCGGTGGGATGCTGTATATAGGTCTGAGAGCCGAGAACGGGTCTTACGGGAGTGGACCTAGGTTTTGAATTTAAGGAGATCAGAGATGTATGGTGGTCGGCGGGATTGGGTAACTTGGTAAAGAAAGGAAGCTAGGAAGTACTTACGTCGATAGGAAGGGTAATTTGCAATAAAAGAATTCTCATAAATGGTTCGGAGAAATAGATATTAGATATATAGATTGTATCTTAGATACAAATAACATTCGAATAATAAACAATAACAAATATTTTTTAAAGAAATTTCACACGTTATAAAGCTTCTTTGCACAACAAAAAAAAATTATTACTAGGGCACTGTCACGGAGAGACAGAAGTTCCGGGTTCGAATCCCGGCCGAGGTCCTATCTTTTCTCTTTAAAAACCAAATATTTAAAAATCAAAAAATTGACCAATAATTATAAAAAATTATAAATAGTAATATGACGTAAGTCAATAAGATCCTAAAATTAAATTAATGTTCAGAGAGCTTTCGTTCTAGTGTATTGATCGCAATCAGATAAGAGAAAATATTTGTCCTCTGCCAGCAGGCGGCCTTGGTGGCTCAAATGGTAGGGCACTGTCACGGAGAGACAGAGGTTCCGGGTTCGAATCCCGGCCGAGGGCCTATCTTTTCTCTTTAAAAATAAAAATATTTAAAAATCAAAAAATTGACCAATAATTATAAAAAATTAAAAATTATTCAATTAATAACTCTTAAACATTAAAAGTTGCATGTTTCAGAGTTTTTATAACGAAATTTAAATTTGACCTATCCGAAACCAGTTTCCTCTTCTTAGGAGGATTGAGGTCAATAAGTCTACAATTTTAAGGAAAATTTCACAGAGTATGTAGAATGAAGATGAATTCAGAAATCTTACTAAGCTCACTGTGTTTAGTTGACTCTGGATACTGTAAACATATTTTTTATAGGATTTATCGTCCTAAAAAAAAATCTTAAAAATACAAATGTTGCGGAACGAAAATTTATTTAATGAAAAAGAGGATCACTTTGTATATATTTTTTTTTTAATAATGAGAGGGTTTATAAACACTATCAATTTGTACACTTCTTATAAAATTTCAATCCCAACTTCCACAACTAAGTCACTTCAAGTAAATTAACTGATTGCATGCCCTGCAATTCCATATTGCACATCTGATATCCTATATTGTCCATTGGGGTCTTTTCCATCCGAATGTTCTATACAATACCTTATTTCTGAATTCCAAAGCACGTCTTTCTGCCTTTAATATCAGCAGTCCCGTTTCAAAAAAACATTGTAGAACAATAAGATAGATGATGCTTTTATAAAATCTAGTTCATTAAATTCAGGAAAGCGAGTGGTAGATAATCCCGAGACTGAAAAATATCACGCGAAAAATACTCCAAATATTATCTAAATAAAATTACAGTCTTTCCTGGTATCATTGATTTATTTATATGATTAATAACTTTGTTATTTTAATAATATTTCATTAATTTCAATTTCTTACTCGGACAGAGCTTTGGGAATCCACTAATGCATTGAATACCTCTCGTATCCAATACTTACAATCCAAAATCTTTCGTAAAATCCTCAATGCTCCTTACTTTGTTACGAATATATTCCATATTATATTTTTTGCAAATTATGTATTCTAGACCCATTTCTACTAGACTGAAATGAGGTGACCTGTGGTCTAGAGGTTTGCGTAACAACCTACTAAGCCCACGATCGAGGGTTCGCAGCTCGGCGGGTGGCCGTCAGATTTATAAAGGGAGTAAAAAATCCTTGGTTATGCCGTCCTTCGGAAGATACGTTAAACGGGGTCCCGAGCCTGTACGATGTCAGGTACTCGTAAAGTCCTCAATACTCCTTACTTTGTTACGAATAAAGTCATCTATAATGAACTCAATGTCCCATTTTCTGCTTATTTGTCACAAACCCGATATCAATCCTTTTCTGACAAACATTATTCCCACTCAAACCCACTAGTTTCAAACCTAGCTACCTCTTCGATTCACGATAATCCTCCAAAGAGAAAAGAAGATTGTCGTTGTGACTGTGTAAGCTGAATTTGTTAATCAAGTACTACTTCCGGGTAGTTTCGCTATCTGCCTTTATCTATTATGAATCATTTATTCTATTTGTTTTATATATTTATATATTTATAATAAAATATATATTATTACTCGGGTTTTTACTTTTAATTTCAATAAGTAAATTCTATCAAAAAAATGCTATTTAATATACTCCCATGTCCCTGTCAAAATTAGATTCTCAATATCGGTTCCACTAAACAAGCCGCCGGAGCACGGACGAAGCTACAATAGCCCGGAAGATTGGAAAACCCTTTGGACAATAATTAAAGAAGTTTCGTTAGTAGAAGGAGTAGAGTGGGGCTGGGGGAGTTTAGATTTATCTCTTAGCGAAGGGGAGAAGATGAAGCAAGGGTTGAGAGTTCCATTCCGCACCGGAACTAACTCCCCTATCTATCTACTATATACAATGTGTAGTATTAAAGTGTGTAGTAAACAACATATGTTTACAAATAAAGTAACATATTACCTTTTTTAATATAAAATATGCAGGCGAAAAATAAGAAAAGCATATATAAGAAAAAAAAGGACAAATCAATATGTTTTTCTTCACCTTCATAAACAATCTCAACACAGTCTTTGTTATCAATCCGAAGGTGTAAAAACGATAATGAATACAAAAATTTATCAATTAACGGTATTAAATTTTCATTATTTCAAACTAGAAACAATATAAAAATTAAACACCTGCACTTGCTTACTAAAACCAGTTTGGACTTTGGACTATGTATGCATTAAAAATTTATGGCACCGGAAAATAGACTCACAGAAAACGACTAAATACTTTCCAATCAAAAATAATCAGACTTGTCACAAAAGCATCTTGGTATGTATGAGTACATACGAACATACTACAAACGCTTTCCAAGAAAAATAAGATACACAAATGGCCAGGACTCTCATGTCTGAGAACACTAGGTGGAGATTAAAAAGAATTGGAATGAGGGATCTGCTATCATCATAATATCAAATCAAGCATAGGCGGATCGAGGGGGGGGGGGGAGGCCCGTGCCTAGCCCCAGACGGTTTTATGAGTACTGTTTATAATCCATTACAGTACATACATATAGGCAAATCATGTGATGATGGTTGTTAAAATATATGAATAAAATAACAAAAATAAAGTGAAGGCTCTGAAGATGGCCTCCAACGTAGTCGAAACGTCGGCACTAATATAAGTTATGCTTATTTTGTGTTATTATTGACTTTACCCTCTGACTAATTGTGTCCTTCATTAGATCTTACAGTCAACTATTTTCGTCTCTACTAATATTATAATTTAAAAGACGACTAAAGTTCAATGGACACATAGAAAGGTGGGTACCTAAAAACAGATTCATTAAATATGAATTGGACCATGTGAGTTATCCCTTTAAACATCAGTCAGTACTCTGGGTAATTGAAGTTAAGTATGAATTGACCAAAGCAAGACCAAGTGGAGATTTAAGGGCTTTTCGTTGGAATTTTTCCACAGTCTAAACATTTATGTGAGGTCTCGTTTTACTTTTCAACATTAATATATTTTGTGGCATAGCCATAAGTCCACGGGTTTCTTGATAATGTTTTTTTATTTCTCTTGCATTTTTACTTTTATTTTTTCATATGGTCTTTTGTTCTTAAGGGATTTTCGTTGGAATTTTTCCTCGGTCTTAATATATTAATAAGTGAAAGTTCAAAACTACAAAAAGCACCGTAGATTCCATAGCCGGATTCAGGGCTACAAAATACTCGATTCTCTACAATTTTGCAAAAATCTTGAGAGTCTGTCTTCCTATTTCTATAAGGCCTACCTGTTAATAGGACTCTGGGATGTGGAGAACTTCCAGGGGCTTACCTAGTTTCTATAAACTTGGTACCCTTAATTAGAGGAAAAAACTTGTTGCTTGAGCGTGATCTTAGACAAATAACCTTCCTGCACATTGGTTGTCCTATGAATATTACAGATTCTAACATGTCCTGAATCTAAGATCCTTCAAGGGTTGTAGTGGTAAAGATTTTTTTAAAATTATTATATCATCATATATTCACTTCATGTTTATTCAAACTGCTTGAAAAGCATGGAAAATAGCTGTTACGTATATTTAAAAAAAAACCACAATCATTCGCTACTTAGTATTTTGATGACACATCGCTAATTACATGTCATCAGAACCCATTTTCTCTAATGATCATAACAGACTATTAAATTGAGGATATTGCGTCACATGGTCGAGGATTATGTGGATTACATGATCCATCTATCAATCCATCCACATCTATGCCGCTGCAGTGGGAAAGCAAGAAATCTGGCCGGAGGTAGGAGATTATAGCGAACGGCTGTAGAAATAGTTTATCACTCGGGGTTAAAACTAATTTAAATTTCGAAGGTGGGCAACCCACAGGTTGATAGCTGCCTACTTATGAATATCTAATCATATACTGCCCACGCTATACTAAATCGGATCTGATGTTCACTGATCGAACAACAGGGAACACTATCAACAACATCTCAGGTTATGAAGTGACCCAAAATTAATCCTATTAGTAATAATTATTTGAATACTAATATCCTTGTTTGTAATCCTATAGTTTGTTTGAGTATTATATTTATTCATTCTGATATTTACAACGAAAAATCTTCTTTATCTGAAGAGAGGGGAAGCATAGTGCGTTGGGTGTTGGAATATTGATTTCTTTTTCCCGTGTTCAAGATCGACTGTAGCAGATAAAATGTCATTTATACCCTATAAATTGAATTTATCGAATCTCAGACCCCCCCTTTTTTGTTTAATGTTTATTGTTTTCTTCAACATAATTGTTGTCTGATTAATATTGTTGTCTGACTCATAATTGAATTATACTCATAATTCTTAGTTTCATATTATCGGAAGAAATATTCATGACCTTACATTACTTCCGCTGAATGTATCTAATGGGCAATGAATCATTCCTAATTCTATGGGATGGTCAATTTAGCGCAGTAAATACTGCATACATAGATATGTTGCAAACTATGACAAAACAAATATATATTATTTTTACAGATCACTGATTTCAGATCCAATCCAATCTCTTTTTTTTTATTAAATGTATTTATTTAAATTTTCAACTGTATACTGAATCAAGCAAATAAAGCCTGAAGATAAATAATGTCCCGAGATAAAGGCAAGTAGAGAAACTATCCAGTGGTAGTACTCAAATAAAAAGCACAACTTAGAAGGCCACGAGGCCATCTTCTTTTTAGACGCCTCAGAGGATTATCAAGAATTGAAGAGTTTGCTAGTCAAACTATTGGGTTTGAGTGGAAATGAAGTTTGTCATGAAAGGATTGATATCGGATTCGGACCAAATCAGCAACAAACGGGACATTAAGGTCATTATGAATTACTTTTCTCGTAACAAACTAAGGAGCATTGAGGATTCTACGAAGGATTTTGGGTTGTAAGGATTGAATACGAGAGGAATTACATGGCTTAGTGGAGCCCCAAAGCTCTAGTCGATCCAATCTCAAACAATGGACTAAAGCGATTTATATAAATATAAAACTAAATGATTAAGATTATATTAGAGAGGAGAATCTCGATTAAGTTTATAGTAGATAAAAAATAATAGTTCATGCTATATATATATATATATATATATATATATATACACGTAGGAGCAGGCTGCCTTTATATAACTTTAACAGCCCTTTGAGACCGATTCATCATTATCCCTCTTAACAGCATCCGGGTTGAAGGTCAGTGACAAATCAACTTAGATCCACGGATTATGGTTGTTATGGGTCAGCCTATATTTCTTTCCCTGAAGCATACCGTGCTGGAACCGGGCCTTTATTTTATAACCTGAACAGGGTCATCACTTCGACGCCCGGTCTTTGTGAGTTGCCTCCGATAACTTGACAGGTCTCTTGGGAGAGGAATGCAGGCAGTCAATCGTTAGCTTAGCACACTCGATATTGCTCAACTTATATTAACTAACTTATGCCTACCTTCCATTTTATATAGATATACAGGTAGGTGTTTTGTATCATAGTAGATTTGTAACGTAATAATAAAATCCTTAGGTCGAAGTGCATATCCTGGAAAGCAAAAATAACTTATCTATATATGGGGGTGAGACATGGGCACTCACAAACATAGCAGAGAGTAAGGAATAGTATACAACTGCAGAATATCTACCAAGAACTCGCCTTTGTCAATAGAATAAAATAGGAAAGGCTGAGATGGCTTGGGCATGTGGAAAAGATGGAGCCAAGCAGATTCCCCAAGAAAATGCTCAGGAGAGAAGCGGGCACGAGGAAGATCACGTCTACCCCCCACCGGACCCAGCGTTGTGGAGGAGGCTCGTCAGGAAGGCCTGACAAGATCTGAGGTGCTCAAAATATAATTAAATATTAATAACTAAAATACTACTTTAATTTTATAACACCACTTAATGTTATAAGTGAAACTATTTATAAAATTACTTCCGGTGGAACAGGACAGAATAGGAGGAGGTGAAAAGGGTTGGTAGAGGAAATAAATTACAGGGGAGAGAAGACAACACTAGCGCTCCCGGTGATAGATGTCACCACCTCACGAACTGTAATAGTACTCGTCACTTCTCTGTCAACTGCCGCATTCATTTCAGCTTTTTTTTAATTCGTTAAGAGATAATTGAAATATATTAATGAACTATGTATAATACTTCAGAAGGCTGGGTCATAATTTATTTAAAATTTCATACATTATGAATTAGACTCTACTATGTTCACGAGTTTTTAATAAAATAAATAAACTACTACTATATTTTTTATTAAATATTTATAATTGTGGTCAAGAAAAAATGAAAATAAAGACGCAGTTAAAGACACTTCACGGGGAGAGGGGAACCTGTACAACTAAGAAATGTGTCCCTTATTTTCCAAATTTCATTATAAATTACCGTGAACTTTTTAGATTCCTTTGTATTACACTTTCACAGGGAACACAGGTTATTATTCCATTACAAGATATTGTGTAGGATATTAGTTTTATAAAAGTAGGATTATTTAGAAGGGAGGAATTGCAAATCATAAATCCTTTCAATATAACAAGTCATACCATCGTGAAGGTATAGATGTGCTAGTAAAGTTGTTGGTTTCATTGGATAGCTAAAAAGACAATTTTTTTAACAATTAATGAACGATTATAGCCGTTAAGGGAGTGGAGTCGCTGAAAATGTACAGTACAGCCACAGCCAACTCACCACCATACACTAGGGTTGCCAGTCGTCCGGATAAAGCAGACCATAGTTAGGCTTTTTGATTGCATGTCCGGCCATCCGGATTTGGCGTTTTATTTATTTTTCATTGGAATTTAACAAGATTTATGGTAATAATAAAAAAAGAAAACATTATTGAGAAAAAAATCCTCAATAATGTAAGGTTGTTTGTTTGTTTGTTTTCTTGGGTTTAGGGGCGTAAAACATCTAGGTCATCAACGCCCGTTGGTTATTAAGATATGGTAACAATAATGTAAGGTGTCCGGCTTGTTTAACCAAACGGGCTGGTCTGTTCGGCTATTAGGTTTGGCGACCTTGCAACCCTACCTGCTCAACAGTTGTCCTAGACTGAATGGTCCTTACCAGGCACTGAGCCCAAGACTCAGGAATATTTTTGTAATTATATCGTTTTTATTTTATATATTATATATTATTACTGGAAACTTGGAATGGGTTAACACAGTATGTAGAGCGGTTAGTTGCTGAGCTGTAGGTCTCACTATAATATGTTGGAATAATCCTTTGACAGATTGTGATTTAATATAACAGCCATAGATCTATCATGTAGAGTATCTACACCCTCCTGGGGGGTTATATACTCTACATGATCTGGGGGTGTAAATTAAAATGTTGCATAGTAAAGAATACAAATTCTTATGAGCATCAAGGGATGAGAGTGATATAAACAAAAAAAATAAAAATGTGGAACCCTTAAGATAAGTAATAAAACAGAGAGAATATTAATAGAGTATTATAAAATAAGTAATAAAGTAATTCAAATTAATAAAATTCAGACATCAAGACAACATTAATATTGTTTAATTATCATTGGCGTAACTAGAGTTGACTCGTGGGGGATTAACCCCCACCAGTCACAACTCCATCGTCTTACTCCCTTCAAAAAAGAGGTCTCGTAATATAGGTAATATGTACTATACTATAAAAACTATGTACCTTCAAATTAAATAAATAGATTATAATTTTTTATAAATGTTATTTTTGGAAGGGCAATCAAGAAGTAGCTTTAAAATACAAGTAATCCTATTCAATGGTTACAATAACTTACTACATTTAATTGCATAGGGAACTTTCTAGACCCATCCAAACTTTACATCTAGATTCTAAGAATTGTCTAAACTGTTCTTCTCACATTTGCGAGCTTATTGTTGCCGCTAGATGCCACTACTATTATAATAATATAATTATTTGTAAATAAAGGGTATTACATTGTGGTTTGTCAGTTTAGTGTACCTTTTATTAATTAAAATAATTGCGTTTGCACTTTCTTTGTTGTGTTTTTGGCATTATTGGCCCTTATTTCTGTAATCCCACAATAATAACTTTGAAAAAGTAAAATCCTTCAAAGTTTTACTTTTTTTTAAATAGTTACTTTAATTTCTTCTAAGCAATGGAGGGGTTACATCCCGAATAACCCCCCTCGTTACGCCTATGTTAATGAAAATAAATTACAGTATTTATTACTATACAAACACGACACTACGAAGACAAGAATCCTACCCCTGGATCACACAGCACATGCCCCTACTATAGCCTGGGTCACTGCCTGATACGTTTGTTTACTCAACAGCATCGGAGACATCGCCTCTCGAATCTCCCTCCTATACTCTGTCACGTGCCACCAAAGCAACTGCGTGGTATTATTTCTGAGCTCTATACCTCTTCTTTAGTATTTCGAATAGAAAAATCAAGTATTTATTGTCATTATTATTTTTGTTCTAGGTTATATTTGTCCATAATACATAGGAAAAGGGATAGCTCTATGCGTAGGGTTCTTGGTTATTGATCTAAGGGCTCTACGTTCTAAAACGGCTGAGGCAGATTAATTTATTTCGTTCGATGATCAGAATCCTACTTGCTATACTCCTGATTCTACACACGACATCCTTGTCATAGAGGCCTTCCAGGAAAAAATTGCCATTGTAACAGTAACGGACACATGTGCTCGACATATTTTTTGCTTCTAGAACTCAAGATTATAGTCACCAACTCGGCATATAGCCTGCCACCTTGCAGTATGTACCTTCTTCATTCATTTCAAGCAACATTATATTAACCATCAAACTGAAAGTCATCCATAGGGGTGAATATTTATTTCTTTATTAGTCACTAAGAGTTTATGTATAAAGATATGTCAGTAAATTTTAATAATTAAATGCTAACTTTCCTTCTCAAATCAAATACAGTATATATAGTCCATTAAAAAATGTACCATATCCCATAAGAAGGGATGGTAAGTTTCCACTTTAAACACGATTAAAGCTCCGGTTCGACCAAGATGCCTAGAGATTCTTGGAGGGTTAACCCAGCCTCTATTATGTGGGTACCTTTAATCGGAAGGGGGAACAAACATTATTTTTTCTCATGCATCAAAAAAAAAAAAAAAATAGTGCTACTGTGGAAAAACAATTATTCTTTTACCAAAGCAAAATTATTCCTTTTCAATGGTACATAAGCTGCGACGCGTTGGTCTTTCTGACATAGTTGTTTTTACACACCACTTTTCTTTCTTTGTTAAATATACGTTATATTCTACCATTAGCACACTTTCTGTAAGTAAATTCTTAGTTAATATATTTCTTACGACCACAAAAATTGGCCGTGCAGTTGATTTCTAAAAAAAATATAACCATTTTAGAAGGGATTACAAAAATATTATTGCTAACCTATTTCAGGCAATTGATCAGAATCAAATAAAGCATTACAACATATGAAGGGTCTTGCTTTCAGTAAACGGTAAAGGCAGCAGTTTTTCTTGGACAAGTTAACGCTTTAGAGCCAGGTTTTCTTCCCCAATTATGAGTACCCACTTTGTAGAGGATGGGTGTGCACCAGAAGGGTCTTTAGGTCCCACCAAGTCCATCTGTGGTTGTTAGCAGATTAAATAAGTAAAAAAAAAGTAAAAATTCATTTTATATAATAAAGTGATGAATGAATATTTATATAAAATGAACTATTATATATCACGGAAAATATTTAAACTAAAGATTTTAATTTGAACGTGAATTATGTTCCTGTAATGCCGCTGAAATGAATAAAACAGTCCATTTGAATGTAACCAATCTATTGCTTTATTTACGTAAGGATGAACCATTACTTTTATAAACAAGTGTTCAATAAATTTATTTAAATAAAAACAAATGAACTATGACAGGCGCTATATCTAACTTCTCCCAAAGAACTTATTTTCAAAGTACTAACGAAGGTTTTTCGATTCTTACATCGATCGTAAAACTAGTCCGTGTAAATCAGGCCTAAGACAAAGAAATATCTTTAGAGAACCGAAATATGTTAAAAGCCAAGGGATAGGTGGGTGGATAGCATAAATGCTTACATTCGAAGTATCCCTGAAGACCACAATTGGGTGGAAGCTGCTCGAGATAAAGAATACTGGAGGGTGTTGTAGGAGACATGGGCTCGTTACGTTCATTTAATAAAAAAAACTGCAAGTGGATAAAAAAATTACACATTTCGGTTATCTCTCTTCTCTTTCCAAACATTCCTTTCAATATCTAATTTGGAAATACTTTTGGAGGATATATTAAAATATAATTTTGCATGTTTAAACCTTAAAAATGAGGAAAACAAATGTGAATTCGTGATAAGTGAAGTAGCAGGATTCTGTATACACGGAAGCGGGGAGGTGTGGCTTAATTCTTACAGGAATGCTAACGACTTGAACAAACTGAATGACTAAGGACTCTCTTAGGTGCTTGGGCGGACAATATGTGCAGCTTCAAAATTTCAATTCAAAGCACTCTAATACAAACATCGATACGAATATCCAGCAGTAACAATACAATGAAGAGAAGGTAAAATAGAGAATATATCAAACTAGCAAAAAAATCGCATAATGTTACACTATCCCCTGGACCAATACAAACCACGGTCATATGTTCATTGTGTTCACATGGTAGAGACTATTTTCAAGCAAATGGTTGTGCATGGCAATGATAAGATGAAGATAATATTCAACAGCCAAGTTTCCCCCAACTTATGGTATCCACTTTTAAGAGACTGAGGGATCCCCAGGATGGTCTGTTGAAATATTTAATAATTTATTGCCACATCCGGTTTTATGACTGTACTACATATTGAATGTGGCAAACAATACTCCATATCTACAAAATTGGGCAAATATGTGAGCCAGTTGATAAATAAGTAAAAATGCAATATCTATAACACGGAATTCATCTATCTCGTTCTAACAGCTTTTTCTTGTCCATCTAATATTTTTTCTTTCTTGAGACACCCATTCCAGTATTCTTCGAGGTAATCTATGTACTCCTATCCTTTTGTGTGCCCGAACTCTGAGAGCTATTTCGTTTGAATTGTTTCTATCAAATTTCCGTCTGTTTCTTTTTTTTAGTTTCTGTCTAATCTAGACTTTCCGTGGCTCCATCTTAGGAAATCCATTTCAGCTGAGCTGTTATCGTTTCCGATACTGAAATATACCGATTTGTTCGTTTGAATGGTCTTACCTTTATTTAAAATTCAAAATAATATATCTTGAATATTATTTGACCTTCTATACGTGTGTTTGTGTGTGTGTGTGTGTGTGTGTGTGTGTGTGTGTGTGTGTGTGTGTGTGTGTGTGTGTGTGTGTGTGTGTGTGTGTGTGAGTGTGTCTGTGTGTGTGTGTGTGGAAGAAAATGGTCAGGGTGGGGGTAAACAAATTTCTCTTAAGTAGGGAGAAATGCTTATTAAAGAGCCAACGTTTCGACCAACATTGCAGGTCTTCTTTAGGGCTAAATATGCAAAGTACAGATAATTAAAAATTGCATTTAGTAAATATTAAAGTTAAAATATACAACGTAAGCATCAAGGTATCTGTGTGGTGGAAAATAAGAGATGTAGATACAAAGCAAGGGGAATAAATGTAGAGCATTACTAAGTGACAAGGAAGGTAGCGCAAAAAGTAATAAAGAATAAAATAATTAACATAGAAAGTTATAAAAATTAAACCATAAGGTAATAAAGATAAAAATTAAAATTACAATAGGTAATTATTAAAATTAAAATACATAAGTATCAAGGTATCTGAGTGATGGGAAGTAAAGATGGGGAGGAGGCTATATCTCAGGATATATCTTTCTTTCCCATCACTCAGATACCTTGATACTTATGTATTATAATTTTAATATTTACCAATTGTTATTTTAATTTTTATCTTTATCATCTAATTGCAGAATATATCTGATTTTGTATGCCAAATTCTGTAGAGATTCGTCTAGGTACATTTTTAAAAGCGTAGGTGACAACAGCACTGGCGTAGACCTCTGGAGGTTAGTGAGATAAAATGCTGTCGTTATCATATTCTTGTGGAATTAATATAGGCCTTATCATAAACATTCATCGATTTCATAAGTTAATATATTAAAACAGGGTCGAACGCAGAATATTTTAATTTAAATAGGAAAAAAAACACATTTTACAAGGAAACTACTTTCTTCTACGGATCAGAGGCCAGATAAGAATAAATCTTTACATCAGATGTTAATAATCCTCATGCTAAAAGTACCAGCAGCTATTTCCTGCAGAACAGGATGGAATCATCAAATAAAAGTTTTTATCCTTAGAATTTATCTCCCAAGTTCTCATTCACAAAGAGGATTTGTCAGGCAACTTTCAACAAAGCCCTGGAATCGTAATTAATCTAAAGAAATGTTTGCTCTTTCAGTTCTAACATTTCTCAAAAGAAAATGTCTAGGATTTATTTTTCCTAGCTGCTTTTGAAAACAAATTTTTCCTCCTATCTTAAAGTTCAGATTCTTATAAAAAATATTTAATTCACATTTACATAGAAATCCTTAATTCGTAGAGTAGTTCAAACTAGCTGGAAAATAATGTAAATTTTTTTCAAAATTTAGGCTAAATTATGAAACGTTCTAAATGATAAATCCTCATTTTTTTAAGAGAAAAGTCCTGGCCGGGGTTCGAACCCGGGGTGTTCTGCATCTCCGGTGCAGTGCTCTAAAGCACTGAGCTACCAGGGGCCGAATCCCAGTCAGAGAAATCCGTTCTCTTCACCGATCCTATATCCCCGTGTTCTCGCAATTTTTCCGATGTTTATTGCTTACACGGGGAAGAATGTTCATTGAACATTAATTTAATTGGGATCTCGTTGACTTATGTCAATTTTATATTTTTATGTTTATTTATATAATTTATTTTTAATTTATTATTTATTTTTTCGTGTTTTTGGGTTCGAATCCCGGCCAAGAAAAATCTTTTCTCTTCAAAATAAAAATATTTAAAAAAAATCACTATCAAAAGAATAACAAATAAAAAATAAATGATAAATCCTCATAGTCAGTTAAAATCCTTGTGACTTAACATTTTCAAGATTAATAGTTGCGGGTTACTATTATTATTATTATGACTTCAAAATCTATATTTTTAGTGGTTTTATTTTTTCGGCGTTGCCTAGAAACGAATCCAGGAACTACTTTTTATAAGTCTTCTGTCATTTTCGATCAGTTAAGTTGAAATATTTTTTAAAATCGGCAAATCACAAAGGCATCGTTCCTGTTTTATTTGAGCAAAAAATAGTTCTGTTTTAAGTTTAAATTAAAAATAAGACAAGCAACATCTTATTGCAATGTTCCGAATCTAATACAGTAATCTCAAAATTAATGTTGCTGTGAAATAGGATTGCCGTTCTTCTTATATACTATAAATATTTTGTTGTATGAGGCTAGGTAACCCGTAGGAGAGTTAGCAAATACCACAAGATCGATCAATGACTGTGAACTTAGAACTAATTTCCAACAGCAAGTGTCTTACACACTCAACTACTCAGTATCGTCAGAAAATTATAATATATCAATATTTCATTGATGAAAGATTTATTTATATAAATAAACGTTGTTTTTTCACAGAGCCTTAAGAGTAATTTCGTAAGCAATAAAGAAAAGACATTCAACTCTTTTTAATAAAGTTTTCTCTTTTTTATACATTATATTCTTTGTGATGAACAATAGAAATTATCTGAATGGAAAAACTTTTGTGATCAAATATAATGTTCTATAAAAAGTTTTCTATAATATAGCACTGACCAAAGTGATACTATTTAATTTATTTTTATTAATAGCTATTTTGATGATGATTATTTTTAAATATTTTTGTTTTGAAGTGAAAAGATTTGTCCTGGCCTGGATTCGAAACCGGGTCTTCTGAATCTCCGGTGCAGTGCTCTAAATTACTGAGCTTTAGTTTCACGAATTTGTCTGACTTGGATAAGATCCCTGGTAGCTCAGTGGTTTAGAGAAATCCAGGTTTAGAAATCTATCCGGAATTCCGGGATGGATAAATCTTTTCTCTTCAAAACAAAAATATTCAAAGTGATAATAGTTACGTTCTTACATTATCAATAATCGATTTTTAGCCCATATCCTAATATTATTTCAATATATAGATAGCGACTCTCCTATAATGGTGACCAAAAATTTAAATTATTACCGTTAATGCTTATTCTATATATGTATATATTTAATTTAATAATTTAACTAACATATATATTTATTTAGTCTTGATAAAATAAAATTTAATGAGATCTAAATTACCTTAACAGTTTATTAGATATGTTGACACGTTTCAGGAACTTAAAAGAAACTGCTTACTGCACCGTCAGATTTTAATATATGCACGTAGATGTACTGTAAAGTTTTAATTAAATCACTTATTTAGCCTAATTTTTTTTCCGAAAGAACGGTAAATGCGTTTTTTTTATATACTTGTCACAAAGTGAACGGATTCAGATACAGCTGAGAGAGGAAGAGAAAGCGAAATTGATGGAGACAAGGTCAAAAAATGCCCGACAGGAAAATGTTCTGCCCGGCTGGCTGAAGGTGGCAGCAAAAAACAAAACAGGCTGAGTTGTTTGTGTTGCTGCCAAAGGCCTGTCACCACTGAACTGTACGCAGCAGGGTGACGGACCTCCAAGCTAATCTCATGAACGAAAAAAGGTTAAAGCAACACAGGGTAAAAGTTATGGAAATAGTAAGGAAATATTTAAAAAAGAAGTATGATACGTTAATGAAAGGTATGCAACAATTAAATATATTAACATTCAAAAAGTTATTTTTTTTTACAGAAAAAGAGATTTTTGGGGAGGAAATAGATTGTTACAAAAATTGTCTTTTCAGATAGATATATGGAATCTTAAACAACGTTATTCAAAATGTAAAAATATATAATTATTTATTTTCGGCTAATGAAATAGATAAAATAGAAGGTCTTTGTTCTTTTTATATCCATTCATATGACATCACTTTATGCTGCTATGGCTAACCGGACAATGCAACAGAGGGTGTCCTAAATTTAGCCTATCCAGGTATAATTAGAATAGGCGTCTTTAGCAATACCTTACATTGTATAGGCTTAGGATCCACAATATTACAATTCTTCCGAGGGATGGTATAACCAAGAATGCCTAGAGGATATTACCTGCAATCATCATTTATAAACATAAAACTAGTGCTAACCTACACACGTAGCATAGGTATCAGTAATGGATGTATGAATTATATACATTATTGATATTTATTTCATCAGATGAAATACCTTAATACTTATTGCTTTCCAAAAAAAAAAAAATAATAATAATAAAAACTCGTGAAGGACAACAACATAGAGAGAAAAATATATTGCAATATTTAAAAGAACTATTAACCCTCAAAAGGTACGGTGGGGTTAGGGCCGACCCTAGGATGCTTTGTGAAATGTTGTGTAGAGGTTAGCATGAATACCAACTATGGCCAATATGGGCAAGATTCACAACCCGGCGGGTGGCCCTAGGATTGTTTAAAGGGCCACCTCCTAGAGTACGTAAAGTGGTCCCTTCGCTACGCGGTGCTAGGCAATCGTCCCCGTCTTAATTATTACTGGATAGGCAAAATTTAGAGCTCCCAATGTATCGTCCGATTATTCATAGTAGCATAATGTGAGGTTGAATAAATAAACAAACCTAATAGCCATAATAAAGAATTAATTTAGAGCTAAAAAATAATAAGGCCATTTAACTAATCCTCGAGACCTACAAATCACGAGACGACATAAAACAATCCCTCATTTATTTAATAGGATTTAAGGCTATTTATTTCACTAAAGAACTGGAAATAAATTTATTAACTTGTCAAGTAATTTATCACTAGGGCTGTCGAGCCGCCTGGCAGTGATATCAGCACCTGGTCTAAGTTATCACCAATAATGCGCCTTCCGTTGCACATTGGATGATAAATATGCTGTTTATGCAATTATTATTTATAAATGTTGCATTAATAACCGTTTTTATTTCAAATTTATATATAAAGATATAAAAAAATGAGAAGAAGATTTTTCAACAAACAAATACACAAAAAAAATGGTTCTGGTCAAGGATTTAAAAAAACAACACAATAATCCATAAAGGCAATAGGATTCCTTAGAAGCTAGAAACTATACTGCGTCTAAGTCAATGATGCGTCCATGGAGGTGATTTGGCCGATATCATCCTCAAGACCAACATATAGAGACAACATATACACTAGCGGTTTAACTCCCTAAGTTTCCAATGATGGAGCGGAGAGTTGGATATTAACAGACGGACAGGAGAGCAGAATCACCGCTACCGGAATGAAATTTCTGCGGAGAACGATTGGGAAAACAAGGAGAGACCGAGTTCGTAATGAAAGGATTCGTCAGGAACTGGAGATAGCCCCCCATTGAAACATTTCCTGGAAACTCGACTGCTGAAGTGGTTTGGCGATGTTATAAGGATGGACAGCCACAGAGACCCTCTTAAGTCCATGGAATATGTCCAGATGGAAGAAGACCTAGGGCCGCCATAGTATGTCCTATCTCAACTACATTGATCGACTCTGTAGGACGAGGGGGAAGGACCTACGACAGGCCAGGAACCTAGCTAGAAATAGGGAAGAATGGAATTCCTGGCTGGATGCTCCTCTACACTCAAAGGCACAAAAGAGGAGAGCTGAAGAAGAAGAAGTTTCCAATGATTATATGATAATAATTTATAAAATAAATTATCACCTAAAATATCCTTGTAATTAAAAAATAGCCGTTCATAATAAAGTTCAAGTTCACATATCAAAAGTGAATAACCTCGAAATTTCAAAAATTGGTTTTTCCTCGAGTTTAACTAAGTAATGCTTCTTGCTCCCGATACTTAGGTTCAAAATCGGACTTAAAAATGAAAAATAAGTGTCGTATTGGAGACAATTTTTCTACCAAACTTTGGTAAAGTTAGGTTTAGAAGTGTGGGGTTATACGCTTTTAATCTTCAACTCTTCATAAATAAGTTTACAAATAGCGTTAATATAAGTAAGGTCTGTGCATTTTTTGCTAAAGTAAATCAATTTAAAAAGTCAAATACTTAATTTTAGTAAAAAAAAAATAAATAAAACTCACTATTGCCAAATTTTGGCATATACATTCAACGAAAACCACTTGGTAAAACGCTAAATTAAAAACCACCATTTACAAAAGTCTAATTTTCATAATATGTTTCAATTTACTAATGTAAATTTTAACTTAGAAACGAAAACAAAATACGGCTAATTTTTGTCATTTGTCAGCTATTTGTATAGCTAAATATAGCTAAAAAAATATAGATAAACCTCAGCAAACAATTATCTAAAGTGGGGAAAAAAGGAGATTTAAATGGAAAATGAAATGCTAGGTAATTAATTTGTAGATGAAATTAATTAAACTTCAGGAGGGCTTGGAGAGAATGAGAGAAGGATGAGATGGGTCGGGTTTAAATCTCGCTCTGGACTAAATTAATGATGTACATTTGTACTCAGGCTTCCTTCCCTCAGTCTCAGGGCGTGGGCACAATTAGGCCTTGTTTCTAATTATTATTATTAATCTAATAGTAATTAGTTAACGATAATTTCAATCTTATATTTGAAGATTACTAAATAATATTGTTATCTATTGACACTATTTAACTACTTTCCAACATTAACTAAAAAAAAAAAAAAAAAAAATCGAAGCATGGTCTTAAAATATTATAACAATTAAAAGTCTGTAACATTAATGAATATTATTTTTTAAATTAGCGTGGAGTTACCCCCATTACGCCGAACGGCGGACCATCTCCCAGTTTACAAGTGTTCAACGATTTAGCACTTGTACTTGAATTGTTCTAGAAATCTATATTCACTTTAGTACTTATTTTGTCCCCTCCTGGTGAGGCTGTAGAATTATGAGTACCGACTTAGTACTGTTCTGAGATATTGAGTGATAATGATAAAATAAGGATTTTCTTTTATGTTAGCTTTGTTTTATAGATTTAAAAAAATAGTGTAAGAAGAGTGGCTTAATCTTATTTCATTGCATTGTATGTATTGAAATAACAGCCCTAATGTCGAAATATTAGAATAAAATTAAATAAAATGTAGCTTGTCTTATTAAGCATAAGTCGCGACTCTAAAACGCATCGGATTGGTCGCGGCGAAGTGACAGTTCACTTTCAGGAAAATTAGTATTTTTGTTGAAATTTGAGCTTACATACTCAGACTAAGGACTTTGGGAGATAAAGAGTAATGACGGATATTATTTGCATCAAGTATGTTTAGGATTCAAGCGAAAAAATTAAAGGAACCAAAAATTTTCTTTCTTCTTGGTAACCTCTATTTTTTTTATTTATAAAATTTATTCTTTTAATAAACTCTAATAATAACATAACGAACACAAGAAAGGTTTGGCCATGAAAACAGACATGGATCAAAACTTTGAATATTATCTATCAGTTCTACTATATCTGTGAACTTCTCATCCATCCCTTGGCCAAGAGAATATGTTTTGAACTTTTAAAATATATTTACTGGAATATTCCATAGTCATAGCCGACATATGCTCATCAAACAATAGCTTGAACAGTTTTCAAATTTCTCACAGCACCTTGTACCCGAGGAAGTTTTTTAGAGATCGTAGACTTAGTTTTACCAATATAGCAATGTGTATACGAAAAATAGGCAATGCGAAATGGTACGGCTAATGAAATAATACGAATGAACAAACAATGTCGATGTTTATATGATGTTGGTTAAAGTTTCGATTTCGGTCGCGACCACCTGTCTGATCGCTTGCTTCATATGAGCCCTCCAGAAGGATTGCACACTGGTGAGAGAGGATTTAAGCTCATCCGGGTCATCCACAAAACGGCTACTGGGAGCATGAAAGAATCGTTGCCAACACAAAGGGAAAGGGAGGGGGAGAAAAGTATACGCGACTGTCAGATCGGCGGCGACTAACCAAGGGCTCATTAAGTAGATTAATTCCATTTCTCTATTTGAATTCAACAAAGAAAGGGAAATATTTTGACAATGAAGTCACGATAAGTGGCTTTGTAATTTGTAAATTTTTAAAATATAACTGATCTAGCACGACAAAAGACTAAATATTAAAGTAGTCCCTCCATCCGTTGCTAGGCTACCATGATAAAATACATCACTAAAAAATATTGAATATTGTAGAGAGATATCAATACGCTAACTTAATACAATTCAATAAATAATATTATTTTCCTATTTTTGCACAGTTATTATGCATATTAGGATTTATTTTTATGGCCTATCAATTATTGTAACTTAATGATACTATATCTAATGAGGCAATGAAATTGTATATAAGGCAATCTACAACAACGAATGCAATAAAGAAATATGAAAAAATGAATATTCCTCGATCCGTCGCTAGGCAATGCCGATAAAATATTTTATGTAAATCACTAAAAACATTTTATGAAATAGAGAGAAAATATGTGACCAACTATTATTGATGGGCATTATATTAGGTTCTTGTTGAATAAGTTGGGATGTTTATTAAATTAGATTAAATATTATTCTCAAACCAAGTTTAAACTCGTATTTTGTAGAAAATATCGAAGTATAAAACCTGACTTTTAGGCTTGATTTCGATCAGATCAGCTCCTTGGATAACCGTTCGTTAGGAATTGGTACATTCTTATCCAGAACCGTTCTGATTATGGGTGGTTTTAATTTATTTTTATGCCATTAAGATATATTTATATTAAGGAATAATTTAAATCTATTGATCCGATACTTTATCAATTGAAGTTTTAAGGGCGTATTAATACAGTTAAAGCTCCAGTTGGGTTAGGTTAGAGTAGAGACCGTAATTCATAACTTGACCAATTAAGGCAATTGATAAAGAGAACCCTTAACGACGCCACTGATAAATTTTACGGATTAGCCTCTGAGTCAGCTTAGGGTTGTAGTAGGTGCACTACGCTCATTGTAATAGTACTAAATAGGAATAGGTTACAGTGATGTAATAATTTATTGTCGTTGCCTAGGAACGGATACAGAAACTAGTTTTTGTTTAATCTTTTGTTGTACTCGATCAGTTAAATTATAAATATTTTTAAAAATAGGCAAATCACAAAAATCCACTGTGACTTCTTTAACCCGTTACACAAAACATAGCAATGTTTTATTAATCCAAATAAAAAATAAAAAAAGTTAAATCTTATTCCAATATTTATATTTTTACGGATTTCATCTCAATTCACAGAAAGCAGATAAATAAGATTCAGACATTTTTTTAATAAAGTATAATTTTTTAATATAAAAAATAAAAATATTTCGTTTTATGCAAAATACTCAACTGCTCAATAATAAGTATTGTGTTGAGTGTGTATTCACATTTTAATAGGCCCACTAATATTATACATATGAATAAAGTTTTAAAAAAACCTTCCAATAAATGAAGATGGCATTCGAGAGAATACTCTAATCGTAAAATGCTACCTTACAACAGGATTAAATTTCAAAGACTATCAATTTTCACTTGTTTCCGATGACGATAACAAAATGCCATGTACTGAGTTAGGGGAATGCAGACATCAAAAAATTTAGTATTTATTCCGCCTTAATATTGTCTGCAAATTTATACATGACGTTTTAAATAAATATTATTAAGAAATAATGAGTAGGAAATAAACTTACCAAAAAAAACCAGTTTGATTGATAAAATAGTTTCTTCAAATGAAGTATTTTTCACTTACCTGAAAATGAAAAAACATAAATTATTTAATAAATTCATTCAGTTATAAATTAAGTTGATTAATATTATATTAAATTCCCTATATCACAATTTAGTATAATATACAAAGAATTTTATTATATTACTATTAATATTATCATAACCTATGAACTTTATATTATCACCTATAAAGATTGATAAAAATGCTTGTGAAAATTAAAAAGAATACTTTCATATAAATTTATTTATCATCATTCATAACCATATATAAAATAACAAACAAACAGACAAGTATAAACTAATGACAATGTTGTAATTAACAATTGTAACATTATAGAAGCAAATAAGATATATTATGTTCTTATTTATACTTTGGAAGTATATATCTAAAATTTCGGGATTATGAAAATATTAACATCAGTATTGCTTTTACTTATAAATTATTCAGTCTATTTAGTTCAGAATATTGTGAGCGGAAACGAAATAAAAGAAATAGATAAAAAAAGAAACCATAAAATGAACGTGGTTTATGTACGGACTTACGAATATATTTATTCATACAGTAGCCATACCTCTACTAATCGCCACAATATAACAAAATAAATTTAAAATAAGATTATGCATTATAGAATTAGTTTGAAATGTTTAACCCTCAAATACTGAGACATGGTCTATTTTCTGGAATTTATCAATCAAAATAGTTATTAAGACCTGATGTACTGTTAAAAAACACACCTCTTGTTAGATGATATGAGAAAGCATTGTTACATATTTTCATTAATAGGGTTTTCATAATTTAAAATCAAAATTAAATTGTTATAAATACGCAAGTGTTAAAATATGTAGTTATTGATTTTCACTATTTCCTTCATTGATCTTATTTGTTATTTTTTTACAGAAATTTGAAAAAATATCATAAATTTGTTGATTGTGGGAAATTCATATAAGCAATGCCAAGCAATCAAATGTTTAAATATTTTATTTTGTATTTATTAATGGTTTTATAATTCAGATGGTCCTTGGGACTAGGTGTCGGTACTAGCGTAAGGAAACACTATGTAAGTAGTTGAAAGTTGATTTAATCTACGTCATGTTATAAATGTTAGTTAAAATTATTACAGGAAAATAAAAATACAATTAAATATACATCGTCCATTAAAATTGAGATTAACTCAAAATTAAACCTTAGTTGAGGAAAAAAGGCCTTTGGAGCTGTAAAGTGTTCCTAAAATCGTTTTAATTGGAGCCAAAATGAATCATTGCTTGAGCCCTATTAAAACCAACGTTATGGCATTGAATGGACCCTGGTTAAAAACTAGAGCGAACTGCTTCCCTCTTTAATTATTTTTCTTCCAGTAAAAACATCAGAATTACTTCACTTTTTCGTTAAGTTTATAAAAAATATATATAAAAAAAGGCCTACATATGGGTGTGATGCATGTTTAGACAATTATATCCACTCAATAGACGACCAATTTTCATTTCACTAAAGATACCGCCAATAAAAGAATCAAATGAATAAAGGTTACAAACAAAATCAGACAGTTGTGACACAGTATTGAGACCTTTAATACTAAACGTATTCAAAACAATAATAATAAGGCTTGACAAACCCGAAGACTCGATGCCGATACCCAATGCCAAGCCCAAATCCACTAGATCACTCTTAAACTTATCCTCCCATACACGCCGCGGTCTACCCCTCAGACGCTTCCCAGTCGTAAAAAAGTCGGTGAAGCGCTTATTAACATTTTAGGAATTCGTTCGTTACTTAGCTCAGCAACTTTACAAGCTCATCTTTGTCTTCGTGATGCTATCACTTGAATAATATTAATCGGGTGCATGCTTCGCAATTCCGTGTTGTGTAATCTTCAGAAATCTCATCCTTGTACTATGCAATACCTTATTTTCGAATACCTTAAGACGTTCATTCTTCAGCGTTAGCGGCCTCGTTTTACATCCGTAAAGAATAGCTGGAAGGATGATGATTTTATAAATTCTGATTTTTAGATTTCGGGACAAAAGACGCCAGTAATGTCGACACCGAATAATAAAAAGCATTTCCAGCCTTTAGTTTTCACTGCAGGCACATGCCATTTACGCAATCTGTTTATACCCTTGTACATGCCGCTTGCATTGCTTTCGATTAGTTTCTATCTCTACAATTTTCGTTTCAAGACAATAGGGTTAAGTTGGAGGAATTGCTAAAATTGAAGAGAAAAATCCTAAGACGTTTCCAAGGAACAAGAGAAAAAATTGCACTTTCTAAGGGAACTGAGGATTTAGAAGTAGCTGAATTTAATAGGAGAAAAGAATTTTTTGGTGACATGAAGAGAATGAATGAGAACAAGATGAACAAACAGGTATTCGACAAACTGAAGGAATTTATAAAAATCGGAGGATACTCCCGTCATATGCAAGAAGAACTTAGAAGATTTAATATAACAAAAAAAGAATACCAGAACAGAGCTATATTAAGAAAATGTACTAATGTGTTTATATTGGAAATGAATACGAAAGAGATAAAAAGATGGGCAGAGGAGTGAAGGAATGAGGTGTTTGAGAAGACAAAGGAAATATAGGCTCATAGGAAAAGTATATACGCCCGGTCCATAAACTGTCATTATCGGAAATATATAATTGCAAAAAGACACACACGCACATAAAACGTATAGATATTTATCAGAATTAATCCTCATGTTGAACATTAATTTCACAAATATTAACATTTAGACAAAATATAATCATGAATAATGCATTACGGTTGTCTGTGACACAGATGCTGAAATAAATAATTTGTGTGCTATGGATGTAAATTTATTATTCTATTACTACATATTATTTATGGCTTTCTCTATAATAAATTTATATTGGCTGCTCGCTGATTGTTTATTCCATTAAAATTCACACAATAAAGTAGTGATATACCTTTATTTATGTAAGGCCATCTTGGAAAAACATCATAATTTTTTTTAATTGGAAAATTCTAATGGCGGATTGACTGGTCAGGGAGTGCAGTCAGAGATAATACTACATAAGTGAAACTTATCTAATATTAAATTTAATATTTTAAGTTAATATTTTATTAAAAAAATAAAAAATAAGTTTCACTTATTTTGTGTTATCTCTAACTGCATCCCCTGACCAATCCAACCCATAATTTTTTTTCTTTCTATTGCCGATAAACAATTAATTATGTTATGTTTTATGTCTCAGTACTTTTTCAATACAATTATAAATTTAATTATACATAAAATTAATGCTGGACATGAGGATTCCATATATAAAGACGAATAAATTAAAATTTGTGAATTAAAAAAGAACAGGAAAAACACACCAAATAACAATATTAAATAACTGGATTAAAATATCACAAGATTAGTATGAATACAATTAAGTATAGTTAAGAAGTTATACATTCTTAATAAAAAATTTTTTTATGGGCCTAAAAAACATCAAAATTTATATGTATGAAAAAATTAAAAGAAATTAAAGATATTAAAAATCACTGGAACTGATTGTGGATAACGGAAATGTTTTGGTTTTAAGAACTAAATAATGAGCTTTTTTTATTTACCATGTTCAAATTTGAATTTTGCTTTTTCTACCTGTTTATTTACAATTCGAATACTTTAATAATGTATTTGTTTTATCCTTTTTTGAAATTATTATTTATTAATATTTTTTTTTACTTATAATTCTATTAAAATGAATGTATATGGTACATTGTAATAAGTGCTGTGTCATAGTGGTAGTTCGTTAAATGCAAATCTACAGAAGAAAAATATAAATTAAAACAGAAAAAAAAGAAAAGGGAGACGCATTGGAAAAAGTCCAGGAAGATGAGAGAGTATTGGAGTAGAAGGAAGGCGGAGAGTGTGAAGAAGATTTTCGCGTGGTCCTTGATGGCTGATTCGTGTAAAAAAATTAAATAAATAATATAAATAATAATAGGGAATAAACTATTTGAATATTTAAATTTACACTTAATTAACTCTTTAATCACTATAATAATAAACAATCTGACATAAATAACCTAATTAACAGAATATATCATATCAACACATAAAATATTAACTAGTCTATCATTAAAATAATCAGATAATTAATTGTATATTGTAAGAAGGCTAGATACATTAGTCTTGTATATAGCAGTGCACATCCGCATTCAAGTGGAACGCATTGCAGCTGAGTGCAGTCCTGGGGCTTGCACTGTGGCTAGCAGCCAACGCACATCCACGGAATCTCATATGGATGAAAGTATAATGAGTGCATTAGTAGAGGATTTATTTATCTACATGTCACGTATTCATTGTTAACAGCTAATACATCCATTATTAGGAAATATCTGCATAATTACACGAATAAATTATCATAGCTGTTGAACATAATTTTATGAAAGTTTATTAAATTTTTTGACTGGAAATATAACTGTTTTAATTACAAAATATAAATATTTATATCGTAATATTGATGTTAGTTCAAATCAGGGATCATACTGTGCTCAAGTCAACGCCTGTGCAATGAGGTGATTTGTCCAACATAGATTGCTTGATTTTTCCCTAATTAAGTTTTTACTCTATATACAGGCTGAATGTGCCACGTGGAGGTTATCGTAAGATACCACGGAGTCGATTATGGCTGATCAAAGAACGCATCATTTATCTGCCACATCTGATTTTGAACTCACAGTTACAACCTTCCAAACCCACAAAAAATAAATATGAAAAAAAAAATCATTTTCTTTCGTATTCAAACTAACCCAGAAAATTATGCTCCTAATGTTGCAAAAATATTTCTTGTATTAAATAAATTGACTGCTTAAAATTACTAATTTCTGATCAATAGCTTTAAAAGTAAGCGCTTGAAAGAAAAAATGTACTTAGCTTACTATAATTATTATTATTAATATAACTTTATTTTATTACTATTTCATTTCATGAGGCCTGTGAGAACTCAAAACGATAAATGAAATGAGAAATCTTTCTTATAATTATTGGTCAATTTTTTTGATTTTTAAATATTTTTATTTTTAAAGCGAAAAGATAGGCTCTCGGCCGGGATTCGAATCCGGAACCTTTGTCTTTCCGTGACAGCGCTCTACCATAGCCACCAAGGCAAATACAATAGAGTCGTTAACTTAACAACTAATATAATACCCAAAAACATTATAACTTTATTAATCCTGGTCGTCCACATCTCTAGCGCGCTCTAACCATCGGAGCTACCAAGGCTCGTAACCAAGCCAGGCTTCTAACAATAAAAACTAAAATGGGACTATTATTTTTATTTTATTATGTTTTTGTTGTTTTCTTGTTACACATTTATTATTTGTTTAGTATTATTATATTATAATGGGATGGGACCCTGGGATAATCAAAATGAAAATATGCTTTGAAATACAAGGAAGTAAAGGAAGTACTTCTAAGCCAAATTAGAGTTTCCCCCAGCAAGCAAATTGTTTAAGCCAATAAAACAACTCAAAGAATTAATACTGAGCATAATTGCCCTCTATGCTTAAATGAATCACGTGACGATTTTAACCATAATCTTTTCGATTGTCCATTTAATACAGAACCTAGAGATAAATATATTAGTTCGTACGATCACAATATTTATACAACACTGAATCCTAAACACAACAATGATATTAATAATCTCTGTTACTTCCTATCTAGAGCTTTAAGCATTAGAACAGCTTTGACCCAATGACATCCATATGATTGTTTACCCACTAAATAATACCTTTGAATTAAATAAGTTCTCCTTTTCTTGCATACATACTTTATTACAAGAATTTTCTATATTTTGATGTAGTGTCGACTCATGGCTATATTTTTGATTTTTTAATAATTGCAATGTTTAGTATTGTGGTGACCACATATATTATATATTATTTAAAAGATTAGTGATCCACATATATATAAGTTATATGTCTTATTTAAAGGTATAATGATTAGGAATTATTTAATTATGTATGATTAGTTTAATAAGATGAATTGATTAGATGTATGACTATGGATAAGTATAATTATATGAATTGATTAGTATGTATTATTTTTATGTATAGAGTTTAATTACGTATTCAATATTGTTTATATAAGTTGTATTGGATGTTCCGTTCAGCTATGTACCTTAGCGAGATAAGAATGTATTAACGTATTAACGAATTTGTATTCGACTGTATGAGTAATTATGCCATAGGTCAGTTATGTCGTCGTCTAGATCGAATTAAAATGTTTACTACTGTCTAATAAAATAGAGTGGGAGATGTAAATGTGAGGGTGGGAGAAGCGTTTAGCCCCTGTCCCAGGCTGTTTTATCTAAGTCACTACTTTTTCAAGACTCATTCTAGACGCTGGCTACCCGCTTACCTCCACCTATCTCAGATCCCTACCAGGCTTGTATTAGAAATATTTGAATAATTGTATTAGATATAAGAAGTGATTGCATGCCATACTATTTTATGTGTATATATATATATATATATATATATATATATATATATATATATATTGAGAATATAATTTTATTTGGGGTTTCCATTGTGAACTTTGTTTGTAATTGACTTTATTTTCTCCTCCTAAGGGTCCATGGATATATTTTATAATTATTAAATCAACGAAAGGTCATTACAGTATATTAATTATCTTCTTTCCTTTTCTATATGTTTACTATTCTGTTATTTTTATGTACTATTATTTTTGTAAAACTTCTAACCAAACTCTCTCAGTTATTTTACTAAAGTAAAAGTCAGAAAAAAATAAAATTAAAAAATAAGGAAGAAAACAGGAGTAAATTGAACAGTGTACCAACATTGTGGTGATTAATGTCTTAAACTTTAATATTCACTACTGAATAATACGCACAACAAAAATATTTTTATTTTAGTATGTTTTTGTCGTTTGTCTTTTTAATTTATTTTTATTTAATTATACAGTTGTTTTAAGAAAGTACAATATCTCTATACCAATAGATTCTAAAAAATGAAATTGCAAAGATTTTCCATTGCATTTTTTTTCTTTCATTTTTTATTAATTTCAATATCAATAGAGTAACATATTACCATTTAATTAAAAGCAATATCATCGGAGGTTTAAACATTAAAAATCAATATTCGATAGAATACAGTATATAACATGACAATAAAATTGGTGCAATAGGGGAGAACTATATAATAAAAAAAACGATAAAACCTCGAAATAAAATTCAATACGACAATAATATTCATAAGGCATATGATGAAGGAAGAAGTGATCCTCTTCTAAACCTTTAGTAATCTATAGTCCTACACTCTGCTCTCTACAGAGTGTCACTGACATGAATACCTAAGGCCCCTTTCAGATGCTGCCACGCTATGACAGAACCAGCCAGTTTAAATCGCATTTGCAACCAAACCATTCGGATTCAGTATTCACACCTCGGGAATATTAATTCGTTCCCAGCACGATTTCTGATTCGACGAAGAAGTATCTCTCCTGATTTCAAATGGATAAGGCTGATATTCAAAATAGGAAACCTACAGATATTTAAATTACCAATAATATGGTTAGAAAAAAGCTTTTCTAAGGGTGTATAATAATACTAAAAAAAACTTTAGTCCAGATTCATATATATTTTATCTATTTTCTATAGACGTTTCGACCTTATTACGAACATTAGCTGGGTGTGTTGTATCCCATAGTCAGTTGCTATACTCTGGGATATGGGTTGTATGGGGATACAACACACCCAGCTAATGTTTTAATATGCAACCTATTAATCTGCAAAAAAAGACAGAGTTTTTATACTGTTGATCACGAAACCTATATATTGAAAGTGACCATTGAGGTCGAAACGTCTATAGAAAATAGATACAATATATGAATTTGGACTAAAGGTTTTTTTAGTATTATTATACACCCTTAGAAAAGAATATATCTGTAAAGTCCAGTACCCTAGAAGATTGATATTGAAAAAAGCTTTTTCCACAAACACTGCTGCAAAAGAAACTGTACCACTACAGAGTATGAAGCTTCTTGGTTTCAGTATGGTAGAGAATGTACTGTTTCTAAGACAGCGGTTGTGCTGAGAGGTTACTTGTCCCAGATTACGCTCCGCCGCAGTTTTCAACCGTGGATACCCAGTTTTAGAAGAATACCTGAGGATTCGATTTTTAATTCTAGCACTTTCCAAAGTAATTACCAGGTAACCTGTTTCATTGAAGAGATTTTACTGTTTCTAAGGACAATGATTTCGTAGGGAATAGATCCATCCATCCGAGCCACACTCATTCACAATATTTAGTAACGTATATTTGAAAAAAAAAATGAGCAATTTAAGGTTAATTAACGGTACTTTACAGCTCATTACTGCAGGTGTTGAGATTCCTAAATATTCATTGCAATCTTTCCAGGCAGCAGGCAGAATTACAGCTACCAGTTTAGGAAAGTGGGCTTATCGGCTTCCCTACGGGATCATAATTCTAACAGTGGGTGTGTGGAGCTTTCTGGAATTACCGTGGAAAGCCATGAAATAAACTTTAACTGCCTCTCGTGGGAATCGAACCGAAAACCGCAATGGATAGGATGCTTCAGCAAACACCGCGTTCTGTTATCACCACCTCTCTAACTATGACATTTCCCGAATAAAGAACTATGAAGGAAAAATAGTATTTGGTTATAATCAGATTCTGTCATAAAACCTAATCATAATACATAAAACGTATCCTTAGAACAATAAGACTACATCAGCCAGCGAAGGTGAAATAGTATATATAATATTTGTTTTTCATGAATAAACTTTTAATAATACAATAATATGAATTCACTTTAAAATGTAAGAAGAATATAAATAGAATAATTATGCAATAAATATTATTTAAAATGGTAAACTTAGTATCCAAAGCGATCATTAACTAAAACATTGTAGTGAATTGTGTCTTTTGATCTTTTAAAGATCTAAAATACCGAAACCGGATAAGCAACTTATTCAAGTGGGAGAGTTTGTTCTCAGTATGATTTTAATAATTCAAATCTTAAATTTACCTGAAATAAATAATAAAACCAGGATAAAATAAACGGATAGAAGGATGGGTAAAATGGGAAACAAATGAACGAAAGAAAGAAGGCAGCAGCACCGGCGGAGAATGAGAGAATAATGGGAAAATATCAAGAAGAAAAAAAACAGTTAAAAAATAAAAAGTAATCGTAACCAAAGAATGGTATTGAATTCAGTACATTGTAAGGACTGCACTGTTCTGAGTCAACGATTGTGCTGGGAGGTGTTATGGATAGATTATACTTAACTGCCGACAATCGCTTCAAAATCATAATTAAATATTATGGCAATACAGATTGTAATATCCATTATTTTTTAACACTATTAAACCTCGAAAAACAAAAATTAGCATAATAATTCAAGTAAATTTATTTATTTAATAATTATTTCTCTTTTTTCACCACCAAAACGATAAATAAGAAGCTAGTATTAATGAATGAAAATGAGCAAAAGCTTAACAGCGTTGTTTGATAAACGCCTTGGAGCAAGGTTGCTTTCTCTATTTGATGAGTGTTCGGACTGCTGATGTGAGATGTACTTTGTGTTCTTTGATGTCTGCTTTTTGTGTTTGTTCTGATGACACCTGAATTGGCGAAACGTTAAAATTTGTTCCCAATATTTTAGAGGCTTAGGAAACTTTGCTTTTTGGCATATTTCATGTTCCATTCTAGATGAATAAATTAATTAATTTTAATTATAAATTTCTTTATATTTAGGTTCCCTATTATTCCTAAACTTGAGAATTAATAAAGTTGATAGCATATTTATAATGTAGTAAGTAAATAATATTAATTTATATATTGATATAATAATTTATTGATTAATATTAATTAATCATGACATTGTGGGCCCCTCATTTATAACACTATACTAGCTTAATGGATATCCCCTGTTGGGCTGGTTTCTTTAGGGCGTCACAGACCACTACTCTGACTCAACGACCCCAGGCTTTAAAGAAAATAGAGCAACCGATGGGATGAAGCCGTAAGTGACGTTGGTGTAGAGTGGGGAAGCAGGGGAATATATTTTACTACATATAGGATGCAAAACAGAATAAAGTGCATATTTATAGGGATATGATGGCTGACCATAATATTCCCCACAATAAACCAGACATACTGCTCATAGACTGAAAAATAAAAAAAAGCTGTGGACTTTAAGAAGCTCAGAAAACAGTAATGCTGTGAACTGCGAGGATCGTAAGATTTTTTTTTTATAATTATCGAAATGAAATTTAGAAGTTTCGAAATTAAATTTTTTCTTACGATACATAATCATGAATATTATTTGTAAATTTCCATTCATATATTTTTGAATACTAATTGTAGGTATGGGCATTACGTATTGATTCTATAATTGTTTTTGTTGTTTAAATATAAAATTTCACGAATTCTTTATTCCGAAAACTATTCATTTTTTTTTTCATAAAACTGCCTTTTCAGACCAGGCGAACATCATCAACTTTCCTTTCTAATTTTCGCCCTTCTTTTCTCCCAGTATTTCCTTATCATTTCTGCAAGCCTTTCCTAACTTCCTTTCGACCACGCGGTACCCTCCCGTTTTTCTTTATTTTCCAAAAGAACCTTGATTTCTTTTAAGTTCTATCCTTATTGTTCTTTATCTAGGCAGTCTTTGTCTTTTTCCTCCCTCCTTAGTTTCACATACAGTCCTACGTTCTTGTATTCACGGATTTTGTCTTTTTTAGTTCCACTTATTCCTTGCTTACCGTGTGCCCGTAGAATTTTAGTCATCTGATTCTTATTTCGGTTTCCAGACCTCTCATATCCCTGTATATTTATATATTAACCTGTAGCCTGCCTCTGCTTTCTTTGGCCCATAGATTCTCCTCAGAATCCTTCTCTCTATTTTCAGTAATTTTTCAGGTCTAGCGAAACATGTCTTCATCCTTTAAAAAATTACTGGTTCTATGATCGTAAGCTATTCAGTTTATTTTAACTATAATATTTTTTCTGACAAAAAGGTATTTTATAATTACTCTAAATAAATTTTTTGTTAAATTATTAACTTTTGGTATAAAAAAACACCTCATTTATTATAATTAACAAACTGAAGATAGATAAGTCTATATGTTTGATCAATGGTGCTACGAGAAATATTCCTGGGATTATTGCAGATATTGTTCCCCTCCAGTTATTCTTCTTGGGAGACGGCAGGGATGAGAAAATTCCTGAGGAAAATGATGGTGTTGGAGCAGAGACTCGCACATGAGAGGCTAAGATGTCAGAAATAATGATGTGTAATTTGAGATCCATTCCTCTGACACATCTCCTTTATTATCCACGCTATGCTGGAAGAAGAAGAATAACTTCGATCATTTGTTGTGTAGTTTGTTTCGAAATTTAGAATTATATCTATGAACATACGTATAGTAACCATAGATTCTATTTATAACAATATGATAAACAAGTTGCTTTTATCATGAATGCATTAAATTAAATAATAATAATTAATATTGAGGAATTTTAGACTGCACATTCTTAATTGTGTAAAATATTAGATCCAAATATCCACTAGAGAATATAGGAGGTTATACAACGTGGAATTGCATAAACCGAATTAATAAAATATAATTGAATTATAGCATCGTGGTGTTTATGATGGGCTAGTAAAGCAATTGGGCTAAGTGACGAACGGATTTTAAAAAGATCTAGGTAGGAGTAGGTAGGACATTTGACAAATTAGCGATTTTAATACAAAATATTCTATTGAAAACGTATATTCAGGCATAAATGTCTTTTACCTCTATTTACTGAAGAAAAAACAGAGAGTTATATGAAAGCTATGATGACATGACGATCTCCTCTTTCGCCCGGTTACAGAGGATGATGTGGCTGGGTCACTTGCTGAGAATGGGAGGAGAAAGAAATGCTAGAAGAGTGTTCGAGAACTGCCCTGATGGAGTGAGGCGTAGAGGGAGACCCAGGGGCAGGTGGAAGGATAGCGTCCTGGGAGATCTCAAGAAACTGAGAATAAGTTCCATACATGCACAGGACCGAAGAAAATGGAGCTTGGAGATTGAGCATAAACTGGATGAATGGTCTAGCTAAACGAAGGGTCTAAAATAAGGGCAGGACTTAGTCAGAGCCATGTAAATTCAATTCAGGCCAATTGAGAGGAAATTTTGCTTCATTTGCATTTCTCTTATTAAGTACCTTATATACTCGTATCTATATTTTAATACTGTGTATTAAAATATATGTACAATATTATATAAATATAATATACTATATTTGTACAATTCATAGTCATGCGATCAATCATAACAATTTGAGGCATGTATATTTGAAAATATTCCCAGTTAAACATACAGTATTTACAGTTTTTTTTCTTCTAATATTTCAAAAAAACTGTTCGATATAAAAATGTAGCCATGAAGAGTCAACACACAAAAAAAAAGATTTGTTTCCCTACAAATGATGAAGTAATTTTGACTTTGACAAATGGGTGAGTGTATTGATTGGTTCGTAAAAAAGTTCGAAAACCCAGCCCTGATCCTGATGCGTGCTCCGAGACTAGCAAAACTAGCATTCTTTTTCATTCAGTTATCTTCAGAAATTCGCTTGCAGTGAATTCTAAGCCTAGCGTTGTCTATAATTATAGTAAACATCTTTCATTAGTTTGTACCTAATTTTTAACTAAAGTTTGAACATGTATTGAAACGGGTTACTGTTAAAACGGTCGAAGATGTTTTAAAAAATGAGTTGATTTTTTAAATTAACTCTAACTAATCCTCCAGATAATTAAATTTGAAAATTCATATTAAATCTTCATATGCTTCCAACAGATGCCAAAAAATATTTAAATTATAATTTCAATGGAAGTGAACGAATGATTGAAAGTATAGCTGAAAATGGTTAAACCTTTAAGTGTGCAAATTTTGGTGAAATAAATACTTTGTGAAAAAATAAATAATATGACAAATTTTAATCTCATTTACAATAATTGTTAATATTAAAAAATATACCTGTATACATAATATAGGACATATATAAATAAGTTTCAACTAAAAATGTATCTTTTTTTGTAGCATATATTGCTCTCTATACATTCATCACAAAAAGCTCACAGTCCATTTACCAGAAGTTTTCACCTCCATCTGTATTACTGAACGGATTATTTTTTTTTTAGATTGAGGCAGATAAATTATTTATTGTGTTCACAGTCGTGATTCGTAGATGTGGGCAAAGAAGACCCCAATGGGCACACCCAGCTTCAGTTGAAGTGGATAGATACCCTTGTTAGGGTACAAACCTAGCGGTTAAGTGCGATTTCTGCCAAATCGTATCATTTTTTAGGTCTTAGGGCTATATTATCTTCAAACTAAAGGTTCAATATTTCTTTATGATCTAGAATTAGTAACACGTGAAGTTCTTTTGAAGAAGAAAAAAAAGAATAAAATGGCTAATTAATTTGATTCAATTTTCATTCAAGTACTTCCATGACTGGTAAAAGTCCGAGACGTGTTTTAGTGGATTGCTTAAAGGGTGATTTCGGAGATAATCCGTGGACATATGTTTTTAATTTTATTTATAATCTCTTAAAAGGCCTACAAGTTGAACAGTAGACCTATTATGTTAGCTGACACAAGACAAGAAGTTATAATTGTTTTCACTCCATTATACAAGAATTCCGACAAGCGACTGACATTAACGGCGTTTACATTAATGCTAAGAAACAAGGTGTGGCTATGTGGGGCAGAAACAGGTAAGGCCTTAAAATCGCCTTAATGACAGCAGCTTATAAAGATGCAAATTCTTTTGATAATATTCAAAGCACCCGAAAGTTGAACGACCGCAAGGACGCGAGTACAAAGTGAAGAGTCATGTAAGGGCTAAGCGGACTATCCCTTTCCCTTAAAACTTCCTTAAAGCGTCCTTAAAACTCCCTTTATAGAGCCTCCCTTTATCCTTCTGTTTATTCCCAAGTTCTATAAAACTAAGTACTGCTGTCAGTAAACCGAAACTCCACAATAACACTTCAGCTTTTTGTTAAGTAAAGTATAGATTGTTTAAGGAAATGTCATATTTTTACGCATGATATATCCATTATAAATAACAATAAAAACAACACCATGAGTAATAAATCAGCTTTTAAAGAACCACCTCTATAGCGAAGGGCGTAAAGTTCAATAAATTGTACTGTTTATAAGCTAAGGATGTGCGGGTAGATGGTTAAACCGAGAATAAATAAATTAAGAAAGATTGTGACATTCCACAAAGTAGATTCAAGGTTGTAAACAGAATTGGTAATTTATCTACTGCAGCCGCTATCAAACAAGAGGCTTTTGTTTAGATCCGTGGCTCAGAGCTATACATGCTTAAACATTCTTATACATCTTGTACATTCATATTATATATACAAGTTCTTGTTGTGCCATACAATTACAACACATGAAAGGGCTTATGGGTAACAAATAAGTTTTTAGGTTTAAAAAAAACAAAAAACTGGGCCAAAGCCCGTGAGCCTAAAATGGTTTTGAACTTTACTACGTATCAATTTACTACGTATTCTGTTATTTTTTACCATACATTATTTTAATTTATATGTATCTTTTATAGTTAGCCATGAAGAAGATCTGCAATATGGGTCGAAATGTTGGCTTACCAATAAACAGTTCTCTATGTCTGTATAAGAGAATTTTCTTTACCTCCAGATGAACCATTTTCTTCCTGATATATATATGGACCACTAATGTTATTCAACAACCTACATTGGCTTAGTTTAATATTGATAAATTTTTAAAACATACTTCGTAAAGTCGCCCTTCGAAGGGGATCCTTCGAAGATCCCTATCCTAATTTTACCTGAATAAACACAATTTAGGACTTCTGCAGAAGCATCGCCTCAATACCCATAGCTGCACAGAGTGACTCTAAATGAATAAACATCTAACAATTCAAGGATTTATAAAAAACAAAAAAAAAAAATACGTACTGTAACCAACGAAGAGTTCAGGACATGGTAGGAACTATTTAAGCCAACCCTTGTTGTTCTTGTTGAGAGCTGATCAGTCCAAGATCAGGGTCAGCGGCCAGGTTTTATTTGAAAGAACCCACTTCTAAAGGCTAGGTAAGCCCCAGGTTTTGGTAACAACACGTGTGACAGTTGTAAATAAGTTGTTCTGCCACAACCGGATACTAACTAGGGGCCTTAGGTCAGTAGCTCCGAGCGTTACACGAAGATCTACCCCACTCCCGAGTATAAGGTCTTACTAAGGTAATAAGATACAATAATACAACTACGTTCTATGAAAGGTTTTGTAGGTAATAAGCGAATTTAAGGATTAAAATGTGAATACAAAAAAACTAGTTCACACAACCCATTAACCCTATTGAAACAATATAACATTAAAATAACCTGGCTACTGTTTCGTTAAAATAACATTCCTTGGTTCCAATAGATAGTAGAGACTGCACTTTTTCAAATCCAGTCTTTTTCGAAGAGTCAGCCAGGTTTTCCCCCTAATTAAAGCTAACTATTTATAGATGCTAGATGATCCACGGGAATTCAGCGCATTACAAATCACTACCCCACTCCCACATTTTTTTTTTAAGCTAATTCACAATAACGCGGTTTTGTAGGAACCTACAAAGCGTGTATATGAATATACAGCTTCGATGAATTAGTGGTTAAGTTGGATTTTTACCTAAATGAGTTAACTCATTAAGTTAAAAGGGTGGTTAGGTCACGCATTGTCTTGAAATGGAGTTATTCCTTATATTGCAGTTCTTTTCAAGCCAAACACTCTGAGAACGACACGATTTCGCTTCCGTAAATACAATTAACTGTCTCTCTGGACAAAAGTCGACAAATACAGTGTGGCTACTGTTACAATGTATAATGCATGTTTTTTCACAATCTGTTTTGATAAAGCAATCAAAAAACATGATATCATTAGGATGTTCATCTGATAGCCATGACCAGAAACAGAATATTATGTTGATTAAAATCCAACTCAGTGTAATGCCCAAAAAGGGCAGTGGAGTATAGAACGCGCCAGTTGGGGACTTTTCATTACATTCATTCCCTGAATGCTCTTTGGCTTTCATCTCCCCTCTATATTCGCTTATCAACCCCGTCTGCCAGTTTTCTCTGAATGACAAATTTTAATTACTCAAATTATCTGTTGTTTGAAGTTACAAAAAGAAAAAGACTTAGTAAGTAACCCTTGATCATGTTCGTTTTTAAAAATTCTTCCGTGTCTTTTTTATTTCGTTGTTATTTGTTTTGTGTCAAGGATATAAATCGTTTGAGGCTTTCAGGTTCAAAAGTGGATAACCCCTAAATTTCAAAAATTTACGTTATCACATTTTCAATTGATCAACCAATTTTGTAAAACACGACACTTTGCCGCCTTATTTCTCATCGTTTTAGTCTGGTACTGAATCTGAACTTTTGGGAGTATGAAATATTGCTTGGCTTGACAAAGAAAAATCCGATGTATTTATGTAGATTATTTACACAATTTTAATTTCTTTGAAATATTTAAAAACATTTTTTAAAAAAAATTATTTTGAATCTACATATAATAATAATTTACATAATTGCAAACATTCATGAGATCAATTATTCCAAAGGAATCTTTGGACCTTATTTTTCTTCAAATTTACGTCCGAATATCATCTAAAAATGTCTATATAAAAGAGAACAATAGATTTTTATTCATCTACCTCTCATAACATATTAGTAGTCAATAATTTTATAATAAAATAGTTTTGTTCAATATTATGAAAATGAGATAAAAATGATCATGGAGTATTCATATTTATGATATTTTATTTAGAAGTTTAACACATGACTAAATATTTTATACTAGAATATGACTTTTATTTAGTACTATTAATGGCTAAGCCAATAAGCTTATTAAAGAAGTTCCTCTAAGATGTGAAAAAAACATGATAAAATTCTAATTATAATATTTTAGTTGTGTGTTTATTTAACAGCACTTTATGCTGCTATTGCTAATAGGACGATGCTACAGTGGGGATCCTTAATTCAGCCTATTCAGGTATAATTAGGGTAAGAATCTTTAACGAGTACTGAACACCACCCACGGACAACCATTTTACGTCCCCTGCGAAAGAATACATAACCAAGGATTTAATACTTCCGTTAAAAACCCTCAGGCCACCTGGCCAGGCTGCGAATCGGCGATTTTGTTCATGGTAGATAGTTATGACAAGCATTACACTACAAGCGATCCCTTATTTTTGTTGGGTTTCTATACATCCATTTCATAGTTTGAAGGCAATAGTTTGCCCATCGGGTACAGAACTGAGTAAATAAATAGCTTGGAACACGTATTACAAAAAATTTAACTTTTTCCAAAAAATATCAAATAAAACATATTAAAAAAAATAACGGTAACCGATACTTCTCTGTTCGATTCGATGATGATTTTTAAACAACGATTAAAAAACGATTCGTTTGTTTCTAATCTTTAAAAAAGAAAAAAGAAAATATATACTGGTAAAAAAAATATTAGCCATCTTGATAAACCAATCGTGTCACATACGTGCAACATTTCACTGTCACACAGCGAGCACAATGACATTTTCATCTTGAGAAGCACACACTCTGTGACAGCCCCATCCACTACTTATCAGTTGGGGCACGTGAAGCTACCGACAGTCACGTGTGTAGTTCAAGATGAAACTCCGTTTGCGGTCTTCGGCTAGTATCTGGAAACTTTTTTAGGGAATCGTTTAGTCAGAGAGAACTTAACTCGATGAGAAAAAAATACTAATTAATCCAATATTATATTTGAATTTGTTATAATATATATTTCTTTAAATCAATAAGCCAGAGTTAAAAAAAAAAATATATTGAAATAGTCTAACACTAGTTAGATGCTTAAAAACTCTAATATTTGTTTATATGAAGTCATAAATAGGAATGAAGAATGATAAAAAGGAACGCGTTTTTAAATTCTTGTTGGTTAATATTTTCTGTTGATTTGTTATTTAATAAACAATTAATATTTTTATTGGAATAATGAATGATAGCCATTCTTTTCAAGTCATTCTTTCAAGAAGTCTGGGATATGAAATTCAAATGATTACGGATTAGAAAAATTTATAACTTCAAAACCAACGGTTTTTATCACAAATGAAAATGTCACCGTTTATCGTATTTGTGGAGACAAATATGCGGAAATTCGGATGGGTGCATGCGAGGCATAATTTTTAAATATAAATACAATATACATAGTAATATACATAAAAAAACAGTGTGAAGAAAAATTAACACCATAAAAAAAGAGAGAAAAATATTAAATCAAAAGCTACAACTAAGAATGTTGGCAATTATGCTAAAATGCATACTAAAGACAATAACATTATAATTAAACTAAACATACAAGATTTGTTTGTATCTTTTATATCTATTCCTGAAGAAGACCTGCAATTTGGGTCGAAACATTGACTCAATTAAATAGCTCATTTCTGTTTTAGACAGTACTTCTCTGACTTCCACCCTGACCAATTTCATCCACGTATTTGTGTTCAACAAATATCATTCAAGTTCAATAATTTATACATAATACAAAGTACAATTATACTTAATATTACAAAAACAGGTTAAATTTATATGGTTGATGTAATTAGTATTTAATACACCGCAATTTGCTAAACTATAAAATATTAATACACAGAAAAAACAAAACATTTTATCCCAAACTGTAAAGAACTAACTGTATTCACTTAATTACAATCCTATCTTAGGGTCATATTTTTTCATATCTTTTCTTTTGATCACAAGGATCATATCTTTTATTTTCAAATAAAATATTTAAAAAAATTATAACATCTAACAATAAAATAAAAGAGATAATTTTTAACGATTTTATTTCAAGTTATTTATTTCTATCTAGGGACCTATGTTAAGAAGAAGTTAGTTGGTCATTATCTTTTGTTCATTGTATAATCTTAAACAAGAAGTGTATGGATACACATTCCCAATGAAGAAAGCTAATCTAAAAAAAAAAGAAGAAGAAAAAAAAACAACTGCATATTCAAATAACTAAGAAAGAAGACTAACCTTCATAAATATTGGTACCAATTGTGGAAAGATAAATAAGAAACAAAACACCATTCTTAAAACACAGTGGCGAGAAGGGAATAAGATGAATGAACGGTTTCCACGCACAGAACCTGTTGTCCGCATAATTTTACTCCCTTCTCCAACAGCTTTCATAACAAATAAAACTTTAAACTAGGCATATTTTATGAAAAGTGCCATGGAACAGACACAAATCAAAATAAGTGACTTTAAAAATTAATTATTAATATTTTAATCTGACAAGCCACGGATGGACCCAATGGGCTGTACAGAAACTCTTGTTAACCCAGCCTCTATAAAATGGGTACCCGTAATTGGAGAAAAAAAACTGGCTGTTGATCGTAATCTAGGCCAAATCACTTTCTAGCAAAACAGTAGTTTCTACCATGTACTTTTTTTTTATATACTTACATCTAACAGAGGACAAATAATAACAACCAGCAGAGATTTGTACATACCGAACAACAATAACAATTGCAATTATATTAATATACAATATATCTTATTAAAAAATTTTAATGATTTTTATTAAAAAATTATAATAAATTTTATTAAAAAATTATAATAATTTTAATTAAAATAAAAAAATATTTTTGCATTTGTAGGTACGTACGACGAAAAATGTTAATACAAGTTATTATTTTAAAATTGAGGGAAGAAGTTGGCCTCGTTCTTATTTGAGTACTACCGAGGTAGTTTTCTCCCTGCCTTTACCTCAAGTCATTACTTATCTTTTACTCTACTTATATGTTGTATAATTATAACGCATTGTAAATTTCAATAAATTAATTTAAATAGTTTTATCTATACATATAAAATGCTTTGTCCTAAATGACTGACGGATCAACCCACAACCTAAACCGCTGATCATAGAGACCTAAAACTTGGAGGGTGTTCTTTGTATGACGTAGGCATCCGATAAGTAAGGGATCCGATTTTCCGAAATTCTACAGTGAACAAGGGGGCAAACGTTTGTAATAAAAAAAAGACGCAATTTTCAAAGCGAGCGCCATGAAATTTTAGATTTAGCTTCTACATTAAAAAAAAAAGAAATACGTGTTTTTTATTTTTTGAAAATCGACCCATAAAAAAGGAAAATACGGGAAATCGTATCATGTTATCTACATAAAAGAGTTCGTCCTGACTGAAAAGACCATCGCAGAACCAAATCGGCATAAGCTATAGACTTGAAATTTGGACAGTAGGTAAATTTTATAAGGCCAACGCGCACTAGGAAAGGATTTTTGAAAATTCGTCTCCTATGAGGGTGAAAAGGGCATCATCATGAAATTTTACATTTAGCTTCTTACATTAAAAATAAAGATATGCCTGTTTTTATTTTTTGAAAATCGACCCGTTAGCAAATAAAATACGGGAAATCGTAATATGTTAATTTAGAGATGTAAAAAAAAAGTAAGCAGGCTTTACATTTTAATACAATAATAATTCTATTCAAGATTTTGCAAAATCAACGCCCCAAGATATTACAGTTTTGGATAGTACATGGTGGATTTCAATAGAAAACTTATTGATAGTTCTGTAATTATGCCATTTAATATTTAATAGGACAGTTTATTAAAATATATCAACAAAGGGATGAGCATTGGCTGATTTTACAAATGCTTTAGGTCATTGTTTGTAATATGGAGTTCATTTATGGAATTAAAAATTAACTCTCCGTTTAATCTCAACATAAATTTCATCTTGAAATCGACGCGGACGAATTCGCTGGCAAAAGCTAGTATATATATAATACAGCTTACAATGCCTGTATTGTTATTCTATAGGGACTTGTCCCAGAATAAATAAAGACATTATTATTTTATATATATATATATATATATATAGGAAGGAACGCAATTATACAAGCTATATAGAATCCCCCCATATGGCATCAAGGCAACCAACCCCTTGTACACGTGTAGCCTACGACCCTCTGACGTACCTCTTTAATTAATTAATCTAATGAAAACAGGAATGCCCTCAGTAACTGACTGCTACAGTTCCAAAAAGTTCTTAGGCCTTCATAGGTCGTAAATTAAGTCATTTGCTGGTTAATGTAGCGAGTTCTGCAAACCATTTGCTTTGGGGTCTGGCCAATGCTCTCAGAAAAAGTCTTAAACTTTATTTTAATTGTTCTTTCTTTTAATTTTAAAATTATATCCAAGGTTTAACTACCGACCTATCATATATTTTCCGTCCCTTAACTTATTTATTATTATTAATAATGATTACACATATATAAAAAAAGCTTGTATCACTATAACCCATGAAGGATCTTGGGTTCCGTACGTAGTAGAGAATGTACTGTTTCTAGGAAAAAGCAGGGATGTACAGGTAGGTAATTTACCCGCTTAGTCCAAGCTCAACCTTCAGGTTTTACCCTCCCAATGAAGCGCACCCTTTTCATGGAGATAGGATGAGACCCTGGAGGGTCTTTAGATTCCACAGGAATAATTATATATGTATATGTATGTCAAAACTGGTTTATTCGTTTTCATTCCGGAAATTACTAGGCAAAAGATGAACGTTGCCCTGTCTGGGGCTATTCGTTAAAAAAATCAATATAATATTCAAAAAATCAAAGTTATCTTATAGATATTCTTTCACGCTCATCGACAATTAAACAATTTTTTACCATTAATATTATAATGTATACCAAAAGAATAAAAAATAGAAAAAAATCGTGCACTATAACCTAGAAACTAGTACTTGTGCAAACTTTGGGTTGAGTACAAGGAAGAAACTACTCTTTTTAAGGCAACGATAGTGCAGGATGGTGATTTGGCCAAGATCACTCAAACACCAGGTTACCACAACTAAGGTTTCCTAATTTAAACAGGCTGGATGAGCTCCCATTTAGATCACACAAATGTAATTTAACGAATTCACCAACTGTTTATGTCTTATTAACCAACATGTTTCCACAATAAATACTTCGCATCGATATCCTTCTGCAATGGACTTATGTGTTATAATTTATATTACATAAATAACTCAACGAAAATTGTAAGAATACAAAAAAAAATCTAGAGAATTCCAACAAAAGAGGTAGTAGTGGTATTTTATAAAAAATGTTTTTCTTTTCTTTGTATCTTAAACATGAAACGATAAAGATGTAAAAATATTATGTTATTTGCCTGAAGAAGAAAGGAAGTGTTGAGACTGTTAAAGTTATCACGAACCAAGGTTTTTTTTTTCTTCGTTAGCAACCGAGCGAAACAACTAGGCGGGTTGTGTTGCTGATGCTGCGTTGAGTGCGCTTGGACAAGGTCGTGGCGTCTTGGTAGCTCGTAACTTAAACAATTCATAGGTTGACCTTCAATTAATTTAAAATTTAATGAATTAGTAATATATATATATATATATATATATATATATATATATATATATATATTAGTAATTTTATTCCTTTTGCTAATAAATAATTGATCAATATTTAAGATTAATTATTGTTTGATCTCCACCCTGACCATTTTCTGCACCAAATTTATACGGTTATCTAATAATTAATTTAACATATTTTCCTTTTTTTCTGTAGGCTTTCATTCGATTTTTTAAAAATTGACTAAGAAATTAATTAACAATGAGTTAACCTAGTATGGTTTATATATTTTTAATTTTCTATTTTGGTAATTATTTAAATATTTTTATTTTGAAGAGAAAAGAATTTTCCTGGCCGGGATACTCTACCAACTAAGCTACCAGGGCTCGAAACCAGGACAGGCAAATCCACACCGATCCCACAACCCCAGCCAGCACCCGCAATTTTTGCGATGTTCATATAGGGAAGAATGTTCATTGAACATTACTTTAATTGGGATCTGGTTGACGTACATCAATGTTATATTTATAATTTTTTATTTTATTGCAATTAGTTATATCCCTATATAAATAATCGCTAAAATTACGATTGTGCTGGGGATGTGAGATCGGTGAAGAGATTGGATTTGCCTGGCCTGGTTACGAGCCCTGGTAGGTTAGTTGGTAGAGTACCGCGCTAGAGATGTGGAGGATCCGGGTTCGAATCCCGGCCAGGACAAATCTTTTCTCTTCAAAATAAATATATATATTTTGTATGAGTTCATCTCACATTGGTATTTATAATGCTATTCTAGAAAAATTATTACAACTATACTTTAGAGTAATGGTTCGGATGGAGAACAATAATAATTTCTTAAACAGTGAAACGATTTATTATAAACCGAAGATTCGACACAGCTTAACCTGTTAATGACGTTTCGAGACTATATTGTTCTCTTAATCATACTTTAACAGTGATGAAAACTGCCTTATACTAAATTATGTTAAATAACATACTGGTCCACAAATAAAACTGACACTTGTACGAATTCAATACATAAATTAATTAAAATAATCGAGAGGCCCGTATCACCCGATATTACGAAGAGTTGAAGTGGCTTCACCCTTCGTATCGCCGTAAATACTTCCTAGCATTCTTTCTTTACCAAGTTATCCAATCCAGCCGACCATCATCGGTCCACTCCCGGAACACCCGTTCTCGGCTCTCAGACCTATATACAGCATCCCACCGATCAACTGCTTTTGATGGAGCTTTCCTTATCCAATCCTCGTCTCTTTGGAACTCGTTACCTTCTCCCATTCGTCGTTCCAATAATCTTTCAACCTTCAAATCCCGTATATTCAATCAACTTATATCCTTACAATTCCCAAAAAATCGGAATTAATATACTCAGTTTTCAGCTTAAAATTTTCTAACTGATAAATGAATGATGTTTATATGTAATATATGAAATTGTCGTGTCACAGTGTTTGTAACAGAACTCCTCCGAAACAACTTGACCGATTCTTATGAAATTTTGTGTCCATATTCAGTAGGTCTGAGAATAGGATGTAAACTATTTTTCATAGCCCTAAGTGATACGTGCTGGCCATTATTATCGATTAAGCGTCGATCGTAGCAGTGACGCTTGATGATATGTTGTAAGGGCATGTCTGTGTAAATCCAAGTTCACAAACGAAAAAGCGGACGGGAATACTTTTGGTGGCCGAATAACTTCGAAATTTCCAGAATTATTTCAGTTCTTGGCCTGTACCTCCTAATCATTGCGTTTTAGGGAAAACACAAATGACCATCTTTAAATAAGATAAAATTTGCAACAATTTGAGCCCAAATGCAGCTCAGTAGGTCTAACAGATCCTGAGTTAAGTTGCAATCATTTAATAAGTAGCCGGAATCTTATCTCTATCTAATATATAAATCCACCATTTGAATCCACCAATCATGGAATCTTAAACGTTTGGTCATCAAAAATATCACGGCGAATGTTATTGAAGCAGCAATGTTGACTGGAATCTTTAAAGGAGAAGTCGTCCTGTAGCTACCCATTCCAATGATACCATCAGACCGTTTACAGATCACCCAAAATACTGTTCAAAAGACTTCAATTTGATATAAGCTTGACTTTTCTTATCACCATCAACAAGTCTTAAGGTTAGACAATGTTCATTTGCTGTTTGGACCTTGAACATCCATGTTATTTCTACCTTTTTCTCCTATGGACAATTTTATGTTGCACGCTCACGTGTTAGTAAACCATCTAATCTATTAGTATTAGCAAAGGAAAGATTAAAAAAAAATATTGTGCATCGATTAACGCTCAATCAAATTGAAATAAATAGTTATAATTTAAAAAAATATTATTAGCCATAATTAAAAATCAACCATGATATACCTCATTCATTAATCTAATATTTATATTTTATTAGTTAGGAATTTTGTAAATTCATTTATTCATTAGATACTGTACTTTGATATAAGATGAATAATGTGTGAAATCAAAAATCTACTTAATTCATTTTTTCCTTTCATTCTTTGTTTCTTTAAAATTCAAATTTTAACGTAATGTATTTTTAAAACTATTACAACAGCCACAGCAACGCGTGGCCGGGTCAGCTAGTATAAGTATATTTATATCATTATTTATGTATATTTATATTGTTGATGCTTCACTCATCCAGTCAGATATTTTTAAAAACAAGTTATATCAGTTGATATTGTTCATATTTGTGTTTCATTTTCTGCTTTGTTTGTTCCTACTTGAATTTGTAATTTGCATACGTATGTAATTATCTATTGTTTCTCGCTGTACAATTATTGTAATCTTATTTCTGTTATTTTTTCATTCTTGTACTCAGTTTTTTTTTTTAATGTTTTCACTGGAGGTAATTCGCATTTTTTTTCTCATTAATTCTTTCTCATTTGTAAATTTAATGGTAGTAATTAGTATAATGTAATCCCATTATAATCTAAGACATAATAATACTCTGTATAGAAACCTGTATTGTTATTCTAAAAGGACTTGTCCCAGAATAAATTAATAATTTATTATTATAATTATTATTAAATTATACTCACTAATTGATGTCGTAATATTCACTGCTACACCAGTAAGTAAAAATATGTGTTCAATGTTACCTGTATCGTGTAATTATTGCTCAAGACTAATGATTGCTGTAATATGTAAAGGATTTGTTCTTTTCAGATAGTGTAAGTATTGGCATGCATTGTTTGGTTATTTAGTCTATTATTATAGGTAATAAACTATAATAACAGGTTATTATTATAAATTTAATAGTGTTTATTATCGTACGTATAATTTTATAAGAGTTTACTAAATATGAATAACACAAATTAGACCTAGTATATCCATTTTTTTTTTACAGCGCAATTATTATATTTTTCTGCAGTGAACATATCTTTCATATTTCAATTGAGACTATTTTTTTTTATGGTATATTATTTTTGGAGTATGAAATTTAAAAGTCTGTATTGTTTTTCTGAAATGTGTAGTGAGAGAGGTTTTTCCCGGTTTGTTTGGGTTTTCTATTATTGAATTGCAACTATATTTGAGCTTGTACATTCTACAAAACAGTGATAAATAATCTATCATTTAGATAGAATTTTTACAAATTTTCTGAACTTAATGAAAAAAGTCTATATTCTATCAATGATCACCCACTAAAATAGATTTTTAGCTCTCGAATGTTATGAGATATACGATATTTTTATTCTGAAGCGCAGGTTGTTTCGCAATTCCGAACCCACGCCTTGTTTTCTGTTTTGTTCTCGCTACAGCTACCTACTCGCGAAATTTACATTTTTCCAATTACGAAAAGTATTCAGAAGAAACCATTATCCTTAGGACGACCTTGCTAATCGGATACCATGGCCTATTTATACTCGCTCATTGAGCAGTTTAGCATACAATAGCAGGCTTGTGCTATTGTTATTAATCGCCGGAATAATTTCATGAGCTAAATGGCTATGATCTAAACGGAATGGAAGCTATTAGATAGGCTAATTATCCTATCACTACTCTCAGAGGCGTAATCAGAACCAACTGCGATAATTAAAGAGATCACTTAAAGCCTCCACAAGGCAACAGCGGATATTTAAAAAAATTAATTGCAACAATTTTTGTTATACTTAATTTTTTTAAAAACCCTGTAATGGTACCACTACTACCATTAAGGGGTTTTGGGTTAACCATTAAATGGTAGAAACTACTGTTTCTAGGACCACGAATAAGCAGGACGGTGATTTGTCCAAGATCACGCTCAACAGCCAGGTTTTTACCTAAATACTGATTATCCATTTTGTCGACGCTGATGATTTTGTCGATGGTGAGCCCAAGAAGAGTATTTTAATCCATCTGTCGCGGTTAATAGATTAAATAATTTAGTTTAAGTACATGTCGGAGACTATACTTTTTCAAAGACATCGGTTGTGCTAGGGTACAACCTTTTAAAATCTGAGAGAATGGATCCCTGGAAAATCAGCAGGTACCCACAATACCTTCCTATGACTTTAAACAGATTAAATAATTTATATGTCACAGCGGGAATTCGTAACATAGTGCTCAATGGCACAGCTCCATACGTACATCAATATCCCACTCCTCACTTACAGCATAGTAACTCAATGTTCTACACACTGAGCTGCACCTCTCCCTTATTTTCAACGTAATCTAAATAAAAAACATTCTCCAATAATTTTTTTCTTTCTCTAAAAATATTCAACTGCTAAAATAAATTTGATGGAGCTGTAATAATTAGAAAATTCATCTATTAGTTGTCCATCACTTTCAGTTAAAAATAAACATATCAACCAAATAAGAGAAATAGACTATTTTTAAATCCATTCAATGCCAAGGAGTGAACAATGTAGTTGAGTATGAAGAGGGCTGAGTTTCTGTAGCTGCATGTAGAATCTTCTGGGGCTAACCCAGAGTCAATAAAGTGGGTACCGTTTAATAGGAGAAAACCTGGCACTTTAGCATATTCCTGCACAACTGTTGGCTTAGAAAATATTTCAAATTCTATCATATCAGTCCTTTCATCGTAGTGGGGCTGGGTTTTTTTGTCATTCGGCATATTTGTAGTGACGAAATAAGTATATATTTTTATTTTTTGGTTTATATTCTTTTCATTAAAAATATATTACACCCAGGAGATTTATATTAAAATTCAAAAACTCGTTTCGTTCAAACCGGTCAAGTTGCGGAGAGATAAACGGAGCATTAAGATGAATTGATTAAAGAGATAAAAATCCGAATATTTAAGAGAGTTTCTAGAGACAAGACAGTGGTCTTTATCGCGTTGGTCTCTGACTGTTTCACTTCGAACATCTATAGATCATTTTAATTTGATTTAATTTTTAATTTTTAATTTTAATTTTTAATTTTTAATTTTAATTTTTAATTTTTAATTTTAATTTTTAATTTTTAATTTTAATTTTTAATTTTTAATTTTAATTTGAATTAACTTTTTTATTTCAAAATCCATTAATTGAAAATCAATCCTACAAATTTAGATTAATTCAATTTAATACAAAAAACAAAAATAAATTCAACCAGGCAGTCACGAGGAATGCCAACAGGAGTGAAAACTCAAAACATTGGAACTATTTTTCTTTCTTTTTTGAATCTTTTATTTTATTGTCAGATCTTATAATTTTTTTAATATTTTTAAATATTTTGTTTCAAAAGAAAAGATATGACCAGGACCGGGACTCCCACGTTTCCGTTTATGATTCACTGCATTTTCTGTATTGAAGAGTCCTAAATTTGAAATATTTCAATTAAATATTGTTGTTTTATCTTTTTAAAACGATGCATTTCATTTTATCCATATAAATTCAATAACTGTGCTATACTTTGCGCCATAAAGCTTATAGAAGCCAGAAGCAGTTGCTTTGTGATTAGCCAATTTTCAAAAATATTTATAATTTAACTGATCTAGTACTACAAAATACTAACCAAAAAGTAGTTCCGAGATCCTTTCCAATGGCAACATCGATAAAATATTATACCAGTAAAATGTTTTTATGCAATAGAGAGATTTTTATTTTTAGAGACATTCAAGATTTCCATTCCATTTTAAATACTAATATTACGATAATAAAAAAATTGTATATCTTAACAACAAACGATAATTTATTGATAATATTTACAGGCTTTAAATAATTATTTCTTTCTTTCTTTTCCCGCTTTAATGTTTCGTAATAATAAAATTCCGAACTAATCGAAATATACAAAATCTTAACTGAACATGAGAAACCTGAAAGACAATAAATCACTGATAACGTTTATCATTTCTATCTGGAAACGGGTCATTACTCATAAAAGTAATTAAAATAATGGTAATTATTAGTTGGAAGAATAGATAATGAATCTATCAAAGAAGATAAGGCTGAGTCATATTGCGAAAACAGATAGCAATTCCAATAATATAGGCAATAATTTGATTGGGGATATAATTACAAAGTAATTTAAGAAAGAGTATTTATTATTCCACGGAAAAAATATATATAAAAAGAACATCAGGAGTACCGTATTTTTGAGGAATTTTTAGTTATTCCGTTCTGTTTTCAAATAAATCCTGTGTTTCTGTGTTTCTTGTTTTATTTGTTCTGTGAATCCTTGTTTGAATTCGTAGCCTATAATTTTGGTGAAAATGTATTTGTTTAGTCTTTCCTCGTTCATCCTCACCAAGTGACCATAAAATCTGAGTCTTCATACCCTCATTTCTGTTTCTAAATCCCGTATTTCACAGTAAATTTCTTTGTTAGATTTAACCCTTTATCAATATTCACTGTCATGCTTAGCCTAGGTGTACAGCTTAATCATAGCATCTGTTTGCTTATAGTGTTTATTGGTGTACAAACAGATACTTAATGATTAAGCTGTAAATCTAGGCTAAAATAGTGGAGAAAATAATAAAGAAAGATTATGCGCATAATATAACAGTCAGCTATTTGTTTTAACTCTTCATTTTTCATTTGTTTTTCCTATTTTGATAAATTAAAAATTAATGAATAGAAAATAATCAGAAATTGTCTTTTCGAAACCTTGTTCTTAATTCGATGGCATTGATGCAATGAACAAATATCAAAAAGAAATATATTTCGAATTGTGCTTAGCAGATCAACATAAAAAAAAATATATTATTTAGTTTAGGTATATTAAATAGAATACTGTAGTTGAACGAAATATTGAAAGCAGAATGCGTCGTTCCTATTACGAGAAAAAATAAATAAAATATAATGAATATTGGATATAAGAAAAATAAATATGAAAAAGTATAATTTTTTGAAAAATATCATTTAGTAGAGTAAATAATATTTTTTAATATTACAGAATAAAATAAACATTTATTTATTACAGAAGATAAAAAAATGTTTTTGAAATTTCCTATGTATCCCTAGGACCCAGAATTTTTTCCATATAAAAGAGGCAATTGGCTGCTACAATCTGAGACCATTGCAATATATATTTTTTTAAATGACCATTCTTGAATCGAAAGAATATGCTTAAATATTGCTAATCCCTACCTATATATTTAAAAATTATAATTTTAATTTTTAGTAAACAAACTTTAAATTTACATTTTTCTCTTTACTACAATAAATATTTTTTTAAATACAAAAAGTATCTGGATTCTTCACCAATCAGCATTGATATGAAGGTTTGGGAAACTACCAATGATATTTTTTATAAATTTATATACAAAATAAAGAATAGATAGGTAAAATTTCGAAATTGAAAAATAATAAAAATAAATCAAAGCCACCTATCCTGTAAATAGAACATACAGACACTCTTCATGTGAGACATGTCCTTGGAAGAGATCTGCTTTGACAGGAGTCACATGGTCCCACTTTGTAGGTTATTATCGTCCTTGCTAGTCAGGACATACTTTTTTCATCAAATATTTTTTTTTACGTTCCGGGTGCATTATTTTTTTTCCGCTAGTCACAACATGGTCCAGATGCTTGCCTTGTCGCCGACTAGTAATCTGACAAATTCCTTTATAAAAAGAAGATTGAATTGGGTGCGTTGTTGACCTGTGCATATATTTATATATTATATAAATACAATATAACATAATCTAAAGTATATATATATTTATAAAAGAAAAAACTGTAACACTACTATTTCTAGGACAATAACTATACAGAGAGATGGTTTGTCATAGACCACACTCAACCACCAGCTTTCCTTCCAATTAAAGTGAACCTACTTAAGAAGCTGGATGAACCTTGGTAGGGCCTGTAGAACCCATTTGGTCTATCAGTGGCTGTTAATAGATTAAATAATTTATTATATATTCATTGAATCTGGAACCTTCAGTATAGCAACTCAATGGAGTAAACCTGTTCCACTACAACCCATGAACGGAGTTCAGTACATGGTAGAGACGGTACTGTTTCATGAACAACGGTTCCGTAAGAAGGTGACTTGTCCTAGGTCACGCTCAACCGCCAGATTCTCCCCCCCCCCTTATTTTGGGTACCCTATTTTTATAATATTTTATAGAGGCTGGGTGAGCCCCAGGAGGATCCTATAAGATCCATCTCCGGACGCAAACAGGCTAATTAAAAGTCTTGCCCGCAGCGGGATTTGAACCAGGATTTCCGGCATGACATCTCAGTGCTCTACCACTGAGCCATTCCGTCCCCTAAGAGCAGTAACCTCTCAGCTTTTTTATATTAATAACAGATCCCTCATCAACGATCTTGTTAGTCTCCTCTTAGTGTCCTGAGGCACGAGATTCGTTTTAGACCTGAGACAAACTATGTTTATGTTGACAAATAATAATGAGCTGTTATTAATCCTCTCTTTCTTTGAGATATTTACTACCACTCCAATTGAACGATCATCAGTATGCCATCAAATATGACCATGATAACACAATTTTCTTACAATTTTTTTTATGAGTTTAAATTTGAACACTCGGCAGTCCAGCTGCAAGAGACATTACCACCACATTAGGGAAACGGTGTTGTAACGAACGGACCATTCGCCGATGGTTTGAGACATTTTCAGCTCATCACACAGACTAGTTCATAAATTATTCATTTATCTTTTCTACCCAAAGTTGAAACCATTACAGCCACATTGTACTACAGGAATACTGACATAATGCAACCTGCATTGGTAAATCGGAAGGGACATATACTGTTACATGACAATGCCAGACCTCAAGGAAAGCGTCCTTAAGGAGAGGATTTATAACAGCTCATTATTATCTGTCAACATAAACATAGTAAACAACGGAAGTCTAATAATTACTCCTTGAGTTTAGAAGTATTAAAAACGGATATTTCATATGAAGCGATCCATTTCATATGAAGTTAAGTAAAATTTCGCATTTTTTTTATCGATAATCTTTACAATTCAGGTAGGATTGTGGGAGTATTATTGATATATATATATAAATAATTCTAACGTGGACATGACAGTAAATAAGGGAAGAATAAACAACAGATAAGACTACTAAGAAGAGGAGCTGAAAGCTGCCAATAGCAAGAGACGTCGGGTTCAGAGAAAGGAAGGGAGTGGAGCAGATGTTGAGGAAGAGTGGGTGTAAATATTGATAAAGGATTATGTAAGGGTCTTCTATCGGTCCCTTATCGCGATCCTCCTCGTCCATCGTTAACGTGGGCTGATAGGGTCCAGAGGTAAACACTGCTCAGCTATAGGGACATCGGTGTAGGGCCAAAATGTGTGTGTTCACTCGTGTTTAGGAGCAAGTACAAAAAATATATTTTTAAAAATATCCAGCAAATAATAAAAATAATGCCTTAAAAAAATATAACTCATAACAAAAACTAGGACCTACTATCGAACTAATACCTAGGATAGTAGAAGGATTACAGAAAACCAACTTTAAAGATACTAGGCTTATAACAAAATCACCATAGTATGTTAATTGAAAACTTTTCACACTGACTTAAAAATACCATTACATACGATCATACAACACTTTCAATAAAAACTACACCGACAACCAAACATACTAATAGAACAAATGGGCACAACTCTCATGCCTGAGAACTCTAGGAGGAGAGCAAAAAGAAACTGGATGAGAGATCTATTAAAAAGAGAGATTAAATAAAGCCACTGGAGAAGCTAGTGGATTAATATATAAAGAGAAAAAAAATATTTCGAAAACCAAAAAGCATATAGAATATAAATAGAAGTGTATAAATGTATGTGGTGCAGTAATAGTTAGAATGTAAAATATTAAGTTAATGGGGAGTAGGTCTCGGGTTCGAATTTGGTTCTGGCAGATAAAATATTTAATTTGTTTACAATCAAGTATCGACTCTGTGGGATCTGTATCCCCTCCTTGGACTCATCCAGCTCAATGAATGAGTATTTTTAATGGGGGGGGAGGGGAAATCTGGTGGCTGAGTGTGATCTCATGTGCTCAAGGGCAAACTAGTCAATTTTTTCATCCAAGTATCCAAGTAGGAAGAGGATCCAAGTATAATTGATATTGGTGTAGTTGTTCGCATAACAGCTTTCTTTGCCAAAGGGCGCCTTTTCGCAGTCCGGTAGTTGGCCCTGGATTTTTTAAAGGCAGAAAGAAATCCTTAGTTATGCCTCCCCTTGGAACTAAAATGGTTCTACCGAGTCTCTTCGATGTCAGGTACTCGTAAAGATTCCTATCCTAATTGAACCTGGACAGGCGAAATTTAGGAGTCCCACTGTAGCATCGTCTGAATAGCCATTGTAGCACATATTGACTTTAAATGAAACAAACCTTTCCATATCATATTTATAAAGTAATCATTTCACCTGGTAGTTGAGGAGGAACGTTGGTCTGTACACACTCCTGATACAGAAACTCCTATCTTCGGAGACTATCTTAGAGGACCAGGTTGGAGGTGGACATTGGAGAGAAAGGAGACGCGGTACTAACTAAAGTTTTCGCAATTATATATCTTTCTTTAAAAAAAAGAACAATTTTAAAAGTTGGCGTTTGAAATCGCATATTCACCATGAATTTTATTTATATCATCCGTAAGGAGATAGTTTTCCTTGCTTCTTTTCAAGGATTTTGTTTGTTTATTTTATTTATATATTTTTGTTCTTTATTTTTATGTAATAATGGTCCTCTGCTAAGTGAGTGGTCCGACGGAGGAGTGTGGGAGCGGTGAAAGGAGCGGACAAAGATAAGAAGAGCCCTTTAGCGGATATCAATTGGTCATAAGATGCCGCGGACCAGTCATCCAGGTGCAAGAAGGCGGCAGTAAACATATCTTCAGGAGGGTAGCCCACGCCGATGACCTGGTTAGTACCGCGTCTCCTTTCTCTCAGATGTCCACCTTCAACCTGGTCCATTAAGATAGTCTCCGAAGATAGGAGTATCTGCATCAGGAGTGTGTACAGACCAACGTTCCTCCTTAACTACCAGGTGAAATGGTTACTTTATAAATATGATATGGAAAGGTTTGTTTCATTTAAAGTCAATATGTGCTCCAATGGCTAATCAGACTAATGGGATTCCTAAATTTTGCCAGCCCAGGTTTAAGTCATCGAAGAGACTCGGTACAACCATTTTTACTCCCTTTAAAAAATCCTGTGCCACCTACCGGACTGCGAAAATGCGACCTTTGGCATAGAAGGATCTTATGCTAAACACTACACCAAAGGTGACCCCTAAGTCAAAGCGTTATTTAATCCTCGTTATAACTCATATCCTAAACGTTATAACTCATATCCTAAACGTTATAACTCATTTGGGCAAGATTGAATCTTCAATCAAAACTAGTGCCCTGAGTTACTGCGCTGTTGTTCCCGTATTCAAAATCTATTTTTTGATTATTTATTGATTCGGGAAAAACTGGTTAAATATGTCCCAACAGTAAATAAACCTAAAACGACAGTAAATAATGATGTGTATATTTTCTTGGAAATACTAGTTGATCTTATATATAGTATGTATATATATATATATATATATATATATATATATATATATATATATATATATACATATACACATATATATATATGTGTGTGTGTGTGTGTGTGTGTGTGTGTGTGTGTGTGTGTGCGTGTGTGTGTGTGTGTGTATGTGTGTGTGAGATAGAAAATGGTCTGGATTGAGGTCAGAAAAAATCTATTAAATCAGGAGAACTGTATATTGAAAAATCAATGTTTCAATATACATTGCAGGTCTTCTTCCATTATAAGCCTTGAAGAAGACCTGAAACATGGGTCGAAACATTGGCTTTCCGATAGTTCTCCCTATTTAAGAGAACTTTTTCCCTGATTCCACCCGGATCATTTTTTTCTCTTACTAATTTTTATAGGTCAAATCGATGGCGAAAAAGGATTGATATTTCAATATTTTTAAAAATCACAAAGATAACCATTGTGCGTAGGAGCAGATTAAAAAATACAGATATATTCTATTTTTGTCACTTTAAAGGGAATGAAAAATAGCCCTGACGCAAGTATGTTTTGTTGCACTAGCGATAAATATCTATATTTGGAATGCAATAGATGGATTCCACAGTTTGTCGACTAAGTGGCGATCGGCAAGTTTGTATAATTTAGAGTTATGTAGAATTTTAACGAACAATTTTAACGACGAATTATAAATATTAGAATTTAAACAAATAAATTTAATTTACTTTGTATTTGAAATATACTGTTTAAAATATGAAAATACAATCAATGGTATTCAAATAATTTATAAAATGACAAAAAAAACCTACACCACTAGAACCCATGAAGGGTCCTTGGGTTCAGAACATGGCAGAGACTGTACTGTTTCTAGGTCAACTGTTGTGTAAATAGGAGACTTGTCCCAGATCAATTGGCCGGGTGAGGGCAAGGAACTTACCTACATCCCAAAATGTTCACTAGTGGCATTTAAAAGATTACATAATTTATCTGCCACAACCGGATTAAAATTCGAAACCTTCAGCATAGCAACTCAGCACTGTAGTACCCGAAAAAATATGATACAGGAACTAATTAAAAGAACAAAGAGAGGAAAATAATCGATTAAAAAAAACATTGCATTTTTTTTTCTTTATAATTTAATCTAAATCTGTCAAGTACAACAAATTGACAATCATCAAACACATAGCATTTTAAAAAATATATTTACATCTACCGAATGATAAATAAAATATTATGAATGAAATGAAATGTTATAAAACGGCAGGCGGCCTTGGTGGCTCAAATGGTAGGGCACTGTCACGGAGAGACAGAGGTTCCGGGTTCGAATCCCGGCCGAGGGCCTATCTTTTCTCTTTAAAAAATAAAAATATTTTAAAATACAAAAATTGACCAAAAATTATAAAAAATTATAAATAGTAATATAGTAAGTCAATAAGATCCTAAAATTAAATTAATGTTCAAAGAACTTTCGTTCTAGTGTAATGATGGCAAGCAGCAGATAAGAGAAAATATTTGTCCTCTGCCGGCAGGCGGCCTTGGTGGCTCAAATGGTCGGACACTGTCACGGAGAGACAGAGGTTCCGGGTTTGAATCCCGGCCGACGGCCTCTTATCTTTTCTCTTTAAAAAATAAAAATAAAAAAATTGACCAATAATTATAAAAAATGATAAATAATTGACAACAAAGAAAATGGATTTAATAATTTTCCCTAATTGGTATTATGAAGAGGAATAGGACATATTAAGGTACTATATGTCTGATATAAGGAGGAAGAGATTTCCAGAGAGCTATCAAGTAATGTTTGAAAATACATATCTGTAACAAGCTGTTTAACCTTTAAGTTAATTATGGACATGGGGTATACAGTTCCCCAACGGACTTTGAAACGTTTCTCAAAACCTGAATTCTTTTCTTAAAATTTAATTTTTTTTTACTTTTCTTAAAATCAATGAATGATTAAATTTATCAGTTAATAAAATTTATTGAACAATTAAAACTATGAGAAAGTCGCTGGTGGGGCACTGAGTACCCCACCTCCCTTCAAACGTAACTTTTCTCCCCTCCTAGTACCGGCCGGCTATGTATCTAGGCTCTGAATTCAGGGAGCAGTCTTATCTCTCCTCATTTGAAGAGAAGAATAGAAAACCCTAGGCTCCCTAAGGCGCTGATCGCTAGCATGTGCCGAGTTGTATTCAAAGGGAGGAGCCCACAAGTTCCAAGAAGTACAACTACTCTCCAAACACATATTGATCCGAAAAGGCCCAGAAAACCTAAACTAGCTGCATCACGTTTCCTCGAAAAAGTAATAGAAAACTACATAGGTGTGCAACTCTTGTCTACAGCCAACATGCAAGAGGTGTTCCCAAGTGTTCCCAACTGTGCGAAGAAGTAGAGATACATAAATTGTTGCAGCATTTTTTATTATTCATTTTTTTCCAATTTTGAAAACATATTTGTATTAGTTATACATCCCTTTTTCAAATTATTATCAGTTTTAAAATTATTCGTTTTTTCCTATAAGTGTTTTTAACCTCTATAATGAAGGGTACCTAACCATTTAATCGAAGTTTTTATAGAAATACATATTTTTTTAATGATCCAACTATCCACATACCTAAAAACAAGGTTTAAATAATTGGAATAAATTACTTGAATTTAATTAAAATAAGAAGTTGAGTATATATGGTTAATTATAATGACTGGGGTACTCAGCACCTCACCTCCCAGAAGATGGAGGTTTTTCACCTCCTAATGTAAAGGTTAAAGATCCTAAGACGGATATCTTGTGAGCTGGCAGCCAAATATATAGTTTTCACACCTGTAACACCCCCGGCTTATCAGGAAGGGAATGGGGTTGTGAAAGGAAGGAAAGAATAGTAACACATAAGAAGAATAAAGAAAATTAGGAGAACGTACTCTTACTAAGAACTAAGCAATATAAATAAAATGACTATAATTATTTTTATTTAATAATAAAACCAAATTATTGACAAATATAAAAGAAAATGTTTAATAACTTAATAATAAAACCAAACTGTTGAAAAATATTAGAATGGTTAAAAATTCTGTAATTACTACACTACTGGTACAACCAGTTCCCCCACTTATTTGCTAGGACAAGAAGATCAAAAAAAAAAACAATAAGGGAATATTATAAGTCTCAGAACAAAAATTATAGCCTGATACTCCACGGTAATCAATGAGTCTATCCCCAGAAATTAAATTGTTCACATGTACCTTGTATAACGTGTAGCGATCCTCCCATCTGATCGGTTCCGCAGTAACCAACACCAATTGTCTCCAACCTCTCACACTGTGACGTTACACCTCTTTGCACACGGGACAGACTGACCCCTTCCGAGCGATCGCGATCTCCCTCTCCCACGCTGGCCACCGTCTAGACGCAACCTCAGCATCCTTGACGATCTCAGCCCCACGATCGCTCGACTAAATGATTTAATTAAACTTATTTACGGCCAGTCCCGCCACGGTTCTGTTACATCACCCTCCCCTTTACAAAAGAGTGGAACCACGGGGTCCACTCATACAATACGCCGTGGAGTACCAATGGTGGCTGAAACTTAATCCTACACTACACTGTATACACTGCCACTATATACACTCCTGTCAGTTGGTGCTGGCTTCTGTGCGCCCACCGGGTCGATGTATGGTCCTGGTTGTCAATTCTTCCAGAGCTCTGGCATCTTGTATTCGTTGAGTAGCCTTGGACTGTCTGTTTCCCAGCCACTTGCGTAGGCCCCAGGTTCCAAGGACACCCAGCAACAATAGCGCCAAGGTCGTTGTGGCACTCCACGTCCACCATCTTCGGTTAACCCGTTCTTCCTGTATCCTTTCAAGCGCACGCCGAAGGGCCAAGACCCGAACTTCATCAGCGGCCCACTGACCCGCTCCCAGGTCTCCTTGCTGCTCCAAGGACTTCCAAGCCTCTGGTAGGTCTTCCCTCCTAATTGTCGTTTTTTCGGACCCTATGTGTAGAGATATAGGGTCCACGATCTGTATTTCCTTCTCCAACGTCGTGTACGTCGTCCCTCTGGAGCGGGGGAGCAGCCAGTAATCTGCTGTTTTCAGTGTACAAGACTCTGTTGCCTCCCATTCTCCATCACCGTCCAAAATAATCTCTCTGGGTTGCTGATTCCTGCAATTTATCGTTGCCTTGGTTGGCTCGTTGACACTAAAGAGCCATTTCTCTCTCGCCTCGTCCCAAATCCAAGTATCCAGTTGCGGGTCACGTAGTGCCCTCCATTTACACAGCGGTTGACCACTCTGCTCATCCCCAAAGAAGAGAGTGCTTAAGCAGGTCACTCGTCTCCGCTCCATCAACGGAAACAGCGCGGGGCACACCCACGGCTGGGATGTCCGGCACCGTGACAGGTCCCCTTCCTGCAGAAGTGCATAATATTGTCTATCCACTGACACAAGAAAACTGTCCACTGACGTCTCTAATACCACCTTGTGCGGCACATCCACACTCCGTATCGGCATAGGTTGTACCCTATAGAGCTTGAAGGCTTGACCTGACCTAATCAAAGGGAGATCTATAACAACATGCACCGAAGTGGATGTGGCCACTCCATGGACTGCAGCGGCCTGGTAATAATGGTGGGCATCCTCGGGACGAGTACCTGTGAACAAACCAATTCCTGAGGGCAGTACATTGACCACCGTTTGGAGAATCTCACTCAAGGAGTGGGGAGACAGAAGGGCCTGACTCACTGCCCCCCATGATACCCTCTCTAATCCCAAATACAATTCCCTCAAATCACCACTGGCTTTCAGAGCCGTCACCTCCATATTTCGGAGGTTGGATATCAAGGTTAAGGATAGGTTAGTATAAAGGGAAAGCCGGTCTACTTGTGTCTCTAGGGTTAACATCCGCCGGTGGGTAGCTTCCATTTCCTTCTTCAACATTCCTGCGAAGCGTACTAGGTTCCTCGTATTCTCCTCGGTTCGTTGTCCCAAATTCCGTGTGACTGTGAGGTGCTCCGTGGCCAAGTGGACCAATCGCCCTTGTTGCATTGTTAGCTTCCCCAGATCGTCCCTTATCCCTTCTAAGTCGTCAGCATCCGGATTACCAAACACCGCTTTAATCACCTTCCCTCCAATGTTTAGCAGCCCTCTACTCCCTCGTTGAACCGGTAGCAGATTCCTGATGGACAAAACAGCTTCATCCACTTCTGCGACCATCTCCTTGGTCCTCTCCACCTCGTCCCAGTACCCCCTAAGTTCAGGGATATGGTTCAGTGTCCGTCGGTACTCAGCTTCTATTTCCTCTATTACTTCCCTCATCCGTAGTGCTTCACCACACAAGCGAGTCACGTTCACTTCCACTATTACCCGCCATCGCTCACTGCTCACTACTACGTCCCTTTCATCCAAAAACCTCACACCGCTGTGTCCCAGGGCCAACTGCAGCACCAGCCATCCTGTGAACACTGTCGTTTAACATTAGATTACTTTCTTGGCCTCAGCAGTATGGGGGATCGGGGGGTGACCAGGGAATCATCCTCCTCCGGGGCCCACGAGGTGTCACGTGGGTCCTCAGGTGTACCTGGGTCATCTTCTGTGCGGGCCCAGGTTGTTTCTTGGGTATCCTCTGGTGAACTCGGGTCATTCCTCATCCAATGAGGAGTAACGTGATCGACTATGCCCCGGGGGGTTGACAATTTTTCTGGCGTCCTTCGCTCCGTTACCGGGGACCCCCTGCGGACAGTTGAGTAAGCTCCGTCGGCTTGACTCTCCTCTTGGTTGTCGTCCTTGACTTCTTCCATTTCATCCTCGCTGTCCTCGTTCCAGTGTGGGGGACATTCCTCCTCACTCTCATTTTCGTCCCGATGTTCATGTTCCTCCCAGTCACTCTCGTCTCCACTCTCCTCCTCCTCCCTTCCTAACTCAGTAGGCCTATCACCTATAGCTGGTTTCAACCGATTGATGTGTACCACTACTTTTCGGCCCGATCCCAACTGTAACTCATACGTGACTGGGGAGATCTTCCTGATTACCTCATACGGTCCCGTCCAAGGACGATGAAATTTCTTGCAATGTCCCAGCTTTGTAATGGGGACATGCAGGAACACACACTCCCCCACTTCGAGTTCTCTGTGTTTTCGCCCCTTGTTCCATTGCCTCGTCCGACGGGTCCATGCCAATTCCATCCTCTTTGATGCCTCCTCATAAGCCTGACTTAATCTCTCCTGCAGCCGTTCCACGAACTCTTCTGCTGGCGTTTCACCGTCCAGTGGCATGATATTGAAGCCCACAGGCATCTGCACTTCTCGTCCATACAGAAGGTAGTTTGGCGAGTATCCCGTGGACGAGTGCGGGATGGCCCTATAAGCCATCAGGGCATAGGGTACCCATTGATCCCAGTCACGACCGTCCCGTCGTACATAATGAGCCACCGACTCAGCCAGAGTTCGGTGTAATCTTTCCACCATTCCATTGCCCTCTGGATGGTAGGGGGTTGTCTGAATTTTCTGTGTCCCCAGCAGCCGACATGTATTTTTCAATAGGGAGGAAACGAAATTTCTCCCCTGGTCAGTCAGCAATCGATCGGGGGCTCCGTGCCGGGTTACTATTGCCTCTACTAAGGCCCTTGCCGTCTCGTCCGCTGTGATTTCCTTCAAGGGTATTGCTTCGGCGTACCTCGTGAAATTGTCGATCATGGTGAGCAGGTACTTATAACCTCGCCCGCTCCTGGGAAGCGGACCGACGATGTCCATTGAAATTTGCTCAAACGGTCTGGTCGGGAAGAAAGGGGCTTCCAAAGGGGCCTTCAAACCTGGTGGGGATTTCCTTCTCTGACAGCTATCACACCTCGCGACGTATTCCCTTACGTCTGGACCCAGTGTGGGCCAGTAATACCCCTGCTGTACTACCGACGTCGTACGTTCTATACCCGGGTGTCCAGCCCATTTGGCTTCATGGCACTGCTGTAAAATGGCCCCTCTTAAAACTGTTGGTACTGCCAACTTCCAGTCCCCCATGCTGTCACTACCGTTTTTCCAATACAATACGCCCCGTGCATCCTTTCCTCCTGATCCTGATTGTTGTGCTAGATCTTGGCACCACGAATCATCCCGCTGGGCTATCCGTAGCTCGCTCTCATTAAACCCCGGTGTCTTCACTTGTACTCCCCGCACCGCCCTGCTCAAGGCATCAGCATTCGTATGCCTCCTTCCCGCCTTGTGCTCTACTTCATAATTGAACTCCTGGAGCCTTAGTGTCCACCTCATTAACCGAGAAGAAGGCTCCTTCAAGCTTAGCATCCATCTTAAAGCCGAATGATCAGTAACAAGCTTGAATTCCCTCCCAAGTAAGTAGCACCTAAACTGGCGGGTTGCCCAGATGACCGCTAGCAGTTCCAATTCGGTGGCCGAGTAATTTTTTTCTGGGCCTCGTAATTGCCGGCTGGCGTAGCATATGGGTCTTTCTTCCCCATCGCGCACCTGAGACAACACTGCTCCTAATGCCATCGAGGAGGCGTCGGTTGCTAAGATGAACGGGTCATGGAAATCGGGATAAACTAGAACCCGGTCAGACACCAAATGCTTTTTTAGCTCATTGAAAGCATCCTCTGCCTCCGACGTCCATCTAAAAGTGGCATTCTTTTTCGTGAGCTCAGTCAGTGGTTGAGCGATTCCCGCGAATCCCGCTACAAACCGGCGATAATACCCTGCTAACCCCAGGAAGGACCTTACTTCTCTCACGCTCCTTGGCCGAGGGTAGGCTCTCACAGCCTCTATCTTTGTGGGATCTGTTCTTACCCCATGCTCACTTACCACATGTCCAAGATAGGCAACTTCCTTCCGTACAAAGCGGCACTTCTCCCTGTTGACCTTGAGGTTAGCCTCTTGCAACTTACTGAATACATTCCCTAATCTACGTGCTTGCTCCTCAATAGTCGCACTGTAAACAATGACGTCATCCAGGTACACGTAGCATTCTACCCCTTTCAGCCTACTTAATAGGCAATCCATCAATTTTTGGAATGTTGCAGGAGCCCCAGCCAACCCGAAAGCCATCCTACGGTACTCGTAGTGGCCACCTTCTGTGGTGAACGCCGTCTTTTCCCGATCTTTTTCCGCGACGGGTATTTGATGGTAACCGCTTGCCAGGTCTAGCGTCGTAAAGTACCGGCTTCTCCCCAATTGCTCCAACGTTTCATTTATCAATGGCAGTGGATAAACATCCACTTTTGTAACCGCATTGAGACCACGAAAATCAGTACAGAACCGGAACTTGGTTTCCCCATGGTACGACTTCTTTCTAACCAATACAATGGGGGCCGACCAGGGACTCGATGATGGCTGGATGATCCCATTATCCAGCATTTCCTGGATGTGTTGTTTAACAATAGGTCTCTGATGGAAGGGTACTGGATACGGTCGTTTTGCTACTGGTGACGCGCCGCCTGTTTCAATGGAGTGCTCGACGCCTAGGGTGCAACCCCTCTCATCTGGTGGGTCGAACAACATCCCATACCGCTCTAACACCTCTTCAATAGTCGATCTATCGTTCGGTGATAAATGACCAAGCTCAGCGTCCCAATTCCGCTGGTCCACTTTCTCCTTAGACTGGTGTAGTCCCACTACTCCTATCACGGTCTCCTCCCCGTCCCAGACGTCCGCCTCAACCGCCCTCCCCAAGGTTTGTCTGCGGTCAACCACGATCGGTTCTCCGGTCAAGTTGACCACCCGGACGTTCACCATCCCCTTTTCCACTCTGCCAACGCCCCTCCCCGTTCTCAACCCCTTCTGCGGCTGGATTTCAGGTTCTACCATGACCACTTTGCCGTCCATCATTGCCAGCTCCCCAGCTATTATGGCTTCAGCGTACTTTGGGATTATAGACCTCGCAACGGCCCGTACAGTGTATTCCTGCTGTGGCTTCTGAAGCGGTTCTGACTCACTAGGACTTGGCTTCCCCCGATGACACTTCTTCCCTGTCTGACGCTTGACTGCCTCAGCCGTCACCCCTCTAACCAGTACAGTGTTAGACCGAGCGTGAATTTCTATATCGACCTTCTTCATAAGGTCCAGCCCCAATATCCCGTCGTACGCCATTTCAATGTCCGCGACTGTAAACCGATGGCTTACTTTTCTCCCTTTTATTTGGCATTCAACCTCCTGTTCCCCTCTTATACGCAGGGCCCTTCCCGTTACTCCCCTGGCCTTCAGGTTTGACCATCTCACCTTATGACCTTGGACCGGTTCCCTTAACAAGGAGATCTGAGCCCCCGTATCCACCAGCAGAATTTTCTTTTGCCCGGCTATCACAACCTCCAGACTTAACCCGTCGTTCTCCTGGCCAGATATACAGGGAATTAAACCAAGCTTACCCCTTTTGTTCTCCTGGGGCCTCCCTTCGGGGCAAAAGGGCGGCCTTAGGCTTTTGGGTCACTCCCATTTTGAGCGGCGGTGGTACAATGGGAAGCGAAGTGTCCTATTCTTCCACATCTGAAACAAGCTCCAGGGTAGTCTGGTCGTCTCCTGGTTCGCTGTGGGGTCTGGCCAACTCTGTTAGGGCAATTTCTCGACAAATGCCCCCTCTTAGCACAGTTAAAACATTGGACCTCCGAAAGTGGTGGCCGAGCGTTTACCCGCCCCTCGTTCCTTCCGGGCTGCCGGTAGTTTGCGCAAACACATACGGGTGGTTGCACCTCTTGTGCGCCCGTCATCGGCTCTACCTGTGGTTCTCTTACTACATATATGTTTTTTCCCCGTTGATGCTCCTGTAGGGCCTGTTCCAGCTCCAACGCCATTTTCTGGGCTTCCCTTAAGGTCTGTGGGCGGCCGAACAATACTTGCTTACCTACCTCCCCAGTCAAACCCCTAGTGAACGCCTCTAACACCTTCCTTTCTACCTCCCTCGCCCACCACGTTCCCTCGTCTCCGGCTAAGGTTGGCCTGGCCATCTTTCCACCCACCGTAATACATCGGTCGGCAAACTCTTGTACCTCCCTTCAAACGTAACTTTTCTCCCCTCCTAGTACCGGCCGGCTATGTATCTAGGCTCTGAATTCAGGGAGCAGTCTTATCTCTCCTCATTTGAAGAGAAGAATAGAAAACCCTAGGCTCCCTAAGGCGCTGATCGCTAGCATGTGCCGAGTTGTATTCAAAGGGAGGAGCCCACAAGTTCCAAGAAGTACAACTACTCTCCAAACACATATTGATCCGAAAAGGCCCAGAAAACCTAAACTAGCTGCATCACGTTTCCTCGAAAAAGTAATAGAAAACTACATAGGTGTGCAACTCTTGTCTACAGCCAACATGCAAGAGGTGTTCCCAAGTGTTCCCAACTGTGCGAAGAAGTAGAGATACATAAATTGTTGCAGCATTTTTTATTATTCATTTTTTTCCAATTTTGAAAACATATTTGTATTAGTTATACATCCCTTTTTCAAATTATTATCAGTTTTAAAATTATTCGTTTTTTCCTATAAGTGTTTTTAACCTCTATAATGAAGGGTACCTAACCATTTAATCGAAGTTTTTATAGAAATACATATTTTTTTAATGATCCAACTATCCACATACCTAAAAACAAGGTTTAAATAATTGGAATAAATTACTTGAATTTAATTAAAATAAGAAGTTGAGTATATATGGTTAATTATAATGACTGGGGTACTCAGCACCTCACCTCCCAGAAGATGGAGGTTTTTCACCTCCTAATGTAAAGGTTAAAGATCCTAAGACGGATATCTTGTGAGCTGGCAGCCAAATATATAGTTTTCACACCTGTAACACCCCCGGCTTATCAGGAAGGGAATGGGGTTGTGAAAGGAAGGAAAGAATAGTAACACATAAGAAGAATAAAGAAAATTAGGAGAACGTACTCTTACTAAGAACTAAGCAATATAAATAAAATGACTATAATTATTTTTATTTAATAATAAAACCAAATTATTGACAAATATAAAAGAAAATGTTTAATAACTTAATAATAAAACCAAACTGTTGAAAAATATTAGAATGGTTAAAAATTCTGTAATTACTACACTACTGGTACAACCAGTTCCCCCACTTATTTGCTAGGACAAGAAGATCAAAAAAAAAAACAATAAGGGAATATTATAAGTCTCAGAACAAAAATTATAGCCTGATACTCCACGGTAATCAATGAGTCTATCCCCAGAAATTAAATTGTTCACATGTACCTTGTATAACGTGTAGCGATCCTCCCATCTGATCGGTTCCGCAGTAACCAACACCAATTGTCTCCAACCTCTCACACTGTGACGTTACACCTCTTTGCACACGGGACAGACTGACCCCTTCCGAGCGATCGCGATCTCCCTCTCCCACGCTGGCCACCGTCTAGACGCAACCTCAGCATCCTTGACGATCTCAGCCCCACGATCGCTCGACTAAATGATTTAATTAAACTTATTTACGGCCAGTCCCGCCACGGTTCTGTTACAACACCTAAATAAATATTTTATACCGTATAATGTTTGAAAGTGAGATTTTTTATAAGTTTAATTAAATAATTTCAGCGCAGATTATTCAATAATTCTTTTCACTTGAGAGTGCATACAAGCATATAAACATCTTATTTATTATTATTTTGCTTTATTAAATCCGTAAAGTGTTTGTTTATAAGTTTTTTTATATATTTGATTTTTCTTTTTTATATTCTATTTTTCATCCATGATAATAATTGATTGCTCCTTAAATAAATAATTACTTGTTAAAGAATTATATTTATAATAATGATTTGTCTTGGTAAAATTATTGAGTGACAATATCCTTGCCTAATATCAGCCAGTTAATAATGACAACGAGGACGTTTCCGCTATCATTATAATGTCATTGACAGCGGCGCGAAGGATGAAACTGTCAAGAGTCACATCTGTCAAATGGAAAATTTTATAATGGTATCATCAATGACGTCCATCGTCGAAAAAGAGGACACGTTAATATTGTTAATTGCTTTTTACGGAAATTTAGCATTTTTAAATATTTAAAAAATGTAAGAGCAATGACTCCAATAAAAAAAATTAATTAAGAATTATAATAAATTAGATGTATTTGTACAATTAAAAAATTAAACGTGGGTACTCTTAATCAGGGTTTGCCGCGATCTCGGCCAAATCACATCCTTCCACAACCTTTGACTTAGAAAAAGTACTGTCTCCATTACGTACTGAATCCTGACTAATTCATAGGTTGTAGTGGTGAATGTTTTATTTTTTTTATCGAACCATGAGTTTTTTAAAAGCCATTTTAGTTAAATGTTCCTAAGTGTAGAATTGTATGATATGATACATGTAACAAACAATACATGTAGAATTATATATCACATGTAACTCAAAAACGTCAATTTTGTGTCACTAAGGTAATGAATTTATTCAGGTACTTGGTCGGGTGTGATGAATATGATGAAAAGAATTACATATAATAATTTAACTATGAGTAAGCAATAAAAAATATAAAAGCAATACGTAAATATGATCTACTAATTGTTGGCTTTGGCTTAAATAAATATGGTAATAAATATTAAGATTGATTTTACATTTTAACTTACCATCATATCCTAACCTAGCTCGATATATCTTATGGTTCATTTTTCAGGAAGAAAATTAAATATATATATATATATATATACAGCATCGGATTAAAAAAAGTGGTTAAGTCGAATTTTGACTTCAATGAGTTACCTTTATTGAGCGTAGTGGAATCTTGAGATTCTCATAGTCTTTGACGTTTTTGAAAATCTACATATGTTCGCTGAACTAAACAAATCAAGTGACACAGTTTACAGGAGTATATTCCAGTAGCACAGTTGCATAGTAGAGTTGCCATGCCGGAAATGCTGGTTCAAATCCCGCTGCAAGGCAGTACTTTTATTTAGTCTGTTTGCAGCCGGAGATGGAGCACATAGGATCTAGGACCCTCCTGGGGCTCGCCCAGCCTCTATAAAATATTATAAAAATCAGGTACCCAAAATAAGGGGGAGAAATCTGGCGGTTGAGCGTGACCTGGGACAAGTCACCTCCTTGCAGAACCGTTGTCCATGAAATAGTACAGACTCTACCTTGTACTAAACCCAAGACCCTTCATGGGTTGTAGTGATACAGGTAGGTAAGTAGAACCACCACGTATTAGAATAGTTTTTTTTTGTTTGTTTAATTATAGGATTGTAGTATATTGTAGAGAAACAATTCACAGTTACATACATTTCAAATGTATGCCAAGGAAAAAACAAAAAATAATGAAGAAAAATTCAAACAATACCATCAGTGATTTACAATTATTTTTAAAAAAATATATAACTGGATGAGTGGACAGCTACATCCGATCCTACTAATATTATAAATGCGAAAGTTAGTGAGGATGGATGTATGTTTGTTACTCTTTCACGGAAAAACTATTGAACGGATGTGGATGAAACTTTACAGTAATATAGGTTATACATCATAACATAGGCTACAATTTATAATGATTTTGAGTAATTTGTTCATAATATAGTGATATATGTCAAGGAAGTAGGATAAGATTCTACCCCCTCCCCGAGCTCACCTATTTCTTACTGAACGAAACAAATCAAATAACATACTTTACAGTACAGTACTTTACATACAAAACTAAAAACACATAGATAAATTACCTACATATGTACGTTATTCTAATCCTTTCAGTTTTAATTTCTCGCTGCTGCTGTACGACAATTGAAACCGTTATACTAAGTAATCCTTTTCAATAAATTCTATAACATTAAATACTAATCCCTTACTGACACAAATAACAGTAAACGAAATTAACACACCACACAGGCGAAGTTTATATAAAACTGCAACCTGATTTTACACCAACTGCACTGATTTGTGTAGCTTAAATGAGCACTAAGACAGGAATTCGGATAATTCCACCCCCAAGGGTTTCCCCTTAATGTCATAGGGGTTTAAAGATTGTATGGAATCCGTCAGTTTTGAAATTAGACATCTGAAATTTTGGATGTACGAGCAACTTATAGTTAAAAAAAATTAAATTTTTTATATAAAACCTGTCACGAAACTTTATGTTGCAGACCAAATTCCACGCGAGCGAAGCCGCGGGCAAAAGCTAGTACATATATATAAGCAATAACTCCATTTCAAGCCAAGATCTTACTTAACCTCAGTACAAGGAACTCGTTTAGGACTAAATTCGACTTGAGCACTTATTCACCGGGGCTTAATATGTACGAAATATATTAATTTTGAACTTATTTAAAACATGATAGAGAAATATTTTTATAACAATATATATATATATATATATATATATATATATATATTTATATATATTTATATATATATATATATATATATATATATATATATATATATATATATATATTTATAACAAAATATATATATATGGCTGTTACAGATAGAATTTTTACTTCCTTAAAACAAAGTATCCTGATGTCAAGCAGTAAATTACAAACTTAGAAAACTTTTTTTTTTCAAAGTAAAGAAAAACTCCATCAGAAGTGAGGCTCAACCATTCACTCGACAAGACAGCCTATCGAGTCGATAATTATAAAAGTCCTTTAGTTGCCCCTTCAGCCGCCGTCCTAAGGAAAGCTGTCTTCAATGAGGAGGGTAGTGATTAAGACAACAAGCTCAGCGATTTACAGTATCTCTAGCGTTTCTGACATTTTAACAATATAATCTTCAAAGTAATATAATATAAAGTAATAAATAATTATTACTTATCTCTGTAATATATATGTATATATAAAAAAAATGCACAACATGTAATTTATAAAGCCATGATATAGAAATGAAATATTGTACTCAGATAAGCTTATAACTGTACAGATTAAATTATTGCGCGGAAACTAACCAATAATCATAGAAAAAAAAAGCGAATAAGACTTGAAAAACATGAGCATTTGCAGTATAAAAAATACATTAAAATAATATATAATTCAGTTTGAAATTGTGAAAATTATTTTCCTGATACAGGGAAACTATCTATAGTAAAGATTATCCCAAAATCCAAAAAGCCTCCAGAACTCCCATCCTCCTATCGTCCTATCTCTCTCTTAACCATAATGGACAAAATCCTCGAAAAACTCATTATAAAACGTATGTATCCCAACCTAAATATTAACCACTTAATCTCAGACCACCAGTTTGGTTTCCGAACATGCCACTCCACTATCCAGCAATGTCATCGTGTGGTGGATGTTGTCTCCTCTTCATTGGAGCGTAGATTGTACTGCACGGGAGCCTTTCTCGATGTAAAACTGGCTTTTGATCGAGGCTAGCACCCGGTCATCTTTACAAAATCCGACAATTCCTTCCTCCAACATACTTTTTAATCATTTGCTCCTTTAGAAAAAGCAGAACATTTAAAGTAAGTCATAAAGGTTCCTACTCGTCCCTCTTTTCCAAGTCTGATAATGTTCCTCAAGGTAGCATCCTCGGTCCTATCCTCTACTCAGTATATACAGCTGACATTCCACCCCATCCTAACACCTTCATCTCCACGTATGCTGATGACACATGTGTGTTATCAGTTAATAACGAACCATATATTGCACCCCAATCCCTTCATTCACATTTATCAAGCCTCGAAGAATGGTGTCGGAATCGGAGAATTAAAATCAATTCCAGCAAGTCCTATGAAATTACCTTTACCCTTCGCCGAAAACCCATGACTTCCTGTCCTACTGTATCCTTTAATAGTACTCCACTTATCCCTGTTGAAGGAGAGTATTCTATGACTCTTTTGCTCTTCCATATTGGTAATAAATTTAGATTCAATGGTGTCAATTTGTATCACTAGGGCAGAAATGAACACACCAGCATTTGTAATGCTCTTTATCATGTGCTGTTTAGTCTCCTTCAACAATAAGGCTAATCTATGTCTGCAAAAATTAAAACTATTTTTAACTAATAATGCTTTTTATTTGTTTTATGATCGTAAATATAATAATTATTTATCTACAGGGGAGAGTACATCATGTCCTCCTAGCAAAAGGCAAATTTCCATTGTTCTATTTGTATGAATGTTCAATTCACTCGATCTACTATCATTATGTATATTTTTGATTCTTTCTCAACACACGTTCTTTGCGTTCCTTTTTATTCAAATTCAATCTTAAAGTTTTAATTACACTATGTCGTACATTTTTTAAATTATGTTTATTTAATTGTACAACTGTAATATATATATCTAGTACAAGGGCAATATGAATAAATAAATACATGACAGGACATTTAGAGGCATTGGCAGCGCTCTAATAACATTTCTACAATAGAAGGTCCCGATGCCATCATCCCTTCAGAAATGATTGGAGTCTGCAGTCGGAGATGGATCATATGGGTTCTAGGACCCTCCTGAGGCTCACCCTTAGTATTATTGAATTGTTATAAAAATAGGGTACCCAAAATGAAGGGGAAAAATCTGGCGGTTGAGCGTGATCCAATGACCTCCCTGCAGAAACGTTGTCCAAGAAACAGTACAGTCTCTACCATGTATTGAAACCCAGACCCGTTCACGGGTTGTTGTGGTAAAGGTTTTTAAAAGGTAAGCGGTAAAGATTGATTAAGAATATCTAACAACTACGGGATTGATACTATGGTAGATAAAATATTTAGGTATACATAATTCCTAATAATCCTTTCTGTAAAATATTTACTCCCTGAATATAAAAACTTAAACACAATTTATTAAAGTTAAAATTCGAACGGACTCGAAAATCATTTGGTCGAATATTGATACAGCACGATTTAGAGATTTTAGTATCTCTCCCGGGTTTATTACCCTTTTTAAGAAAACGAAACGTCAGGAGTTTTCAGAATGTTTTATAAACAAGAAATGAAAACGATAAAACAGTCCTAGAGTTGTAAAGTTGTATCGATGAGCGCGGTTTAAACCCCGGTTTGTATCACTTCAGTTTATTGAAACATGGGATTGTGTACTCCATTACCCCGTCCTGTGGGACCAATCTATCAGAGGAGAGAGGATATAAATCAGGAAGGCCCTGGACCATTATGTCCCACGGGTTAGTTTACGATGCCTCTGAATATATTCCATATTACAGATAACCCGGGGCTGACCTCTGAACCCTACAATATGGCAGCTATGAGGTACTAATATTCTGAATCAAGCGACAGAGATTACGCAAGATGTAGGGTAAATCAAGTGAAAGCATAAGCATTTAAAATGCACCACGGAAATCCATGAGGGTTTGAGTTCAGGTCTTGGTAAGCACTATTCTGTACTTCGATCTGTCTCATGTTTTCATTGCCATCTCTCTAAGATGGAAACGTAATAGAGACGGCAAGCTTTGTGAGAAGAAAAATTATTAAAAAACAGTAAGAGCATAAACCTTTATGCCATCAGGAAAAATTAGACTTTTGAATAATTCATCTTCCAAAGCGGGATTTGAACCCGGAATCAACAGATAAGTAGCTCATGGCTCTTTAATTATAACTAAAATCCTGATAAAAAATGGTCATTCGATTGCTTTAGGAATACGGATATTTATGAATTAATGAAATGGGTAATTTAACACCAGAAAATAACCTTGGATTTGATTTCATATGGTCATTAGGTTCGCTATGAAAAAACAGCGGAATCAAAAAAGAATTAAGGCGTGAGATTCCTCCCGCGCTTCTTCAGTTTAATATTTTAAAAAAACATACGAGTATACATAGGAAAGAAAATGGTCCGGTAAGAGGTCAAAGATGTGTAGGTTGACCTCCATACTTGAGACCTACATTACAAGCCCTAGAGACCTGCAATGTGGGGTTCAAAACGTCCGTTTATAATTAAAGGTTTATCATTAGTTAAAAAAAAAAGGAAACAATAATTTCAGAATTACAGTTTAAAATTACCATAAAGATGGACATGACAGTAATGGTACATCATATTTCACACAGGGAAATAGACAGGCGTACTAACTGATGATGGTACTTATGGTATTAAAAGTCTTTAACGTAAATGGATAGGTATACGGCTGTCATCAGCAGCAAGTTCGTTAATCATTCAACGATTTGGTGTGGAATAATATTTGTATTTGAAATGACAACATTGCTCTTAACAAAGGCAAAATAAAAATAAACAATTGCAGAATAAAACGAAACAGACTCGTCTCATATTTTTTAACAATTTGTGAACCAGGTACTTCCAAAAATGTCTATTGATCATCATTAGTAGTCAAAATTTTATAGCCATAAATTTAATTGCCTATTATTTCTTATTTTCTTATTTACGATCTGAGCATTGTGAAATCGAAATTAAGGCTTTTATAACAAATTATATTATTTTAATTTTAACATGTATCTAGAAGAATCGTACGATATTAAGTCGACAGTCAAAATCAAGCTCAACCGCCAGTATATCACCCCTCGTTTTATAGAGCCTGAATGATCTCCAGAGCGGTTTTGAACACAATACGTATATAAAAAAATTTTCCGCCACAGCGGGGCTCGAACCAGTGCCTTCGTTCAGATCAGTATCTTAGAGCTATACAGATTGAGCTACCCCGCTCTCAACGCTAAACTAAAACCAAGGAAAGTTCTTCAATTTAGTACAAAACAGACACTGCGCAGTTTCTAAGCCAACGGTTTTTCTGGAAGGTGATTTGGCAAAGATTACGCTTAAATGCGATGTTTTCTCCACTATGGGTACCCACATTATTGGAGCTGGGTGGTATTGGAATTTTATTTTAAGATTTATAAAATCGCCGTCTCAGGTAACTTCAACAGCTACTAGACAAACTTAGTAAGCTCCCAATCGATTACAAAATACTAATATATGTGACTATTATAAGACCTATTTGGAATTACGAAGAAGAACTTAAGGGCTCCACTAAGCCACCGAATCCCTCTAGCATCTAAATCCTTACAATCCAAAAGCATTCGTAAACTCCTCAATACTCCTCACTTTGTTACGAATAAAGTCATCCATAATGACCTTAATGTAGGCACCAATTATTGCTGATTCCGCACGAACCCGATATCAATCCTTTCATGACAAACTATTTCCACTCAAACAACTACATAGTTTCAAACCTAGCTACTTCTTCAATTCCTGATAATCCTCCAAGGCGTCTGATAATATGACTTTGTGACCCTTTGGGCTGAATTTGTTATCTGAGGTATCGTGGTAGTTTCTATAATTGTCTTTACTTACTAGCTATTATATAATATTCATAATATTTACTTGTTGCAGTAGTTTAATACAGATTTAAATTTCAATAAATACAAGACTGCAAAGACAAGAAACTGCTCAACGTTTTCGCCTACTTCAACATTTACTGGACAAACGCTCTAAGCTTCCAATTAATTACAAAAGACTCATTTACATGAGAGTTATCAGACCTATTTGGATATACGGAGTTGAGCTTTGGGGCTCTACTAAACCATCCAATTCATCTCGTATCCAATCCTTACAATCCAAAATCCTTCGTAAAATCCTCAATACTCCTTATTATGTCACAAACAAACTCATCCATCATGATCTTAACTTCCCATATGTTGCTGATTTGGCCCAAACTAGATGTCTACCCCTCCATGACAAGCTTCATACACACTTGCATCCGCTAGTCTCTCAACTTGCTTCCTATACTATTCCTGATAATCTTCTGAGGCTTCTGAAAAGAAGATGGCCTCGAGACCTTCTACTATAGAACTTTATTGGAGTGCTACCAATGGATCGTTTCTCCACAAGTGTTTTTTTTTTTCATGTCATTTCTTCATATTAGCAAATTTACTTGTTGTAATATCATCACAATTGCAAATATCAAAAAAGTAATATTAAAAAAAATTATAGTAAATAAATTTTAAAAAATTATAATGTTTATCTTCTATTTACCTGTCTTTTATCAAGTATATTATATGTTCACTAATAATTTATCAATTATAAGGATAATTATAAAACACACATCGTTTCCTTAATGTAGTATTTCCAATAAAATTCCATCTCTCGTCTGAACGTCTTTGGAGGTTATTAGAATTTTATAGTGGGTTAAAGAGTGTTTTTTCATCCTTATTTTATTACTATTATGTATAACATAGCATAATATATAATTTTAAGGTTAGAAAATAATATTTTATCCTAAATTTAAGACTAGCTATTATATAACCCCCTGATCCCTCGCTGGGTGTCATGGATAGAACTGTAACCGACAGGTAGCGTTCTTGTCCCAAACCTTCGTGAGTGATTTATCGCACCTTTCAAGTCAGCTTTATAGGACCTCTGGGAACAGTGAGGCCATTGTGGAGGAGTCCAACTTCAGTCTAGACATTTCACATTTTTTCACACCACATTTTATTCTACTGTTCTTTATTTAAGTATTCCTAGAAAATTATTGTTGAAAAGATATTTTTTAAAACATAAACAAGAAAGCGACATTTAGCCTCACTAAGGCTGCGTTTACACCAAAGTCTTCCACAAGTTTTCCACAAGTTGCGGCAACTTGTTGCCGGTTTTAAGAAAATACAGCAACTGTTTTTGTCTTCCACTTGTGGACAACTAAAAGTGGAAGATTTGTTGGTGCGCGGGTATCTAGCAACTTGTGGAAAACAAGTCGAGAACTGTTCCCCCTCCACGCGCCCTATTCATAAATAAATAGTGCATCTGGGGTATGTAAGAACCAAATTAATTATAATAAATTAGTCAAGTATTTACAAATAATTTGTTCTAAGTATTTACAAGGTTTCTTATTAGTATATATTTACAATATTTTACTTACAGTATGTTATTAGATACATTTTCTAAATATGGTCACCGCAATATGACAGTTTCAAAAGAAGAGTATGCCTTTTTATTACCAGTGCGGCTTCTTTGTTCTCAATAACCTGGGCACCTAGCAAAAGTGTGGCCTTCGCAAAAATATTTCGCAACCTGTACTGCGGGTTCGTTTTATCTATATTACCGTTTGTGCCCAAACAGTGCTCCTTGAAGAGGCGAATACCGCCGGGTTCGTCTGAACTGGTAATAAATTTCCAAGAGGCGGGCCCTTGTACCTATTCTAAACACTTATCTTTAACAAAAGTTTTAGGGCATCCATTGGTACAAGCAAAAATATTTAAATTATCAATAACCAAAATTTCATATACGCAAAATGCAAATTGTTGTACTTAAAAATATGTATAGATAACCAAATCATACCTAACCATTTACTGTCTCACATTATTAATCTGGAAAATTTTTTAATAAAAATTATTTAAATAACACTAAACAAAATAATTTCTTCAATATTCTAAAAAATATATATACAGAAATAAATTATTAAACCTAGATAAAAAACAAGCTTATTGGCTAATCAGAACAAATAAGAAAAAATTGTAAGCTCACTTAGATAAAATTAATAATGTAGATAATAATTCATATGCACAAAGCTATAACATATGCAAAAAAATGGAGTAACATATTAAAAGATATCAAAATAATAAATATAAAATTTAAAGCAAATAAACCTAACAAATCAACATTCAGAAACCCATATAATAACAATGAAATAGCAAATAAACATTGTACAACAATCTTTTCTAACAAATTGAGAAATATGTTTATTTTTAAAGAGAAAAGATAGGCCCTCGGCCGGGATACGAACCCGGAACCTTTGTCTTTCCGTGACAGCGCTCTACCAATTGAGCCACCAAGGCAAATACAATAGAGTCGTTAACTTAACAACTAATATAATACCCGAAAACATTATAACTTTATTAATTCTAGGGGATAATTTTAATTATGACCCAAATAATAAAAAAAATAAACATTTTTCAAATGTCAGCTATTATGGACATTGAATCTATAATCATAAATTTAGACACTCCCGAAAACCATAGAAATGGACTTAGAAATACTATTAATAAAAACGTCTTAAATTATTTGAACAATGAAAAAAATAAACCTAATAACACAATAAATAAATTTAATAAAATTATAAACAATGATCTTAAAAATACAAAAAATTATTTTAAAAATAACAAAGATATATGCATTATTAAATCTGATAAAACTAAACAATTGGTTATTATGACAAAAAATAATTATCAACAAAAGATTTTAGACATAATTAATGATAAACAGACTAACAAAAGTATCAGAAATAACCCCTTGATAGAATTGAACAAAAAAGTTAACAAATATATATATATATATATATATATATATATATATATATATATATATATATATAAATTAATAAAATATAAATTTATTGATAAAAATTACAAAAATAAACTTTCAAATAACTATTTTAATACCCTAGAGTACATGGCTTAATTAAGATGCATAAAAAGAATTATCCCCTCAGACCAATAGATGATGGAACTAATAACCCAACGGATAATCTAGCCAAATTTCTAAATGGGGCCTTAGACAATTTAAACAATGATAACGAGTTTGATATCAAAAACGCAATACAATTGAACAATAAATTAAAGCATATTAATTTACAACCCGACCAAATAATTGCCAGTTTAGACATTGTCTCCATGTTCCCTAACATTCCATTAAAATTAGCAAATAAATTAATTAACGACAATTGGGAAGAAATAGAACTTCATACTTGCATTAAAAGTAAAACAATTTTCATTGAAGGAATTATGCTATGTACTGAAAATGGATATTTCACTTTTCAAAATAAATTTTATAAACAAATAACGGGTTTACCTATGGGAGGCAGACTTTCAGTGAATATTTCTGGAGTAGTAATTAATCACATTATTAAAGAAAGTTTACTAAAATTGAACAACCCTCCAATTTTTATAGCAAAGTATATAGAAGATCTGTTGGTTCTTACTAATAATAATATTTTAGAAAAATTCAACAAAATCCTAAACGAACAAAATAAAAATATAATTTTTACACTGGCAATGGAAACCGAAAACTCAATTAATTTTTTAGAAATTACAATTATCAGAGAACCAAAAAATAACTATCTTACTACTAAATGGTTCAAAAAAGATGTAACCTCTAATAGATTGTTAAACTATTACTCAAACCACCCTATTGCCCAAATAAAAAATGTAGCTGCTAATCTGATTGGAAGATCTATTAAATTAACAGATGTCAAAAATAAAAAATTCTAAATAGTATTCAACATTCTATTAAGCAATGCCTTTCCAATTATTCTTATAAACAAGTTATGGTACACACAATATAAAATAATAAATAATAATGATAATAATAGCATACCAAAGGATATAAATATTAACCTAATTACTAATGAAAATATTAAGGATTCAAAAAAACTTATCCATAGTAATTATAATAAAAAAACTAAACCTAATCAATCAAAATTACAAATTTTTTTAAAATAGAAAAAAAAAATTGAAACTGTCATATTGTAGTGACCATATTTAGATAATGTTCAAACCTTTTGCAGGGTCGATATTTTTTGATATATTATAGCTATTGGTGTATATATTATCAATATTAATCGTCACCATGTATACAAATTATAATATTATAGTAAAAGTAAAAATTGTCATAAAAGTGAACTTAAAGGTTATTGGGTATTCCTCTTGTTAGCCATTTTCATTATTACAGTTAGTATTAGAACTATTAATTATAATTCAACATCACAATTATAATTCTATATGCTCAATAACTATTGAATAATGATATTAAAATACGTTAGTAAGAATAAATATAGACGCTAGGTTCAAATAGTCCATAAGATTGATTTTAACAAAACCAGCGGTATTATTGTTCATGTAAGGTTTATTAGGTAGTCCTCTTGTAACCCAATTTAATGATAAACTTAGTAATTGAAATTATTAATTAAAATAGAACATTTAAATAACAAGCTTCTGTACTCTATTACGGTAAGATTTAATATTGAAATACATATGTATAGTAAAAACAAGTGTGACATTTAATATTACTTTGGAATATGTTACTAATTTTATCATGTACCATTATTAATTCTGGTTCATTACCAGAGTATCTAATAACATACTGGAATTAAAAGATTGTAAAAATATACTAATTAGTAACCTTGTAAATATATAGAAGACATTTTTTTTTTTATAATTATTGGTCAGCTATTTTAATTTTTAAATAATTTTATTTTAAAGAGGAAAGATATGCCCCCGACATTAAAATTATTATTAAATTTAAATGGCAAATACTTGACTAATTTATTATAATTCTTTTGGTGCTTACCTACCCCAGATGCACTATTTATTTATGAATAAATGCGTTTACAGCACTATTTAATTATGAATAGGGCGCAGCAACAAGTCTTCCACTTTTAGTTGCCAACTTTCTTTGATCTTTACCGACTCTCCGCGGGAAACGAAAATTTAGTGGAAGATTTGTCTCTCCACAAGTGGAAGACAAAAACAGTTGCTGTATTTTGTAAAAACCGGCAACAAGTTGCCGCAACTTGTGGAAAACTTGTGGAAGACTTTGGTGTAAACGCGTCTGAAGAAGAACTTTTAGTTGACAACTTTTAGTTTTCCACAATTTGTTGCCAACTTTTAGTTGCCAACTTTGGTGTAAACGCACCTTAAGGTGTTCAACTTTAACGCTCTTTTATTAGCTTCGCCTGTATGTACGTAGGTATGTAAGTGAATCTTTGAACACGATTTTCGGCCACTTCAAACCATCGAATTATATTGAAACTTCTTATACTTCTTAAGGGACGATGACAAGATAAAAATTCAATAACTTTGTCTCAATATTCTAACAAAGATCTTCATATTCGAAGACGCCGTAGTGTTTTGTGTCAAGTATTAAGCATAAATCTTCAAATAAGCATATGATTACTGACAGGACCAAGTGGGGAGCTTCGTATATTTTGCAACAAAAAGTAATAGTTAAAAAATGGTTTTGTAGCTAGCCAAACTACAAAAGATAGAAAATTAATATTATTTTACAAAAATTACAGAACAGCAACAAATGGGACGTTGAGGTCATTATGGATGATTTTATTCAGAGCAACGAATAAGATAAGGAACATTGAGGATTTTGGATTGTAAGGATTGAATACGAGAGGAATTGGATGGCTTGGTAAAGTCCCAAAGATCAACTCCGTAAAAATTTAAATAGTAAAATTACAATATACACTTGAAAGATGTTTACATCATACAAATTAAAAATTACCGGTACATGTGGAACGATTTGTTTTAATTGGATTTAATAATTTTATTCGTTTATTTTTCGTGCTTTTTTTTTAATGTTTTTCAATTTTTTTTTTTTTACATAAGAAGCCTATTTCTGCTGATATTAATGCGCTTGTATACTACAATAACCCATGAAGTGCCTTCAAAACATAATACCACCGATTTGTTTGCGAGGGGATCGATTCCTTTAACCTTTTTAACAAGAATTTTATATGATTCCTCTCATTTTTGTTTGTTATGATAGTCCTTTGAAGTTACTTTCCACAAACATTCCTCTCCTCTGAACAGTTCTATAAATTCTAAAACAAAATCTTTGCCCTAACATATCACTCAGTAATATAAATACACAAAACGAAGGAATACATACGAGGTGTGGAAAAGCGATTGAAAGGGTGATGTCTATCCAAACGACACACGGTCAGATAACTAATGTGACCAACTGAACTGACGCGACGGTACACACGCTCACTTCGGACTGTCGTCAGTTCGTTGTGTAGCGCTGAAATGATGAATTTTTATCAGTCCATCAGTCCATTTTTTCGAAGTTGGCTCACATTAATTTACACACGGTTAATTTGGTGTGTTCACATCGAACTGTTACACCAACGGTGTAGGGGCCGCGTGTAGTGGCCTTAAAAGCAAAAACAAAAATATATAAAAAATGTAAATATGTAGTATTTAAAAGCGTTTACTAAGTTTTATTTTCAACAAAAATATTATTTATAAGGTTTTGATATTATTCCCCATCAAACATATTCCCATCGTGATATGCAAATCAGAAGCTACTCCCATCGCTCTCTGGTACACCAGCCGCGCCAGTAAATATCTATCCCTCATAAATTTAAATTTCAAATTTTTATAATGTGGAGTTGATCCGGCAGGGTGGTCTGGAATATGGGTGGGGATAATACTTGACATAGTTTCTGGTTCACAGTTAACCCTGATTTTTAGTTGTAACAATTATTAATTCATAAATGTCGTAAAATTCATACGTCGCAATGTCATGAATAATACAAAGAAACTCGTTAAAGTGAGATATAAATGAAGGATTTTAATGACGATGATGGAAGAGATGTGATGTTAGTGGGAAAACACCAACGCTAAAGCTGCCTTCATGTCAGGCATTATTCAAAATATCTGAAGAATGAGATCACACCTTCGCCCTAATGAAAATTTATGAAACAAGAGAATTTAAATTTCTGCTAGAGTCACAAATGGCGGATGACATACAAAAAGGAAAAGAAATAGTAGTAATAGATTCTATTTTTGAATTTAAAAATCAATAATAGTCTGTATTATTTAAAGTCCATCATTTTTAAATTGAGATCAGTTTAGTTTTCATATCTATTCGCACTCTGAGCAATAACTTTATGCATTTTCAGGTTTATTTATTCATCGAAAAATATGGTGGGATGCACTAGTTCAATACAAAATATCAATTCCTGAACTTCACAAGTACCTCCCCCTAATTTTTGAATAGTCATTATTAACGCAGAAATAAATAGGGAATGTTATCGTATTGCTATTGTAGTTTTATTGTTATTAGTTGGGGATAAATGAAGACTGATAAATGACTGGCACATCATCGTTAAGATTGAGGCGTGCACTAATTTCTTGATTTTGATGCGCGTTTTCGTCCACTTAATTTTGGAAATTTCATCTAAATTCTTGTCATATGCATCTTGAAGCTACTTAAAACTAGATATTTAACTAGTTGATGATGTTCTAAGTTATTATTAGTATCAATTATATTAACCGATTCGAGTCGATGATTTTTTTCGAACACGATCCTCAGGAGTGAAATTTTTTTTATATATTGTTCATTTTTAATTTTAAAAAATGTTTGCTATGGAAATCACCCAATTCGTAAGTGAATTCACATAAATAAGCTCATTGCACAAAACGTGTGCAGCTCACTCCTCGGATTTTTTTTATAGCGAGGACAAGATTGAACACTGTGTGTGCAATGTAAGGTAAAATGAAAATGCATCATTAAAAATTTATAAACATTTATTTCAAAAATAGTTAGATAACATAAAATCGTTATTTTGCTTTCAATAATAAAAAACAGAATAAAATACAAAAGTTAAAAAAAAAAAGTTGAATAATGAAAAAACAAATGCCAAATTTTGTTTCCTGTACTTTTGAGATTTCATTAGTTCAAGAAAAATCTTATTTCGACGACTAGTTTACTCAGAATAACTGATAATTGCACATTACTGTTGCACACACGGTGTGCAATCGGTCTCGAATGGGTTAAACGAAAGTTATGTATTATTATTCTTCATAAACAAACCGTTATGCGTCGCCAGTCTCGCGCAATACTATGACGCATGTCGAGTACATTGCTGGCGCGAAACCAAACGCGTTTTTCCCAATACCAAAACCGCTCAATGCGGCAAAAGAAGTTCTCACCTTCAAAAAATCTTGCCTATTAAAAAATAAGTGTATGAAAGCTTCAACAATTATTTTTTTTTAAATGCATCAAAGGAAAATAAAGATGCTTATTTCTTTGAATGGGATAATCTATTTTCAAATGGTATTTATAAATAATTTAAATTATTTATTTTGCCTTTATGACATTATAAAAATGTCCTTAGTTGTTGACATGTCATATTAGACATATCAGATTGAGGCAAATATTACTTGAAAATGGACAAAAACTATCCCAAAACACTTTGAAGATCAACGAAGAAAGATAAGAAGACTTTTAATTTATTTCAGACTTAAAATAATTTAACATTTTTGGCTGAGTTTTAAAGATATTCTAAATTTCATTGCAAAATACATATATTTAGCTAATTAAATAAAAATTACTTGCTGAAGATGATTCAAAAATACTAAGTTAGTACTCACCTGAAACAAAAAGAAACAAAATTAGAAAAAAATGCTGAGGAAACAAAAGAAATTATGTTCCACTTACAATGTGTAAGACTTCATACAAATAACAATTAATATTATGAACTTAAGAGCATAATAATACAGATTTTGATGATAACATTAAAATTAAAATTCCTTTAAAGAAATCTATTAAAAACTATGCCAGTAGAACTTAAGGTATTGCCAATTGGTACAACAAAAAACAGTCCATAAAATTTTGGATCCAAGTTAAAATCGATTTTTCTTCAGCAACAAATATATTTATGTAGAACATGTTAGTAATAAGCATCTCCGAAAACATATAGTTTCACTTATTTTTAAAAGATATTTTTGATATTGAATAATTGCATTAATATCTCTGAATTAAATTTTAAAAATCTTCCCGACGTCATAATAAATAAATATATAATGTGAAGGGGAAAAAAAGGTTCATGAAAAATAGAATTTGATTGAAGTAAAACGACAAGAAAGCATTTTGAGAAAAAAAAAACAGTTGAACATTGTACGAAAAACAAAACAATTAAAAAAAGATATAGGGAGAAATTTTACTTCTCAACAAATGGAAAAAATCAGAGATAAAAGTAGAATTGAAAAAATTAACAGAGACTCGTACAAAAAACAAAAGGAAGCGCGATATAACATGCAAAGAAAAAGACAGAACAAAAACTAGGAAAATTAAGTTGTTGAATTCATCAGAAGAAAGAGAAGTAATTTCATTATTTTAATATATTTTATTTGGTTACTTTTTGCTGTTTTATTACTTTTTGCTTTTTTTCTACTTTTTAATTAATAATGTAAATACCATTTGATTTGTAGTATGTAGCCTCTCGGCCAGATGTGCATTATTACCGTACACATTTGTTAGTCTTAAGGAAACTAGTCCTATAAAATTTTTGTTTCTATATTGAACACATAAAACATCATAAAATGTGCTCTTTAGAAAACTAGGTAAAAACAAATAAAACTTTTGCAGGATACGATTAAAAATAAACTCAGAAGAGAAAAAAGAAAAAAAATGCTTTGAGAAAAGAAAAAATAATCCAAATTTTATACCAATGGAAACTTTAGAGCCTAGAGATTATAAAAAGAAAATTAAAAAGTTAAAGAAGAGGTTTTCCCCTTGACTGCCGTAAAGATAAAAGAACTTGTATGAATTATTAATAAGCTGAGAAAGGTGGGGTTGATTTTTGCATGAACTGGGAGGCCTAATATCAGGGACTAATATCGGTGGCCACCTCATCCGGGTGGAAAAGGATTTTATCATAGTCAGTGCCCCCCCTCGCCACTAAATTTCCATAACATAGGGTTCAGGGAAAGCATAAATATATCATGAAAGGGTAAAAATTGCAACTAGGTAGGAAGAAAATAATATTATATTATCAGTACTGAATACTCCGGAAGCCTTTGAAGAGAAACCTTACTTATTCAACAAAAAGGCTAATCTAATTCGAGCAGTCATATTTCCTGCTGCACGGAATACAAAATGGGTAAGAATGAATCTTATGAAGTACATGAGTCTTTTCATTTATATATTTATAAAGTAAGATATTTAAAAACATTTATAAGTTTAATTTTTCAAATAAGAAATTGATATATATTTTTATTTTGAAGAGAAAAGATTCGTTTTGAAGAACCCAGGTCGTCCGTCTCTCCGTGACAGCGCTCTTACCATTTGAGCGACCAGGAATCGCTTCACAGTCAGGACAAATCCGTTCTCTTCACCAATCCCATATCTCCGTTATTAAAGTAAATAAAGTAGAAATAAATAACTAAATTAATAATTGAATAAATAAAAATAATAAATAATAAATAAATAAAATAAATTAACTTATACATAATTAAAGCAATGTTCTATGAACATTCTTCCTCTTGTACATATCGCAAACATTGCGAGAAGATGGGGATATGGGATCGGTGAAGAGAACGGATTTGTCCGTAATGTAAAGCGATCCCTGGTAGCTCAAATAGTAAGAGCGCTGGCATACGTAAAACAAATTAAGCTATATTATAACCGATGTAAATATCAGAAGATATGGCCAAAATTGTCTTAAAAATCATATAGTAAATACTTTTACTTGTTTATTAATTACTTTAGTTTATAAAATAACATCAATTATAAGACATTTTTAAATTGCACATCCCCTTTTAAAATTTTATTAGAACAACAGCGAAAATATTCCCAAGAAAAGTTTCTAAAATAACAGAAAACAAAAATACCTGCCACTTCAGGAATCAACAGAGCATAACAGAAATAATTAAATTAACGGCTCTACAGGAAACCAGTGGTCACTTGTAATGTAGTGGTTTTATTCCAAAGGTTAAGGACTTTTAACGGGAGTAGAAAATCTTAGTTACACCCTCCTTTTGAAGGGCCTTAAAATGTTGATCTTAGCCTGGTGTCAGGCACTTGTTAAATATCATAATTATTAGGACTTCCACTAGCAAAGTGACAAGGAATAAATAAACAACCAATCAATATCCAGAGATAGAGATAGAGAGAGCACCAGCCAGCATTCTATTCATTTCCTTACAAATGTATTTCTCTTTTGCGCTATGTTTTTCTGTATGAATTAAATATCTTGCTTTCGAATTGTACAGGTTAAAACAGCAAATATCTTATCAGGATTACTATTAAATAAATGAGACTTCGTATAAATAAAGTCGTCGGAACTCTGTACATAAAATTTTATGCTCTACAGGTTTTGTTCTAAAGATTAAATGAGAGGTGTCCCCGTGAGCAAAATCCACACACGGATCATTATATATTGTACAAATATCAAACAAATCATTCTATTCCATTGAGATTTTGTCGAGCTGGACCAGAATGGACATGCTACGAACTGGCATGCTCAAAACTGCCACATTCACACTACGGGCTGAGAAATATTTAATGTCTCAAGTTTGTATCAAGGTCTTCGTGGGAATAAGTAAAAGCTCCCACATGGCTAAACTCTTCACATTCCAATGGTTTCCACGGCGGCTCATATTTCTTTGTTAATTAAGTATAAGTATTTGTAAATACTGTTGTATAATTGATTTTTTACTTTTATAATGATATTGATATCCTATATATTCTTTGATACTGTGTCATGAATAATTATAAGTTGAAATTAAAAACAATTAGAGATAGAAATGAAAATGTGAGGGATTTAATCACGTGGACTCCTCTTGTGTAACATAAATGGACACATCTCCCGGTTTAATTAAGATCAGCAGTTTCATGATACAACACCCATAATTGGTATCCATAATTTAGGATGAAACCTGGTGGTCGTTAGTGACGCTATAGTTTTTTTAATAATATTTAAAAAAATATATAATAAATATCGCCTAGGGAGGATATTAGCGATGCGCAATATAACACGTTCAATGCAGACTACAGAGGGATATTGGGCTTGTCGGATTGGACTCCATCATGGCGCGGCACGTTCCTTCGATCCGAACGCTCTAGCCTCTAACGAGCGTAGGTTACGAGCCGAATGGATTCATAGCACTCACCACTAAGCATGTCTACTCGTCCGTATTGAGAGGGCATAACTATGTGTGTGATTGTACGAAGGTTTTCATTTGCATATTACTAAACAAATGGTTATTCATTTGGATTTTAGTGTATTAGCCGGTCTGCAGGGAATGTTATCCGCCATTGTTTATAACCTCAACACTGATAGGACCTACCTTCTTATTCATATTAACGGAAATTGAAATATACAAAATGTAATAATTGAATGTTAATTCTAGTCCCCACTAGCCACGCTCCTCTACTTATATAAATGTTTTCCCTACACTTCCGATAGATCCGTCCTAAGGATTTGTCCGTACCACCTTAGTTTGTGTTCCTCTAAGATAGGTTTAACGTCGTGATTAGCCCGTCTGGTTGCCTTCCGTGTGCTTTCTCTCCGAGTTTTCCTTTCTACTTTTCGCAAGTACGTCATTTCCATTGTTTGTACCTGACTACACCTTTAACGTGAGAGTCAACGATTCCGAAGACTAGGATAGGAAGGATGGTCGATTTATTGACGGCCAGTTTGGTCTGCCTTGTCACCTCTCTTCTTCCCAGGAAACTCCGTCGGACCATATTAAACATCTTCCCTACTGCTCCGATTCTTTGGACCACTTCTGTCGTCAATGGGTTGTATTCTATAGACGAAAGTTTGTCAGCAAATATTGGAGATATTAGTTTAGTATTTCGGGTTCGTTAAGCAATTATAATAATAAAATTCCTGAGAACATAAAACCTTGAATTTTGAAACGAGATTAAATTTTTTAAATTCTTATTATTTTGTTTGTTTTAAAAGATAGAGTTCAATTATTGAAAATAATATGGCGAATTTGAGTACTACCAGTGGGTAGTTTCTCTACTTGTCATTCTCATGTCATTATGTAACACGCATTCTATTTACTTGTTGTATAATTGTAATACAGTTGTAAATATCAATAAATAATTTAAAAAAAAAAATATGGCGAAAATACTATTTTTTTATTGCTATTCAATTTTAAATTTCATTACTTAGCTGCGTTAAAAATCAACAAGTACAGAGATGGAGATATGATATGTCAGATGAAATATTTGTTCTGTTCTGAAAATCAAATGTGAGGGATCCAGAGACCCTTCAGGGGTTCTTCCAGTCTTTATAGAATGGGTACCCGTAATCGCCATAAAATGAACGGTTATGGCTTGTTGTGACACTGTTTTGAAATAATGTAGAAACTATTTATTATAATTCTGCGGAATACTTCTGAGTTTAAAAAATGATTATGCTTAAATATATATCTTGCTCTAAAAATATAGTCAAAGTATAATAAAGTCTTCATTGTCAAACATTTATAAGAAAATCATATCTCAAGAATATCTGTTGAATATTGAGGAAGAGTTAGTCAGAAGAGATAGAAAGGCTTGATGATCGTATCGGACTGTTTGGAATTCTCTCTGTGACTTCATGAGTAGGATGGTTTAAGAAGTCATACCTTTAAAAAAACCTTGGTGCTGACATTTGTTTATGAATCATAGGAGTTCTGAATAGTTCTGATCTTAAGGCGATTTTATAAAAAATATTATGGATGAGGAGGGATTATGTTACGTTATATAAGAAAAATAACCATTATAACCGGAAAATAAAATAATACATGTTATAAAATCATATTAAAGGAAAATTGAATAATATTAGTTGACCTTATACATGTGAGGAAGGAAATGTTCCGGTGTAGATGAAAAAATATACTCTTAAACAGGGAGAACTGTTTATTGGAAAACCAACATTTCGACCAACATTGTAGGTATTCTTTAAGGCTAAATATACAAAATATAGAAAAAATTATAATATTTTTAATATTAAATATTAATATTAACAATACTTATAGGCATCAAGGTATCTGAGTGATAAAACATAAAAGTGGGGGTGACCTTTAAATAAATATGCAAAGCAAGGGTAGGTAACCCCTCTTATCTGAGCGTTCCCCCTCGACATCTCGAACAGTGACAATTAATATTCCAATTTATCTAGACACAAATCGCAGGACAATGCATGGCCTCCTATGGTCAATTGAGTGAAATGCTACTGATATATCGTTGGCTTTTTAAAATAAACATTCAATGTCATTTCATGCAACTATAGCTTATCCGACAATGCTACAGAAAGAGACCGAAATACTGGCTATCAGGTATGATTAGATATCATTAACGAGTACCTGGAACCAAGCAAACTCTAGACTACCATTTTATATCTCCTTCAAAGGAAGTCATATTACTCCCTAAAAAACTCCTAAGGCGATCAGCAAAGCTGCAAATCCGCAATCTTGGGCAATTGAATGCGGTTTTGCTAATCACTAAAATTACTGGCAGTAAAAGCTAAATTCTAGTTGCTTATATCAATTAATAGCTATTGCTACATGGGGTATGTGAACAGCACAAGAATTACAATAAGGATCGTTTATTTATTCAATATCAAAACAAAGTTAATGATTCAGATTTTAAATATATAAAAAGGATTGCCATAAAATACATTACAGAAAATAAATTAAACTTATCTATGGACAGGGGTAGATTGGGTTACAGGTCGATCTTCTTCTTGTCGCCCCAAGGACTCTTCATCTTCTCAGAACGCGTTGTTCGCCGGCTCCTTCTTCCGCAAGATCTCTCCTCCTTGCTGTACGTCTCCAGAGAGCTCCTTCCTCCTCCGCCTTCGTCTCAAGAGCACCTTCCTTCTCTGCGTCTCTCTCCAGAGTGCCTTCTCCAGCCTCGTTTTTCAAGAGTTTTCTTCTCTCCCCATCTCCTTCCTTCTCCACCATCTTGGACCATAAAACTCCATAAGGGACCCAAAAGGTCTGTTCTTTGTCCCAAACATATCCCCTTTCATGTGTCCCGACATGACACATTTTCCCCGCTCAGCACTCCTTTCATGTTGCCGCCCGCATCAGTACATAACTGTATTGTACACCAAATTTGAAAAGTTTTGAATTATTATACAATGAAAAGAAAAGTAATATACAATAATAATATAGTAGTAATGAAAATAATTGAAAGAATATAATAGTAAAACAAAAAAAGAAATAACCAAAGAATATAATTAGATTTACTACTGATAAAGGTAACAAAAAGAGATATAATATACATTGAACAAAAAATTACTAATTAAAATAAAAAATTCCGTCATATTACACCTATCGAAAACTGATACCTTAATGAAAATAAATAAATAAATATAGAGGTGCTATTACGTGATCGACTCTACCACGCTACAATATCACATTTTTATGTAGAAAATAATTTCTTAAAGGGTTCAGTATATGGTAGAGTTGTACAGTTTCTACGTCAACGGTTGTGCAGGAAGATTATCCGGAATCACGCTCAACAAGCCAGGATTTTCACCTAATTAAGAGTATTTACTACATAGGGGCTGGACAAGCCACATGAGGGATTGCAGATCCCAGAGGGTCCATATATGGGCTAATAACAGATGAAATAATTTATCTGTTACAGCCAGGTTTGACCCCAGGATCGCGAACAACTGTATAACTACTTAGCGCACTGCCACTGAGTTACCCCTATCCCTGTTTAAGCGGTAAGTTGATAAAAAAAGGTGAAAAAGGTTAAACATAAGAAAGGGGGCGAAATGGAAAGTAAGCATTGACTAAAAAGGAAGAGATAAAAGAAGAAACACAAATTAAAGAGATAAGGAATAACAAAATTAAAAAAAAAAATGCGAAAATGAAGAAGCTTTCATGAAAGAATAATATGATACATAAACAATAATAAACTTAATTTTTTTTTGGTCTATTACTGAATAAAAGAAAATAATTTTGTTTTTTGTCGCCTTACTTGTTTAGTTGCTCTCCTGAAGGTTCCGGATTCAAATAAAATTATTAATCTGTTAACAGTCACCGATGGACCCTGTGGGATTAACAAACCCTTCTGTGGCTCATCAAGCCACTAAAAATTGGGTACCCTTAATTGGAAGAAAATCCTAGTGAATGAGTGTGATCTCGGACAATTTTTCCCCCTACACAAACTGTGTACAACAAATACAACAGTACAGTTTGTACTATGTACTGAACTCAAGATTCTTAATTTTTTTCACTTGTTCGTGTATCATATGTCATTTATCATAAAAAATAAATAAATAATTTTGGGATAATTTAAAAGAGCTTACAGAGTATGTTCAACGAGGCTAAGTACTGGAGCGCACTAACCAGATCATACGTAAGCGTGTCAACACTGCGTGAAGCCAGGGCCAACTCGCCCTCTGCAGTCTATCGAGTTGTGGATTTCAGCATCGAATATTCCTCTATGGTTCTACTGTAGAGTATATAGTACTCTATAACTCTATTTATATCTTCACACTCTATATTGCTCACACAGAGAATTGAGGCCGGTTATAGTGGAGAAATCTGTCAGTGAAGCGTATTTCAATTTATAAAATAATTTATAAAATCCCAATTTCAATTTCATCCCAATTTTATCACACGTTCTTTTCTTCAATCCCATGACGACTTAATTGTCACTAAAGCTGACGAAGGTAACTTAACAGTAATTATGGATCTTTCTGATTATAACCTCAAAATTAATTCCCTTCTTTCTGATACTTCCACCTATAAACCCATACCTCGTGATCCTACTATCTCTCTCCAAAAACAATTCAACCTCCACCTAAAAAGCCTTGTCAATTCCAAATTAATTACTTACCCTGTTTACAGAAACCTCATTTCCTATAATGCCTTAGCCCCCGCTTTTATGGTCTTCCCAAAATCCATAAACCCAACAACCCCCTCCGTCCTATTACAGCTAACGTCAATTTACCATCTACAAAACTTAGCAAATTCTTACTTCCATCATTACAAGGCCTTAGCCGTAACAACACATATGATATCCAAAACTCCTTTCACCTACGTGATCTTTTAACATCCCTAACCATACCTGATCATTACATCCTCACCTCCTTTCATGTTGAAAGCCTATTTACCAACATACATTAGATAAAGCCCTCGTCATAATAGATAACAACTGGTCACTAATAGAACCCCATACCTCTCTTAACCGGTCCTCATTCCTCCAATCCTTAAAACTCTGTTGTGAATCCGGCTACCTTACGTTCCATGGACAGTTCTTTTCCCAAATTTCTGGACTTGCCATGGGAAATCCCCTCGCTCCTGACCTTTCAAATATTGTCCTAAATGACCATCTGGACTCCTTTCTACCTCAGTACCTTGACGATGTTTGTTTCATTAAAAAATATGTAGACGACCTCCTCCTTATCATAAATCCCAACATTATTACAGATTTATTATTTTCCTTCAATTCATACCATCCCCGCCTCCAGTTCACCGTTGAACTCGAATCCAATAAGTCTCTACCTTTTCTTAACCTCCTTATCATTAAAAATCCTGACCACACCTTATCCACAGATTGGTGTACTAATCCCACTTACTCTGGCAGACTTCTTAGTTATTACTCCCAACATCGGCACCACATTAAAATTAACGTCGCTAAAAATATCATTCATCGTGGCCTATCCCTCTCTGACTCCTGCTTCCATAAAACCAACACCCACCGAATCAAAGAAATCCTTTTAAAAAACAATTTTCCTCCCTATATTGTTAATAAACTCATCCATGACTACTATAACCCCCCCCCCACCAACACCCGATCGCCACATCGACCATCTATCCCAATATACAGATCCTTACCATATATACCCCCACTCTCTAATAACATTCAAAAATACTTACGTTCCTTTATCCCCAATTTACGTATTGCCTTTAAATCCCATAACAAACTTTCCCATATTTATACCCGTATCAAAGATCCTATTCCCCCCAAACTACGTCCCCATGTTATCTATCGTATCCCCTGTTCTACTCCTAATTGTAACTCTTCCTATATCGGTGAAACTAAAAACTTCCTTAAAGATCATATTACCCAACACAAATATGCCATTTCCTCCCATAACCATACCTCCTCTAAACTCTCCGAACATGCCTTTCTTTAAACCATACTTTAGATTTTGATAATAAGTCTATCCTAGCTACTGTTCCTAACCATGATAAACGCATCCTCTCTGAAACTATCCACATAAATTTAGATTCCTCCACTATCACTCTTAAGACTGACTCACATCACCTTTCTTCTACCTACTCCCAAATTTTTAATTTACTCAAAAAACTTTAAATTCTGTTACTTCGTCACTGATGTTTCCTTTGTTATCGCACTATTGACATTTATTTTATTTTATTGGTATTATCTTTCCACTTTTCTCATTTATTCATTCATTGTTACTCTTTACTATCTCTCTTTCATCATCTTCTTTAATATTTTCACACTTTTTTTGGCTTGTCAATATAATTTTATCCATTTATTCATTTTCCCTCATTTTTCCTATACTCCAGTATAGTTACCTTCTATAGTTACCTTTTTGGCCGCTAGAGATCGCTGCTAGCTCTTCCGTCTTGCTCCGTAACTTATTTTTCATTGGTGTTCAGCCAGCGGCTCCTCTCCCATCGTCGGTACGTCTTTTCTTAATATTTTATTTATTATATCTTTTTCTCTTTAGTCTTTCTCCATTCCTCTCACTACATATTTTCCTATTTCCCCCCTTATCATTTTGGCATCCATCATATGTTGGTAATCAAATAGTTCATATTTATAAGCACTATTTTTTTAATTTTTAAATTTTAAAATTAATTTTTTAATTTTTCGAATTTATAATCCACTCAACTATTTTTCAAATAGTTATTGAACACAATAGTTATTGTACAATAGTTATACAATAATACACAATAGTTATTGTACAAATAGTTCCATACTTATATTTTCAAATTGTTTACATTTCTAACTGTCATTCTACGAGATACCTATTCATTTCTTTCTACATATTCTTGTATAATTATGTTTCATACATTTTACTTATGTAACCTCTAGAAGTCCATTGTCATACATTTTATATCTTTAATTTACTAGTTTTTTCTAAATCCTTCATGTTCCAACCTTTTTTTATATGTTAATCTTCTCATATTGTGTATTTGGTTTACCTCCTCATTTTTATTTCCCTTTATGTTATGTTTACTTCTCTATCCTTTCTGTACATTTATTTTCTGTATTTTATTTTATATTCGTTATCTTTAATTATTATATCTGCCACTATTTTTAATTTCTGTTCATTATCTTTAATTTTATTAAATCTGTCAATATCTTAATTTTATTATATTCTGTCACTTTTTTAATATTCGTTATCTTTAATTTTCATATCTGTCACTATTTTAATTTTCTACATTACATGTCAGTATATTCTTGTTACTGTAACGTTTTATATATTTTTTTTTCTGTTTGTTTCTCTCTCATAGTCCTGAAGATGACCTACACTGTAGGTCGAAACGTCGGCACTTACTAAATATAAGTCTAGTACTTATTTGGTGGTTTTTTTAATGCACCCCCCAACTATCTCCGTTCTCCAATTTATAATTTAGTTAATAAGTTAATTTATTAACCAGCCTTATTACGTAAAATCCTCAATGCCATTTACTATGTTATAACAAAGTCATACATGATGACCTTAACGTCCTACTTCTTGATTTAGCCCGAACCCGATATGACAAACTTTATTCCTGGAACTGGAACAAAATGGAGTGAAGAAAGAAAACCTGAATTGTCGTAAAAAATGAAAACCTGGTGGGTAAATAAGGAGAACAAGAAGCTCCAAAAATGAACCATCTTTACTTAGCCTCTTCTACTTTGGGAGCTTCAGGACTAATAATAATATGCCCTTTATTATAAACTATTTGACAAAACACACCGTAACCCCTTATTTCAGTTTTCTTAATTCTCTTTTTATTGATTTTACTTTTACTATTCATCCATTTTTCTCATTTACTTTGACGTTTCATTTTGTTTAAATCTATATCACTTATTGCTGCTAACTATGACTAGTGTAAATCATCATGATTTGAATAGTTTTTGAGTCAAAACTTTGGTTAGAAATGAAAAAAATGAAAAACAATTACTTACTGATCAGACTACTATTTTTGAAAAACATTAGGCTCCAGATTAATTATTTTCTAAAAACCCTCTATGCTAATATATTTTTAATAGCTAAATAATATTTTTATAATAAGGCATGAAAGGAGCAGGAAGTTTGGTACTACTCTAAGGTCAACTTATTCCTAACGGTGCTCCTGATAGATAGAATCACGGACATACAGAGTTATTACATTTTTTAACGGTTAATATAATAATTATTTATAATTTTCTACGATAATATCTTGTAAAGGTTTGATTATTAAGACGATAGCTGAGGAGATACTCTTGGATAATCCCAGGTACAGAGAGTGAAGGAGGTTGCAGCAGTAACCTGTTCCAACCTTGATTAGGTAGGTAATTACGTTGACTATGATGGAGTAGTTTGACCTAGCGGGATATTTCCTATATATATATATATATATAATATACGAGGTGTATACGCTCGTGAAAGTGGTAATTTATTATTAGTTTATGTGGGTATGTATGTGTGTATAGATATATCTATAATATATATACACACATAAACTAATAATAAATTACCACTGTCACGGGCGATAATGATAATTCGATAGAGATCAAGAAGAGATAGGCTCAAGCAAATGAAAGCTTTTCCGGGACAAACCGATATATAAAAAGCAAACTTTTGTTGTAGAATACGAAAATGGTTCCCTATAAAAGGCTTATATACAGTTCGGAAGCCTAGGTCATAAAGAAAGCCGATGGAAAATCATTCTTAACTATTGAAAGGGAGATTTCAGTGCGAATGTATGGACCTACTTAGAGAAAAAAGCATGGAGGAAACGTACCGTTGCGGAGCTGACAAATCAGTTCCAAGCCCAGGACGTGGTCAAAGTAATAAAGCTTGGAGGGTTGCGCTGGGCTGGTCATGTGGCCAGATTGGCAAGTGATGAAGAGTAATTGATTAATAATGAATTAATAATTGGCCCAGAAAATTGAAGGAAAGGTTCAGGGGAAAGAGTATGATGGATGACTGGATGGAATCGGTGAGGACTCATTGCTAAATGTTGGGAACTGGAAGGCCGCTGCATTGGACAGGGAGGACTGGTAGGTGTGTATCGAGGAGAACAAGGCTCATTGATGGGCTGTAGAGCCACAAAAGAAAAAATATTCATTTTGAGAAATCATACAAATGCCATTTGGCACATATTTTACCAAAGAAAGAAGAAGAACAAATAATCAATTTATCAAAGTTCCACGAGATTTTGATTAAAAGACAAAGTTTAAAAGAATTAACATATACAAATGATGAATACAATAATTGTTTTATAATAATAATTGTATTATTATTATATTGTATATGATAATTATTATCATACACAATATACAAATTATAGGGTACACATTTAAATTTGATACAACTAAAATAATAAATCACTACAAAATGTAATTTCAAACGCAATATAAAAGGAATTATCCCTACAGATAAATACAAGAATCACGCTGTATAGAAAGAATCGGATGTACAAGGTCTAAATTCGTCTTATTCAAATTCGATAAACTCTTATTAACAAAAATAAAATAATAACAAACACTTATAAATCGGTTAATAATGACAAAACAATCAAATAAAAACTGCTGATCCTAATTCGCGCCATAGGAAATAAAATAAATTTAACATTATATATTTCAGCACCATCGTCAGTAACAATATTTACAGAATACATGGTAATATTGAACACCTATTTTAATTGAATGATGTAGTAAATTTCCAAGTTCATTTTATGTATTAACATCGTAAAAGTGTTAATTTTATATTTAGGCTAGTGTTTTAATTAATATAATTCAATACAAGCCTGTGTTCAGTCTAAACCAGCTGCTTTTCCCACTTCATCTCATCACCTTGTACTCGTTGTCCAGAGTCCTCTATAGATTAATTGGCCCAAAACCAGAGGGATAAAATGGTTACAATAGTTCAAGCACATAGCAGTACAGTATAAAAGAAACAGCTAGGAGAAGAGGATGTGCTCATCAATCATGGAGTACAAACCCTCAGCAGAGGGCCAACGGAGTATGAGGAAGCTAGCAGCCACCCAGAACGCACATGCCATTCACAGTAATTACAACCATGTGAATTTTGTATTTCTTACTTACTTGTATGTATATAATATACAGTCCACTCAAATCATATCAGAGATAACATATCCCGGCAAGTGGTCCTAGGATTTTTTAATAGGAGTAAAAATCCTTGGTTATGCCATCTGGGATCCCGAGCCAGTGCAATGTCACATGTACTCGTACCTGGTTAGGCAAAATTTAGAGCTCCCGCTGTATCATCGTCCGGTTAGCCATAGCAGCATAAAGTAATTTTATAATATATATATATATATGATGATATATATATATATATATATATATATATATATATATATATGATGATATATGATGATATATATATATCATTTTGCAATTATATAGAATAATACTACAATGGTCAGAAGAAGAAGAGTGGCTATTTTGACGATAACTAATTGAAAGTTGGTGAAGAAGTTTGGCTAGTGAATGAGCTCAATTAGTTAATGGCGTGTTGTCCACTTCCCACTTGCCACTTGACGCTGTCCTGCAACGACGCTTCTTCATTTAATTCCATCTCGCTCTTTAATGCCATCTCCATCAGGCGGTTTGCGTCACTCCTAGCATGATTCTATACTTTGAAGATTTTGCCCTTATCAAATATGATGTCAGTACTATTATATTATTCCTTCGGAATTTTCCTATACTTAGAAATACTAAAAACCGCTAGCTACCTATAAAATTCCTTTAGCTGAAAAAAACATTTTAAATAAATGCTCTTTTGCAGATGGAAGACAAGACGGCTTTATTCAGTTTTGCTATATGTTACACTATCAGGAACATTAAGAGTGCTTAGTTAAATAGGGTAAGTTGCATTGAGGTACCTTGAAATAACTTACGGGTCTCTTAGGGTCGGTGGTACTTTTACTCTTAAGATACAGAGAGAGATACGGTTGGCAAGGAGTGAGCATCTCTAGAGGCAGGGATATGGATGAAGCAATTGCCGAAAAATATGAGGATAGAGATAGTTGGGGGTGCACTAATAAATAATAAATACATTAGAAGTTCCAGTCAACTAATTTTTCTCTAACATGTCGAGAAATATCCAGTCACATATAGTGTCCCCCTTTCTTCGTAAGTAGTTTTATAAGTTATCTTTGTAACCGTGATCAGCGCAAATAAATATAATGGTATTCAATAATTATTATTTAATAAAGCAATCCTGGACAGTCAACCATGGCAACCTATAGAGAAGAAAAGGATATGTCTCTTATTCATTAATGGTATAGATATACTATATCTCAAATATAATATCTCAGGGTGGCATTCCATTTTATTATTGCCATATTATTCAGATAAAAGGATCTGTCTTTTCATACTGAATGATAATTGTTGACCTTGATACTATATGTGGAAGAAAGTGGTCCGGGTAGAGGTCAAAGAATTTCTCATATAATAGGAGAAAACTGTATTAAGTAGTCAACGTTTCGACCCACCTTGCAGGTCTTCTTCAGGGCTACATGCAAAATACTGACAATCAAGAAATGGCACAAATATATTAAAACATAGAAATACAAATAATCAAAAGTATGGTGAATCCAGGTAATTGAATAAAAAAAAAATAAAAAAAATTGACGAATATTGCAAAGCAAGGTAAATATAAAGGTTAAAATGCATGAGTGTACAGTACAAACATCGAAGTGCCAGGAAGGCAGCAAAACACATAATGAAGAACTAAATAATTATAAAACAGAAAGTGTTGAAAAACAAAAAATACAAGGTAATAAAGATAAAAAAAACGAAAACTGAATGCAAATGGAAAATGCAAAAAAAAAAAAAAATGAAATGGGTAAATGTAGAAAATGATAAGAAATATAGTAAGAAATGAAAATTGTAAAATTATAAAAAATCCAGAAATTTTCCTATAAGGGAATTTTTCTACGATGTTTGTACTGTACACTCATGCATTTTAACCTGTATGTTTACCTTGCTGTGCAATATTTGTCAATTTTTTTTTTCTTTGACTTTTGATTAAATGTATTTCTATGTTTTAATATATTTGTGCCATTTCTTGATTGTCTGTATTTTGCATGTAGCCCTGAAGAAGACCTGCAAGGTGGGTCGAAACGTTGGCTACTTAATAAAGTTTTCTCCTATTATTTGAGAAATTCTTTGACCTCTACCCGGACCACTTTCTTCCACAGATCTGTCTTTTCCTTTAGATCATTGCTTGGGCAGTGAAGCCAATATAGGCAACACTTATATAGATATAGTTAGTCTATCACAAAGGTTCGTAATTTAAAATATACACTAAAAATAGAATCAAGGCTAAGCTGAGTTAATCGAAAAGACCTTCAAATGTCAAAACCACTCCATTCAATTTTTTCAATATACAATATTGATTAAAGAACATTGGAAGATTTGTCGAATTTAAATGCAATGTGATTTTAAAAATAAAGAAATGAAAAAATAATTATGAATGTAAACAAAACCTTTGATGGCAAATTATGGATATTTAGAGTTCATTACCACTCAAAGGAAATGATTTTAACATATATGCCGTACATCTCATATCAATAGTCCACCAATATGCATTAGAGGCAGCAACAATTATTCGAATGTATGCTTTGAAGTGATGATGCTGCCTCAATAGATGTATCTCTATCGACAGAGATGTCTGATAGATACATCGGTTAAGATTATTAATGTGAGATATCCTGCATTTTATCTTCATTATTGTTAGTTATTATTAATTATTTATGATACCTAAATCACAACAGCGTATAAAATGTAAGTAAACTATAATAAAATTCTTTAAGAATGATTATATCAATGAAAATAACAGTTTGTTTGTTTGTTGGTGCTTAAAGGCGTAAAACCCCCTTAGGTCATCACAGTAATTTTCTGTTAGTTTAGATACTATTTTAAATTTCTTCCATTAAATTCTGTAAATAAATAATTTTAAATAAAATTTATCGAGTAAAAAACTACTCGTTGTCTGCAACAATAATCCACAATAAAATATTACACCAATACATATAATGAAAATAAAATAGTTTAATAAAAAACAAATTTAACCAAAATAGCATTATTAACGTTATTATTAAAACGGAAATAAGTGAAAGCGCTATTTCAACAATGTTTTTGCTGTATCTGCTGCGTTTGTTTGGCTGTTGATATGAGGTGTATTGCACAGATGTTATTTTTCAGTATTTAATTTGTTATGCTTAATTATTTAATTGTATTCTAGTGATTATTTGATCCTACTTTATGGGTTTTGACTCAATTTAGTGTTATAGACTTATTGCATATATTGATGTGATGCTCCGTGAAATTGGCTATTCAATTTTTTATTTGGCTTATTTAACGTCTTTTCGATTTACAGAGCTATTAAGCTATAAATTTTAAATAGCAGAGCTTTATAAAATTAATAAACGAAAAATCTCTAGCTACGTTATTTAAAATTATATGAAATGAAACAAACACTAATCGTGCTGAATAGACATAGCTGGAAACCTCTTACCAAGCCAGATCGCCCGATCTCACTACGTCCAAATAAATAAATACTATCAGGCCAGCAAGCTTGGCAATTTGAAAGACGAAAACGTTGCAAAAACAAAGTCCTATGGTTTAGCAAAAATTACTAGAAGAAAAAATAAATAATAATGTAACACAAAAACTATAGCATTATATGTTATAAAAGGCATTTGGTTCAGTACATGGTAGGGACTGTATTCTTTCTACAGAGATGCAAGATGATATGGTTGACATCACGATCAATCATCAAATTTCTTCTGTCCGAGGTAACCACTTTATAGAGGCTGGATGAGCCCTAGCTGGAGATTTATATGTTTATATTTTTATAACGGCTCCAGTCATTAAAACTTAATTAAAAAGGCACGATTCTTTTTCTGTTAATTTTTAATTCTAAGTATTATTATATCAATAATTATAAATAATCCTCTTTGATTAATTTGTATGTATGTGGTTTTTCAATCCCAGCATTTTAATTATTGTATTTATCAATTTCACCTCCAAAAAATTATTTTTCTAATTACGGTGAAACAATTATTCCACTTTTTTCTTGTTTATGCAGTTTATCAGTTGAAGACCTTTAAGGAGTGTCGAAACGTTGATTTCAGTAAATAGTTCCTTTTTTTTTTTAGCGCGAAAAGGCCTTAAAAACCACGCGAATATCGTGCTTAGGTTTTCCTCCTCAACTTCCTCTTTTCCAATACTTCTCTCATGAGCTTCGCGTATCTGCGCTTCCTTCCCTCTGACCACGCACAACCCCTTTTTGGGCGTTATTTGTCCACGAAGACCTTTATATCGTTCAGTGACTTTCTATAAGTTTCTCTATCCAGACAGTCTGAGTCCTTCAGTCCTGCTGAATCCATGTCGACCCTGATCTGTTTGAAAAAAACCCTCGTGTTCTTGCGCTGGTTGGAAGATTTCCCGGTCGAACCTTTCAGGGCTCATCCTCATCATATGTCCATAGAATTTAAGTATTCTTACCCTGATGTCGGTCTCCAGGCTTTCGTTGTTACTGTATGTTTCTTTCTTCTTTGTTTCTTGACTTTAGCCTGTATCCTTCGGGTGTCTTTTTGGGCCCTTAGATTTTCCTAAGGATTTTCCTTTCCACTTTCAGAAGCATTTCCACCCTAGGGACACAGGAGGTCGGCGTCCCATAAAGTATCACGGGTTTGATCACGGTGTTATAGTGTCGGACTTTGGTTTTGATGGACAAGTCCTTTTTGTTGTAGACGTTCCTGAGGTCGAAACACAATCTCTCCAGTTTGGTGACTTTTCCTTTGAAGCTTTCTCAAAGGAATTTTTGGGTTACCCTAATCTTTCCACATATGGTGTCGACCGCCTTTTTCTTGTATTTTGAATCCATGGTCGTTAGTTCTGTGTTTTCAGAGGAGATTTGTACACCCGTTTTCTTGGCTATCTTGAGAGGGCATTTATCTGAGCGACCGCCTCTTCCTCCGTTTCCGCGAAGAGGGCGAGATGGTCTGCATGTGCGAGATACTTCACTTTTTCGTGATCATTCTTCGTTCCTAAGACCGCTTCGGAGTCGTTTTCCTTACACAGTTCTCTTATGATCTTATCCAATACTACATTGAACAGTACCGGGGCTAATCCATCTCCCTGCCTGAGCCCCGTTTTGATCCGGAACGGTTTGCTGATGTGTCCATGGTATTTGACTTTCGATTCTGTTTCCGACAGGGGTATTCCTTGAGTACAGTACTTCAAGCAGGACTCCCTGCCCACCGAGTCCTACGCCTTCTTGAAGTAGACGAACGATATGAATAGGTTTTTCCTCCTTTTGGTTCTGTATTATCTCATCAAGAGCTTAAAGCTAAGGATCTGTTCTCAACATGATCTGTTTTTTCTGAATCGCCCCTGATATTTCCCGATCTTCGGGTCCACTTGTGGGTACAACTTGTGCTTTGGAGGCAATTTTTCATGTAACAGGCATATTCCTCTGTAGTTGTTCACATCTGATTTATCCCCTTTCTAGCGTAGTGGGTGCATCAGAACGGTTTTCCATTCCTTCCGGTAAATAGTTCCATAGCTCTCTAGCATCTTTAAAGTAGGTACCCATAATGGGCGGTTTAGTGTGATCTCGTACAAGCAACCTCCCTGCGCAACCCATTGTCTTGGAAAGAGTAAGTTCTTTATCTTGTTCTGAAACCAAGACCCTTCATGGGCGGTATGGTATAGAAACACAACAACAAAAATATTAATAAAGTAAAAGTATCCTTCTGGAAAGACGTTATTTTTATTTTAGTAAATTTTATGAAACAGGTTTTTAAATTTTATTAAAACAATAGTTGCATTGTAATATTGTATAACCTATATAAATTTATTAAGCATTTTAGCAATTGATGCGAAATTTGATTCATAGTAAGCATTAAGTTTTAAAATTTCCAGGGATTTCTATACTTATAATTTAATGCTTTATTAATATTTCTGTAGGAATAATTTTATAATTTTATGTTAAAAATAAATAATCGGCAAAAACTAGAGGCTTACCGAATATCCTTCTATTGTTAGAAGAAATAAAGGAGCTGAGAGGAGGAAGGGTCGGCTTGCAGCAAATACCCACCGTGAATATTGAGGGTTATTGCTGGGCTCAATGCTCTGCCCACTCCGAATCGATTCCGTTCACCGCCTTGTGTATATATACAATACATACTGGAATATATAAGAAATAAAGAGTTTTGAGTTCAGAACGTGGTAGATACTACGATGTTTTTAAGCCGACGGTTGAGCAAGATGATATGGATGAGATCAACTCCATCCAATTTGTCTCTCAATTAATTAATTATAACTGCTATATCAGTCCATTTAGTTTTCATCTTTAATATAAAAATAAATATTTATATAAATTTTTGGTTTTTTAATTCCATATTTCCCTCACATTAATGGCACATAGAATTTCTTTTTATGCCTTACGAAGAACTATAATCAGGGATAAGATATGAACATTAAAATAATTAAAAATATTTATATTAAGACCGTGGAAAAATTCCAACTAAAACAGAAATTGAAATCATCTGTCGAAGTAGACGGATAATTTCAATTTCTGTTTTAGTTTGGAGACTTAAGGGCTTTTCGTTGGAATTTTTCCCACGGTCTTAACATTTATGTGAGTTCTATTTTATTTTTCAATATTTAAAACTATTTATTATTGTTCTTGGACTATCTACCTTCATATTTTCCATACAGTCAATTATCATTGCAGAAAATTTCATATTAACAAATAATAGTTTAGAAAAATAAATTTTTACCCTTAGTTATTAGAATGCAATTGGTAAAATAGAAAAAAAAGTCTTAGGTCTCTTAAATATCGGAAAATACTAACTAGTCAACATTTCAACAATTTACATCAAAATAAACATTTCTATGACTCGAGGTCAAATGTATGTAATAGGCAAACTTATCAAATTGACAGAAATTTCACTGCAAAACGTTTAAAAAAAATGCTTTTTATATGATTGAAACATAACAAAGGGATGCGGAGAATATTAATTATTTATGATTATAAATAATTACCAAATATAAAATTTTATAACAGATGCAGTAACTTAAAAAAAGAACTCAATCGTACAGTACTGTGCGAATTAATGTGAATACGTGATAATAATACAATATTTTGTTTTTTACAGTTGACACCACGTTTATTTGTCAAAATGGCGGCTATTTTGTGTTCGTGTTTGTCAATTAGTAAGCTACGAGACACAACAAAGCTACAGACGCGTTAAATTTTGTTATTTTTTAGAACTACAGTTGTTTTGCAGACGTAAAGTTTTTTGTTTTTTATTTTTGAAGATAGATATTTCTCCGAAAAATGCACTAAGCTTGTTGGTTTCAGTGAGCACACATCAATGACTCAAAGAGACATAGCCAAGGAGTGAGTTTAGTGAGTTTGGGAGCCAAGTGTAGTGAGTTTGGGAGCTGTTAATAAGATTTTGAAGCAAAAAAGGGAAATTGGCGATTGAGGTGAACAGAAAAGGGAAATGTGGAAGGAAACGAAAGACAGCAGCTAGGATTGTTGTTCATGACACCACCATACGAAAACGTCTTATTGAAGGTGGAAGGTAAACAATTAGTCCTTAAAAAAAACGGTTATTGACCGCTGATGTGATGAAAAAGCGATATGAATGGGCGAAGAAATATGTAGGCTGGACTCTTGAAGACTGGAGAAAAGTGCTGTTATCAGATGAGAGCCATGCCAACGGTCAAACAGTTTTCCAACAAGATTCAGCACCATGTCATGTGTCCAAGGTGATGATGAAATATTTCAAAGAAAAAATATTGCATGCCTTGAATGGCCAGGTAAATGCGCCTCCGGATCTTAATCCAATCGAAAATCTGTGGGCTATAGTTAAAGCAAGACTTAAAAAAATTGGTTGCACAACAAAAACAAAGCTGATTAAGGCAATAATTCAGACATGGTTTAGAGACACGCAAATATCAGAAAATTCTAAAAAAACGTGTTGATTCCATAGATACCAAATCGTGTACAAGAAGTTATAAAAGTTAAGGGAGCACACATCTCGTACTAAAAAAACTTATTTGTAATTGTTTCTGTGTATTTTTTCCTCAATAAAGAATGCTTCTTATTTTTTCTAATTTATCACTTTTGTTCACATTAATTCGCACGGTACTGTAGAAACAGTATCAGAATGAGTTAAGATTGTTAATGTGAAATATTTGGAGAAAAAATTATGTGTTTGGAACTTGTATGGGTTATAATCATCTGAACAGTTATAAAATTTTTATTAATATTTTTCTCAATTAAAAAAAACTACTCCAACAAACTGGTTCATTATTCCCTAGTATAATAGCCTCTGCTCAAGTACCGTAGATCAGAGCCGTACCCTCTTCATCTTGACAGGGCGGGATTAGTATTAGTAGGGGCGGAGAAGTGGCTACCGCAATCGTAAATATTTGATGAAGGTACTCCATAGCACGTCACCAGGATCATCTGGGGAGTAATGTCATTAATGCTACGTGGAGGCCTATCCATCAACCCGAGATGCGAAAGTCATTAATCCAGAAATTCTACGTCATTCGTCAATCCTTTCAACCCGAGGGTAACGGCTAAGTATATATATGTGCAATAATGGGATGGACGTAAAAATTGCAAATTAATCCTGATAAGACTAAATATATGATATTTACACCAACAAGGAACACACCACAATTGAACATAAAATATAACAGGATAATACTAATCAAATAAGACACACTTCAATAATTTGGAGTACTTTTTGATCGAAAACTCAATTGGAACCGCCATATTGACAACATATACAACAAAACACGGGTTATTATAAACTATTTACTTGGGATTTGAAGTCAGATGCTTTAAAAATGATGTATGAAGCAGCTTTTACGCCCGAAAATAATGTATGCAGTCCATAAATGGCATCCAGAAAAAAATCATAAAATAAATGTGATCAAGCTCCAAAGGCTTCAGAGATTGATTTCAGAGAGAATTAAAAGCTGCAAAGGGTTTAGAACGCTTTCATTTGAGGCAGCAATTATTCTTGCTGCAGTAGTAGCAATCAAGTTAAAAATAGAAGCTGTGTCGTTATTTAGTTTTAAGACCTGACTGACCTAGAACGAAGCAGAAAATAAAACTAATTGTCGTAATTGGTTTACATCCAGTTGTCTATTTACTCATACACTCACATACAAAAACTCGTCACTAACTATTCATATATACACAGACGGAAGCAAAGAATGCGACAAAGTGGGAGGATGTGCATGGTTTGGAGAAAATAAACTTTCGAAAAACCGTTATTACACTCCCTACCTTGTAATAACTCAAGATCCTTCGCGGGTTGTAGTGGTACAGATATTTTTTTTTTATCTATAAATGCTGTATTTTTTTTTTTTTTTTTTTACATCAAACCTTTTATACTTTTTCACATAGGTCTTATTTACTCACATAAATATTGAATCTTTATATGGCATGTTACTTTTTTTTTTTTTATTGTACTGGACTATACCAATAAAAGCAGGTAGGTCAAAGCAGAAATGAGCAAGCTAATAGAAAGAATGTACTGATATCGAAAAAGTATCAAAATTCATAGTACTGCATACTTTGAAGTTGAAACGAAAGATTTTTTAATTATTATATTTTTATTTTATGGATAATTGATAGAAAAATGAATATGGAAAATTATATGTGACATAACAAACCTTTTAAAAACTTCTGAATTATTACAATCCACTGGTTTCACTTAATTCTTATATTTTTTTAGATCCACACTTTACGATATTTACATTATAAGATACTCACACATTTAAAAATTAAAATTGTGATAATATATGATTAGAATAAATAAAAAGATAGAGTTAGCGCAAGATATATTTTAAGAATTATATTTACCTCTTAATACTTACTCCTTTCAGAAAAATAAATTTACATCAAATGAACCATGAATGTTTACCCCACCATATAGTAACGAATATAAACACTGAAAATGAATAAGGAATTTAAGGAATACAAAATTATTGAAAATTTTGGAATAATGCCCAAGTACGGAGATTTATAAATTAGATATAAACAACATATACTAGAAGTAAAATAGCATTATTTTTCTAATAAATTCTTTGTTTATTTTGTCTGAACATCTGTTTTTAAGCCCTTGCAAGTATATCTTTAAATTAAATATTTTTTATGATATTTGTTATCAAAATATGATATTTATCATGATGGTTATTATTATATTTATCATAATGAATCATGAACCACAACAGATTTCTACTAACGAATTTATGGATAAATCGAACGCGCAATCATATAATCCAAATCTGACGATGGTGGAACGGTTTTAATCTTATCAACGGACCCAAATCTGGTCCGACTAATTGCAAATCCAGACCCAATATTACACAATCGTAGAGTGAGAAATCACTTGATATTATGGTTTGAAGATAGGTCCAAAAGATTTTGATAACGCATTTATTCAAATAAAGTCTACTAATATAAACTATAATAATGTCAGCAATAAAAGTAATATAATAGTTAAAATAAAAAAAGACATCTGATCCAGAAAAAAAATTCTACGAAAGAAATAAAAATACTGATATTTGTTATAAAAAAGAACACAAGATTTCGAATAAGGAGGTATGAACTCACTAAAAAAACATATTAGACTTTCTCTAAATTAAGCCATTTCCATCTAAAGGTTTTGGACATCTTCAGAAATAAACTCCTAAAGTAATAAATAAATTAACGAAAAAAAAAAAAAAAAAAAAAGGAAAATAACATCGATACTTAAGATGAGGCAGTAATATTCCAAGCCGATTGAGTCCGACTCAAAAGAAAGATATAAATGCAAACGTGACAATTGATAGCTCTATTACGCCCACTAGAGTCCCTTGTAGGTGACACAGGTTCGATTCTCGAATACTAATAGCTCTCATCTATTCCAAATCACCATACTTAGGCAATCCATTTTACTACAGTTTTTTTAACTACAGAGTTTATAACATTTACAGTTTATATAAGGCTGCTTTTATGAAAACAAAATAACGGTTCAGAATGATTGGAACAGTTTTATACAATGGTTAATGAGCGTAGCCAAGAAATTTTGTAATATAAAGTAAAGTAAGACTTGAATGGATATCTGTATAATCACCTGTTTTTTTTAATTTCCAGCGATTACCATGTCATCTTCAATAACAAACTTGTACCATTATAATCCTCGAAGGGTCATAAGTTCATTAAGTAACAGAGACTGTACTGGTTCAAAGCCAACTCTAGTGAAGGGAGGTGATTTCGCCAAGATAAGGCTCAACCTCTAGGTTTACAACCCTGAATAAAGGTATTCATTAAATTGTAGGTTACAATTTACAGAGGCTGAGTGAGCCTCGAGAGGTCATGAAGATACCAAGACAAATCACCTCCCTGTACAACCGGAGTTCAAAAACCAGTACAGTCACTAACAAGTACTGAAACCAGTACAGGTTATATATATATATATATATATATATATATATATATATATATATATATATATATATATATATATGAATATAAGTGATAACAATGAGAAGATATTATGGATATCTATGTTTTTTATGAAATAATGTAGAATTTTTATTTTAATTTTATTTAAAGTATAAATTCACACCATTGGTTTACGTATATTAGCTTACAGAATTGCTCAACACTTCTTATAAAATTCATTGTTTATTTTGTGATGCAATCTGACACCTTTGGTGACCAATTGATTAAATAAGGGAAACTAGATCAAACTATATAAGTCCTAAGTAAACATTTATTTAACTAAGGTAAAACATTAATCCTAGTAAAGAAGTGATAGGAGCAATTCTAACACAATAAAACACCATGCACACAAAAACACCAAGTACAAAACACCATAGACGGCGAACATCTCATTGTTACATTGCAAGAATAAACCTGAGGATTGCTCATTGCATCCTTGTATGTGGCACGAATATAAATCAGCAGAAACCAGAAAGAACAACCTCAGCTCCTTCTGGTCAATAGTTTTCTTTTTTATCCCAGAATTACTCACAATTATAGAAAAAAATTAACATCCTTCTATGTTTCACTACTTATTGTATTTACATTGATTCCTTACGCCGGCTAAGACAGCCTGTAGGGGCCACCAAACCTGATGTTCCTAAGAACCATGGTTTCCAAATGTACCATAGACCCAATCCTTGGGAATAATATAACAAATTCCCACCCACCAACCAACACTCTGGTTCAAGGACAATAGTAAATCGGTATAGACCTATTGATTACAACTTCCCGGGGTCAGCAGGTGCAGGAGGACCTATACCTTTATCAGATTGTCTCTGGACCAAACCTCCGAGCACTTAGTTGACATCCTGATAAAATACATTGCAATTCCGAAAGTAATACACGGGAAAAAATCATCTTGAATGTTTAGTCGTTTTGAGTTGTCTCCGATAGGGTCACGGACTTCAAATAATCAAGAAGTGGAGAGAACGATGGAGGAATCTCGATCTCGAGACTATCTATCTATACATACAATTACTTACTAATTACATGTATATACATACATGTGTGTGCGTGTGATTATGTATTTATGTATATATACAGTAGATAGAGTACTGAGTACTTAGTTGCTATGTTTTACTTTCAAGGTTCAAATCCAGCAGTAGCAAATAAATTATTTAATCGATCAAATGCTAAGGATGGATGTGGATCTACAAGCATCCTGGGGCTCACCAAAAATAACTAAACTATGAGGTGAGTATCCCTAACTGAGGGAAGAAATTGGTGTTTCTGTGTTATCACGGACAAATCACCTCCCTACACAACCATAGTCCTAGAAACAGTATTGTCTCAAGCATGAACTGAATCCAATACCCTCACAGGTTGTAGTGGTGCGGCTAAATGAGCTTGTAATAAAAATATCAACGAAAAATATGTAAACAAAAAGTGGTTTTGAAATGGTATATTCTTTGCGCAATTGTGTAAAAATTGTGATGTGCACGCATATGTACGTAAGTAATTGTATCCAAAAAAATATTTTTCTATTTGTTTAGCTTAGTTTTTCTTATATATTTGTTTCTGATTATTTTATTAAAATTAAAAAAATATTATAATTAGAATGGTTACGATAAAATATAATCTATTTATTTAACACTTAATCAACAAAACAAACAATAAATTATACAAAGATAAGGATATAATTACCACATAAATCTGAGACAGATGACATAAACACCCGGCCATATTATTCACTTGGCAATCAAATGAGGCAATGACTATAAAAAAGGCGGATTAAGATTTCTATCTTGTATCGAATATAGACTAATATATATCGAAATCCGTCCGGAACATACCCGCGTGGGAAGAGCGAAGTATCGGATTCGGGCTAATTTAGTTGGCAGCAGTGGGGGACCACGTGGGCGAGCAAGAAGAGTCACCTAAATGGAGTTGTCACTGGTGACTTTAATGCTGACGATGACCCAAGGGGAGCGTTGGGTGGCCTCTTGTGCCTCGCTATCTTTTACGAGGAGGTATATAGCAAGCATTGTAAATATATATGTGTCTATTGAGCTCTAATCTCTCCTTTGTGATATAGCAGCACTAGCACATCTGACGATAACGATGTATAATGGCTTATTTAAATCAAGTGAGGACAAGATGCTTTGCTATCGTGGACAAGAACACCAACACACAAAAAAATAAAAAGTAAAAAGTAAAATGACTTTATGCATTTATGTAAAAAAAAGAAAACACGAATCCAGAGCAGGCTAGTAACAACTCCTTAACAACTGAATTTAATATATTTTCAGCACCGAATTCATACATTATTCAGTTGGAAGTCGTTACAAATTCTAACTTTTTTTCTTCTTTAGACAATTTATGGAGGAAAAAAGGAAATACCCTGCTTAAAATAATCCAAAGAACACTTAAAGGATACAGTTTACATTAGTTATTCAGTTATATGTGCAATACTGAATCTGGAACTTTCAGCATAGAAACTAAGCACTCTACACACTAAGGAATCTAGTTCCTTAGTTCATATTGAAAATAAAACTAAAATAATATTTAACAAAAACAAAAAGAAGAGGAGAAAGTAAACTTATAAGAAAGAAACAGTTAACATCTGACACCCAGGCCCAACTTACTACACCTCGGTTTCTTCCAAGAATTACTTTAACTTCTGCCGGTTATTCTTGAGAACTTTCATGGGGAAAGTAAGACATTTGAGACAGTATCCTTTTTACTTAATCACGTTGAGTATCAACAGATAAAATTAATAAAAGCAATAGGTCTTATTTATGAAAGTAAGGTTCATAAATCATGATAAAGTTACAGCATTACTTTATTAGCATGAAATTATAGATACCACAATTAGAATAATATGTTTATTACAAATATCTGGTTAAAATGTTCCAATTTACAATCATGTAAAGGTGAATAAATATTTTAATTTACCTTTATTTACTATTATAATGTTACAACAAGTAAACAGAATGAATGATACGTAATTGAAAAAGATAAAGCCTGGTAGTACTCAAATAACTAATTTAACTTAGTAGGTCACGAGGCCATCTCCTTTTCAGACGCCTCAGAGGATTGTCAGAAATAGAAGAAGCTAGCTTGGATACTAGTGGGTTTGGGTGGGAATATAGTTTATCATGAAAGGAATGACACCGGGTTCGGTCCCAATCAGCCACAAATAGGACATAAGGGCTATAATGGATGACTTTATTCATTACAAAGTAAGGAGCAAGGAGGATCTCACAAAGGATTTTGGAATGTAAGGATTTTATACAAGAGGATATCGATGGCTTAGTGGGATCTCCAAAACTCTAAATAAGTCCAAGTGGTTCTTAAGCGTAATTAATAATGTCGAGCAATAAGCTCTCTAAAGTAATTCCACCGTTCCAAACATCTTCTAACTCTACCAATCCCTAAGCTCCTCATCACATCTTTTATCTTTCCACACTTTGACTATGGTCTTGTGTGGCATATGGTGGACTCTCGAACAGGCTCGAGGAGAGGTTGAGGCGGATTATGAACTGTTCGCTTCGATTTGTCTTCGATGCCCCGAGAAGGTCTCATGTGTCCCGTCGTTACGTTGAGTTAAAGTGGCTTTTTCCTTCTATCCGCAGGCTCTATTTCCTTGGTTCTTACTTATATCAAACTATCAACTCACAGCATCCATCTTATATCTGTAGTCTCCTACAATTCAAATCCTCTATCCAATCCCAAGATCTCGCCCTTCCGATATTTATATCCGTTCCCATAGAACCAAAACTTTTGAGCGTTCCTTTCTCGCCCGTTCTATCTCTCTTTGGAACTCACTCCCACCCGATATCCGTCATGCGTCTTCTTTAACTTCATTTAAATCTAAACTTTTCCAACATCTTCTAAATTCCCAATCAGGTGCTTTATAACCAATAAATAATTGATAGATATTTTCAACTTTATTGATTGATGACCTACTGTAAATATTCCTCACTCACAATGAAATCATTTTTTTATTTTTTATTTCTGTTACCAGATGCTATCATGTATTTACTGTTTTTTTTCCATAAGCCTGGTTCTTTTTATTGTAAATTTGTCTATTTTTTTATTTTAATTTTGCATCACTTTAATAAATAACACTAAACATACCTGTTTAGTTATTTACTTTCAGGATATTTTGTAAATAAGTTTTTACTCAGTTGTAGGCCTTTGGCCAGATAAATATTTTCTTAATTATGTTCATCTCTGTTATTCTAAAGGGGCATGGTCCCAGAATAAAATTATTTTTCTACTTCTATTTCTATTTCTATATGAGTCTTTTGTAATTAATTGGGATCGTAGAGCGTTGGTCTAGTAAGTGTTGAAGTAGCCTGAAACGGCTACTTTTTATGCCAAAACGTAGGCACAATAAAATAAGACATAAATAGAATTTTCCAGTCAACTGTTTTCCATTTAGGTAGAATAATAATAATTATAGTTATAATATCAGTGTTAGAAACATTACATTAGCAATTTTTTCTATAAATAAAACAATAAATAAATAATAATTATTTATTTAGGTTGTTTTTCTAGATTTGGTATTTTGTATTGGGAATGTATAAAACCTCATTTGTTTGAAAAAATACGATAAAGTATCATATAATAATTAAAAAATACATTAAACATGATCTAAAAAAAAAAATAATGCCAGTATCAACATTTGTTATTGTGCCATCTATTGTTAATTGTATATTTACATTGAAACCTGAATTCGCGTTGTAAGAAAAATTGATTAGTCAATAACCCGTTGTATAACAATATTAACATTTAGGCCACAACTCCTACAATGGAAATAGCAACAATAAATGGTTTGTAACAAAAAACTAGATATCTTTAAAAGGCAGTTTGTTACTTTCAATAAGTTTTAGGAGGTCGCTATCAATGCTGCGAATACCAAGGCAACTTGAACTTTTAAACTATAATTAATATAAATTAATGATTTGTATAGATATTAAATACATGTACTCTCTACCATTTTAAGTAAGAACTAAAATGAAATTCGGAATGATGTAAGGTAAATTGTGAGTGCGATACATGGATGAAAAACAAAGAAACGGTAGTATAAGACAGGAAGAGTAAGTACATGGTAAAGATTGTACTGTATCTAGGACAACGGATGTGCAGGAAGGTTATTTGTCCTGTATCATGCTGGGTGAGCCCCAGAGGGATCTGTAAAATCCTCAGCGTTAATCTGTCTATTAAATCAGTTACTGTCGGTTTTGAACCGAGGAACTTCAGCATAACAAGTCAGCGTTCTAACTGTTGAGCAACCCCGTTCCTTGATACTAATTGAATACCTAAATAAACGCATATTCTCAAAAATATTTAAAATTTAGTGATTTTTAATAATTAACATTAAATTTTCTTACTGAATGTAAACAAAACGCCTGTACCTTGGACAACGCAGATTTAGGACTTAACATGGACAAAAGGTTAACTTTTACATTCCATACTGATTATGTGTGCAATAAAACTAACAGGGCTCTGTGTGCTGTATATCCATATATCCATACTTCAACAGGAATTCTAAATTAAGCACAGATAATAAGTTATTATATAAAGCTTGCTTACAACCTATTCTAACATATGCATGTCCAATATTTTGTTGTACATATGTCGAAAACAAATTATAAAAAACTACTAAAATATTCCAAAACAAATGCCTAAGAATTGGTGGAAATTATGCATATTACACTAAAGTTAAAATTATGCATAAAGAATTATGTATACCGTATATTAATGTATTCATCAATAAGTTATGCAAAAAATTCTTTTTTAATTTTAAACACAATAAAAACCCACTTTAAATATTGGGAACTACACGAAAAATAGTAAAAAGCGGTATTTGCATAAAAGAACAAAGCAATTTATTATTGTACCATAATAATAATAATTGATGTTTATGATGTATAATAATAATAATAATTTATTTATTATGATACCATTTTATTTTATTGATTATATATATGTGTGTATATATATATATATATATATATATATGTATATATATATAAGTTATTAAGAATGCATACTTACAATTTTTGTTTATTTTGATTATTAATTTTTTCTCTCTCTGTTGAAAGTTTTTTAAATATTTTTTTTCTTTCATTGTATATGTGATTCTGCAAGGTACTTTTAAATTTAACCAACTTTTTGAAGTTTGAGGCTGGCCTGTTTGGTACAGCATATTACTTTTGTGAATTGTAGCAAATTACATTAGAAATAAATGTATATAAAAAAAAAAAAATTTTTTAAAAACTACTCCAATTTTTTTTAAAATTACGATTACCTATGAACACTTAAATGTGTTTTATATATATATATATATATATATATATATATATATATATATATATATATATATATATAAAATACAATAAACTCAAAACAACGGCATAAAATATATTAATTACTAAAACGCAATAGGAAAATTCCAAAAACAATGCTTTAGGTTTCTAAATTTCGATAAAATAACTAACCAATCAATGTTTCAACAATTCAGACATTATCATTACATAAAAAAAAAGCAACACATCAATGAATATTATATATGCAGCACATCTCATACGATCAGTCCAAACAGACGCATCATTCTCACTTTATGGTAAGACGTTCAATCAAATATAGTCTTGGATTTAATCTTTTTTTTTAAGTTATTTAATAAAATTTACAACTGTATAAGCGAATATATCAAGTAAATATAATGAATGTATACATTCACATGAAAAGACAAGCAGAGAAACTACCAATATAGCAAGTTCAACTTAGAAGATCACAAGGCCATCTTCTTTTCAAGCGCCTCGGAGGATCGTCAGGAATTGAAGAGGTTGCAAGGCTTGAAACTAGTGGGTTTGAGTGGAAATGTAGTTTGTCATGAAAAAATTGATATCGGATTCGGTCCAGGTCAGCAACAAATGGGACGTTTAGGTCATTATGGATTACTTTGTTCGTAACAAAGTAAGGAACCATGAGGATTTTGGATTGTAAGGATTGAATACGAGAGGAATTCGATGGCTTAGTGGAGCCCCAAAGCTCTATCCCGTAAGTCCAGATGGGTCTAATGATTGCCATGTTTATGACTCTTTTATAATTAATTGAGAGTTTAAAGCGTCTGTCCAGTAAATGTTGAAGTAGGCTGAAACGGCGTGCTGTTTCTTGTCGTTTCAGTCTAGTATGAGGATTCCAAATTAATCTTTTGTCAAGGTGTAGTCCTAAGTACCGGACCTGGATGTAATCTTAATGGGTTTTTCACAGTCTAGAATGTTTTATATTTATTTTATTTATTTTCCATAAGTTGTAAGAGACATTTTTGCTACTTACAAATCTTGTAGTTTTGAAGAAATATCCTTCAGTTTAATAATACCACATTTACTGTGATTGTAATCAAACCGATTAATACAATTATTTGTATTTAAGAAATCAACACTGAAAAATGGTCGACAATCTAATTATTTATAAACATAACAACAATTAAGCAACAGTGCATAAACATTCAATAAGGTTCAATAAACTCTTTATTATTGAAATTGAAATACTTCTTTCGTAGATGTAAAATGCACTTAATGTAGATGCAATGTTTTATCTAATTTTAAATGTTTTATCTAAATCTCAAATATACAATACAATAAAATCAATTTGATATTAAAATTAACACCCAAGATTTCTAAAAGAAATACATTTAAGATCAAACACTACACCAGAAAAAAGAAATTGACACCTTAAACAGTAATTATCTATTTAAAAAATATAGATAATATTTTTTATATTAACTATTTATATAGAGAGACTATGTTCTTCCAGTCTTATTTGGTGTTTTCTCTTGGTGAACTTACAACTTATAAATTTTGAATATACAGATTATCTAGTTTTGGATATCTTCTGGTTTAATTCCGGCCATTTTCAAATTTTGTTTTTGTATTTTGCCTATTCATTTCAATAAGTGTGCTTTGAATTGACCCATTTTTTTTTTATAAAAAAGGAATCATAATTTTGATATTAATATTCGTTTCTTAATATCGCTGTGAATATCAGATTTTGTTTAAATCTGAGATGATACTTTTCGTAAAAAAAATTGTTAATCTTTCATTTTTTTCGCGGGCTTTTCAGGCTGTATATCTTAAAAATATTTGCTTATTAAATCTTTCGGGATCCACCTTTAATATGTGTATGTAGAAACTTAGTCTATTCCTCATAGTTGTTTGTAAGTCCTCTATCCTTCCGTATACTTTCTTATTCGATTTGAATCTGTGGCTTCTTTTGTTATTATTAATATTATTATAAAAAAATTACATTATTCCATAAACTAAAACTGATTATAACGTAAAAGTAAAAATATTTATAATAAGTTTGCCAGTTACGAAATATCTCCGATCCGTTTTATCTAGTAGTAATTTATCTAGTAGAGGAAGTCTGGCAAAAAGAGTGAAATACGTAAAACTTAATGGTGGTGGCTGGTACTAACTGGAAAGGGCAGGAATGGTCCCTTTGAAGAGGCGATGAATGGACGAGGCCCTGCAAGTACCTGTTCTAACCTTCGCACATGGTCGCCCTCAGGAAGGGAAACAAAAAAGGGCAGGGAATGACCCGGCAGGGCTTCCTCCCTAAATGTGTTTGCCAACCTTATTAGCTCCCCGCTCTTGTATTATTTTTTCCCTCTTTTTTTTTTTTTTTTTTTTATTTATTAACCTCCTTTGTTTCACTACTAAGTAGATTAAAAGAGGAAAAGAAATGGGAAATTTGTAAGGGGAGAATTCCTTGGAATAAAAAACAAAGAAAATAAAACTCTTGTTAAAGTCTGATAATCTCTGAAGACATTCATTATCTTGAGGGTTATTTTTGGGGGAAATTTTGCAGTGAGAAATCCAATATACCTACATTTTTTATTATTATCCCTAACCTAGGGAAATTATTAGAAAAATGTAAGATAGATAAAATACTGATGTAGTAAAGATTAAAAAAAAACTGTACCAATGCAACATATGAAGTGTCTAGAAGTACAGGCAAGAGTGTACAGTATCAAAACCAATGCTTTCTCAGAGAGCCAATTTGACCGAGACGAGCTCAATCTTTATGTTTCATCTAATCAATAGAGGCTAGGTGAGCAACAGAAAGGTCTCCAGATCCCACAGGATCCATCCGGGGCCGTAAACAAATTAAATAATTTATCTGCCACGGACGGATTTGAACTCGGGGCCTTCAACACAGCAACTCAATGCTCTAAGCATTGAGCTACCTCTCAACCCAAAATTTCAAAGCATATAAAATCAAAAAATCTTTGAATCATAATTACCATAAAATTAGAAAAAAAAATCTCCAATCCTTTAAAATATTGGAAAAAGTAACCAGCTAACTTTGTTTTTTAATTTAGGCGTCATGAGGGTGCAAACTAAAAAAGAAGTATTATCCAAGAAGAACAAATACAAGACTATCTTTGGTTAAACGTCTTGGAGTAAGATTGGGAGAAAGACTGCTGTTTCTAAGCCAACAACTTTGCAGGACGGATATTTGCACATGATCAAGCTTAACTTCCATTTTTCATCCAATAAAAGCTGGGTGAACCCCTGTAGGGTCTCCAGATTCCACAGTCGATCTAGGGCAGTTAAAATATTATACAAGGCGTAAATGATAATTATAACTACAAATTTCAAAAATAAATGACTTATTCTGCATTTTAACGGGTAGTCAAGCAATGCTTTATGCTCCCGAAACTGTTACAACCGGACAATAACAAAACTGTTTGACTAAAATAGCGAAACTGTGCGCCTCCAATAATTATTTACCACAATAAGATTCGTGATCTACAACTCAGGAACTCAACACTCGAGAACTTCTGTTTTTTTTAGCCAAGTCCCAATTACAAAATACTCCCATAGATGCCTATTATAAGACCTATTTGGACTTACGGAGAAGAGATTTGGGGCTGCACTAAGCCATCGAATTCGCCTCGTATCCAAACTTTAAGTCCTCAATCCTTCGCAAAGTCCTAAATGTTCCTTACTTTGTAACATAGAAAACCATCCAAAATTACCTTAATATCTCATTGTTGTTGATTTGGCCCGAATTATTCATGACAAACTTTATTCCCTAGCCTCCTCTTCAATTCCCTATCAATCTCCGAGGCGTCTTAAAAGATGGTCTTGTGTTTTTTTATGTAGAATTTGTTACTTGAATACTATCAGTGAGTATTTCCCTTTCTTGTCTTTACTATCTTGCCGTTGCAATTCATAATATTTACTTGTGTTATTATATGCAGTAAATTTCAAAAATTAAATTTAAAACATATATAATTGTTCTTGTCTGGTCATGAAATCGATAATCAAAAACATTTCATTAATTTAAACTATAACAAAAAAAATTGTATTTATCTTTAAAATACAATGAAGATACCATGAAATGCGAAAGTTTCAAATTGATTCTAGAATTATAAATAAAAAATATTTCAAGAAAATTATGACGCAACACCTCTAGTCACCTGTTGCGAAATTATTCATGACGAGAATTAGAAATCAACAATTTAAATTACTGATGAGCCCAGCAACAAATCAAATCAACCACTTCAATAATGAAACACCACCGTCAGTATTTAATTTCTTATTTCCTCATTTCACTCACGACTTCTTTATGCGGTGGTGCATTGATTATCCGAACTAAAGTCGTTAATTAATGAAAAGTCCGGATAATCCAAGTTAACTAGAAAAATAAATAAATAAACTTCATTAAAAGCATATAAATACATAGTAAGATTTATCCAGGTTTTGATGTAAAGAAATTTGTAATACATGTGTAAGTTTCGATCAATCTTAACTTCCTCTTCACGTCAGCCAAGTCTTTAATTATTTTATTTACAGTATTAGGTGTTCAATAATTACTCGTATTTCAGGAAATCAAATTTTAGAAAAAATTATATTCAACCTTAATTTCTGGGTTTGTGCTCTTGTGCATTTCATATCCTATCGCTGGCAGAATAATCTGCTAGCCGCTGGAGATGAATCCTATTGGATATAGGACCACATGGGGCTCACCCAGCCTCAATAAAGTGGGTAACCAAAATAAGGGGGGAATCTGGCGTGATCTAGGACAAACCACCTCCCTGCACAACGATTGTCCAGGAGACAATCTCTACAATGCTATGAGCCCTGGACCCTTCACTAATTGTAATGGTATAGGTTTTATTTTATTTTTTTTCTTGGTAGGGCGAAGCCAACCCTTCTTGTAGCTATTCAGCGATGCCAGTTCGGATAATCGAAGCTATGCGGTTTATTCTAAATATTGCTAACTGGAGCACAACCAATAACAGAAGATATTTAACCAAGTTATGGACCAAGTTATTTAACCAAGTTAAACCAACAAAAATAGTTATTTTTTGGTTTCTGTATCTGTATCACAACTACCCGTGAAGAATTTGGGGTTGAGTACATGGTAGAGACCGTTCCTGGAAAACGGTTGTGCAGGAAGGTGATTTCTCCTAGATCGCACTCCACCACCACATTTTTCTCGCTTATTTCACTCAATTTATAGAGGCTGGGTAAGCCCCAGGAGGGATCTATATCCCATAGGGCCCATCTCCGGCTGCTAAAATATTAAATTAAAGTCTTGCCCGCACCGGGATTTGAATCACGATTTTCGGTATGGCAACTCATCCCTATACCACTGAGCCACTCCACTCCCTTATTAATATAACAAATCTTAAAAACATACAAGCTTTGGTACATTGCCCTTAATATTATGTATTGTCGTTGTATTCATTGTTATAATACAAACTTATAATAAATTGTTAACGGATTTTACAAATCTTAAAGATACAAGCATTAAAGTGTGAGGATGGGCCGATAAACCCAAAACGTGGTCTGATATTTCCAACTAAAAAGAATGAAAAATAATATTCACATATTTAAGTTATATCTACATTCAAGCGTTTGAGAATTTTTCTAAATAGAATGTGTTTTTTTTTTCATTTCGTAAGTCATTTGTGCATAACATTTATAGCACATTGGCATGCATGTTAGTATGTTTACGTTGATGGAAATCTTTTAATTTTAAGTATTGTTTTTATCCAAGAAATTTTAGTTTCTGTTTTCATATGTACCTATATAAATTAATTAGTAATTTTATTAGAATATTAAGAATTTAGTATAACATTAAGAATTTAGGAGCTTGCACAACGCTGAAAGGTTGAGTATGCACCCGGTTAGTATAATTGAAGTGAGGCGCTGCAGACGAGATGTGGTTGCAAAGTTGTTTTCCTTATTATCGAAAGTATTTCCTAGAAAATTCCTAAACTAGGACAGGCCAACTCCTATTGTGCCGATTGTATAATTGTTCGAATCCCTAGAACTGTATTTTATAATTTGTATACTATATATTTTTCTACAAGACTGAAACAAGAAACAACTCGCCGTTTCTGGCTACTTCAACACTTACAAAACAAATCCACTAAGCTCCTAATTAATTACAAAAGTTTCATATACACGACAATCATTAGACTCATCTGGACTTCATTCATTCTATTTACTTGTATTAGTATAATACAGTTGTAAATTTCATCGAATAAATTATTAAAAAAGATATAAATATATATATATATATTTCTATCTGTTGAAAGTGCGAAATTCAAGGCTTTAAGGAATTTTCCGTTTAGATTCAGTGTATCTTAAAAACAATATTCTTAATCTCATATTGAATGACAATTGTTGACATTGATGATATATGTGGAAGAAAGTGGTCCGGGTAGAAGTCACAATGAATTTCTCGTAGAATTTGAGAAAAACTTTATTGATTAGCCAACGTTTCGACCTACTTTGTAGGTCTTCTTCAGGGCTGGGGGAGGGGGCTGGGGGGTTAGGTCCACACTAGCTTGAAACACAGACTCAAAGAGTAGGTCGAAACGTTGGCTAATTCATAAAGTTTTTCTCAAATTCTACGAGCAATTCATTGTGACCTCTACCCGGACCACTTTCTTCCACATATTCTTAATCTCCTTTAAAATATTCGTAAAAAAGGCATTGAGTAGAATATTTGGAAGGAAAAATAACGAACCTAGTACAGAAGATAGGAAATTTCACATAGCGGATAACGCGCCCCTATAATATAATTGATTGAAAAATAGTTGTGTCTTAAAATAGAAAAAAAATTGTTTGAATCTGAGTCTGATGAATAATAAATCTATTTGGAAAAAATGGAACGTTTCTGACATGAACCCTACATATTAAAATAAGAAAATAAAATGAACAATAGTTTAAAACCAATGTAAAAAAACATAATCGTGTAGAACAATGTAGTTTTACAAGGACATTAAAACAATTAGAATCTTAGATTTCGGTCTAAGGTTTGAAATATGGAAGATAAATATCGAAATCCCACGACTACCACAATAACACCCAAAATATCGGAAACCCTTCTCAAAACTCTGAACAAATTATTTTAATTTAAAAAAAAATATTTCTTATATTTTTTTTAATATTTTGAAATAATCATTTCATTACATTCAGGAGAAACATTCTTGTCCAACAGGTTCGGCTCAACATGGAGAATGGAATACAGCAGTAAAACATTTAAAGGAATACAAACAGGAAAAAACAAGTAGACAAAGAAAGCCGACATTTATTTTCAAACAGAATAATAAACAATCTTTCACTGCCTTGTTTACACTTTTACAACAGTTCAGCATTTACCGTACCTACACAGCTCACACCAATGCTCTGTCGGAAGGATCAGAACTAATTTTAATTTTCCCATTTATTAGATGAAATCTTGGTATATTTTTAGATTGTCGTGTATCATTTATGCTTTTTGTGACAGACAATATTCAACAATATACAATACAATCAACAACAAATATTCAATGACATATACAGATATATAGTTGGGGTTCCTGAGTTTTATATTTTTATTTTGGTTGCCAAAAATTATGACATCTGTCCTTGGATCTAACAGATAAAAATAAAAGAGGTGATGATGTAACTGGTATTTTACAGGAATAGGTGGTTAGAGTGGGCTTGTTATTTCAAAGCTTGGAAATATGACAGTCACGAAGGTAATTTTCTATCGGACCTTCAGGAAATAAGAAGAATTGTTTTCAAAACATGTCCAATGAGTAGGAATTTACGTAGAAAGAACAAAACTTCTGTTAGATTTTTGATGTTAAGGAACTTGAGGTATCGAAGGTAATAAATTTGGTAAAATAAAAACAATTAACATTAGGCGTGAATATACGTTAATAAAACATATCGTCTTCAAAACAACAATGGCACAACTCAAAATTTGGAATATTTTAGACAGGAATTGTATCATGTTTTAACTTGAAGTTTTATGGGAATAATGACATATGTTGAAATAAAAAAAGATTCAACCTTTTAAAAATTGTCTAATGGTTAATCAAATAATTTCGATATTTATTAAAAGGCTTATTTTTGCACTTAATATCAAAACAGACCGTCAACTGGTATTTGTAAACAAAATAACACGGAATTTGCATAGCAACTTAAAGTTATCGAATGAGCAAATCTCAGTCAAACACTGACAAAAGAATAACGAAACAAATATAACACTATCTACTGGTGCAAACCGAAATCACTTTCCAGCCAACCTTCATTTTCAGTATCTCACCAGTTATTAAATTAGGAAGTTTTAAATCAAAGCTGTGTCAAAGCATTTGTATAATATTCTCAAATAAATAATCACTATTATGTCACACTTTTATGTAATGTTTCCAAAGTGAATTATTTCAGCTTCAAATTAATATTAATCAAGAGGATCTACGATGACTTTGCAGAATGTTCATGTCTTGAAATCGTTTCTCGGACTCGATTTTTATACGTCATTCTTCTACCTGCGAACTATGAGTTCCTAGTCAAACATCCTGGCTTGTGCAAATTGCCGAAGAGATAAGAAGGAGAATTCCTCAATCATTGTGCAACATTAAGTAGATATTTTAGGAGCAAATTCTATTTTGGATTATCAGTTAATAAATTATCATAAATGGATTAAAATTAGAAAACTGTATCACTACAAACTATGGAGGTTATGGGTTCAGAACATGTAGACTGCACAGTTTCTAGGATAACGGTTGTGCAGGGAGTTGATTTGTCCGAAATCATACTCAACTGCCAGGTTTCTCCTCTAATTAGAATGTACCAACTTTATCGTGACTGGGTGAGGCAAGTGACTACTGGTGACTACTAGTGTGGCAAGTGACTACTAGTGTCTCTCTGTGGCTAATAATAGATTAAATAATTTATTTTTCACACCTAAATTTGAACCATTAGCAGACCGAATCAGCATTATCTATATAAATAAAAAAAATCGCCAAATGTGTTGCTAACTGCAAAATTCGAGAACGGCTTGACCAATTCGGCTGATTTTTTTTTTTCTTCATCTTTTTGTTAAGGCGCAAAGGAGCTTCTTATGGAGAGAAAACAAGTAAAAATTAGGATGGAAAATAAAAAAACCAACACTTTTCTTTTCCCATATAAACCACTCTGTTCCCAGCTGCAAACATTTAAGTTTAATCAAAGCAAAATTTAGTTGCTAGTAAAAGTTTATTTGGGTTTGCGTGTCATTATCTATGTAAATAAAAATGAATCGCCAAATGTGAGAGAAAAAACGTAAAGATTAGGAGGGAAATAATAAAAACAATACTTTTCTTGATCCCTTAATAAAAAATAACAGTTCAGGGAGGAGGTCTATTGTAGAACCATTACAAATTTTGTTTCATCAACACAATCAATTGAATACATTGTGTAAAACTGCACTGGATCTTATGCCATCTGGTAATCATGAACTTGTATTCAGAGCTGGTAAAACTTCTGTAGGAGAACATGCGAGATGTTTCAATGGCACCAACAATCTATGAAGTTGCCATTGTAATGGTTGGAGAAAATTTAGAAGCTCTTCGTTTTAGGGGGAAATAGGACAGAACAACGTCTGCCTAGTAACACAAAAAAATTCTATTACTATTCTGATAATAGTTTTTGCGAAGTCTTTCCAGTTTGTACTGAAGGGTGTTTTTCAGTCAGGCTGAAGCTTCAGAAAGCTCTAGGTTTTCAAGAAAGGCCAAAAAAGAAAAACAGGCTCGATTTGAACGCAGGAAAAAAGCAAAAACACGGGGAAAGAATGAAAGAGATATGGAAGAAAGGAAAAGAACAGTTGAAACAGACGTATTCCATAAAGGCTCAATAGTAAAAAAGAAATCTTAAAATTAAAAAAAATCTTTTAATGCAGTGAAATACAATTAAGACATTTTTCTTATAAACTACGAATTGTGTTTTATGTATAAAACTTAAAACTTAAATTTAAAATAAAATATTTCATTATATAATTTAATGCAAAATACTCAATATCTCAAAACAATAATAAGCGGTTACTCATCTTTTCATCAAAACAAAGAGTTCGTTCAATGACAAATAGAGCGTATCAGGTCTGAAAGTAATTCGATACGCTAATAAATTGCCAACGTCAGTGAAGCAGCTAATGGATTACACACCGATGAATTACAAAAACAATTACAAAATATTATTTAAATTTCAACAATAGTTTTATGAAAGAAAATAAGTAAATAAATAGAAATGTACGGCCAATTAACAGGGTTTATCTAGCAGATTTAATAGCATTTTAAATTAATTATAAAACAAAAAGAAAAGAGGACTGTGGCAATTCAGTTTTTTTTTACAGAAAGAAAGTTTAATTAATAAACAATAAACAATTACTAGGTTATTAGTTTGAAAAAATTAATTTAAAAAAATAAACGTTCCTAAATATACTTATCAATTCATCTGGTCCTTCCAATTTTTACACCCACAAAATTCTGAATTCAACATTTTGATTTCAGTGATTGCGAGGGAACAAAAAATATTCTTAAATTTATTTAGAAGTATAACTTCTTTAAATTACTGCTTATTAAGGACACGACTGTATTAGGCTCTATTAGTCTTTAACAATCAAAGTAAAAAAAATAAATACTATAATGATTAAAATTTATTTAATTTTATTTTTTTATTAATTGTTAAAATTTTTAAATATTTTATTTTGAAGAGAAAAGATTGCGAGATCACGGGGATATGGGATCTGTGAAGAGAATGGATTTGTCTGACCGTGATACGAGCCAGTCTAGCTCATTTGGGAGAGCACCACGAAGGAAACGTGGGGGACCCGGGTTCGAATCCCGGCCCTGGACAAATCTTTTCTCTTCAAAATAAAATATTTATAATAATTGAAATTTAAAACATTACTTATTATAATGCAATTGGGAAAAACCCAGTGTAGGTTGCAATTTCAACATTAAATAAAACCAAAAAATAATAACAAATCTGTGATATGAAAAATTATTGAGCACTTAGGTAGCTAAATTTTATAGATATGATTTTAAAATTTAAAAATATTTTACATAGGATTGATGAAGAATTATTGCCATATAAATTTAATAAATTACACCATAATTAGATACTCATAAAAAAAAAGTCATACAAATTTTACGCAATCAAAAACAAAAAAAAATTATTACTCGGGAATGATTGAAAGTTTAAACAATTGATAGTTAATGTTCGAGCATATGACGACAATCGTGTTCTTAATAATGAGTAAATTAAAAATAAAAATTTATTACTGAAGAAATAAATTATATGTATTTTTTTGTTTCCATTGTAATCAATGTCGAAAGTGTTGTAAAAATTTTTAAATGTACCAAATTTTAGTGATTGAAAATGAGTATTTGAATATACTTTATATTTTTTTTTTAAATCGAAATTAGCATTTTCAAAAAATAGGCTTCCTTTATAAGAAAAAATAATCATCATAAAAAATTTAGACATTAACACTACAATTATCCACCTCGAGGAATATTATTATGTATGTTATTATTATTATTATTTATTTTAGAAATGATTTAATTGGGAATATTATTAACTTTAACAAAAAATGCCCAATCGTGTTTAAATTTCAAACAGTTCCAAATGAAGATTAATTCAAAACTACATTATCACGTTCTTATTTATGTCCTTATCAGTTTTAGGAAAGTAATTAATAAATAATAAAATTTCGTGATACAATTTTTAATAAAAGCCGTTCTCAGTAAATCGCACACATTGGCAATGCAGATTTTTCGCAGCCATTAATAAAGAATTGCATTTAAATTTTAAGTATCTCCACACGAACCATGTTTTAGAGACTTTAAATATACATTTCAATGAATTCATTTTATTGAAATATTATAAAAATAATTACTGAGCATTTACGATGACCAATTTGAAATTGATTGTACGTAAATTGCACGATACCACACAACCAATGCAGATTCTTCGAATCACAATGATTAATACTGAGTGATAAGCTACGAGACGCCAGAATTCAAACAAGACTCAATAAAAAAATATTTCTGAGTGGCATAGATAAGGTTAATCATATACTAAATCCCTCCATATTTTCGGAAACAGCTGATGATTGTTGTTACTTACTTTGACTTCGATCCTTCTTCTTCAACTTGCTGCCGCTCTTGCCCATCTCGACTGGAGGGACGACTCTCCGAAAAGGCGGGAAAACACGACAGCTGATCGAGAAAACGGCGGGACACAACACAAACACCGTCCACTTCCAAGGTTCAGGACCGACTGAAGCCTCTCTTGCATTCTGGCGCCTCCCCCACCAGCGTCGTACCACCCGTACGGTTAGGCTGTGTGTGTGTGTGTTCATATGTATATGTATGTGCGTGTGTGTGTGTGTGCATTTATATATACATATATGTATATATGCATGTATTTAGAATCAAGCTAACGTTGATTAATATTATATCATTATACGAATAATATATACATATACATGTAAATATGTTGCTTGGTTTTTAGGTCCTCAGTAGGTTTAATATTTTTAATTCATTTAAGGTCCACTTTATGCTATGGATAATCGGGCGATGCTATAGTGGGATCCCTAAATAGTGCCTATCCAGGTTTAACTACGATAGGGATCGTTAAGGAGTACTAGACATCGTATAGGCTCGGTCATACGTCCCTTCCGAAGAACGACATAACTAAGGATTTACTTGCTTTAAAATATCCTAAGACCACCAGCCATGCTGCGAACGCGCGATTACAGCAATAGTAGGTTGTTATGCTAATTAGTAGACCACAGATGATTGATCCTAGGTTTAATATAAACTTAATCCAGTCTAATAAACTTAGCAACATAAATACTAAAGACTCCATAGTAAATTTTTCCGGTTATGGATGTTCAGACAATAAAAAAATAAACTGTATTTTGGCCGTGTTTCGAAATTTGTTCTCTAAAGTGAAACATTTCAAAAACCTACATTTTTCGAAAAACGGAAAAGAAATATTAGTGGAATAGAATCAGAACAATTCTAGTTCCTTCCTAGTCAAAAGTTCCTTCTGGCAGACAAGCTCTGAAGCTAGGTTGATACAGTTTTGACGAGTGATAAAGAGATACATCCATACCTCGCTGTACGGCCGCTCTTTATACGGCATTTCGCTATAACGGCCCTCTTCAATTATGGCATGTTTTCGATTTACGGCCTAAAATGTTTCGCTATAACGGCAAAAAAAAAATATGTATCGATATATCCACAAGTTGCCAATCTTTCGCAACCGCAATCTCGATGCACACTCTTTTCTTTGCACTTGTTTAAGTGCGTTTTTCATTGTGTTCTCATAAAGCGGCTGGTTTAGACTTGTCTGTGAGTGTTTTATTTACATATTTATTACTGATTGTTACACATTAACTGGAAAAATTGGAAACAATTAGGGACATTTTTGGTACGTAAGTACATAAGTATGTTTGAAAAAATTAAAAAATTTAATATGTATTTTTTTTTAACTTATTTTATAATTTCATTATTTTTTAGACAAAATGCCACCAAAATGATTATCGACTTCGGAGACTGATAAAAAGAGATGCTGAAAATCAGTCAGGCTAGGAACTAAACTAGAAGTATTACGTCGTATAGAAGCTGGAGAGAAAATTGTTGAAATTTGCAAGACAACGGGACTTGTGAAATCTCATTCAAACTATTCGCGATAAAAAAGAAGACATTAAAACATATTTGCAATCTGCTGCACCTTTAAATGTCTCGAGATTAACACGCCAAAGAAACTGGATTATGGAAAAACTATTGATTATATGGATTGAGGACAATATCAAACGGAGAATGCCAATGAGTCAAATGACTATCCAGGAAAAAGCTTTAAGTATTTTCGAAAATTTGAAGAATGGAGATAAAGATGAATCTGCTGAAGATGTCACATTCCAAGCAAGCCGAGGATGATTTGAAAAATTCAAAAATAGATTTAATTTGCATAATTTGAAAATGAAAGGTGAAGCAGCTAGCGCCGATGAGGCCTCATCAACGGAGTATCCCAACATTTAAAAGGGAATTATTGAAAGAGGTGGTTATAAACCTGAACAAGTGTTTAACGTAGACGAAACAGGGCTTTATTGGAAGCGAATGCCTGATCAAACGTACATTTCAAAAACCGAAAAATCTGCCCCTGGTTACAAGGTATCTAAAGAACGATTAACTTTGCTACTTGGTGCAAATGCCGCGGGTGATTTTAAGCTAAAACCACTTTTAATATATTTGTCCGAAAATCCACGGCCTCTTAAAGGACTAAATAAAAATCAATTACCCGTCATATGGAGATCCAACAAGAAAGCTTGGGTGACTAAAGCTACTTTTGAGGATTGGTTAAAAAATCACTTTTGTACAGAAGTGAAAAAATATTTGCGAGACAATAACTTAAGCTTTGCTAATTTTGGATAATGCACCAGGGCATCCTACTAATTTATCCGAACTATCTGAAGATGTCATGATTGAGAACCTTCCGAAAAATACAACAGCTCTGGACCAATGGATCAGAGTGCAATAGCCACTTTTAAGGCATATTACCTACGCCGAACTTTCCGATAAATTGTTGTTCGAACTTTTCGAAAAATGATGACGACAGAGATCTGCAGGTTACCATTTGTTCATCGTCTTCAGATTAAAGCCATTTAAAAAAAAATTATGTCTGTTATTATTTTATGTATAAATGTATGTACTTGTTATGAATGTATTTTTGATTTAAATGAAATAAAAAGATAAAATGCATTTTGAATGATAAAACATGTTACATGTTTAACAAATTTGGAATCGACCCCATTGACTTTGTATTAGAATAATTGATTCCTTATACGGCTTTTCGCTTTGCGGCCAAGTTTTGTGGAACGTATCTAGGCCGTAAAGCGAGGTATTGGTGTATTTACCTGTTTATTTCATGGTCCTAAATCACCTCCTATAAAAAAAAAAACACCAAAAAATACGATTTTTGAGTTGTAGCCATTATATAAATGTGTTATTGTTCATTTTACAGTAAAGAGTTAAAGTAAGGAAACATCACTTATAAGCCTGAACGTAAAATTAAAACCTATTTACATATTAAAATCAGATAAAGTTAAAAAAAATCAAAGTTGTTACATAAATTGTAAATAATCATGTCGAAATATGTTACATTATTTTACAACTATGCCTCGTAGAGCCATTCAATTAATTTAGAATTTGAAATTATTTTATTGGATTCATTATAAAAATTAAGAAAAAAAATGATAAGGTGATGAAGCCAATAAATTTTACGCAAATATGTAAAACTTATGTTATTCTGTGCTAATGTTTCTGCCTTATTTTTCGAGGCTACCATAAAGAGAGAGAATACAACAAAACAGAATAACGATATCAAAAATGCAGTACTAGTAACATATATTGATTGCACTTTCCAACAATTTTCAACATTTGACAAAATACTTTCACCCAACCATTTCCTCATGAATGAAAAATAAATAAATGTTAGGAGAGGAAAATATTATGTTAATGATGAATGATAAATACTTCATAACAATGAATTTGTGAAGTATTCAGTAATACTGTCTAATGGTTGAATATTTGAGAGAATATTTTACAGAGAAAATAATGTGATCAACATTATAAAGCGAAATTGTCTGTTATTCACATTCGAATGAATACATTTTTAAAAATATTAGTAAATTCTCATATTTTGAGAATAAATTACGTTTAAGAATGATATTTAGGTGGGTAGCCTTACGCCACGAAGTGCCCAGATTTAAAACCAAAACGAAATATCAAGAGATAGGTTCAGAAAGCGTCCTAGTTTCATAACTTTTGAGTGCTTTTCGTATTTAAAACGATTCTATTCAAAGATTTTATTATATTGCAATATCGTAGAAAAATAAAAAAAATATTAAGATAGAAAAAATGTCATCTCAAGAATATTTTTCCTTGAACCCAATCCAAATTATCGCATGCTTATAGAGTATCCAAATAATTTTTGCTGTAGAAATGAAAAGAATGTGAATATTTTTACTTCATTAAGTTTTCAATAATCATTTCATAAGGAAATGTCTGAAAAGCAACCGTTTAATATGAAATAAAGACTTAAATAAATACTGACTGCCATTTGAAACGTTATGAATATTTTTTCCCTCTTGCATCACAAAATATCTAAGGTTTAAATATATTTGTTGTTCCAGGAATGTATCTTTATTTGTATCAAAATTAATTCTGTGTTGTATACATAGATAAAACATGAATAACATTTAAAATTTATTTAAAATTTCTCACAGTCTTGTATCAGACTGGTTTGTTTTACTGACACTTACAAGCTCTAATATGCATTCTATAAATAGCGATGTTAAACATGTAAAATGTTTTAAGCGAACATTTACAGTCGTAAAAAAAAAAAAAAGTTATAACGCATGGTTTTGGTTTAAAATGAATTATTTAAAGCAAATCAACATTGTGTATGAACGTATATTGTTTGCGCGTTAAATTATGTAATGAGTTAAATTATGTAGAAATGAAACATTGGATTAAACTCGGAAAAGGTTGTGGCTTTGTTTCTAGAAACAAAAATGAACAAAGACATAATACATAATCAATACCTGCAAATGAATTAATGAATAAATTTTGTATGTTAACTCACCTTGAGAATTGAGTTTGATTAATCAAAGGAACATTCCATTATCGGTAGGGAAACAGATCTGAAAAAATATATAACTATTTTATATGATATAATTAATTTAAAACATGTGTTATAGTAGAAACTTTTTTAAGAGTAATATAGCAAAGGCCATTACTAAAGCTATGCAAATTAAAATCAAATACAGACCAGTTTTTACAGTTGAAATATATATTCAGATGAAATAGGAAATTTTGCTTAACATTATGAAAAATTATCAATGTTACTATAAAATGTAATTATAGTCGTATAGGAAATACCCATGTGTAACATATTATATAAAAATAATATGTTAAGACAACATATTTCGTAATATTTATTATTGCTTACAATGATGTTAACATCAATTTTATGCTTTGAAAATTTTATTACTTCAGGCAAATCAATTAGTTATTTTAATATAGTTAATATTTATATCTAATATATCACTATTTTTGCTTGACCTAAATTGAATTTAATAATTTTTTAAAACCCTTACCATCAGATTTTATTTACTAAATAAAATTATGTATATATACGTACATATTCTGAAATATTTTACAAGTAAAGTGAATAACAGATAAACCAAAAAATACTTGCTTTAACATAGCAATATAAGTCCATACACGGAATGTCATTTATTAGTAGATGACCAGTTTAAACATTATGTTATACTATCATTTAAATTAATTGAGCAAGGTATAGTAGGATTAAGATGTTACCTGTACTACTAAAACTCATGAAAGGACTTCGGTTCACTGTTTTTACTGTTTCTTTGACTATGGTTGTGCAGGGAGGTGATTTGTCCTAGATCACGCTCAACCGCCAGATTTCCCCCCTTTATTTTGGGTACCCACTTTTTTGAGGCTGAGTGAGCCCTAGGTGGGTCCTATATCCCATAGGGTAGATCTCCAGCCTCTAACAGATTAAATAAACGTTTACAAGTGAGCAGGATTCGAACCCAGGACCTTCAGAAAGGCAGCTCAGTGCTCGACCACTGAGCCATTCCATATTTTTAATATAAAAGAAATAAAAATTATGAGAATCGAATATGTTTATTAATTTTAGGTATTTGGCATAATTTTTCATCAAGGGAAACGGTTATCTCAGTTTGTAGTGCACTGGGTTGCTGGTCAAAATGGTCCAGGGTCAATTATAGCTGCGGCGTATAAATTATTTAAATTGTTTTCAGCCACAGATGGAACGTGTAGGCCTAACTAGGGCTCATCCAGCCTCCTTAAAGTGGGTGCTATCAACTGGGGGAATTGATACACAATTGACACGCGGGATGAGCGTGTTCCTGGACCATTCACCTTCCTACAAAATCATTGCTTCCACTATGTACTCAACCCAAGACTTCTTGGGTCGTAGTGTTACAGATCAGATTTTTATTATTATCAGGAGCATTAACTTTTGCTTAAAGTAATTTTGTTCTTTGAAGTAGTATTAATATGTTTCCAAATTCTACTGCATAACGAATATGTTTGAATGTCAATTTTGTTGTAATCTACCTACACAGAATTTAATTTTTATTTTAATACTTTGTTGGTTAATTTATTCCATTGGTGGAAATTTTGTTTCATAAGCAGTGAAAATTAAGGATGTAAAAACCGACGAGTTCTAAAAATAATTTTTAAATTACCTTTAGTTCCTAACATTAAATTTATGATGACTTGGTGCTTATATAATCAACAAGGAACGTAAAGATAAAGTAGCGATAACTTCTAGGAACTTCCAAACGACGTCTACTAACTTCAAAAGAAATTAATCTCACCGGATGACCTACATTTACTTACGTATTCCAAGTATTTCCGTTGACCATGCCAAGGACGACCAAACTATGTAAATTAAAACAAAAACCTGCACCACTAAAACCCGTGAACGGGTCTGGGGTTCAGTACATACTGTAGTACAGACTGTACCGTTTCATGGACAACGGTTCTGCAAGGAGGTGACTTGTCCTAGGTCACGCTCAACCGCCAGATTTTCCCTCTTAATTTGAGCACCCTATTTTTATAATATTTTATAGAGGCTGAGAGAGCCCCAGGAGGGTCCTAGATCCCATATGATCCATCTCCGGCTGCAAACAGACTAAATAAAAGTCTTGGCCTACAGCGGGATTTGAACAAGGATTTCCGGCAAGGCAACTCATTGCTCTACTACTGAGCCATTCCCGCTCCCTAGATAAATTTACGAAACCTAATATGTTTATAAAATCGTTAATCTCTCTTGTTCCTTCTCTTGAGAGATGGCCATAGAGTTTCGATTCTTGCATGCATTGAAATAAATGATTTCTCGTCTACTGCATTTCCATCTTGAATAAAGATGTTCACTAATACTCAGGTTCATTGCGTGTCCCTTGGAACAGAGTCTTTTTTGATGCATTATAATCTTATCTTGAGCATATTTTATGCTAGATTCTTGATTTTTAACTATTTTCTCCAATTCTTAGAAATTCATTTTATTGACTGAGTAAATCATATGTACTACAAGATTTTATCTTCCTTTATATTTTTAATTCTTTTAGGTTATAACAGTTATCAATAAATGTAACTTATACTAAAAGTAACTGGTGGAGGTCTTCTAGAAAATACCCATTATTTAATCCGCTTACAGCCACAGATGGGGACTCTATGGGATTTTTTTTACAGCTTCATCTGAACTGCCTATAAGAAATTATTTTAAGTTTATACTACGTTGTATTTCAAAAAATAGAAATATTAAATATAAAAATAAATTTTCTTTGATAAGCTTTAATTACTTAATTTTATTTCTTTGGGATCAGTATAGCTTAGAATTGAGAATGCTCAGTTGCTGTGCTACAAGTCCCGGTAATTTCGAGGCACCTCTACTGAAACGTTAAAGTAAAAAAAAATCGTTGTTGATAAGCCTTTTTCCATTCCAGATGTACATCAATCCAAAGACGAATGCATTTACTGCAACGATATATTTTAGTTTTCCGCTGACAGGTATACTCACTTATCATTCTGTCGAAATTGTCCACTCCTCATTTCGTGTCATTGTGGCTATGATGACAGGCTTTTTCTCAATATCATTTTCGAGGATGTCTCCGCTCTGATATTAAGCAAATGACAGAAATTCTGCAAGTACAGTTCTGAAAAATCTAGCCCCCCCCACCCTTTCTCTCTTTCGTTTAGTAGGTACCTACTCCATCAGAGAAATATCAAAGAATCACATCAAAGACACACATCAAAGAATTCATAGCTTCTGAACAACGGATGCAAAAGATAAAGAAAGAGAGAGAATTCCAAGTAAAGAACACCAAACCTTGAACGACATACAGAAAATATTTACTTAACTATAATAATAAATATTTATGGCGGTAATTGGAATCCACACCGGCAAACTGACACTGTAATTTCCAATATTCTTCTAGTAAGTTATATAAAGAGCCTGAAAAGGCACAGTCTGTGACTTCGGCGATCTGAAATAAGGCTAACAGTAACTACAGATGGGGTCGTTCCGGTATTAAGAGGGTTAATAACTACTGTTGATTTTTTAGCGTTGAAAACATTCCTTGTACATCGTAGATAACTGTACTGTTTTTAGAACAACAGTTGTGCTGGAGCTGGTTTTTCCTACTCTAACCCAATGTTTTTCCCCAAATTACCCATTTTATAGAGGTCCGATGTGTCCCACAGAATCAATCCTTACCTGTCAACAGATCAAATAATTTATGTGACACGGTAGGTTTCAAACCTCAGTAATTCATCAGCTCAGTAACTCAGCGCTCTACAAACTGAGCTACTATACACCATGATATTTATATAATGTACTAGCTTTTGCCCGCGGCTTCGCTCGCGTGGAATTTGGTCTGCCACATAAAGTTTCGTGAAAGATCATTTTAAATAAATAATTTAATTTTTTTTTTTAACTATAAGTTAATCGTACATCCAAAATTTCAGATGTCTAACTTCAAAACTGACGGATTCCATACAATCTTTGAACACCTATTATATTAAAGGGGAAACCCTTGGGGACGGAATTATCCAAATTGCTTTCTTAAATTATACAAAGAACATGTTTGCAAATTTCTAGATGCTGATTTGCCTTTAATTATGCACTATAATGGATTTTCCGCAGAACACATAAAACTGTCTCTAAATCTAAAAAAAAAACCTAAATCTGCCTTGCTGTAGCCTATGTGTTATAATGATGTATATCTATATTACTCATTATATGTATTATTACTGATTATATGTATACCTATATTACTCAATAAGTTTCATCCAAATTATGTCAATAGTTTTTGCCTGAATGAGTAACAAACATACATACAAACTTTCGTAGGATTAGTAGGATATCAAAACAATAGTTTCACTCATGTTCTTTCTGTTATTTTAACAACTACTATTGTGATTTGCCTTTAATTATGTACTATAATGGATTCTCTACAATACCTAAAAACCTATCGGAAGGAGGGGCACGTGAGCTCCCCACGATATTTCCCCATTAATCCACCCTTGCTGTAGCATATGTTTTATTCTGATGTATAACCTATATTACTCTAAAGTTTCATCCGAATCCGTTCAGTAGTTTTTGCGGGAAAGAGGGACAAACATACAAACTTTCGCATTTATAATATTAGTAAGATTTGTATCAATTGGTATAGGATAGCTAGCTGCAGATAGCCCAACTATTTGTGTTTTTTTTTTAAATCCTAATTTTTTTTTCACGGACCGTTGCTAGGTCGTTAAGGCTCTTAATTTGGGATGGTTGTAAGTAATTTTAAAAAATAAAAAGCTAAAATAGAGGGAAGTAGATGGTTTATCGCTGTGAGGCAGTAGAGGTTGTAGAGGCAGTACAGAGGCCCTGGCCGGGGAGATAAGGCACACAGATTCTCGCTTGTATCGTCCATCATCGCTTTAGCTTCTGCTAGCATCTCTTATCAATTAGGTCTTCAGGGCAAATATATACTCTTTATTATTTTTTTCTTTTAGCTACCAGTTATCTATATCTTTAGGTAGGTGCATATTTCAGAATTGTAGCTTTACAAGCTTTAACATCAACAATTTATCGTTAGGAGCTATAATCATACACCATATCCAGCCAATATCTATGAATAGACATGTTCTTGTACAACGTCGACTCAAGCCTTGTGTTGTCAGCAGCCATTTATACATTGTCAAGAGTAAATTGATGTGAAAAAAAATCGTTGGATAGGCATTAACGTTAGGGGTAGTTGATAGTATAACAACCTATTATGCACAAGTTCGCAAGTTGGCCTTGGCAGGTGGCCTTGGAAATTTTTAAAACAGAGCAAAAAAATTAGTTTATGACGTCTCTCTTAGTTATGACGTCCCACGAAGGGGACGTAAAATAGTGGTCCCGAGCATCTGCAGCGCCTGATACTCATTAAAGATACGTGTCCTAATTAGCTCTCACTATATCATCGTAAGATTAGCGATTGCAGGCGTTAAATAAATATAAAAATAATCCGACCGACTCCCTTTATGAAGATGTGATAATTAATTAATTATGTAATATGTGAAGATCGCTAGTTTTAATTGGTCAATAGTGAGATGGCGATAAAGTAAGGATAGTTTGATTTAATGAAAACCCAAACGAATAAACTCAGGAGGTTTCAAGTCGTGTTACTGGCCGAGCTAACTTAGCTCATTGCCTTAATATTGCCACTCAACGGATATGGAATTTTTAAAACCAATTTATTATTATAACCCTAAATATACTACCTCAAATTTATATAAATAGAGTATTAAGTATTTATAAGAGGCCAACTATAAATATTTTATTATATTTGTTTTAAATTTAGTTTGACCCAACTTGGGGATACTCCTGATCAATCAATAATGCACGTTCCGCGACTTTCTCATTGCCCAGTATTGCTTCATCCTCTCCGATGACTTCTTTCGTCATATTTTTGATTGTTCGCTTAGTTTTCGCCTAATACCTCATCCTCTTGTCTCTGATAATGCTCATGAGAGTACCATTCCTACGTATATCCTCCATAACCCCAAACTCTCTCATGTCCCTCTCTCATTCCTTGTCCTTGAAAAATAACCTTCTTTTCCTCATTTTGTCTTTGTAAAGGGTTTCATTTCATGTTTCTCACTCACGAATCTCATTTGTCCTTCGTCGTAGATTTTAAAGTGAATAATTTTCCTTAATTTTTTCCGTTTTATCGTCGTTTTAATTAGAACTTTATCGGTGATGAACCTTTTATTTTATTACCGTATCATATCTTATTTTTTGAAACTCAAGAGTGGTATTTTTTACCATAGGTGTTTAGATTTTATTGTAGATGATACTAAATATTAAAAAAAAAATCTGCGAAAGAGAATTGGAACTAAACATATTAGCAATACATTGAAGTTTGATATGTGGATTGAGATGCTTTCAGAATAGAAAAGGAAGAATTTATTTTTTTTACTGGATACGTTATAGCATCACGTTGGCCTCGACTTCATAGAATAAAGTCGGAAAGAAGTAAGCCCCCCTGATTATTTTCTGAACTGAATCACGTTTGGATCAGGGACTTTTCAACTTTTTAAAACTCAGTACTGAAAAGAAACTTCTTATTCTTTCTCCCATAGTTTACTTTCTTGGTAAAATCGAAGAAAGCATTATCCAGTGCAAAAAAAAAAGAAGAAAAAAAACCTATACCACAAGGAACCTTGGAAGCTCTTGAGCTCAACACACGGTAGAGACTGTTCTATTTCTAAGAAAGCGTTTGTGCAGGCAGTTATCCGTGATTACGCTCAAGCGCCATTTTGTTCACTCTTTCCGTATCGGTTAACATATTAAATAATTCATTTAACAAAACCGGATTTGAACCCGGCATCTTCAGTATAGCAACTTAGCGCTCTACACATTGAGCTACTCCGTTCCCCAATCAGAATTTAAAACAAAGATAAACATAAGCTACAAATTTATTGCTCATGAGAAAATTGTGGAGACAACCCCTCACGACAGCCGACTGTTCTAAACCTTAGACCTCTGGCAACTACCATATAAAATTGTGGAGACAAAGTATGGCTACAAGAGCTGATTATTTTTTTATATTAATATATTATTATAACATATGAAATTATACTTCTTTGACCGTAGCTAATGATTTATTTTTACAGGCTCAAAAAAAAAAACAGACTGTAAACAAATAACTTTTCTGTTGTCTTTTATGCATGAATAAATGGTTGTCGATTAGTGGGCCCACATTAAATGTTTGAATGAGAGATGAATATTAAATATACAAAGGAATATACTTTCCTTTGTATATTAATATTTATGTATTTTGTATGTTAATGTTTACATTGTTTAAGTTTATATATATATATATATATATATATATATATATATATATATATATATATATATATATATATCATTGTATGTTTTAATTTATATAGAATGTGCACTAAATGATGATTAATGGCTATAGAGTATTTCGTAATTTGTTTAAATTGTTATTTAAAGAATTTGATAATTGCTAGATAATTAAATTAAATGTTTTAATGTATACCTTTATCGACAAAAATAGAAATATATAATTTAATTAAAATGTCCGTGCAGATTATTAAATATTTTTTAAATATCGCTTGTTACTTATTATATAACTAGCGACCCGCCCCAGCTTTGCGCGGGCAGTAAGACATAGTATGCCTATATGTATTGTCTGTCTAATTTATTTAATTATGTAGCTTTTATAAACATAAACAAAACAAATTATTTCTTTATATTTATTTTTATGCGCGTTGAGTTTTTGCGATAACCCATGAGATACTAATTTAAATTAATAAATATGGTATAAAATATTCTAATATTGCGCATGAAATGCTTAAGGTAACTAAAGTATAAAAGTTGATAAGGATTAATACCGAACTTGTCTAAATAGTTTTCCAAATATCACATTGTTATCAGTTTTTTAGAAGATAAAATAGGTACAGTAAGCTGCCCTTAAAAGATAGATATATGTTATCCCGGACGTTTTTGAAGATCGATAAAGAAGAATATACCGCCATTCATTGTTTCATTATATGCCAAAGGGATTAGGCAGCGTCTTCCATGAAACCTCCCTGGAGGTTATATTTTTTCCTACACTTCCAACAATTATCGTTATATTCCAACAAATTTACACAAAACCTCGACAAATTATATACCTAAACCTTCCTAGTGAATCACTCTATCTATTGGTGAAAAGCGCATGAAAATCCGTGCAGTAGTTATTGAGTTTAACGTGAACAGACAGACAGATGCGGCCTCGAACTTTATAGTATGTATAGATATATAGTAGGTATATATCATATGTACATATATAAGTTATATATTATGTATATATGCTAAAAAATATATATTCAAATTAATACATATTTACGAGTATTAAAAAACATAGTCAACATTTTTTTTTTACTATTTGAAAAGTATACTCTAAAATTAAATTTACCCCAGTTTTGAAAAAAATGCAGATACTCATTTTTCTTTTCAACTTAGATATTATATTAAATACATAAAAATATATAGTTCAATGTTATTGCTTTAAAAAGTACCTATGTAAATTTTGTTAATCTACGATAACTCCTTAGTTGTACTGTACGGCATAAATAAGATAAAATATTCCTCCTAAAGCACGAATATAATATAAAACTTTCATTAACGAAAATGAATATATAGAAACTAAATATAAGAGACAAAAAAACGTGCTCGGATTGCCAACATGGTTAATTTAGATGGTATTATTATATTTGTTTGTTTCGCGCGGACTCATTTACCTACTAAAAAATGTTTGCATAAATTGACATAACGTAACTTACAATGTCAAGTTATATGTTCAGTTGAACAGAATAGAACAAGTGTAAATAACGAGTGACAATCGTGATTATAAAAAAAAAAACCTGTACCCCTAAAACTCTGTGAATGGGTCTGGGGTTCAGTACATAATAGAGACTGTACTGTTTCTGTTCGGCAAGGAGGTCATGCTCAACCGCCAGATCCCTCTCCCTTATTTTGGGTATCCTATTTTTATAATGTTTTATAGAGGCTGGGTGAGCCCCAGGAAGGTCCTAGATCCTATATGATCCATCTCCGGTTACAGAGACTAAATAAAAGTCTTGCCCGCAGCGTTAGTTGAACCAAGATTTCCGGCAAGGCAACTCAGTGCTCTACCATTGAGATGATCCGCTCCCTTAATCCTGATTATAACATAATTTATATTATTATTGTTTTTAATATTAGATGTTATCACTAAAACTAAAATGTTATTATTGAACGCACAATAATAATAATATTTTAACTTTTACGGTTTAATCAGTTTTAAGATGTAATATAGGGTTAAAATTATAATCACACTTTTACAGGGTTAAATCGGTTAAATAACTTCAATAAGATTGACTAAAATCTGGTGAGTCTCTCGCATGTACTGAGACCATTACATTTTATGGGTAGTATGCAAAGATTTTTCTATAGCATATAAAATGCAAATAATTCATAATTAAATCATCAATGATAATGTTAATACATTTTATCATATCTACTATACTCTTAGTTATCGTCAATGGAAATGGAAGTAATTTAGATCGATTCTTATTGAAATAATATATGGATCCAAAAATCTATTCTCCTATAGACATTGGAGGCGACGGATTGGAGCGATCTATCATCATATGTCACACCTGCTGACACTTAATCCTTTCGGTGTGTGAAGTTGATAACGAACGGATCCTTCTTTATACTGATTATATTTACAGAATGTAAAAGCTGAGATACTTCAAGGTTATCCCTGAATCAGGTTAAGGAATATGATATACGGAAGCTAAATATTATAGGATTAATTTAAAAATATATTATAGGATTTAAATGCTGCATTTTGAATTTCTTACACTGTGTCGCATTGATTTTAGAAAATATGTTAAACAAACCAATGAATTTTAAAAATATTTTTTTATTGTAATTCACACCTGTGTTAAATAATTAAACACCTAAATATTATAAAGAATATGTATAATAATGAATATATATATTTATAGGTGAGTAAGTAAAAGTAAATAGAGAAACAACCCACTGGTAGACTCAAAAAAACTTATTTAAGTTAGGTCTCCAGGTCATTTATGTTTCAAACGCATCGGAGGAATCTCGGGACTTGAAGAGGAAGCTAGGTTGAATCTAGTGGGATTGATATAGAGTTCTCACCACATCAGTAACTAAAGGGACATTATGGGCATTATGAATGACTTTATTTTTAACAAAGTAATAAGCATTGAGGATTTTGGATAGTAAGGATATTACTATTCCCCTGGTGCGAGGGGAATTCGATGGATAAGTGGAGCCCAAAGCTCTACTCCGTCTAAATAGGCCTTTCAATATGCCATGCAAATGAGTATTCTGTAATTAATTGGGAGCTTAGAGCTAACCTAATGGCAAATGACATGGTAAAATAAATTTTATTAAACATTTTCAAGATTCGCCTGCTAAGCTAGAATAATAAACTTTTTTGAAAAAAAGTAGGTAATCCACGTATTTCAAGTTTATTTATAGTTCAAAAAACCTGAGCCACTACAACCCTCGTGGTGTCTTGGGTTCAGTACATGATAATACTGTTTCTAGGAAAACGGTTGTGCAAGGACACTTCCTAATCACTATTTGTCCGAGATCACATTCAACCACCTGGTTTTCCTTCTAATACACCAAATATTGCATTATAATAAATATGCATAATTATTGGACCAGTCTTTCATGAAATAATTAAGATAAAAGAACAATGAAACACTTTAAGGAAAAGAAGAAAGAGATTTTATTGGAATAAATTAAGGTTGTGCATAATGACAAGGCAAATCTATGAGATACGAATTCCAATAAACACAAATCAAAATGGACCAATGAAACAGAAGAATATATTGTAGAAGTGGCAATTACAGAACATAACATAAACAGTAGAGAATAGTTGAAAAATGTCATTGAAAAAACCTCATTAGAACAAACATACACAGACTCAGAGTTGAATGGGACTCTGAAGAAAATGGGAACTAAATGTTCAGAAAGTAAGAAAGAACACAGTGAACGAAAGAAGATAATTTAGAAAGAGCGAAGAAAAAAATAAACTCATGAATAATCAAGTTCATATCCACTATTTTCCAAAAAAGATTTATCGAAATAATAATTATAATGAGAATCCAGATGTAAATTGTATTGTTGTGATCAATGAATTGTTTATGTTCCAAATTTCATTGTTCACAACTCTTGAACAATATTATTGAACATATATACAACTAGCTTATGCCCGCGGCTAATTTAATTTTTTTTTTTAAATATAGGTTACTCGTACATCCAAAATTTCAGATCTCTAACTTCAAAATTATACAACCTAAATTCAAGATTCTATACAACCTTTGAATCCCTATTATATTAAAGGGGAAACCCTTGGGGTGGAATTATCCAAATTTCCTTCTTAAACTATACAATGAACCAATCTACAAATTTCAAGATGCTAAGTTCCTGATTTGCCTTTAATTATGTACTATAAAGGGGGGGCACATGCCCCCGTGCACCCACATTAATCTGCCCTTGCTGTAGCCTATGATGTGAAACCTATTTTACTCAATAACTTCCATCCAAATCCGTTCAGTAGTTTTTGCGTGAATGAATAACAAATATTCGCGTTTATAATGTCAGTAGGATATCAAAACGATAGTTTCACCCATGTTCTTTTTGTTATTTTAACCACTATTATCATGTGATTTGCCTTTAATTATGTACTATAATGGATTCTCCACAGTAACTAAAAAACAGAAGGGGGGCACATGCACCCGTTCGCCCCCCCCTCATAAATCCGCGCTTGCTGTAGCCTATGTGTTATTCTGATGTATAACCTATATTACTGTAAAGTTTCATCCAAATCCGTTCAGTAGTTTTTGCGTGAAAGAGAGACAAACATACAAACTTTCACATTTATAATATTAGTAAGATTATTGAATAGGTTTTTTGGTTAGTTCAATGTGGTAATAACATTTCTTCATCTAATTGATATGTTAAAAGAGGAAGTTATCAGAAAAATGAATAGAATGAATCTAACGAACGAATGAAGTAAATATATATATATATATATATATATATATATATATATATATATATATATATATATATATATATATATATATGTTATATGCATATTCTGGATGAGATACACAACGTTTTTGCTATTCCTCAATGCAACATCTCAACGTCTATTATTAACACTTCTCTGAATGAAGCTAGCCTTGCATGCTATATCTGTCAATATGAGATATAGCCACAGTGCAGACAGCTGGGTAAGCATCTGTGGATTAGATAAGGCACAAATGCATTTAGTTCTCCAACAGAAGTGCATATGAAATTTTTTTATTCCTTTATAACAACAGCCCATGAAAGGTAGTACACTCATTCCAATCCAAGGAAGCTGGGTTAGCCCACGACGTCTACAGATTCTACTTAGCCGACTTACATCCGTTAACATCTTATTAGAGAATTTTCAGGTATTGTTTTTTTTAAAGACACTAAACCACGGTTTGAAAAAGAGGGAAGTGGGCAGTAGCTGTGGACCCGTAACTAGAATGACACAATAATTACACCATCCTGAAGTAGCCTTTCTCATCAATCAGCTGAGAGCCATCTGAGCTCATGCTGTTTCTGTCTCAGATATGTAGTTTATTCAGCAAGTTTAGCTGTTTGGAATTAAGAACTGTTAATGGAGAAATGAAGATAAATAGCTGAAGGACAGTGAAAGTGACATTTTTTTTTAAATAACCCTACGACTCAATAAATAAATTGCTTTTTTATAACAAACGTGTTTGGCATTTTCCTTCTTTTAATTGGATTACGATTATCCGATGCATACTCTACGATATAGTTCGGATAACCTACGGTGTACTGAAACTAAAACGTAGTTGATGAAGTACTAGATAGTTCGGTTATTTATAGAGATCTTCAAGGTGACAAGATGTGGGTTCTTATTAAGGATTCTTGTTTTAATTATAATGTAATCCTCATTCAATCCTTAAAAAAGAACTTCTTGAGGAATTTTTTGGAAAAGGTATAGACAAGGCAGTTCATTAGTCGAGTAATTATAGCTTTCAATATAGGGTTCGGAGCCGGTTCATCCGTTTCCTCATTCCAGTTCCTTATCAAAAGTTCTTTTCCTTGGGATATTTCTTTTCCAAATCGGATCAGAATAAAAAAATCCTGTTTTTATGCATTTACTATAGACAAATACAACTTAACATGTTAATCAAAAATAAATATATAATCTATACATATAAAATGCTTTGTCCTGGCTGACTGATCAACGCACAGGTTAAACCGCTGAGCGTAGAGACCTGAAACTTGGAGGGTGTGTTGTTTGTATGACGTAGGCATCCGATAAGAAGGATTTTCCGAAATTCTATTCCTAAGGGGATGAAAAAGGGGGCAAAGTTTGTATGCTTGCTCACGTGTTTCTTACACACAAAATCTAAATATTTTAGCTGAACAAAACAAATCAAGTAACATAGTTTACAGGAGTATCTTGCAGTAGGTAAGTAGAACCGCCAAAACTAAAAACATCGATAAATTACCTACATGTGTACATTATTTTAATCCTTTCAGTTTTAATTTCTCGCTGCTGCCGTACGACAAGTGAAACCGTTATACTAAGTAATCCTTTTCAATAAATTCAATAACATTACATACTACCACTGGGTAGTTTCTCAACTTGTCTTTATCCATGCCTCTATGTATCATTCCTTCTCATTAATTCTAATCTTGTATTCTTATAATTTATTTGTGAAGTTCAATGAATATATATTTTTTTTATTTCTTAACCCCTTTGGTTGTTATTAATATTTGAAAAATAACATATTAATATTACTGTTACGGGCTACTGGGTATTAACAATGAATTAAACAATACCTTGCTTAAAGATACTAATATTTATTAACAAAAGTGATTAAAAAGATACAAGTAAAGTATTAACAATTAAATTATTAAACTAATATAAATTTATAATGACAATATTCTAAATATTATAATCTAGGCCTAACTCCTATTTAATTATTACAATAATATAAGATTTTACTAATTCTAAATAGCTTAACTAGTTACAATAGTTTCTATGAATATATTACACTACAATTTATAACTAATAATTAACACTTACAGTTCACTAGTCCACCGACCGTAAGATTCTTCAAGTATCACAAACTGACACACAGTAACAAACAGAAACAGTTTATTACACTCACGAGACTGTTACAGTTCACTGATACACTTATTACACTGGCCGGTTCAACACTGACTAGTTTATCACACTGACACTCACTTATCACAGATCTTCACTGGTCTACTCTCAGGCTAAGACTGACTGCCTCGAGTTGAGGGAAGTATTTAAAGAGGCAAGGCCGAACATTCCAGAACACGAAAGGGCCAGGTAATTCCGGAATCTTCTTAATCCTTTTCCGACAAAAGAAGACGATCTAGAACAGTCCTAATCCTATTTAAACGTCTCCCGCTGACGGAGTTAAGCCGCTAATCCCCCGCTTCCGCCTTCCTTTGTACGCCCGTAACATTACTAATGATACATTGTATCTCTTCTACTGCACCAGGTAATGAATATATTAATAATAATAAAGATTATATTTTAGTTTAGTTTATAAATTCCTGTAGATATAGGGAATGTTGTTTGAATGTTTAATTAAATGGTATTGTGTTGAACTGTTTTCCACTGATGCAATACGTTATTTTTAATTTTCTAAGCTCTTATTCTATTTTAATAAACTGGGTAGTAATAAAGATACAACTGTAATAGTATGGGCTATATTCTTTGTACTTTTATATAGATAAAGACTAGCTTTTGCTCGCGGCTTCGCACGCGTGGAATTTGGTCAGCCAAATAAAGTTTCGTGACAAAACATTTTAAATAAATAATTTTTTTTTTAAACGATAAGTTACTCGTATATCTAAAATTTCAGATGTCTAACTTCAAAACTGACGGTTTCCATTCAATCTTTGAACTCCTTTTTTAAAATTAAGGGGGAAACCTTTGGAGGTGGCATTATCCAAATTTCTTTCTTAAATTATACAAAGATCCTATTTGAAAATTTCTTAGCATCTTGAAATTCCTGATTTGCCTTTAATTATGTACTATAATGGATTCTCCACAGAAAACAAAAAACTGTCCGGGGGCACGTGCCCCCATGCCCCTCCCATCTATCCTTGCAGTAGGCTATGTGTTATTATGCTTTGTAACCTATATTACTGTAGAGTTTCGTCCAATTTCTTTCAGTAGTTTTTGCGTGAATTAGTAAGAAACATTCGCATTTATAATATTAGTATATTAGTAGCATTAGTAGGATATCAAAACAATAGTTTCACTCATGTTCTTCCTATTATTTTAACAACTATTATCATGTGATTTGCCTTTAATTATGTACTATAAAGGATTCTCCGCAGTACCTAAAAAACTGTCTGAGGGGGGCACGTGCCCCCGTGCCTCCCCCCCTAAATCCGCCCTTCCTATAGCCTATGTGTTATTCTGATGTATAACCTATATTACTGTAAAGTTTCATCCAAATCCGTTCCGTAGTTTTTGTGTGAAAGAGAGACAAACATACAAACTTTCACATTTATAATATTAGTAGAATGAATAGTAGTGTTGTTAAGCGCAAAACAAGAGAACGGCTCGACTAATTCGGCTATTTTTGTTTTCCTTATTTTTGTTAATGCCCAAAGAAGGTTCTTATGGATAGAAATAACGAAAAACTGACGAGAGAAATAATAAAAACAACACTTTTCTTGATCCCTTAATAAAAAATAACAGTTTAGTAAAGAGGTCTATTGTAGAACAATTACAAATTTTGTTTCTTCGACACAATCAATTGATTACATTGTTTAAAAGTGCTCTGGATCTTATGCCATCTGGTTATCGTAGAATTGTAATCAGAGCTGATAAAAGTTCTGTAGGAGAACATGCGAGATGTTTCAATGGACCAACAAACGATGAAGTTGCCATTGTAATGGTTGGAGAAAATTTGGAAGCTCTTTGTTTTAGGGAAATAGGGCGGAATAACGTCTGCCGAGGCAGCCGTATATAAATTTCTACTCAAAATATGCCGAAATTCTTTTTCTGGGAGCGCTTCCATTGGTAATGTTTCCAATAATTACTTTCTTACTATTTGAGAATTTATTACGGAACAGTTTCTCCTCCACATAATCTATAAAGTCAACCAATAACTGTTTAATATTTTAATTTATCACTGTTGTATTATATTATATTTAATATATTAGATATAATAGCATCGCTACTACTCCCGAATTATATGTTTCTGCAGTGAAGGTAACGTTAACTCAGATGAAAGAAATACCTGGCTAGCGGTAGATGAGAGAGTTCGAGGTTAGTGCACTCAGATATTGAAGATAAGAAAAGAAAACTAAGAAAGGTGTGCAGCATCAGTCAACATCTTATCCAGAATAGCTCGACGATAAGTGAAATTGGTTTATCTTCAATGCGCGTTGTGTCATTAACCAATCACTTCTTATCACTGGTTATCAACGAGTCATCGTCCGGGATCTGTACATACATATGTACCTACTCGTATATAAAGTTTTATATGAAGTAATATCATATTGGCGTTGCCTAGCAACGGATCGAGGAACAACTTATGATTTAGCCTTTAGTCGTGTTCGATCAATTAAAATTAAAATATTTATTAATTTTGACAAATCGAAAATCACTGTTCCTGATTTCATTAATCCATTATAGAAAATATAGCACTGTTTTTGAATTTAAATAGGAAAAAAATGGAATGTATCGATTTAAAAAACAAAACAAGGTACACCCTATTCCAATATTTATTTCATTGTCCGATTGTAGAACTGTTATTTCAATACAGAGAACAGGTGGAAAAGTTGTATAATTTGTTAAATTATACAACCGTTAACCGCCGTTAATTTTGAAACACGGAATTCCTACACTCCCAATCATGAAATCTGAATTGTTTATAAAAACGTAGCGACTACTAAATTTGATATCTATGCTCAAACTTATAAAAAAAAATTTGATCTCTGTGAACAAACAATTTCAGAATACAAAAACTGATATCTGTGAAGGTTAATAGATTCAAAACTTAAAGGATTCCTTCAAAACAGGTGGCTTTGAGGGGATCTAAGATATTTAAATGCTCGGTTAAGCAAGTAAATTTTCCTCAATGACGAAATCCTTATGAGATCATTTTTGTTTATTCCAGCATTTGAAGTGGAATAGATTAAAAGAGAAAAAACAAATGTCTGAAACCTTTCAAACTTAAATACCTAGCAGATATTTATGTATTTATTTGTTTATGTATTGGAAACAATTCTAAATAAGAAATAATAGTTACAGGCAATTTAATACAAAAGAAAATACTCTTCAAACTTCTTTAAAAGGAATGTAAATAATTACTCCTCCAGGTATAATCAATCTTTTCCGCGAAGTCAGTTAGAATAATAAAAACCATTGGATAATTGTTGTTCGGATATTCTACGGCCTACTGCATTCAATGCAATAATGATTGAAACATTTCAATATTGCAGACCTTGCTAATATTTATTTATTTATTTGTTTATTTATTGGATAAAAATATATAGTTTTTGAATATGTAACACCATATCGTCGCTGTCAAAACAGTACCGCCTATCTACAAAATGAGGTAGTAACTGTAACGCATTCTACAGATTGAATTACACACTATTTAAAATAGTTTTCAAGGTTGAACGTAAGGGTGTGCTGTGATTAGCAATTGAAAGATACCCGATATATAAGATAATTTAACAAATGGCGCGGTTAATCTCTCTCCTTTAAAACAGCGACCATATGTAGATACATACACCCCTTACAACCTTTTATTACTGCAACTTTGTGAAGTTGAGATTGTTGGAGATTTTCAAGTAAAATTTTTGTTATTACATATATAATTTTGTTATTATGCACATTACAAATAAAAATGTGTGTGTTATTATGTATTCATTTATGTGAGTGTATGGAATTTAAACCACGTACATATGTATTATTAATGTCATATAGATAAATATTAAAAAGGGCAAAAAAGATAAAAGGGGATGAAATGTAAATCTCGGATAATATTGTTTAATTTTTCTTAATTTTTTTTTTGTTTTTTTCTTGGCATAAATTTGATATATATGTGACCATAAATTTGTTTCCCTTATATGATTATTGTTAACTTATTTTAATTTTTTTTCTTTCTTTTCTTCTAATCTGTTCTTAAAATACTGTTATTGTAGGTAATTCAAATTTTTTTTTGTTCATTTTTTTATTCTTTTTCACTTATTAAATTAATTGTAATAATTAATTAAATGTAATTATTTTACACTCTAAGGTATAATAGCTTACAATGCCTGTATTGCTATTCTATAGGGGCTTGTTCCAGAATAAATAAAGACATTATTATTATTATTATTAAAATTTTAATCTACCATTTTACTTGAGGTTTCAAATTAGGCGTTCAGGATCATAAGTGGATAAACCGAGAATTTCAAAATTTAACTTTTTCGCATTTTTTGCTGGTTTAGTCAAGGAGTATTTCCATGAGAATGACGACACTTTGTCAACTTATTTCTCAACTTTTTGTCCGGTTCTGAAACTGACATTTCAGAAGCACAAAGCATCTATTGACTAAACGATCAAAAATCGTAAGGAAGTCAAGTTATAACTTTGGAGTTCTTTTGATCATGAATCCTTCAAATAAAGTAGTTTCATTTATCAATCACAATGCCGGTACTTTAAAAAAGAAGTGGAGTAAGGAGTTTTTACAATAAATTTAAGAAAAGAGTAGTATTAATTAACGAACCTTTGACTTTAATAAGAGCAATTAAATAATTCATAAATGGCTAATTAAAAAAGGTAAGGTTAACAAAGAAATACAAACTACGACCCACAGTAAACATTAGTTAAATTGCTTAACATTAAAAACAAATGTAAAATTCTAGAATACATATCACTTCTTCAAAAGAAATCAACATTTTTTAGTTAAGCCTTCAGAAGCAATTGTTTTGGTTGAAGTTTTTCAATTCTTGAACGACATATTTCTGATATTTAATTTTCAACATATTTTTTTTTAATAAAATCGTATTTTGAGTATTTTCATGTTTGAACTTTAAGTTTTTGTAGAATACTGGCATAAGTTATAATAAAAAAAGTTTCAACTTTTAAAAATCTTCTAATGGTCAATAAAAGAATTTCATTGCCATCATCACAATAGTAATGCTTTTTTTAACTTCTGTGGAACTATCAATACCTCTATTGAAAAATTAGTTTTTTTGAGTTGCCATTGTCAATTTGAAGGCGCGATGTTATAACTAATAAAACGTTTAATGAGAGAAAACAATTTCTCAACATAAAAAAAATAAATAAACAAGGAAATTTTAATGGATGGTGGGGGGGTGCAGCAAAAAAAAAACCAAATAAGTCAAGACTTATTACTATTATTATTTGGTGTTTTATTGACTCTACCCCCCCCCCAACTATCTCCATCTTCCATTATATCTTCCAGTCAACTATTTTCCTCTCTAAAAGGAAATTTTTATTTGAAAAGAAAAGATATGACCAGGACCGGGGCTCGAACCCGGGTCTCCCAAATATCCTTCAGGGTGCTTTACCAACTAAGACATCTTCGTTCGTTTCTCGGCCAGACATATCCTTTCTTTTCACTGATCCTACTATATATCTCTGTGTTCTCGCAATACATGTTCTCCCGGTCCTGGTCATATCTTTTCTTTTCATATAAAAATATTTAAATATTATTCTTTCAAACCTTACCTTGAAACCTTTCAAACTTACAGACGTTGAAATTTTTTTTTCTTGTTTATTGGAAAAAATATCGTTATGTAATATGTAAATTTTAATATCCATGTAATATACCGTTACATTACAACATGAATAAAGCCTTTTAAAGGTAGCTTACCTATACCGATATATAATAAGAAGAATTTCCACGAAATTTCGGAATATTAATATTTTTTCTATACGATATAAATGTATTCTATTCAGATATTTATAAAATTTAATAGAATGTATAGATTATATATATAGAAAAAGCTGGATACAGGTGAGAGGTAAAATAGGCAAAATGTTGCCACCTTTTATATTTAGGGACCACTTAACAAATATTGATATAGTAAAAACGATACTTAATGTTTTAAAATTTTAACTTCAAATCTTTAAAGTTTTATGAATTTAAATCCTTCCACAGCAGAGATATAGAGGTTGCCCCGGCCCTCATGAGAATGGACCACATTCGGCTCACTCATTCGCATATTATTAAAAAAAATGTCACTCCATTGTGACTATAATTTATTATCACATTTTTTAGGGAATATACTCTGTATCTTTCAACAATAAATTAAATATTTTTATTTATTGTTCTTGTGATGGTGATAATTTTTAAATATCTTTATTTTGAAGTGAAAAGATTTGTCCTGGCCGGGATTCGATCCGATTCGGGTCGTCTGCATCTCTAGTGCAGTGTTCTAAACCATTATCAAATCCATTATCTTCACTAATCCTATATCCCTGTGCTCCCACAATTTTTGCGATGTATACACGGGGAAGAATGTTCGTTGAACATTACTTTGATTGGGATCTTGTTGACTTACGTAAATTTTATATTTATAATTTATTTTTATTTATTGTTCTTATGGTGGTGATTATTTTGAAATATCTTTATTTTGAAGCAAAAATAAAAATAAATTAAATAAAGAAATAAATAATAAACAAATAAATAAAAAGAAAATAGTATTTGCTCACATTTATCTGAATTGGAAGGCATTTGGACGAAACGAAGCTACGTTGGTATTTAAGATAATTGAAAAAGCATCTCCTACTTTCTGAATTGTAACATTATTTCAAATTTATTTTATCCATGATCCAGTATAAATGCAAATGAAATCATCGTGTCATAGGATATCATAGATTATTCATCAACAATGTATTCCAACATTTTATGTAGGAAACCATAGGCATTGATGACTTTAACCTTTAAATAAAAACCAAAAACAAAAACAGACATGTTTGTTGTATTTTGACTTTGACTTTAATTTAGGGATTAAAAACATATAGGAAACTATTTTTGAACGGAGATGAGGAAAGGTTGTAAGAAAGAGCATTAAAATTAAGCTTGTTTCGAACATTTTAACTGTTCTTTACTACTTTTATATTTTTAATAAAATTAAATTTATTACTATAAGAAATGAATAATAAAAGTTTACCTATATTGGCTTGTAAATTTGAGATACTTAGAGATTTTCTTAGTTTTAAATAAACTTTTGACAAACTAATTTATTTGTTTACTAATTGTTATAATTTTAAATATTTTTATTTTGAAGAGAAAAGACATTTCCAGAGCCGGGATTCGAACCTGGGTTTCCCATGTTTCCGTCGTGGTGCTCTACCACCTGAGCTATCTGGGTTCGTACCTCGGTCCTAAATGTTCATACCCCGGCCATGGACATGTCTTTTCTCTTCAAAATAAAAATATTTAAGTATGAGATGAAAATAGTTGACTGGATGATCTTATGTAAAGGAGATAGTTGGGGGGTGCAGTCACGTACGTACCAGCCGTTATATGTAACGGCCACGCTTTCCATCATTCGCCCTGAAGATGACCTACACTGTAGGTCGAAACGTCGGCACATAATATAAGTACTTCACTTATTCTGTGTTCTTATTGACTGCACCCCCCAACTATCTCCTTTACATAAAAATATTTAAATTATAACAATTAATAAAAAAATAAATAAAATAAATTGTAATAATATATGACGCAAGACAACAAGATCCTAATTAAAAGTAATGTTCAATGAACATTCTTCCCCTTGTATACATCGTACATTGCGAGAACACGGGGATATAGGATCAGTGAGTAGAATTGATTTGTCTGACCGAGGTACGACCCAGGAGAGCTCAGGTGGTAGAGCCCCATGACGGAAACATGGGAGACTCGGGTTCGAATCCCAGCCCTTGACATGTCTTTTATCTTCAAAATACAAATATTTTAGATAATGTTCATTCCATATCTAGCATACATAAAATGGTATCACTTGTAATACAAGAACCCTTGAAGAGTGTTAGGATTCAGTACGTGATAGAGATTGAAATGCTTCTAAGACAGTTGTTTTCCGTATTTAAGGGTACCCACTTTATAGAGGTTGGTTTAGGGAGTCTCCAGATCCCATAGGCCTAATCTGTGACTGCTAACAGATTAAGCAATCTAGCTGCCAGAGCTTGCTCTGGACTCGGGGACGCTTAGCACAGCAATACTACACTACCCGCTCCCATGACCTACAATATTATATTTTAAATTTTGGTTCAATTTAATGTTTAAAAGGGACAATTTCTGTTTTATGTTTGATAAAGGTGGGTAATTAATTTCAGAGCTGGCAGAGGCAGCATTATATTTCCTTAATGCTCCCCTTTCAGGTTATTTAATTAACGGAGAGATGCCAGGGCAGTTTATGAGGGAACATTATCCTTCAACCTCGGCCTCATTTTAATTACGGTCGGTTAGTTAACTCAATTCGACAATAATTAATCCATTTACTGTTTGGCTGCTCAGGAACGGTTTGGCTCCATTGAGAGAATGACAAAAAATCAGAATTAATTTGTTTAAAAATAATAGCTTTCAATTTATAAATTAGGCTATACCAAAACTTATTTGGCGAATGCTGTTTATCTATATAGCTAAATTTGTGACATATTTTGGTGCTATCTCAGGTGAGATTACCATTAATGTTTTTATTTTATTATTAAACTAGCGACCCGCCCCTTTGCACGGTTAGTAAGGCGTATTATGCCTACTTGTTTTGTCTGTCTTTATGTATTTTATTATGAAGATATTATAAACATAAAAACAAAACAAAATATTTCTTTATATACGAATCTGTTTTCATGTGCCTTAATTTTTTGCGATCACCCTTAAGATACTCATTTAAATTACATGGTATAAAATATTCTAATAATGCACATGAGATGCTTAAGGTAACTAAAGTATTTAAGTTGATAAGGATTAACACTGTACTTCTCTAAATATATAGCTTTCCAAATACCACATTGTACGTTATCATTTTTTTAGAAGATAAAATAGGTAAAGTAAGCTATACTTAAAAATAGACATATGCTATCTCTAAGTTTTTTGTAGATCTATAAAAGAGGAATATACCGCCATTCAATGTTTCATTATATGTCAAAGGGATTAGGCAGCGTCTTCCATGAAACCTCCCTGGAGGTTATATTTCTTCCTACACTTCCAACAATTATCGTTATATTCCAATAAATTTACACAAAACCTCGACAAATTATATACTTAAACCTTTCTAGTGAATTCCTCTACCTATTGGTGAAAAGCGCATGAAAATCCGTGCAGTAGTTATTGAGTTTACCGCGAACAGACGCGACCGAGGACTTAGTTTTATAATATCTTTAGATTCATATGAGACCTTTCATTAAGAAGTCAGTTAGATTTTGTTTTATATATTCTAGAATTTTTTGTGAGCTGAGTGACTAAGAGTATCCCTGCTGAAGTTTCTTGGTTCAAATCCAGCTGCCTAGCAGACTTTAAATATAATCTGTTAGCAGCCGGAAATGGATCCTATGGGATCTAAGTGTGGAAAAAATTGGCGATGGAGTGTGACATTGGACAAACCACCTCCCTGCACAACCGTTGTCAAAGAAAGAGTACAATCTCTACAATGTACTAAAGACAAGAACCATCGTGGGGTGCAGGTACAGGAACAGGTTTTAGTATTTCTTATTTATTGTTTATTTCAATTCATAATGCCTGAAATTAATGAGAAATAAAAGGTCACTATTTGTGTAGCGGTTAGCCTAACAACCTTCTCGCAGCACGGATGGTGGCATTATGGTTTTATTAAAGGGATTTAAAAATTCTTGGTTAGAGCGTCCTTTGGATTGGACGTAAAATATAGCCCCGAGCCAGTACGGCATCAGGTACTAGCTGAAAATTCTTGTCCTGGCCATGCCTAGATATGCAAGATTTAGAGCTCCCACTGTAGCACCGTCCGTTTTTCCATTGCAGCATTAAATGATGCAAAATAAACATATAAAGTACGTTGTAGTTACTCCACAGGTTCTATTCTTTTCAACTCAACATATACTTTGCAATTATAAGTAATGTTATGTAAATTTATGCAAAAAGTCATTAACAAACAGTTTTAATAATCAGTCATCGTGCAAAAAAAAAGAGGATAAAACTATCAAATTAACCATGTTGGAGGTTAGAGCACGTCTTTGCAGTTTCTTATATTGGGTTTGTATATATTTAGTTTCTGGAAGCTTTATATTTTATTTTTCTTTAGGAAGAATATTGGGGATTGAGGCAGTCGATTTTAGTTATTGTATATTAGTGACGTTAGATGAATAAACAAACTTGGAGTAACTTTATGAATAAAATAATAACTTTATACAATTGTGACCTACCAGAGGATACGATAGTGGGGATACAGAAGGTGTTGGGAGTCACCTACGTGGATACCGCACAAGGTCAAGAAACCCATTTTACGGCCCTTCCGAAGAACGGACAAATCGAATATTTTTTACACCTTTTACAAAATCCTAGAGCCAACTGCCAGGATCCAAACCCGCAACATTGAGCGTTAATGGTTGTTACGCTAACCAATACACCATAGTTAGTTAGACATATAAATAAGTAAATGTACGAGATAGATACCAACCGTACAAACTTTTAATACTACAAGTTTGTGATGTCGAGATTGATGGTGATTTTGAAATAAAATTTCAATCTTCTATTTTACTTGAGGTTTCAAATGATAAGACCATTTACTTATGATTCCAAGACCATAAGCGAATAACTCCAGAATTCCAAAACTTAATCTTTTCACACATTTTTCGCTAATTTAGCATTTTCTGAAAACAAGTTGATACAAATTCATATGTAGTCAGTGTGTAATTATAAGTACGGATATCAAATTACTATCTCAATAAAAAAATTATGTAAAACGACAATACATGAAGTCGTAAATGTTAAGGACCCTACTGTTTTGAATTCAACGGTTCTGCAGGGAGTAAAATGGCCCAAATCACGCTCGATCGCCAGATTTTTCCATTCTAACCATTTTGCAGATGTTGGACGAAGTCCCACATATTCGATTCGTGGCTGTTAATAGATAATAGATTTATCTACCACAGTCTTTGGTACAGCATCCTGGCACTCGAGACTTACAGATCGGTCGCTTGTTGCTTATTCATTTAACGTCGCTTTATCGTGGCAAATCGGAAGATGCGACAATGGGAATCCAAGTGTTTGCATATCTAGGGATAAACACGGTACAAGTTTAAGACCCCTTATTTTACGTCCCTTACAAAGTACAGCAAAACCTTAGACTTTGTATTCCCATTTTAGAGCCACCTGTCAAGCTGCGAACCCGCTACCTTGAGCACAGTAGGTTGTTACCCTTACAACAGCACAAAAATTGGTTAGAGATAACTAATCAAGCATATTACGTGATGAGCTAGCCAAATCCTCACATTGATATAGAAACTGGTATGATTCCACTAATTTAAAAAATGATCCTGCTAAGACAGTTGGTTTTAGAGACGCTGTAGGATAACGTGTTGACATATTCTTTCTTTTAAACTAAAGGGATCATTTCAATTAAGTTGAAACAGAGCAAGATGAATTAGACTGCGGTGGATGCGACCAAGGGTGAGAGAAGCGGCGGTCGCCATAGATACGCTGGCGGTTGCTATGGCAACCCTCTCGCACGCGATCCCCCCCACCCCCCCAGCCCCTTCTTTTCCTCCTGCATCCACTCACAAGTTACATGTTAATAATTCCGTCTTTATCAAGTTCCATCAACTTCCACAACTTCTTACTTATAAGGTGTCGAGTGGCTGAAACTCGAGCACGCTTTAATCTGAGTTTAAATTCAATTATGGCTCTGGTTGTATACCATTGGCTTCGAAGTGTATTTTTCCATACCTTTACTGAACCCTAATATCCTTCAGTTACCATACCCGAATAATATTATTATTCAACAAATTTGACTTATTTTACACACGGATTAATCTATTTTATCAGTTTGCAAGAGCTAAAATATAGTATTCTGCTGGAATAGAGGTTTTGGGATATAAGTTGGCGCCCGAACAGGTACATAATTTTAGTATTATTTTGTTTATACTTAAATAGTAAGTCTGGTAAATGCCATATGATAGGGTGCTCTTTTCATTTACATCACATAATATAGTTTCTTTTACTAATATTATAGGGAGCGGGAATGGTTCAGTGATTGAGCGCTGAGTTACAATGCCGGTCTTAGATTCAAATCCCGCTGCTGGCAAAACTTTTATTTAATCTGTTAGCAGCCGGGAATGGATCCAATGGGAAGTAGGACCCTCTTGGGGTTCGTTCAGCCTCTATGAAGTGGGTAACCAAAATAAGAGAAAAATCTGGCGGTTAAGAAACGGTACTGTCTCTACTATGTACTGTTTCATAGACCCTTCACGGGTGACAAGTACAGGTTCGCTCCAATATTACTAGAACCACGTCATTTTATAAACATATTTTATTTAATGAATGATGCATAAACTAACAGTCATATGTAAATATAAATTATTTATGAAGAGTATAAAATGGTTAGGGCGTGCAACCAATAAACTATAAAAAAATAAGTCCACCTTGCTTTATTTGTGCCAACGTTTGGCTTAAGATTTAGGCCATCATCAGGGCAGAGGGACTCACTTCTTACTTTAGTATTGATAATTTTTCAAAGTTATTCACGAGTATTAGGGAGCGGGGTACCTCAAGGAGTAGAGCACTTAGGTTATTACAATCCCCGGGTTCGAATCCGGCTATGGCAGATAATCATCTAATATGTTTAAAAAAATGATTGGGCCTTAGTTGATGAAAGTGGGTACCTTCAATTGTTGGAAAAACAGGGGGTCGAGGGCGATCTTGGAACAATCACCTCCCTGCATACCCCTTGTCCCCTGTACTGAACCCAACACTCTTCATTGCTTGACGTGGTACAGATTTCGTTTTTATTTTTACCTACATCAAGAATTATCATTTGTATTCATTTATTTTCGATTAAGTTTAGGAGGTTTCATAGATCCTGGCACACTTACAAATTGATCTTCTCCACCCGCATCGTTAATATTCCTTTGAACAAACGTAATATCCTCCAAGAGAGCAATCTATGGCAATAGGCCTCAATCTGGCCTATATAACTTTCCATTCCTTCGCCAATCAAAGAGCCAATAATTCCTTCAATCTGACCATGAATAATCTTCTATTGATTGTTCTTCCGCTAAATTAATATTGATTTATATCCAACGTCGCTCATTGCGACGCGTTAGTTCGTCTATGGACGCAAAATAGTTCTTAGTTCCTGGCTTCAAATACGAAATTTCGTAAATACATATGATGAAATTACGAATAAATATATTTCTTCATATCACCTATGGCTTTATTTGTCCTACAAGTTGTTTTTGTTGACCTATAAGTTTTATTTGTGAATACTTTGTTTTAGGTTGAATAAACAAATATAACATGTTTCAGATGATTAAATGAAAAGCCAGAGTGGTCTTGGAACTGTTGAGGACTGCCAGGACAGAAAGATATTTAGGAGCCGACTAAAAAATATCAGTGTAGAAGAGGCATGAACGTGAGGATGGACGGAAGGAGGAGAGAAGTAGGCTACATTCAGAAAGAATGAAGGAGAAGAAAGAAAGAGCTAAAACACATCCTGTCTGCGTGCTACTTTATTTCCCGGTACGCAAAAAAAAAAAAAGAAAAAAAAGATAAGTGATATTTCAGTCTCCCAGTTAGTCCTACTAATATTATAAATGTGAAGGTTTGTATGTTGGCTCTCTTTCACGCAAAAACTACAGAACGGATTTGGATGAAACTTTACAGTATTATAGACTATACATCAGAATAACACATAGACTATAGCAAGTGCGGATTTAGGGGAGAGAGGGAGGCACGGGGGCACTTGTCCCCCTCAGACAGTTTTTTAGGTACTGTGGAGAATCCATTATTGTACATAATTAAAGGCAATTCACATGGTAATAGTTGTTAACATAATAGAAAGAACATGCGTGATACTATTGTTTTGATATTCTACTAATCCTACTAATATTATAAATACGAATGTTTGTATGTATGTTTGCTACTTATTCACACTAAAAAAAAACTACTGAAAGAATTTGCAAGATACATAGCCTACTAAGGGTAGATAAAGGGGGGCATGGGGGCACGTGCCCCCCTGACAGTTTTTGTGTTCTGTGGGGAATCCATTATAGTACATAATTAAAGGCAAATCAGGAATTTCAAGATGCTAAGAAATTTTCAGATAGGTTCTTAGTATAATTTAAGAAAGAAATTTGGATAATTCTACCTCCAAAGATTTCCCGCTAATATAATGGGGGTTCAAAGATTGTATTGAATCCGTCAGTTTTGAAGTTAGACATCTGAAATTTTAGATGTGCGAGTAACTTATAGTTAAAAAAAATTATTTATTTAAAATGATTTGTCAGGTAACTTTATTTGGCTGACCAAATTCCACGCGTGCGCAGCCGCGAGCAAAAGCTACTTATAGAATATAATAGAATAGAAATGTAACTTTATGACCAAGTCCCTTTAAAATAACAAATATGAACAGAAAAAGAATCATAATATATATCTGGCCAGAAGGCTACATGATACAAATCATAAAGCATATAAAAAGTGACAGAAAACAATTTAAGAAGAAATAATTAAACAAAAAATAGTAATAAGTAAATAAACAGTACGAATCCTGAAAAGTTAATTAAGCAATTAAAGAGAATAGATAAATCCATAACTTTTGTTAAATGTTTCAACTAGCATGCAATAATTTCTTTATATCGACGGCTTAGGTGCAATAGGTTGTATCTCACACAAAATGTGTTTTTGCGTTTTTGGCGTCTTTTGATTCTGACAGTCAATATTTTGTCCCTAGAATACGTCGCAAGCCTCATCACCCTAAAAAAAAAACATCTCTGTTTTATTATTTCAATATCAAAAAAATATATCAAATATATCTTGAATACTGTAACTGCCATGTTTTGTGTCTCTCCTGTAAAATTTACTGTTAAGGGGATACGACCTATTGCTCCTAAGCCATCGATATGATGTACATCTTCTTAAAAAATTAAATTAAAACATCTAAATAACACAATAAATTATTCTATACATTACATTCCTTGCAAATGATTAACCGGCTAATAGAGCATCTTTTTGGGAAGCTAGGGGATGTTGGAACAAGGATTTAAATGACGATATTAAATGACGATAACGTTCGAATGCTTCGGTTCTTTGGGAACGAACATAGAGATCGGAAAGGCGAGATCTTGTTTTATGGTGTTACCTCAGTTCAATTTGAATTGGGGAAGACTGTAGACATATGAAGGGTGTTGAGAGTTAATCGATTGGTATAGGAATGAACCGAGGAAATATTGTCTTCGGAAGGGAGGTGTTTATGTTTGTACAACCTCGAAATAGTTATTGGACCTTTCGATGAGAGCTCCGAAATGGACAATGACAAATAATTACTGATTCAATTACACCAGATCGTATGTCTTTTAAATGTTACCATTTATTATAACAAACAACACAAATCACTTTTATAAATTAAACAACTAATAGAAAATAATCCAGAGAATGATTAAAACAAGAAAACAATTTAACCGTTTTTATAGTGAGAAAAATGAAGTAACAAATACTAACCAAATAATATGGATTCAACTGGACTATTTTATATAATATTTAATTTATGAGGTAATGGCCTACACTTATAGATAACTCTAGTCTAACCTGTCACATTTAACCTTATAACATTGTTTCTAATACTCCCATTATATAATGATTTATATAATATATAAATATTAAAACCAATTAATATATATTATAAATGAAATAATTTTATAAAATAAAAAAATAAATAAAATAAAATAAATTAAAACATTCGTATTGTTAAACTCTTATAAATTTATATTTTAATTTTAAATAGTATCAAGGTATATATAAATAAGTACAGTCCAAAGTATAATCATGCAGAGTAGAAATGACCACGGAGAAAAATTGTATCTCCAAGTAGTTTTAAATTATAGACATTCACAATGAGGTATCTATACTTAAAATTCTTTCAGTTATTTTAGGACAATTGGTGTGATTGTAATTTTATTGTTATTGTTTATTATTTTTATATAGTTAAATTACAGACCTATTATGAAAATTACAGTAAGGACTTGTGAAATTGAAAATGACTATATAGTCGAAACGTATTTGTAAAAAAAGAAAAAAGAAAAATTGACTGGAAAATGGTTTACCTCACAAATTAAATATTATACTAACCAAATTATAAACAAGTAATTAATATCAGAAGAAAACGATTATTATTCAATACTACGATAATAAATTTAATTCACAAATAAAAAAAACTGTGCCAACAAAGTCTATTACAAAATAACAAAGGTTTATCACGTTTTGTAGCTGAAACGATATAAGTAAAAAACTCTTATTTGTCTTTCGCAGTAGATTCCCGTAGATAGTAGATTCTCGGCAGGGCGAGCTGGGTGTTTGAGACGACAGATGATTTTCATCGACGGGGTGACGAAAAATGTCCATGAATTTTCCTCAGCAGGGCGAGAGAAAATGTCCATAAAATTCCTCGCTCGAACAGGACGAGCGAGGATTCGAAATCAAATTATCAGGCTGTTTCGATGCAGTACTATACGAGATGTGCTAAAAATGGTTAGGGATATCATTGATGAGTCCAAGTTTCAAGAAGAGTTGAACTCTTCTACAATAAAGCTGGTTGCTGTAGATTTCATTGCTACTTGGTGTGGACCTTGCCATCGAATTGCACCATTTTATGAAAAAAAATTGGTGGGCGGTGTGTTAAGGCTAGATAGTTTATTTGTTTATGATTAATAATACTCTTTTAATAAACCGCGAGTTGCTCGGCAGCCGTGGTCAGATAAACATCTCTTCCGTGCCTTTCGTCTATCGATTAAGAAATTGGTGTCCATTCTCCGTGAATTTTGGTACAGTAGTAGTTTAATTATCAGTGAGTACGACAGTGAAATACTCTAAATTAAATAATAATGTAATAATCGAATAAATAAAATATACCAGATCTGTTTAACTGTCTTGGTTATCAGAGAGCAATAGGAGACAAGCCAGCCCCCACTACCAACGTCCCAGTCAGCCGGTCTCAGAGAACAGTCACTGAATCGCAGGTTATTAAATTAAATTAAACAAATTTTTATCAATAACAATGAGTTCTGAAGCCAAATTGGACGAAATACTCTAAAAACTTCAAATGCTGGACACAGTAGATCAGAAAATAAATCAAATAGCAGAAAACCGGTACAACAAAATAACAGAATCTCAAAAATCGAAAAGAAACTAGATCAAGAAAGAAAGAAGAATGTGATAATAACAGGACTTAAATCTGAGAACTACAGGGGTAAAGAAGGAGAAGTACTAGAGATTTTAAGATTTCTGGTGAGTGATATAAAATTATATGATATCAATAATATAAGGACAATAACAACTAAAAATTCGAGGTCTCTCTGCTTGTTGAGTCTGACATCAATCTTTCTAAGAAATGATATCCTAAGAGCAAAGAAAAAATTAAAACAGAGGTATCAATATATTAATATTAAAGCAGAAGAACGAAATTTTAACGAAATTTTAAAGAACAAAGAAATACCTAACGAAGGGAAAACTTCAAAAATAGTCCTCATCCACAAGAACGGCGACAGACAAAATATTAACAACTACCGTCCCATTTCAATCGGGTCCACCTCATGCAAGTTATTCTCCAAAATAATAAACGCAAGAATATCAAGAACAATTGACGAAAAGTTACCTAAAGATCAATCAGGATTTAGAAAAAATAAATCGGTGATTGGTCATTTGTTCACGCTTAATCAACTAATAGAGAAATCACAAGAATACAACTTCAAACTCTACCTGGGATTGATCGATTTTAAGAAAGCGTTCGACTGCATATACCACGTCAATATACGACCGACATTAGAACAGATAGGAGTGGAAAAGGCATACGTTCAAATAATAGAAAATATGTACATCGAAAACAAGGGATACGTAGAAACAGGAAGAAGAGGAAAAATGTTTCCGATCAGGAAAGGAGTCAGGCAAGGCGATTGATTCCCTATCGCTAACAATCTTCATCGCAGAATTAGAAAGAATTTTCCAAGCTGGCGTGACAAAAGGATTTCTCTCGACGGAACAAAAATTAGCCAATTGAAATTTGCGGATGACCTAATTTTGATTGCAAGCTCTAAGGATGAACTCATTACAATGATCAACCAGCTGAAAGAGAAGAGTTCGAACCACGGGTTGATATTGAACCCACAAAAAACAGCAATCATGACCAACGGACCCTGCAATGATATCAGCCACAAACTCCCAGATATGAAGATCTCTGCTAATGGGCGCATTGGGCGCAATTTATTCCGGAAGGCCGGAGTCTATCCAATAGATACTTCTCAATGGGTTGAGAAGTACCATAACGATATAAAAATTGTTGGTGCGGTAGGTCATTAGGATACACTATCACCTGGACGAAAATAATTCCGGAAGGCCGGAATATATTCAACTTATACTTCTCAAAGGGTTGAAAAGTACCGTTGTGATATAGAATCATTTGGATGACCTATCACCTGGGACCAATGTATTGCGGAAGGCCGGAATCTATTCAATTGATACTCCTCAATGGGTTGAGAAGTACCGTTGCAAAATAAAAATTGTTGGTAATATCCGGTTGAAGCTTAGACCTAAACAGGAGATGGTCATTCAGCGAACCATTACATATTGAAATAGTGAAATAGATGTATTTCGAATGGTAAATTTAGAGCATATAAATCCCATGATTACCCATCCAAAAATCATGCGGAGAGCGCTCGGATATCCATCACGATTCACGCAGTCACCCGATAAGATTTCTCCAAACCGTTCGGCTCATAAAAGAAGATCGACTGGACCCAGTTCCCCAAATGATTTATTCTACAATGGGTATCGATTAAAATGGCTATTAATAGAAGCCGGTATTGGACAAACGGGTACTTGATATGTAATTTTAGGAATTACATTGGAGTTAGTTTGAAGCTTAGCCCAGACTGATTATGATCCCGGGGTACTATCACGCACGAAGTTTCGTATTTCCCTCCTTGTATCGGATTATCCACGATACCATTCAATGATTGAGAATTGGTTCTTTTATCTGAACTTCGTACGCAACCTGATGAAATGAACGATCTTTGTGACCCGCTATCGATCAAAATACGACTAGAGACCGACCGCCCATTACAGTCTTCCATCCTAGTCAACGCCGTCTCCAATAGGATGGAAACATCAGTCTCGGACGACGAGGATAAAACTGAGCCCACTGGATTTTCATTGTTCTCAATTTAATTATCTAGTTTTTGGTCGGTTGACGGACTAGTTTTTAGCTTGTCTTTCGTCTCTGGATAAGGAGTGCGCTGTGAATAATGTTTATCGGATTCTCTTAACGTTCTACTCGTTGATGCAAGAAAATGCAATAGCCGTTTTTGCAATGATAGCACGACTTAGGGGTACATTTATGAAAATAATGTTCGGGCGATAAACAATTTGTACATACACTAAGTTGCTCGACTTTATTTAATCTTTGATTGGGCTCAAGGGAGCGAAACAGGGGGCATCTATATAACCGGTGTTTATCCTGACAGAGAGGACATATATTTTCTGGGGTAGAACTATTCGCTAACAATGGAAAATGCTCAACAATATTTTGAGGCCAACTAACGGATGAGCCGTGCGAATTATGACCGAAAGTTAATAAATTTGCTTGAGGCTGAGAGCATTGAATAAACAAAGAAAACAAGAATCCGCAGCGATCCCAAAAGATAAAGCTTTATAATATTTTTTCCTGGTTTCGGAACGAAGAGTATGTAAATGATACATCGATTTAGCTTCAAGAATTCTCGCGATCGATTTAGCTTCTTTAATTTTTTCTAAAAATTTATTGAAGGTGCTATCTAGTTGTGATAGACGCGCTGTAAATAAATTTTTATCTTGAGGCCGGGTAGAAATAGTGGATCCAAAAGTTCACGTTTCTATTATGTCTTGAGCTAAATAATTTAATTCGGATTCGATAACGAACAATTTACGATTCTACTTAGGTCTGACTTAGGAGCTATTTTTTAACAGATATATAAAAAAAGAGAAAAATGTAAAACCTGTGTGTAACGGCTCCAGTAATGACATGCGATCCGGCCACCGGAGGACCAATTTTATGTTTGAGCAGCCTCGGAATAGTTTTTGGACCTTTCGATTAGAGCTCCGAAAGGGATATATATGAAGAAATACACAATGATTCAATTACACCAGATCGCGTGTCTTTTTAATGCATCTATTTATTAAATTAAAATTAAAACTCATTATATAAAATAAATTAGCGAAACAAAACATTGATATTAATACTAAATCAATGCACATAAAATTTAATAGTTTCTATAAAGAAAATAAATTACTTATACTGAAATTACAATGAGCAAAATAGAGAAATAAAACAAGAATTACAATTACCATTAATAAAAAAAGGGAGAGGAGTGGCTCAGTGGTAGAGCACTGAATTGCCATGCTGGAAATCCTGGTTCGTATCCCGCTGCAGACCATGATTTTTATTTAGTCTGTTTGCAGCGGGAGATGGATCATATGAGATCTAGGGCCTACCCAGCCTCTATAAAATATTATAAAAATAGAGTACCCTAAATCACCACGTACATATGTATTATTAATGTCATATAGATAGATATTAAAAAGGACAAAAAGGGATGAAAGGTAAATCTCGGATAATCTTGTTTAATCTTCCTTTTTTGTTTTTTTTCTTGGCATAAATTTGATAGATGTGACCATAAATTTGTTTCTCTTATATAATTATTGTAAACTTATTTTAATTTTTTTTCTTTCTTTTCTTCTAATGTTTTTGAAATACTGTTATTGTAGGTAATTCACATTTTTTATTTGTTAATTTTTTTATTCGTTCTCACTAATTAAATTAATTGTAATAATTAATTAAAAGTAATTATTTAACACTCTAAGATTTAATAGCTTACAATGCCTGTATTGTTATTCTATAGGGACTCGTCCCAGAATAAATAAAGACATTATTATTATTATTATTATTATTATTAAATAAGGGGAAAAAATCTGGCGGCTGAGAGTGACCTAGGACAAGTCACCTCCTTGCAGAACCGTTTTCCAAGAAACAGTACAGTCTCTACCATGTACTGAACCCCAGACCCTTCAAGGGTTGTAGTGGTAAAGTTTTTTTTTTTTTATTAATAGAAAAAGAAATAGAGCACAATTTTAAATAAGTTAATGTCTGTAAAATATAGATACTAATAAATGTCTATTGATTATTATTAATCTGGCTAGCCAGTCGAAATATTGAAAGCAAAGAATGAAACTATCTCATCTGTTGTCATCGGCGGGTCGTGCGACGATGTCCAGGCAACTTCCTCGCTACAGCAGGGCGAGCGAGGATTCGAAACGATGATTGCAATTTTCCTCGTCAGGGTAAGGAAAAATGACCAAGAAGTTCCTAGCTCCAACAGGGTGAGCGAGGATTCGAAGTCAAAATATCGGGCCGATTCGATGTGGTCCAATCGACAGCCAAACCAATACTGTACTGTACTTGAACTGTACTGAACTTATTCCCAACTGCAAAGGGGCAGCGAATTAGTCCAGTTCAAGTCCACAATAACAATTGCACTATTATTTATAATGTGCACTTTCTAGAGCTAACACTGTCTAGCTTGATTACATCAACGAAATAAACAATAGCTGATCGATTCCACCATCGGCATGTGTCTTTTTTTTTTCTTAAACTTACAAATAAAATTAACTTATTCTATTTAATTTAAACAATAATAAAGACATAATAATAAACAAATAATAACAATATTGAAATAAATATTTATATCATTATATTTACAAAAAAGATGTGATATTAAAATAAAGGGAAAATGTTCTGTTCTTTTACAAAATATTTGTTATGTTTACGATTAATAATACTCTTTTAACAAAACAAATAAACTATCTGGCCTTAACAGGAGGGAAAAGCCATTTTAATTCAAAGGTGTGTCACGCGCGATCGCCTCGGAGTACCAAGCACAAATCTTAGAGAGCAATTAATTATTCTCAATTATAATTGAGCGTCGGGATATTTGGGCTATGTAGGATTTCCAAGATAGGTTTTGGTCGAATTTAATTTTTAGATTTTATACAGAGGAGCTGAACTTGATGGGGTGATTTTTTAGGATTAATACTGGGTGGGTGGGTATGTAAGGAGGGAATTGCAACCTAAAACAATGGCCTGTATTTTCATTCCGTTCAATTCCAGCTTGTTCAGTTTCGTTATAACTAACGAAACTAACATATATCAAACAGATGGTAATACTTATGAGGAAACGGCTGACCATATGTATCTTGAGCAAATTTGAAAATGGTCGGTAGTATAGTCAATTTATTATAACCTTATCTACGAAGTAAACCTTTATTGTATTAAAAAGTTTGTAGTAATGTAATATTTTATCAGGGGTTGCCAAGCAACAGATTGAGAAATTACTTTTTGCTTATTCTTTTTACTTGCCCGAACAGTTAAATAATAAATTAATAAATCTTTTTAAAATTTGGCAAATTTCAGAACCACTGTGGCTTACTAATAAATAATCATTATAAAATATAAAATATCTAATATTAATGATCATATTATGGATAGATTAAAATTTAACATATACATTTACAAAATATTAATAATCAATTTTAGATATTGAGATCATACAGGACTGAAAAGACAAGGAACTGCTCGACGTTTTCGCCTACTTCAACATTTACTGGACAAACGTTCAGAGCTCCCAATTAATTACAAAAGACTCATTTACATGACAATTATCAGACCTATTTGGACATACAGAATTGAGCTTTGGGGCTCTACTAAACCATCCAATTCATCTACAATCCAAAATCCTTCGTAAAATCCTCAATGCTCCTTATTATGTCACAAGCTCATCCATCATGATCTTAGTATCCTATATGTTGCTGATTTGGCCCAAACTAGATACCTATCCTTCCATAAAAAGCTCCATACACACTTGAATCCGCCAGTCTATCGACTTGCTTCCCATAATATTCCTGATAACCCTCCGAGGCTTCTGAAAAGAAGATGGCCTCGAGACCTTCAACTATAGAACTTTATAGGAGTGCTATCAATGGATAGTTTCTCCACAAGTGTTTTTTTTTTCATGTCCTTTGTTCATACAGCAGATTTACTTGATGTAATATAATTACAGTTGTAAATATCAAGAAATTATTCTATTCACAAAAAAAAAGATATTGAGATATTTAACTTAGGTATTTACAAAACACTAATAATTATTATGAAATATAAAATATCTAATATATTAGATAATAATAATATTCATATTATAGATAAATTAAATTTTACAGATACTTAACTGATTCTTTAAGCTGTTACGCAAAATATGCCACTCTTTTTGAGTTTAAATGGTAAAAATGGATCGCATTGATTTAAAAAATAAAACAAACTACATCACTTAGAAAATATTTCGATTTTAGACCATTACTTCAATACAGATGATACATGAAATAAAATTTAGACATTTTTCTTATAAATTATGAGTACTAAAAGTAACCAAAGTAAGTACTAAACTGAACTTCAATTTCTGGTTACTTCTACTAAAATGTTAAGCACCTACTGTTTTGTAATTATATGAGCACTTGTATAGTTGGTTAAATAGAGGTACCCCCATTTTTATTAAATAATTGTATTTTTCAGATATTTAAATTATCTAGAATGATTCAAGTCAGATTCAACATATAAAACTATTAAGAAACTTAAACGTTCTGCCAACCTATTACATTTTATTCATATTATAAAGCTAAAGTAAATATTTAAATAACACAATAAACAACATTTTATTGTTTTTATACAGATATATTCACACAAATGAATCCTTTGTTTCTTGCAGACAAAGATGAAGGATTGATGAGAAGGGAATGAATACATTAATTCTTCCTGAAGTGGTTTTTCGGCTGCATGATCCAGCAGATAATAATTACAGTTAGGTGAGGTTACAAGGACTTGAATCGGAGGAGCTGTTGAATACTAAGGGAGTACGCAAGATGATAGTCGAGTCTTGAATACATGTCATGGTGAATAAGGTCATGGCTTGAAGTGGAGTTTAAAATAAACAAAAATAATATTGGAGCAATGTCAATTTTTAAAATTAATTAACAATAATAATTTTTAAGTAATTGGACTTATTAAAACCCAAAAAATAATAGTTTATATTCTTTCAAAACTAGTTGATACAGAATTTTTAAAATATATTCATACATATTAAGTTCAAATAATAATAACAACGGGTATCAAATACGTATTGCTTTCGATTTCGTAGAGATTAAGGTAGTCCACGAGAATAGAACTATCCAGAATCATCGAGGATGAACTCCTTGAATTACTAGAGTAAGATATGTTGCCACTGCAAAGAGTTCGTTTAAGGATGGAAGGCTTCCGATAGGCCAGCAGCCAGGTACTTGAAGGTTGTAATAAATTGAAGAGAGCTGCATTCTTGATATGTTCTAATGGGATGTCTGACTAGTGGAAATCCAAGCTTGCTACCGAAAAAAAACGGATGGGAAAACTTTTGGTAGCCGAAAAACCTAGAAATTTTCGGAGTTATTTCAGTTTTTGGCCTATATCTCCTAATCGGTGCCTTTTTGATAAAAATATTAGTATCCATTTTAAAAGTAAATTACAGTTCCTATAATTTGAGTCCAACCGCAGCTCTGTATCTCAAATAGATTCAGAGTTACGTCCCTTTGAAAATTGGTCATTTTTTTCCAAAAAATCCAAATTTCAATTTTGGCCGATTTTCGTGAATAACTCCCTCCGAAGGAGCGATCCTACGATGAAAGTCATGAGGAATGAAGCTGCAGTAAATGTAATTAGCTTTAATTTAAGCACAGATTGAGGCCTGTAGGTCTAATAGATTCTGAGTTACGCCCTTGGTCATTTTTTCAAATAGTCCAAATACAGGACAGCGGCCAGGAGTTAGAGTGTCGCAAAAAATCGAAGAGAGTTGCTTTTTTTGTTATCTTGAATAATAGTCACCATTTTTTATTTTCCTTTACGGATTGTTTGAAAATGGCAAGAAGAGTGATAAAAAATGGAAGTAATAAGAATCAATGTATATGAATAATTTGCAGAAATGAGAAAGTAGAACAAGAGATTTCCAACAGGATTAAAAAACAAATAATGTTTACTACCAGATCTGCAGCACTATTGTAGGCAAAAGAGAAGTAGGAAAGGACGTGAAACTCCATATATTCTAATGTGTATATTTGCCAGTTCTATTATATGGGGCTGAGAGTTGGATACTCCTGGATAAAGATCGGAGCCGTTTAACAGCTGCCGAAATGAAATTTCTCAGACGAGTAACTTCCAAGACAAGAAGAGATAGGATCCGGAACGATACTATTAGAGAGGAGCTAGGCATTGCCTCCCTGAAAGAAACCCTGGAGAAGCATCAGCTCAAATGGTTTGGGCATTCCCACAGAATGAGCCAAGACAGGGATCCAAGAAAGTTAATGGAAGCCAAACCCGTGGGCACTAGACCTAGAGGGAGACCAAGGCAGACGTACTCCAACTACATTTCCAAGTTGGGACAAGCAAGAGAGAAGAACATGAAGGATCAGAGGATTATGGCGAGAGATAGAGACAGATGGAGATCTTGGGTTAATGCGGTACCTCGACACCGAAAGGCACAAGAGGAAGATAAAGAAGAAGTATATGAATAAATGTATTGACCAAAATGTGATTGTTTTAAAAATTAAACGTATTTATTATTATTAGTATTTTGAGATATTTGCACCTGTGCATTATGGCATCCACCATGATTGATCTAAACGACTTTTTATCTTCGATATGCAGGAATATGAAATTTTCTTATTACTGATTAATGGTTTCTGAGCAGATCTCTATGATTTTGTCTTTTTAATCTTTTCATAAGAAGTCTAGGTGAGAGAGAAGAGCGAAAAATATCCCCTGAGAAATGAACGAAAAGGAACTAGAGGGTTACAGTGAAATGCTGTGTATATCGTGAATGTATGATTTTACAGAGGGAATGTCCATGTCGTTTTGTATAGTGTGATTCCAAATAAAACAAGGAACATTAACACTTTTTCTTAGAATTTTAGACTGTATTGTTTTATCTTGTCTTTTTGGACGTATTTTGGCTGAACCCCAAAGTTTGCTCCTTCAAAAGACCAATATTATTGAACAATGTCAAACGCAAAAAAATCTAATTTTCCAATAAAGGTATTTGAATGTTTCATGTGAGTTAAAAAAAATTTGGGTATTAGTAAAGCAAAGCATTTTTACTGTAATAATGGTATTGAATTACCATTAACCATTAGGCAATTTTTCAATTTCTACATATGTCATTATTCCCATAAAACTTCAAATTTAAACATGATACAGCTCAAAATATGACTTTATAAATAAAAAGAACAAAACATGTTGGAAATGGATTATCAGATATGTCGTTCCTGAATTAAAAAGCTTCAACCAATACAAGCTACTGAAATCTTGACTCAAAAATGCCAATGTTTGAGTTAGGTTGTTGTTCTTTTGAAGGCGCGATGTGTTTTTGTATAGTGTTGTAGATAAGTCGTTTGTTTCGTTAGTCAAGTGAAGATATGTTGTCCAGTTTTTATTTAACAGTACAACTGCTATGTACTTCCCAATACCGTTCACGGGTTGTAGTGATCCATGTTTTTTTTATTCACTACTTATTTACAACCTAAATATCTACTTCTAACTGTAACTGTTTACTGATCAGAAACACACCTAGCTAATCCAGAGACAGAACCAGATTGACCAACCCGAAATGATTATAAAAGTGAAATAAGAATGGATCTATTCTGGGCAATGATCATTGCTATTGCCTAACCCAAGGCCGACTATCGACAAATTAATGTCGAGCTTCTCAAGCAATATCCTTTACTTCTTCAGCTGATGTGACCTAGAGGAATTGTGACAGTAAGATTAACTGGTGACCTAGTGAATGTACGTCATGGAAGGTACATTGCAAAGACGATGTATGAATATTAAGTTTTGAAGATCACTCTAACCAACTTTAACCTTGCTATTTAGAACGAGGTCAAATTTTGCGCAATAATTCCTCAAGTGACTAAACAATTCGTTCAAGTAGGAAGTTAAACTGTGTTTATTTTTGTTTTTTGGATGCTATACGAATATATACAAATATAAATAAAATAATAAATTAGGAAAATGATGGACGAAGTAGATTAAACAAAAAAGTTGAAGAAAAAAATACATTAACTATTGTTTCCAATAACACAATATACTGACATTGCTTTTGTGTGTTCACACTGTCATCTGTACAGTCACACTGTTTCTTTCATCAGCAAACTGGTAGAGATAAAAATATATACATTTAAAGAATGTATCATATGCAAAAGACAATATTTCAGGGGTCGAATATTTTACCATTATTCATACAAAGATAATAAAGAAATTGATAGTTTTAATATTACTAAAATTCATATATTTGTTTTTTGTTTTTTTTTAATACTTAATGGAATTGTTACATTCTGCCACTTGCGGGCAATAAGTAATAGTGTTAAGTCGATTTACAATCATTCCATAAAAACAAAATAAAAACAACATAAGCAAAAATAAAATAAATAAATGTAATAAAAATATATACATGCGGAAAAATATATACATGCGGTATAAAAAAACAAAATAAAAGCGAAAATGTAATAAAAAATTCATATTTAAATGAATAAATCTGTTTAAACTTTTTACTTGTAGTAAATAAAAGTTTGAATTTGTATTCATATTCTGCATAAAAATCAAGATTACAAAAATTTCTATGACATCCAAAAATCAAAGTAAAACAAACAATTACTAGGAGAAACCCCCGAAAGATATTTTTTTTTTAAATTTTAAGTCTCGAAAATAGTCAAAGTTTCGTCAATCCAGGCATCACCTAGACATACATCATAGAAAAAATCACACCAAAGAAGGCAAAATTAACCCCATCGTAGATCAACAGTCTATACAGACTCATCAAATAGAGGCAGCAACCTCACATTAAGACGTTTAACAAATGAAGAGAATTTTTTCAAATAGTCCAAGACGTCCTTTGGAATTTTGGAAAAGATTGAGGCATGGTACTGTTATATTATATTATTAATTATATTTATAATTAATACGAGTATTATTATGGCAACATAATATATTAAAAATATTAATCAACATAATATTGTATTATAATATATTACAATCATATAAATGGTTATTTAATATTATTAATATAATTTAATATTTAAGCATGAGATGTGCGATTATATTTCAGAGTGTTAGAAGTGGCTACACATGTGCGCGTAATATTAAAATATAAATTAATTATTTTATATATTATTATTTATGTAATAAAATGACTTCCAAACGATATATTATGGTGGCTTACATGTCTCCTTGGCATTTTTTCTTTGAATTTTTATCTTTATTTCCCTCATACCCTCTGCTTATAGAAGAATCTTTATTCGATATTACACAACCCTTGCGTGATAAACGCGTATGTGGTAATTCTATTGTAGTTTGAGGATGATAAAAAATGTAAAAATGTTCGTACATATGCACTAGGAGTGTTGTATTTTTTTCTAAAAGTTATCAGCAAAAAATTAAAATTTCAGTTTTTAATTGAGCAAATGCTAATATATTGTCTTATTTAAAAACAGCCTTATAAAACTGTATAAAGTTCGAATTTGAAAAACGGAACAAAAAACCTGTAAACAATTTCATTGAGAATACTTAGGTAAAACTCTGTTTTGTTTGAAATATGATATTTTTTCACCATATATTTTTAGGTATATATATTTTATTTTTTTATGAACAACATTTTTTATTTCTGGCACACTTAATGAAAATATTTTTTAATGAAACTGTATTATAACCTTGTTTAATCATTTAATCTAATGCAATATTTTTTTTTATATACACACACAGTATTTAATATATTTACTTCTGTAATCTATTTGGTCGATTTTGAAGAGCTGAACTAAAAAACCTCTCAAGGTGAAGGTGGTCCCTGAGGGCTAGATTAGATCCTAAGTTCTTCCCTTCAACCTGAGGCAGCTCTTAGCCGGAAAGGTTTGGACTATAAACCTCAACTTACTGCCATTCCTTTTAAAGTGCATCAGGTTATATAAAATATAGGGGAAAAAAGCGGCGTTTATGGGGTATTGTTGCTAAATTTAAAACTCAATTGCAAAATTAAGAAAAAACAATTAAATATTTAGATATGGTAAGTATGAATGTGGAGTTATCATAATAAAGATTCATTATTAATATAAATGTGGTAGGTTCGTTGAAAAATTGGGCAAACTCACCTAGAATACATTTTTAAAAATAAAGTATCATTCAGGTTATTAGTGTTTACCAGTTTGAAATTTTAATATACATAAATTTATTTCTTAAATTACATTAAATTTAATCTTCATTGTTTATTATTATTATTTTTTTTTTTTTAAGAAACGTCTATATTTCTTATTTCGCATTCAATTAAAATATTCCTTGAGACATCTCTCCTTGACATCTTTTTCACGTTTTTTTTTATCGGGTTGTTCGAAAATTAATGCAAGATTTTATATTTTCTATAAAATACCCCTCCAAATAGTAAAATGTTTATGTTTCTTGAACTTTTGACTTATACAGATGTATTCACTTATAAATCCTCTTTCAAACAAAAATGTTTTTTTTTCATCTTGCAACTTTAAAATAATCTAATGTCATCCATCGTCTGGTGAATGTAGTCTCCTCTGCATTAGAACGTGGATCATATTGTTCGGGCCTCTTTCTTGACGTGAAACAGGCTTTTGACCGAGTCTGGCATCAGGGCTTGCTCTACAAACTCCGTAAATTCCTACCCCCTACATACTTTCTCATCCTTCAATTCTATCTCACGAATAGAACTTTCCAAGTAAACCATAATAATGTCTATTCATCCCTCTTTTCCCAATTTGCTGGTGTTTCTAAAGGTAAGTATCCTTGGCCCAATCCTTTATATAGTTTATATAGCTGACATCCCAACTCATCCTAATACTATCCTTACCACTTCTGCTGATGGTACATGTTTATTATCAGTCAATACCAATCCAGTTATTGCATCCCAAAGCCTCCAATCCTGTATTACTGATCTTGAAGAATGGTGTCAAAAATGTAGAATTAAAATGAATTCTCAAACTTCGCATAAAATCACTTTTACCTTTTACCTTTAAACTAAACCAATGACTTCCTTTCCTTCAGTATCCTTTAATAATATCCCACTGGTGCCTGTAGAACAGATCCGATACTTAGGGTTGCATCTTGACAAAAGATTAACCTGGAATCCTCATAAAAAACTGAAAAGACAAGAAACCGCTCGAAGTTTCAGGCTACTTCAACACTAAATACGCTTCCCAATTAATTACAAAAGACTCCTACATGACAATCATACGACCTATTTGGACTTATGGAGTAGAGCATTGGGCTCCACTAAGCCATCGAATTCCTCCCGTATCCAATCCCTACAATCGAAAATCCTTTGTAAAATACTCAATGCTCCTTATATTGTTATGAAAGAAGTCATCCATAATGATCTTAATGTCCCATTTGTTGCTGATTTGGCCCGAACTCGGAATCTATCCTTTCATAACAAACTTCATTCCCACTCAAACCCCCTAGTTTCAAAACTAGCTTCCTCTTCAATTCTCGAAAATCCTCCGAGGCGTCTGAAAAGAAGATTTCTACGTGACCTTCTTAGTTGAACTTGTGATTTGAGTATTACCGGTGGGTAGTTTCTCTACTTGTCATTATCTCATGTCATTATGTATCACTTTGTCTATTTACTTGTTGTATAACTGGAATACAGTTGTGAATATCAATAAATAAATAAAAAATAAATTAAAATACGATGGCATTATTATATTTAGGTTATTAAAATAATTAAATTAATTAATTAATTAGCCTTTTTATAAAATTCATTTAGCAAATGCAAATAACATATATCCATTTAGGGTCATTATAAACAGTACGTGATTATATGTTATTTTATTTACAATATGAGTTTTATGAAATATGCATTGATTACAAACCACGTCAAAAAGTGATTACTGATTACATCACAACTTTGGAGGAGTAGTGATGTAAGTGTAAATTTATTTTTATATGATCTAAATGGCATTGTATTATAATTTAATGTATTGCATAATAATTTAAAAGATAACTAGACATTCCATAAAAAAATCATTTAAGATTATTTTGTATGTCATAGGTTTTTTTTAGGTGTAGTGGTATAATTGTAGAAAAACAAGCGATATATACATATATGAATATTCTAATGTTTAAACTGCTCTCTCTCTCTCTCTCTCTCTCTCTCTCTATATATATATATATATATATATATATATATATATATATATATATATAATTTTAAAATATATATATATATATATAATAAATTATATATATATATATGTATATAATTTTAAACATTGTAATACTGGCTCAGAGCGGTCTTTCAGCGGGTTTTAGAAATAATATAACATAGCACCATTACTTATTGCCCACAACAGGTAGATTGTAATGCTTCAATAAAGTCTTTTCTTCTCTAAAAAAAAAAAAAATATAATGAAACAATGCGATTAAGATTAATGTTAATACTTTCGGTAAATAAGCATTCTTATGATTAAGAAAACCTGTACCACTACAACCCGTGAACGGGTCTGGGGTTCAGTACATAGTAGAGACTGTACTGTTTCACGGACAACGGTTTTGCAAGGAGATGACGTCTTAGGTCACGCTCAAGCGCCAGATTTTCCCCCTTCTTTGGTTACCTTGTTGAGCACTTTTAATTATAGTACTTATAATTATAGTAAAAGAAAAAACGTAAAAGGAAAATAGTACACTTTAGAACTCGTAAGTCTTCGCAATAATGAAGGATTGCACAACGCGGATGCGCGTTGAGTTTATATTTATCTGTGCATTTTTGTACCCCGATTGCACTTCACCATTGCATAATTTTTATTTTTTTTGAAAAAGAAATATTACTAAAACGCAAGAGTGAAATAACCATACGCTAGAAAAGTGATGACTGGTTTCAAAATAATTAATACGTATATTTGAGTAAAATTGTGTTAGTAGTAAAATAGACTAATATTAAAATAAATAGTTAATATGATAGATTTTTTTTATTTGACATTAGATTCAATTCGAGATATTTAAATAAAAAATTGATAGGAATTATATATGAATATAAATGTTTATTTTTTCAATAATAATCTTTTTAATCAACCAAGAAAAAAAAATAACTCTTTCCATCTCAAACTATATGATATAACTTATATTGAAGACTAAATAATCCGGAAAAAATCTTTTTAAATAAAATATTTAAAAATTATAACAACTAATAAAAAAATGAAATGAATTATAAATAATATAATGACGTAAGTCAAGAAGATCCTAATTACAGTGATGTTCAATGAGCATTCTTCCCCGCGTATACATCGCAAAATTGCGAGAGCGCGGGGATTTGGAATCGGTGAAGAGAATGGATTTGTCTGGCCCTGTAACGAGCCATGGTAGCTCAATCGGTTAGAGCACCACGACAGAGACGTGGGCGACCCGGGTTCGAATCTCGGCCCTGGACAAATCTTTTCTCTTCAAAATAAAATATAACAATTAATAAAATAATAAAATAAAATAAATAATATATGAAATAACATTTTAAGATAGAAATAAAAATAACAAATCCGTCATTCCTCCCCCAGCGAAACACTGACCGATTTTCTTGTTATTTGGCACTCAAATGACAAATTAAGTGACATAACGGTCCACGGAACTCGTCTTCAAGATCCGCCGTTATTTGTGTTTCAAAATGTTTCCATTGCCATATTTAAAACGACTGAACCCGAACTTTATATTATGAAAAAAGAAAAACAAAGGTTTTTGAACCAGTATGACGAAAAAAAAACCTTTGACTCTAAACAAAACTATGAAAGGTTTGGGTTCAGCCAATTGTAGATACTGCACTGTTTCTAGGGCAACAGTTGTACATGGAGATGATTTTTCCGAGATCACGCTCAACCGCCAGGTTTTTCCTTTAATCAAGGAGACTCACTGTCCCATTTGGGCCTGTAGATACAACAAGGTCCATCTTTGACAGTTAACAGATTGAATAATTCATTTGCCATAGCTGGTATCAAACCCTGAAACTTGAGCATAGAAGCTTAGCACTCTACAGACTTAGCTGCACCACTATCCCAAAAACATAAAGCCTACATAACTGCTCCTAGATTATTATTTTCAATAATTATTTATACACTAAAGTCAAAAAAATTCTATGCCCCACTAAAAATCGAAAAGATAGAAAATCAAAAAGAAACAAAAAAGACTGGAGAAAAACGTAAATTATTTTATAAATATTGAATGATAATTGTTGACCTTGAAAGTGGTCCGGGTAGAGAGCACAATGAATTTCTGGTAGAATTGGAGAAAAACTTTATTGATTAGCCAACGTTTTAAATATTTTATTTAAAGAAAAGATATGGCCAGGACCGGGGTTCGAACCCGGTTCCTCTGTCTAAATCCTGGTTGGGGGCATATCCTTTCTCTTTAAAATAAAAATCTGTAAAAATCAAAACAGTTGACCAAAAATTGTAAATTATTTTAGAATAAGTTTTTATTGATTTTCATTCTATTCAATTACATTAGGTTTAATATTGTTATTAATATTACTATTGTATTAAAAATCCGGGATTTGAACCAAAAATAAAATAAAAATCACGTGGATGGATACAGCAGATATATTATTTATCATAATTATTAGTAAATAATAAAAATTGAGTAGCTATTTGCTGCGTTTTTTATTTAATAAAAATTTAGTCTAAAAAAATTACAATAATGGAAAAATGAACAATAGTTTTTTTAATACAGAATATTATTATGCCGCATTGAAACATCCTCTGCCATCTAGCGTGTAATTTGTGAACTAAAAACGGCTGGTGATTGCAGCGTTGTCTAGCGTTTCAACGAGAAACTACATTATTTTTTTAATCATTTATGAATTGTACAGTTAGTATGGTATACTAAAATTCACTATTATGTCATAATTTATTATTATTATTAATACATTTTCATCTTTAAATTAAGCATCTATAATTATTTATAAAATTCATTTTTTTCTGAAAACAGCATTTTCTTTGAAAGTTTAATACATTTATCTGAGTCTTATAATTTCCAATTCACGATATGTCGAGAGATTTTTAGGAATTCGGATAGCATTATAAAAAAAGGGTTGTTTTAAGAGTGATATTACAATAGTATAATACATTAATTATGAAATCAATTAAACAAAATTTATTATTAAATCTGTTATATAATCTGGGTTATTCAAAAAGGAAACATGGATACAGATATGTTATAATTAGCCCGTTAGGTCTATATAAATTTTATATAGCTACTTTTAAATAAAAATACACATTTTATGACCAATTCGACTCGTTTTTATTATAACTGTACAATAAATTAACGAACGACTATGAATATTATAATGCATAATTATCAATAATAATATTATAATAATTTGATAATGACTAACCAATTATAACATTATATTGTTTAATATTGATCATGAACATAAGAACCAAAAATACAATTATGGTTTATTGTTACCATTAGATTACAAGTACTCTAAAAATAACATAGTATATTTTAATATTCAAACATTAATAAAAAAAAAGTTAATCAATCAATCAATATTTACAGGCAATAAAATTTACCTTTATCTTTGCCTTAAAAAAATATTACAAACCCATTGGCGGATTTGAGGGGAGGGCATGGCCCCCATGGCCCATAGCTAGAGTTCTCATCAGTTGATATTGACCTGAATTTTAGTTGGTTTTCAACAAGAAAAAACACGTTTTACACATTATTAATTATTCATTGTATATATCGAACGTTTTCTCAATGGGTGCATCCAAAATCGTTGATTCCGAACCCTTTTGTGTTTTTCATTCACATATAGATAACTACCGCTTTGATCAAGGAGCTTTTTTTATCCATGTTATTGTTTTTTTGCCTCAGTAGTCTTAAATTAAAAATTGATATTTTATGTATCTTCATTCATATATGGATCGTATACATTGATAACAAATTCACACTGACCAATAGTCCCCCCCCCCCTGAAAATTCTCCTAGATCCGCCAGTGTACAAACCAGCATGACAATAAATTTTTATGTGGTAGTTTCCACCTTATAGCTCTTCGCTGTACAACATATTTCATAAAAAATTTACATTATTTGGCCAATAAAAATGTTTTAATCATAATAAAAACCAAATTCGTTCTAACAACATAATTTAAACATTAAATAAGTTGAATCCACTATGAAGAATTCATTGCCATAAAAACTCAAGTGCAATTGACCTCATATCGCAGGATTATTTTTAGATAGTGTTTTTAAAATTTTTAAGAGATCCAAAATATTGAAATTTATATCTCGATTCGCTAGGAGCATTCATGGTAAAACTGAAATAAATACAAAAATCTATAGCTATTTTTTCTGTTTTAAATAAAAATGAAACCATTTCAGAGTGTAAATTTACCCATTTTTTCTTCCTTAAAACAAAATTGTACGGCAATTTTTATACAAATTAAATGTATATTGAATAGTATTATTTGACCTTATACATATGAGGAAGAAAATTTCCTCAGAACAAGTTTTCTTTAGTAAGAAGAACTATTTATCAGGTCAGTCCAAAAGTTCTTGGGCATTCTGGCGAAGTTTTTAAATGGTGTAAATAAAACACAATTTAACACATTAATCTATGATATATTTTCCTCAGCTCTCTTCAATATCTCGCCATCTTTTTGGTAGCGTTTTTATTCCATTGATGTAAAAAGATTCTGGTTTTGAAGCAAAAAAACTCCAGAATTCATTTTGTATATCCTGTTTAGAATTGAACATTTTGCATTGGCAAACATTTTGTAAGGCACGAAATAACTGAAAATCACTAAGGGCAATATCCGAGGAGTATGCAGGATGCGACAAAAGCTCCCACTTCATTATTTGAAGCGTATATAATGAAAAAAAAAACACATATAGAAAAAACACAGCACGTTTATAAACCTTTTCGATTTTCATTTTTATCGGTACTAATATGCGTCTGATCTTTACGAAATTTGGTGAAAAACTAACGAATAAATCAGTTAAGCGATGACAAGTTTTGACCAATTTTTGGACTGACCTGATATTTTTAAAGCTAACGTTTTGACCCAAATTGCAGGTTTTCTTCTGGGCTAAAAATACACGATACATAAACATTAAAATAATGCACGGTAAAGAATCACAAAATATGTGGTATATTGAAAAGAATAATATGTGTATTAGATAAAGAATAACTATATGGCCTGAATAATTAGAAACCGTATGTTTTTTGTTATATTTACTTAAAGGGTTCCCCATTTCTTTACATTTTTTATCACTCATATCCCTAGATGACTATATATTTTGTTGTTTACTACACACATTATTATTCTTACAAATATACCGCATATTGTTATTCTTTACCATATATTATTTTAATTTATATGCATCTTGTGTATTAAGCCTGGAAGAAGACCAGTAATGTGTGTTGAAACGTTGGCTATAATATAAACAGTTCTTCTTACTAAAGAGAATTTTTTCTAGCCTCCACCCTGATCATTTTCTTCCTCAAGGTTAAATGTAGTTTAGTTAATTTTTTTTCCCAAATCCACTAATTAAATGTTTTATACTACTTCAATAAGGTTAAAGCTATTTTGTATCAACACATATTTAGTTGTTGTTTGATAAAAATTGTCAGAGCCTGATTTAATGGAGTTGGAAAAAGTATAAAATTAGTGAATTCAAGCTGTACTAAAGGTAGAGTGATTTTGAAGAGAAAAAATCTGTAACAACAAGAGCTTATACTAAACGAGGAACGACGTGCCAGTGAAATCCAGTGTATAAATAAATAATTATATTTAAAAAAATTAGAAGTCTCCATCAAGGCTAAATTAAGACACTATAGCTACACATCTAACTGCTATCAAGGGAAGAACAAAAATTAAGGAGATTGAAAAATAAGAGAAAAAGTATTAGGGAAGATTTATGGGGACTCGAAAAATATAGGATGAAGACGAAGAGACCAAGGTACAACTTTATAGTCAAACAGAGACCACGATCAATAACATCAGGAAAAGAAGAGTCAAGTTCTCAGGACAAATTTTCAAAACGTATGCTGACTGACATATTAAAAGGATCTTCAACATAGTGAGCAGGAGTATAGCGAAAAATAATTGGGTGAAGAAACTCAGCAAAACCTCAAAAGGCTAAACAATTCCACCGATGGAAAAAAATTCTGAGAAACAATCAAAATTGTGAAATTAGAAAATATAGATTAAGAGAAAAGAATTGGAAAAAGTGGACTAAAGTGAGGAAGAACACTCACAGTGATTATATGAGAGGTATATGAAAAGAGAATGATACAACCGAAATTCTGGCAATGACCCCGAGACTTGTTATAATAATGTTATTTGGAATACTGGCACAGGCTAGATTCTCCACTCACGACCTGTGTGTGTGAAGCGTAACCAGCTTCCATTGGAGTTTAATTCCAGTGACGCGGCTGGGAAAGGGGGCAGGGGCCTCCTGATCTCCTGCTTTGCCCTCATTCATGGGGAAGAAGCTTAGTTCGTGGGCCCAGGCAAATTGTAAATAGGGTTTGAATGTGTACATTATTTTTTTATTTTTTTTATTTTAATTTTTTTTTATCTAGCTTTATTTTATTATCATTTTTGCATTTATTTATTTTTATTACCGCATTTATATATTTTTCCACATGTATATATTTTATTACATTCACTTATTTTATTTTGTTTATATCATTTTTTGTTTTGTTATGGAATGGTTGTAGCTGCATAGCACCATTACTTATTGCCCACACGTGGCAGATTGTAATGTTTTTAATAAATACAAATAACTTTATTTAAAAAAAAAAAACAACCTGAAAAAAGACGTTTTTTGGGGGAGTTCAATTTCTCTCCTTCATGGATAATCTTGATAATAATATAAATATAATAAAGAGAATGAGCTTAAAAATTATAAACGATAGATCTTTAAAAATAATGAACCCTGGTTAACAGAAAAAGGAGCAAAAACACTAGCAATAGCAATAACAAACGCGCAGAGCAAGACACAGCGTTAAAAGGAATATGTTAGAAGACATTGTTCTCGCAGTCCCATTTGTCAGGGGAGGAATGTAAGGATATTTATTACCGAGCTTCAACAACTCGGGGAAATTAGCGAACCTAACCTCTCTACAGCCTCCATTTTCTGTCTTAATAGCTCTGTCTTTTGTTCGGGGTTAGGGACTACGTTTGATTTAGTAGGGGATAGGTTACCCTGAAATAGGTATTGTGCTAGGCTACTAATCTCTTGGTCGAGTGTTTGAGGTCGGCAATTGTGGACAATTTGTTTATTCTGTTAACAGCAATGAAATGGACTCATCCTCCTTGGGCTCACCCAGACTGTATAAAGTCTGCATAGTGTTGCATCGATCAAATCACTATGTTGCACAATCATTGTCACAGACAGTACTTTCCTACCATGCGAGGTCTATTTTTTTATATTTAAGTTATCATATTCTTATCTTTCACTTCCCAGTAGGAATAGGTCTCCAGGGAAGTTAGACCATCACTCCCTAAGGGGAAGGCCTACATAAATTAACAAGCAAAAAAAAGTTCATAATATTATGAAAGTTATAAATATTGTATATAGTATCTGTAGTAAAATTATTTTAATTTTTATTATTTTAATAATTCCTGTTAATTTTTGTAATAAAAGGCTTTATTCATTCATTCATTCTTATCTTTAAATATTATTATTATTAACTCGGTTATGCCTCCTCCACCAGCCTCCTCCAGTCTTCTTTGTTCTGCGCAGCTGCCATCCAGTTCCTCACTCCCAGGATATCTCTGGCATCTGTCGCCACACCATCCGACCACCTCAGCTTCGGTCTCCCTCTTCTCCTTGTGCCATGGAGAGGTTCAGGCAAGACCCTCTTAGGTATTGCCTCGTCCTCCATCCTAGCCACGTGTCCAGCCCATCGCAATATCGCAAGCTTCATTGTCAGAACAACTTCCTCTTCATTAAATATTGCATATATTTCATTGTTCGTTCGTCTTCTCCAGTTCCCGTTGCGATGGACTCCTCCGAAAATTCTTCGGAGGATTTTCCTTTCAAAAACTAATAGGTCCTGCTCGATTCTTTTACCTGTCGTCCATGTTTCAGATCCAAACAACAGGACTGGGCGGATCAATGTCTTGTACAGATGGATCTTGGTCTGCCGTGATAGAAGGCGGGAGGTACTCTTTGCGGTGGACAAAATAACACTTGTTGGCCATCAATATTCTTCTCTTTACTTCATCCTCAGGTGCATTATCTTCAGTGAACAGTGACCCTAAATATGTGAACTGGGCCACTTTCTCAAAGTTGAAGTGGCCAACATTGATGGTTTCGTCAAGTTGTGGGTCCTCTCCTGTGGACTTAGTTTTTCCTTTATTCACCTCTAACCCGAGTTTTCTGGTAGCATCCAACAGACCCTAAAAACCCTCTCTCACAGACTGAAACGACCACCCCACGATGTCCACATAATCTGCATAGGCTAAGAGCTGGACCATACGGTTGTAAACCACCCCGCTAGTCTGCAGATCAGCGTCCCTGCCTTCTCAAGTGCCAAGTTAAACAAGAGACATGCTAGCGCATCACCTTGGCGAAGTCCTTTTCTAGAAGAGAACTCTTCCATCTATAGCCACCAACCTGAACAGTAAACTTCGTACCACCCATGGTCAGCAAAACCAGGCGTATTAGCTTATTCGGGATATTGAATCCTTCAAGTGCCTTGTACAGTTCTTCCCGATTAGTGCTGTCATAAGCCGCCTTGAAGTCCACGAAAAGATAGTGTGTTAAAATTTAATTATTAATTTAATAATAATAGAGATATATGGAAGCCATATTGGAAAATGTGACTTATCTTATATAAGAGTTCGAATAATATTTTGCATGTGTACTTGAAGCAGAACTATGATATAATTATAAACTATAATATAGACGCCTGTCGCAATGAAGCTTCCGTAGTAAAATATGGCGCCCAAACAAAAATGCCATATTCGGTCTTCTTTCAGTTATAGAATTCAATTTCCTTATTTATACTTTCCAGTAAAAAATGTTACATTTTAAGCATTGAATAATGTTAAATTCTACTCCCGATAAGCATCTATCACGGTAGATTTATAGTAGGAACCGATATAAATATGACTTTGTCAAAAGTAAATAAGTGTAGCGAAGCTTTTAACATTAAAGCACCGATAAAATCGAGAGAACTAAAGTATATAAGTCCAAATTTCAAAAATAGATTTTTTCACATTTTTGGGTAATTCAGTTAAGCAATGATTTATGCTTTCGAAACTTTAAGGTCAGAACTGGACTAAAACCACAAGAACGAAGGCGGAAATGTGTTGTTTCAGACAAACGTGTTTCACTATAAGTGTGAAAATGTGAAGAAATCAATTTTTTTTATTTTAAAGAAACACATCCTCAGCCTCAACAACGAAATACCAAAATGGCAGGAGCCGAATCCAAAAAACTCCGAAATGACCTATCATTGAAATTCTGTAATTACTAACCATTAATAATTATACTGAAAAAGTAGAGACTGATTTTGTAGAGTGAGGTCGACAACTATTTGGTCAGTTTTCGTTGTATTCCCATCCATTATACTTCGAATAAGGTTAGAATTTTCTCAACTGAGGAAGCTTTATGTAACAAACTGAGTAAAGTTAAATTAGGTGTATTAAATGTTAAAAATTGTTAAGAGGCTCTCATGAGTGTACAAGACGCGCTGAACAAACAATTTATAGGTCAAATTCGGGAATTGAGGCTGGATATGACTCAGGGCTTTTTCACTTCTATCCCAACGTTAATCGAATATTTAATAAAAGTAGATTTAATTCAAGAATGTTGTGCTAATGTTTCCCTCTAGTAGCAGCACCTCCCGGATCCAGGGGTAAAAATGTTTACGCTAGCACGAATAAGCCGTTAAATACCCGATCGTTTTCCCTCAAGTTAGAGTTGAGAACTGGTACTTTTGGCGAGAAGAGTCGTAGTCCACCGGAAAGAAAATGAGCTGTCCAGGTTGGAGAAGTATCGGGAGCTTATCAGAAGCCAGACAGATTCGGAAGGTATGAATTTTCTGTTATACTGTGGTCAGACTAAATAGATTCTGGGTGATGATGGTAGTACAGTTGTAGATAGCTACTTAATTCAGACAATTAAATATTTTATTCGTGCATCGCATTTCGGCCACAAAACAGATGTAGATCTTTTACTTAAATTGTAATTGTTACTAGTGCATATAGCATTATGGTTAGAGTGGATGGAACTTGTTTTATATTGAAATTATTAATGTTATTAGTGGTTTTGGGATAATGATTATTGAGGGTGAATCTTTTGTAGTTGTAATAATTATCTTTCTTAACGACTTTAGGACTATTATTATTATAATTATTAAATGTTAGGTGTAATTGTAAATAATAGGATAAATGGATGTTTTGGGTTGATTTCTTTACCCAGTTTCCCTTTGGGACCTTGACGATACCATCTCCTCACCCAGCCCTTTTTTTTTCCTTGAGGAGAGCCGCAGGTAACATTTGTATTTTTTCAAAAAATCTAATTATTGTTTGAACTTTCAACGGAGTTCAAGCTCAAAAAAGAGGTGATTTCTCCAAGATCCTGCTCAATCACTAGTATTTCACCCCTAATTAACTGAACCCACTTTACAGAGGCTGGAGACCATAATGGCTGTTAACATGCTAAACAATTTATCTGGCACAGTCGGATTTGAACCCGAGACCTTCAGCATAGCAGCTAATCACACTACACACAAAACCGACACGTTCTCAAAATATAAATAAGAAATCCAAAATTTAAATCTCAAGGAAAATCTTAATTATTCAAGGAAGTATCCTTGGTCCAATCCTATATACAGTTTATACAGCTGACATCCCAACTCATCCTAATACTATCCTTACCACGTATGCTGATGATACATGTGTATTATCAGTCAACACCAATCCAGTTATTGCATCCCAAAGCCTCCAATCCCATATCACTGATCTTGAAGAATGGTGTCAAAACTAGAGAATTAAAATAAATTCTCAAAAATCGCATCAAATCACTTTTACCTTACGTCGTAAACCAGTGACTTCCTGCCCTACAGTATCCTTTAATAATATCCCTCTGGTGCCTGTAGAACAGATCCGATACTTAGGGTTTCACCTTGACAAACGAATAACCTGGAATCCTCATACAAGACTGCAAAGACAAGAAACCGCACGAAGTTTCAGGCTACTTCAACACTTACTAGACAAACGCTCTAAGCTCCCAATTAACTACAAAAGACTCATCTACATGACCATCATACAACCTATTTGGACGTACGGAGTACGGCTTTGGGGCTCCACTAAGCCATCGAATTCCTCTCGTATCCAATCCTTACAGTCCAAAATCTTTCGTAAAATCCTCAATGCTCCTTATTTTGTTAAGAATAAACTCATCCATAACGACCTTAATGTCCCTTTTGTTGCTGATTTGGCCCGAACCCGGTATCTATCCTTTCATAACAAACTTCATTACCGCTCAAACCCTCTAGTTTCAAACCTAGCTTCCTCTTCAATTCCCGATAATCCTTCGAGGCGCAAAGTGGAACGAATCAACGCATTTGTTGGACATTGGACCAATTCTCTTATAACTAAATTTGTCCTTTATTTTGATCTTAAATTACACTTTATACTTCTTCTCAACAAAATCTATAGATAAATTATTTGTAAAATCAAATCAAATGAAAAAATCTGAATTTAAATATAAATTTTTCTAAAAAGTCTCATACTTTAAAGCAATCCACTGTTTGAGGTAATGCCTTAAATTGATCGTGCACCTACTGGAAAACAACTCACCCATAATAAGATATTTTAGGCAAATAAAACTTGGGATTATTTCAAACGTCTGGGATTTTTGGTAAAAATTGGGGGATAAAACTAAAAAAAATAATTGCGTAAATCGTTTAAAATCGCCCAAAAAACTACCTTCACAGTAAATAACTAGAATGTTTGAAGTTTTTTTCTATTAGTCGGATTCTGCTACTAGGTGCTATTTTCCGAGAAAATGAGTTTTTCTTTCCTTTTCTGGGCCTTGAGAATTAATTTAAAATAATTTCTGTAGTTATTGGCGTCTACTTTACGCAAGTTTTCTTTTGTTTACCAATGTTTGTTCACACTCAATTATCCGAATAATCCTTATCATTATAACCATAATAGTATTAACAATGAAACTCAGTTAGTGTGTGGTATTTGAATGACATAGTATTTCAATTTAATCATATAAGTTTTAAAGATTATGACCTGGCATTGGAAGCATGGATTAATTCGTTTGGACTGGAAGAAATTTCAAATACCGCAAAGTTCTGCTTACGGGAAAAATTAAGAAAATTCAGTGGTAGCTTGTACTCTCGCTGGATTTCGTCCCACAGGAATATCAATTATTTTCTGGAGAAACATTAAAACTGGTTGAATTTGGATTTCATTGTTCCTGAAGATGTTAGTTAAGGATCTACCTTCATCGTCATCATCAACAGCCGCAAGTATACCATCTCGTTCTCAGTCATTCAAACAATTATCCGATTGACAAAGACGGAGACAAACGGAAAATTTTAGAAAATGTTCAAGATATGTTCGCTTTTATGATGAAAAAAAGATTCAAATCTGATGAAAATTCGGATCCTTTAATTTAAACTCTTAGACCGAAAATAATAAACATTAAACGTGATTTATTACCAGAAGCACAATCACTTATTGTTACTTAGAATATAGAAAAACAAATCCTAATTAAAATTAAGTTGTTAATTTTGGTTTAATTGTGATCGTTATTTAAATAAAACAATTTTATATAGGCACCTACATTTATTATAATTTTGATGCATCATTTATACCTAGTATATTGACTAACAAAAGTAATTATCAATTATTATAATTTTATTCAATGATTAAATTTTTTGATTTGTTACTTTTTCCTTTGTATAACTTTATTTAATACCAATGTATCTGTCTTTCCATAGAATACTGTATTGTACCTATTCTCGTAGTGTATAGGTACAATAAATGGTACAATGATAGATAATAAATTATCTAACATCGAAATATCAAATCGAGAATTTTTACATGTTTCCCCTAAAAGATCTGATCCTGTTCAACATATAATTAAATAGTTCATTCATAAAGCTTTAAAGCAGTACCAATAGCCTTATTCTAGGAGAACCAGAAGCGGTCCGATTAGCCATAGCAGCAAAAAGTGACGTTAAATAAACAAACAAACAACAACAACCAGAAGCGGAGATATTAATGAATGTCCAGTCCTCCCCAACGCTCGTTCCACTGTGAGGCGTCTGAAAAGAAGATGGTCACGTGACCTCCTTACTTGAACTTTGAAGTGGGGAGTTTCTCTACTTGTCATTATATATCACTTAGCCTATTTACTTGTTGTATTATTGTAATACAGTTGTAGATATCAATAAATAAATTAAAAAAATTATTAGGACGAAGAACAAGCAAAAAAAGTGATAAACATGAGGAGTTTTGACACCAATTAACTTATATCTGCAATTAAGTTGTTAAGTATAATTCCTCTAATTCTCATTAATATTCATTCATTGGTCCATTCTTAATTTGCATAATACTACATTCGCGGCGCGGCTTTGATGATCGGGTTCAGGAAATGATGATTCGTCTCATTCAAGAGTCCCGTTTTTGATGACAAGATAAATTATATATACATTTCCCCAAAATTATAACAACCTCAATGTTTCACAGTTAAAGCCTATAATTCGATATTATTATTTATTTAACCGATTTCGGACAAAACTTAACTTGAGAGGGAAACATACCAGTACCTCTACAACCCATGAATGATATGGGTTCAATACGGGGTAGAGACTGTTCCTCCATCTGTAGACCACCGTTGCTCTCTCCCAATTATGGACACGCCATTATAGAGGCTGGGTGAGTTCAAGGAGGGTCTTCCAGATCCCACAGGTCCCACTCCGGGTGATACCGGAGTAAAACTTTTGATTTTTTATTGTCTATATTAATTTACTATCTCTAATTCAATGGATTTGTCTGGCCTTGTTACGTCTATTAAAAAATAAATATCTGATATTTAAAATTGATGGAACGTAAATATATATTTATTTATTTTCCTTTCACTCTTGAGATTCAGTCAATACAAAAATACATTTTGACGGCTTTATTGTTCTCATATTGACGCTAAAACTGTGAAATGACAGGCTTTTAATAACAATTTTAAATTACACACTAGTCTAAATATAAAATGGACATTTGTTAATTATGTATTAATAATTGAGAAGGCATCATTAATACATAAATTGTACTTTGAAATTGATGACGAAATGTTTTCTTTCTTTTTTATTATAAATTTTAAGGGAAAATAATTAAATACTGTACAAAATAAAGGAAAACACAATCAAAACTATTTCATAAAAATAAAATAATCCATTATTTGTTTGTTTATTAATTTAACGTCACTTTATTCTGCTGTGGTTAATCAGACGATGTTACTGGTAGAGCCATAAATTTTACCTATCCAGGTAAAATTATGTAAAGGGTCTTTAACAGGACCTGTATCAATACAACCCAAAAAGTCTTGGGTTCAGTACAAGCTGGAGACTGCACTGTTTCCTGGACAACGGATGTTCATGGAGGTGATTTTTCGGAGATTGCAAACCTCTACGTTATTCTCCAATGTAGTGTAGCCATTTATTATTTAACGAGTACTTGACACCGTACAGGTTCGGGACCCCCTATTTTACGTCCCTTCCGAAGGACGGCATAGCCAAGGATCTTTTAGTCCCTTTAAAACATCCAAGGGCCAAATGCCACGATATTAGGCTTAGTAGGTTGTTATTCTAACCACTAGACCATAGGTAAAATAAATAATGAAATGGAACAATAATAGCATGATAAATTAATCATTTGAATTATACCGGACAAAGACATCACAACTGGACAATCAACCCTGTTTTGTTTTATTTATTCCTATTTGTCTATTGGCGTGTTATGACGCACCCGTTCAAGGATGAAATATTTGAGCTCATCTTTTTTTTTATTATAGGCTATCTAATGTTTATAGTCTGTGAGTGTCTAGGCGCATTATAAGTTCTCTATCGTAACCTTTTACAATCCGCTGATAGGACTTGAGTAAATGGGATTTAAGGTATTGGTGATAAGCATGTATATGGAACATTATTTACTTCCGCATTCTGAAGAGCGTTAGCTGTCTAAATCATAAAGTAAATATCATAATAAAAGCAATATAAGCAATAAAAATGTATTATAATATTAAATAATATGTTTAAACGCATAATACTTTCTTCAAAAGGCAGATATCAACAATTTTTCGAATGTGAATTTCAAACCAAGTTTCCACGAAACCTTTCTACAACGGAAAACGACTGATTTTTTTCGAGAGATACCCGCTATGAAAGAGCATATAAATGGTAATTCAAATTTTTACTGAAAAATCAAAAGTAATTTATGAATAAAGGTCAATAAGAAATTTAAAAAACAAAGCCTATTGCAAATAAATAAAAATAAAAGAAGAAACAAGACCTGTACCAATACAATCCAAAAAGTGTCTTGGGTTCAGTACAAGCTGGAGGCTGCACTGTTTCCTGGACAACGGATGTTCATTGAGGTGATTTTTCGGAGATTGCAAACCTGTATGTTATTCTCCAATTTAGTGTAGCCATTTATTATTATACAGGTCTGTAGATCCTACAGGGAATATTCGTGTTTATTAACATATTAATTTTTTTTCCTCAGCTGGATTTGAACCTTCAGCACAGCAAATAAGAGCTTTAAAAACTCAGGTATCTTACTCTATACGTCACCTGTGGTCTAGTGGTAGCGTAACTAACTACTAAGCCAAAGATCGCGGGTTCGTAGTCCGTCAGGTGGCCCTAGGATTTTTTAAGGGAGTTAAAAATCCTTAGTTACGCCGTCCTTCGACGTTAAGGGACGTTAAATGGGGGTCCCGAGCCTATGCGATGTCAGGTACTCGTTAAGCATCCCTATCCTAATTAAACCTGGATAGATAAAATTTAGAGCTCCCACTGTAGCATCGTCCGATTAGCCATAGCAGCATAAAGTGACGCTAAATGAACAAACAAACTTCTTACTCTATAAAAAAATATTCATCTTTTGGAAATCAAACCAGAAATATTTGATTTTAATATGTTTTTATTATTACTATTCTCGTCAGTTAAATTCCGAACTTTGAAACAGAAAAGTTTTCTTTTTCATGCAGTTTCCATTTTATAGCGATAGGCAAGAACATTTTATAGATTTCAAAAATAAAGTAATAAAAATAAAATAATAACCCAATTAACATAAAATGAATTTAATAAGTGCTTATAATTGTAAATACCCGTTTGAATTAACAAAATTTCTCCACCTTTGATATCTTACCGCCATCATAAAGAAGGAAATTTTTTTATATATTATAATTGAGGTAAAATATAATTATTAATTAAACAATAATTACTGTAATTCTACTTAATTGCAGCAATTTAATCAAATATTTTATATTGTATAATTATGAATACTTAAAGTAACGGATTTCGGTACTAGACCTGAACCACTACACCCATGGACCCATATTGGTTTCAGTATCGTTTCTAGGACAACAGCCTCCAATTTAGGATTATTGTTACTTAAGATTCAAATTATTATTTCAGAAAAAACAATTAAACAAACAAACAAACAACTGTTAGCCGGCGGAAAATTTCTTTCAATCTGAAGGGGAATGTCGGTTTGGGGGGCGAGTGATCTATTGTCTGAATTCATTCAAAATAAAGCACGTTTTCTTTTTTTCTTCAGTCTTAATTTTTGTAAAAAAAAAAAAGATGAAAATTTGGGATTTAGCTAGAACTGAAAAAGATGCAATCTCTTTTTTTTTTAAGAGAAAGGTTTATTGGCAAAGAATGCAGCATAAGATCAGAATCATGAAATGAAACATATTTTTTGTGACGGAGTACGTTGGCGGTGCAATCTTTCAACATGTCACGCGAAGATGAGCATTCGCAGTGGTACGTGGTTCGAATCATCCAGATTGAGTTTTCTAATATCTTTAAGATTTATTTACGGCTGCAGCGAAGAGAAGACATCAGTCAAATGGTGTAAAAAACAACTGGATAAGAATCATAATACAGTTGTAGATTGGAACAGCTGCTTAAGAGAAGTTTGTGTAGAAGTATTAGAGGAGCATAAGCAAAAAAAAAAAATCGTGAAAAAAAAAACAAAAATGTTGTTCTGAAAAAATAGTTGAGATAGATGGGAGCTTATTTACAGAACGAAAGAACAATACCAGTCGAATTCTTCCACAAAATTTGCTCCTAGCTAACGGAAATGCACAAATAAAATAATTGTTTACAACAAAAATTCAATGCAGCTCCCTGTGGAACTGGAATCTAATATTCTTATTATTTAAATAACCATTAAATTAAGAAAACAACTGCAATTATTCACAATTTTTTACTAAGTCGAGAGATACTGCGTGATATTGTATATTTTTACTTGTTTTTGTAAACATGATTTTTAGCTCTGGATACTGGTTAACTTTTCAAGACAGATTTTATTATTGAAATGCTTGATTAATTTTCTTTATATTGAAGCCCATTACATATCCGATATATGTAGATTTCTGAAGTAAAAGTCGCAATATTCATACAATGCAGGGTAAATAGCATAAACATTTCTAAGTTTGCAAACAGTTTATAATATATTCAATAATAGTGACTACGCAGAGGAGGATAGCACCCCTAAAACCATAATTTAAAAAAAATAAAATAAGAAGAAAAACCATCATCATGTCAACAATTCCTTAATTTCTTAAGTCTTAAAACGTTTCCATTCTACAAGTCATTTTCAATTTTAAGAATTGTTTGGTTTTATGCATCAAAACCACAAAGCACATAGTGGAGGATGGCAATAGTGGGGGGTGGAGTAAAAAAACACCAAATAGGTGAAGACTTATTTTTTATTAGTGCTGACGTTTTGACCTACTTAATTACTAATTACTTGGTACTGTAATGCTTATTTTTATAGTTATTTTTATTTTGTTTGTATTTTCTCTCATAACCATGAAGATGACCTACAAAGTAGATCGAAACGTCGGCACAAATAAAAAATAAGTCTTCACTTTTTTGGTGTTTTTTTACTGCAACCTCCAACTATTTCCATCCTCCATTGGATCTTCCAGTCAACTATTTTCCTCTCTACCACAAAGCACATAACTATAACAGTTACAAGTCAAATTTCTGTAAAAAACAAAACCATAACAAATACATAAATTAAAATTATACAAATTTAAAAATATTTAATTGTCCCAACAATTAGTGAAAAAAAGGATAGATTCCTCTATAAAACATTGTTATAATATTAATTTAAAATTTTGTTTGTCTTAATTTAGGGAATACTTATTATCTATAGTCCAATTACATGTTTAGAAACGATTTGAGACTTTGACTTATGGGATTAAAAAAGTTAATATAATATTTATGATAATATTTGTGGTTGTGGTCAGAGTCGAAACGTATTAAGAATTAAAAAATTAAGGAATTATTGACTGAATGATGGTTTTTCTTCTTACATTATTAAAATTAAACTATTTAGTCCAGTAAAATAGATTAAAATATAGAAAAATTGATCAGGTTCGGAAAAAAATCAGCAACAAATAGGACAATAAGATCAGTACTGATGACTTTATTCGTAACACAGTAAAGAATTTTTAAGATTTTACGAAGTATTTTGGATTGTAAAGATTGGGCACGAGAGGAATTCGATGGCTTAGTGGAGCCTAAATAGCCATGTATATGAGTCTTTTGTAATTTATTGTGTTTAGAGTGTTTATCTAGTAAGTGTTGCAGTAGCGGGCAGCTTTTGGTCCTTTTAGTTCAGTATCTACTTATAAGAAATACTTTCACATCAAGCGAAAAACAAATCTTCTATACTCAAATCCCTCCCCTCGGCATAAAATCCGTGTATATTATTGACTGAGCCTGCTACTACCAAGTACTAAATATTAAGTTACTAGTGACCCCGCCCCGGCTCTGCATGGGTACTAAGACATATTAAGCCTACTTGTTTTGTTTGTCTAATGTATTTTATTATGTAGATATTATAAACATAAAAACAAAACAAAATATTTCTTTATATACGAATTTATTTTCATGTGCACTAAATTCTTGTGATAACCCTTAAGATACTCTTTTAAATTATATGATATACAATATTCTAATAATGCCCATGAAATGCTTAAGGTAACTAAAGCATATAGGTTGCTAAGGATTAATTCTGTACTCGTCTAAATATGTAGCTTACCAAATACCATATTGTACGTTATCATTTTTTTAGAAGATAAAATAGGTAAAGTAAGCTATACTTAAAAATAGAAATATGCTATCTCTGACTTTTTTGTAGATCTATAAAAAAGGAATATACCGCCATGCATTGTTTTATTATATGTCAAAGGGATTAGGCAGCGTCTTCCACGAAACCTTCCTGGAGTTTATACTTTTTCCTACACTTCCAACAATTATCGTTATATTCCAACCAATTTACAATCCACCTCGACAAACTATATACCTATACCTTCTTATTGAATCACTCTACCTATTGGTGAAAACCGCATGAAAATCCGTGCAGTACTTATTGAGTTTACCGCGAACAAAGGCAGCCGAGGACTTTGTTTTTTCAATATCTATAGATAACTATCTTGAAGTGATCACCTGCGCTGTAGTAGCTAGAATAATAATCTATTATGCATGCCCAAGATCGAGGATTTACACTTCCCTGGAGTAATAAAATCCTTAATTATATAGTCGTTCAGGTGGGACATAAAATGGCGCATTCGAGACAGCGCGATGTGACTTACTCGTTAAAGATTATAACTGCTGGATAGGCCTAAAGTTAGAGCTCCCACTGCAGCATCTTCCGATTAGCCATAGCAGCATAAAATGACGTTAAATAAGTAAACAAACAAGCAACATAGATTATACAAAAAGTAGTTCCTCAATCTGTTGCTAGGCAACGCCGATAAACCATTACATCACAAAACTTTTTTATACAATAGAGAAGAAAGAAATGAAGCAAGAAAAGACTCCAACGGCAGAATCTTACTGAAAAGACCATCGCAGATCGCCAAAACGGCATAAGCTACAGACTTGAAATTTGGGCAGTAGATACCATATAAGGCCAACGCGCACTAAGAAAGGATTTTGGAAAATTCGTCCCAAGTTAGAGATGTGAAAATAAGTAAGCAGGCTGTATATTTTAACATAATAATAATTGTATTCAAGATTTTGCAAAATCAACCGCTTAATACCCCTTAATAATAATAGTTTTGGATGTTACATAGTGGATTTCAATAGAAAACTTATCGATAGTTCTGTTATTATGCCATTTAATATTTAATAGGACTGTTTATAAAAACTTCTACCAACAAAGGGATAATCATTGATAGGCTGGCTGAATTCGCAAATGCTTTAAGTCATTGTTTATATCTAGTTCATTTATGGAATTCAAAATTCACTCTCCGTTTAAACTCAACATAAATTTCATTTAAAATCAGCGCTGACGAAGTCGTGGGCAAAAGCTAGTGGTAGCATAAAGTGACGTTAAATGAATAATTAAAAACTAACTATCTTGATTATCTTGGCTAAGTATACTGTTACTAAAACTACTAATATATACTATACTAAGTTATGTTTTTTTAAGACGCTAGTTCGATATTAAAATATTTCTCTATTTAAGAACGCTTGGAATGTTCGCTGGCTAAGCAATTTCCACGGAACACGAGGAGATTCTGCAAAATCCGTCGAGAGTGGAGTAAGGAATGCTACCTTGTCTTTAGGTCTTCCTTCCTCGGCGTCCCTACATTATTTAAACTGGGTCCGATCTGAGAAGTTTAATTATTTTACTTTATTAATTATACTATGAAAATAATTATAGAATTATTTATAGTGGATGTTATATACTAGGAATTTTCTGTATTTCTAATAATACAAATTTATTGTAATGTTTAACTGTTTCATTATAGTTCATTCGTTTTTCCAATCAAAATAATACAACTCTAGACTACTGACGCACTCAAGCGTAATTCATAGTAATCAAACGCTTGAAATTCAGGTTGTTGTCTTTATAAAAAAATAATAATGGGAACAATCAAAATTAAAAAAAAAATCTTTTCAATACAGTTTTGACACTGTATTTAACATTTTATTACTGAACCTGTACCACTACAATCCCCGAAGGTTCGTGGCATCAGTACATTCAGAGGCTGAACTTTTCCTTGCTGTGCAAGGAGGTGATTTTTTCTAGATCACACTCAACCGTTGGATTTTTCCCTCGTTTCGGATACCCACTTTATAGAGAATGGGTGAGCCCCAGAAAGGTCCAGGAAAACGTTTGCCAAGCAGCGGGATTTGAACCAAGGACTTTGGGAAAGGCAACTCAGCGCTCTCCAGCTGAGCCACTCCGCTCCCATTATTTTATTCATGTTTTCGTGAAACAGTATCCAAAAAGAAAAAGTTACTAGGAATTTTATTTTTTTATTTTTTAGGTTTTGTAAGTAATAACGAGCAAACGAAATTTATTAATCTGTAAAATTTTAACCCAAATTGGTAATTTTTTAGATCATGTAAAAAATTTACCATAGTTATCAGTAATCAATTGATAGGTATTATGTCAATCAATTAAATTTTAAAAATTGAATTAAAAATGGTATTTAATTATTTTTGTATTACTAAGTGGAGGGATATTTTTAAATATTACACAACTTTACAAATGTATATTAAATTTGCAAACCCGGTGTTTAGTGACCCCAAGACCTCTTTATTCACACTTTATCTTGCGTTGGCGTGGTTTAAATGTCGGTGCAGAATTTGAATTTTTAGAAAGTTATATTTAAAGTTAAAATATTCAGCCTTGCGTTTCAGACGAAAAGAAAATATTGAAGAATCCATTAACTGTTAGTTCTTTAGAGCTATATTATTAAAAAAAGTAATAAAAACTTTCTTCTCTTTTAGAGCGAACGAAATTTTTATGTTAAATTTAGTTTTCTCACAAAAAAACTGAAAACTTACAAAAAACACTAAAATCAATGAAGGTTCTAGGGTTCAGTGCATAGTAGAACTCTACTTTTTCTTAGATAACTGTTGTGCAGGAAGGTAATTTGACCTAGATCATGCTCAACTGTCCGATATATCCCTTTATTTTGAGTACCCACTTCATAGAGGCTGGGTGAGCCCAATTGGATCCATCATAGACTGATAAAGGATTAAATAAAATTCTGTCAGTAAGCGGGATTTGAATCTAGGACCTTCGGCACGGCAGCGTTTTACCACTGTGCAACTCCGCTCTACTAATATAGAAATATATTGTTCTTTAGGCACATCTTACCTGTACCACTACAACCCGTGAACGGGTCTGGAGTTCAGTACATGGTAGACACTGTACTGTTTCATGGACAACGGTTCTGAAGGGAGGTGATTTGTCCTAGATTACCCTCAACCGCAATTTACCTACGATTTTATTATGTCATTCCTACTGGTTTATTAGAGTAATAAATTTCTGTAATATTTTCTGACTTTATTACAGTGCATAGCTTTCCATAGCAATAAAATAGCCACGTTGTTAAGTCTCCTTTCTCAAGATAATTTTATCTTCCGTTTCTATTCATATTCAACTATTAACTTTATATCTCGAGTCTAGGTATAAAATTCCAAATACATTCTTGAAAAATAAAAATGAAGTTTTGCTAAGACATTTTCTTGTATAGGTACTGTCCTGTAGGTTCCTGTTGTGAAACCAGCTGTGGAAATATAATTTGTTTATTATTTTATAACCATATAAGAACCAGAGAGATCTTCAGGCCCTGCCGAGACCCGACCACCCTCTGTTATATGGGTACTCTTAAATGAACGAATAACCTGGACAGTGGAGAGTGATCAGAGTCAAATCATCTCATTACACAACCGTTGTCTTAGAAACTAGACTGAACCCAAGACCCTACATGGGTTGTATTGGTATAGTTTTTAAAATTATTTTTATTATTTTTTTAACCCTCCTAATACCGGGTGAAAAAAGTTATGCATAGTCGCTGGAGGACCCCATCGTTTGCTGCCATCAGCTACGAAGATATCATCCATCTAAGAGTCATTGCTTGTAATTCTGATAGAATGGGACTGTAGAAAAGCAATAGCATTCATTTTTGAACTATCAAATTTTGAAAATAACTCATTTTAGTGAATAACAAACATGTTTCAAGATATCCTAAATTACCTACTTACAATAATGGCATGAATATGCTGTGGTTCTGTGTGGTTCTCTTTACAAATAATTTATTGCAAACAAGGTTTACTTTAGTGTTATTTTTTCTTGAGCATAATAAATACCTTGCAATCTTTTCATGTAACTGGGGTATTATGGGTGCAGAGAATTTTTTTCCAAGTTTAAGTAAAAAAACATCGTTTTTGATAAGCCTTTTTCCATTCCAGATGTACCTTCATCAATCCAAAGACGAATGCATTTATTGCAACAATATCTATCAGATTAATAAAAAGTGCGAAAGGCCACCTTTTAGTTTGCCGCTGACAGGTATACTCACTTATCATTCTGTCAAGATTGTCCACTCCTCATTTAATGTCATTGCAATGGGAAATGATGTTAGGCTTTTTCTCGATATGATTTTCGAGGATGTTTCCGCTGTGATAATAAGCAAATGACAGAAATTATGCAAATAGAGTTCTGAAAAATCTAGCACCCCCCCACCCTCTCTTCCGTTTAGTAGGTACCTAATTCATCTGAGAAATATCAAGGAACTGACACACATCAAAGAATTCATAGCTTCTGAACAGCGGATGCAAAAGAGAAAGAAAGATAGAGAATTCCAACTAAAGAACACCAAAGATTGAACGACATCCAGAAAATATTTACTTAACTATAATAATATATATTTACGGTGGTAATTGGGACCCACACCGGCAAACTGACACTGTAAATGCAAATATTATTCAAGGAAATTATATAAAGAGCCTGAAAAGGCAGTCTGTGACTTCGGCGATCTGAAATAAGGTTAACAGTACCTACAAGGTGGGGTCGGGAACCCATGTTCGTTTTTTGGAAAAAAAATTAATCCATAGTGATTTATTTTGAGCATGAAATTCGTTAAGGCTCTGCTATTCATGCTACATATAGTCTAAGGATAAATGTCCAAGACGCTCGTGAGCATAACTTTGTTTAGACTTAAGGAGAGCCAAAAATATGAGCTTGGGGCCGTTAGCGACCCCATCCGGTATTAGGAGAGTTAAGCCTTTTCGAATCCACGATGTTCAGTCAATAAATATAAAACTAAATATTAGAGACGTTTTGAGATTTTATTTTTGTCTTATTTATGGCCTAACTACGAGGAAGGGAATCTTAGTGGCTTCAAGTGGTGACACTAATCTAGGTATTCTTAATTGGTGATACTTTTTTGACCCTACAGTTACTTCAGAACAGACAATTGAAGCGATGCGATTTAATTCTGTACCCCCGATGTAAAAGGCATAATGTCAAATTTTTGTATTTGTTCAGAAGAGCCAAATTTTCCATAACTTTGAACTATGAAATATTTGCTTCTCCGTTTTGATCGAAGAAACACATTAAAGACAATTTTTCCATTCTTATCGACATTAATAAGTAATTTGAAGTGTTGATCAAAGTATTTATTTAAGACGGTTAACCTAAAAAAATACCTAAATTGAGGACATGTTATCCTTTACCTCTTGGGCACAGATTTTAAATTACAAATAACTTTTTGATTTCATTATCCAATGAAATAAATAAGATACATTCGAATAACACAGTTTTTGGAATCTTGAATTCAGGAATAGGATTTAAGTATTCATAGCGAATATCTATTTACAACAGATAATCCCATTATAAATAAATAGATTTTATTTTGATAATGCGATAACAAAAAAATACAGACACGTGTGTTCATTAGTCAAAGTGAGGCATTAAGTAAATTGCCGGGGTAATTTCGAGAGAATAGTAATTTACTTGTAATAAAATTTTGAGAAGGAATTTCGGGAGGACTAAACGTGGCGAGAGTAGTTCACGAAGTTATCTGATCTTATCTTCTTAATTAGACAAAAAGAAGTAGAGGAGCAGCTCAGAGTACTTCAACCACCGGGTTCGATTCCTGCTATCAAGAAAACCTAGCAGCTTAGAGGCGACTACCTCATCTGGCATAACCATTAGTAAAATATTAAACAATATCCATAAACTAGCTAAAAATCGCTATCCTAATTAAACCTAGATAGGCAAAATTTAAATCTCCCACTGTAGCTTCGTCCAATTATCCATAACAGCATATTGTGGCATTAAATGAACAAAATACAAATTACGAATTGCTAATAACCTGTCTAATTACATATATTAATAAATTCTTTATTTGTTCCCGGGCATGTCCCTTTAGAATAATACTAGAGAAAATAAAAAATGTGGTTTAGAGTGTTTTAGTAAAATAAAAGGACCAGAATAATAAACATACAATGGTGATAAATGGAAATAGAATAGAAAATGGTGGTGCAGTCAAATGAATGTGCAAAGTGAAACAAATAACATGAATAGTGCAGTAGTAAAAATAAGTAATTATTTTTTTAAATAATAAGTGATTGGTATTATATTATATATATGTACATGTAAAATAGTTTATGAGCATTGGAGTAATAATGTAGACTTTTGTGTAACTTACACCTAATAGTCATGTATAAGTTTTTTAATAATATTTTTATTTTAAAGAGAAAAGATTTGCCCCCGTGATTCGAACCCGGAACTTCTGTCTCTCCGTGACAGCGCTCCGACCAATTGAGCCACCAGGTCACCTTCCGGCAAGGTACAAATCTTCTCTCTTATCCGATCCCATGTCCCCGTGTTTTCACAATTTTTTTTTTGGTCCGCTATTTTGATTTTTAAATATTTTTATTTTAAAGAGAATAGCTGACCAATAATTATAAAAAAATATAAGTTTTTTTTGTAACATATGTTTTATTTATATTGAGTCTTTTATTTATTTTTTTTTTATAATTGTCACTTCATTTCATTCTGATATTCTAATGAAATATCATCAATTCAGTTTATTCAGGTATTATTATTTTTTCTAATTGGATTTTTGTTATTTGTTACTGACTTTTTGTTTTGTTTAGTAAAATTTCAGACATGTTTAAACTGTGATTACTCTTTGTATATAGAATAAAGAATAACATATATATATATATATATATATATATATATATATATATATATATATATATAAAAATACACATATATATATATATATATATATATATAAATACACACACACACACACAAAATTTTTGAAGAAACCTCCAATTTACAAAGATTTCACCCTTTTTATAAACCTGCATCAAAATTACATACTAAATGTGTAAGAAACGGGACTAAGAATGCTTCTTTTATCAGTATCTGTATCTTGATAATAAAACTAGTTTAAACTATCTCATTATCTGCAAATTCCAAATTATGAATTTAAGCTTCTGGTAATTCAAAGACGTCAAATATTTCTCATTACATTGTTTTTCATGAGGCATTGCTATTTTCTTAGTATTAACAATTTTCAAGAAAAAATAAATAAATATTTTATAGTTGACTTAAATTTAATGATTGTTTAATTCAGAAGTGAAAAAAAGCACATAATCCATAATTTTGTTTTTATTGATTTTTTATAACCACTATAAGTTTCTTAACAGTAGTTATGGAACATCTGATAGAATTTAATGGGCTCATTGCGTGATTATACTTCAGATATAATTAATAAAGATATTTTTCAGTTTATAACGTATTAAGATTCCCTTATTATTCGTGAACGTGTTATAGTAAATTTATTTATAACTTTTGTTATAAAAGTTAGTATGAGAGAAAAAATAAAAGGTAAGTATTGTTTAAAAATAAACGATTACTTCACCCGTTTTCTTATTATACATTATTTTCAAGCATTCCTTATCTTTTTTTATTTTTCTGTGACTAAAACATCTCACTGTTATATTACGAAAATATCAAATATAGTTATATCTTTTATTATCCAAAGAATGTTTGAAAGCGGATCTATTTTGGGTTTGAATAAGTGTATGTATTTATTTTTTTTTTTTAAGGTTTGGTATATGGTTAGTAAATTATTTTTGGCCGTTTCATTTGAACGTGTGGTCCTCAATTTGACTAATTACGGTTCATTACAATTATCTATGAATCGATTTAAATAGAAAGTTCTTAATTAAATTACGATCTAATATGTCTAGAATACTGAAATTATTTTAATACTTTTAAAATAAATCTTTAGACCATGTGGTTTTGTCTACGAATTACAACAAATAAATTATTGTACAATAAAAACTGTAGAATTGTAAACGTTAATGTAAAGCTGATCGTCATAAAATTAACTCCATTGAGTGGTTAGAATATGAATATGAATATTAAGTCATACTTGAACTAATAGGCATTGCGAAATATGTCTTATTAAATCCTATTAAAACATTAGTCTACTTCCAGTAGATTCTCTCTGCCTAGCGTGATCGTAAACACCGTTAACGAATATCAACTTCAGTATATCCCTTAGGTCCATTAGACACAGTCTGTCGTTTATAAATGCTAAGCCATCACTACCGTAAGGTATTGCGGGCACTGCATATTCTACCCCGTGTCTACGTTGTACCATTTAAACAATTAGAAATCCGAAAAAATCTCTAAGTGTATATAGAAAATAATAGTTGACCGCTTCATTGTAAGGGGTTTAACATGATCTGAGAGACTTAAGTATAAATTGAAATTTAAAAAAAAACAATTTGTAAGTTAATTTTTAAAAAAAATATTTATATTAAATGAAAATACTATCCAAAATATAATTATAATAGAGAATCGGGATAAAAACGAGAAGAAATGGGGATAAAACGGGAAAAATCTGGATAAAAATGGAAGAATCGGGGTAAAAACGGGAAGATTCAGGATAAAAACGGAATAAATATATTTATAATATTTATTATAATATAGTGCTTTAGTAACTTTATATTATATTTAGTTGTATCATAATAAAATGAAATTGAATGGTTTTCCTCTCTTTATACGGAACATTAACAATCATGCGAAAGATTAAATAGAATATGAACACATTGTTATAATTAATTATTGTTATTAATGAACAAACATAACTAAAACTCACCAGCTAAGAGACGGAAGATTGAGGTTACATCCTATCTGCAAAAACATAAAACAAATCATTAGATGAATAAAATTAACTATTATAATATTAATAAATTATGCTTAGTTTATTAATAGTGGTCCACTCATGGTAATGCCAAATGTCGGATAAGGTTCATAACCATGGAGAAGGTAATTTGTCAAGGGGGAGGGTACTCCAAACAAACACCATAGTCCTCCACGTTGGGGTTTGTTGCATTGGCCCGTCTCTGGATCATCATAAAAAAACAAACTCAATTGCTAAAGAAACCAAACCAAGATAAAACCGACTATTTAAAATGGCATAACAAAAGCAACGGATACGGTTAAGTTATTTTAGATGCTAAAACGTACAAGGTTTATCAAATTAAATAAATGCTATGCCTGTAGAGATTAACAATCACCCATTGAATGTGATAGTGTTATCAGAGACTAAAAAGAAAGGGAAAGGTGAATAAGTGGTAGGTGAACTGATAGATATTAGGCTGTCCGGAAAATAATGCAGCATTTTATGTTTCCTTTACAATACCCCTCCAAATAGTAAACTGTTCATGTTTCCTGGACTCTTGTCTTTATAAAAGTAAACAGTTATTAATTTTTTTCAAACAAAAATGTTAAGAAATGTAAACTTTTGATAATTTGATATTATTCAGTCTTTACTGAGATGTCAAGGCGAGATTTTCGCTGAATTTTGTTTTGAGTTAAAATTCGGCTGTAGCGGGGCCGAAACAGGAATAATACCAACGAAGTTTGTGGTTAAGGCAGTACAAGCTAGTGCAGTGTTCAACGGTGATTCCAAAGATTTCGAGACTCTTGTTCGTTGAAGACAAAGAAGGCCGTTGAAGAAGTTCTTACCTTGATGGTGATGTCTATGATGGAAGAAAATCCCAGAACAACTGTTCGAAAACTGGCAGGGAAACTCGAAGTCAGCAAATCAACCATCAAACTGCGCAGAACTTTGTATTCAATTGTAATTGCCTTCTTTCTATTCAAGGTCCAATTCTCCTCGAAATCTCAGTTGAACAGTACATTCAAGTTTCGCTCCGAATTTCGTTGATATTGCTGGCCGTTTGGGATCCGTTCCGGCCGAGTCCGAACTCTTAAAAAGAATTATGCTAAAATCACGCTTTGACATATGAGTAAAGACTAAATTATTTCCCCTGGGAGGTGGCCCCGACTTAATAACTGATTTAATGCATCATCAGTCGCGCATCAACCCAGATAGATTATTTTAAAGTAGCAAGATGAAAAAAAAAAAACATTTTTGTTTGAAAGAGGATTTATAAGTGAATACATCTTTATAAGTCAAAAGTTCAAGAAACATAAACATTTTACTATTTGGAGGGGTATTTTATAGAAAACATAAAATCTTGCATTAATTTTCGAACAATCCAATAAAAAGGACGTGAAAAAATGTCAATAATGTTAAGGAAAACGCTGAGAAATAACACACCAGGCGGGGAGTGCTTGAATGAAAGAGTAGGAAATTCATAAATTTTACAAATTAATTTTGTCTAGCTTCGCCGTTGTCCTCGGTCCAGAAAATACTTTGTATTGCCGCAGTTGAGACCTAGCCGGCGATATTGCCCCCAGATGTTGCCCCCTCTTGATGTATCCTTCGATGACCTGCAGACAGTGACTCGACAGGAGCCGGATAAACGATCACAATTAAAGCCACACTCACCCGACTTAGTTATAATGAGCTCCGGATGACAGCCCTACATTTTTTTCTTTTATCGATCTCGTTCAGCGAACTGTTGTTGCCCCGGGGGGCAGGAGATAAGGTTCGATTCATCATCATCGCCGCTCCAGATCATCCGGGCCTTCTCCGAACCGGACCAGAGGACTCGGCAGTTCTGCCAACTGTAGGCTATTTATAGCGAGATAAAGGGAGTAGTATCTGCGCACCACCAGTTCTCCTCAGGAATATATTCTACTATCATCAATTAGAAGTTCCTAATAATATTTAAGATGAGAAATCTGGAATTATAAAAGAACAAAACCTAATAAAATATAAAGATATACCAAAAGAACAAGAAAAAAGTTCATAATATAGAAGTAGACTTGCACTTGAAAAGACCTATACCTCTACAACCTTCTTGGGTTCAGTACGTGGTAGATACTGTATTGTTTCTTTGAAAACAAAATATTTAAATTAAAATTTATAAATAAAAAAACGAAATTTTCATTTCTTTCTCCGTACTTACTTTTAATACTACCTAATCGTAGACCCCTCGTGATAGATTCATTTATCGCCTTCGATAATTGAAGAACCCGATTTATAAAATTTAAGTCTCTTCTTCGACAACGAAATTAATCAGGATAAAATTTATTCCCAGGAATACCCAGAAATAGTCGGTACAAATCTATTGTCTTTCATTTTAACAAAATTAGGTTTTTTTATTTAATCACTCATTAACTTCAATCATTTCTTCCAAGAATACAGGCTTGGGATATGGAACAGATACATGGATGATAATCGCTTCTTTAGGAAAAAAGCTACTTACTACAGAAATGGGCTATTGGAGGAGAGCTGCCAGGGTTTCGAGGCTAGAAAGAAGAATGCCGAAATTAGAGAGCGAACGCAAACTCTACAAAACGTCCTCCTAAATATAGAGAATAAAAGATTAGTACGGTATGGTAATCTAAAAATAATGAAGGAAGAACGATTGCCCAACTTAATTTTCAATTGGAGTGCTGAAGGGGTGAAACGGCGAGGAAGACTACGAAAAAGATTGGCTCTTACCTTCAATCCATGACTCTATTTCCAAGGTTCTTAATTATACCAAACCATCAACAAACAATATCCATCTTATAGCTATAGTCTTTCAAAAGAGTTCAAAACCTCTATCCAATCCCAGGGCACAAGATCTCGCCATTCCGACCTTCCCACAGAACCAATACACCCAAAGTAATGATCACTCAATCCTTTATCCACCATTCCGCCACACTTGAGAACTCACTCTCACTTGATATCCATCATGCGTCTTTCTTATCCAAATACAAATCCAAGCTTTTCCTACAGATGATCTCTAATCAGTAATAATTAATAGCTCATATCCATCAGAAGTGGTAGATGAATTACTTGTAAATATTCTTCACTTATAACGATATTTTTTTATATTGTTAGGTGCTTTTATTTACTTATTTTTTTCTCTCAGCTTAATTATTTTTATTTTAAACTTTTACGGTATTTTTTTATATATTTTTTCTTCTCTACCAGAACATATCTTTTAGTTTATATTTATTTTCGCATTATTATTTAAATATGTTATTATTTTAATAATGTAGCCCTTTGGCCAGATATATATTTATATATTTGTATATTTGTTACATTTAGTACACATCTGTTATTCTAAAGGGACGTAGTCCCAGAATAAATTTTTTTTTCTATTATATATATAAAAAAAAATAAAACATAAAAATAAAAAAATAAAAAAAATATATATATATATATATATATATATATATATATATACACACACATATAAGTATATATCATTGTTTTTTTAATAATTTCTTATAACCACAGTGTCGCAGACTGTGTTATTTTCGTATTCAATAAGTAAATAAAAATGTTTACATTTACTTGCGTCGAGCCCGGAAAAGTCTACACTTCTCTATTTTTGTCTTATTCTATTTTATTTTTTTCACGAAACTGGCTTTTAAGTCCACTTGAACATTACTATTTTTTTTCTCTCATTTTTGTATTGCTTTGTTCCCATTATTTTCTCATCATTTCTGCATGCCTTTGCTCCTTCCTTCCGCTCACGCAATACCCTTCCGTGTTTCTATATTTTCCACAAGAACCCTGACTTCTGTTAATTTTTTTCATATTGTTCTCTACCTTTACAGTCTTTGTCTGTTATTTTTTAATTTTTCTGCTTCCTCTATCGTTTGTTTTACCCTCCTACACTTTGTATAAACGGATTTAGTCAAATATTTTCTTGTTAAGTCTCCCATAGGCCAGTCTTACCATGTAGAAACTTAGTCTTCTGATTCATATTTCGGATTTCTGGTCTTTTATCACCCTATGTATTTCCTGGTTGGAACTATCACCTTCCTTTGTTTTCTTGGGCCCATAGACTCTCCTCAAGATCCTTCTTCTATTTTAAGTAATTATTCTACTTATGGGAGAGATGTTGTCTCAATAACGTACAAAATTACAGGTTTCATCACCATAAACTGTTCTATTTATTTTTACTGTAATATTTTTGCCTGACAAATTTGTATTTTATAATTATTAATATTAAACTATTTTTGCTCTAAAGGATTTGTTCTTCTTATTGTGAATATGTCCCGTTGCTAAGCTTCGTTTTTCCTAATTTGTGATTTTCTCTTTTATGCTCATTTTTTCCAAACCGTTGTTGCATATTGTTTCTCCTAGATATTTAAACTTCTTTGTTAGTTTTATTTTTCCGTATTTTGTCTCTATTATTCTTGCCGTTGTCTGTCTCTATTATTATTTTGTCTTATTTTTTTATTATTATAATCACCTATTTTTTCACGCCTTTTGCGGGTTCAAACCAGAGAAGGGAAGCAAGTGACTGTGTCTAGGAGAAATGCCCGTCGAGCTTCCTCAAGCGGAAGTTCTATACTCTCAGTGCCCTCCACTGTGGATTTAGGAACCAATCCATTCGTGGAAATTATAATAGGTGTTACCACCACGCATTCCATTCGGTAGAGCTCTTTTATTTTAGCAGCTAGTTCCTGATATTTGCAATGTTTCTCTCCCAAAGAAGAATTGTCATTAGGGATGACAATATCAATAATAGTTGCTTTTCTATCTCTCATCTTTACAAGGAGAATGCCTGGTTTATTATGAGGCACAGCGTGGTCTGTTAAAATGGATTCATCGCAAATAAAGCTTAAGGGGACCTTTTTGGAGAAGTATATTTGGGTGATATACAATTTAATCTTATTATCCAGTAGGGTGTACTTCACCGCCAGGGCTTGATGCTAAATTTTCACAAATCCCTTTGTCTTGGATAATATCTTGCCAGCCTTTAACCAATTAAATGTCAATGGAGCTTTCATTTAATTTGTCATAGAACCTCCCATTCAAAGCTTTGGTTTCCATTCGTTATTTTCATTTATATATTTATTATTATATAATGTCCTTCCACTAAAGTTTTTCAGATTTTTTAAAATAATTACTGGATATAAATTATTGATACTTATACTGGACAAAGTATAGATACCTATGTTCATTAATTAGGAGCACTAGATGTGTTGACAGGAGAATGGGAGCTTGATATCCATGAATGCTTCTCTTGTTTCTTCACTACTGCCTCTTATCTATAGTAACTCGCTACTATCAGATCGAACCAGGCATTTCCTATAAGCAGGCAGTTATCCAACCAACTGTAATATTATGAATATAAGTTGAATACATAGTCGGATTATTTTTAATTATTGACAATATCCAAGAGACTTGATCACAAAACATTAATCATTTAAAAATTTGATCATTTTCATTCGAGAAGAAAAACAAATTATTGAGATTAAACTTTGTTGGACACTGCCCAGGTGCATATATAACAAAAAAGAATAAATAAAACTGTGTGTGTGTGTATGACTTATATATATATATATATATATATATATATATATATATATATATATATATATATATATATAAAACTTATCTACTTTCAGGAACAAAACATAAAAAAAAAAAGAAAATTGAGGATGAAATGACTCGCACGATATCTGGATTAACACTGACAGTATTGCCATCTTGAACCTCTATATATGATATTTATACATTAACAGATATTACAATGGCCAGCTTGATCTTAGCGACTATGCGATCATCAGTCTTGTCTTAACTTAAACATATACATATATATAGTGTTATGGCCGCACAAAGGAAGGAGGAAGCAGGGGATTAGCGGCTTAAGTCCGTCAGCGGGAGACGTTAAAATAGGATTACGACCGTTCTAGATCGCCTCCTTTTGTCGGAAAAGGATTAAGAAGATTCCAGAATTGTCTGGCCCCTCCGTGTTCTAGAATGTTCGGCCTTGCCTATTTAAATACTTCCCTCACCTCGAGCCAGTCAGTCTTAGTCTGAGAGTAGACCAGGAGGCACTGTGATGATCTCGTAATAAGTGCGTGTCAGTGTAATAAGTGAGTGTCAGTGTGATAAACTAGTCAGTGTTGAACCGGCCAGTGTAATAAGTGTATCAGTGAACTGTGATAGTCTCGCGAGTGTAATAAACTGTTTCTGTTTGTTACTGTGTGTCAGTTTGTCATAATTGGAGAATCTTACGGTCGGTGGACTAGTGAACTGTAAGTGTTAATTAGTAGTTAATAATTGTAATAATAATTAGTAGTGTAATTTTATAATATTCATACAAACTATTGTAACTAGTTAAGCTATCTAGAATTAGTAATATCTTATATTGTTGTAATAATTAAATATGCCTAGGTTATAATAAATATTTAGAATATTGTTATTATAAATTTGTGTTAGTTTAATAATTTAAGTGTTAATAGTTCAATTGTATCCTTTTTATCATTTTGTTAATAAATATTAGTATCTTTAATTAAGGAATTGTTTATTTCATTTAAATACCCAGTAGCCCGTAACAATATATATATATATGCTTCTACTCTTAACTTATATTTTGAATATGCAGGTTGATATTTGGGATGCCAGAGTCTCATTTAGGATGAGTACTCAAATTATTATTTATATGCCTTAACCTTAAACGGGTTCCTTTCCAAAGGTCTGTTCTTGTGTTTACCAATTTTCTCATCAATTATACCTTCAATATATTATTTATAAATAAATAGTGTATCTGGGGTATGTAAGCACCAAAAGAATTACAATAAGGATCGTTTATTTATTCAGTTTTAAATAAGGTTAATGATTCAGATGTTGCTATACTAAAGGGGTTGCCATAAAATACGTTACAGGAAATAAATTAAACTTATCTGTGAACAGGGGTAGATTGGGTTAAAGGTTGGTCTTCGCTTTCGACATCTTCCCCGTCCGCTTCGTTCGCCCCCTCTCCTCCTTCCGCTTCCTTCCTTCTCGGGGTCCGTCTTCCGTCAGGCTGTCCTTGCTTCTCCGGTCTCGTCTTCTCCGTTCTCGTCTCAAGCGTGACTCCTTCCTTCTCAGTGTCTCTCTCCAGAATGCTTTTTCAGCTTAGTTTTGTTTGCTCCCCCTTTCCTTCTTCTCCACCATCTTGGACCATAAAAGCTCCATAAGGGGACCTAAAGGTCTGTTGTTTGTCCAAAACATATTCCCTTTCATGTTTATCGCCCGCATATATAGCATTATCCCTGGGGTTATCGGAAAAAGAAAAGATGTTGAACAAAGAGAGACTTCTTTTCTTTTCTAGATGTTAAAATGTTCTACTTTTTCAAATGTTATAGTTTTATGGCAATACCTTACATCTTTAAAATTATTTATTTATATAGAAATAATTTGTTTGAAGATTCTTACAAGTTTACATATTGCTATATATTTTACAATACTTTACTTACAGAGTGTTGTTACATACACCGGTAATGAACTAGAATTAATAATTGTACATGATAAAATGAGTTAAATATTCTTAAGTAATATTGTCACACTTGTTTTTACATTTGTGTCTAAGTTCTATTGTCATTATAAATCCTCAGCGCCCTATTTTCATTTTGTTCCAATACATTTATTGTATCATGTAGAGACAAAAACTCCTTAAAAGATTCTTTATATGTGGTACTATCATTGGAATCTGTATCCATGATCATTTCCAGGTTACTTCTAGGATTAGGATTATCCTCCTTGAGATCTTCTTCCAACGAATTATCTTCTAATTCACATTGGCCAATTTCACACCCCCCCCAACTTCACCATGGGCAACCTCTTCTCTTCTCTCTTCTCGCGGTTATTATTTATCAGTAATTCGCGTGAAAAGTTGCCCCTCCTATTACCGCACCTTCATTCTGACCTCGGTTGCCGCGCCACTTCCTCGGATCTTCCATACCTCCGGACCTTCTCTCAAGGTATTCCCACTTCTAACCACATGTCCTCTCGGAGACGGATTGCTTGGTTCAGGCCGTATAATCTCCGCTCCGGAATATTCTCCGCTAGAAGGCTCTTTTCTATGCTGCTCCCGAGAGTCCGCTTCCTGTTCCATTTTTGGTTACTTACTTCCATTCGTTCTGGTGGCTGGCCTCTTCTTTTTGACCGAGAAATGCGCCTCGGACAATCTCTTGTCATGTACCCCTGCCTGCCACACTCATAGCCCCTAGTGAGGTTACACTGCGCTGCCAGGTTGCCAGGTTGCCAGGTTGGTTGCACTCGTAACATCTTATTTCCTGCTTCTTTCGGCGGTAGTCGGGTTCCCTTCTAGATCTTATCTCGAAAAATTGTCTTCACTACTGCGACTTGGCGGGCTTCAGTAGTTCTTCCTCGGTTTCTTGACCTCTGTCCACTGTTCCTCAGAATTTTCGAAACGGGATTGCTTTCGTTCCTGTGCATCGATAAGTTCATGTGTATAGTTAAGGAAATTTTTATCCCGCGAAAGTGAACTAGGACTGTCGACCTAGTGGTTCAATTAAACCTTTAGAATCCCCCTTATGAATTCCATACTTTGGGCTCCTCCAGCCAGGCCATATGTCTCAACTGACTTCTCAACGAGTTTATTGTGTAATACCAATAATTTTTCAGCGAATTCGCCTTCAGACTGGCCTGGTTATCTACGTTCTTTGATTAAACAGAAGGCCTCTTCCTCCGGAGTCGACCGACCTCCGCCGTAAAACTTCTTTGATCTTATCTTCCGCGTGTCCCAGGTAAGCGATGTGTCTCCTTGTATTGCATTCAGGACCTTCCTTGAGATGCGACCCACCAAATACGCCTCCAATAGCACTACATCTGACTCTAACAGTCTCCCATTCTCTTGTCGGGATTGTATGAGCCCCACTATCTGATCTCCCCCTTTCAAAAAATAGTCCTAGTCTCCAAAATCAGTCAAGGGCTTGAGTTGGCCCATAACTTCATGAATGAAGGCAGAGTTTTGGGTTCTAACCTTCAGTGCTCATCTGCATCGTTTCAGGCGCCATTTTCAACTGAGACTCGAGTTTTGCCATTTCAACGGCCGCTTGAGTCAACTGATGTTTAAAATTGGCGAGTTCTTCTGAATCAGTCATTCTTACAAAAGAAATTGGCCAACTCTTTTTAAAACAAAAAATAATAGTAATTAATTTAGGAATTACTTACGTAACGGCACAAATAATTATTTGGTTTCGGCACCAGTTGTAATTTGACTGAATTTGCTGTTATTACAGGTAGTTTTCAGTCAGAAGTATATTAAAATCAATAGTACAACACAATTTTATTTTAGAACAACTACTTTTACAGATCGGAAAAACATATGATATTTTACTTTACAAAGTAATGAAGGTTATACGTTTGCTAACATTGCGAGTCTATACACTGACCACTTATATATATATATATATATATATATATATATATATATATATATATAACTTATATACTTCCAGAAACAAAACATAAAAAAAAAGGAAAAGAAGGTTGAAATGACTCGCACGATAACTGGTTTAACACTGATGGCAATACACATCTTGAACTTCTATATATAATGTTTACATATTAACAGCTGTAACAATGGCCAGCTTGATCTTAGCGACCATGTGATCATCGGTCTTGTCTTAACTCCCCCCTGCCAGTTTACGAACACCCTCGTAAACTCAAAACAAAATAAAAATTGCAGAGAGAGAGAACACAACAACAAAAATAAATTACAAATTAATTTAATCTTATTCTACTTACATAAAAATGAAAACAAAAGACCTTACTACTAGCTAAATCTACCTAAATATCATTCGTAATTAACAATAATATGTCTTTAAAAAAAAAGTTACTTAACAAAAACTATACACAAGAAAAATGAAAACATACTGTTCCACTGCACCTGTACACTAAGCTCCAACGGTGCGAAATAAACCACACGGTTATGGGCTGGATTCCTGAGCTGGAATCTTGAGCTGTTCAATATGAACTGTCCAAGGTTTTCTAGGCTCAGCTATACTCTGAACAGTGACTAAGTTATGCTCTATAATAGCAATCACTCTGAATGGCCCCTCGTAACGCAAAACCTCCTTTGCACGGTTCGACACAATTTTCTTTTAGACGATGGTACCTATTCTGATCTTAACCGTAATATCTTTCACTCCCAGGTTTTCCCTTGCGACTCTCTTGCGCTTTTCCGCGACCATCCTTCCGTGTGCTTTTCCCCATATGCTCTCGAGCTTTATTCTATTGGCGATCAATCGTCCTGCCATGCGCTCGTCCACGACCGTACCGCCCCCATCTCTCCGTCGTGCATGTAGACCAAAAAGGGTCTCGAAAGGGGAAAATCCAGTAGCCATGTGGATGGAGTGGTTATATGCCGCTATGGCCCGGGGCATTGCCTCATCTGCTTCCAATCCCTTGTCCGCGTGAAATACTCTTAGATGTTCCCCAAGAGTATTGTGAAGCCTTTCGATTCCCACCCTGCTTTTGGGATGCCCCGGCGTATTCCAATGCCAGGCGACACCTAAATCTTTCATTTCTTTCCTAAGCTGCGCATTGTCAAATTCCCTACCCCCGTCTGAGGAAATCTTATCAGGCACTCCATAGAACTGGAACCACGTTTGGGGGGCTCTACTGACCGCTGCCGCTGATTTCTCCTTCACCGGATGGGCCATGGCTATCTTGCTGAAGGTGTCCACCACTGTCACCCATTTGAATCCCCGCCACGTAAAAGTGTCGATCTGGAGCTCGGCTAAAGGTACCGTAGGTGTATATGTCTCTATTTGTATCCCTACTGGGGGGTGACGAACATACTTCGTTGTATTACAAATGTGACATTCGCTTATTAAATTTTCGATAGATTTTCGCATTCCTACCCAATAATATTTTCGTTTCAACGCCTCCATCGTTTCATTAATCCCTCGGTGCTTCGTCTTTCCCTGGTGATATGCAAGTGTCAACTCCTTTTGTTGATAGGGATCCCGAATCGTATCGACCATAACGCAGCATCGGACAAATGATCTATCTAAGCCTATTTCCTCAGCCTTCCACAAGTTTCGGATCTTTTCCCAGATCGTTGCGTTTCCGACGTAGAGGTAGTGGTTCGTGCCTGCTCTGGATGCGTCCTTCAGCACCCGGCTCATTTGTTCTTCTTTGATTCCTGGTTGGGACCAAATAGTGCCGATATCATGTTTTTCATATTTAGACTTCTCTATTTTCAGAAGTCCCGTGGTCTTCGTCTTCCTTATAATCTGACGAGGCTTGTTGTTAATGCCGGCGTCTGTTAACTCCTCCATCTCTGTTGGTCTCTCGTCCCCCGATTGAGGCCCCGTCGTCTTGTTGATCTGCACCGCCTTCTCCTTCTTCGTCCGGTGTCCAATCACGTTCGAACGTTTGGATATCTCTGGAATGTTCCCCTGTACTCGACTCGATAGCGTTAATTTGAAGAGCTCGCGATAGCCAATCCGCTACAATATTTTCCCTTCCAGGCTTGTATACTACCTCCATGTTATATTGACTGAGCTGCTCTTTCCAGCGGGTTACTCGTGCTGACTACTCCTTCAATTTCCCGACCCATAGCAACGGCCTATAGTCCGTGTTGACTACAAACTTTCGCCCGAACACATACGGTCGGAAATGCTCTATCGCCCACACGATCCCAAGCAACTCCCTTTCTAGTGCGCTGTAACGTGGTTCCGTATCCGTTAATCGTCTGCTGGCGTATGCTACGGGACGCTCACCACCATTACCTTCCTGGGATAATACCGCACCTAAGGCGTACTCACTCGCATCTGTGGTAATGTGAAATTTCAGTGTAAAATCAGGAAAGGCGAGGATTGGTTCTTCCTGCAGTTTCCTCAGGCATGTACGAATGTTATTTTCAATTTCAGGGATGATCACAATGCTCCGTCCTTTCTTCATCATATTATTGAGTGGCACAAGATACTCCGCCATTTCCGGCACAAATCGGCGATAACATCGGTCGGAATCGCCATTTGTCTTATTGCCTCAACCTTCCGCATATCTGGTCGCACTCCCTCCTGGGATATGGTATACCCCAAATAATTGAGCTGACTCTGACCCATAACCGATTTCTCTCCGGATAATTTTAACCAGAACTGGCGCAACCTTGTAAACACCTTACGAAGATCTTCAACATGACGTCCTTCTGATTTGCTAAACACGAGTAAATCATCCATGTATACTTGGCAAAACGATTCGTGCAGTCCACGCAAAAACTCATCCATGAGTTTTTGGAAGGTGATCGGCGCGTTTTTCAGACCGAAGGACATCCGTGTAAATTCGAAATGACCCCGCTCAAAGGTGAAGGCTGTCTTATGCTGGTCACGTGGGTGCATCCGAATTTGATGGTATCCTGCCTTCAGATCAAGGGTGCTAAAAATTGTCGGCTCCCCAAGTCGGTCTAATATGTCGTCGAACCTCGGAATGGTATAGTGTTCGTCTAAAGTGCTCTCATTAAGCTTCCGGAAATCCACTACGACCCGGTACTTCTCGCCGTCCGCAATATTTTTCCTTACGGCCCATAGGAAGCTATAGTACGGTGACGTACTGTCCACAATGATCCCTTGCATTTTAAGATTGTGTAACTCTTCCCGTATGTGTTGCCGTAGTGCTTGCGGGTACCGACGTTCTTTAACATATGTCACGCGGTCTTGTTTTAACGGGATTTCGTGTACCGTCTGCCCTGTAACACTGAGGATTTCCCCTTCATTATAAAATATATCCCCGAATTCCTTCTTGATGGCGTGTCGCCAATCTTATCTTTGGTTAATCGCCCCGATCATTCAATGGCTGTTCTTCAGTACCCTTAAGCCTTTATACACCATTTTCCCTATTTTCACTATCCACTTCCCGTTTTTAAACCTTATCCTGGCTCCCATTCGCCCCATTAAATCGCATCCTATTATACCCACATACTCTCGAGGCATATTTTCCACCACATGAACGGTCATGCGTCCCTCGGAACCCCATCTCCCAAGTTTAATCACGGCCTCCCCTTCTACTTTACAGGGACCACTCAGAGTGACTAACCTACAATCACATACCTGTAACCTTTCTCCTGTACACAGGGCCTTCACCATTCTCCGAGAAATCACAGTGCTTGAACTTCCTGAATCCACTAGACACTCCACTCCTCTCTCGACTCGTATGATAGGCAACGCACCATAGGCCCCTTCGATGTTATTGATCACTGTGCGGTTGCCTCTCTGCTGACACTCTGCTCATTCTTCCCTCTTCGTCCTCCTATCTCGGCTGCTCGACTTCCCCTCAATCCTCTTGAAACTTCTTACTACGTCTCCCCTGGCTCCTGGTTCACTCTCCTCTCCTTCTGTTTCCGACACTGCTGATGAAATAGTTGATTCGGATGGTCGCCTCTTTTTCCACATCCTCTGTGCATTAACTTCCATGGGCTCCCCTCTGTCCACCTCTCTCCGTCTTATATATGGGCACTGCCGTGCAAAATGCCCTTCCGTTCCGCATTCATAGCACCTGGAGTGGGGGCATTCAGCCACCAGGTGTCCCACTTTGCCACACCCGTGACATGTCCTTTCCTCCCTACGCCAGTCTTCCGGTGCCTGTCTCTTTTCCCGGAGTTGCGGTCTCTCTCTCCTATTGAAATCTACTTCTCTCCTACTTCCGATTTCCGGTCTTGACCTAGTCCTGCCTATTTGCGTTCTTCTAAAAGGAACCCTGCTCCATCCTGATTCGTTCTCGTCGCGTTCTTATTCCTCCCGAGCACTCGAATCTACCATTTCTTGGGCATGTTCCAAGAAAGACTTATCTCGAGGTGCGCAATCCTTCTTTCCTGTGCCTCTTGCCAACTGAACTTTAAGGACCGTGGTCATGAAAATCATCCATGCTTCCACTGCGCCCGTATCCATGACTTCTCGCAGTTTCTCATTAATCCTATTTAATTTTGCGATTAGACTTGCCGCATATTGCCCGTTAGACTGGTTAGGTCTCTTAATTTCCCTAAACATTTGCAGCATGTCTTTTTCGGGCGTCTATCGCCCCCCTCCGTATGCTTTTTTCAATCTTTCTTTTATAACTGTCCACGAGGTATCCTCATCTGCCTGTATTAGGCATAACTGGAGCATGTCTTCTTCTGGGGCCCATCGCCCCCCTCCATAAGCCTTCTTCAGCCTTTCCTTGATGACTGGCCACGCAGTATCTTCGTCGGCTTGAATCAGGTTCAGAACGCTCCTCCTTACTCGACGCGCCAGGGCAACCCGTAATCTCTGCGCATCTGCCTCTTCCAATCGATCTGCTGCTACCTGGGACTGAATACTGGCCATGATACCATCTCCGCCCTTAATAAAGTGGCTAAGTTCACCCACGTCACCATTGAACCTTTCCAGGTCCGATATCTCCCTCCTGATATATTGTGAATTGGCCTTTTTTATTTTCATCCTCTCTAGCTCATTTGTTTCTTGTGCGATCCTATTCGCTTCTTGAGCTGCTAAGTCTGCTCTCGCCATTGCTAGTGTGGTAGATGGATATGGAGGAAACTCTGGATTCACCTGTTCTGGCTGCTGCGGCTCTAAGGTTAACGTTGCCGGTCTGAGAATGCTTTGTCCTTGTTGATCATTCATATTGAACTTGTTTTCCCGGTTTCTTGAGAAGCAAGTAACAAAACAACAGGAAGAACACAAAAAAAAATTTAAATACTTCACAAAACAAAAAAAATTATCCTTGTGATTTCAAATAATTTTCCCGGGTTTCGGCACCACTTAAGTACTTTGGCTCGCGAAACATAAAAAAAAAAAGAGTAAATTGGGAAAGAAACTACACACTAGCAAGCTGGTAAAACACTGACTTTATTTATCAAGTAATCCTTCTTATATAGTATCTGGGAGTTGTTTACACTCTTAGTAGGATTAAGCTCCACTATTACCTGGGCCTGACCCTTAACTTATATATATATATATATATATATATATATATATATATATATATATATATATGTATATATGTATGTATATTCTATTGGTGGTGTTTATTTATTTTTCAAAAGAATAAAATTAAATGCAATAAATTGGCTTGGCAACAAATACAAGACACGTGTTAATTAATGTCTCCTTCATTGCGAGAGGTGATAATTACAACTTGGAATGTAAATAAATTAGAAACAATGTTTTTATTTTAAGTACGTACACCTGCTAAATAAACGTGTAGTATATCGGCGTTAGTTGTTGTTTATTGTGAATGTAAGTGTTTAAACAGTGGCCTTATACAAGGATATCTTGAACATTTCCTTCATGCGTTCCCTTCGGAATAAATTTATGTTAACACCAAGATGCTATGAGGAAGTTAAAGGAAAAGATAAATAGTGTTAACCAAACAGTCAAGTAAATGTTGGGAAGCTTGATACAGTACAGTCTCTACCATGTACTGAACCCCAGACCCGTTTACGGGTTGTAGTGGTACAGGAAAAAAAGAGGAAATAAATTCCCATGCAACTTACTGAAGTAGATATTCCTCCAAAAAAAATAATTAATAAATTTATAACACTACAACTCATGAAGTGTCTTGGTTTCAATAAGCGATAAGAACTATATTGTTTCTAAACCAAATGTTGTACAGGGAATGACACTAAAGTCAGTCTGGCCAGGGACACCAACCAGTGTACATCGCTCTCTTTAATGCTTTCACGTTATTAGTGCAGTGTCATTAATTCAGTTTTCAATCATTAATATCAGGATAACCATACTATATATTTACATATATATAACATATATACGTGTATAAATTTCTACAGGCGGTAAAGTGTAGTGAAGGAATATTGGAAATTATTGCGGTTCCACGTATAAACAGCTCGAGCCACAACACTAGGCTATCTCTTAAGCCCAACAGGATTAAAACCAGGTGCCGTAACAACAACTCTTCCGTAAGTTACTAGCTATTTATTTATTTAGGCACAATGGCCGTTTGCTCCAAGTGCAATAACATCATTGCGCGTGACGATAAAAATAATGTATGTTGCTCAAAATGCAATTTAATTTTCCATGGGCGGTGCTGCAGTCTCAGCGATAAGGAGATAGAGGGCCTAAAATTGTCAAAAACACAATGGCTGTGCGCTAAGTGTGAGCAGGCCAATAAAAACTCAGATGCCGGGGAAAAACAAATTTCCGGTAAATCAATACAACCCTCACTCATGGAAATATTATCAGCAATAAAACATTCTGATCATAATGTCCAGGGGGAGATAAAGAAGATCAAGGTTGAAATGAATGAGAGACTTACTTCGATCGAAAAACACCTAGAGGGACAAAATAAATATATCGAGGAGATCTTAGCGGAAAATAAAGCGCTCAAGGCACGAGTGGGGAATTTGGAGGCACGCTTGAACAAAAGTGAACAGGGCCTATTATCTAAGTGCCTTGAGATACGTGGGATCCCCATACGAGCCGGAGAGACTCCTTCTGGTCTAGTCGCAAGCATCGGAGCAGCCCTGGGATTAAAACTAAATATCGAGGACCTGGACACGGTGCAGCGCCGTAGGGCGAAGAATGACGACCCCCGACCCCCACCAATCATCGCACGCTTCACACGACAATCAGTGAGGGACGACCTAATACAAAAAAGAAAAGTTAAGCGAGATTTCTCCACCCGAGATATAGGTTGGCAGGAAAACGACTGCCACCGCATTTATTTAAGTGAGGAAATGACAGGAACTAATAGGCACCTCTACTGGCTTGCACGTCAGAAGAGGGCGGCGGGGAAAATAAAATATGTCTGGTTCTCTGGGGGTAGAGTGCGGTGTAGAAAAGAAGATGGACACCGAGTGGTCTACATCGATCAAGCTCAAGACCTGGATATTTTCGAATGACTAGTGAAGACCGGTATGCCTTCATGCCTCACGGATAACCATGACTCTCACAACGGCGCTCACGGGTTCATCTTGAATCACCCCCACAAACTCAAACGTTCTATAAAAATTTTATTTTTTCCAATGTATTATATTGCGAAATTGACTTTTTTTCCTCACATAAAACTAATTTTCATTCTTTATTTTATCTTATATCTTTTTTTGTTGTCTGTTGTTTAACTTATTTTTTTATCTATGTATCATTTTTCCTTTCGCTATTCTTTAATTTCAATATCCCTTCATTAGCATCAAGATCTATAGCGGATTTTAATAATAACTCGCCTCGGATAATCTTCTCTCCGCATTTTCAATCTCTTCAATTAGCTCTGCCAATAAAACTCACTCCCCATAGCTTCCTCTCCTCAAATACTGAGAGCTTCTCTTCTGCTTCCCCACCATGTCTAATGTCCTAACCTCCTGTCACATTAACTCCCAATCCTTGCCCGCTCACTTTGACGAATTTCAGCAATATTTTACCCAAAATTTTTTCCACACCATTGGAATCTCAGAAACTTGGCTAAAACCCTATATCCCGTCCTCCACTGTTTCCTTACCTGACTATTCCTTCCTCCGCCACGACCGAGTTGACCGGACTGGAGGAGGTGTAGGTCTTTACGTCCATAATTCCCTAAAATCACGCATCCTGTTTTCCTCACCAGTGTCCAATTTCCCTCACATAGAATTCCTTGGTGTCGAGATTTCATGCAAACCCAATCCTCTCCTATACGTTGTAGTGTATCGCCCTCCTTTGGTCCCTTTTGATCCTATCTTTGAGTCGATCCTTTATAACCATGTTCCTCTCTACGACCACATAATAATCTCCGGTGACTTTAATACCAATCTTCTGGTCCAATCAAATGACAAAATATATCTTGAAAACCTTTTTTACTCTCTGCATCTCTCCATTGTCTCTTTCTCTCCTACCCATCACACACTCCGATCTGACTCCTGGTTGGACCTGTTCATCATTGACTCATCCCAGAGACTCCTTTCTTCCTCACAATTACCTGTCCCTTTTTTGTCCTCTCACGATTTAATCCAAATCTCATATAATATTCATACCCCAGAAATCCTACCGAAAACTATAACATTTCGCAATCTAGACGGACTCACTTCTGAAAATATATCTCCTTCCCTCGAAACCCTGAATTGGAACCAAATTTATTCCTGTACCACCGTCGATTCAATGGTCGACATACTTACTGCCAATCTTAAAAGCATCCTGGATACCCACGCTCCTCTCAAATCCATAACCTTCCGCCACCCTCCTGCTCCTTGGATGTGTCAAAAAATTAAAGACCTGCAAAGGAAACGTGATGCTGCTCGTAGACGCTTTAGACGCACTAGGCTTACCGATGACTACCAAGCGTTCAGGGCTCTTCGCAATTTGACACAATCTACAATCAGACAAACAAAATCCAAATACTTCCACGAAGCCCTTTCCACTGCTCCCGATCCTAAATCTAAATGGCAACTCCTACGAAAGCTCGCCCTTTGCAATCCAACATCCTCCAGAGCCTTCCCCGCTTCTCCTGACGAAATGAACTCATATTTTTTGTCTGCCTCAATTAACACATCAAAATCCTCCTCCTCCGTCTTTTCATCAACGCCATCTTTCAACCCCGACAATTTCTATTTCTCAGACATATCACCTACAGACATTATTTCCTCCGTTCTTAAATCCCGCTCCAGTTCTACCGGATTAGATGAGATACCCGTCAAACTACTCAAATTATGCCTCATTGATATCCTACCTGTCCTACTTTTCATTTATAACTTCTCACTACAAAAAGCAGTATTCCCGACTTCCTGGAAAAAATCCCTAGTCCATCCTATAAATAAAACCCCAACCCCATTATCTCCCAAGGACTACCGGCCAATCTCCATACTTTCCAACCTTTCCAAACCTCTCGAAAGAATAGTCCAGTCTCAAATATCAAATTTTCTCGAACAGTCCAAACTCCTCGTTCCGCTTCAATCAGGCTTTCGCCCTGGTTTTTCCACTCAATCTGCCCTTACCAAAATCACCAATGACATATATAAAGCCATGGACAACAAACAAATAACTGTGCTAATCCTCCTAGACTTTTCTAAAGCTTTCGATTCCTTGGACCATTCTATCCTTTTCTCCAAACTAAAGTCATTGTCTTTTTCCTACAGTTCTATTCTATGGTTCCAATCCTTCCTCTCTGATAGGTCCCAAGCGGTCTCTATGCCCAACCAACCCCTTTCCTGTTTCCGTACTCTATCCTCAGGTGTGGCTCAGGGCTCAAGCATCTCTCCTCTCCTTTTCAACTGTTACATCAATGATCTTCCTAAATCTGTTCACCACTGTTCCTACCATCTATATGCTGACGACTTCCAAATCTATTTATCCTTTCCTCCATCCGGGCTTTCATATGCGTTCGCCAGTATTCAGCAAGACCTAGATAGAATCAGTACCTGGGCAAAGCTGAACAAACTGGAACTGAACGCAACGAAAACCCAGGCCATCGTTCTAGGTTCCAACTCTCTCCTTGCAACTATCCCCACCCTTCCAACATTAATCCTAAACGACCACCCCATCAGTTTCAGCTCCTCCGTTAAAAACCTAGGCATTACCATCGACCAAAACCTTTCCTGGAAACCACATGTCACCCAAATATCCCGACGAATAATTAGTTCCCTAAAATTATTCCATCGTTCTCGGCATCTCCTTACACAACCTACTCGGAAGCTGCTCGTATCATCCCTCATCTTCCCCCACTTCGACTACTGTAGTGTGGTATACGGGGGCCTCTCGAAAATGCTTGAGAGCCGCTTAAAAAGAATAATGAACTGCGCTTTAAGATTTGTCCTTGGTACTCCGAGGCGATCCCGGGTGTCACATCACTATGATAAGTTAAAGTGGCTCTTCCCTCCCATCCGTAGACAATATTTCCTTAGCGTTTTTCTATACCAATCCATCAACTCGCAACACCCTTCATATATCTATAGTCTCCTCCCATTCAAATCCTCTGTCCAGCTGCACAAAACAAGATCTCGCCTTTCCGATTTCTACATTCCTTCCCACAGAACTAAGGCATTCGAGCGCTCCTTCCTCGCCCGCTCCACCACTGTGTGGAATTCAATCCCTCCTTTCATTCGCCATTCCTCTTCACTAGCTTCATTTAAATCCCTGCTTTTCCATCATCTCTTGGCATCTCAAAAAGTCGCTCTCCAAGCAGATCAAAGGTATGCTTGAATATATCAGTATTGTAAACTCGATCCCGCTACCCTTGTTTTGTTTATTTTTCCTACATCAACGATGATACCGACTTTTTAAATATATTATCGCATACTATGCCAATCAATTATTTTAGTTAGTAATTTCGTCATCAACTACTGTATTAATATTATTAATCATTATTTTGTTAATATAAATATATTTATTTTTTACAATTAGTTAAAAAGCAGTCAAGTTCGTTGTATTTTACTTATTTTTTTTTTCTTATCTATTTCTATTTTTACAATGTTTTTGTTCAAACTTGATTATTTCATGATTTGTGTTATTATGTAGCCTTCTGGCCAGATGAATGTTATGTTTTTTTTAATTTGTCCATTATTGTTATTCTAAAGGGACTTGGTCCCAGAATAAAGTTTATTTTCTATTCTATTCTATTCTAAATAGTAAGGCTTTTCCTACTAATTGAGAGTGCTCAGATTTCAGACGCTGGATAAGCCACAGAAGGGTCCTACATCTTACTGGGTTGTAAACTACGAACAAACGAAACATAGCAAGTTTCAAGAGCTAAAAATAGTGTGTAGTGGATTTTCCTAATAAATTAGTCCAATCCCACTTAAAGATTTTATCAAATAATATTTAAATAGTTTATTAAAAGTTCACACTACAACTAGTGAGTGAAAATTAAAAGGAATGTTTTTTGGGCACCACCAATGTCTTTAAATACAATCATTGATATATAGCCATCTGGCCAATAAAGTAAGCAGACCGTTTAAAATATAGGTTTCATAAAATTAATATTTTAAGTATAAAGTTGAATCATAATAAGCCAAACAAAAACAGATACAAGATACTACTTGAGGCAGCCCGATATTCTACTTGTGGTCACGGTATATTTTTATTTCTAAGAATAACAAATGGGAAATAGTTCAAGAAATTTAAAAAAAAAGGAGCTCTAAATAAAGCCAAAAAAAAAGAATAGAAAATAGAGAAAAATGAAAGAAATATCTTACGGGAAAACAGCTGAAGATGGATACAAAATTTACCTGAGTTCAATTCAAGGACCGACCGAGGTAAAACAATAAATAGAAGTAGAATTGAAGGTGCGAAGGAGAACCTACCTTTATATTCAGTAGAAGAAAGAGAATGATGCAATGGCTAAAAGGTCTGGGAAGAAGCTAAACGAGAAGAATGAACAACTTGAGGAAGGAACTGTGAACGGTTGTTGTAGTCCATAAATGACCATTATTGAATAATAATAGAGAGAAATGCTTTATTTTCAGCAGTACAGTCCTATTATATTGGATTACCTTAATATACAGCATACTGATCAATCCATATCGGACATAATGTACATTACAATTTGATTGTTTTTGCATACTTAAAAACTACAGTACAATTCTTAATTTTTTCTACTCTCTTTTCCTTTTTTTTTCTTTTTTTTTTTACAGACAAGAAAATATAGAAAATACAAACTAGATAAACTAAGCACATATACATTACCATACAATTTATGAAGATAAATAAATTTAAAAAAAATATATCAGCGTGTGGGGTATCAGCTACTATACACATGATGGTGAATTATCCCCAGGGAGTCAAGAATAATATTCTCGGCGAGCACTGCCACATCCCTGCCATTGACACCCAGGTCATTGAGGATGCTCCATGTTCTTTTCGGAATCGTTCCGCGAGACCCATACCAGAGGCCTCTCACGGTGAACTCTCTCTCTCTCCGAAGGTCTCGCAGAATTTCTCCTTTAGGAAAGGGATGCATTTGTCATATATTTCCTTCTTTTCCCTTTCTACTTCACCCGCCTGGTCAAGGTCATTATTTTCAAATCTCACCTTCGGATTTAACACCCATGCTATCTTTCCGGTCTTCGGAAATGCGACAATATCCGCATATCTTCTGGATCCCTCAGTGTCGATACAATAGACCTCGTCAAAGCAGGCGAAGTCTTTTTCCTTTAGGAGCCTCATTAATTCGTGTTTGACCCTATGGTGTCGGCGTGTTATGAGGAGGGAGTTGTTGGGGCATTTTCCCAGCACATGGGCTGGTGTTTCTGACTCTCTGCCGCATTTGCGACAGAGGGACTCAACTTCTCTCGCCTGTCCACCGTCTCCTGGGACTCCACGCAGAGATGTTCAGTTTTAGGGCGTTGGTCCACTCCGATCACGAAAGTACCTGTTTCTCGCATATAAACCTGTTGGCTTTCGGTGTCTCCTTGAAATGACGGACTCCAACGCCCTGCCATCTACAATTAGCCCATTCTTCGAAAGAATTCTCACGCAGCGACTGTCGTAGAGCTCTCACGCTTCGGAAGCCCTGGTTAACTCCCAGCCTTTCTAGACATTGAGTTTTTTTTTTCTCTTTTTTTTTTTTTCCTGTGTTCCCCCTGCCCGCCATTTCTGCCATACGGGGTGCAGCTGTGGTGGGTAATGGTGTTGGGTTACGCTAACCCACCACTGCTCTTATTTCCGTTTAATTGGCCTCCTGGCCGGTCTGCATCCGTCCGGTCCAGTCCTCTCGGTCCGCCGCATCCGTCCGGTCCTCCGCATCCATCTACTCCGGGGGGCCCTCCTCATCTGGCTCCCCGTCCGGCTCCTCATCTGCCTCCTCATCTGGTGGCTCGCCGAGGGGCCGGGTCCTGCCAAGGTTGAAATGCGCAGGCCCGACCACGTCCTTCCACCCATAGACGAACTCCCTGAAGAAGGGATAGTTCTCTTCTTCCATCATCCGGGGGAAGTCGTCCTCGGCGAGGGTGTACATCCCAGTTTTTTGCCGACAACCTGGAGCGGTGTCTGTCCATCGCGGTGCAGGAAACGATCACGTGTTCTGTTGTCTCGGGGACTCCAAAGGCGGGGCAGAGGGGGTCGACCACTATCTTATGCTCAAAGAGCTTCCCCCGGAACCCGCCAAGGCCTGTCAGCATCTGCGATACCCTGTAGTCCGGGTGGACCCATGTTGCAGACAATATCGACTGGACGGTGGGGAAAAACTTCCTCAAAGTAGAGCCCTTCTGGCTTACCACCCACCGTCCATTCCACTCTCCTATGGTATCCTCCCTCACCATCTTCTTCCATCTATTGGGGGTCCCGCAGACTCTCTCTCGGAGTTCCTCCGGGAGCGCCGTCAGCCCCTGCCTCTTCACCTCGTATATCAACCTATCCTCCTTGAAGATGAGGTCCAGGGGCATCGCTCCCGCCAGCACCTGCACCGCCTCGTGCGACACCGTTCTGTACGACTTGGTGACTCTCAGCAAGGCCAATCTCTGGATCGTCGCCAGTCTCCTCTTCTGTAGCTGCGTGAGGTTTCGGCTCCACGCCAGGGATGCATACCTCAGGATACCCAGGACCACGCCTTTATAAATGGTCATCGTTGCCGGGTACCTGAGGCCCCAGAATGCACCCCCTATTCTTGATAATCCATTGAGTGACAGGGTCACCCTATCTTTCAAGTATCCCAGGTGAGGAGTGGCATCGAAGTTCCTTCTGAACTTCACCCCCAAATACTTCACCTCCTCGCCCAGTCTCACTCTTTCTCCTCCTATATCCATTATGATAGGGTGAGCCCTGTCAGTGGAGCCTCTGAGGAGTATGGCCTTGGTCTTGGCGGCGGCCATACTCAGTTTTCTCCTCACACACCATTCTGCCACGAGACTGGCGCATCTCTCCGCTTCCGTCTTCAGCCTGGCCCTGCTGTTCTCGGCCACGATGCCTGCCAGGTCGTCGACGTAAGCCGTGGCAAGGAACCCTTCTCCTTCTAGCTCTCCCAGCAACTGATCGAACACCAACTTCCACAGGGCTGGCCCATGGACATCCTCTCTTGATCTTCTCCTCGACCTCATAGTAGTTCCCTCTGATCTTCACGCTCCTGTCGCTGAGGTAACTACTTACGAGGGAGTACAAGTTGCTGGGGGGTCGAGCTCCTACAACCGCTGAAGTACGCAGGGCCACCACACACTATCGAAGGCGGAGGATATGTCGAACAGTACAAGCATGACATACTTCTCCGCCCTCTCTTCAACATCCTTGCGCACTCTCAGCAGTGCATCCCTCGTTCCCTTGCCACGGGTCGAGCCGAACTGCCGTGGGTGGCTTGCTGCAATGAGGACCGGTCTCAGGCTATTAACCATCAGGCTCTCCAGGACCTTACTGACGACTGGGAGGAGGCATATCGGCCTATACGCCTTAGGATCCTTCTTATCCTTAACTCCTCCTTTGTAGATGAGTCTCAAATCCGCGATCCTCCACCTACTCGGGAAGCGCCCCTGGTCCAGACACTCGTTTAAGATGTCCAGAAGGTCGTCCTCAATGAGGGAGGCGCTTTTCCTCAGGATCGCGGCATCTATTCCATCGAATCCTGGGGCTCTGCCGATCCTCTGGATCCACGGCAAGGCAAAGGTCCCATAAGTCCCATGGCGGACAATAATCGGTACCCGGAGGGCACACCGTGGTGCGTCTCACCATCCTATCTTCGTCGGTATCCTGGGACGGGTCGTCCCTGGGGTACGTGTAATCCACGTACATCTTAGCCGTCTCCTCCAGGGTGGTTGCCTGGGCATCTCCCACTCTGAGAGCCGCCACCATGGTGAGCGGCTTCACCTTGCACAGTGCCACCCTGTACGGGATACCCCAGGGATTCTTCTCCGTCTCCTTGACGATGAATTCGTCCCAAGATTCCTTCTTCCGGTGACGCCCTCCGTTTCGGTATGCCTTGTACCTCCGTTTGGACTCGTCTCGGAGTGCAGGCCTCCTCTCCTCATCCCTGCACTCCTGGTACCTAGCCCTGTAATAATCCTTCTTGAGGAGCTTCAGGGCAGGCGTCCACCATGGGACCGGACGCGCTCTCGCTCTGCGGCGCTGGAGGGTCATACTGGCCGCGTCTGTGATGGCGCCCGTCAGCTCCCCTACTCTGCGGTCTATCGCTCTCTCTCCTTCTATCGGCGCCATCTCTTCCCATTTCCTATCTACAAGTATTCCCTCCAGTTCACTGGAGAAGGCTCCCCAGGGGAGCTTCGGGTCACGAAGCCCTTCTCGACCGGAAGGACTTCACCTTCCTCCTCTACCACACTGATGACCAAGGCGATGACCCGGTTGTCGGAGCTCGTGTCAGACCATAGGGTCCAGTCTGCAATGCGCCTCGCCATGGTGGCCGTGGCGAGTGGCACGTCAATCCAGCTCTGGCCCCTAGCTCCAACGAACGTGGGACCAGAGGGCTCATTAACCACTATGAGTTGACACCTCGCCACGGTCTCATCCACCACTCTTCCTCTGGCGTCTGTGCGAACCGAACCCCAGGCCGTGCTCCACGAATTGGTGTAAGAGCAGACCACCACACTCCTATAGCGTTGTGCGATGGCCTCCACAGCGGCAACACTCTCCTCTATCCTTTGCCTCGGCGGCATGTATGACGAGACGTGGGCGAAGGATATCCTCTCCCATCTGACATAACACGCCGCCTGATCCGCCGTGGTGAATTGGCTCAGCTCCATGACGTCGAGGTTGGGGTTAACTATCACAATAGCCGCCCTGGGCCTCCTCTCTCCACTGCCCATCGCGACTACCCTCGACGCGACACCAAATCCGGCGACCACGTTTCCCTGACACCACGGCTCCTGTATAGCCATGATGTCAGTCTTCCTTGCGAGAGCTCTCAGCTCGTCCGCGACCACTCGCCTTCGGTCCATGTTGACCTGCAGAATCCGTAGCCTACACATATTTCGTCCTTTTCACCTGTCCGGCCATCATCTCCAGGTGCTGCGGGCACACCCTGCTGCCCGCGCAGTGTCAGAGCTCTTCCCCCTGCCTGCCTTTGGCCTTGCAGTTGGAGCATGTTGGTGCCTGTTTGCTCCTCTTTGCCGGGCAATCCTTCACCTTATGCCCGGTCTCTCCACACCACATGCACGCTATCCCGGTCGCTTGGCATGTCTTCGCCGGGTGGCCATATTGCATGCATTTCAGGCAGAGCAGGGATTCGAGGTTATCCTTGATGGCCAGACACCACCATCCTCCACTCAAATCCGCCTCCGTCAGGTTCATCAGGGCGAGCCTCATCGAGTGGTGGACCTCGATGGTCCACTTCTTGGTCAGCCAGCCTCTCGCGGGACTGGAAAAGCAGGGTCTTAACCATTCCCTCCTGACGGACGCTTCCTCCGGCCGTACGATGGCTACTTTGCTCCAGATGAACCTCTGGAGCACTTCTTCGTCCCAGTGGTTGGGGACGCCTCTAACTTCCAGGCGGGGTCTTCTCGCCATTGCCATCTTGGCTTCGAGCCCCTTCCCTTTTAGGGCGTCCCAACTCACCAACTTTTGGACCTGATCAGGCCCTCCGGTCTTGACCAGGACGGCGCCAGCCTTCGTCACTCTAACCACGCTAACGCTGGCGCCGACTTACCTGAGCTCCTCCTGGGTCGGGAGTTGCTCCAGGATCCTACCAGCCTCCCATCCGTCTACCTTCCCCTTCAGGGTGATGTAGGTGGAGACCTCCTCTGGTCTTCTCGACCCGGTACAGACACTGGCCAAGACTCCGGCGAAGGTTCTTGGCTTCTTCTTCTCTTTCTCCTCTTTGTGGGAGGTAGGTTTCCCCATTTTCTTCTTCTTCTTGCTTCTCACCTCCTCCCAGGGTGAGGGCTCCACCTCACTCATATCCTCCATATTCCTCCCCCGGCATATCTCAGTCATGCTCCACCTCTGGGGCATTTCAGCCAGTGGGAGGCCGTCGTATTTACTCTTTTCCTTCTTGGGCGGGGGCACCCCGCACGTTCCGGCCACCGCCACAGGGTCCCTCGGGGCCTTCTCCTTCTTCTTCGCTTCTTCTATAGAGCGTACCTTGGCGGCCCCCGACGGTCCAGGAACCTGCTGCCTGCGTGTCCTCTCCTCTCTCTGGGGCTTAGGCAGCCCACTTGCCACCATCGGCCCCAGGTACTCCGCAACCTTCTGAGCTACCAATTGGTGCAGCTCCTCGTTGTGCATTACCTCTCTCGCTACGTGCTTTACCACCTGGGGGATCAGTCTCCGCTCCGCCTCCATCCTGAGGACTATATCGCACAACTTCCCAACATGGTTGTTGATATAGTTCCTTTTCTCCTTCGAGATGGAGTTCCGGAACCTCTCGAGGTATTCGACTATTCCTCTTTGAATGCCCCGCGCTTGATCCCCCGGGCTACCATCGGTGTATACGTGGGGGGGGTACTCCCTCTCCTACCAATCTTTCTCTTCTTATTTTGGGGGCTAGCCTTGCTGTCCCCTGCCGATTCTTTAAGCTCGTCAGTCTCACTCTTAGTAGTCTATTTCGGCGTTCTCCTGGAAGAATCAAGGAGCTTTTCCAAGAACGAGGAGAGGGTGGGCCCTCCTGGCTTCGCTGCCCGCTCTTTAGAGCTGCCTTCTCCTTCCTGCGCAGCTCCTACTGACATAACCGTTGGCGCGTGCGCTCCGTCCTTATCAAGCTCACACTCCTCCATCCTTTCCTCTTCCTCGCTTGTGGTTTCGTCTTCACTCGAAATCACTTCCTTAGAGGAACTCATTTTAATTTTTTATTAATTTACGTGATATCACGTAATTTAAATTTAAAAAATTTTGTCTTTGTTTTATTTAACAACTATAATTATATTAATTAATTAATAATTACGAATCAAATGATTCTCCTGTCCTATTGGGAGTCCCGACTCGCAACTAGTGTCCCTCGGGTCTCAACCAATCATTTTCACTGTCGCCAGCGCACTTCACAGGGAGCTATGTAAAAATACGTCTTACCTGACCGCCGGCTGGGTGAAGACTGAGCGCTCACTGTCTCTGCAGAAGTGGGGATAATCCTCGGGAGCCAATGCAGCGTGCGTCCGTTCCCGTCGACTGCCGGAGCGCAACCCCCCTAGACATTGAGCTGCTTCCGTTTCATAATGAAATGTAGACTGGAACAGGGCACATTAGACAGTCGCTGGGCAATTGACCAATTCTGAAGTGGAGCCTCCCATTGACAGCGGATCAGTCCCAGGCCTCGGTACCTCCTTGGTGCGTACATCATGGCCGTAGGGGTGTTCGCAGGTAGCCCGATGATGGCCTTGATACTTCTGCGGATATTTACATAAATGCCCTCTAACACCGCAGGACGTATCTTTGTTAGGGGCGCGGTTTGGAGAGGATAGGTAAGTCCTGGGAACAGGTACTGATTGACAATGTTGATCTTTTATTCCGGTTTGAGTAGACAAGAGCTCACTAATTTGTCTAAATTATCAGTTAATTTAGTCACCGCCTCCTCATCAAATACAAGCTCTCCCGAGAATGTGCATCCTAAATATTTTATTCGCTCTTCAGCCTTACATGTATGGATGACATCTCCATTCTCTAGGGAGAGTGTAGTGGTCCGCAGCTCTCCTTTTTCAATCAAGATACCCACACTCTTGCTTGGGTTGACAGCCAAACCAATCGCCGCAAGCATCCGTTGGACGCCGTTGATGATTCTTTCTGCAGCACCCTTGTTACGTGTCGAAACCACCTGGTCGTCCGCAAATCCGGTGAGGACCACAGATTCTTGGTCACCCGTAAGTTTGTAACCAAACATCTTGGACATATCTTCGTCACACAGGTCGCGGTATAAGTAAATTCTTTACGTTAAAGGAAAGAAAATTTATCTTCAATTTTTTTTTTTTAACATTTTCATAAAGAGAGATTTTGACATTTTTCCTTATAAATGAACATTCAGATGATACGGATGGAAAAAGGATAGGTGAAAGATTTATAAATTTTTAGAGGGCGATGCGAAACCATGCCGCTCTGAAGGATGAACAACGTGTTAAGGTATCCGAAAATAAAGTGAGAAGAATTTAGGAGATTATACAATGGAGAATTGCAGAGCATGTACTTGGATAATATTATTCAAGTAATAGCGTAGTGAAGATTAAGATGGGCTTGCAAAGTTGTTCGGGTCGGTAACGAAAGAATTTCTAAAAAGTTAATAAGCGGTATAACGACTGGGGAGCGTCTGAGGGGGAGACCGAAAGATAGGTGGGTGGATTACGTTGAGAGTGGTCTGGTGGATTTGGGTTCGGTTAGTGGCCCGTGGATGGAACTTTGTATCCAGAGATTGGTGGTATCGGCAACGAGGCTTCAGATTAGCTGGGTGGGTGATTAATTTTGTTCTTCTTTTTTTAAAAATTGTATACTCTCTTCGTATCATTCATACATTTTCTGAAAACTTCTGAATTTAAGTACGTATATATACGTACGTGCTCATGTTATTAGGAATACCTATATGAACCAGTTCACTTAAGGTTTTTTCCCTCAGAGGAGCCGACAGATTCCTTGTGAAGGCGGTAACAACCTCGCATAGCTGGCATGTCGAGATATTTACGACGCAGGTCCCAGCTAGCAACGCCTACGATCTGCCTCCGTTACTGGAGTACTGTAGGATAATGCGATGCAGAGACCTGCTCCACTATGCTTCCTACGCGTCTTCCACTTTCTTGCACATTTACATTTCCTCTCTTTCGTGGTAAACAGGGATTTTTTTTTTTACTTCCTGTCTTGATTAGATCGCTTCATTAGGGAATGAATAAAATTATTATGATATTTAAAGGACTACATAAAATAATTGACTTGAATATTATGAGTAAAATTAAATTGTCTAGATATTTTTAAAAAAGTACTACTTCAGTTTTTGTTCCTTAGAGATAATCAGTAACCTGCTTTTGAATGCTTACAGAATATAATTACACATTTCAATTACCTAGCCAACGTTTTTGAAAGGTGAAACTCATTTTAGTATGACTGGATACCATTCTGGATGTACTGCCGATGACAGACTTAATTTAAAGATACATGATAGATTCTTGTATAGTATTCGGTACTTGAAGAACCCGATTTATAAAATTTAAATTTAAATTTTAAAATTTAAAATTTTAAAAAAATTATATTTTTCTCTTCTTCGACAACAAAATTAATCGGAATAAAATTTATTCCAAGGGAACAAATCTATTATCTTTCATTTAAAAAAAATTAGGTTTTTTTATTTAATCACTCATTTACGTCAAATATTTCTTCCGACTATACAGATTTGGAATATGGAGCAGATAAATGGAGGATAAATGCTTTTTTAGTAAAAAAAACTACTTGCTACCGAGATGCTGCTGAGGAGGAAAGCTGCCAGGATATCGAGACTAGAAAGATGGACTTATTCCGAAAAACTCTACAAAACGTTCTCCTAAATCTACAGAAATGAAGATTAGTATGGTATCATGGCAAAAAGATGAAAGAAGAAAGATTGCTAAAGGGAGGAAACGGCAAGGAAGAACATAAAAAAGATAGGCTCTTCCCTTGTATTCGTAGACTCTATTTCCTCGGTTTTTTTCTTATACCACACCATCAATTCACTACATCCATCTTATATCTATAGTATCCTACAATTCAAATCCTCTATCCAATACTAGGGCATAAGATCTTACCTTTCCGACCTTTATATCCGTTCCCACATATATAAACATTATAAACATTTGAGCGTTCCTTTCTCGCCCATTCTACCTCTCTTTGGAACCTACACCCATCCGATATCTGTCATGCGGCTTCTTTGCGTCCGCAAAACATTCAAATCCAAGCTTTTCCTACATCTCCTAAATTCCCAAGCAGATGCTCTCTAGTCTTAAAAATTAATAGCTATATTCAACATAATTGATTGATGAATTCCTGTAAATATGGTATTTACCCTGCAATATCAACGCAATCTACACGACATAAAGTGTTAATCGTCCTCATTCCTTTAATATAAATATACAGTTGACTACAATTCGAAATCCTATATTTTTTTTAAAGGAAGTCTTTAACAGCCAACTACTTTTGGACAGCGTAATTGTATATAGCTCTAGATAAAGTAAAGGATACTGCTATCTGAGTTCTATTAATAGCGATCATCTCAACACGAATTGGCCTGGCAGTTTTGAAAGAGGCAATTTGGCAAGAGATGGAGGTTCCATTTGGATGACAGGTTACCTTGATGGGGTCTAATTAACCTGGCTGGACCTGTTCTGAGGCCTCAGTACCGGAAGATAGGAAGGGGAGACGATTCGCCGACTGAACGGCTTTGGATAACGGAGCTCTTGGGTCGACTTCACGCTCTCTCGCGAAATAATGATAGCTGTTATAGTTAAGGAGTTTGTCACCCTAACTGTGGTAACGGCAGGATCAGACTAATCAACTAGAACTATTTCAATTAGTGCCTCTATCTTGATAACTATTCGATCTTTGATATATAAAATAGAAATATAGAATAGTATAAAAAGTAATTTTATGAAGGGAACAGGTCCCATTAGAATATCATGTATGTACCAAAAAAAAAACAGCAACCGAATAGCCAAAAGGCTATTAAAAAAAAATCAGTAGACGAAAGTTGGTAAAAAGCGATTATTAATATCGGCATTGTGCACTTAAGATCGCTAAGCCATTTTCTTTATTATTTTACTAATGAAAAAATAAACTAAATTTCGTTAAATAATAATAATAATAACAGCTTTTATTGATGCATCCTTTACAGAACAAAAAAGCCTCTCCCTTGGGAGGAATGAGTCTGTTTAACAAAAATTAACAAAATTTACTTTTCTTCAATGAATATAGTATTTACATTACAGTATTTAAAACATTAAACGTAATATTATTATAAAAAGTAAGAAAATGTTTGCCAATAATTAAATAAAATGTTTTGTCCATTTGTTTATTGCAAGTTCTTTATAACCTTGGTCCCTATGTCCCTGTCCCTTGCCACAGTAGCCCAACAGTCTCCTAGTCTTTGCACCATCTCATCTCGCCATCTTGTAAATGGTCTTCCTTTCCTTCTCTTGTGGTCTCTTGGTATCCATTCTGTTGCAATTATCGACCATCTTTTCGTATTGAGTCTGGCAACATGTCCGGCCCACCGTTTCAGTTGCTGTGCTTCTTTTATTAGGCTTTTAACATTTATCCTAGCCTGTACGTTTCTGTTGCTGATGTGGTCTTTTCTTCTGATACCCACCATACTTTTAGAAAATTGTATTTGCGTCCTCTCTATTTCTCTAAATTTCAATACCAACCAATAAAAAAGAAACCTGAACTAGTAAAACCCATTAAGGGTCTAGATTCAGTACACGGTAGTGATTGTACCGTTTCTAGGACAACGGTTGTGCCTGTCCCAGGATTACACTCAACCTCTAGGTTTTTCCTCTAATTTAGCTCACTTTATAGAAGCTGGGTGAGCCCCAGGAAGATAACATTTCCCAAGGATCCATTATCCATTCTTCTGAGCCGTATTTGAATCCGGTTTCCTCAGCAACTGAGCGCTCTATAACTGAGCTCATGACTGATTAAATATTTTTTTCTGTGACAACCATATTTGAACCAGGAACCTACACTGTAAGAACTCAATATCCTACACATTGAGCTATTCGGCTGCCCCCCATTTTCACTTATAATGTTGAAATAATAATTTACTAAATAAACAATTATCCTACTCAACTAGTTAAAATCCCTTAAATTTAACATTAAGCAATAGCAACTATTTTCTATGAGCAGTATTTATATTTTCAACCTCATTAAAAAGTATTCTACTAATTAAAAGGCCCATGTCGTGAGTTTCGTGAGCAACGGCTGTGAAGGAGAAGATTTTTCCAAGATCACGCTCAATCGCTTAGTTTCCCCCAATCAATGGTACCCATTTTACAGAACTCGGAACCTTCATCACAGCACTCTACATTGAGCTACCCGGTTTTTATTTTTTTTATTGAAATTTAAATTTTTATTCTTGAATCCTCGAGACCTTACCTTTGCCTGTACCACTACAACCCTTGAACTGGTTGTACAACCATATACAGTAATGTACATGGACAATGTTTATGCAGGGAGGTGATTTGTCCTACCTACATCACGCTCAACCGCCAGATTTTTCCCATTTATTTTGGGTACCTACATTACAGAGGCTGGGTGAGCCCCGGGAGGGTCCTAGATCCCATATGATCTATCTCCGGCTGCAAAGAGGCTAAATAAAAGTCTTGCCAGCAGCGGGATTTGAACCAAGATTTTTGGAATGGCAATTCAGTGTTCTATCACTGTGCCACTCTACTCCCTCCTCGAGGCCTTACTTTTATCTAAACTAATAAGTAAATATGTCCGGAGTACGAGAGATCTTTAAATATGCACCCATTTCAACTTATATATGATTCTAACAAACATAAATATACAGAATCACTCTAGAAACCACATTGGACCGTATAGGACTTCTTCAGTACCTTGTAGAACTGATGCCTGTTTCATGAGACTAATTTCATTACATTTACTTAGAGCAATCTCCGATCACGAAGCTCAGTAATGAGACAGTATGGTTAGGGTTACGGGGATTGAGAATCCACAGTAATTTAAGAAGTTAGCTTCGGAAACAGTAGGGATATCAATTAGTAACAGTAGTCGCTTAATGACCGTATTCGATTGTACAATCTCAAGCTCTATCACGACTGGTTTCACCAATAGCGGGCAATCTTCCAGTGGATCTCCTCGTCGAGATAGTCTTCATTTAAGTTCCCTGTGTTTTATTCTGTAAAAAAACCTTCTTATACAGGTCTTAAAAAGCATTGGTAAAAAAGGGATCTTTAAAGCAATAAATATATGCCAATACTCAGGAAGTTAAATATCAAACATTGACCTTTTCACATGTTTCGTTTGTTAAGCAGTCAAACAGTGCATTATGTTCCCGAAACTTCAGCCTCAGAACAGGACAGGGCTAAAACTGAGGTAAAAAAATAGGCAAAGAGTCGGGTTAAATAAAATTCCTTTACAAAACTAAAGAAAAATAGGAAGAAATTAATTTTTGAAATTATCCCGCTTTTGAACATCAACACCATATATCTTTATTATAGGATCATAATTATGAAAATGTTAGGCATGACTGGTATCTACTATGTTACTAAATATTGCAGATGTTAATATCATGGTGGAAGAAAGTATATTGCTTTCGAAACATGGATGGGACTGTACTATTTCTAATGTTTACTATGATCAATATTTTTATGTTTAAGTTTTGTTTTTTGTATGATGTATTTTCAATTTAGTGTTTAGTTTTATGTATATATACTCAAAAGACAATTTTAAGAAAATGCTGATGAAAAGGATAGAGCAAAGGCTTACTACTACACTAAGGATTACCAAACATTGAAAAAAATAAAGATATAACTTAGTGGGTTTTATCAGTAGAAACATATCACACTAAGTACTTTAATCATGTGACAAGTTACGAAGCCATATAGCCCCCCCCCTCCTCTGACAGCGCTGAAGAAGACCAGCAACTTGGGTCGAAACGTTGGCTTTTCAATAAACAGTCTTCCTACTTAAGAGGATTTTTTTTACCAACACCCGGACCATTCTCTTCCTCAGAAGTACTTTAGTCTATTCAATGGGGTTTTCTCAAAATAATGTTATTTAGTGTTTTTCACTTGTAACCCCACGATATATAAACATATTTAGTTTCAGAAACATTTGATCTGAAATAGAGCCCGAAAAATATATTTTGATAGAAACAGAAGAGAAGGAAATATATATATTTCCAGCTGACAGATGATACACCCTCATGCAGTGAATTTATCAGCTAAACAATCAGCCTGCCAAATCCCAAGATGATGCTTCTACGGGATTTCATCTTCGCCGGCCAAATATAGAACTTCAATCATCCCTTCTTCTATTCCACGTCTTGAATACAAATAGCAGAAATAAAACAAGTTCAAGACATCAATCTTCAAGCTGAGAGTCTTATTCCAACTTAGATTTACAACTTTATCTTGCCTCTTAATGAAAGGTCTCTGGCATTAGGCTCAGGTATATGATGTTTAGGAGATAATAGCTCTCACCCTTGAGTGATGGGCAAACGAAACGCTTAAACTCAAAGTAAAAAATAAAGCAAAAATATTTTTCGTTTTTCGCACAGTGATTTCGCAGGCAAATTATATAGTATTAAGAGGCATTGTTAATGTGTTAATACAGTACATTATACTGGTAATACAGGTTCTAGAATATATTATTTCAGTTGAAATATGTTTAGCGGGGAATTTTTAGAATGTAATATTCTGAAATTTGATTTCGCCACCTCAGTAGGAACATATATCTATATATTTATGTTTAATTTTCAAGGAATTTCGACTTGGTTCGTTAAAATACATTTCATTATCTTAATACATTGCTGATTTATTTGTAATGAAAAATATTGGGTTGTTTCATAAGAAATAGAAGGAAAGGTTATTTGGTAAAACAACTTTATGAAATAATAACGTTTTTATTCCAAATATTTAACCTCATTTTCTCAACGCATTATCAAATCTTCAATTACAGAACTTAATAAGAAATCGAGGTTTTGCGATGTAATAATGCCTGAAAATGGATTTTTTTAATAGAAAATTTTCAAAAATTTAACTCTGAGGGAAGTTGTACAAATTTCTTAACAGAAGGAAATCTGCTGGGTTTAACTCTTGAGAATAAGCTGGGTATGGGAGGACTTCGTAACACACATCGTATAGTTTCTTCACTATATGTCGTGAAGTATGAGATCTGCCGTTGTCTTGTAAAATTACATGAACTTAGGGGTGAATAAGAAGATTAAGGATAATGTCTATAATATACCAAGAAAGACTCCTAAGGAAGATAATGGAGAGACGTCCGGACGGTAGAAGTGAAAGAGGTAGACCCGGGTCGGAAGAAGTCGATGCTGACCTGCAGCTTCTGGTCGTGAAAAGAGAGAACAGAGCGGGATAGGATCGCTCTGAGTGGATAATAATTGTTGATGAGGCCAGGATCCTTCATAAGCCATAGCGCCGCCAGGGATAGATATCGCTCTTTCAAAAGAAACGACATAGCTCACATACGTTGGCATTTTTGAGTTATGCCTTCTGTAGCCATTGTATTGGTTGAAGCTTTTTAATTCAGTAACGACTTGTCCGATTTTAAATTTCCAACATTTTTTTTTAGTTTAGCCATACTTTGAGTTGTACCATGTTTGACCTTGAAGTTTTATGGCAACAATGACATAAGTTAAAATAAAAAATACATGCTTTTAAAAATGTTCTAATAATTATTAAAACAATTTGAATACCATTATTACTATGGGAATACTTTGCTTAACCAATACCTAAATTTTTAATTTTTAACTCACATAGAACTTTCTAATACCTCTATTGAATACTAAGTTTTAAGTTATGATAACGTTTCTTTTGAAAACGCTTTATTTTTTAGAATTTTTTTATTTGAGTAAAATTATTTTTTATATTTTATTTTTATTCTTTTCGTTACACTTTTTTAATATTTATTTATTTTAGCATTATTATTACTTTTTTAATTAAAATTATTTAATTACGGTTAGTATAATTTCTAGTTGTTTTATTTTTATAACATAAAACTTGGTAGATACTGTACAGTTTCTAAGCCACCGGTTGAGGAAGAAGGTGAGCTGGATAAAATTAAACTCAACCCCTACTAACGAAACAATCCATGAAGGGTCTTGGGCATTGTTTATAGTAGGGACTGTATTGTTCTTAAGTCAACGATTGTGCAAATAGATGATCTACCAGGGTTCAACCCGATTAAGCCCACTTCATAAAGGCTGGGTGAACACTAAAGGAGTCTGGAGATCTTTGACTCTTAACAAATTAAATAATATTAAATAATATATCTGCAACAGCCGATATTTACCTGGGAACTTCAGAACAGCAACTCGGAGCTCTACTCATTGAACTATCAAATCCCTCTTGGGTAATACGTAATGGAAATATTTGGGTATGAGGCAAAACTTAAATTATTTTCACGTTGACGAAGTTTTTTTTCACAGACTAATACTGTAGCAATTCTTGTAATAAAGGAAATTAAAAAAGATCTAGTAAAAAAGACATAATAAAAATAGAATATTATTATAAATATTCAGCCCGATGTAAGAACCAGGTGCGTGCTAATCGGTTAATGCGATTCACTCTAAAAAGAGATAAACATTGAGGCAAGTCTCCAAACCGGTCTCTGGTAATTTACAAATTGGATACGGAAGGCTACGGGCCAACGTTTTCTGTTAGCAACACTTCATTATAAATCATCCGAGCGGATATTTTTTTGATAAATATTTTGTGTTCATATCGATCGATCAAAAATAATTAAAACTTTTCAACCAAAGTTGATTAAGCAAATCATAATATAGACACTGTTTGAAAAAGTTTAAAACATGTTTTGGCCTTTGAACATTAGAGAGGAGTTTTAAGAATAAGAAGAAACAAGAAAAATTGTGTTAAGTAATTAGAATAAGGACTGAAAGTTCGTATCATTTATATACAATAACCTAATTTTTTGTATATTATAGGTAATGTCCTCGAAAACGTGGAGATCTTAGAATACAAGATGGAATACCTCCAGAATTTTTGTTAAGTCAATAACATTGAAGAATGGTGGTAAATAAGATCAGAAATGGCGTTTTTTAAATTTTTTTTTCATAACCCCTTTGCTCAATTATTTGTTTGGAATGGATATTTATCAGGATAATTTTGGTAATATCGACAGATATGATTGATGACATCTCTTTTACTTCACTAGGTTCATTTTAAGAGAGGGATGAGGATGGGGGGTTTCAAGGATTTTTTATGAATGAAAGGAAGCCCTACTCTAAAGATAAAACCGACGTTAAGTTTGGTGAAATCAATTAATATGAGGAAATAAGTTTGAATGTGACGAGAAGTTTAATTGCATAGGGTTTTGAAATTTCAAATAAGATCGTTCAATCGATCGACAATGCTAATCGTTCGATGCTACAGTCTTTAATTTTGTTTATCCAGGTATAATAGTGTAGGGATAATTAACGAGTACCTGACACCGCACTCACTTTGAACAACTATTTTACGTCCACTCCAAAAGTCGGTATTACCAAATTTAGTCCCTTTAAACTTTCTATGGAAACCTGCCGGTCTGTGAACCGTAAATCCTGTAACCCCCAAAAATTTATTGTGTATATTGTTGAAACGAAAAATGTATTTAGTGACAATGTGTACTCAAAATGAACTGCATTAGAATGATTAAGAGTGTGATAGTGAGAACCACGAGACTAGGATTCGTTAATGAGAATTAGCTTATTTTATTGTATTGATGATTGGTAAGTGCTTCCTCCGGTTCAAGGATTTCGGAATGGAAAACGTCGCAAAATATAAGTTTTGAAACGCATATTTTATTTTAAATATGTAATCTTTACTGCCTCTAACTAATTTACCAAAAAGGTGTATGAATATGTTAACTAATGTACGTATGTATATAACTGAAGCGCTCCTACGTAGCCTGAAGATATTGGTTACGACTTTTAATTCTGTTTACGACATTGGTGCAAGGTATCCTGCTCCAAAATGTGGCCAAAGTGCATGTTTCGTTGGTCTATAAAATGAGTTTAACTAATGTAAATCCATATTAGGGAACAAGAATTCCAGGTGTTCGATGAGTACCGGGCCAAGATGGCCACGAAATAGGCCATCCGTGGTACTACTAGAGCTCCAAGGAAATTTATACAAGAAGTAGTGAATTCACTCTGGAGAGAGCCAAGGAAAGGATAGTTGTACAAGACATTCGACCTCGATACATAGCGTGAAGATCTAATCGCCACAGACAGTCCCTGATGCTTATCGGAAAAGTCAGGATTCGCATTATACTTATATATTTAATTTATTATGAATGATGAAAACAATTTTTAAAAAATAAACTGAATTATAAGGAGAAGTATGAAGAGCTTGCTGTGCTTATGGTCTTTGGTTCCATTCCAGCTATGTCTGGTAATTTGTTTAATGAGTTAACAGCCATGGAAGAATCATGTGGGATCCGCAGACCCTCTTGAGGCTCACCCTGCCTCTATGAATTGGGGAAAATCTGGCGATAGAGCGTTTATCTATGCTGACAAATCACTTTCCTGCACAACTGTTTTCCCGAAAAAAGTAGTCATTAAAAATCCCCTCCCCCAGATATATTATCAGACATACTATGTTACTTCATTGTTTCAAACGATACCTAATGTTAATAATAATATTTTTCTTAACATAAAGAAATAGGAGTTCAGGATCAAAACTAATAATCCCAAAATTTTAAAAATTCTAATTTTTCACTTGGTTAGCCAAGCATTCTTGTCTATCGATCACGACACTATGTCTAGAAATGAGTCCTAAAATCGAAAGAAGGAATAAGCTCTATTTTTAAACCGATGCTTTCTATTTTTCCCACTTAAATTAGCAGTGAAATATTTTTTTTAACGGCTTAAAGAATTCAGGAACACTAACTGTGATTTTATTAATGCTCTCAATCGTATTTCTTCTGTCATTTCGATTAGCGATGAAGCTATTTTTATCCAAATTCAGTTAATAAATACTTGTTAATACACAGATCGTACATTGATGACACCTAGAGCTCTTCACTTCACTACAGTCCTGTTAAAATTCGGAATTTTCCTCAACCAACAAGACCAGAACATTCTTAGAAAGCTGAAGTAAATCAGTTGGAAGAGCTAAGTTAAAATAACTGTATTCCTGACAATATAGCGACACCTCAGTCGGTAGCTTGTTTACTGTCAGGCGAGGATTACTTGCAGAGCACCTCTATCGCACGAGTTTATCAGAAAATCCGACGTGTCCCCATTATATTAATAGGCAAGTGGCTGGATATCTTGACACTTGCTGTCTTCCGATTTGGAAAATCAGGAAGGCATTATAATGGACTATATTGGGCTACAGAATCAAATATCTGTAATGACCTAACGGTTAATAGATTAATAAACAAAAACACAGCTCACACATGAGATGAGTTCTACTCAATAAATATTATGCTTAATATACATCAATAAATAATAAATAACTACGGTCTCCTCTCAAACGCTTCCCAATCAGTACAGCGTCTATGAACATCTTAGATTATGCTTAACATAATTAATAAAAAAATAATTAAACCTGTACTACTACAACCCGTGAACGGGTTTATTTTGGGTACCCTATTTTTATGGCTCCCTTCCGAAGACAATATTTCCTCTGTTCATTCTTATACCAATCCATTTACTCTCCACACCCTTCATATATCTACATTCTCCTAGAGCTCAAATCCTCAGTTCAACACCATAAAACGAGATCCCGCCTTTCCGATCTCTATTTACGTTCCCACAGAACTAAAGCATTCGGACGTTCCTTTCTGTCTTTCGCCCGCTCCACTACAGTGTGGAACTCAATCTCTCAAATATCCATAGTCCCTCACTATCGTCATTTAAAACATTGCTTTTCCAACATCTCCTAGCTTCCCAAAAAGATGCTCTCTAAGCAGGTTAGTCATTTTCTTGGAATGTAATTTACAGAATAATTCATTGTATTATTTAGTTGATTTAATTTTGTTTTTTAAGAAGATGTACATCACGTAAAGAAACTATTGCATGCTAGCTCATGCATTTAACAAATGTTATGGGTTTATCTATTCTTTTTAATTGCTTAATATCTTGTCAAGATTTGTACTGCTTATTTACTTATTATTATTATTTTTAGTTTTAATATTTCTTTTTAAATTGTTTTCTGTCACTTTTACACGCTTTCTTTGTAACATTTACCCAGATAAATATTATGTTTCTTTCTCTGTTCATATTTGTTATTCTAAAGGGACTTAGTCCCAGAATAAAGATACTTTTTCTATTCTATTCTCTTCTATCCTATAATGAGTACCCATAATTGAGGGCTGGTGGTTGTGCGTGATCAGAGCCAAATCACCTCCTTGCACAACAGTTTGCTTAGAAAAGGTACAGTCACACAGAAACGCTAAACCCTTCATGTTTTGTAGTGGCACATTTTTTAAATTTTTATATTAGGTGCAATTTTTACCATCGTTTTTACAGATATACCTTTGGGAAGTGAAAGTTTACATCTCAATAACATAATTGTGATAACAACATAAACATGTTTGAAAAGAAGAAACCTGTAGATAAAATATTGAATTATTTCAAAACGTCCATATATATTTGTGGCGGAATGCGGCGCCATAAAATATTTGCAGTATCTGATTATATTCAGCGGTACGTCCTCGGAATAAAGAACTTTGGAACGGTCTGGTTTGATAAAATCAATAAAAATATGAGAGAAACTTTTCTTTCTTTTTTTTTATGAAAAATACTTTTAATTGGGATAACGGTTTAGGTCGGTTCCTTTGTCGTAATATACAATCAAAACAATATTTAGTGACCGTAGGTACACTATTACGGCTTAGTATTGCGAAAAAAATGGATAGTCTGGTATTTTAAATCGCCCTGGATATTGTAAAATATTACTATCCAGCAAAAATGTAGATATATAAAATAATATTAACAATTAATGTAATGAAAAAAACCTACTTATGACTTAGACGTACTCATGAAACCTCTCTCGTGTAATCTCTTCTTATCACTCTTCCCATTTGAGTTATTTGTGTATACGTTATTAAACTGTTTTCAGTATTTTTTTTGTTACTATTTTGTTTTTGTTAATTTTTTAATTACCTATTTAAATTTCTTCATTGCTTATGAAATTTAATTTTGTAAAATTACTTTTGTTAATGGCTTTTTAAATTGAATAGAATAACACTTGGGAGACAGCTGTCTTAAAAAGAAGCATTTGTGAAATATTACAAGAAGTTCGGAATGATACCCAAGACAAAATTGCGTAAATAGATTTTGTAATCAAATAGATTTTGTCAAGAATATAAATGGAGATTTTGTCGTCGAAAGTGTATGGAAATATTTATATAAGAAGAGGAACGTGGCTAGAGGCGTCTACAATTATCATGCTGTTATTAAATTTTGGATAGTTCCAATTTCCATTATTATGAAGCTCTTGCTCTTCCAGGTCATGGTAAAGTTGTATTGACCTCATCCGAGCTAGCGCGACCATTAAGATATCACGTACTCTAAATATATTGAAGCATATTAATACTGATGTAAAACGATGGAGCAGCTCCTGTCATAGCATCTGAAGAGAGTAATTGGTAATTAAGTGGTCGTGGACGACTAAGAGTAGGACATTCAAGGCTTATCATGGTCACCTGATTACTGAAGAACGCCCGCCAACATGCGAGAAGTGCAACGAGAGCTTGTCAATAGCCCATATCTTCGAAGGCTGTGCCTTTTACAAAAGAGCGATGGATAAAATGGATCCAGATCGGAAAAAGATTTTACCCTCCTTATGGTAGGATTGCGTGGAGTACTGTTTTACGGGTTGCTTCCTTAAGCAAATATGACTCATTCTAAGTTCTACTGCATGCAACTAACGAAATTGGAACAAGCATTGTGACAGAAATGTCCAGTTAGTCAACGCAAAGCTGTTGCATTTTCGTGCAAAGCATTTTAGAGTAAAGCCTTCAGTCGCAATTGTATTAGTTGAAGCTTTTTAATTCAGGAACGACTTATCACATATTCAGTTTCCCACATGTTTTTGTTAAAATAATGTTATATTTTGAGTTATGTCATGTTTGTACTTGAAGCTTATTATAGGAATGATGATAACAGCTAAAATCAAAAATGTTTTAAACTTATTAAAATTTTCTAATCGTTAATAAAAAAATAAATAAATATGATCAATAAAATACGATTGCTTTGCTTTACTAATATTTTTATTCTCCAATTCCCATGGAACTTTCAAATAGTTCTATTGAAGAATTAGTTCTTTTTGAGTCATGACATTGTTCTTTTGAAGGAGGTATGTAGTTGCACCACATTATAATTATACATACACAGATGGACACTGTCCATGTATATATTTGAATAAACACGTTTATAATTATTATTAATTATACATACGTATATAATCACATACACATATGCATGGTACTTGTATACTCCTTGCTACCGATAGCACGTCATGATTCTTCCCGATCATAAATGACATGGCCTATTATGACCATATTGATGAAACCTGTTCTACGAGGCGCGTCCGGTCTCAAATTATACAAGATCGCCCACACTACTTCTCATGAATGAAGAATTCATTCATTCAAATTCATGATTTTCATGAATGGATACGAAATTGAATTCAACACTAAAAGCAACATCTAGGGTCCTCCTATCATGAAGGGAGTTTAATTACCAAAATCTAGATTTCGTGGAGTGACCAAAATAAACTGTTGATTGGAAAGTCAACATTTCGGCCCGCATTGCAGGTCTTCTTCAGGGCCAAATATACAAAATACAGACAAATTAATTTACCATATAAAATTTTAATTTGTTAAAATAAATTTTTAACTTGTTTTCTGTAAATAGTTAAATTTACCATGTATAAATTTAATTCGTCTTCAATTTTTATATTTAGCCCTGAAGAAGTCCATCAATGTGGGTCGAAAGTTTGGCTTTCCAATAAACATTTGTCCCTATTTAAAAGATTTTTTTTTACCTCCACCCGGACCATTTTCTTTCTCTTATATCGCTAAATGTTTTGTTGAATCCATTTAAACAGTTCTACATAAAATCATTTGAATCTATATTTAACTATTTTATCATTTTTATTACATTCTTAAAGTTACTGCTACCGGCCCAAGATTTTAACTTACACCGTTTACAAGACGCAAAGGAATGAACTTAAAATTTTGTACCTGAAGATTATGTAAAAGTTTTACCAATTATAGCGAAGGCACTTAAATTTAACAAGGCTAGATTAAATTTACTAACGACTGGATGCATTAAAAAAAATCCCCAAAACAAAGCTCAAGTCTCCAAAATACTGAAACGAAAACAACTAGTCAACTTTTGGCCCGTTCCGGATTCATCACACAATTTACAAGGGAATCAGATCAAAGAAGGAAAAGGTGAGCACTTCTCACACCAACAGCCCAAACAGACTTATCAAACAGAGACAGCAACCTCTTGTAGCCTGTTTCCAACAACAAGCCAACTTCCTTGGAGGAAGGTAGCTGTTTCCATTTGATAGGCCTGTTTGGGATGTTGGTGTGAGATGTGCTACACTTTGTCTTCTTTAATGCTATTCCCTTTTAAAGTTTGTCTTGATGGTTCCAAAGCGTCTGGTTGTTTTTGTTCCAGTATTTTGGAGACTTCAGATTTCGGGGATTATTCCTTTTGCCTTCTATTTAAAATTTTTGTCCCTTTTCGAGTTTTTGCTCACTTCTATTTATTAGTTCTTTTGTGTCCGTTTTTGTTTAGTTCATAATCTTTCCCTTTTATTTTCGATTATATATTTTTTTTAATGAAATACTTTTTTTGAGAGAGATCCTTTTTTTTTTTTATAATAGCGGTGTTATCCTAAGCATCTGTATGAGGTTAGTTTATAGAATGTTATACATTATTTTATGCTCTTCTACAATGTGGCCAATCTTCAATTGTACCTTAGACATAAAATGTTTTTTTTATTACACCCAATTTCTCAATAGGAAGCGGAGTGGTTCAGTGTTGGAGCTATGATTGCGGAAGAGGTGCGGAACCGTGGGTTCAAATAGCGGGATATAAGCTGGCAGACTTACATTTAATCTGTTAGCGGCCGGAGATGGATTATATGGGTTCTCGATCCTTCCTCCTGCGACTCACCCAGTCTATAAAGTGGGTACCCTTAATTGGGAGGAAACCTGGGCGGTTAAGTGTGATCTAGGAAAAATCACCTACCAACAGAGCGGTTGCCATAGGAACCATACAGGCTTTACACGTAACGAATCCTATTGGTTGTAATAGTAAAGGTTTTAATTTTTTTTTTAATTATCTAGGATGATGTGGAATGTGCTGTATGTAATGTGATTTTTCGTGTATGTTCTGATGATGTCTTCAGAGAATTAAGTTTTGTATTTTAATTTTTCAAGTGCATTTTAATATTTATTGTAGAAATACTTCATATTTCGTTATAAAATTGAGTCATGTTCTGAGTGGTTGAAAACAGTTATAAAGTCTCCTTGAGTAAAAATATTTTTTTATTTTCGTCAATATGAGGAGAATTCAGACAAAATACAAAACAAATTAAGGCTATACAAGTTGTATTTACGATGAGACCAGAGATGGCAATCTGTGGATGAGGAGACATCTGGTCTTGCTGTTTACGATTCTTTTACGACTCCTTGCTACGGAAAGATGGAATTTAACGAGGATGATGGTATATACCTTTCAGGACAGTATCCATCATATCCAACAACAACTCCCATCTGCCGATACTATCCTTTTGTCTTCTGTACTTCAATGCGTGCAACAACTGATTTAAGGCCCAGCATGGGTTTGTGAGGATCATATCGGATTCTTTACTTTACGATTTTTGTTTTAGAAAACTATTGATGATCAGTCTTCACAGTACCTAACATTATCAATACATATTCTGATATAATATTTTATAAACATATTTCATATATGCGATAGTCTTCATCGCAACAAATCAAAAAGAAACTTCCATCGGTGAAAATAAGTGATATGAAAAATGAAAATGAATGAGTTGTAGTGGTACGTTTTTATTTATTTTTCTTCGTTTATTTTAATAAAATTAATGCTCATCCCTCCCACTATTCACAATCCAATTCTTTTGATACTGTCATTCATTATTTTAGTCAAATCGGAAGATCATTTTATGAATGAAATTTGAACGATTTTCCATCTCTGCTGACGCCTTCTCTTACTTGACCCATACTCTTCCTATAAGAGGAAATATAGATACGCAGCTGATACGAGGGTGAATGGATGATTGTGGGTGGTATACGGTCCATTCATTCGGATGGTATAGGCTCATTCACCACCACCCACTACAACAGACAATTAATGGAACCTCCTTGCAGACCTCAACGAAAGTGAACAGCTGCTTGCGCCCACTCAACAAGAGGTCGTATATTTAGACCTTGTTGGGTTACCATCCGTTAGGTATAACCCCATAGGCACAGCGATTTCGTCAATAAATCGATTAAAAAAAATATATAAAATATAAGAAAATAAAAAAGAAATTTACAATCCATCATAATTCTTAAGTTCATATTTAAACTGATAATTATTTGTAACTGTGCAAAAAACCGATGACCTTTCATAGCGCGTCCTCTTAAACAATATGGGATACAATTAGTATTAATGATAAATAAACAATTAAAACTAAAGGAAAAAATAATGGGTGATATTAATATATGAGGCGTTTGAATTCAAAACAGGTTACAACTATTTTCAAAATTTGTTCAGGGCTGTTAAAAAAAAATCAATTTAAAAAAAGTAATTCTACAGCCCAATAAGTGGTAAAGTCGGATTTTGTCCAGAGAGATTTAAATGCTTTCAGATAACCGGAATCGTATCATTCTCGTTGTTTTTGGCTTTAAATGAAGTTCTAATATAAGCAGTAACTCCTTTTCAAGCCAATGCCTTACTTAGCCCCTTATTCACTACGAAAATAACTGGATTCCGATTACTTTAGTACAAGAAACTCATTTTGGAAAAAATTTGACTTAACCACTCATTCACCGGGGCTGTACAATTATTGTAAAAAGTTGTACATAAATTTTTTTATGATCTCTTTTTTAAAATCTTATTTAATATAAAAAATATGTTGGATATACTTGACTTTGATTAGAAAATATCGGTATCGGGTTAGTTTATGGTTGATCGAAAATAAATAAACAAATAAAATAGAAATTAAAAAAAAAACAAATCACTTTAAATAAAAATATAATTTAACAGTATATGTACACACTTTAGATTTTTCAAACATCAAAAATTTTCAATTAATAGAATTGATGTAACCTCTTTTGGTAGGAAATAGAATCTTTTGGTATTGATTTTTGAGAGATCTAGACGATTTTGAAAAAAACACGTCTAATACATCATTTTTGGCATTAAAAACTTTTAAAAAATAAAAAAAAAACATTTTTGGAAAAATATGAATGTACCTAATTTTAAAACCAAACGCCTCATACATAGGACGTTACACTGCAACAGAAAGGATAATTTAAAAGATACCAGGGGGCCTAGCGGCGGACCAACCACCTTGTTACGATTGTTGTATAAATCGTTTAACATTGTATTTATTTTATGTATTTGCATCGTTGTACATTTAATTTAGCTATAGTAGGAATTTTACCTTTTAGTAGAGGTTCTTTGATATTATTCTAGTAATTGTAGTTCAGTTTAATATTGTTTTGTAACTCCCTAATGAGCCTATTAAAATATAAGTATCCACATAGTATTGTATTGACAAATTGAGTAAATTACATTAAATAAAATATTGAGTTGTAAAGGATGAAATGTCAGTTTCGTTTATTTACAGTTTTCTTTTCATTAGGGATTAGATTTCATTAGGTCGACAAAAATGAATTTTTCTTCTTTTACAAAAACTAAAATAACATTTTCTAGAAGTATTTTTCGTGCTGTATTCAAATACAACTTTAGTTACTAGTAACTACCCATCGAAGAGGAGTTTTGTGTGATATTGATTTGAATTTTTATAATATGTATTTACAATTTAGCAGATCGAGCTCGAGAAAAAAGACTAAACAGAAAGTAGTTCCTCTATCCGTTGCTAGGCAACACCGTTAAATCACTAATCACTAAATACCTTTATATATAACAGAGAAATGAGTTATTTTCTTGAAAGATTACTTTAATTTAACATTTTAATTTGAAAAAATATCAAATAAGTTCTCTAGATTACAAAATACGTTTTGTCTCAATTACCTATACCCAATTTGGTTCAAACTAGATACCTATCCTTCCATGACAAGCTCCATACACACTTGAATCCGCTAGTCTCTCAACATACTTCTCATACTATTCCTGATAACCCTCCGAGGCGTCTGAAAAGAAGATGGCCTCGAGACCTTCTACTATAGAACTTTATTGGAGTGCTATCAATGGGTAGTTTCTCCACAAGTGTTATTTTTTTCATGTACTTTGTTCATACAGCAGATTTACTTGTTGCAATATTATTACAGTTGTAAATATCAATAAATTAATCTTTAAAAAAACCTATATAGTTATTTTTTTAAATATTTTTATTTTGAAGAGAAAATATTTGTTCTGGCCGGGATTCGAACCCGGGTTGTCTGCATCTCTAGGACAGTGATCTAACCACTGAGCTACTACGGGTCGTATCCAAGTCAGACAAATCCATGCTCTTCACCGAACATATGTCCTTATGCTCTCGCAATTTTTGCGATTTTTACACGGGGAACAATGTTCATTGAACATTAATTAGGAACTTGTTGACTTACGTCAATTTTATATTTATAGTTTATCTTTGTTTATTTATTTTATTTATTTAAATTAATTTAAAAAAATAAAATAAAAAAATGTGGGTGATAAAATAATATGATCTGACTTTAATTTCTATATTTTTATAGTAAATTGTGTTAACATGATATTTCAGTAAAAACTATCTTATTAAGCACAGGCAAATCCTTTTTTACATAATTAAGTCTTAGATTCCAAAAAAAAATTACGTTTGTATTTTAATGCATGCAAATTATGGATGTTTTTAAAAATAAATGTACTGCAATATATTGCAAGAAATAAAGTAATTAATTTAAATTTAAAAAAACTAGATTTCAAAGAATTGATGATGCAAAAATTTGACCGGAAAAATTCATAAAATTGTGGATCGCGTCAGAGATCTTATCAAGGTGGGATAAAACCATGACACTTTTCATTTCCAGGTATTTGTATTTCATATATTTTTTATTCTACCAATATTTTATCTATATTTATGACTGTTGTTCAATGCTGAGTTTTTTAACGTAAAATTTCGAATATTTTTTTTCTGCTGTGTAAGAATAAAGAACTTGTAATCTGAAACCGGGCAAAAAACAATGAAATTCAGTACCGCTTACTCATAAATCAAATCGGTCATATTTATTTCAAAATCTATAAAAAGATATACTACGAGGTTATTATTAATTATTGTTATGATTAATAGTATTAAAATTTTAAATATTGATAAAATATCACAATAAAAATATTAAGAATATTGGACATTGATGTTTAGAAAATTGATAACTCGGAAATCATTGAAAAATATTTTAAATAAAAATATTTGTTGTCTTATTTTTTGCCCTGAATATACATAATTATAAGATTTTAAACGTAAAATGATAATATTAAAAAAAATTTATTTAGTTTTAATAGTAATACTTTGCAATATGGTATTTAAATATAACATGAGCTGTTATTATTGAAAATGTCATAAGCTTTTTTGGATCTAAAAAAATAGTTTATTCTTTAAAATGATTTTAATTATTAACATTTCATATTAATATTTAAAAAGTGTATAAAATTTAAAACATCGCTAAGTGCTAAGTGATAAAAACATTTGCCCGTTCCCTCATATTTTTAGATAAATTCAAATGGAAATCTCTAGATATTGCAAATGTGAAAAAAATGGGCTTATGGCACTTGATAGCATCACAGCTAATACATTATTAAATAAAAAAATGAGTGGAGTAACAAGTATTATATAAGAAATTTTAGATAATTATTTTTCTACTGAATGGAGGCGCATAAGTGTGATTTCAAACAAATCACCTCCCTGCACAACCGTTGATCTATAAAAAGTACAGTCTCAACTGTTGTACCGAGCTTAAGACTCTTCAGGAATTTTAGTGATACAGTTTGTCTTTCTTATGAATGAGGGTGATAATTCCCTTGCCTAGTAATATTCTTAACATTTATTTGAATTCTTAATTAATCCAAAATTTATCTGTAGATTAGATATATCATGTCTTTAAAAACAACTTTTTTAATCGTTTTATTAAAGTTTAAATATAAATCAACATTAATCACTATTAATATTTAATAATTAAATGACTGAAAACAATGAATGATACCACACTCATAAAAACTAATAACTTCTAAGAAAATCTACTTCTTCATAGATCTTCCAAGTGTCCGTAAATAAATTTAAAAAATATAAAAATCGTTTGTAACACGCGTTTAATACTTTTTTTTTAAATTTATTCTTTTACTCTTCGTCCTTCTCCGCAACAATAAAGGCAAAACTGATGGAAGGATCATAGGCCAGGATCTGTACAGTCCTGTTTCCTTTACCTTAGATTCCTTTACCTTCTATTCCAGAGCAAGATTAGGCAGGCCTGCAAGACCAGGCGTACAAAGGAATCACCCTGCCTCACCCCTTTTCTGGAACTGAACGGTGTCAGTTAGCATACACTTTACACATCCTCAGTTGTGTAAAGTGTATGAGCTTTCTTGGAATGTTGAGATCTTCCATGACCTTGTATAGTGCCGATCATTTGTTCATTATAAGCTGCTCTACAAACAGATGGTATATTTTTGCCTCATTGTACCTCAGTCTTGTATCTTATACTCTCTTCTTCTCTCAAGAATCTGCCTCAGGGGGAGTGTATTAGATCGGAGATATGTTTCCCTCCTCGGAAACTGCTCTGATATAAACCGAGCTGTAGTTCTGCATTGGGTCTCAGCCTCTGTATGCACACGGGAGTAGGGAGATACCCCTATAATTCCGACACACCAGCTGACTTCCCTTCTTGTTCATCTTGACAGATGACAGTCTGTTGCCAGGCCTTGTCCATTACTTCCTTTATCCATATGTCAATTCAATTCATGGAGGGCTTTCTTGAGCCCCTCACCACCGAACTTGAAGAGCTCCGTGAGCAGACTATCATATCCAGGTGCCTTATTATTTTTCAGTGTCAATATTGGACCACTTATCTCTTCTTCATCAGTAGGTGCAATTTAATCCTCTGCAGACCATGTTATCAAATGGTCACCTACCTCATCAGTTTGATGGCCACCATTAATAGGTATTAAATGAATGTATCCATCTTGCGAGAACTTGCGACATTTCATTTAGGAGTGCTCCATTTTCATTATTGCAGGCAAGTCCCAAAGGCCCTAGTAGAGTGGGCTTAAAGTTTAGTTGAATTTGGATAGTCAAAAGCTAGAAAAACACCCTCTGTAGCATTGTCTTATTAGCCCTAGCACCATGGAAGTGAGGTTAAATGAATAAACAATTGACAACACCAAAATTAGCGGGTTTTTCCAACCACTACTCAATTCAAAGGAGAATGATAAATTGAGGATTCAGTCGATAAGTCAACTATGAAGTATAGAAGAGGCCGAATTCGAACTAGGACCGTAGATCTTTCGATGTTGCTACGAAACAAGGACACTCTTGCCCTACGCAGTCACATATACTGCGGAATCATATGTAGTATGGCTAAAAACATACAAGTGATGCAATGCAATACTTGTATCTTTTTAGTTTTTCTGTTTCTTCATAAAACAATCGATGCTCCTGGACAAGTCAAGAATGCCATCTTTCCATCTCAAAAGAGAAAAATACATAAGCTGGAACTCTTATATACACAAGTTTAGCATTTTGTTATCTAGATTTATAGTAATCTAAATTTTATTCATATATAATTATATTTTCTATGATATAAGTATTCAATTTTAATAAATATAACGGAGTAATCTAAAAAATAACTTATTTTGATTTATATCAGCAAGATGATTTGCTTATATGACTCGCTACACTAAGCATATGTTTCGTGCATAAAATTATGCATTAATGTTATAAATCTGTGTGCTATAAAAAAAATGTAAATGTAATACAGCAGTTTATAGCGTATTTAAGAGTGGATAATTGAATCATTAATTCTGCCTAACATAAACCAGTTAGTCCGTTATATTCCTTAAGTGATTATAAATCCAGACTGAGATATTTCAGCTGCAGGTTTGGATCGTGTAAGTTGGCATTCGGGTAGGCGTCCCGAGCCCACACGATACACTGATGTCAGTTCCGTTCGTAGAAACCCGTTCGCAGGACATAACTGTTACAAACCTACAAGATGAATATCAAAAAGGATGAACAATAAAACAATATATTGTTAAGAATCGACCTTATGTGATCTGTTGGCTTTCTGGCGCTTTCCCACCCTATATAAAGTACTTTATAAAGTTTAAACTTTAAAACAGCAAATCCTAGGGATTGAGAGTGATAGGTTGCATAATATACAGTACAGTCTCTACAAAAAGAACTTTGTGTATGGGTTGTAATGGTACTTTTTTTCTTTGGTTACGAATCTGTCCCCGTAGATCGTTTTTTTTTTTTTTAATCGAGATTATTTAGTCTAAAGGTACATATTATTTAACTTTATAAACAGCATATTTAAAAAAAATTCTTTTGAAAAACATAGCACATGATCGTATAAAAATATTTGGAATGTTTTTTAAATAAATTGTAATGAAGACACGTTGTTTTTTCCTAAAGCGAAACATCCATTTGAAGATAACACCCAGGTTAAGTGCCATTGATAAGATAGCCAGGAAAACAAGTTGCACCCAATCCCAAGTATATACAGCTGTTGATATCGCCAAAAGCAATCCACATATTGGATTGGAACGCAGATAACGAAATGCAATAAAATCGCAAAGTGTGGTGAAATATCCTTGTCACCAATTAGTCCAAATGGATTTTTTTTAAATAATAGCTAAGAAACACGGTTTACACGGAAACAAAACAAAAATGTAGAAAACAATTTTCAATATGCTTGAATTAAGAATTTTAGGTGAGATGAATTTTTCACCTCATCAATATATTCTGATCAAAACTTATTAACATTTTTTTCTACTTTTGGTTTTTTGAACTATTATTCATTTCTACCTTTTAGTTCATCTAGCAACAAAACTGCGTTTTTTAGTTTTTTAAACTATAATTATTTTTATTCAAAATATATGTAACTCCTCAGTTGGAAAACAAAAGCCAGTAGTCATATGCTGGTCTCAAAGGTTAGCCTATGTGTATACCTTACAACTTGGCACTAACTGGTGTTTTCGGGTATGAAAAATCGCTAATCTTGAGGAAAAGTTACAATTTAATTCGATATTTTTATGCTTCCAAGAATCAAGCTCAAGAAACTGATAAAAGCGTGTTAAAATTCGAATTTTTATATATGTTAGTTTAGCACATGAATATTTTAAAATAAAACGTATATACTTAATGAACGCTTTGAGAAGCGAAAATCCTCTTATTACTTTTTCGCTTCGTAGAAATTAAAATTTAAAAAAATCTGTACCATCTGTACCACTGCAGCCAATGAAGTGTCTTGGGTTTAGTACATGGTAGAGACTGTACTGTTTCTGTAAGACAACAGTTGTACAGGGAGGTAATTTGTCTGAAATCACGCTGCACCGCTAGCTTTTCCCCCTATTAAGAGTATCCAATTTATAGAGGCTGGATGAGTACCTGGTCTGTAGAAACAACATATTGTATAATTTATCACTGGCATATTTGAATCCGAAACTTTCAGCACAGCAACTGATCTCTTTGAACATTTTGAGAATCTTTGATCTAGATTTTCGGCCACTTTAAAACATGGCATTAAATTGAAATTTGGTACTTTTCTCACGAACCGATGATAGTACAATATTTAATAAATTTTTCCCATTATTCTGATTAGGAATATCGATTTTTATATTCGAAGGAGTGAAGGAATGACATATCATGTACTAATGCATACATGGCTTAATATTTGTGACAAGCATATGACTATTGGCAGGATCAACCGGTGAATTTCGTGTACTTTGTAAAAAAAAAATAATAGTTTTAAAAGAACACGCATATGAAGCTAGCCGAAATAAAAGCAGAAAATAAATAGTAGTTTAAAAAACACGTTTTAATAGGAAATAAAAATATAAAGTAGAAAATAAGTATCAATAAGTTTAAAATAAGCATAGTGTAAACAAAGAGAATCCTTTCGTCGAAAAAAAGAGTGAAGTGGTTGATGTTAATTGTTGTAAATACTTTAATTAAAAGTAGGTAAATAATATAGTAAGTAAATAAATATTTTACAATTAAATACAATTAAAAGTAAATATTTTAATTACAATTATAAGTAAATATTTTAATTATTTACTTGCATTGGTAAAAGTAAAGTCATTATGAAAATATCTTAATAAGTATCCCACGATTTTTTTAAATTGTTTCTAATGAATATTTTTGTTCATGATATTCTTATTTTTAACTTATTGAAGGTTATTTATATTCGTATTCTGATGAGTAGCTATTCCCATATCGGTTATTATATATATACCTAGTAAAGTTGTTAAAGAATATGCATAATTTAAAAGCAACCTCAATAGGCGATCAGAGCTTGGCATCAAATATTTTTATTTATTGGAACAGAACAGTAAAATTTTAACGCCGACTACCAAATGGTCGTAAAAGAATTACGACTTGTTCTCCACTGGTGTACTTTAATTTAATTTTCAGAAACATAATTTTGCATGGAAAACATACGCTACCATTAACGTTTGAAATAAAAAGGAACAAAACAAAGGTTGCTGGTATAGTGTTCATTACTTAGACAAGTTCACACTTGTCTTATTATCCACAATATTTTACTCCTAGTTTTAACTGGTGATGCGACGATAACAAATAATTAATACGGGATACATAAATAGAGGATTCCATATTTCAAATTTAACTATAAAAACACTGAAAATTAATTACATTGTATTAATCTATTTATAGTGAAGCAACAGAAAAGGGGATGATTTTGGTATGAGCGGGGGGGGGGATGAAATCATTGTGGGAGGGGATACGTTTGAAAGTATAGAGAAGTTTATGTACTTAGTGTCTATCTTGACTAGAAAGAACAAAAATTCAAGAGGAAACGCCCTGGTAATGTGGTTGAAGTGATAGCGTTTCGAAGATTAAGGTGGGCTCATAAAGTTGCTGGGATTAGTAACGATCGAATTACTACAAAGCTAAAACCAAGGCTTAGGTGGGAGGAGTGCGTTCAGAGTGACTCTGACGGACTCTGTTCAGACATGAGTCTGACGGAATTGGGTTTGGGTAATGGTGCTAGGACGGAAGCAGAGATTGGTGGTATCGTGAACCATGAGATTCGCTAAGCCATATTATTATTATAAATTAATGATTTGCCGAATTTCTCTTTTACGTTTGAGTTTTTTCAGAAATTATAAACTACTCATAATTCATATTGTATCAACAATTTCTTATCAAATATCATATTTTATTTTCCAGATCCCATTTTTGTATATTTCTTAGGCTATAAGAGAAAACAATGTAGATTTGCCTATATGCTACCGTAAGTAAGACTTTAAAAAAGGTTAGTATAAGATTTGTCAAAATATTCTCTAAAGATTTGACAACAACCCATTACAGTTTGTAGTGATTTTTATCAAAATAGGCTTTCAATGCCTGGTGAGGAAAATTTTTAATCGTAATTATTTTCTAATTTTCTCGGCACTCGACTTATTTTATGGTTTACAATTGAGGTTATTTTGGAATATATTCCGTAATACAAGCCTATGCTCGGATGAAGTAGGTTAAACACGATCTGTTGAAAATAATGGTTTTTAATCGTTTCCTAGATCTTGAAGAAATTTTTAAAACTCGAATCAGCAAATTACAATTAATTAAAAAAATATAATTGAGCTTATTTGATGCTGACATTTATCAAAGCTTAAGGTTATCATCATCAACTACCTGTGATCTATATTCTATAGTTTACACTTGTGTGGTCATTCTTTCAGCAGGTTCTTCAAGAAGTAACCCTAGGAGTAAGAACTCATACAATAGGAAGAGAGTCTCAAGAGAGATCCTATTGAGATAAATGATTTTAAATCAGGGCTGAAGTTTTTTGTTTAGATTTTTTCATTTTATCTCTTGCCGGAGCCTGACCGTACAAAGGATGCCGCACCCTTCACTATCATCTAACCAGCGCGTCTCTAATCATATCGTTAACATTAAAGTCGGGGATTATAATGTTAAAGCCGCCTCAATCTACACCCTACACCCTACACCCTACAGGGCTCTTTTGATCAATCATAATATATAATGAGGACAGATCTCATAACAGATTAAGGATCGAATTGAATTAGAAAGGACCTAATGTGTATTATCATGATTAGACTGTCTGTCAGGACCGGAACTAAAGATGGAATTTTATTCAACTATCAATTTAAACTAATGTTGATTGATGCATCTCAAAATTCTTACGATCCAAAAAAACATTACAAGATATTCTATCCGATTAGAATACGACAATTGGATTAAAAATAGATTATTAGTAATTTAATACATTTTAGCAAATATTTTTTCAAATACCAATAGGAATACATAATAATATTAATCAATGTACCATTTAAAAAACATCAAAATTCATAGTGCATAGATTAATGAGGCGTTCATGATCAAAAGCGGATAAATCCAAAATTTCAAAGCTCGACGTTTCCATATTTTTTGTCAACCAATTTTGTCCAACACGAAACTTATGCCGCTCTATTTCTCATGTTTTAACTCTGTTTCAAGAGTGTGAAGCATGGCATGATTAAAAAAGTCAAGTTTTGAAATTTGGAGATTTCTTGAAAATTTGATCTTGAACGTATCAAATGCATCCATAGCAAAACTCATTCTTACATATTTTTCTATTTCTAAAGTAAAGGATTCAATACATGGTATAGACTCCTCAGTTTCTGAACCAACAGTTGTGCAAGGAAGTAATTAGCGAGATCACGCTCAACCGATGTTCTTCTCCAGATAAAGGGTACTCTCTTTGTAGAGGTTAAGTGAGTCGTTGGAGGAATTATATGGCTGTTAACGCCTAAGACGGTTTATCTTCCGCAGTTTGATTTTAGGGTCTACCGCTCAACAACTCGCTCAACAACAGCGCTCTACACTCTTAGCTACCCCGCATTGTTTGTTTGTTAATCATTTATAAGGCATAAGATGTGGTCCTATACCAAGAATATCCTTCAATAACAAATTAATTAATATAAATACAATACAATACGCTAGACATAGGTTCCTATTCTCACTTATGGAAGTGAATCCTGGGCCCTAAAGCACTGTGATCGGAGCCGACTCCAAAGCGGTAAATGGAATTGCGGTACCTTAGGAAAATAGAGGGGAAGGCCAAGAGGGACCGGATACAAAACAAAACGATAAGGACTGCACTAAAAATTGAATCCCTTAATCAGATAATCGAGAAAGAACAACTTCGATGGTTCGGACATGCAAGGAGGATGGAGGACTGTCGGACAGCAAAGAAAGCTATGAGGTCAAACCAACAGGAAAAAAGATCCAAGGGACGGCCAAGAGTGACCTGGAGGAATACCCTCCAAAATATCCTTAAAGAAAAAGGGATTGGATGGGCGACAGCCAGGAGAGCAGCCCTTGACAGAGGCAGGTGACACTCCTTATGCAAAATCTCTACACTGCAAGGTAGAAGAGATGTATGAATAAGAAAGAAAGAAAGAACATGGAATTGTATTTATATTTATACGAAAGAAAAGAAAACGAAAGCCCATACCGAAAAAAGCATTCTTCTTCTTTAACGACTTTATTTCATCATGAATTTCGTAGTTTCAAGATTTCATAGACTTGTTTTGGTTTATATCTAAACCACCAAAATCATCGGCGTATATTGCTTCTTCGAACCGTAGATTCCACGTCTTCCTTCAACAATAGTAAAGTTATACACTTTATCAAGTTATACATCTACATAACCAGGTTTCAAATGATTGCTTAACATTGTTGTAATTAAATAGTTATCAATGGTAAGAAATCCGTCAAAATCTAACTGTCTCGTTGTATTTCGAGTAATATATACCTGTACCACTACAACCCATGATCGGGTCTGGGTTCAATACATGTTAGAGACTATACTGTTTCATGGACAACGGTTCTGCAAGGAGGTGACTTGTCCTAGGTCACGCTCAACCGCCAGATTTCCCTCCCATATTTTGGGTACCCTATTTTTATAACATTTTATAGAGGGTCATGAGTGAGTCACTGGAAGGTCCTAGATCTCATATGATCCATCTCCGGCTGCAAACAGACTAAATTAAAGTCTTGTCCGCAGCTGGATTTGAACCAGGATTTTCGGCATGGCTCCTCAGTGCTCTGAGCCACTCCGCTCCCCCAAGAGAATAATAACAAACAGAAAAAACGAATATAGCACATCCTAACCTTAAGATGCAGCAAGACACAAACCAGGGGAAACAATCCACCACCTCCAAGGTCCAAATGCAACTACTGAATAATTAGAATTGTTTGCTATGTAGTTCCGGCACCATGAAAGGGATGCGGAGCAGGGAAAATGTTTCAGGTCGGGAAAAATGAAAGGGAATATGTTTGGGACCTTTTGGGTCCCTTATGGAGTTTTATGGTCCAAGATGGTGGAGAAGGAAGGAGAGGGGGAGAGAAGAAAACTCTTGAAAACGAGGCTGAAGAAGTCACTCTGTAGATAGACGCAGGAAAGGAAGACTCGGGAGACGAAGGTGGAACAGGAAGGAGGTACTCTGGAGTCGTACAGCAAAGAAGACTGGAGAGACAGGCCCTGCGGAAGAAGATGAGTCCCGGAGGCGGCAAGAAGAAGACTGACCTGTAACCCAATCTACCCTTGTCCACAGATAAGTTTAATTTATTTCCTGTTTTATTACCATGCATTTTATGGCAATCCTTTTTATATATATTAAAATCTGAATAATTAACCTTGTTGAAACTGAATAAATAAACGATCCTTATTGTAATTCTTCTGGTGCTTGCATACCTGGTGCTTGCATACACTATTTATTTATAAATAATATATTGAAGGTATAATAGATGAGTAAATTGGTAAACACAGGAATAGACCTTTGGAAAGGAATCCAATTAAGATTAAGGAATATAAATAATAATTTGAGTACTCATCCTAAATGAGACTCTGGCTTCCCAAATATCAATATATATATTCAAGATATATTTAAGAGTAGAAACATAGCAGGTTAATTCAAAAAGTACAAAGGGAAAAAAGACTTAAGGCTTAAATAGGACTTAGTTTAAAGACTTAAGGCTTTTTGTATGGACGCTTTCCGTTATTTCCGCTAATGCCTTCAAAAAATAATATTACAAAAAAAAAAATAAAAGAAAGATGATGGATTAGTTCAAATTTGACAGAGAATACCTTATAGTTTCCTTTAAAGTTTTCCATTAATTTATAATATCTTTATTGATATAGATTAAAAAACAATAATAAGAAAAAGTAAATTTTAATCCTTTATAATCACTTTGACATCTCAGCGTATCTGTCAGATCCAATGTTCTTAACTTTGAAATTCTCGAAAACATTTTAAATTAATTTTTTTATGGGTTCACAATAAAGAAGATTTGTAGCTATTATAGCTTAGGTTAGAGGTCATGATCGAAAAAAATGAGCTACTCAGTAAAAAGAAAGGCGATTCGTATCAGTTGAACCAGTGAAGCGGAACTACCATCTCCTGGATATGAGCTCCATTTTAGACGGTTGTATAGAAGAAGACATCGCTAGCAAATATATACTGATATTGGACAAGTATAAAATGTCAAAGGGCTCTTTGTAAAATAAAAAAATATTATATTTACGCCATGGCAACTTCAATAATCATTCTAAAATATAATGTTATAAAGGTAAATTTGAAACCAAAATAGATAAAAAAAAAAACGGAAAATAGATAATGAATGAAAAATTTAAAGAATAACAAGTGCTCAGTCTCATTACATAATTGGAGATAATAGACTATGCAGTAGACAGGCTTGCTCTAAGCCAGTGGTTCCCAACCTGGGGGACCTGGAGACAAATCGGTGAGAGGGGAGGGAGGCATGTTAAAAATATTAAAAATCACTTAATTTTAGTTATTTTTCTCATATCAGTTCTTCTTTATCTTAAATTGAAATGTTATATTATATATCTTGTGATAATACAACTAAATGTTTTGTTTTAAGCGTAATACTTGTTTGTTTTTCCATATCCCCACCAGTATATTTTTCAGGGTTGCGTATATATAATTATATTTAAACGAGGGGGGTGTGAAAGGCTTTCATTTCAACAGGGGGGCGTGGTTCAAAAAAGGTTGGGAACCATTGCTCTAAATTGCCATGTGTCACATAACGAGCTGAAAGATATGACCTGCAAGGCTCAATTTGTTTTAAAATCTGAGCGGGAATAAGGAATGCGGATTTTTTCCTCACTGCTACACTCTTTACATTGCAATATTTTTTTCACAATGGCATCTCTCTCGAGTGACCCAATAGTTCTGCCAAATGACCTAAGTGTAATACATTTAAGAATAATAGGAAAAAAGTAATGTATTGGATTGAGTTACGCAGTAAACAAACAAAGTTTGTGTAAAAACAAACAAGAGAAGAAATTGTGCGCAATGTCAAAAATTAATTTTTAACGAGCATCTTTGCTTTTTGTAAACTGTAAAAATGAATGATACATGTGACTACAAAGTACAACTTATGAATTTTGTTATAGTTGCAAACAATGTTATCTACTATAAAAATATTTGCTAGTATAATATTCCTCATTATAATGATTAATTATAATTTTAATTATATTAATAACTTATTTGTTCTTTAGTTAAAATTAAAAAGAAATGTTGATGAAAATCCCAATAAATAATAATAAATGAAAGACGCCTCTCCTGGGTTAAACAAACAAAACTTCAGTACTGAAACCAAGATTAAGTAAGGTATGAAGACATAAACTTGGAAAAGATATTAGACAAGCTTTCAAATAGTAAGGGAGAAAAATGAATATTATTTAAAAGTCAAATTTCATTTCGATACACAGGAGTGTACATCTGGTTAACATAAGAACCTAAAGTTAAAAAAAAAACTGCTTTCCAATGGTAATTGAAGAGTATCGAGATGAGCCACTGATACATAAATCCGGTGCCTACAGACGATTTGGGGGCAATTAGTCAAGTTTGAACAAGGCTAGGATTGGTCGCAAGTCCTGTATCAGTCCCGTACCAGTCCTTAATCAGTCCAGTCCAGTCCAGAGAGGTCTTGTTACTAAGGGTACGAACTTTATCGGCCTTCTCGTCACGGTTATAAATCTCCTCGGGAGAAGAAAGAAATAGGTTTTTCTTCCACATCTCTCTTCCACTTCTTCTATATGACCGTTCTCCTTTTTCCGTTTGAGTGACGTTTCCTTTTCGAATAACATCACACAATCACTTATTATTACGTATGATAGCTATTTCGTTGTTTTTATTTATTTTTTAATGCTTTTTAATAACAATTTAATTAACATTCATAACATTTTAATTTTAATAACAATGTTATGAATATTCTTTTAGGCATCCACGACCACTATTATTACAAAAGACTTTGTTTATTTCTTCTGGTTTAGACCGTGTAGATAAATTTCTCGCCAACGTTTCGTCAATCATGCTGATGACTTCCTCAGGGCTGAGATGAGAATCCATCTCATTTCTCATCTCAGCCCTGAGGAAGTCATCAGCATGATTGACGAAACGTTGGCGAGAAATTTATCTACACGGTCTAAACCAGAAGAAATAAACAAAGTCTTTTGTAATGTTATGAATGTTCAGACAAAAAAAAATCGTTCCATTAACTTTTCAATGTTAATCCCATGTTTTTTTCAATGTGTCAACTTTACGGACAATTTATCGCATTATGCTTTCTTCTTCATCTTTTTTTCGAGGAGGCCTACTAATTTCAATTCGTCCCATCCTATTGTTTTCTATTTCTGATATTCTTCCATCTTTTATCTCTGTTTCTTACCTCCAAGACCTCTTCGTTCAAGGTTTCTGTTTCACTCTATCCAGGAATCCCTCTATATTCAAGATCGTCTGCCTAATATAACCTCCCTCAATAGATTAGGTACTCTATTAAGATTTTTGCAAAATTACTTCCCTGCACAATCGTCTAGAGGCAGTATAGTTCTTACCAGGTACAGAACCCAGGACCATTAGGGTCCGATTCACCTGAGATCTTCTCACCGAAGTACAATTGGGTTCAAATACAGAGACTGATCGGTTTAGATCCATGGATTATAAATCCCACGAGAACCTATATTTCTTTACCCTTAGCAAACCACTCCCTTATAAAACCTAACCACCGGGTGGGTAACTGACATTCAAGAAAATCTGAAAGCATAAGTTTGATAACGTATTGGAATCGACTTAGCTCCGTGTATATAAAAATACATCAAACCAAAAATATGCTAGATGGTCAACATGTATCTAAAGAATCAACAAACCACTTTAATGCATATATAAATTTATACTGCGCACCGGAAGCAATAGATATCCACAATCGAGAACAGCTCAATAAAAAGGATAAGGTTATTATCGTTCAATGCACAAACAACAAAGATATAATTATTATTATTCGTCAAAAACTGCGGGTTGAAAACTATTAGAATCGAAAGTCCACCTCAGTAGCAACTGTAAAATCACCACAAAAGTTATTCAAGTCCTGCCAGAGTACACAATACGCTCTAAGGTTAAGCCAGAGGTCGAGTGGATGGAAAAATGTAAGTAACCTATGTTGTCGGCGTTGAACCTTATGTTTTCTTAGGGGACATGAAAAAAAATAGCAATATAAATAAAATAAATAAATTTCTAAATATTTACATAACATCTGTTGGTAATTACCTATGCAAGGAGTCAAGGATGGTCCATGCTGTTTAATATTAATGCTCACGACATTTTAAGCGAAAATAACCTCACTGACAGATATCGCAATTTCTGGTCACGAAAAAACAATAGTTTATGGTCGGAAAAACTTCTTACATAATAAATAGCACTCCTTGCATAATGAAATTAAATGCATATAAATATTTCTGCTTAGTATTGCTAAGTAAGGAGTTATAGTACCGTGAGCTTTAGAGGTAATTAATTTTTAAAAAATCCTAAACAACTACAAACCATGAAGTAACTGTATTTCAATGCATAAAGAGTCAGAATCCAAGACTCATTGTGCTAGAGACTGTACTGTGTCTAGGACAACATTGTGCAGAGAGTTGATTTGTCTTCAGACCTCCCTTGGCTTACCCACTCTCCATATAAGGGGTAACCATAATTGGGGAAACAATAAAAAAACAACGGTATCTGTTCTGCAGGTTGTCGCTTCAAGTTGAATTACAAGTTTTAAGAGCTTTAGTATGAAAAGGAGCATGTACTTATGGGTAATAAGTTGATCTCGGTAATCATTTCATAAAGATATAAAATTGTTGAAGTATAGATGATATATTTTTATTTTTAAAGAGAAAAGATAGGCCCTCGGCCGGGATTCGAACCCGGATCCTCTGTCTCTCCGTGACAAAAAGTAAAAATATTTAAAAAATCAAAAAATTGACCAATAATTATAAGAAATTATATATAGATGTTATGTGTTTGTTGAAACGTTCATTTATAGATGAAATGATTACCGAAGTACACACATTTAACATAATTACATTCTCTTTTCCATACTAAAGGACATCATAACTTATATTACTGGAAAATCTTAAAAGGTCAACGAATGAAATGTTAAAACTTGTCGAGACACAATTTGAAGTGCAATATTGGCTTCACTGCCCAAGCAATGATTTAAAAAAAAGATCAGATCGTTTGATTTGAATAATATTTAAATTGGAATGCCACCCTGAGATCGCTACACTTAATATATAGTAATTCTATTTCATTGATGGATAAGAGAAATATCCCTCTCTTCTCCAAAGTTTGACGTAGTTGACTTATCAGGAGTTGGTTATTAAATGAAGATCCTTTTTCATTTAATTAAATAACATTATATTTATTGTGTGCTGGTCATATTTACAAGATAACTAATAAAACTACTTATGGAGAAAGAAAAGGAGGCCCTTCAGCAATATATGTATATCAGTATAGATGTTGAGTTGATCGCTTCTTGCCTACAACAGCCGGATTGTCTCTTAAGAGTAAAGATACCGATCGCAGGGGACATTTAAGCTACCAACTGGATACACAATTTAGTTAGGTACTCCTAATGTTCCATATTGTGTCACATATAGCAGAAGCGACAACCTACGGAATTATTACAAACAATATCCAAGTCCCTTCAAGGGTTGTAGTGGCACAGGGTTTTCTTTTTTAGGTTTTAATATGAAATTTCATGAATGTACTTAAGTGATATGAAGTATATTGGTATTGCTATCCAATAAATGAGACACAAATATTTCAAAAATTTATAATTATTAAATAAAAGGTTGCCTCTGTCGTGCCATTATATCATTCATTGCATTTACTTTTTCTAATAGCATAGAAGTAGGATGTACTGTAGTACAATTCAAACTCCGTAACGAAGCAACGTAGGAGATTATTGAAATGACTCCAGGAGCATAACAAAAGACCTTGGAACTAATTCGATCACGACTTGAACTGGAACTGCAACGCTTTCTGGATTATATAATAAGAAAACTGCGATCGGGCAGAACTGACTAACCTCAAATCTCCAATCCGCCTTGTGATTTATATTATTACGGCTAAATAGGAAGAGGAATGTTTTCCTGGATCGTGGTAAATGCGCAGGATAAAGGTTAGGCTGAAGATAGTACAGTTTATCTTGCAGGAAAGTGGTTAGGAACTGAACAGTTGAGGACGCTTAAGGATACAGAAGAGAGTGGAAGATGATGGCAAAGGGAGAGACTACCTGGGCTATAAAACCCAGTGGAGTCCAAGTGCTTCTAAACTTAGAAGGGTCCTAATTGCATTCGGTTTCAGGTTATCATCCTCTCTTCTTCCTTCATCATCCTTCAGTATTCCTTCGGTGAACATCTGGTCTGAAGGAAATCTTGTGAATATTCAGGGCTAAGGTCTTATGGGAAAGGACGAGTAATGAGTAGCTTATGGAATGTTAATTCCTGTAGTAAAAAACGAAATATTACAGTATTAGTTGGCGTTATATGTATAAAGAAGAAAATTGTCCGGGTGGAGGTCAGACGTTTCGTCTTCTTCAGGGCTAAATATAAATGATTCATATAAATAAAAAATAATATATATATATATATATATATATATATATATATATATATATATATATATATATAGATATATATGTGTGTGTGTGTGTAGTAAAGAATAACAAACGATATAGTATATTATATAATAAATTAAAATAATATATGGTAAAGAATAGTAATATACTATATATATAGTATATTTCTATTCTCTATCACTCATTATTTTTTATTTATATGTATCTTGTATATTAAGCCCTGAAGAAGACTTGTAATGCGGATGGAGATGTCAGCTTTAAAAATAAACAGTTCTTACAACAGAGATTTTTTCTGACCTCCACCCAGACCAGTTTCTTCCTCATTACAATATTAGGTATTTTAGGTAGTTTAGCAGACCACCATGGACTATTACTGTTTATAACCTAAAAACTGACAATGCTGAAACTGATAATACGAATACCTACCATCTTATGCATATTAATGCAGTTATCTTGAATGTTAATAGTTGACCTTGATTGTAATTGTGAAAATGGTCCGGAGGGAGGACAATAAATTTCTCTTAGATATGGAGAAATGTTTATTAAATAGCCGACGACGTTTCGACCCACTTTGCAGGTCTTCTTCAGGGCTCAAACGTTCACGTGTTACATCACGAATCAAAGTGGGTCGAAACGTTAACTATTTAATAAATATTTCTCCTTATCTAAGAGAAATTTATTGACCTCCATCCGGACCATTCTCTTCCCCAATTTATGGAATTTTATTTCATATTAATTGAAGTATACAAAATGTAATAGTAAACTGCTAATTCCAGATCACTCTCCACGTTCCTCTTCTTATAGAAATGTTTTGCAGGCACTTTCGATGAATGCATCTCCATTTCTATCATTTTCAAACCAATTTCATGATCTTTTTCACATAATTTGATCTTTGGGATTGTTCCGAACTTCTGAAAGTATTTCATAGATCCTTCCTTCGAATACGACAGTGCCCAAAATGTTTATTTTGTTCATTTTAAATAGGCAATAACAAAATTAATAAGGCAACTGTAACATACTAAAGCTCATGATTACTTGTATTTTTGGAATATATTAAAAATAAAATGAATAAACAGTTAAAACTTGTAACTCAACTCGAAGCGACAACCTGCGGAACAGGTACTGATATTTATATTGGTTAATCAAATTTCTTTGTACTGTTTTATAATAGGTTAATAAAAAATAATTATTTATTAGTTAAAGGAAAGACGAGGATAACTATAAGACAACATTTTTATTTATGGGTTTATTTTTTTTTTTTAAATGTATTTATTGAAATTTAGAACTGTATTATATTAATACAAGTAAATAGAATGACATATGGCATTAAAAAAGACAAGTAGAGAAACTACCACGTTGTAGTACTCAAATAAAAAGTTAAACTTAGAAGGTCACGAGGCCATCTTCTTTTCCGACCCCCCGGAGGATTATCAGAAATTAAAGAGGTTGCGAGGCTTGAAACTAGTGGGTTTGAGTGGAAATAAAGTTTGTCACGAAAAGATTGATATCGGATTCGGGCTAAACCAGCAACAAACGGGACATTAAGGTCATATGGATTACTTTTTTCATAACAAAGTAAGGATCGTTGATGATTTTACGAAGGATAAGGATTGAATAGGAGAGTAATTCGATGGCTTAGTGGAGCTCCAAAGCTCTACTCCGTAAGTCCAGATATGTCCAACGATTGTAATGTATATGAGTCTTTTATGCTCAATTGAGAGCTAAGAGGTTTTGTCAAGCAAATGTTGAATATAAATTTTTTAATCTTTTAAAAGCCATGGATGGATCCGATTGAATCTAAAAACTCACCCAGCCCCTATAAATCGAGCCCTTAAATGGGAAAACTTGGCGATTGGACAAATCACCTTCCTCCACAACCATTGTCCAAGAAAAAGACCAGTCTATACCATGTGCTGAACCCGACACCCTTCCAGTGTTGTGGTGTTTCAAGTTTTTATGTTGAAATATCACACTCAACTACCGTTTATGTCTGGTCAATTTATGTTTTGCCAATCACTAGTTTCATATATATATATATATATATATATATATATATATATATATATATATATATATATATATATATATATTACGAAATTATACACTTTCTTCCTTCTTTAAGCTGTTAAAGAGATAAACCTGGAAAACCAGGAAATTATTGAACCATATTTAATTCACCCGGTTTATACTGCTCTGAAATTATTCTGCACATTGAATATTGGAGCCTATCATTATTTCTATTACCGGTTGATCTTGCACCTCAGTTTTAAACTATAATATCCACTAGATAATTTAGTTTAGATGCCAATACTTCCTAATCATAAATCAAATTATATAGCTACTACACCGTTAGATATAACATAAAGAAAAATAATATTTAAAAAAAACACAGCTTTTATAGAACATTTATACATTATTATGAAATTACCTTTATTTTTTAAAATCCAGCATATTTATGTTTAGAAGTTTGAATATTTAATGTTTACTGTACCAATATTTATTTATTTATTTATTTCTGATCTTTACAATAGTAAAATACAGAGAGAGTTTGGTTAAAAGTTTTACATAAATAATAGTACATAAAAATAACAGAATAGTGAACATACAGAGAAAGAGTTTAGTTAGAAGTTTAACAGAAGTAATAGCACATAAAAATAAAAGAATAGTTAACGTACAGAAAAATAAAGTAGATAAGTTTTATGATACTCATTATTGTAATGAAGGTAAAATCAAAATAATAAATATGGCCATGAGTCAACACTACGTCAAAATATGGAAAATTCTTGAAATAAAAGTTATATAATTCAAAATGATTATTTTGTGAGTAAACAAACGTATATGTATCGATAGGTCAGAGCTATTTTAATAATTAAAGGTTTATATAGGGAGTTACAGGCATTATTAATATCTTTGTTTTGTTTATGGCCTTGCAATAACTTAACGCTCGAGAACCCATTAATGTTCCAAAACATAACTTTGATTGACTTTATACAAACTTTCACTTCTGTATATTGGACTTCAGAACTATATGCGTTTAGGTCCTCTGATGTCTGATTTGTATTCCTTGGTGTTAGCACTTCTCCTCGCAAAGATATTTCCATTTTTGCACAATACGAACTCGAATATGCCCTCTGATTTCTGCTGTCTCGTTTCCCGAAATGTTATTTACGTATATTTATACTTAGTTGTTTGAATATTTAATATATACTATACACCAATCATTAGCAATATATAATAAACCATGAGAAACCCTAGGCGATATGATTTTGCGGAACTCTCTAGAATAACCTGAGGCGCAGCTTAAGTATGGCAAAGGATACAGCTGCCCTTAGCACTGTTTGAAGAATATATGTACACATACACAAGTTGTTTCAGGGTTAAGTAGCTAAACTTAAAATTAGAACCAAGGACCTTAAAACAAGCTTTAAGACTGTAAATTCATCTGTAATCTATAATCCTCTTATTTAATTTTTCTTTTGCGCTGCCCCTTCACTAATTCCCAGAAAGTACAATAATTATTTAAACAGAAGGCTATTATTTTCTTAGCTCCATGGGTTTTGAGAGTTCAACAAGGAAAAATGCATTTTATACCATCACTTTTCCTCGACAGAATTTTTAAGAGGATTTGTAGAGACAAAGTTATTATAACTATATTTTTTATGTATTTTTTTTTAAATTACTCGGTCTAGGATGTGGCATTGAATAAAACTTGGCCACCTTTGTGTCTGTCCTGAGGGATTTAATGCTCTAAAAAGAGTACTAGTACACTATTAGAGACTACCAATGACTTTGAAATTCCTCTGTTTGATGAACTCTGACTTGTCCGCATTTCGAAAGCGGTCAAATTGAGCTAATGTCAGGAGTCTGTGAAGGATGACACCTATATTGAGGAAGGAGAGAGATTTGTTTCACCGAAGAATGCTACAGATTATGACAAAACAGTCATTGCTGAAGTTTAAAATAGTAAACTTATGCACAGTAACCAAATGTGTTCCATTCCATAAGAAGTTACCGCAAAAGAGAAACAAGATATTTTTTAAAAATTATTTCATGATAGCATTATGCAATCATTTGATAAATCAGGTAATAATAATTTTTAAAAAAACTGTTCCTCTAGAACGTATGGAGGTTTTTTTATATTGCTTCAGATATATGGAGTTCAGAACATGGAAGAGACAGGATGATTAGTAAAGCAACAGTTTTGCAGGCAGCTGATTTGGCCCAGATACCGCCATGTTTCCCCCGATTTAGAGGCTGGGTGAGCTCCACGAATGTCTGTGGATAGACCGAAGTCCACGCTTTGCTGTTAAAAAATTAAATAATTTATCTACCACAGCCGAAACCTTCAGCACTCAAAAAACTGAGTTATCACGCTCTCATACAAAATTTTTAATGTATTTTAATATTGTAACTGGAACACCAAGGATAAAAGTTGGTTCATTATTTATTACATATTTTAACAAAATTTATTCCATAAAACATGCGATTTTTTAACTTTTTGCTCCTTCACATACAAAAATAAAAAACAAACGTTAGGAACAAGAAACCGGGTCAATTAAGAACTCATTCCAGAGATTGATAAAGAAGTCACTCAGGCTTTTTAATTGGAATAAATACATTGGATAGGACTGGTTGGGATCTGTAGTAAATCTAAGTGCTTTTATATCTTTTATAGATTAGGATAAAACTTCAATAAAAACCTTATAGGCGATTCTAAAACCTCATCAACAATCTAAAAACCTCATTTGAATATGATGGATCATGTTGAATCATAGAAATACATCATTCTTAAGCCCGGTAGTAAAAATTATGAATTGTTACATAAATAGACACACAGATTAAATTAGTCTAATTCATTTCTCTAAAGATTATTTGAATATCCCGTTATTATAATTGTGGATCAAAATTTGATCTATTTTCTTAATCACAATAAAATATCATCAATAAGATAATAATTACAATAACCGTATAATTTAAGTGTAGTTAATAATACTGTATTTATTTAATCTGTATGTCTATTTATGTAAAAATTCACAATTTTTACTACCAGGTGTAAGAAATATGTATTTCTATGATTCAACATTTCTATTATTTAACAATTCATTATTTAATAATGAATTTTGTATTAATGACACAAATCGGGACAGGTCAATCAATGATCCACAATTATAATAACGGGATATTCAAATAATCTTTAGAGAAATGAATTAGACTAATACGGAATGACTTAAAGAAATAAATAAAAAATGGTTATTCAAAATATAAAAATAATATAGAATAAATTATATTAAAATATTCAATATTATAAAAACAAGATATTATTGTTTATTATATATTATTGTTTTTTCAGTGGTAATGCACTGAGTTGCCGTGCCGAAGGTCCTAGATTCAATCATTTAATCTGGCAGACTTTTATTTCATCAGAGATGGATGCTATGGTATCTTGGATCCTTCTTGGGTTCACTCAGCCACAATAAAGTGGGTACCCAAAATAAGAGGGAAAATCCGGCGGTTGACCGTGATCTAGGAAAAATCACCTCCCTGCATAATTGTTGTCCAAGAGACAGTAAAGTCTCTATCATATACTCCCAGACCCTTTATGGTGGTACAGGAAAAAAATTACTATTTCATTATTAGTATATCATTCCTATATTATTATCAAGTTATAATTACTATTGAATTATTACTGAAGAGTGACATTTTTCAGCCATCTTAGGCAAACGGATGAAAACAAATTAGCAAAGAATTTATTCAACACTTTTGGAATGAATTGCAAAACATAATTAAACATGGTTCAAAGAATTCAAATCAGGCATTAGAGAAAACGATTTAAATGTTCAAAAATTTTTCAGAAAAATATTTCGAAGCTTTGAGAGTGAGCAGTATGAAACTGGTACAAAAAAGGCAGAAAAAAAAGAACACAGGAAAGGAATGCGACAATATTGGCGGGTTCATTAGACGGTCGTTAGTATACCGAAATTGGGAAAAAAAATTCTTTTTACGAGCAATAATACTCGCAGTTCAGAAGCGCTAGAAAAAAACATTAATATTATATTTTAAATGACATTCTATACAACTTAGGCTAGGTAGAATTGCTTATGGGCACTCAACATCAAGGGTCTTCAGTGTCCGTCCTTCAATCTATATTATTTCTTTACATTTTTGACCATTTCTTAAATGTTGTTAAAAAGGTTATATATTTTTAGAAATTTGATGACTGTGTCTATATTTTTATTATTATCGCCAAGAATAGTTGGGAGGTATCTTTGTAATTGAGCTTCCTGAAAATAACTATCCCAGAGGGGGCAGTCCTCCAGTATGTGTTTAATTGTTAATTGTTTGTTATTACATGTTGTGCACTTCGGTGGACTGTCGGGTGTGGCCTATTCTGAGTCTTGTTACAACCACCTCTTCCCTTCTGTTACTGCGGTTGGAACTTTTCCATATTTTTAATTCCTTTTTTTTTCCTCAGTGTTTTCCCAAAGCTGGGCCCAAGCTAGTTTTACTCCATATTTTAAAAAATGGCTAAATAAAAATAAAATATTTACAGTACAAAACAAACATGCACCGAAGTAGTAACTTTCGCTTATAAAATGATAATTCACCTTGAAAATAACAGGTTATTTTCTCGAAAATTTATTAGTCTGTAATTTCGTACAATCTCCTTTCTCATTCGAGTTCCTTCACTTCCTGTTGAAGAACAAAGTCTAGATTTTGAGGCTGTGGATTAAACTAAATAATATATATGTGTATATATATATATATATATATATATATATATATATATATATATATATATATATACACATATACATAAATACACATACATAACTGTATTTTTAAAAACAAATATTTCTGAAATTATTTTCAATACAATATGTGTAGATTAAATTATACTTTTAACAACTGTTTCGTTAAGTAAATACTTCCTTAATTATATGGCATTTTTACATAACCGCTACATGACAGATCAAATTAGTAATGAATAAACCAAAAATGGATGAAAAAAAAAAATTGGCCGTCAGCTTTCCGTGGTTTTTCTTCGAGACTAAATTGACGTTATTTCTTTATTTGTGTTTATGTTATGGATATGAAATAAATTTTGAAGATTCCATGAGGCCTACTGACGGACGTAGATCGACCCTGCAAGCCTCTCTGTAACTCCATCCAACTTCTGCGAAATGTAGAATAGCCTAAGAGTTGATCGTGATCTTGGTAAAATAACCGACTTACACAGCCGTTGGATTAGAAATATTATAGTCGCTATCTTGTATTGAACCGATTATCTTAATGAATTGTAGTGTTATTTTTTTTTTATATCAATAATTAAAAATACTTGAATAGTAGAATAATTTGTATGGTTTGATTAAAATGTACTGTATAGAAAAAAATAGATAATTATAATGAACATGGATCGGCTGTACACATCAAAGCTTCAATCATATCTTCGCCTCCTAAATAGTTATTTTATAGTATGAACTAGTTTTATTTACCAAATAAAAATCAGTCATTAGTGTCATCCTCCCTCTAGTTACAGTCCTGAACTCAATGATATCATCAGGAAGATTCGACAACTTTTGGAAATATTTTTCAGATTTAAATTGTGAGACCGTTATTGAATTGTGGTAGTAAAATAACAACGTTGGTTGATACTTTTGTGAAAAAACCATCAGATTTCAATCAGCATTCATTTTTAACTGTTTAATCTTTATACATAGTGTAATCACTACTGAAGACATGGTGGTAAAAATACAAGAATAGTAAACTATATTTTTTTTATTAAAATCTATCAATATATCAGAAAACTAAATACTTGAGGCGTGATGATATTTTATCATCAAAATCTTCAGAATTTAATATGAATTATTTTTTTAGATATTTCCCAATCCTTGTGTCTGAAGAATTCCAAATAACATCAGAACGGCTCGTTCATTATCACAAGCTAAGTAAGGATAAATAAGTTACTTACCTAGTAACTGTTACTTATAGTACCTAGCTGGATAACTAACGCCCCAACAACGTGTAACACAATCGGGAATCGTGACGCGGTCATTTAGAGCCTTAAGGTGACCACCTGGAGCTTAAAGCTAGTAACGACAGCACGCTAGGAAAACAACAGATTCCAGGGATAGCAGGAACTGCCATAATCCATGGATCCACCAACTTCGGAACGCGGAATACGTATTCAGAGTATTCAAAACGATAATGACCCTGAACTGCAAGTTATTACGGTTTAAAATTGTAGTTAAATTTCTATTTAATATGTGTAAAAGGATCTGTTAATATAAGAGTATTAAATCAAGCCACGGAAGAGGTACCGCTGAGTACTGTTTCTCTTCATCCGTCTCATGTCAATTTGTTGTAATATTACTGACAGGCAATCTACTGATTGCTAATTTGTTGTATTCGGCAGATGTGCATATATACATATTTATATGTGAATATGTAAAGAGGAAAAATAGAAAAAAATATGTGTTCCTGTAGAGCAGGATAGCTCAGTGCACTGTTACAGAACTAACGGTCCCGGGTTCAAATCCAGCTCTGATAGATAAATTGTTTAACCGGTAATGGCCACAGATGGACCTTGTGCGATCTACAGAACCTCTACAGATTGTGAAAAATCTGGCGGTTGAGGGTGATCTCGGACAAATCACTTCTCTGCATAACCGTTGCGATTGGAACAGTAGTCCGCTCCTTGTACTCAATCCAAGATCCTTCCTGGATTCTAGTGGTACAGATTTTTCAGGATTAATGTAGAATGTTATAAGTTGAATTATAAGATTTTTTGACTCAAAGTTATTCAGAAAATTTGCTTAGAAAAATTAATAAAGCCTTCACAGTGAAGCATTTGCTGTTACTACGCCATGGCAGCTCAATTTCCACTTTTTACTAGTACTTGCAATATCAGGTATTTTTTTGTATCAGGTAGGTTTGGAATAACAATTTAAAAAAAACATTTGAAAGTTCGTTGAACCAATATATAAAATCATCAACCCTATAAAATAAATAACATTAATATATAATAAATAATATCACGTCCTATTATCACTCCCTGGCAATCAATTTCATCTTTATCGCACTGATTCATTGTTTTGAGGTTTGTGACACCGCAATTCTTTGATCGCGACACTTCTTAATGGGTAAGTTTCGTTTCCTGTTTTTTTATTTTTATTTTTAGGTTTTATTAGTTATCAAGTATTGATTTAAAAATAAATACAAAAAATAGTGAATATGATTAAAAAACATTTATAGAGGTTGGTTGAGCACCAGAAAAGTCTGTAACTCTGTGTGTGTATATATATATCTGCATGTTGTTTATAGTTCAGATTAGCATAAGCTGTGTTTATTAATATTATTATGTAGTTGTATTAAGTATTATGTGATATTTTACTCATGAGATTTTCTTTTCAGAGCATCAATTGTAGTCTAAAGATTGCATACCAGTAACAAGATGTAGGAAGTAGTACTTTTAAAATTTTATTTAATAAGAAATGTTATGCAGGGAAAGCGTTTGAAGGAGGCCAAAGAGGCTCTATAAAAGAGCTGTTGTGCGAACAATTAATAATAAAGTTATTAAAAAAAAAACATTCATAGAGTGTTGGTTCACTATTCTCATAAATATAAATCCTACTAATATTATAAATGCGAAAGTTTGTAAGGATGTATGTTTGTTACTATTTCACGCAAAAACTACTGAACGGATTGGATGAAACTTAACAGTAATATAGGCTATACCGCTAAATTACAACACATCTATAAATTACCTACATATGTACATTATTTCCTTTCAGTTTTAATTTCTTCCTGCTGCCGTACGATAATTGAAACCGTTATACTAAGTAATCCTTTTCAATAAATTCAATAACATTACATACTATTTCTTTACTGACCCGAACAACAGTAAACGAAACTACATTCTATCCGTCCCGTTTGTTAATCAGTGTCAATGTATGTTTCACGGCTGTGCTGATCCGTTTGTGATGAAATTTTATATGGATAATCTCAAGTCTGGGGAAGGGCATAGCCTACATTTTATGTGATTTTAAATTAGCAATATACTTGAGGTTTATGAGACCTTATTTTTTCTAAAGCGTTTGTGCAAGAAGATAGTTAGGCCGAGATTCAAATTGAGGTTAAACGCTTTGTACAGGTTCGGTGAGCCATATTAGCTGATTAATAGGTGTTAACAGAATAAATAATCTATCTGACACAGGTGTTTTCGAACTCTGGACATCGCTACTGGTAATCCAGCACTCTACGTTCCATGAGCGTGTAACTGTAAAAATAAATACCGCGACCGTTAAATAGGAAATCTAAAGATCTAGAAAGCTTAGTAGCGCGGATCAGATGCCGATGAATAATATCTATTAAACCCACAACATTAAATAGGCTTGTGTACTTTCACCTGAACAAGCAATTAACGGAATTATGATGGATGAGGCGGATATTGAAAGGTAGATTATAGGTGTTGCAATAGAGGCCGTATTTCCAACGAGGGTGTTCTGAACCAGAGCACCTTCAACTATCGCGGAAGGCTTCAGCGTGGGTGGAGTCGATGACTTTAATCGATAGCTTCCATCCTTAAGAAGGATGGGAAAGGATTCCAATAAGGAAGAAGAATCCTGGAGACGGCTGGAGCTGGAGAACACGTGGGAAGTGCGACCTTCTCGGAGCCATCAAATATATAACAGACTGCGCTGCAACCGGTCTATCTGCATCCTAGTACCCCTCCCTACTCTTCTGCAACCTTTTACAACGCAATGCATAATGTACATATATATATATATATATATATATATATACACATATATACGTCGGTTTCTACTGTTCTTGGCTGCTATAAATAATTTATACATGTGGTTCTCCTGTTCGACAAACTATCGTAAACTGACCTCACCAGCTGTATTACGACTTGTACTTTGGTCGATCACAGCAAACAATAGGCACTTGTTCATTCACTAAATCCATGTAATATGAACAAATAACATTTTTTTCCAGGCTTAAATAAAATATAAAAGATAACTAATTATCTTCTCTAAAAAACAAAATGCATTTTTTTTTTGTTGCTTTAAATAAATTATCTAAAAAAGAAAAACTTTACCAAAAATGGTGAATTGAATCGCCATAAAATCAAAGGACTTCACTTTAGTGAGAAAAAGTGGCTTCCTGTTTAAAAATAATTTAACTTAATATAATTTTTACGTGGGATCTGCAGACCTTCCTTGGGCATACCCAGTATCTATAAATTGGTTGTCCTGAACAGTAAGCACAGGTTGTGAACATAAGACTCCCTAGACTGTTTACACGATTTGCCAATGATGGAACACACATTTTCCTCATAACGACAAACAAGACAGTCGAAAACTCTACGCGTCATGGCAAGAACAGTTTACAAAGATGACAATAATAACGGATGATGATAATAATTGGCTGTTGGAACAATCCAAATTCTGGAAGGCACTAATACTTCACCGCCTCCAGTCACTATTTAGAGAACTAACGGACCGACTTAGGATCCAGTTATTTCTGATTGTGATTGACTTCTCTAATCCGTTCCTACAGCCGAGATAAACGTCTCGTCGTGTACTCTGTTCTCTTCGAGAACGGTTAGTCGAGAACGTCGAGTCATCCTAGGCTCCGGGAGAAACTATAGCTGATGATTTCCATCTATAGCGGTCTTGAATACATCCAAGAAGTTCTAATCGATGGAATTTATATCTGATGTGCTTAATAGGGTAAGCCATTTCATTATTTCTATAAATGAAACCATTTTTAATCCAATATTTAGTGTATATACTTATATATATATATATATATATATATATATATATATATATATATGTATATATATATATATATATATAATAACTAACAATTATTTTTATTCATTGTTTTCTTATTTTCAATTTTTTAGGGCCACGTGTGTTGTAGTAGTTAGCCCGGCAAATAGACCTAGGAATTTTTTAAAACGTAGTAAAAAATTCTGGGTTATGCCGCCCTTCGGAAGGGACGTAATATGAAAGCCCCAAGCCTGTACGGTATCAGGTACTCATTAAACATCACAATCCTGATTATACCTGGATAGTCCAAATTTAGGACTCCTACTCTAGCATGGTCCGGTTAGCCATAGCGGCATAAAGTAAAGTTAATAATAATAAGACTTAGCGAACCCGAAGGTTCGATGCCGATACCACCAATCTCTGCTTATAAACTTTACTAGCCCATATTAATATTAGGGACGTTATCACTTCAATAATGCCCCGGTCACTCGATATTACGAAGAGTTGAAATGGCTTTACCCTTCCTATGCCGTAAATACTTCCTAGCATCCTTTCTTTACCAAGTTATCCAATCCCGCCGACCATCATACATTTTCGATCTCCTTCAATTCAAAACCGCAGTCATCTCCCGTAACACCCGTTTTCGGCTCTCCGATCTATATACAGCATCCCACCGAACAGCAGCTTTTGACAGAGCTTTCCTTATCTGATCCTCGTCTCTTTGCAACTCTATAACTATTTCCATTCGTCATTCCAATAACCTTTCAATCTTTAAATCCCATATATTCAATCACTTAATTTTCTTAGAATCCCCCCAAAATCGGAAATAGTATATTCAGTTTTGAGATTAAGGTTTTCTAATTTCTAAATGATGGATGGATGATGTAGATGAGTGTATCTGCATAATTGTATGAGTGCATACGCCTGTGAAAGATATATATATATATATATATATATATATATATATATATATATATATATATATATATATATATATATATATTTTCTTTCTCTACTAGTTTGGCTGTTCACACTTCCAGTCGCATATCTTCATATTTACTTATTTATAATAATAGTTCAATAGTTATCATAGTTAGTATTGTTTATACTTTTTCCTTCATTATTTTCTTTCTTGTTTTGTTGTTATTTTGTTTTTCAAAAATTTGTAAACTGTATGTTGTTTTTCTCTCTATAATTATTGTTATCTTATTTATAATTTCTTTTATTTTATTTTTCCTTTATAGGAAATAGTTTTCTTTAAATATATAGTTTTAGGAGGTAATTTTTCAATTATTTTTTTATTTATTCCTCATTCATTAATTCAATTGTAATTAATTAATTAAATGGAATCTATTTACTCTAAGACATTGTGGTTATACATTATTCATGTAATATTATTCTAAAGGGACTTGTCCCAGAATAAATAAAGTCTTTATTATTATTAAAAATAATACTAACCACTTCATGTAATTTTATTTGTTATAGCCTACCACGATCGTACTACATTTAAAAAATAAAGTTCTAGCATAAATAAACCAATAACTAACTATGAGAAGCGCTTAAATACAATAAAATCGAAAAGAATTATACCGAAAAAACATTACATCAAATAATTAAAATTATTATTAATAGGGGAGGGGGTCAACTGAGTGTGTAGTGCGATGAGTTCCTGTGTTGAAGGTTCAGCGTTCGAATCCGGCAGTGACAGAACAATTGAATCGCTTATTGCAGAAACCCAAAAGAGACAAAAATTTCGAAATTCATTTTACTTATTTTTTGTATATTTTTAGTAAACGCTTCGATGTGTGCATGCTTATCATTTAAACGGGACAAATTGGTCTACACAATTTTCGTTTAGAGCAGAAACCCCACAAACAACATCACAGATGGGGTTTCTGTGCTAAAATCATTGCGTCGGTACCTGTGTCCACATTTTCATTGAGAAAAACCAAGCAACCTCCTGTGCGGCCAACCACCAAAGCCTACACCGCTGGGAGAGTTCCGACCAACAAAAACAAATTGATGATATGAAAAAACTTATGGCGTATACCACAGATTATTCCGAATTTTACAATACTATTTTGAGTTGGCCAACATCAGCTGAGAAGGAAAGAATGGAAGACTCCGAATACGAAGAATAATAAATCACTTATATCTACAAAATAAAGCGATAAATTAGTTTATAAAAAGTCTGCGGTGTTAATGTCTGTCCCCAAATAACTTATTATTTATTACCTATAAAATGTTAAAGCAGCGTTGGGTATGTATTTTATAGCAGAAACCCCAAAAGTGCATATGGTTGGAGATTTTTCTTACCACTTCTCATCAACCTCGGAGAATATACGACTACCCCATGTTGTGTGTAGACCTTTCTTAAATTTTCAGAAAATTAAAAAAAATATCAGCTTTTTGTGAAATGAGAAGTTTTTATTTATTTTCCAAAAAAATGAAATCCTGGACAGGGTTTCTGCAATATGCGATTCAATTATAGAACTTGTTAACAGCCATACATGGACACTGAGATTTGCAGAACATCCTAGGTCTTACCCAGCCAACTTATTAGGAGCCAATTAACTAAAGGAAAAGCCTAGAGGTTGAGCGAGATTTCGGATAATAACAGCTATCTTAGAAACAGTACAGTCTCTACAATGTAATGTACCCAAGACTCAGTTGGGTTGCAGTGGTACTTTATTTTTATTCTATTAATTAAAGATATTATGTTAATTTATATTAGAAATACCTTTTTTAGCAACTAATATGTTTTATTTTGTTTTTTTTATAATTTATTTATTGATACTTACAACTGCATTACAATAATACAACAAGAAAATAGGCTAAGTGATACAAAATGACATGATAATGACAAGTAGAGAAACTACCCACTGGTAGTACTCAAATCAAATTATGTTTTAATATAACATTAAATGTTACATATTATTAATATGTACCGTTATGATTTGTTAATGCTTCGGGCAACGCCATCAGGATTTTATTACATAATGCAGTACTCAGGCACTACTATAATAATCACTATTTTTATTAATTTATTTTTTTGAATGATTGGTTTATTTATTTATGGGCTGTTGAGGAATGATATTATTAAATGTCACACATTTACGTGACAGATCCGTCTCCCAGGAATGAATGCTAAAACAAACAGTTGCAAACCTTTTACAGAACTAATCTGCATCTACATAATAGATACTTTCTCCTAAAGTGAGTTGGAGATTGTAAGGTTTACACAACGCTTAACAGCGCCTCACCCCTTAAACAACATTCAGATAGGACTGTTTTTTAAACTTTTGTTTCCAATAGACATTGTAAAGTTTAGTTATTTCAACACCTTCAGACTAGATCTTCCAGTCAACTATTCCTCTCAATTATAGTAATTTCAAAAGATTCCATTCATATCAGAATCCCTTAATGGTTTTATATTAATTAAGTATAGCGTATGCATGTAGAGGTAAGAATTGTTTTTCTGAGAGAAATAGAATTTATTAAGACGATTCATTTAGAAATAACAGTAAAAAAAATTAAGGCATGAGTTTCGTTTGTTGTCGCTTTGAGGTTAAATCACATCAAATTTTCACTATCCATTCATTGCGTATGTAGTATTCTCGAAAATAAAATTATCATGATTTTTAGTTTGAAAAAAAGAGTGTAATATTGAAAAATGTTTATATTTCTTCATCATTTTATCTAGAAATAAAAGTATCAATTGACATTTCGAAGTATAAATGGTATACGCTTGTTGAAACGAGCACTTTTTTATGAAATGACTAGCTGTCCCTGCAGACGTTGTTCTGTCCTATTTCCCTAAAACAAAGAGCTTCCAAATTTTCTCCAACCATTACAATGGCGACTTCATTGAATGTTGGTGCATTGAAACATCTCACATGTTCTCTCACAGATATATATATATATATATATATATATATATATATATATATATATATATATATATATATATTTATATAGATTTACACAATATATTCAATTGATTGTGTCGATGAAACAAAATTTGTAATGTTTTTATTTTTTAAAGAGATAAGATAGGCCCTCGACCATGGCACTGCGAGAGCACTGGGACATGGGATCTATGAGAGAAAAGGTTTGTCCTCGACCGGCAGGCGGTCTTGGATAGCTCAATTGGTAGAGCGATGTCACGGTGAGACAAAGGTTCCGGGTTCAAATCCCGGTCGAGGGCCTATCTTTTCTCTTTAAAAAATAAAAATATTTAAAACTAAAAAAAAGACCAATAGTTATTAAAAAAAATTGTAACGGTTCTACAATAGACCTCTCCTCCCTGAACTATTATTTTTTATTAAGGGATCAAGAAAACTTTTGTTTTTATTATTTCCCTCGTCATTTTTACGTTTTTTTTCTTCATAAGAACCTTCTTTGGGCCTTAACTAAAATAAGGGAAAAAATTAGCTGAATTGGTCGAGCCGTTTTCGAGTTTTGCGCTTAGCAAAACATTTGGCGATTCATTTTTATTATATAGATTACTGAAATATACACATTTCCCATTATTACTGTCCCATATTACTACTCCATCGGTTTGTTTTCTTTTCATTGGGTCAAACAAATTTTCTCTTTTTCCTTATTGCTGTTTCCAAGTCCTAAGAATGATTTTTTTTTGGCCTTAGTTCTTCTCCTACTTTTGTTGGATACATCTTAGGATTTTCCATTCTAGTTTTAGCCTTTTCTCCAGGCCAGAAATCCCTATTGTTTTCGACTCGTATAGTACACACCGGCTTCACTACAGTGATCTTTTTATTGAGGTTATTTGTATTTATTTTCATTTGTGTAGTTTTTCTCTATATTATTAATGTTAGCGTTCTTCAATACTTATTTTCTGATTGGACATAATAGGATACCTATAATACATCAGCAAAATTATTGCAATTAACTAAAATGCACCGAAATGAAATTTAATTGCATGAAAACTGAATTGATTAACTTAAATATTATAATATTTTCAACGTCACTGAATAAATATCAGTAATAAATTGAAGGGCATAAATATTCATAGATTCATGTAAATTAATCTTCATATGTAAATAAAGCCTTTTAATATTTAATTAAAAACAAATGGTTCATTTTAATGGATGTGGTGATTAAAAGATTTTTCTTATTTTTTTTTTATAGCACATTAATAAAGTTTTCATTCCTCACAAAACCGTTTCTGAAATTTTAATACTGAATAGAACACAGTTTCATGATGAATTTTATAATTATTTTTTCCTGAGAATGGCTTGGTTCTATGCCAAATTTAATTGTTCAAAAAGTTGAATTTCTATTTGATATTATACAGAATTTATTTTATCAAGAAAACAAATTTTAATTGTTTTTGAACATGGCTTGAGAATGGCCAAGAAAATAAAAATCTGCACAACCACAACCATAGCTATACCAACGATTGTGCAGACAGATGATTTGTCCGAGATCACGCTCGACCATCAGGTTTTTTCAGCAATCAACAGTACCCACTCTGTTGAGGCTGGTTGAATCCTAGGAGGGTATGCAGACTTCATTTGTGGATGTTAACAGAGTAAACAATTTATATGCTATAGCTGAATTTGAACCCGGGGCAATTAATACTACCAAGCTTACTCTATATGTACATATACGTTTATATATGTATCCATACCGGTCAATTACGACGAAGTAACAATCAGCTAATTGCCTGTCAGTGAAATTACTACAAAGTGACATGAGAGCCATGAAGAAGAACAGTACCCAGCAGGTACTTCCCCTGAGGCTTGATTTAATATTCTTATGATATCATATCTTAGATCCCACAGGATACTTCCGTGGCGTTTAGCAGATTAGATAATTCTTCTGCCACTGCCGGATTTGAAGCCGTGCCTTCAGCATATTATCTCAGCGCTCTACACACCGATTTACCTCACAATGAGTTAAGTAGCATTTTGAGGTTGAGCAAAGTTGCATAAGACTTGTAATAGTATATAGGAATACTGAAGATATCTAATGAAGAACTTTAAAACGGATATTATTTTTTGAAAAGAAGATGAACTCGTGACTTTTAAGTTTAAGTTTATATTTAAGTACTAACACTGGGTAGTTTCTCAACTTCTCTTAATCATTTGCCATTATGTATCATTAATTCTGTTACTTGCTATTTTGTTATAATGAAGTTTTAATGTTCAATGGAAAAAAAAATTAAATATAATAGTAAAAACTTTTCAAAGGGATATACCCTTTTTTTCTAATAAAATATTAATTTTTTTTGTTACAAGGAAACATAGAAAAGGTTTTTATCTTTATTACGTTTGTGACGAAAACAAAACGAAGAAACATTGAACTGAAATATTCGATTGCGTAGCTGCTGGATCATCACTTAATCAACAAAAATAGAGAATGTTTAATAGAAACGCAACATTAAATGAATATAGAGCATAAAAATTAAATATTAATGACATGAAACCAATGCGTTACTTTTTGACTGTTTTAACAGTTTTCTTTCCATTCACACTGCATAGGTATACTTTAAGTCAATCACCAATGTCATTTTTTTAACTCAGTATTTATTAGTTATTTCTGGTCTTTCTTTTATTTCTTCGTTAGAGTTTTGGATAGTAATTTTAAGTCTTAGAGTATTCCTTTCTTGGTTTTGGTCATTTTATAATTTAATTTTCAGTTTTATGCATTTCCATATTTTCAATACATTTGGATTTCAATTTAGTCCTAATACCACTTTGGTTTGATTTTCTTGAAGCTTAAGGAGTCAACAATTTTTTGCTTAGTCTATTTGGGTTAATTTTGAGAATTCGACAATAAAACATTTTTTTCTCATTTATTGATTTGGAAAGTAAGAAATATTGCATTAGAAAACATAGAGAACTCCTTTTTCTGATTTTTAATATTATTATGATCAAATGGAATGCTGAGTATTATTTATTTTTTATTATAATGATCAATGTTTAATTATTTCCCTGGGTATTTCCTAAAAACATTTGAATTCAGCCAAAAATTTGATTCATTAGTGTTCTTCATAAAATAGAAAAACCACTAGACCTCTGTAACGAAAAAGAAAACAGCAAACAAATAAATCCTTTTTTTTCATATTTTAATTTTTTGTTTGAGTACTAATGTTGAGAAGTTTCTCTTCTTGCTATAATCTCTTGCCAATATGGTTGTCAATTCCAACTTCTATTTTTAAAAAAGTATATATTAATCAAAATAAAATACTAAATGATTTTGGTGAAGGTAAATTAAAATCGAACCTATCCATATAAAAATAAAAAACTTTACATATGATCACACAATAGATTTTAGGATAACATAGGATTTCGGTGATCCAAATTCATTAAACTCAAAATCAAAACCAATAAAAAAATGTGCAGCGAAAAAAGATATTTGTTTTCTATATTCTAATCCATTATTCAACTAAATTAAAATTGAACTTATCCAATTTTAATTTAGCTGAATAATTTGAAAATATATAATATTATAGGCATTGAATTATAATAAATAAAAATAATGTACTGAGTTAAATGGGAGTTTGTTGATCCGAGTTCACGTTTCAAGAGATTGTACTGGAAGCTGAGCGACTCGAAGGTTTACCCTGCAAGGTCAAATAGTGAAGAAGTCACAAGACAGCGTTGTTGAAAAAAGGATTCTAGCTTCCTTTACAGGAAAGAATGGTCTTCAAGAAGAAATCTCGATGAATCTCTACAGAAAGTGAGCTCTGTGCTCTACTAGTATACTTTCAGTATTAATTCTTAGATAGCATTACTAATAATTCTTATAATAAGTAAATACGTCAGTTATAAGTACATATTTAAATTATATCGGGTTAATTTCATGTTAAATTCTAATATTAAAATATTGGACTATTAATCTCCATAATAATGAATAGTAATTTACAATTCATTAAAAAAACAAACTTCCACTATTACCCACGGAGAGCTCTCGTGTCATTGTAAGGGCACTGCTGTTTCTAAGCTTACAGTTTTGTAGTGACATGATCACACTCAACCACCAGGTATCCCCCAAATTCTGTAAACTTTAAGAAAGCTGGATGAGCCCCGGGAAGGTCTCCAGATCCTACACGGTCGAAACAAGGCTGTCAGCAGAATAAATAATTATTATAATCCATCATCCTCAGCTGGTCTTGAGCACGAAATCTGGAGGTCTTTACCTTACCTACTGACTTGAGATGTAAGTATTTCGCATTATACCAAATAATGAAAATATTTTTTATTTTAGATTTGTTTTACAGATAAAAAAATAATTTATAATTAATAAGAGAAATGTCGTTAGTCTTATTTCATTGCATTCTCCACCAAGAAACAATAGTCCTAAAATTGAAATATTGGAATAACATGTAGCTTGTTTTACTATTGAAATGGTTATGAAATCGTTATTTTATGATAAGACCGGATACCTGGCAGTGGACTGCAGAGAAGCCACATACCTTCATATTAGCGAGAAAATATGCAAATATGTCTCCTTCAAGTACTTAGGGTCATCAATAGATGGGAACGGCAAGTCGGAACCCGAAGTTAGGAGAAGAGTTGGCCTGGCAAGAAGGGTGACTAGAATGTTGCACCCAGTTCTTTGGAACACAGTCATCTCAACGGACAACAAAAGGCGTATTTTTTTAAGTATTGTTGAGTCCTCCCTCAGCTACGCCTCAGAGACCTGGATACTCAACCCAAGACTCTACTACAGATTACAAGCTGCAGAGCTGGACTTTTGGAGGAGATGCCTGAGGATCACCCGCCTGGATAGAGTCAGAAATGAAGATGTTAGAGATAGGCTGGGCGTGACCGAAGGAGTTCCGGAGAGGATTGGAAGGAAGGCTGCGATGGTATGGACCTGCCAGAGGATGCCAGAATGTAGGTGGCCGAAGAGACTATTGCTATGGGAACAGACAGGCGGACGAAGAAGAGGAAGACTCCGAACCCGGTGGGACTGCGTGGAGGAGGAGATGGCCGGCAGGAGACTTGAGGAGGATGACTGGTGGAACAGAGAAAAGTGGAGGGACGCTCTGACTTAACCAGGCAACCCATTGAGGGGGAAAACCTGCAAAATTAAAAAAAAAATCGGTATAACCTATATTTTCTATTTAATTTCCAAAACAGTGCTATATTTTGTGTAACGGGTTATAGAAGTCTGAAACAGTTCCTTTGCGATTTGCCAATATTTAAATATATTAATATCTTAACTGATCTAATAGGACAAAATGTAGTAGCTCGATCGATGCTAGGCAACGCCCATAAAATATTTCATCACTAAAAACTATTTTATATAATAGAGAAACATATATTCGTATTTAAGATGGAAATTCCAGACGATAAACACTTGAGAAGGAGAACTAAATGAGGAAACTAATAAAAAAATTGATCAAACAATAGATTTGATAACACAGCGACTCAATCAGCAGTATAAACAAGAGGAAAGATTAAAAGTTCTCAAACGACACTTTTATTAGTAATTTGTCATAACGTTCTATAAAAAAAAATATTAAAAAAATAAATCAAATTTTTACACTGTCATATTTTAAATTTATTTCATGGACTTATCTAAAGATCTGAAATTATCTCTCTATTGTCCATTTTTTAAAGGAAGAATACTCTAAAATAATCCAAGGAAGTAAATTTTGCAAATTTCCAATAATGATTTATGTGCAAGTAAAGTTTTTAGAATATTGTAGTACTAATCGGCCAAAACCTAAAAGTTGTACTTTTTGGAAAAAATGATTAATTTTTTTAAAGGGGCGTAACTCAGAGTCTATTAGAGTTATGCTGCGGTTCAAATCGCAGAAAATTTAATCTACATTAAAATTAGTTGCCGATGTTTTTAACAAAAACGAACCTATTAAGAGATTAAGGCCAAAAACTGAATTAACTCCGAAAATTTCAAGGTTTTCCATCCACAAAAAGTTTAACCATCCGTTTTTTCGGTTGCAAACTTAGATTTACACTATTCAGACATGCCTTTACAACATATCAAAAATGCAGCTCTCTTCAATTTTTTGCGACCTTCAAACACCTGGTCGCGGACCTTTTGATTGATAGGAAAAAAGATACTGGATAAGAAGAGAACCCAATTAAAATGAATCTCTATTATATAACACTTTATATCCCAGTTAAAATAGTTATGTGTTCGCTATTTAAACATTCTGAATCAAAAATAAATGATTGTTCTTTGTGTAATTTATTTTTGTAATAAAGTATGTCTTTATATTCTCAGTGTAAAATATACTACAATAGTGAATGGCACACTCATAAAATGCAGTGGTTTAGATATAACTAATAGTATTATGCAGAGCATTTAATTCAATAATAACAAGAGGGTAATTCAACAATTAACAATATTTCATATTGAATATCTTATGGATACACTTGTATACCTATTAGACTAAATATCTGCCTGTACCCATCGAGTATTAATAAATTATAACACATTACATATTACAAAAAAGAGTAAAAACAAAAAACATAAATTGATAAAAATAATTGGTACAACCACAAAAGAAAAGAAATCCTGGTCATTTTTAGCACGACTCCTTTAACTCGCTTACCTTGTGGTGGGCAGTAAAGAGCAGATTATTGTATTGAAGTATAGATCTATGCAAAAAACCTTTGCACTTTCGATTTACCATCGATATATCAATTAAAATAAAATAGATTTATTGAAATTTATAACTGTAATGAATAATGCAAGTAAAGGTGTCTAGAAATGAATGGCGTATAGAATTGTAATGATGTATACATAAACTACCCACCGGTAGTACCCAAATAACAGATTTAAGTTAGGTCATACCTAGCTTCTTCTTCAATTCCCGATAATCCTCCGAGGCGTCTGAAAGGAAGTTGGCCATGTGACCTTCTAAGTTGAACTTCGATTTGAGTACTACCAGTGGGTAGTTTCTCTACTTGTCATTCTCATGTCATTATGTACCACTTATCCTATTTACTTGTTATATTATTATAATACAATTGTAAATATCAATAAATAAATTTTAAAAAAAAAGATTAGATCACTAGATCATTTTCTTTTCAGACCCCTCAGGGGATTATGTGGTTGAATAAATAGCAAGGTATGAAACTTTTTGGTATGAGTGAGAACAAAGTTTATCATGAAAAGACCCGATACCATGAAAGGACTGGTATCGGGTGCGGTGGAGCCAATTCGAAAAAATTGGATATTGAGGTAATTATGGATGACTTTATTCTTAATGAAGTAATGAGCATTGAGGATTTTAAGAAGGATTTTGGATTTTGTAAGGATTGGATACGAGAGGAATTCGATGGCATAGTGGGGTTTCAAAGGTACAACTCGTAAGTTCAAAGAATGAAAAATGACCTTGAAAGACCTTTAAGTTAAGAACCACTAAAGAGAGATGGATAACCTAATATAAAATGATCTTGAATACGATATTTCACATTTCTGAAAGCAATTATGATTCAAAATAATGACGTACAAAATAGCATCTGTAGAGAGGTAATAATGAAACTTGTCAAAATGGATACAGGAATGACCGGAGTGGGTTTTTTTTTTTTTATTAATAAGAACTGATAACTTTTATTTAGGTAATTATTTTATGTAAACACAAAATCCGTTATCTGGAATATAATTAGCAAAGGTCAGTTTGAACGAATTAATGGTTAAAATAACAATTTAAAGTCAAATAATATATTATAATAGTAGTCGGTGACTGTTATTTTCAGGAATAATTATGTTAGAGGACAATCCAATACATGCATTTCAATATTTTTATTTAAATAAATGTACATGCCTAATTTTATTGTTTTAAGTATGTACTGAGATGTCTTGAGATGGCTATTTTTTTGTCTGTTTTTATCTATTCCAAATAAAATAGTTATATACTCCTCCATATGTTTTATTTTTTACCATAATATTAATAAGTTAATCGTATCTATAAACGATTACCGTTTATATTTTGACAGTAACTATATTTCTCGAAATGAATAATAGGGTTTAAATTTCAACTGATTTGATGGAATACACGAACTTTAAAAAAAAAAATAGAGACGATTTAAATCAGTAGGTAATGGTAATTTTTTTGTTGTAAATATATAAGTAATTTTTGAGGTAAATCATTTTTATAGTTCTCAAATATACACGTGTTAATGACACTTCCGGTTTATTATTTGTAGCCTAAAAAAATACTAAAAAGTTTTAAAAAAACAAATTACAAAATAATGTAAATATATAAATAATATATATAAATATTTTTTTTTTCGAAATAATAATAAAAGCAAATAAATAACGCAAATTTTTATCATATAGGCCATTATATAGGCCAAATCACTTTTCGATGCAGACCCGATAAACAGTATTTTCTAACTAGTATAATGCATATTTTCACAGCAATTACATTTCGCAAAATAAATAATTAGGTTTAAATAGGTTTGACAGCATTTAAGAACTTGAAAAGAAGAGAATCCGGTTTAATAATTTAGAAAACTTATTTGGAATATAGATAGTCTGGGGGTGCAGTCAAGATAACTCTAAATAATAAATATTTTTTTTATTTATTATAAGTACCAACGTTTCGGTCGGTACTTATAGCAACTGTTTAGCAACTGTTAGCAACTGTTAACCCTACGAGTTCACCCTACGAGGTCTCATTGTTGCTTCGCCTTCTATCAGCCCTGAAGATGGCCTACAACATTGGCCGGAACCTCGGCACTTATAATAAACAAGTTTTTCTTATTTAGTGTTATTTTGACAGCAACCCCAGACTATCTATTATATAAACCCACATTAGATCTGCCAGTCAACTATTTTCCTCTCAATTTAGAAAATTTAATTTATTTCTTTGCATGCCATGCAATTTCTTTGCATAACCATGCTATTCTTATTACATTACAATAATATAAATCATTTCTTCTAAAGAGTATCGTTTCAATTTTAACTGTTATAACTAGTTAAATAAATATTATTCGATGAATAATTGTGTTTAAATATAAATTGAAGATGAATAAGAATATGAAAAAATAAAAGTCGGTTCAGTTCTTTAGATAAAAATATTAATTTTTATATTAAGGGATGGCATTTTTTAGATACAAGACATTTTTAGATATTTTTAAATATATGCACGTCCCCTCTGCATGATCTCTGCCAATTCATTTCTATATGCAAAACCGTTTTCATACATGATAAAGATGTTTCAGTTTTATCATGTATTATATGTATATAAAATGTCTCCTAAAACGAGTATTGTGGACATCTTTATCAGTTATTTCTGGTTAAATAAATAAAATTCTAGTTGGGTTTAAATTCTATTAGGTTTTAAGTAAAACAGTATACGAACTTAAAAAGAATTAATAATAATAGAGGAAGGCTTAATTCTTTAGAAATTTTTATTAATTTTACATTATTTATACATAATAAATGTGTATGTAATGGTTTTTTAAAATTATAAACATGTTCATAAACATTATATTCTGATTTTTTCTTATCGCATCAATAAAAAACTTTTCTTCATACCAATATTGTGTACTTTAACAATTATTTTTGGTTAAATAAATAAAATTCGATGAATAATTGGGATTAAATTTTATAAGATTTGAATAAAACATTATATGAACATAAAAACCATCAATAACAAGAGAAGTACGTTTAATTTTACAGAAAATTTAATGACAGCCCAACCGTTTTTAGCTATACACCGTTACAATGTTTAAGATTGCCTGTAAGTTATATTTTTCTTATATTTATAGCATGTTCAAGACGATTATATATATATATATATATATATATATATATATATATATATTTTAATCATATCGCATCAAAAAATCATCTCATCTAACGAATATCGCAATAGTTAGGTTTGCTTAAATAAATAAAATTCGATGAATAAATGAGTTAAAATTTCAATTATCTTTACAGAGTTCATGAACTTTAAAAAACAGAAACCGGTTTAATTTTTTAGGGAATTCAATTATTTATAAATATAAACGACTGTATTTATGTTACACATTTTTTTAAAACTTGTTATATGTTCATTAAGATTCGGAATTCTCAGTTTATTTTCAGTATATATTCTCAGATATATTTGGTATATTTCTGTCTTTTTAGCGAATTACTTTTTTTTAATTGGGTGCTTCTAAATAAAACTGCAAATGAAAGTAAACATTATATTGCTAAAAAATTATATAACATTAAATCATAACGATAATCTGGTTTAATTTTTATAAAAATCATAATATTAAATTGCCGATTTTTACACTTTATCTTATAATGACATTAGCTATATTTTAATAGTTTATTCGATATAATAATTCCAAAAATATACGGCGAAAATATAATTTTACGCCACAGATGGAGCACAGATGTGAGAGATGTAACAAAAAGTCGGCTCACCTGAAGAACGCAATCCTACGTTGCCTTGACGACGACCGCGCTGAGACTGGTCCTTCCTAACTCCCACCACTAGGTACCCGGACCTAGGCCACTCTCAGTCAGTCCCTGTCACCTAGCGTGGATACAGAACACGCTAGTGTGTGTGTAATATACAGGGTGTCCCGAATTTAAATGGCAAAACTTCAGGAACTTATAGGGGACCGAAAAACTAAGACAAAAAGTCCTGTAGAGATTTGCTCGTTTTTGCTTAGTTTTAGAGAAAATCGCAAAAAAAGAAACAAAACAAGTTTTCATTTTTATACTTATTTATTTATATTCATATTTATGTTATGTTCTTTTTAATGTAAATATTGCTCAAAATGTTGTCCTCTTGCACCAATGCAAGCATTACATCTAGCACTCACTTGATAAATTGCAGCTAAACATTGTTCTGATGATATTTGGTGCACTGCATCTATAATTCGGTCTCTTAATTGCTCTCTTGAGTTGATTGACACCGGAAAACTTTCTGCTTCAGGGTTCCCCATACGAAGAAATCCATGAGTGTCATATCAGGTGAACTGGGTGGCCAAGGTACTACTCCTCCACGTCCAATCCATCGTTGTGGATAATTTATATCTAGCCAAGCTAGAGCAACTCTATAATGCTATAATGAGCTGGAACCATCGAGTTGGAACCACATTTCAATCCGCTATTGTAAGGGAATGTCATCTAAATAATTAGAAAAGTCGTTCTCCAAAAAATGTGTAAATATGATATCATTCAAACTTCCAGGTAAAAAATATGGTCCCACCAGTAATCCGTTCCAAATTCCAAGCCAAACGTTAATAGCAAATTCATGCTGAAACCTATTCTCTCTAATAGCTCTGGGATTTTCAAGAGCCCATACATGATAATTTATTTTATTAACAATTCCTCCTCTTGTAAAGGTCCATATAATTTTTAATGGAAATAAATTATCATCGCGAATTATTTCAAGAAACCAGTTACCAAAATGCAATCTCTTGACATAATCTTGAGGTAATAAATTCTGAACTTTTTGAAGATGGTATGGGTAGCGATTATCACCTTTCAAAGTTTGTCATATTGCTTGCCGCGATATTGCTAATGCAGCAGATGCTCTTCGGATGCTAGTCTCAGGATTGTTATCGAAGTGGCGTTGGACACAATTTCTTCTCCGATAATCTGCTCTTACTGCTGCCTGGAATTGGTCGCCTTCATTACGTATTAAGAATGACCCAGTCTCTCGTAGTCTATTAAAAGTTAACGAAAAGACTCGTCGATTAGGCACTCTTCTATTTGGAAATCGGCGCGCATACTCCCGCACCGCTTCTAAAGCATTACCGTTACAGAATCCATACACAAAAATCATATCAGCGTATTCATCATTAGAATATGTATGCGACATTGTGGCTGATGCTATTAACACAAAAATATCTGAGTAACTGACTGAAGACTGATTTAGGAATTATAATCCTAGAAGGAAGCCAAAATGTAAACAAATAAAAGAATGTAAAGGATAACATTAAGTGTTTGCATATCTCACTGCCTAGCCTGACGAACTTTGAAAGGTGATAATCGCTTCTTGTAACATTTTGGTTTTGTTTCTTTTTTTGCGATTTTCTCTAAAACTAAGCAAAAACGAGCAAATCTCTAAAGGACTTTTTGTGTTAGTTTTTCGGTCCCCTATAAGTTCCTGAAGTTTTGCTATTTAAATTCGGGACACCCTGTATACATAATTAATAGAATAGAATAGAAAAGTAACTTTATTCTGGTACCAAGTCCCTTTAGAATAACAAACATGAATAGAAAAATAAACATGGTATATGTCTGACCATAAGGCTACATAACAATGCAAATAATGAAGTACTTCAAAAGTGACAAAAAAATAAATATGAAATAACAAAAAAGTACGAATAATAACAGGTTATTAACCAGTTATCTATACATATTATAAAACAATGTCCTCGGCCGCGTCTGTCTCTCTGATCGCGGTAAACTCAATAACTACTGCACAGATTTTCATGCGGTTTTCACCAATGGATAGAGTGATTCACCAGAAAGGTTATGTAAAATTTGTAGAGGTTTAGTGTATTTACACTATATTGGTTGGAATATAACGATAATTGTTGGAAGTGTAGGAAAAATTGTAGCCTTTCTCATATAACGAAACAATGCATGGCGGTATATTCCTCTTTTATAGGTCTACAAAAAAGCCTGAGATAGCATATATCTATCTTTTAAGGACAGCTTAATATATTACTATACCTATTTTATCTTCTAAAAAATTAATAATGTACAATGCGGTATATAGAAATCTATTTAGACTAGTTCAGTATTAATCCTTATCAACTTACATACTTTAGTTATCTTAGGCATTTCATGCGCATTATTATTTTATACCACATAATTTAATGAGTATCTTATGTGTTATCGCAAAAACTGCGCAAGAAAATAAATATAAAGAAACATTTTGGTTTTTTTAATGCTTATTATAGCTACATAATAAAATACATTACAGAGACAAAACATGTTGGCATAATATGTCTTACTACCCGTGCAAAGCCGGAGCGGGTCGCTTATCTATAGATCGAAAGGCCAATAGAAAAAAAAATGAAATAACTAAAAATTACGAATCATGACAGGTTATTAACCAGTTACAGAAAATAAATAAATTAATAACAACAGTTAATAAATAAAATAAATTTATGAGCTAGCAGTCAATAATTTCTTTATATGATGTATTTCTTCTTTACGAAAAAGAAACAAAAGCAACTAAACAACAAAATAAATTATCCAATACTGATTCATTAAAGAAATGACTCACCTGCTTAGAAAACATCTTTTTGGGAGACTAGGTAAAGGCAGTGAAGAAGCATGACGGATGATCAGAGGGATTGAGTTCCGCGATGTATTGGAGCGGGCGAGAAAGGAGCGCTCGAATGCTTTGGTTTTTGAGAACGAGTAAAAAGATCGGAAAGGCGAGATCTTGTTTCATAGTGCTGGTGTGACGATTAGAATTGGTAGGGAGTTGCTGAGAGTTAATGGAATGTACTGAGGAAATATTGTCTACGAATGGGAGGGAAGAGCCACTTTAACTCGTCGTAAAACTAGGACACGCGGGACCACCTCGGGGTACCAAGAACAAATCAGTGGGAGCAGTTCATTATTCGCTTTATTCTGTCCTCAAGCATTTTAGAAAGGTCCCCGTATACCACGCTACAGTAGTCAAAGTAGGGAAAGATGAGAGATGATAAGAGGAACCTACGGAAAGGATGTATAAGGATATATGTGTAAGGATGTATGAGATGTCGAGAACGATGGATATACATACATATATATCTGTGTGTGTGTGTGTGTGTGGTGGGTTACCTGTAACACTTGCTACTAGAAAATAATTCAGTCTTTACTAAGATGTCAAGGCGTGATTTTCGCATAATTTTTTTAAGAGTTCAAACTCTGCCGGAACGGGGCCCAAACGGCCAGAACTACCAACGAAGTCTTGAGAAAATGCAATTCACGTGGGTGCACTGTTCAACAGGACTTGAGCCTTGAAGGCAAAGAAGACCGTGGAAGAAGTGGAGATGATGTTATCCGCGCTTTGGTAAAACTAAATCCCAGAAAAGTTATGCCAACTTTCAAGCTTTTTCACTTTCCCAATCGCCTTAAGATGATCATGGACAGTTGATTTGTTGATGCCGAGTTTCCCTTTACAGTTCTCGAACAGGTGTTCCCTAGAACCCAAATTTTCTCCCAAAAATATAAATATATAACCAGCCAACATTTCGACAAATCAGGCATCATCAGAACGTATTCGTACATCAAAAAAACTTACTCTTCTCCGTGTTCTTACCCCCAGGAGCCTAAGGTCTGCTTCCACATCGTCCAGCCATCGTAATCTATCTGGAGATAGAGTAAGAGGACGTTCCTCCAGGATCAGTTTTGAGAGCTTTTTATTTATTTATTTTTTTGTTTAAAAAAAAAAATATATATATATATATATATATATATATATATACATATATATTGAAATCTATTTTAACCGTGACAGAATCTAATTTTACAGGCGGTGTTTGATTGCAGAGCCAAGGCGATACTGGAGACTGATTGATGATCGTCTCAACATCTGGCCGTAAATATACTTGTAGAAAAAAGGTGATTTTTCATTTTCCCAACATTAATTGCATATATATTTCTCTAATTAGAAAAATTATATGTTTTCATAGTTTAATTTAATTAATAATATAATATGTGTAAACGAAAAATCTGACTGGGCGATCTGTGGTGTAATGGTTAGCATATCAACCTACCGTGTCCCAGCTCGCCTGTTTACAATCCTTCAGGCGGTCTTAGGATTTTTTAAAATGGAGTAAAAAAATCCTTGGTTATGCCGTCCTTCGGAAGGGACGTCAAACGGGAGTTCCGAGCTTGTACATTGGCAGGCTCTTCTAAAAAATTCCTATCCTAATTAAACCTGGAAAGACAAAATTTAGGACTCGCACTGTATTATCGTCCGGTGAGCCATAGCAGTATAAAAAGTGCCTTTTATAAACAAACAAATAAAAATCGGACTTGGATACCACATGACTAACTTTCTTATATAATATGTATAAATATTACATACTACATAATATAGTAAAGTTAAATTTTAAATAATAAGGATAATAATCAAATCAATAAAATAGAGCAAAAAATTCAAATTTGGTCTCATGTTTCCTTGGAATGGAAATGGAGCCTGTTTGGGCTGTTGATCGTTGGGATGTATTGCACCTTTTTCTTCGAGATGTGATTCACATAGCCCTTTTTTGTTTTTGTGTCTTGATAATGCCTGAATAGGCGAAACGTCGACTGGTAAGTGGGTGTATTACTGTATTTGAAACATAAGGCTTTGCATTGTGGTTTTTCCCAATTGCATTATAATAAATAATAATTAAATATTAAAAAAAGAAAGAAGTCTCAAATATTGATTATAGTACAATCCGAAAATTCCGGTTAATAGGCAATATTTAAAAAATTTAATAAACACCGTCAACTAATTAATTCTAAAAAATTGTTTATACCTTAATGTACAATAAAGCACTTAGCGAAATCAAACAGATTACTACTACCAGTATGTAGCTAGTAGCCGAAACTGGAATATTATTTCCATTGGCATAAAAGTTTTAAAATTAAGTTTTAAAAAAAATTAACATTTGAATATATTTTACTATTATTACTATTTTTTTTAAAATTTGTATATAAAATATTAAAATTTAAAACGGACAAATAAAAAAAGAAAAACTAAGCCTTAAGACTCTAACGTGCTATAAAAAACAATGCAACGTTCGACAGAAATATATATATATATATATATATATATATATATATATATATATATATATACATATGGTTCCAATGCAGTACATCTTACGTCGACAGCCCGATTAGGTTCAAAATGATTGTGCAGTAATTTTTCTTTTGGAGTATTTCCTGATGATGCCTGAATTGACAAAACGTGGACTAGATTTTTTTCCAGTATTTTAGATAATTAAGGATTGCATTCAAATTAATAGTGCATGTTTCTTTTGTGAATTTTTGCTCATTTTTGTCGATTAAAATTTACGTCATTAAAAATAAAATAAGTTCCCATTTTACTGCTCGGGGCAGATAATAAATCATTATTTTGTATTACATAAATAGAAAATTTATTTTATAATTTTTCTATTTACTGAAATATAATTAGTTGCATGATAAATATTACATAACTGTTACTAGATTTAACAAAATCTACTATGATACTTATGTTGATTATTTTGTCTTAAATACGGAATTTGAAAAGATTATAATTAGTTTTGAAAATCTCAATTTTTTCCCAAAATTGAATTAAATGCTGTTAACCATATGGATTAATTAATTGTTCTAGTTTACGGTTATCTATGATTTTCATCATCCCTTGTCCCAGTTTTTTTTATAGAATAGATTTACTAAAAACAAGTAAAAAATATGTTTTGTACATTATTTTCGAGTTTTAAGTACTAATTCTTAATAAAAAACCATAAACCAAGATTTATTGGTATTCATAAATTTAATATAGGCCCTCGGCCGGGATCCCGGCCTTATCTTTTCTCTTTAAAAATAAAAATATTTAAAACTCAAAAAATTGACCAATAATTATAAAAAATCATAAAATTAACAGTTTCTACTAACATGGATTTTAGGAAATGCTGGATATATCGTTCCTGCCTTTTCCAACAATCGAATGTTAAAATCGGCACTTATGAGGAGAATAAAAAAAAAAGCAGCTTCGAGGTTCAATAAAAATTAGTGCCTATAGTCAAACCAATGACACCCGTTTTACATTGTTTTTGTGACTGATAGATGCCTCTATATGAATTTTATATCAATTATCAATCCTAAAGGAACTGCTATAAATCGAAAACGAAAACTGTTTTTTTCACATTCGATACTTTGCGATGGCAGGGACGATATGTCTAACCAAAAAAAAACATTTAAAAAAATAGCTGATTTAATTGGAGACGTATTATTTCATAATTTGCTGAATCCAGACTCCTCTATTTCCTCATTAAATTCAATTATACTTCAAGGACAGGCACTGAAAAAAAAGTGGCATGAAGCTTAAGTGCTGTGGCTCAAGAGGAAGTGATAAGTCATTTCCAAATCGCTGTGATGTTCCTTAAATACTCAAATCAGCTATGTCTTGTTGATTTTTTCTTTTACTATATCAAGAGAAGTACATTAAAAAAATAAGTACAAACCATACTTTAGAAAACAAAATCTAATCAATTTAACCCAATAATCTAAATTCCAAAATGTAAATTTGTTTTTTTTAATTTTTACAAAATTTCATTTTTTAAATTAAGCTAATTTTATTATTTTAACTCTACATATTACTTAATATTTATAATTATTGTATAATATCGTAGTAGATTACTGCTACTATTACTACTACTATTTATTATTGTAAAATAAAAAAGTAGTAGGTGTTAATGGCTTCACAAAATTACTCTAATTCTTCAAAAATATATATTTTTATTAGTGTGTAATTCAACCTGTAGAATGCGTTACCATTACTAACTCATTTTCATAAAGAGTTGTAGATAGGCGGTATTGTTTTGACAGCGACGACAGGTATTGTATATCATCATAATTCTATTTAATCACTGTATTTTTAAATACAAGCAACAAACAAAAAACAGTGTCTAAACTGGTAGAAGAACCATGTCAATTAAATATTTTTTAAACAAAATAAAATAAAGTATAATTGAGGAAAACACAGAATTGAACAGCATAATAAACTTTCTTGAGTCACCTTCTTTTCCAATAAATAATGATTCACTAAAAAAAAAAAAGTGACCTGACGTTCTCCCACCATAATTTTATTCTATTTATTACTCAGTAATTAACAATCAGCTGAGGAAGTGAAAAGACCACAAATCGTTCACTTTATCGAATACCTTCTTTTAGAAGTCATAAAATCTTCGATTAATCACTTCATTAAAATTTTTCAAGAGAGCTAGATTACCATTAAGATCTTACAACACTAAAACAGATATATTATGAGAGAAAAAAGGGCTGGTGAGGTGCATAGAACTTTCCAATAGGACTCTTCAATAATAGTTTCTCTTTTATTTTAAAAAAAATCTTTTGTGGTGTAGTATTTTATCAGCGTTTCTTAGCAACGGATCGAGGATGTACATTTTATTCAGTATTTTGTTTGTTGCCGTTAGACGGACAGGAATACCTCTCTCGTAATGATAAATAATTGTTTCATAAAAATATTTTTCATAAAAAGGGAATAGATTTTATAAAATCTACCTCCCTGCACAACCTTTGTCCAAGAAACAGTACAGTCTCTATCATGTACTGAACCCCAGGCCCTCCATAGGTTGTACAGTGTTTTTTCATAAATACTACTTTCTTTGATGTGCCTCTTTTAGTCTTTTAGTCTTCTCTCAAGAACTATACAGTAGATTTTTAAACAACATATTTAACTATTTAACAACAAATTCTATTATGCATACAGTTTAAAGGTTAAAGATATTTCGTCCGATTTTCATTATATTTACTCATGGCTATTGTACTTATTTTAGTCAATGTTATCATGATTCCCTTTCGATAGGACATTACCTGTCTGCATATTACTCCACCTGGTTATTCCATCTAATGTATAACCTATTGACCAAGAGGAACGTGCTGTGGCTACAATATATGCAATTATTATGCACTTATATGCATCTATCATCACGTCTTTTATACGAAACCGAGAATAGGAAATGTTATCGATTGCATATGCAATACACTTGCATATGGAAAATCATGTAACATTTTGCGTTCTGCCATTGAACCCTTGAGGTGCTATTCCTGTGACTGTTTCACAGATATTTGATTTTTTGAAAAATTTATTTATTGAAATTTACAACTGTATTATAACAACACAAGTTAATAGATTGAATAATACGTGTTGACATGAGACAAAGGCAAGTAAAGAAACTATCCACTGGTATTATCCAAATTGCAAATTCAACTCGGAAGGACTCGAGGAGGCCATCTTATTTTCATTAACCTCGGAGGATAATTGGTAATTGAAGAAGTAGCTAGGTTTGAAACTAGTTGGTTTGAGTGGGAATAAAGTTTGTCGTGAAAGGATTGATGTGGGATTCGGAACAAATACTCAACAAATAGCCATTAGGGATGATTATTTCTAATAAAGTAAAGAGCATTGAGGATTTTACGAAGGATTTCTGGTCGTAAGGATTGGATACGAGAAAAATTCGATGGCTTAGTGGAGTCTTAAAACTCTGCTCCGTCCAAACAGGTCTTATTATAACCCAGTATATGAGTCCTTCGTGATAAATTTGGAGCTTAGAGCGTTTTTCTAGTAATTTTTGTAGTGGCCAGAAATTGCAAGTCATATGTCAAATAGTATTGCTATAGATTACAATCATGAAACATTACATCTAAAAAAGGCTAAAGTATTACTTCTGATTTATAGCTTGTAACCGAAATCGAATAGGTTATTTCCGCTCATACAAGGCTTAAACTATCTATATCATTGTTTCAAAATCTAAATTACAACATTCCTATTCAACTCCACAACTTTGTTAAAAATCTCGAAAATATTATGTTTTTGATATATAAATAAAAATAAAAATCCATTATTATCCTTAAGCAATTGCATAGATTCCTTCCTTGTTTTAACAACCCACTAACTGGTATGGTTGTTTCATTTAGCATGACTTATTGGTGATACGGTTAATCGAACAATGCTACAGTGTAAGTCCTAACCTTTGTATATCCAGGTACTATCAGGATCTTTAGCGGGTACCTTGCACCATAAAGGCTGCCATTTTACGCCCCTTCGAATGAAAGTATCACTAAAGATTTTTTACTACTTTTAAAAAATCCTAGAGCTGCCTGCCGAGCTGCGAACCCGCGATCTTGGAACAGCCAGCTGGTACTCTTAAGTTTCCCGCACTTTGACTAAAGCTGCCAGGTATATGGAGGTTTTACAGACCAAGTCAAAAGTGAAATTAATGTCTTATGACTTGTTTTTATGCGATCATATTCAGAACCTCCAAGACCTCAACCATATCTGAAGATATTGCATTGAGTTAAATTGGTTATTCTTCTCTATAACATTTAGTACTTCCTTGATTCTTGCCTTTTCCAATCTCCTAGAAGTAATAAACTTTCTTACATCAACGAACTCATTCAAGGAAGGTTTCTTCATCCATTCCTTCAACAAAGAACATCTCCTTCCACCTCCATTAAGGACTTCTTGCTCATTTCCATCCGCAATGGCTTTTCTTTCAAACTGCAATTATTTCTCCATTGTTTTCAATTTCAACCCCTGATTAATATATTTTTTGCATAAACTATCTAAAAACTTCTTAATTGCCAAACCAAAAGCACTACGATTTAACAAAATCAAATTGAATTAAAGTTAAATACTTGTTTATTTATTTCATTTAATATCACTTCATGCAGCAATGGCTGATTGAACAAAACGAATATAAGCAGGATTGGGATCATTAACGGGTACCTGAAAACGCACAGGCTAGGTACTTGTACGTTCCCTCAGAAAGACGGTGTAACTAAGCATTTTTATCTCCTTTAGTCCGGGCTATGAACCCTCGATCTTGGGCATAGTAGTTTTTTCTGCTATTACTCTATAGGTGACCCCAGCACTATGAGTTCATTGATTTTCTTTTCTGTTTCATTGTTTTATTTAGAATAAAGATTCTTTGCATACCATTCCATTTAGAAAAACAAATACTTTATTAAACAGCAATGCACTCGAAATGTTTTTTTGTTTTTTTGATTGATGTACTTTTTTTTAATAGCGTACTTATCAATCACAATTTAACATAAAATGTATAAATAATTATTTTTTTACCTAGATGGGCGGATATGCTCACGTGATTGTCCAACTAGTTGCAGATGGCAATGTAAGAAAACGAGAATAAATTCCAATTGCCATCACATCCAATCGGCTAAACATTTTGAAAAAACTTTTTACACTACAACCCAGCAAAGATCTTGGGTTCAGTATACGGTAGAGGCAACACTGTTTCTAGGACAACAGTTGTGCAGGAAGGAGATTCTTCCAATATCACACTAAAAATTTCCCCCCATTGTGTCCCCTACTTTCTATAGGCTGGGTAAGCCCTAGGAACTTCGGCATAGCAAATCAGCGACAAACATGTGTACAAAAAGTATCTTAAAGAAGACATAAGTTACTGCAGGTAAAGATCTTGTTTGATCAAAGATAATCATTGATAATAGAACGGTTGAACAGATGTCACATTTTAATTATTTGGATTGTGACATCAGGTATGAATAATAAAATTAAGTAGATAAATAGACACCCAAATTTCAGGTAGTTTTGGGATAAACAGAACATAAGAAGATACAATTATGAAATTCTACAAGACAATTGCGGCATCTCTGCTAATGTTTGGAAGCGAAAACTGGGTGAGCGTTAAAAAATATCAACATTTTCACATCAACCATTGACCCCATTATAAGTCCTAAAGAAAACCTATAATATGAGTCAAAACGTTGGCTTTCCAACAAATAATTCTCCTTATTTAAGTAAATTTTTTCTGACCTCGACCCACACCAGTTTCTTCCTCATAATTAAATTAATAGTTAGTTATTTATGTAAACTATTTACCATTTTTTGTTGATGGAAAACTTTGAGTTAATATTGAGTTCTTTAAACATTTATTTTTACAGCTTCCTAGTTTCTGCTTTAGGCTGGACACGTCATTAAAGGAAGAACTTAAAGGAAAATCCATCAGATTAAAGTATAGATTGGGGGATGACAAAAAGTTGTTCAATCCAAATCATTAAGACTAAATCTATAATCCCTTTGAATAAGTGGTTAAGATGAATCTAAAATGAATTACTTGTACTTAAGGAAGCGGTAACATGTTATTATGGTAGTGACCTGAGAGGCCTTGGCTTGAAATAAAATTATTGTTTACATAAAATAAATCCATTTCAGTCCAAAAACTAGGAAAATTACACAATTCCAATACCTTCAGTACAATTAACTCTCTCTGGACAAAATCCAATCCAGCTACTTAATGGGGCTGCAGATAAAAGTTAAAGTAGTATAAATGTACAGTGATTTGTTCTGTTGAAGAGTAGAGACATATTTTATCAATTAATATAATAAAATATTTAATTTTGTGTTTATAGCTCTCTTGCACCCTCCCCCCCCCCCATTACTCCTTATATTTTTTCAAGACTGATAATTTTAATTTTGAACAAATATTATTTTAAATTGGAGAATTTCAGGCCTTACTATTCCAAATCTAGCAAATTTTAATTTTGTACAAATATTATTTTAAATTGGAGAATTTCAGGCCTTACTATTCCAAATCTAGCAACGTTTGATTGGGATAAAATCTGATCTCTTTTTCAATCATATCAAGAATTACCATATTTTTATTATCTGAGTTACTAGAAAAATAATTGATAACAACATTATTCATATTTCATGCTCAGAAAAAAAGATTTGATGAGATAAAAAACCTTTTAAAGAATGTAGCAAAACGCATAAAATAAACCTGTTTACATGATTAATTATTTTAATTGACTAACAGTTTTTTTGGAATGGTAGAGCATGTATTTACAGTATAAGTTTAATCATATATATGTGTGTGTATATATACATATATTCTATACATTTTCACATTAAGGGAGTGAACATAAAAATAATGAAGTTTAAACCATGAAATGTTCTGGTGCTTACGAATAAAGATACAATATAAAATTTTTTAATCTCCTAATTCCACCATCAATAAAATGAAAAGTAAAATAGGAAGCTTGAAATGGAAATAGTCTAAAAATATAAGCTAATAAGCTATTATATATAGCCTTTTTTTTTTTTTAACCAGATTTAAAAATGTTATAACGATAATGCCATCATGATATATAGTCATTAATATAACAAAGACGGACCAGGTAACTTAAAAAAAACTTCCAACTCATTAAATTTAAAAAAAAATAAATTATGGATTGCAACAAACAAATAAGAATATGAAAAATGTTGTGATTGTGCTACAGATATAACTATAAAATAAAGAAGACAATAGTAATACCGTAAAATAGAAGAATGTCAGAGTACTTGAAACAACAAACGTCAAATGTTCAGATGGGAAGAAAATTAAGAATGAAGTAGAATTTGAATTACATATTGCAAATACTAAGTCTGTTTCAAAAGATGGAAAGGTAATGTTGAACTGACGTAAGTGAAACAGTGAACATAGACTAAGAGATTACAAGAAGATAGTCAGATGAAAAAGAGATCAAATCAATAAAATTACATTATCTTATTAATAAATTAAAAGAGGCAAGACATATTTCTTATATTATTTTATTATTCAATGAAATTCACAACTATTTTATAATAATACAACAAGTAAATAGGATGAGTGGTACATATTGGCATGAATAAAGATAAGTAGAGAAACTAACCAGTGGTAGTACTCAAATAAAAAGTTCAACTTAGAATGTCATGAGTCCATCTTCAGATGCCTTGGAGGATTATTGGGAATCGAAGAGGTTGCTTGGTTTGAAACTAGTGGGTTTGAGTAGAAATAAAGTTTGTCATAAAAAAATTGAAATCGGATTCGGGCCAAATCAACAACAAATGGGACGTTAAGGTCATTATGGATTACTTTGTTCGTAACAAAGTAAGGAGCATTGAGGATTTTGGATTGTAAGGATTGTATATGAGAGGAATTCGATAGCTTAGTGGAGCCCCAAAGCTCTACTCCGTAAGTCCAGATGGGAGTAATGATTGTCATGTTTATGAGTCTTTTGTAATTAATTGGGAGCTTAGAAAATTTTTCTAATAAATGTTGAAGTAGCCTGAAACAGTAAGCTGTTTCTTTGTCGTTTCAGTATGAGGATTCCAAGTTAACCGTTTGTCAAGGTGCAGTCCAAAGTACCGGACCTGTTCTACAGGAATCAGTAGGATGTTATTAAACGATACAGGAGGACAGGAAGTCGTTGGTTTACTACGGAGGAAGAAATATTAGGCAGTCAAAATTAATGTGCCCACAATAGATGAGAGGAGATTTAGGTACCTCTGTTTTACCAGTATTTATTCAGAAAACTAGCTCCTTTAAGATTTACACTGCCGTTATTATATTTAATTTAAAGGCATCTTTGGAAAACTTAGATCAACATTATCAAGCACACCTCATTCATCACCCAAAGCTATAACTTCATAATTGATTATTCAAATGGTTAATTAAGCTAAATTAAAACAAATTTACAAAAAGGAGTCTACCTATTTTAGCCTGCATGCCTTGCTAACTATTCAAAATAAATATTAAGGTTACAAATTTAGACTTATTTAAGAACTCTAAATATTAAATAAAAGTAATTTTTTTTTTATATAATTATCTAAAAAGAACTGACTAAAAACCATAAACAAAATTTCTTAAATGGTTTTAATATTAAAAATTAAATTCCCAGGAGAATCATGATGCTAGGTCAGCAACCCTGCCTTTTAAATCAATTTGAGAAGCCTGTTGGTGTTAGTAAAGAGAGTAATAATAACATTTGATAAGCTTTAATAATATTAGTGTTATTTACATAAATTATATTTAAAAACTGATATAATTATAACTTTTTAAATTATACACACCATTAAATGGTTTATTAGACCAAACAGCGATTTTTTATGAGCAGATCCTGAATAAATTTGCATTATTATTGTAGATATACAATAAAACGAGAATTTCTCTTAAACAAAAACCAGTTAATAACAGAAAAAAATGTCTATTGTATGCACACCTCGCCATTATTTATCTAATTTTGCTTCACTAATCAATTAGTGTCCATTAGGATAATTGTGAATAAAGGATCATTTTGAACCAGCAATTTCAGTGCATTCTGTAGTTTTTAGTAGTAGTTGTCATCTATTTACAGATCATATATATTTTTTAAATTACTACAGACTTAAACAAAGTTAGTTTTATAAAACTAATAATATTTTGGGAGAAGAAAATAGCCCTGGTGGAAGTTAAATGGTAAAACTATTTATGACAAACTTCATTTTTCATCTCAACTTCATATTTATGTATATGGTTAATTAATAGTTATTCAAAATAATAATGGTTAAATTTATAACCACAATTGTGAACACCAGCTGTTTACAGTTTGCTATTTATGCTGATCCTGATAAAGAGCAAGTATCGTATTGTTAAAAATCAATATTTCAATAATTATTTTCTAATTATTTATTAGATTTTAAGGGGTTGGTATCACACATCTTCACTTCCAATTTTACACAGAGAAAGTTTAGTTTAAAAGGTTTGGCATGATCCTACAGAAAAATAGTGATGTAGCGATTGTTAAACAACAATCAAGGATATCTACATTCTTTTCTTTGGCGAAAAAAGTTATATAAAGAGTTAGTTTATACAAGTAACATAAATCACCTGTTTTTAGCTGGGTACTCGGTAATAAAAGTGTATAGGAAATATTTATTACTGAATAACAAATAATTGTCAAATTAGTTGCAACGAAAACGTAAATTGTTTAGTAATTAGTTATAGTGGACAAATCATACTTTTTTAGTTTTTAAAAATAATTTGTCATAGGTATTATATGTTTATCAGCTTTATCCATAGTTTTTTAATAACAATTAAAAATTAACACTTTGTTTAATTATTCAATTTTTATTTAAACAGCTTCATTAATAACTTAAATTATTGGGCTGAGCAAGTAGCCATTAGTGAATCATTGAGACTCAGGACACTGAAAAAACTTTAGAACTCCAAAATCATATTTCTTACCGATGCAGTGTCAGTGTTACAGCCTCTCAGGTCAAAGGTCTAAGGAAACTTGCCAATGAACGGAAAACCCTGGATACTGGAATGGACCCCTGGTCATTGGCTGGAAACAAGAAGGCTGACCTACTGACCAAGGAGGGTGCTTTGAGCCCACAGTTCGATTGTACTCTCAGCCTCGAAACAGTAAAACTCTAAACAAAGCCGCCGCCAACCAATGATGGATCGGAAGACACCAACATTGGAGATGACATTAATAGATCAGGTCCTCATCATTCGCTTGCCAACAGACCACAACAGACTTACAGTTCACCTCTTCAAGAAATTACACATTGGCTCCAGTTCCCTCTATGAGGAGGTAAACAAAATACATATCTCATCCTACAGATGTGCACTCTCTTCTTTGAGCAAAGAATGTTGGTGTGACCCTCTCCAACTGAAGTGTGGAAATGGAAACCTGGAGGACTTCAGGAGGACTACTCATTTTAACTCCTGCCATAAGCATCTAAGAGAAGAACAAAGGAGAACAATATTTATTTATATAGAAACACCATTGGCATTTAAAAAAAAATTAATTATTATCATAGATTTATCTTGGAGCAAAAATTGTTCTTTTGCCATTATTACTTATTCTAGAAAATGTTTACTATTTATTGAAGAAAATATTTTTGTAAAGATCCCATAACCTCATATGATGATAATATGACATATCATGTGGAGTGTTGCCATTAAAATCAAATAGTGTATGTCAGTGGTGGAACAAACAAAGAGAGAGGGAGGTTTTACCTTGTAATATAATCACTGAGAAAAAAATAATAAGAATATACTAAAAAAATGACTTAGCAAACCCAAAGCCTCAATGCTGATACCATCATTATCTACTTACAAAGTACCGTCCACATACCACCAAACAAACCCAAATCCACTGGATCTTTCTTAGTACAATCCTCGTACTGATGCCTTAGTTTACTTTTCAGTTGTTTACCAATCAGCACGGTGGTTATTAACTGTTCAGGCATTTATTAACCCCCACAACTTTACAAGCTGAACTGAACCATAGTGGAGTGGACATTAATTTTATTAACAGTTTGGATGTTCTGCATTAGTACAGAGCTCCTAAATTCTCCAGTATTCTCATAATTTTTAGGACTGAATATTGTGCAGACCTCCATACAGAGGTACAAAAGGAGGAAAAGAAGAAAAAGAATATTGTAGGTAATAAAAAAAAAAAATGTTTCTGTAAAAAGTGTGTGTGAAGTAAAGTGTGAGATGAAATCAAGTTCAACTACTAGGTTTATCACCCTGAATGAGAGTACCCACTTTATAGAGGCAGTGAACCCAAGGAGGGTTGAATATCCTATGAAGTTCTCAAAAGAATAATATAAAATTACCTCATGATAATGGGTATTAAATGAGATGCGAAGCACAGCAGGACTAGTCATTAATGAAATTATTGACGAAAAAACCTCACAGAAGTCACTAAAACCTTATAAATTGCTCCACTCAATAATACAAAATGTTGTGTTTTTAAAATAATCTAATTAAAACAAAATTATGACAATTGATTCAGCTAAAATTTCTAACTACTTCATTAATCAAACTCACAATCTTGAAACACTATGATACACACTAACCGAAAAAACATCTATAAAAATAAGGAAAATTATAAAACACTAATTTACCGATAATTTCAAATAGTTGGTTTACCATATTGAATCACAGCACTCATTAAAGCTGTTCTAAATCTCTCAAATTCCCCCAAATCACTCACATTGCAAGAAAATGTCATAATTTATTTCTAATAGTAAATTTTAATGCACAACAATTTATTCCAAGCCAAAGGTTTCTTCTCCCAACTCACTCCTATAAGTCTAAGTAATCTATCACCTCAGTTCTGGGATTGATAATTTAAAAAATTTAAAATGTACTTAATATGCTCCTGCAGGGTATCAAGAAACCCCATTTTTTAATACTTTTTTACTGGAAGATAATTATAATTGAGCAATATTAATAAAAAGGTTAATCTTGTCGAAGATTCACATTCTTCCTTTCACAGCTGACATAGACACACTTTCAATGACAGTAATAAAAGAGGAATGTAAGACATATTTGTTTAAATAAACGATGTAAAAATACTAAACATAAATCTTCAACTTTTCTTAAAAAATGGGAAAAAAAACATTATCCAGTCTGTTTATTCTTAATTTATTAAAATGACGTTTCGACAAATTGATGTCATTTTCAAATCTTATTTAACAATTTTTCTGCATCAAATTATTAAATATTAACAATTGACCATGGAGGATTACTGATCCCCAAGAAAATATATATATTAAAAAAAATCTTTAGACATTAAATATGCATTTATGGGATTCTGTGACTTATAACTTTTTTAAGTTATATAAGCTTATTTATTTGATGCAGAAAAATTGTTAAATAAGATTTGAAAATGACATCCATTTGTGGAAATGTCATTTTAATAAATTAAGAATATACAGACTGGATAATGGGTTTTTTCCCATTTTTTATGACATATTTGTATAAAATTATTTTTTCAAAAATAAGAGCAAAAAAGATTTCTTAGTTCAAAGTCTTTGTACAGCATTACCCTGGCCTGATAATAATGTAATAGCTGTAGTATGATTGTAATATACAGTAGAGAGAATGATTGTAATTATATGATAGCAGGCAAGGGCAGATCCAGGAATTTTTTCTGGGGAGGCACAAAGCGCAGATGGGCAAACAAATCAACAATAACTTAGAAATAAACTTGTAGTATTTATAGAAAGGTTTCTATGGTTTATTAAAATATCTAAACAATAGTTTCACTCATGTTATTTCTGTTATTTTATTCATATTTTTTAAAAACTATCATCACAGTACACAAAAAACCATCTGGGAGGGTACGTACACCCCCGAACTCCCCCTGGATCCGCCTATGATTGCAGGCTTAAGTTAACTCCACATTTATTAGTCCCAAAACAGAAATCTGGTCATACATCCAAAGCTATCATGTTTTATCACGTAGTTATAAAAATAAATAACTCTGCAAAAAACCAACGCATCTGAACAGTAGAAGATGGATGATCCAACATAATCAACATGTAGAAACTGAAATCTTTGTTACTATTAAAATAACAAGTCTGTATGCTTTCTTTCTATAAATAAGTATAAAATAGTAAATATAACTAATCTGATCAAAATTAATGGTGTTATTATTTGTATAGTGAATAAGATTACTTACTTGCAGCTGGTCGCAATGGTCCTAAAACGACCTGGGCCTCCTCAAGGTCTTCAAGCCAGGTTAGATGGTGTATCATATTAGTTTGGCTTTTAACACTTCTTTTATTTTATTCATTTTATCAATATACCACTAATAATTCAAATTGACAATCAGTGTATGTAATAAAATTCTGTAATTAAACATAGTTAAGTTAGGCTAAAAAGTAATTGTGAAAATATCTCGAACATAACTTTTTGTGAATACTTAAATAATTGTTTATTTATAGATATCACAGTAACTATGAGGATCTGAGGCATAAAACTATAAAGAATTGTATAAGTAGTAAGAGATAACATCAGGAAAAGAAAAGATGTCTCTCTTGGTTCAACATATTTTCTTTTTCTAATAACCCTTAGGATATGATTTGTATCGTACTGACCATTTTAGGTTTTAGAAGTTATCAGTTAAAATATGAATTAGAATGAAATATGAATATGAATAAGTCAAAACTAAGTCATGTAGGTAGGTAGCAATAGAACTTAATAGCGGTTGATTAACCTGATGAAAAACATATAGAGATAAGAGGACATCATAAGAAACTCCTAGAGAAGAAGTGGGGTAGAGAAAAACTCTAGCTCACAGCAAGACAACTAGATCTAACACCCTACCCACGTACTATCCAGTACTACTTGGACATACCTGATGAAGAACTGTATGTATAAGTAGTATCCAAAAGAATATTTATTTACATATAAATATTTGTTTTATACAGAATACATATAAACTATATTCTTTTCAATGATTGAAATGTTTCTACTAAATGCTTATTCATCATACATTCATTATTGCATTATAGACTGATTAGTACACTGGTAAATATACAACCAACCTTTGGAAAAGAATCCAATTTAAAATGAAGTTAGGGTGTTAAAATAAACGAATAAGTTGAGTAATTATCATCAATAATTGCCCATGGCATCCAAAATAAAATAATAAGATAAGTACCCGCATAACGGAAGAAGAAAGCATTTATAAAATGATATATAATTATTAAAAAGATAATAAAACACATTTGGCCAACAAGATTGTTGTTGGTCAAAAGTGTTTTTTTTTTTACCAACAATAATCTTTTTATTTTTATTTTCATATAACATAGAAAAACTATAAAAAATAATTTAAATATATGGAATTATAGAGAGAATGAGAGGGAAAAGAAGTTTTGGTTCTTACCTTCAATTCTCTACCTTCTCCCATCTCCCCTCACAAAAAAAAGTCCCCGAATAACATTTGTAAAAAAAAAAAATGCAGGTCAAGTCATTATTAATACCATATAAATGTACAATATTAATGATTAACAAAATTATTTATAACAAAACCTCTCAGAGGTAACTAAAACCTTTTAAATTGCTCCGTACAATACAATAAATTCTACTGTTTTTTAAAATAATCTAATTGAAATAAAATTATGACAATTATATTTTTATTAAAATTCAGTTCACTCACCTTGATAAATCAAACTTGCATTCTTAAAACACTATGACTTCATGCACTGAATGAAATAACACCTATAACAAACAGGAAATCACACCTATACCTTCAGAAATATTATTAATAAATTAATAATATTATCTATTATCATATTAATTATTAACCTAATTATTAATAAATAAACCTTACAAGGGTAACAAAAACCTTTTAAATTGAGTACAATAAAATATATTGTTTTTAATTTTATGACAAGTATAAATATTATTAAAACTCATTCTACTTACCTTTTGCTAACTGCTTCATCAACCAAACTTACATTCTTGAAACACTAACACTATAATTTCACTGAGAGTGAGAGAAATTGAAAATAAAAAAAATCTTACTTAGTCTTAGTTATTTTTCTCTTACAAATACTTGTTTATCTTAAATTGAAAATTATTTTGTATCATGTGACTATAAAACTAAATGTTTTGTTTTCAATGTAATACTTGTTTTGTATTTTCACATGCCCATACACTTTATTGTTCAAGAGGGGCATGGAAGGCTTTCATTTGAACAGGGGTGGCATAGTACAAAAAAGGTTAGGAACCACTGTCTTACACCATTATTAAATAAGAAACTTTCGCTAGAGCAGTTGCTATTAATCACCCATGCCTATGTAAAAAATGTTTACATTTTTGATTGTAAAAGAAAAAATGTATTAATTATTATTCCTTAAACATTTAAAACAAGTCTGATTTCACACCTCTGTTAAAGCATGTAACCTCTCCTTAATTTTTTATTTTGAGATTTTGTACAAAATTGCTCCTCCAGCTCGATCAATATGATAAGCCTAGTACCAACACCATTTCTTAAATGGTCCATATTACCCACTTCCACATCTAGAAGGAAGAATATCTAATCATGTTGCAAATGGGTCACAAGTCCAGACTCAGCTCAGTTTTTGATTTTCATACCCTTCTAATCACTTACAGTGGTTGTTTCAGAATTATATTCTCTTATACATAAAAGTAAAGGACCTGAAATTTAACTATTTTTGACCTGTATGATCAATATAAAGCATATTTTCCATACAAAAGTCACTTGCTGTTTTTATTACAGCTTAAATAGCAAAAAGGAAAGCAGAAAATGAAATATAATTTATTTAAAATGGAATTAACCACTGAGATCAGAACAAGAGCGATTTGTATTCTAATTTTGATGAATTTATCGATTTTTTAATAAACTGAATATAACTAAATTTTAAGTACATACAGGATTTGAATATAAATATAAATATATAAATATATTAGTTATAAGTTATATATTAATATAATCTCTAATCAATTTTATTACTGTGCATCATATTTACAAGATAAATTCAAGATAATAAACTTTTATTAAAACAAATATTTCTGTTTTCAGATTCAACCATAATCTCAACTTGACCCGTTTGTTGAAAAACACAAGTTACCATGAACTATAGTATGGAAAAGAGATTGTAGTTATAGGAAATGTGTAAACATCGCAAATCATTTCATCTTGAAATGAACGTTTCAACAAACATATATCATTTATACTTTGAAATGTTAGTTGAAACTTTTATTTCTAGATGAAATGATTACCAAAGTATAGACACTTTCCATGATTATAATCTCTTTCCCATTATAAAGCTCATGATAACATGTATTTTTTGAAAATAATAAAAATGAAACAAATAAACAGTTAGAATTTGTTGTGACTCAACTCAAAGCGACAACCTACAGAACAGATGCCTGTCATCCTCACAGCCATGCTTCAGGGCATTTGTTTTAATATATTCATGCTATGTATGTTATAGCATACTATGTATGCTATAAATGTTAGACGTCTTTTGAAACTTGGTCAAATAACTCATACCTTAAATAAAAATTAATGCTTCAAAATTGGAAAAAATAAAATAAAATGAATATTAAATGGTTTTCATTTTGGAAAGGATATAAGCTTTGTCCATGATACATAAAGCCGGCCAACAAGAAATAAAACATCTTCATATGAAATTCCTCAAAACATGGCTACTATGAGATGTAAAACTCTTTTATCACAAGTACTATAAGTAATTATTTCGCAGGTTGTCCCTTCGAGTAATGCCACAAGTTATAACTTCTCATTCGTTTCCCTTTTAATATTTTACAACAATAAAAGATGCCATGATCTTTAGTATGTAAAAGAGATTGTGGTTATGGGTAATGAGTAGATGTAATAATGGGTAATGTGGAGATAGAACACTTCCCATAATTGCATTCCCTTTCCATACTAAAGCTTATGATAACTTGTATTTTTGGAAAATATTATTATGGAAATTAATGAAAAGTTAGAACTTGTGACTCAACTTGAAGCGGTAACCTGCGGAACAGATACCATGCTATATTTGAAATTATTCTACAAAACAGTTACTTTCAATATTCTGTTTATTTAATTTTATATTACTAATGTGAAAAAAAATAATATATAGACTTATAATAATGAAAATATCGTTCTTATTTTATTAGTTTTTAACATGAATATTTTTTCACTGACTAATACATTTTTCTTCAGACATACTAAAGGTAAAGTCACTCTCAAGTAGCTCAGATAGTAATTAATAGTAGATAATATATTGGCGGTTTTTATTTGGAGAAATATTATACTATATACGAAAAATTAAAAAATAAAAGAAGTAAGCAATTAAATTAAAATAATAGGAATTACAAATGATAAAATAAATATTTTATAGTAAAAATAAACACGTAATCTATAAATTTAACTAAAAAATAATTTGTGAAGATCATTTCCTCGAGTATATAATTTGATAATGGTAATATATAGTCAAGGATCATTATTGCATCCTTGACTATATATTACCACTATGCAAAGGTAAAATTCTTATCTTTCAAAGCATTTAGGATGGAAACTTCTTATTGTGTATATTTGTAACAGAAAAAACAAAAAAGAACTGCACCACTACAACCCGTGGACGGGTCTGGGGTTCAGTACATGGTAGAGATTGTACTGTTTCATGGACAACAGTTCTGCAAGGAGATGACGCCATAGTTCACACTCAACCGCCAGGTTTTTCCCCCTTATTTTATAGAGGTTGGGTGAGCCCCAGGAGGGTCCAAGATTCTATATGATTCATCTCCAGCTGCAAACAGACTAAATAAAATTCTTGCCCGCAGTGGGATTCAAACCAGGATTTCCGGTATGGCAACTCAGTGCTCTACCTCTGAGCAGCTCCGCTTCCAAGTATATTTGTACCATTGAGTATAAATGCTAGGGTACATTTTTCCATAAATACACCGTGGGTAATTTTAAATGGAATTAGTGTTAATGCTGCTAAAACACAGCCAATTGCCATTGGTTTCAAACTAGTTTTCATATCCAATAATTACATCCCCAAAAATAGTCATTCCATAATTTCCTTCTGTGTTAAAAACAAAGACATTATCAATGACCCAAAGCCATCCATGGAATTACAATATTGCCCACATCACTCCTCAGTCAATTCTTTCTCCTAAACTAATCTAGGATCGGCCATATCTTACCCAAACCTATACAAAGAGACTTTTATAATAGTGGATCCTACTTTGACTGTGGCTATGTGATGTAAGAATCCACTTTTAGAATCTTGGAGAAAGACTAAAGATAATTATGAACATTGAGAAGAAAATGGTCCGGGTGGAGGTCAAAAAATAATTTCTTAAATAGTGAAACTATTTAATAGGAACCTATTTAAGGAATTATTTTTCACCACCTCCCTAGCCGTTTTCTTCTCAACATTTATCCGTATAAATATATTAATAGTTGATCGTTCAACTGCTAATTATTCAAAATTATGAATAGATTGGTAATATTTCCGGGTTCCCACTACACTGAATTTGACTGGCTTTTTCCTTCATTCTGAAGTCAATATTTCCTTGGCAAGTTTCTTTTCCTGAAATGAACAAACCATCGTCCTTTCTTTGTCCATAATCTCCTTAATTCTTTATCCAAGTACTTTTTCCACTCCCTTGCCCACCCCTCATCTTTATCCAAAACCCTTAAATTCTCTTATCTATTCACAACATAGTCAGATTAATGATAAACAAAATATTAGTAAGGCATCAGTTCAATAAGACAAAGTAAATTTATTTATCGAACACAATATATTACAAAATATTAAAATAAAATGTCAGGCTTTTAAATCTTCATAGCAATATGTGCTCTAATTAATATTTACCGTATTTTTAACAATATCTTTCTTAAAGTTATTATCTTCTTTCACATTATAGTAATAACAATTATTATATTATCTATCAAAGTAACCCTTTGAAAGCATTTAGTCAGTCAAGTTTATGTATTGACATATTCCATAGGCACATTGTATTTTATGTGTCTTTTAATTATGTTTACAAAATGAAATCATAACATATATGATAATCAAAAATGTATACAAAGAACATTACATCTTACTTTCTATTAAATTTTATAGTAGTTCACATTAACCGAAAAAAAAAATAGTCCATTCCAAGTCTGCCATCTTTTCTGATAATAACTAGATCTTCCTCTGCCAAACATAAACAAAAAATGCTTTCATTAAAAATGCTTAATATTATTCTTTAAAAAAAAATCGAGTTAACTCATTTTTTCCCATCTAGTTTTAAGAGCTAGATTCTTAATTAACCTTCTTTTTGTATAATAGATATTTTTATAACATTAAAAACAATTTTTTATGTTCATTTACAAGTGGTGTATCCACCTTATCACAGACTAACCCCCATTCAACTTATACAACTGTTGATTTAATTGCACAACAGTTGGTACTTAATGTTTTAATAGAAGTTCCCCCAATATTATTCTAGAAGTTTAATTTCAGTTTATTACTTATTTTGTAACCACCTTTAATAGAGCCTATATTAAGGGTAAGCCTATATTAAGGGCTAAATATTAGTACTCACTTTGTATTACTTTGAATTTTTGAGTATTTTGCATTAAATAAAATGGATGATGAAAAGTTTTTTTGTTTTTTTAAATAACTTACCGGAGTAGAGCTTTGGGGCTAAGCCATCGAATTCCTCTCGTATTCAATCCTTACAATACAAAATCCTTCGTAAAATCCTCACTACTCCTTACTTTGTTATGAACACATTATGAAGTAATCCATAATGACCTTAATGTCCCATTTGTTGCTGATTTGGCCCAAAACCGATATAAATCTTTTCATGAGAAACTTTATTCCCACTCAAACCCTCTAGTTTTAAACCTAGTAACCTCTTCAATTTCTGATAATCCTCCGAGGTGTCTGAAAAGTAGAGGGTCTCGTGATCTTTTAAGATGAAGTTGTTATTTGAGTACTACCACTGGTTAGTTTCTTTACTTGTCTTTATTCATTCCAATATGTACCATACTTGCCATTTACTTCTGTATTGTTATAATACAGTTGTAAATTACAATAAATAAATTATAAAGAAAATAACTTACAGCTTGTAAGGAAAATGTCTTAATCTTATATCACTACATTCTCTGTTTTGAAATAACAGTCCTGAAATCGAAATATTGCAGTAACATGTTCTTTATTTTATTCTTTAAAGTGATGCATTCCATTTAAATTAAATAATAGAAACAGCTAAGAGAAGTCGGGAACAGTGGCTTTGCTATGAGCCAAATTTTAAAAATATGTATAATTTAACTAACGGAGCACGGTAAAAAAGTGAAAAAAAAGTAGTTTGCTAAAATCCGTCTCCAGGCAAGATCAATAAAGTATAATAGAATAATAAAGATACTATAAAATTATCGGTACTTATTTTTCAAAGCTGCACATTCAGAATTGGTTCAGAAGGGCGGATCCAGGAATTTTTTCTGGAGGGGCATAACGGGCAGATGGGAAAAAAAAATCAGCAATAACTTAGAAACAAACTTATAGTATTTATAGAAAGGTTTTAAAGGTTTATTAAAATATCAAAACAATAGTTTCACTCATGCTCATTCTGTTATTTTATTTATATATTTTAACAACTGCGATCATGTGATTTGCCTATAATTATGTACTATAATGGATTCTCCACAATACATAAAAAACCATCTGGGGGGCACATTCCCCCTCCCCTAAATCCGCCCTTGCATACATCTGAAAATATAAGACAGTTAGGTTTGTTTAAGTTGGAGGTATAAGATTAATATTCCTGATATTGATGTATAGTTAGGTACCTTGTTATATGATATTATTAAGACACTGTTGGATAGATTTTTCTCTATAAATACTAGTTACGATTATTCATGTTACTTTGCTTTATTACTGCACTAAGTGAGTTTTTATAATAGTTTTCCTCTGTCTTTCGTTTTGTATTTACCAATATTGATTTGCCTATTAATACTAATTTTAGGAAAACGAGACTGCTGCATCATCTTCTTTGAGCAGAATGGAGTCACTAATGGAGTTATGAGCAGTTTAAGCAGTCATCATATACCAAAAAAGGTTTTTATTTTTTTATGGTTTATATCTGTGCTTAATTTGATTATTTAGATTCTAATATAAACAGTGGATGTCAAGTAAAAAGGTCTTTCAATCTTACTGCTCATATTGATTTTATTATAACTATTAAGCACTAACTGTCTCATTAATTTAAAAAGGCAATTGATAATTTCGTCGATTGCTTTTTTTAAATTAATAAATAAAATAAATTAAATTGAAATTAATAGTTAATTTTGGATGTAAATCACAATCATAAGCATTGGCGTAACTAGAGTTGACTCATGGGGGAGTTAACCCCCACCAGTCAACCACTCCAACATATTACTCCCTTCAAAAAAGGAGTCTCGTAATATAGGTATAACATGTATTATACTATAAATCATGTATGAGAGGAAAATAGTTGACTGGATGATCTAATGTAAAGGAGATAGTTGGGGGTGCAGTAAAAAAAAAACACTGAATAAGTAATAAACTTATAATTATGTGCCGACGTTTCAACCTACAGTGTAGGTCATCTTCAGGGCTATGAGAGAGAAACAAACAGAACAAAAAATATAAAAATGTACAGTAACAATAATATGGTGACAAGTAATGTAGAAAATTAAAATAGTGACAGATATGAAAATTAAAGATAACGAATATTAAAAAAGTGACAGAATATAATAAAATTAAGATATAGACAGATTTAAAAAAATGAATGATAATGAAAAGAAATTAAAATAGTGACAGATATAATAAAATTAAGATAAAGACAGATATAACAAAATTAAGGATAATGAAAAGAAAATTAAAATAATGACAGATATAATAATAAAAAAAAAAGACAGATTTAATAAAATTAAAGAAAATGAGCAGAAATTATAAATTATAAATAACGAATATAAAATAAGATACAGAAAATAAATGTACAGAAAGGATAGTAAAGTAAAAATAATATAAAGGGAAATAAAAGAAGAGGAGGTAAACCAAAGATACAAAATGAGAATATTAACATATAAAAAAAGGTTGGAACATGAAGAATTAAGAAAAACTATTAAAATAAAGATATAAAATGTATGATAACGGACTTAAAGAGGTTACATGTTACAGAAAAGTATGGAACTGTATGTACAATAACTAATGTGAATAATAGAAATACTATTGGACAGTAACAATTGTGTACATTAACTGTTTGAAAAAAGTTGATAGGATGAATGAATTTGAAAAATTAAAATTAGTGCTTAAAAATATGAACTCTTGATTACCAACATATGATGGATGCCACAATGATAAGGGGGAAATAGGAAAATAGGTAGTGTGAAGAATGGAGAAAGGATAAAGAGAAAAGGATATAATAAATAAAATATAAAGAAAAGACGTACTGATTTGGAGAGAGAAGTCGTTGGGTGTAACGGCTGGCTAACAATGAAAAAAACCGTTACGGAGCAAGGCGGAAGAGTTAGAAGCGATCTCTAGCGGCCAAAAAGGTAACTATAGAAGGTAACCATACTGGAGTATAGGAAAAAAGAGGGAAAGTGAATAAATGGATAAAATTATATTGACAAGCCAAACATGAATGAATAAATGAGAAAAGTGGAAAGATAATACCAAAAAAATATAAATGTCAATAGTGTGATAACAAAGGAAACATCAGTGACGAAGTAACAGAATTTAAGGTTTTTTGAGTAAATTAAAAATTTGGGAGTAGGTAGAGGAAAGGTGATGTGAGTCAGTCTTAAGATTGATAGTGGAGGAATCTAAATTTATGTGGATAGTTTCAGAGAGGATGTGTTTATCATGGTTAGGAACAGTGGCTAGGATAGACGTATTATCAAAATCAAAAGTGTGGTTTAAAGAAAGGGCATGTTCGGAAAGTTTAGAGGAGGTATGGTTATGGGAGGAAATGGCATATTTGTGTTGGGTAATACGGTCTTTAAGGAAGTTTTTGGTTTCACCTATATAGGAAGAGTTACAATTAGTAGTAGAGCAGGGGATACGATAAATGACATGGGAACGTAGTTTGAGGGGAATAGGATCTTTGATACGGGTATAAATATGGCAAAGTTTGTTATGGGATTTAAAGGCAATACGTAAATTGGGGATAAATGAACGTAAGTATTTTTGAATGTTATTAGAGAGGGAGGGTATATATGGCAAGGATCTGTATATAGGGATAGATGGTGGAAGTGGCGATCGGGTGGAGGTGGGGGGGTTATAGTAGTCATGGATGAGTTTATTAACAATATAGGGAGGAAAATTGTTCTTTAAAAGGATTTCTTTGATAGGGTGGGTGTTGGTTTTATGGAAGCAGGTGTCAGAGAGGGATAGGCCACGGTGAATGATATTCGCTGCTAACTCTTCCGCTTTCTCCATTCTTCACACTACCTATTTTCCTATTTCCCCCTTATCATTGTGGCATCCATCATATGTTGGTAATCAAGAGTTCATATTTTTAAGCACTAATTTTAATTTTTCAAATTCATTCATCCTATCAACTTTTTTCAAACAGTTAATGTACACAATTGTTACTGTCCAATAGTATTTCTATTATTCACATTAGTTATTGTACATACAGTTCCATACTTTTCTGTAACATGTAACCTCTTTAAGTCCGTTATCATACATTTTATATCTTTATTTTAATAGTTTTTCTTAATTCTTCATGTTCCAACCTTTTTTTATATGTTAATATTCTCATTTTGTATCTTTGGTTTACCTCCTCTTCTTTTATTTCCCTTTATATTATTTTTACTTTACTATCCTTTCTGTACATTTATTTTCTGTATCTTATTTTATATTCGTTATTTATAATTTATAATTTCTGCTCATTTTCTTTAATTTTATTAAATCTGTCTTTTTTTTTTATTATTATATCTGTCATTATTTTAATTTTCTTTTCATTATCCTTAATTTTGTTATATCTGTCTTTATCTTAATTTTATTATATCTGTCACTATTTTAATTTCTTTTCATTATCATTCATTTTTTTAAATCTGTCTATATCTTAATTTTATTATATTCTGTCACTTTTTTAATATTCGTTATCTTTAATTTTCATATCTGTCACTATTTTAATTTTCTACATTACTTGTCACCATATTATTGTTACTGTACATTTTTATATTTTTTGTTCTGTTTGTTTCTCTCTCATAGCCCTGAAGATGACCTACACTGTAGGTCGAAAAGTCGGCACATAATTATAAGTTTATTACTTATTCAGTGTTTTTTTTTTTTACTGCACCCCCCAACTATCTCCTTTACATTATACTATAAATCATGTAGCTTCAAATTAAATAAATAGATTATAATTTTTTATAAATGTTATTTTGGAAGTTATAAATGTTATTTTTGGAAGGGCAATTAAGAAGTACCTTTTAAATACAAGTAACCCTATGCATTGGTTACAATAACTACTACACTTAATTGCATAGGGAACTTTCTAGACACATCCAGACTACTTCTAGAATCAAAGAATTGTCTAAACTGTTCTTCTCATATTTGTGATCTTATTGTTGCCGCTAGATGCCACTACTGCCGCTATAATAATATAATTAATTTTAAATAAACAGTATTATGTTTTGGTTTGTCATTTCAGCATGCCTTTTATTCATTAAAATAACTGTGTTCGCTTTTTCTTTGTTGTGTTTTTGGCATTATTGACCCTTACTTCTGTAATCCCACAATAATAACTTTGAAAAAGTAAAATCCTTCAAAGTTTTATTTTTTTTTTAAATTATTACTTACAATTTTTTTCAAATAACCCCCCTCATTACGCCTCTGATCATAAGTGTGATTGTGATTGATTCTCATTATTATACATTAAGTTTTTTGAGTTACTATTGAATTCTTAAATCATTAAAGAATTATTTAAATTAAGATAAATTGATTTATTTGAATGGTAATATGTATTGAAGAATGAACTTTTAAATATCTAAAATCTACTGCACATAAGTTCAAAACATGGGAATGGTTAAACTGTAGATAGGTAGTTAATTTTTTATATGAACCAAAAACGAAAATAATTATTCTCTTTATTAAACATGAAGTTCTTTAATTTACATTTATTTTGAAGAGAAACGAGTTGTCTGAAGTTGAATTGGCTGGGATCTCTAGCACGATATCTCTACCTTCTAAGCTACCAGGGCTCATAACCAGGCTAGACAAATCCATTGTCTTCACTGATCCCATATCCCCAGCAATTTTCGCCATGTACATTTGGTGAAGAATGTGCATTGAACATTACTTTAATTGGGATCTATTTGATGTACGTCACAGTTTTACATTTATATATTTTTTTTATTGCTATTATTTAAATATTTTTATTTTGAAGAGAAAAGATTTGTCCTGGCTGGGATTCGAACCCAGGTCCTCCGCATCTCTAGTGCGGTACTCTACCAACTAAGCTACCATTTGTCAGGCCTAGTTACGAGCCCTGGTAGCTTAGTTGGTAGAGTACCGCGCTAGAGATGCGAAGGATCCGGGTTCGAATCCCGGCCAGGACAAATCTTTTGTCTTCAATATAAAAATATTTAAATAATAAAAATAAAAAATTCTTTAATTTACAGTTGAATTTTTAAATTATTATAAATTGATGCATTAAAATGTCAAACAGATATGAAGGTTGAAATTTTAAAATTAATAAAATAATTTTAAGATCACATAAGTTATTGATTATAAAGTATCTGATTGGGAATTTAGAAGATGTAGGAAAAGTTTGGATTTAAATGAGGTTAAAGAAGAAGCACAACAGTATTTGAAATAATGGTGTTAAGGAGGTAATTAGTAGCCTAGGAGTTTCAAAAGGGGCCCCATATAAACATCCAAACTTGACTACTTACAGAACTAACAGAACCTAACTATTTCTGTTTGCACCTACCCATTTTTAATTGTTAAATTGATCTTAAAATTATTTTTTTAATTTTAAAATTTCAACCTTCATATCTGTTTGACATTTTAATGCATCAATTTGCAATAATTTAAAAATTCAACTGTAAATTAAAGAATTTTTTATTTTTATTATTTAAATATTTTTATATTGAAGAGAAAAGATTTGTCCTGGCCGGGATTCGAACCCGGATCCTTCGCATCTCTAGTGCGGTACTCTACCAACTAAGCTACCATTTGTCTTGCCTAGTTACGAGCCCTGGTATATGGGACCCCTTTTGAAACTCATAGGCTACTAATTACCTCCTTAACACCATCACTTCAAATACCGTTGTGCTTCTTCTTTAACCTCATTTAAATCCAAACTTTTCCTACATCTTCTAAATTCCCAATCAGATGCTTTATAATCAATAACTTATGTAAATATATATTAATCTTGATCGGTTGATGAACTACTGTAAATATTCCTCACTCATAATGATATCATTTTTTTATTATCAGATGCTATCATGTATTCACTTATTTTTCCATAAGCCTATTTCTTTTTATTATAAATTTGTCTGTTTTTGTATTTTAATTATTATAATATTTTCTGATTCTCTACCAAAACATACCTGTTTTAAGATATTATGTAAATATTGTTTTATTTTGATGTAGGCCTTTGGCCAGATAAATATTTATTTAAGTCTGTTCATCTCTGATATTCTAAAGGGACCTCGTCCCAAAATAAAATTACTTTTCTATTCTATTCTAATAATCATGTGTAGGAGTCTTTTGTAATTAATTGTGAGAAAAAAGTGTTTGTCTAGTAAGTATTAAAGCAGCTTAAAATGAAGAGGAGTTTCTTTTTTCGGTCTAATATCAGGCTCCTGGTTAAACTTTGTCAAGGTGTAGTCCTAAGTATCGGACCTGTTCTATAGGAATCAGTGGGATATTATTAAAGGATAGGGTAGAACAAAAAGTCACTGGTTTAACACAGAGGATAAAGATGATTTGACTGGATTTGTGGGAAATATTTTAAACCTCTATTATTGAAACCCCATTTAGAACTTTTTTTTCAAGTGCTTAACTGCATTTGTTAGTATCAAAATCCAAGAGGCACAAGTGATTATTTTTTTATAATAACTAACGTTAATTTATAGCAACAAATGGGAGATTGAAATCATTATGGATGACTTATTTCTAACAAAGTAAGAAACATTGTTGATTTTACTAAAGATTCTTTGATAGCTTAGTGGTACCCCAAAGCTCTATTCCGAACCGAAAATTAAAAAAATATATAATGATACCACTTGATCTCAGAAAATTGATATTAAGTTCATTTATTTAACGTCATTTTATGCTAAGGGATGATATCACTAATATAAGGTCAATAACAACTAAAAATTCGAGGTCTCTCTGCCTGGTAAGTCTGACATCAATCTTTCTGAGAAATGATATCCTAAGAGCAAAGAAAAAATTACAAGAGAGGTATCAACATGTTAAGATTAAAGAAGACCTGTCAGAAGAAATAAGAAAAATCCGTGCCGAATTATTTCCATATCTGATAGCCAAAAAAGAGCAAGGGTACAAAGCAACCATTAGGTACGATAAACTTATGATCGAAGGAAAATTATACTCTTTAGAAGATCTTAATCAAAATAAGAGTTCAAAAAGAGAAAGAAACATTGAAGAAAACACACCGAATAACCCGAGTAAAAAAAACAATAAAAAATTGAGTAATATAAAACTTAGATCTAGCAGCATAGACCGTTACTTTCCTCAAGATAACATACCAGGTACACCTGATTCAGACTCTCTGATCAAGGAACGACGAAAATCGAAACAAAACAACGACAAAATGCAAGAACGAACAGATAGCAAAAAGCAAATAAAAAAGATGGCAAAAAAGGTAAACAATTTGGAATTACAAATTTGTACATTTAACGTTCGAACGCTAATGGAAGAAGAAAGGGTTGCAGAACTTAAACTAGCTCTAGAAGAAATAAAGTGGGACATCATAGGTCTAGCGGAAACCAGACGAAAATTGAAAACAATATTAAATACGAAGGACGGTATGTTACTAGTGCATACACATTCAACTAAAGGGTTAGGTGGCGTGGGATTTTTAGTTAATAAAAAATTTGTTAAAAAAATTATTGATTTTCAAGAAATCAGTTCAAGAATAGCCATGTTAATTATAGATATAGGTAAAAATAAAAAGCTATTCCTAGTTCAAATTTATGCCCCAACAGCTTCTTCCTCATGCAACGACAAAGAAAACTTTTACGAAGATCTACAAAATATTATAGATAAAATAAAAGTCGGCCCTAAAAATACCCTATTAGTGATGGGAGATTGGAACGGTAGAGTGGGAAAATGTAGAATAGGGGAGGAATTTATCATGGGCAAATCATGGTGCGGTAAACGCAATGAGGGAGGAGAACTCATTATAAATTTCGCGCATAGCAATCGACTCAAAATTCTTAACACCTTTTTCAAAAGGAAAATAAAAAAACAAATGGACTTGGAAGTCTCCTACAGGAGATAAGTTTGAAATAGACTATGTACTTTGCAATAAAATAGATATAATAAAAAACTGCGAAATGATGCCAAATGTAAATTTTAACTCAGACCATAGATTAATCAGGACCACTCTTAGGCTAGATAAAATGAAGAACACCCGACCATTCTATTTCACACCTGTGATAAGATCAATAAATACTACAATTCTCCTAACAAAGATTGAAGAAATAAGAAGCTACATAGACAATAGAAAAAACAATAACGTCCAAGAACTATACATTGACATTAGAAATAGAATTCAGAAAGCATCTCTCCAGGCCAAACTAAAAACCTATATATCCAAAGACAATCGTTCAAAATTATCCGAGGAGACTCTACAAATGATCGAAGAAAGGAAAAAGGCAATAAAAAATTCAACCAACCTTAATAATTGGAACAGAAGAATTAGACAAAATATAAAACAGGACCTAAGAATATATAGAGAACAAAGAATGGCTGACATACTTAATAGCAGTCGATCAATCAAAAAAATCAAAATGGAACAAAGCGAAGGAAAACTATGGACAACTAAATTAACCAATAAGAAAGGTATAATGGAAAGCAACCGACAGGATATTGTGAGAATTTCTACAGATTTTTTCCAAGAATTATACGATTGTCCAAATGAATTCTCCCTCAAAAACTTGAAAAATTATGACGAGACAAATCATATAGCACCTCCCATCTTGAAATCTGAAGTGGAAGCAGCGATCAAGAATCTAAAAAATAATAAATGCACCGGAGAAGATGGAATAACAAATGAAATTTTAAAATCTGGAGGAGACGGATTACATACAATACCATGCTTCATCTTTAATGAAATTCTAAAGAACAAAGAAATACCTAACGAATGGAAAACTTCAAAAATAATCCTCATCCACAAGAACGGTGACAGACAAAATATTAACAACTACCATCCCATTTCAATCGGGTCTACCTTATGCAAGCTATTTTCCAAAATAATAAACGCAAGAATATCAAGAACAATTGACGAAAGCCTACCTAAAGATCAAGCAGAATTTAGAAAAAATAAATCGGTGATTGATCATCTGTTCACTCTTAATCAACTAATAGAGAAATCACAAGAATACAACTTCAAACTCTACCTGGGATTCATCAATTTTAAGAAAGCGTTCGACAGCATATACCACATCAATATACGACCGACATTAGAACAGCTAGGAGTGGACAAAGCATACGTTCAAATAATAGAAAATATGCACATCGAAAACAAGGGATACGTAGAAACAGAAAGAAGAGGAAAACTGTTTCCGATCAGGAAAGGAGTCAGGCAAGGCGATTCCCTATCACCAACAATCTTCATCGTAGAGCTAGAAAGAATTTTCCAAGCTCTAGACTGGCATGACAAAGGGATTTCTCTCGACGGAATAAAAATTAACCAACTGAAATTTGCGGATGACGTAGTTTTGATTGCAAGCTCTGAGGATGAACTCATTACAATGATCAACCAGCTGAAAGAGAAGAGTTCGAACCACGGGATGATATTGAACCCACAAAAAACAGCAATCATGACAAACGGATCCTCCAATAATATCAGCCACAGACTCCCAGAAATGAAGATCGCTAAAGAAGTTAGATACCTTGGACAAATCATCTCATTTGAAAAGAGGAGTCAAGTAGAAATCGAATCAAGAGTCGGTAATGCATGGAAGAGATTTTGGAGCCTTAGAAGTATATTTAAAAGCCGTCTAGAAATAAGACATAAAACGACCGTATTCAACAGCTGCATAATCCCTGTCCTGAGCTATGGATGTCAGACATGGTCACTCACTAAAGCCTTAGAGAGGAAGATAACCACCTGTCAAAGAAAGATGGAAAGAATAATGCTGGGAATTGCACTGAGAGAAAAAATAAATTCTCGAAGAAAAATAAGAAAACACACAATGGTTACCGATGCAGTCACCTACGCCAGAAGAATGAAATGGAACTGGGCAGGCCATGTGATGAGACAAGGTAAAGACAGCTGGGCTAGGCGAGCCGCCGAGTGGATCCCGCGCGATAGGAAAAGGTGTAGAGGCCGGCAACGCAAGCGTTGGGCCGATGAATTCAAGCAGTTGTGCGGAAGCTCTCTCTGGATGCGATCAGCGAGAGACAGGGACCTATGGAGGAATATATGCCAGGAATTTCACCAGTAAGGTTCGGCTAGTCTCCGTCAAAAGACTTTAATCTCCCTAAAGGGAAGGTCTATATGTAAATACAAAATGTAGTATTAAAAAGTGTAAATATTGAAGAAGCTAATTCTGTATATACATATAAATAAAGACTATTATTATTATTATATTATGCTAAGGGTAATCGGACGATGCTAAAGTGGTAGCCCTAAATTCTGTCTGTTAGGATAGGGATCTGTAACGAGTACTTGATACTGTACAGGCTTGGAAACGCCACTTTTCGTGCCCTCCGAAGGATAGCTAACCAAGTATTTTATTCTCCTTTTAAAAAATCCTAAGGCCACCTGCCGGGCTGTGAACCCGCGCTCTTGGACTTAGAAGGTTGTTATACTAGCCACTACACCACGGGTGACCTTGAAAGTCGCTACTAGAATCGTGTAAAAATTAATGAGAAACGCAATTAAAGTTGCGGAAGAAAACGGCATCGAGTTATCATCTTCATTTTTTAATTACATTAACTACAAAGTGCCTTAATTAAAGCGAGACAATTATCTTACTAACACGATGCTTTGGCTCGTAACTCATCCTCGTTGCAGCGTTAGCACTCCTGCGGATCGCATGCTCGGTTAAACAAAACCAGTTGATGAGAAAATCCTCGGCAGCGATGACCGTTGAGGAGTTACTCACCGGAACTTAAGTTCGAGTCTTCGTCTTCAACAACTTAAGTTGTAGACAATATTATTCTAACTATCTCTCTATTATATATAACAACAATAATCAAATTATTTATTTAAGAAGTTGTACAAATGTCATTTGGCACAATTGTATCTACTATCTTCTTTTGAAAACCTCCCCTAAGGGAAGGTGGATACAAAAACCTCCCATTGAAGGCACTCTTAGCGTCTCTCTGTGGTAGATCCCTGCTCTAGACACGTTTTAGTTTCTTTATCTCATTCTATGGTGTTTCTATCCGTAATGTTTGTACCAGTAAGTTTGGCTGTCCAGCAAGTGTCATGAAATTTGTTGTAGTTTTTCTTGATTGTGTCAGTCAGGGGTGGAGTATGATGAGATCTTTGTGTTCTATGATGTATATTAAAAAATTATTGATGTAATGTTTTGTCGGTGTTGCCTAGCAACGGAATGAGGAACTACTTTTTCTTAGTCTTTGGCCGTGTTCGATTAGTTAAATTATAAATATTTTTAAAAATTGAAAAATTACAAAGCCAATCTTTACTTCTTTCAGCCGTAACATAAAATATAGCACTGTTTTTAAATTTAAATGCAATTCTTCGATTTAAAAATTAAAACAAATTAAATCTTATTCCAATATTTCGATTTTAGGACTGTTATTTCGATAAAAATAAAATGCTTTGAAATTAGCATTATACATTTTTGTTATAAACCATAAAATATTTTTTATCTATAAAAAACTAAAATTAAAATTATATAATCATTATTTTTTTTAATGCAAAATACTCAATATTTCAAAACAATACTAAGTGAGTACATACTCATATTTTAATAGGGTTACTCGGGGATACGAAATAAGTCCTAAGAATTTATAATTCTTAGAATAATGCCTGCGTAGCTCTACTAAAACGTTAAGTATCTACTGTTGTACAATTAAATGAACAGTTGTGTAGGTTGAAAAATACAGTTCGTTACGCCCCCTATTTTTGGTTAGTTTACTAATTTTTACGGTACTTGTCTGTTTTGCCATCCGTTGACATCACCCCTCAGGTGTCACTTCAACTATTTCGACCATGTCAGGTTATGGTCCCTACAATGAATTTCAAGTAGGCATTGCCTTTCATTATGATAGAAAAGATTTTTAGGAAATGAAATAAATGAGGAACATATGAAGAAAAAATAAAACATGTATTACAAACAATAATCATTAAAAAGAACAATATCTTGCATTATAACGCCAAAAGGGTGTCGTCCCTCCAACTTAGTTCTCTACATGAACTCCGCCAAGTAAGGGTCCAGATATTGTCTATTAGTGCATCTTCTTGTCTTGTTTCCCCACTTCACTGATCTCCATAACCTTTCTATTGTTTGGGTGTTAGCCAGAGTTATGGAATCGACGAAGTTCAATTTGTGATTAACTGTTAAATGGGTATACCCTTCATTCTCCAGGTTTTTATATGCTTTCCACGAGTCGGGTACGATTATTGAACCCGGTACAATGTGTTTAATAATTATTAAACACATTATAAATGGTAATAATTATTATTACCATTGATTATAATCAATGGTAATAATGTTCTTGCAGACCTATCAGGAACTTCAACTATGAAACACTCTTTTGTTTCTCTACATATTCCTCCAAATATCCACTGCTGAGGCCGTCCTGTGTTGATTTTCTTCTAGTAGGTATATTGAACTTCGTCAATTTCTACATGGGCCCTCAATGGTAGATGAATTTCTCTCTAATCTAAAAACACACACTATACAAAACAAAACATGTAGGAAACAATACATAGGAAAGGTTACGATAACAGTAGGAGATTAGTTAAGAAAAGTGAGACCTGAGCGCTGGTGTCAACGGACGGTAAAACAGGCAAGTACCATTTTTACTTATGAAAAACTAATTTTTATTTAGTTTTTTTTCTTTCTCGATCAGTTAAATTATAAATATATTTTTTAAAAAATTGGCAAATCACTCTTCCTGACTTCTTTTAGCCGTTACAAAAATATAGCTCTGTTTACGAATTTAACCGAGATGAATCGATTGAAAATAAAACAAGCTACATCTTATTCCAGTTTTTCGACTTTAGCACTATTATTTCAATACAGAGAATACAGTGAAATAAGATTAAACAAAATTAGTTTATCATTTATTATTGCTTTTAATCTATAAAAGTGAAAGTAAAGACGCAGAAACTATAAAGCTAAATACACAAATGTTAATGAATGCTGGTAAGGAAATCGGGCTGAAAATAAATTCGGATAAGACTAAGTAAATGGTTAGTAGCAGAAAAGGGAGAAATATTGGTGATATTGTTGTAGGAGGTAATAAGTTCGAACATGTGGAGAAGTTCAAGTTCTTAGGGTCTATGGTAACTAGCAAAAAAGAAATTCAAGCGCGACTAAAGGCAAGAAATGCTTGTTATTATTCGGTAATAAGTTCGAACATGTGGAGAAGTTCAAGTTCTTAGGGTCTATGGTAACTAGCAAAAAAGAAATTCAAGCGCGATTAAAGGCAAGAAATGCTTGTTATTATTCGGTCTCGAAATTACTAAGCTCGCGTCTTTTGTTCCGAAATCTAAATATCAGAATTTATAAAACAATCATCCTTCCAACTATTCTCTATGGATGCGAAACATGACCGCTAACGCTGAAGGATGAACAACGTCTTCAGGTATTCGAAAATAAGGCATCACGTAAATATTCGGTCCAAAAAAGGATGAGACCACTGGAGAATATAGGAGATTGCATAATTGTGAAGCATACATCCGGTAAATATTATTCAGGTGATAGCGTCGCGAAGATTAAGATGGGCATGTCAAGTTGATGGGCTTAGTAACGAACAAATTCCTAAGATGTTAAGAGGCACTGTGCTGACTGGGAAGCATGTCTGAGGGGTAGACCGAGGCGTAGGTGGGAGGATTGTGGTAAGAGTGATCTAGCGGATTTGGGTTTTGGTGGTGTTCCGTGGACGGGTGAACAAAGATTGGTGGTATCGGCATCGGGCTTTCGGGTTCACTAAGCCTATTATTTATTTATTTAATCTGTAAAAAGAGTCTAAAATAATATAAAGTCATTATTTTATTTAATGCAAAATACTCAATATCTTAAAACAATACTAAGTGGATAATCATTTTTTAATTGGCTCACTATGGGGCTACAACATAAGTACTAAACTGAACTTTTAGGGATACGATATACAATATCGGGGTAGCTCTACTGAAACGTACTGAAAAGCACTTACTGTAATACATTAAATTGAACTTTTATATGTATAACCTGTAAAATTGGAATTGGTTGGCGGTTAGGCAGACGGGTTTTTCGGGGGACCTTAAGTTTGTTAAGCAGATAAATAAATTTTAAATTTACTCAATCATTTTTTTCGAAAGCCAATACAATATGTGAGCAGTTTTATGTCAAAGTTTATCACACACATTACTATAAAACTAGGATTTCTTTCATTAATTATGAACTAGTTATATTAGTTTAATCAAGTGAAGTATCTTGTAAAATGGATGTTATTAAATAATATTCTTAAAATAAATTTGCCTTATTTCCATGAGGTGCCTCTCCCTTTCTTCGTTTTATAGATTTTTCCTAAGGAAAAAATAAAAAAAAACCTTTATTTACAGTTTTACATACACAAGCAGCAATAAGTGTAAATACATGTTCCGGACTTCCTTTACATGTTTAAACAACAGTGATTTTAATTAATTAAAGTTGTCTTTTATGAGTAAATTTTACAATAGCAGAGATCATTTATTATTAGAAAAATGTAGAAAAACCCGCTTAAAAAAAAAGAAAAGAAAAGAAAAATAAACCATAATAGTAATTGTAATTAAAATACATAAAAATAATAACTAAATAAAGTAAGTAAATATAATAATAATAATAATTAAATAGAAAATAAATACACAATTAAAAATAACTATAAAATAATACATACAGATAACTAGATTATGTTACCTACGAATAGTGATTTGATTAAGTGAGAAGTATATGTTTTGTTCTTTTGTGCGTGTACTGTCGTAGTGAATGTTTATCATAGTTACCGATTTCTAGGATTAATGGGTTTTCGGAAGCTGGAGTTTTTTCGAAGTATGCTTTTGTTTGGGCTGAAACATATTGTTTTACCGTGGGAAGTTCAAGATCTCTGAGCATAGTCGATATTTTCTTGTAGCGGGGATAATTATTAACAATTCTCATGCATAGGTTTTGTACCCTTTCAAACTTTCTATAATTTGTAGCGCAGGTTGAACTCCAGACAGGTGAGGCATAGGTCAGCACTGAGCGGATTACTGTTTTATAAAGGATTAGCTTGTTTTTGGGGCTTAGTCTGGATTTTTTATTAAAATAAGGAAACATTTTTTAGATGGTTTTTTTCGCTTTTTCTGTTTTCCTGTTGATGTGCTCAGTGAATGTTAAGGACCTATCTAGAATTAAACCGAGGTATGATACGGATTTAGACCAGTGGATGTGCTCGGAATTTAAGATGATGTGCTGATCTATGTTGGGTCTGCGTTTTGTGAAGGTTATGGCGACCGGTTTTGTTGGATTGATTTTTAGTTTCCACTTTTGACAGAATTTATGGATTTTATTAAAAGCTTGTTGTAATCGGTTTACTATTGTATCGATTCGGTATGATGCAGTGTACAAAGTCCCTAAGAAAAAGTTATTTTTGAATTATTTCAAATAATCCTCGATTTTTTTCGCTGTATTTTCATTAACATTTTTTAAATATTGATTCATTGAAATTTACAGATGTATAACAGCATCCCAATAACCTTCATGTGACATAGTAGTTCAGTTTTTTTTTTATCTTTATCTAGAAAAATTAAATGGTCTAATTACTGGATTTTCTGTGTTATTCAACTATCGATTAATTATTAGCACATTTTAAAATAATTTTATAATTAAAAAACTAGTATTTACCTTTCTAAAATAGCTTATCAATTATATAGCTTATTACGACATTTAGCAGAAAGGAAACAACGTATAAAATATAATTTTTATTTTTTTAAATTTATTTTATTTATTGATATTTACAACTGTATTACAATAATACAACAACTAAATAGGCAAAGTGATACATAATGACATGAGATAAAGACAAGTAGAGAAACTACCCACTGGTAGTACTCAAATCACAAGTTCAACTAAGAAAGTCACGAGGCCATCTTGGTTTCAGACGCCTCGGAGGATTATCAGAAATTGAAGAGGAAGCTAGGTTTAAAGCTAAAGGGTATGAGTGGGAATGAAGTTTGTTATGAAAGGATAGATACCGGGTTCGGGCCAAATCAGCAACAAATGGAACATTAACATCGCTATGGATGAGCTTATTCTTAACAAAATAAGAAGCATTGAGGATTTTACGAAGGATTTTGGATTGTAGGGATTGAATACGAAAGGAATTCGATGGCTTATTGGAGCCCCAAAGCTCTACTCCGTAAGTCCAAATAGGTTGTATGATGGTCATGTAGATGAGTCTTTTGTAGTTAATTGGATGCTTAGAGCGTTTGTCTAGTAAGTGTTGAAGTAGCCTGAAACGTCGAGCGATTTCTTGTCTTTTCAGTCTTGTATGAGGATTCCAGGTTAATCGTTTGTCGAGTTGCAACCCTAAGTGTCGGATCTTTTCTACAGGCACCAGTGGGATATTATTAAGGGATACTGAAGGGCAGGAAGTCATTGGTTTACGACGTAAGGTAAAAGACATTTGATGCGATTTTTGAGAATTTATTTTAATTCTCCAGTTTGACACCATTCTTCATGTTCCGTGATATGGGATTGGAGGCTATGGGATACGATAACTGGATTGGTGTTGACTGGTAATACACATGTATCATCAGCATACGTGTTAAGGATAGTATTAGGATGAGTTGGGATGTCAGCTGTTTAAACTGTATAAAGGATAGGGCCAAGGATACTACCTTGAGGCACACCAGCAGATTGGGAAAAGAGAGATGAATTGACATTATTATGGTTTACTTGGAAAGTTCTATTTTTGAGATAAGATTGAAGGAGGAGAAAGCATGTAGGGGGTAGGAATTTACGGAGTTTGTAGAGCAAGCCCTGATGGCAGACTCGGTCAAAAGCCGGTTCCATGTCAAGAAAGACACCCGAACAATATGATCCACGTTCTAATGCAGAGGAAACTACATCCACCACACGATGACATTGCTGAATAGTGGAGTGGGATGCTCGGAATCCAATCTGGTGATCTGGTATTGTGTGATTTGCATCAAGGATGGGGTACAATCGTTTGAGGATGAGTTTTTCTAGGATTTTACCCATGCAAGGTAAAAGAGAGATAGGACGGTAAGAGGATGGGTATTCTGTTTTGTTTTTTTTAGGTTTGGATATCATATAAAATATAATAAAATGAGGTAATGGTGGTTGTGAATGTAGTAATTGTTTTCTATCTTAATAAAAATGAATTTGGTGCAGTTTATCTTCAGTTATTAGTTAGATGAAAAATATAAGTTAAAAAATAATGGAAACAGAATTAAATATTTCTATAAGGGGTCAGATTTGGTGTAGTGGTTAACACAACAATCTTCTATGCCCAATTTCGCAATTCTCAGCCTGAAAGGTTGTTAAAGGGAATAAAGTACTTAAAATGGAGGGTCTCGAGCCCGTTTGGTATCAGATTCTCGTTAGAGGTCCCTATCCTAGCTACACCTGGATAGGCAAAGTTTAGCACTGCAGCATCGTCCGGCCAATCGGTCATAGTCGTATAAACTGAGATTAATACTTAATGCAATACTTTTATTCATGAAGAAGATCGAAAATATTTAATATTTTCAATAGGACGTTTAAATTAATATTATTCTCTTCTTAATCTATTCTACTCATAATGGCATCAGTCCTGATGATCCCCGACTATAAAGTCCGCCGGATGTAACAAGACCCCAGATCCAACAATACTCGTCTGCTCCAATCCACGGCCAACCTCTCCACATCCTTCCTCACTTCACCTTGTCATGTCTTTCCGCTCCTTGTCCTTCTTCCTTCCACTCTCTTCTTGTTGACTATTCTGGATATCTATTCACCATAAAATCTTTCACAAGCATCAACTAACAAACCAGATTAATATATGTTGAAGAAATTGGTCCGGGTAGAGGTCACTGAATGAATTTCTCGTGTAATTTGAGAAAATCTTTATTGATAGCCAACGTTTCGACCTACGTTGTAGGTCTTCTTCAGGGCTGTGGGGGAGGCTGGGGGGGTGGGTCCTCTCTGGCTATGAAACACAGACTGTCACACACAGATCTAAAGTCTGTGTTTCATAGCCAGAGAGGACCCACCCCCCCAGCCACCCCCACAGCCCTGAAGAAGACCTACAACGTAGGTCGAAACGTCGGCACAAATAAAAAATAAGTCTTCATTTATTTGGTGTTAATTTATGAGTGCACCTCCAAATTAAGTCCACCCTCCATTAGATCTTTCAGTCAACTATTTTCCTCTCTAACGTATTATAATATAATTGTGGAAATATATATTAATTTGTATTGAATGATAATTGTTGACCTTGATAATGTATGTTGAAGAAATTGGTCCGGGTAGAGGTCACTGAATGAATTTCTCGTGTAATTTGAGAAAATCTTTATTGATAGCCAACGTTTTGACCTACGTTGTAGGTCTTCTTCAGGGCTGTGGGGGAGGCTGGGGGGGTGGGTCCTCTCTGGCTATGAAACAAAGACTGTCACACACAGATCTAAAGTCTGTGTTTCATAGCCAGAGAGGACCCACCCCCCCCAGCCTCCCCCACAGCCCTGAAGAAGACCTACAACGTAGGTCGAAACGTCGGCACAAATAAAAAATAAGTCTTCATTTATTTGGTGTTAATTTATGAGTGCACCTCCAAATTAAGTCCACCCTCCATTAGATCTTTCAGTCAACTATTTTCCTCTCTAACGTATTATAATATAATTGTGGAAATATATATTAATTTGTATTGAATGATAATTGTTGACCTTGATAATGTATGTTGAAGAAATTGGTCCGGGTAGAGGTCACTGAATGAATTTCTCGTGTAATTTGAGAAAATCTTTATTGATAGCCAACGTTTCGACCTACGTTGTAGGTCTTCTTCAGGGCTGTGGGGGAGGCTGGGGGGGGTGGGTCCTCTCTGGCTATGAAACACAGACTGTCACACACAGATCTAAAGTCTGTATTTCTACAGAAGAAATATGTAGAAAGTAATGAATAGGATTCTCGTTGAATGACGTAGAGATGTAAAATTTGAGAATATAAGTATGGGAAGTTAAATAAATCTATATAATTAGAATGAACTTATATTAATACAATATATGATGTAAATATAGAAGAAACGTATAGAAATAAAAATATTATATTCCAGTATTAATGAGAAAGGAAATACATTATAAAAATATGATGCTCATTAATTATGAACTCTTTGATTACACCATATGATGGATGACAAAGTGATGAAGGGAGAAATAGGTGTGAAGAATGGAGATGGAGAAGGATGAAGAGAAGATATAAATATTAAAATGTGTACGAACCAAATAGGAGAGGCGGCTGGGTCCTATTTGGTTCGTACACCAACTCTTGAACCCAGTCGCCACTGAATCCATGGCAACCATTGAAAACTCCTGAACAGAAGTTTCCAGCTGTTGCTAGGTTTTCTTATGAAGTTTTCTTATAACCTTCTTATTTCATGTTTAGGTTCAAATGTTAAAATTATTATCAATTTAATATACTGTTCAAAGTACCTACTGTTATTTTTATTTCTTAATAATAGGCCCCCAGATACACATACAGATGACATTAACTTGTTTCAGTTCTTCTTTTCTCAAGCGAAGTACACGACTTCCTCTCCCTTCTCTTCTTCTTATCATTACTTTTGTTTTGTTACAGTTTTACGTTTTTTCATAATGCAAAATAAATATCCTACCAAATATTGAAAAATAAACATATTTGATAAGTACCAATTTCCAAGACTATAAAAATGTTACATTGTTTATTTACCCGAAAATTTTGTTCATGTAAATAAAAAAAAGTACTACTACAACCCATGAAGGGCCTGGGGTACAATACATGGTAGAGACTGTGCTGTTTCTTGGACAACGGTTGTACAGGGAGTTTATTTGCCCTAGATCAGGCTCAACCGCCAGATTTCACCCACCCTATGTTAGGCACCCACATTATTTAGGCTGGGTGAGCCCCAGGAGGGTCCTAGATTCCATATCCGGCTGCTAACAGATTAAATAAAAGTCTGCGAGCGAGCGGGATTACATACAATTTTTATCCAAAAAAACTCATAAAAAGGTATTGAAGAAAAAAAACCTTATATACCTTAAATCGTCGTACGTAATTCATCCGCTATCTCAATTATATTAGGGCGTCATCTTTGATGATTTTTTTTTCCGGAAGGTATATTTGTTTCAAACTAGTATTGAAGAAATCAACCAACGATAGTGTCTTTTGGATTCTGTCTTCTTTTGAAATAGATTCATAATCTACAAAGTGAAGAAAATACTCTTTTGACAACAACGTTAACGGGACCTTGTTTGCGAAAAGACGGGTATTTCTGATATTCTTCGATTTGACCAGTACTTGTCTATTACAGGTTTTCCTACCTGCTACATAATGGCTAATGAAAAATCTTTTGTGATTTTAACATTCGACATGGGAAACCACTCTTCGTTAATTTTCAATTATTCCCCTTTTTAATAAAAAATTGAAACATTGAAATTGAAACATTGCATTTGTTCCAAATCTTCGTAAAACTTTTAGTTTTAGTCAATTATTTTATATTTACAATATGTTTTATTTTATATTGCCAATTTTATTCATTTTCTACTACGACAGAATCATCGCTGCTTCCATGCCAAGTCCACGCCTCTAGACATTGAGGTACCCTAACTTGTAAGGATTATTTTTAATTAATGCTAAATTCAAATACATATAATAAGAGATTTTTCTTGAAAGATAATTGCAATACCAAGTACTGCTTTCGGCATGATTATTTTAAATTTATTAGAATACCAATGTGAAGCACACTGCAGTAGAGACTTTATCACGTACCTTGCCAAATAACCCTGCATTGATTGTAATGATAGATTGCAAGGGCGGATCCAGGATTTTTTTCTGGAGGGGGGGGTACAACGGGCAGACGGGCAAAAAAAATCAACAATAACTTAGAAATACACAAGTAGTATTTAGGTTTATTAAAATATCTAAACAATAGTTTCACTCATGTTATTTCTGTGATTTTAACAACTATCATTACATGATTTGCCTATAAGTATGTACTGTAATGGATTCTCTACTGTACACAAAACACCGTCTGGAGGGGGGCACGTGGGATCCGCCTATGATAGATTATTTGGTTTTTCTTTTTTTGTTATAGATGTTAAATATTTAGATGGGAATCAGCATATCGGAAACATGTAGATATGAAAAATCTATTATATATTTCAATCATAGCGATCAAGTTAATTCGTTTATTTTGTATGTCATTCATTATATATTATAATACAATTATTTTTCTTATTCAATTCGTTTATTGATAACGGATATGTTATCTTAAAGACTCGGATCCGAGCCGGCTATGTATGAATTATTTATGGCCGCATTAACATTTTTAGGTACACGTGTATTAGTCGGTCTACATGGACTGTTATATGGACATTGTTTATAACCTGACCACAGATAATTCAGATACTGATAACACCTACCTTCTTATCCATAATAATGAAAATTGAAATATTCAAAATGTAATAATAAAATGCTAATTCTAGACTCCTACAGCCACGTTCCTTTTCTCACATGAATGCTTTCCTAAACTTTTGACGGAAACATTTCCATTTCTATGTATTTCGAAATCCATTTGATGAACTTTTTTGCTTAATATCATATTTTTAATTATTCAGAACTTCTGGAAGTATTTCACAGCTTCTTCTTTTAAAGGCGGCTATTCCTAAATTAATATTCTGTTCATTTTAAATAATCAGTCATAAAAGGAATAAAATAAAACACAAAATTAAAGTTATTTAACAATAAAGAAATTTAAATAGACAATAAACAAGACAAAAATACAAAAAAAAATAATAATGCACACACAAGTACCTCAAATGAGAATGTGGAACGACCTGTGGTACAGTGGCTAGCATAACAACCTATTATGCTCAACGTCGCGGTTTCGTAGCCCTGAAGGTGGCCCCAATATTTTTTAAAAGGGAGTAAAAAATCCTTAGTTATGCCGTTCTTCAGAAGGGACGTAAAACAGGGATCGAGGGCCTGTACGTCAGGTACAGGTACTGATTAAAAATCCTTATCCAAATTAAACCTGGATAGGCAAAATTTAAGGCTCCCACTTAAGCATCGTCCGATAAGCCATCAGCTTAAAAGGTGACGTTAAATAAACAAACACATAAATGAGACGAGTGATAAAATGATACTACACGAGATAAGAAGGTAGGTTTCTTACAGACCGGCTAATACACAAGTACCAATTTTTTTCTTTACTAAAGATGTTTAATATTTTGCTGCAACGCTTTATTCACAATATAAAAATTAAAATGGAGAACGGAGATAGTTGGGGGGTGCAGTAAAAAAAAACACTAAATAAGTACTTTATATTTTGTACGTGCCGACGTTTCGACCTACAAGGTAGGTCATCTTCAGGGAGATTTGGAGAGAGAAGCCGTTGGGTGTACCGGCTAACAGGTCGAAACGTCGGCACGTACCAAATATAAGTCTAGTACTTATTTAGTGTTTTTTTTTACTGCACCCCCCAACTATCTCCGTTCCCCATTTTATCATCCAGTCAACTATTTTCCTCTCAAAAATTAAAATACTAAAACATCAATAATTCATTCATGAAAACCGTATAGTTAATTCTTCCATTATGAAAAAACAATGGTTAATTATACCAATTAACATAAGAGACTAAGATATAACTATCTGTTGAATTAAGTTGATAAGCCGCGCGCCGACGAGGAGGGAAAGATATGGTGGTACGGTTGGTAGACCTGAACGGCGGGAGCGGGAACGGGCAGTGTTTCCCCGTGCTGTGGAGTGCGCGCGGGAGGGCGTTTCTTGTCGTCGTGTCGGCATGCTTCGTATCTTCTGAGCCACGTCCGGAGAGTTATGTCTAGGCGGAAGCAGTCCAATCCAAAGCCACTCAAAGGTACTCTATATTATAGCAGTTGTCAGCGCTAGTATCATCGTCTGTCTTGTCTTCTGTGCTAGTTTATAAGTATATACATCAAGGGATAACATGCATATGTATGTAACAGTAAACAAAGTGGGAGTTTTCATAAAACATTATTCAAAAACATGTATACTATATGTTAATCAACCTGAATAAATTTATTATAAATTAATTATTGCAAAAATTGAATTTAATAAGACAAAGTACAATTATTCAATGAAAAAAAAACAGTGTAACATTAATATTACCTTTCTATACAATAATTGATTTTAATATAGGTACTATAGACAAATAAAAGTGAACAAATATATATATATATAATATAATTAATAATTTGAGGCAACATATATACATATAATATACAATTAATTATCTAATGAAATATCACAATAATATAATTCATTTATAGTGAATATTGATTTTAGCATATAAAAGTATTTATTTAAAAATTCAATGATGACAATAATTTAATGAAAAAAAGCAGCATTGCATTAGTGATACCCATTTATAGTACAATTAATTTTAATATATTAGAGCTATTTTGATTTTACTTAATAAATTGATAAGATAACAAAAATATATATATGCATCAGTAAACAAAGTAGGAGTTTTCATGAAATATTATTAAAAACTATATATACTATACATTAATCAACTTGAATATATTTATCATAAATTAATTATGTGTTTGAATAAATTTACTCAGACAAAATACAATTATTTAATGAAAACAACAAAACGAAACAGCCATCCATACTGCCCAGTTAACTATTTTTATTTTGTTTTATAAGTTAATAGATAAAAATAAGCAATAAATTATTTGATACTACAATAAACGACTTTTATATTTAAATTTTATAACTAAATAACAAAGTATACCCTATGTAATCAACCTGAATAAATTATCATCAATTTAATATTGCAGAAAATAAATTTACTCAAACAAAATGAAATCATTTAATGAAAAAACGAAACAACAAACAGTATTCCATTAATACTATACATCTATAGTACAATTAACTTACTTTTATTATTTACTTACAATTAACTTACATTTAATATATTTAAAAACTATTTTAATCTTTCTTTATACATTAATAGGCAACAAATGTGCATATATATGTGACAGTAAACAATGTTGGAGTTTCCACTTTGAGACTTTTATATTTAAAATATATATATTTAAAAAACAAAGTGTACAATATATTAATAAACCTAAATATGCTTGTCATAAAATAATAAATGAGATAAAGAAATATAATATGTTTCTAATAAATATATTTTCTCATACAATCTACAATTATTTACTGAATAAAAAAACGGTAGTGCGTTAATATTACGCATTTATAATATAATTTTAATATATTAAAGCTATTTTTATTTTATTTAAATAAATTAATATACAACAAATATATGTTTTAAATACAACATGTAGCAGTAAACAAAGTGGGAGGTTTCATAAAATATGATTAAAACAACAAAGTATGTCATATGTATATTAATCAACTTGAATATATTTTTCATTAAATAATTAATCAGCTAAAACATTTTCTCTGGCAAAATACAATTATTTATTGAAGAAGAAAAAAAACCAGTATTACATTAATATTACCCATTATAAATTAATTTTAATATATTAAAAATAATTTTATTTTACTTAATAAATTACCAGAAAATAAATATGTTTGTAAAAATAAATACAGTTGGGGTTTTCCCAAAATATGTCGAAACAACAAACTATACCTTATTCTAATCAACCTTCATAAATTTACTGCTGCTCTAAATAAATTTTCTCAGACAAAATACAATTATTTAATGAAGAACCAAACAGTATTATATTAATATTAACAATTATAATATATCAAAACAATTTTTTACTAATTAAATTAATATACAACTTAAATTGTAATTAAAAATGATTATTGTTTATAAAATTAAAAAATAATTCATAATATAATGGAACTGTATAAAGTGACCAATTCGTTATATTAACGTTTTCAAATAATATACTGTAAATTAATTATAACAATAACATTATCTTTGAAATAATCCATTTATAATTCAATAAATTGCCATTAATACTAAATTAAATTTAGTTAATAAATTAATAAACATATGAAATAATAAACTGTGTATTTATTATAATACCTACTTTGGAGCGGTAGAAAGAATAATTTATTGTTGAATTATGATCCTTCAAAATAATATAGAAATGTATAAATAGCTCTGCAAACAAAAAAATATATATGAACACAGTTCGAAAGCACACTATATGTTAATCAACCTGAATAAATTAATTATAAATGAATTAACAACCTAAATACCTTTCCCAGACAATAACAATTAATTAAGCCAAAACGTATTACATTAGCATTAGCAATAAAGGTATTTGACATAATATAACTATTTTTATATAATTTAATAAAATAACCATCGTATATACGCAATATTATACATGTATTCATTTAGAAATTGGTTTGAGAAATAAATAAGATGGGAGGTTCACAAAATATATTTTTAATACGAAGCATGTGTTAATCAACCTAAATAAACATATTATATACCAATTAATACGATAAATAAATTTTCTCAGACAATAAACTATTAATCAATAAAATGACGATTGCATTGACATAACCCATATCGCAATTAATTGTAGAATATTACTTTTTAATTATATTTTTTTATTATTATTATTGTATTGTAGAATACTTTTTTTATTATATATTGATTGAACGTGTTTATTAGGAAAAAAATACAAAGAAATATATATATATATATATATATATATATATATATATATATATATATATATATATATATATACAGTAAAAAAACATAAATTTAACTAGAACACCAAGACAATGGGTGATCCGTCTATCGAGGTCTGTGTTAGACAATCTCATTTATTTTTCTTATCTCTAAAGTGTAAATTAATAAATAAATATAGATTTATTTACATAAATACATACATAAGAACAATTAAGAAACTAATATATGAATTCTACTAAAGCATCTAATAATAATAATATTAAAAATAATGTTTTAATTCGATTAAGGGCTCAACCAAACCATCGAATTCCTTTCGTATTCAATCCTTGCAATCTAAACTCCTTCGCAAAATCCTAAACGCTGCTTATTTTGTCACAAATAAAATTATCCATAATGACCTTATCATTCCATATGTTACCGATTTAGCCCATGCCAGATACCTATCATTCCATAATAAACTCCAGGCCCATCCAAACCCACTTGTTTCCATCCTTGCTTCCTATTCCATCTCGGACAATCCTCCTAGGCGTCTGAAGAGATTACCTCGGGACCTTATATTGTAGAAGCGTTATTAGAGTGCTGCCAATGGGTAGTGCCAGTAGTCATGTATTTATTTATTCATAAAGCCCTTGCACTAGATGTATATATTATAGATGTACAATTCAATAAAAGAATTAAAAAAAATTCAATTAAAGCCTTTAATAGTTCATAAATCAATGTATAAGTATATTTCATATTTCAATTATTTTAACTTTTTTTTTAAATTTATTTTATTACATATGCTTACCTGTTTTTGTATTTTACCCCTACAATCTACAATGAGTATATCAGCGTCTATCCTTCTATCTATTGGCCAATTAACCGCGATCCTCGGGACATAGCCTCCTGCACGAAATGACTTAACCCTTTCCAATTGGCACCATTTAATAAGCTACGTAATTCTTCAGTGGCACAAGTCGCGCTCCCAAAGAATTTTTTTTGATTTTACCATATACATAACAGGTTCCCAAGAAATGAAGAGCGTCTTCTTTTTCTTTCGGGATTACAAACAGAGCAATTGTCTGAACATTCTTGAACCCACGGTTTTGGGCTTAAATTTTAAATTATACTAAAAACATATATAAACGGAATATTTACTGATAACTAATATAGTATTCTACCACTGTAAACAAAGTCGGAGTTTTGCAAAATGGATTTTAAATAAATCCTACATTATGTTAATCGAATAGTATGCTAAATATATTTTTTAGACTATAATCAATGAAAAATAGGATTGCACTAATGTAAAACATTTATTTTATAATTTATTAATCCATCAAAACTATTTTATTATAGTTTTTAAATTAATATATATGTACCTAAGGGATGTTTACTGATGAATGCAATCTTGGCATAACAAAAATATTTCAGATAGGTAGGTGTATAGAAAAACAGCTTTTTCCTTGATCTTTGTCCCTACTAAATAACAAAATTATTATGATGTAATAAAAACAATACTTTAAGCCATAAAATTTATATAAATATAAAATTGAGACAGAAAGTATAATTCAAATTAATGAACCTGAATAAATATATTATAAATAATTTATAAATCAATTATATAAATGCACTAGATACATTTTCTCATACTAATTGCAATAAATAAATAAATAAAATAATTTCAATAACAAATTACATTTATAGTGCAATTAATTTTATCATATTAAAAGTACTCTTTATTATTTATATATTATTATATAATTATATATATATATATATATATATATATATATATATATATATATATATATATAATTATATTATTTATACTGAATGTTTACTTCTGGATCCATGATATATATTTAAGATAAATAGATGATGAAAAATATAAAAATAATAATGTTTAAGCTTATAAGTATACTAAAATAAATGTTTTAAGACTGAGGAATATTAAGTAATAAAAACAAAACCAACGTCATTGTTGTTGACGTCAACATTGTTATTACACATTCATTGTATTACAGGATTACATAAAATTAAAATTGGGTTTTATAAGTAATCACATAAAACCACTTACAATACAATAAATAAATGTATAAAACCATTTTTAATTTTACATTATAAAATTATATTTATAAACAGACGAAATTTTTACCGATGATTACATAAATATTACAATGTATGCTATATTTGTCAGATAAATGGATAATAAAAGTATATAAACACAATTCTAATTCTGTGAGAGCATAGATATGTTAGTTTCGCATAAAAAACATTTTAACCACAAAGCAGATATGCATATGTATTTTTAATACAGAATATTTTAATCATATCATATGCCATATGGATGTTTAAAGTCTGTATAAAATAAATAAAAAATAAACAGGATTATATTATTATAACTCATTTATTATGAAATTAATTAACACACTAAAACTATTATTATTGTATTATAATATAATAATAGTATAAATCAATAATAATCTATAATCATCATATATAGACAAAATCATTAAAAAATAAAAAGAGAATATTCTAAAACAATATATTCCGTCATATACAACTAAAACAAATTAAACGAAATTGAGAATTACAATAGCAATGCTAACTGAAAATAAAAAATAAAAAACTAATTTATTTATTTATGAATATAATAACAAATGAGTTAATGAATTAATTTATTTATTTATCTTCTAAATAAGGAACTTAAAATGTGTTACCGTAACATATTTATATACTTTTTTTCTCAGCATTTATTTAAATTTTATTTTTTATAATTTATATTGTTATATATTTTTTTATATATAACGTATATATAAAATTAAATATACGCATGTCTAGATTATTTTTAAGCAAATGAATAAATGAACGTATTATGAAAATATAAAAATCCATGGAATAAGCTAAAGGAAATATATTTATATAATGCTGCCGCGATTTCTATCAGGGCTTTTATGGGAAATAAGAAATATTTAAAAGACCATTTTCTAGTGGTTTTAGCGGTGGGACTCTATATACATAGAGGAATATATTTTTGTATTATTTATTTCTCAATTATTTATTTTCCTGTGGATAAGGTTCATAGGGATAAAGATAACGATGTTTATAAATAAGTTGATATTTAAAAACTTATATAACCTGACAACCAACTTCCAATAGATGAATACACGTTCAAGAATGTTGACCGGAAAACGTAGCATCCTTTTAGCATTCAACGTTCTGCTCATCTGTTTTCATTTATTTCTAAGCAGATAGATAATATAACGAAATAACTCCAAAACAAAATATTGCATTTTACATATTGAATAAATAAATATTGTCGTTTCTATGAATAAATAAATAATTGGGAGTTGAGTGGGTCAATGGTAGAGAACTGAGTCGCCAAGGTGGAAATCCTGGTTCAAACCTCGCTTCGGGCTGGACTTTTATTTAGTCTGTTTGTAGCCGGAGATGGATCATATCATACCCTCCTGGGGTTCACCCAGCCTCTATAAAATATTATAAAAATAAGGTACCCAAAATAAGGGGGGAAACATGGGAGTCCAGCGTGACCCATCAGGGGTCAATTAATAGAATAGGTTATTCGTTAAATATTACTTTTTAATGTAACAGTTAAAAAATCAGAAGCATCTTAAAATTGGTTTATTTTGATTGCTAATAAAGTATAATAATAAAATACGTTCTAATAAAATATTTTAGACTTAAGACATTTTAGAAAAAAAAATTGCAATAAATATTTTGTTTATTTACTGTTCTACAGGACTCTTCTTTCATCTAACTTCTTATTTCACTTAGGAATATATAAATTTCTATTTATTTTATAAAATGAGAAACTAAAATTAAAAATGATTATGTCTGTCACGCCGACAGTAATATAAATTCGGACCCTTGCCATTTGAAAACTGTATTTCGATAAAGTAAATATTTGGACTTTTTCAAATATTTTATTTGATTCAAAATCATTAATTATAAAAAAAAATATGATAGTAATCTCGTGCAAATTTCCTAATTAATGTTATCTTTGTGTGCCCAAGAATTTAATTTTTTTCCTGAAATTAATTAATTGTTTTAAGAATGCTTGTCTAATTATATTTTTTTTGTTAATTCATTCCTTTTATTGTTTTTTTTCTTTAAGTTCTTTAAATAACTATTTTTATTGATAATTAATTGTTATTAGATAAATATTACTCTATTAAATCAATAACAATTATTGTAACTAATAACTGATATAAACTATATAAAATTATTCTGTTAACATAATGCAATTAGAATATTTTACAAATTTGAAAGTCAGAGGTTGAATTAAAAAAAAAAAATATTCTATTACAAGTAAGATGAAACAGAATTTGATGTAAAAAATTACATAAGATGATTAAATTTTATAAAACGAAATAAAAAAATAATAATATAAGACATTTAATTTTGTGGCATTCCAATAATTTTCTGAAAACAGAATTTTACGAAATCTAACATTTTAAGGTTAGATTTCGTAAAATTTGTTAAAAAACCTTAAACCTTTGGTTTTTCAACCTTATTTATTATTATTATGTATTAATAAGGCGTATGTTTATTGATCATAAATATAATTTAAATATTTTAACTGAAGATATTTAAACTCTCAAATTGGTAGTTGCCTTTCCATGTAATTTTAACTTAATTTCATTTTGACAAAAGTCATTAATAAACTTTCCTTAACTTACAACATTCTCCTAATAACATATGAGTATCCCTTTATAATTATTTTGTAATAGTATTAGGTTTTTTAGATTACTTTATTATATTTTTATTTTATTATATTATTTACTTTTAAATTAAGTCAATTAAATATTTACAGCTGCTAAGTTCAAAGTTCCTATGCTTTTTACGATAGAATTAATTTTTATGTTCATCTGGCTTTTAAACCTATTGGAAATTATTTTCTAATTTTAATTTTCTATTAAAGCGTGTTTTTAAAATTATTCTTTATATATCTAATGTTCAGTCTGGCTGGCTGTAGATTAGTCATATGCTTGTTTCATATGGATAATTTAGATCGATAGTGCACTCATTAAATGTTAGTAACTAGGTGATAGAGTATTTGATCATTTGTTTTTATGTTGTTTTGAACCATACCAAAATATATATAAACCTTCATATATACACCTCGAGGTTAAAGAAATAATTTAAAAAAATAGAATTGGTAAAATATATATTTCCGTTCATATTATGTATACATTTTTAAAACACATTTTTCGTTTTTTGCCTATTGCGTTTACTTCAGAATTGATATTTGATATATAATTCATCTATAAGGCATAAAAGCAATCTATAATGAGAAATGTGAAATACTATTGACGGTACGCTCTGATTTTGAATGAACCTTTAAATGAAGTGGTGTTTTCACTTTTGATACCTTTCATTTGTATCAACGATATGTTAAGATATCTATAGATGTCAGGTTATTTTAATACCCATTAAGGCTTTATAATAAGTTGTATAAAAAAAAAATAAACATTGTTTTAAAATAGGCATTAAGGTGTGTATAATCGTAAATCCAGTGTTAATGTTTCAACAAGGAAAAAAATGTACTTTTAAGTGTTAAAGTTGCAATTCGATCCGAATATATATTATAGCTAATGCAGTTTTATTGTAGCTGAATCCAGTTTGTAGCCGTGGCTAGAGAAGTCAGTTAGCAAGGTTGTCAAAACCGGTTTAACAAGCAACACTTGTCGTAGCAAATTTTTTTTATCCTTTTCATTTCCTGCTAATTTTATTCATCTATCATTCACTTTTCTTTACTGTAATTGATCATATAGTTATTTCTAATCAATTCATAATTCTTATTCATTAATTTTTTATAAATAAGAGAATTTATATGTTATAAATAATATTGCCGTTTCAAGCTACATCAATAATTCCTGGATTAATTTTTATTACTTATTCGATAATACTCTATAACTATTTCCTCTATTTTTATATTTACCTCCCATTTTTATTATATATTTTTTTATCACCTCTATCCCTTGATGCCTATATCTATTTTTTTTCTTTACTATGTACTATTTTAATTTATTTGTATCTTGTATATTTAGCCCTGAAGAACAGCTCGCCGTTTAAGGCTACTTCAACACTAGAAAAACGCTCTAAGCTCCCAATTAATTACAAAGGACTCATATACATGACTATTATAAGACCTATTCGGACTTACAGAGTAGAACTTTTGAGAATCCACAACGTGATCGAATTCCTCTCGTATCCAATCCTTACAATCCAAAATCCTTCGTAAAATCCTCAATGTTCCTTACTTAGTTACGAATAAAGTCCTCCAAAATGACCTCAATATTCTGCTTGTTGTTGATTTGTTCCGAACCCTATATCAGTCCTTTCATGACAAACTTTATTCCCTCTCAAACCCACTAGTTCAATCTTCAATTCCCGATAACACTAGACAACGAAGTTGAACTTGTTTTTTGTGTCTGGATTGAAAGTGATTGTGTTTGCTTGGTTAGACCTTAACATTGAGAAAAATGAACAGAGCTCCACAAATATAGCCAGGAGTATGCTTTTAGTATATTTTTAATAGACATAAACATCTAAAATATTCATATTGTAATCAATTCGAATTGTAACACAAATACAATAATTCAAACACAAAACACTTTAAACTTCTTGTATTCATAACAAAATAAACTCAGAATTCACTTAAAATAAATCAGAAATGAGCAGTCATTGCAGTCAAAAATGAGTTTTTCCACTCGAATAATTCAGGATTCCAAATTAGAGTAAACAAGCTCCCCGCCAGAAAAGCAAACATTCTTCAATAGTAAGGTCATATTCCACTCTGTTTTGGCATAATATGATGAAAAATTACGGTCTTTGACCAGACACAAAAAACAAGTTGTATAGTGTAATCCTCCGAGTTTTATTTTTGTTTATATATATTTATTTCTTATATAATTTGCTACAATTCACACAAAATATATACTGTACCAAATATAACAGTCTCAAACTTAAAAGCAATTACTATAGAACAAATTTAAATGTATCTACATAGAATCATAATATACAACGAAAGAAAAAATATATACAAAAAACTTTCAACACAGAAAAAAAATTAATAATAATAAAATAAAAAAAAATTGTAACTATACATTCTTGATAACGTATATACAAATATATAAATAATAATAATAAAATAAAAGAAATTGGTATCCTACAATAATAAATGCTTTGTTCTTTTAAGTGCATACCGTTTTGTACTATTTTTTGTATGGTTCCCAATATTTTTTAAAAGAGGGTTTTTATTGATAATCCTCCGATGCCTCTGAAAAGAAGATGGCCTCGTGACCTATTAAGTTCAATCTGTTATTTGAGTACTACCAGTGGGCAGTTTCTCTATTTGTCTCAAATAACTCATGAAATTTACGTATATTTATCTCATGACATTACGTTATTTAATTTAATGCAATTGTAGGTTGTAAAACGATTTTTCGATTTTTTAAATATTTATAATTAACTAATTGAGTATGACAAAAGAATTAACAAGTAGTTCCTCGACCCGTTGTTAGGCAACGCCAATAAAATGTTACATCACCTTTTTATATGATAATGTGATTAGAAAGACGGGAATTTGAATATAATATTACTAATTTATGTTTTTTTTTTTAAAGTACAATGAACACGACCTTGGTATCTTAATTAGAATAATGTAATTTTTTAGTTCATTAATATTCATCCTGTTCCTTTTAACGGTGAAATACAAACTATATAATTTCCATGTCATGTTAAAGATTACCAAACTGTAATATATGTTTCATGCCAGCGATTTTTGCAATTATCTCATACAATTTTGGCAGTTTGTAACGGTTTTAAATGTAATTTATATAAAACAATGTGAATTAAGCGTGGAACTTAATTTACGGCATTCTGCTTAAAATTACTTTAAAAACTGTATTTTTCTTCAATTTAAAATCTTCCATTAGATGCTTAATAGCGACCCACCCCAGCTTTGCTCGGGTAATAAGGCATATTATACCTACATAATTTGTCTGTGTAATGTATTTTTTTTTATCACGTACCAGCGACTAAGGACCACGTGAATATCATTGGTTAGGCTTCTTTGGGAGTCTTGATTTTCTTTCTTCCCATCTCAGCTAATGTAATATATTATATAGAAATTATAAAAATAAAAACAAAATCAAATATTTCTTTTTATACGAATTTATTATCTTGCACGTTAGATAATTTCACGGGATTAGGCAGTGTCCTCGGTGAAACCCATCGATATTTCAACCCATTTACACAAAACCTCGAAAAACCTATATATATATATATATATATATATATATATATATATATATATATATATATATATATATATATATATATATATATATATATTATATACCTACACCTTCCTGGTGAATCACTCTATCTATTGGTGAAAACCGCATGAAAATCCGTGCAGTAGTTATTGAGTTTACCGCTAACAAACGCGGCCGAGGACTTTTTTTTATAATATGTATAGATGTTCAAATATTATGGTCAAGTGTATTTTATGATTTTTAATCAAGTGTATTTTTATATTATTGATAATTTTACCTAACAGTACTAAGTAGGCTATGGCCTCAGCCTTGTAAGATATTAGTTTACAACGGATCTAGAAAACTTGTTATTCAAGAAGCATAATTTATGTGACTAGAGCAAAATAGTTACTTTCCGGAGTGATACTATACTCAAGCATTAATTGAAAAATGTTTGTTAATTCATTTAACGTCACTTTATGCTACTGTGGCTAATCGGACGATGCTGCAGTGGGAACTCTCAATTTTGCCTATCCATGTATAATTAGGAGATCCCACAGAATGCAGAAACTACAGAGGGATCAGCCTTCTTGACGCTTACAAGATCTTTGCCATATCATTATATAGCAGGGTGGTAACTTTCACTGAATGTACCGATGGTGATTATCAAGCAGGCTTCCGATCAAGTAGATCAACAATAGACCAAATATTCCCCCTCAGGCAACTGGGAGAAAAGATGTATGAATTTGGCCTGAATCTTTGGGTCCTTTTTGTAGACTTTTAGAAAGCGTACGATTCAGTGATCAGGAAGGAGCTATACCGTACAATGGAAGAGATGGGTATCCCTAGAAAGCTGATTGCTTTAACGAGATGCATTATGGAAGGGAATACTAGCCAAGTACAAATAAAGGGAAAGAGCAGTGGACCGTTCAGTGTCAGCGCAGGGCTAAGGCAGGCTGACGCATTGACACCACTACTGTTTAACTTAGCCATCCATAGAATAATAAGCAGGGCAGGATTGGATCATGGTGGCACTGTATTCACAAAAATGGTACAAATCAGCAAACGCGGATGAAGTGGCCATTTTTGTTAGCCAGTGTAGAGGAGTCTTTTATAAAGATAGACCAAGAAGCTAAATACATGGGTATCAGTGTCAATAAGAATAAAACAAAGATGATGTGCATCAGGAGAAAAGACATGCCCCAGAGTACAACTAAGTAAAAGTACAGCTAGGAAACTAAACTTTCCAGGTTGTCCCTAGCTTTCAATATCTGGGATCTACTGTAACTGAAAACATGAACGAGGGGGCTGAAATATAGAACAGACTGGCAGCAGCAAACAGAGCGTACTTCTCGCTCGTCAAAATTATAAGGAGTAGGTTATTAAGCCGTGCTACGAAAATAAAAATTGAAAATTCGATTAACCCTAAGTTACACGTATTATTCCCGAAAAAACTTGAAAAACTTACTTGCCTTAAAACCAAAACGGTTAAAAACAAATGCCAATCATGAAAAATTTCGAAATTTTTAGACTTTTTTTCCCTACCTACTTAATAGAGGCTGGGTGAGCCCCATTTTTATGCCACTGCCCGCTTTGAACCCGTCACCTTCAGCACAATTTGCAACTCAGCCCTATGCATGGTTCCGAACATAATCAATTGGTTAAAGATACTCTTTTGATAATTCGTTCATCTTGCTACCCTTGCGATTTTCCGTGGTAATTTTTTAATAGATCACTCTATTCTCTCAAAAGTACAGTTTATACATTATAAATGCAATGTATTTTTAATTTATTAACAAGTGCCAATTTTATGCTCAGATTAGTCATTTGATCATACAATGCCTAACTATTAATGTAATTCACTTAAATCCCGTTTTTCCCAGTTGTGGAAAGGATTTGAGAACAATAAATTCTTGATATGTTGCCACTATTTTTTTAAATATTAATTGTATTCACAAAAATTAATATTCAAGAAAAATACGTACCAATATATAAATTTATTGATCTTATTTTATCGTCCTAATCTGTTGATAGAAGATTGATGACTGATGTATGTGAAAAGTAAAATGTCAATATGATTGAGTGTAGACAGAAAACACCTGTGCTGTGGATGGCCTATTTCAAAAAAATATCTGTATTGCATTTTAACAATTTTTTAATGATGTAATATTTTATAGGCGTTGTCTAGCAATAGATCGAGGACCTAATTTTTGCTCAGTATTTTATCGTGTCCGATCACTAAAATTATTAATATTTTTAAAAATTGACAAATCACAATGTAACTATTCCTGACATTATGCCGCTGCCCTGTTAAACCAGTTTTTTAATTTAAATGGAATGAATCGAATTAAAAGCTACTACTTCTTATTTTTCCGTATTCCAATATTTCCGTTTTAAGACGGAGCGGAGTGGTTTAGTGGTAGAGCGCTGAGTTGCCGTGCTGAAGGTTTCGATTTAATATGATAGTGGCCTGTAATGAACCCTTCGTGATCTTGAACCCTCCTAGGGCCTATCCAGCCTCTATGAACTGGGTACCCATTTAGATGCATACATATTTAGATGCGATAATAAAAGGAAATTAATGCAAAAATGATAATAAAATAAAGTCTAGATAAAAAATAATAAAAATAAAAATAAATAAAATAATGCACACATTCAAACCCTATTTACAATTTGCCTGGACCCCCGAACTAAGCTTCTTCCTCCGGAATGAGGGCAGAGCAGGAGTTCAGGAGGCCCGTGCCCCCTTTTCCAGCCGCGTCACTGGAATAAACTCCAATTTAAGCTGGTTAAGGGCGCTTCACACACACACACACACAGGTCGTGAGTGGAGAATCTGGCCAGTACCAGTACTCCAAATAGCATTATTATAACAAGTGTCGGGGTGCCGGTTTAAACGGCGGTGTGAATTGTATGGATGTGTGGAACAGGATAATGACTGAGCCAGGGGATTGCGATGACAGGCAAGGTTTTGGTAAAAGTTTGAGACTTTAGTAGGGATGAGGTCGAGGACGAAAGGAATGTTGAGATCATTATGGAGGGTCTTGTTGGAGACATAATAAGGAGCAGTGACAATAGTTCTCAGAATTTTGGATTGACATAATTGAATGCGTCTGATATTCGATTTTTTTGCGGTCCTCCACAGTTCCAGTCCATAGGTCCAAATAGGTTTGATGATGATCTTGTATATTAGTAGTTTATTGTTTATTGAAAGATGGGAGGTCCTGCATAGTAATCTCTATAGTTGGCTGAATCGTCTGTTAAGTTCTTGTCTTTTGAGTCTGGTATGAGGATTCCATGTAAGTCTTTTGTCTAGGAGGAAGCCAAGGTATCGTACTGTGTCGGAAATAGGTAGGATGGTTTCATTGAATTGGACAGAAGGACATGTTCCCCGGCGAAGGGTAAAAGTCACGTGTTTGTATATTTCCTCGTTGTCTTTAATCCGCCATTGGTTACACCAAATTTCAATAAGTGAAAGGTTCCTTTGGAGGTTCGAGGAAGCCATTTCAGAATCTGGGTGAGATGATAGGATGGCTATGTCGTCTGCGAACGTTGCAAGGAAGGTTTCAGGAGTAGTTGGGATATCAGCGGTGTACAATATGTATAGGATAGGACCCAGGACGCTGTCCTGGGGGACTCCAGCTTGAATTGGGCAAAGATTGGAGTATTCGTTACCACAGCGCACTTCGAAGTAGCGATCAGAGAGGTAGGATCGAAGGACTAGGAATAAGGATTTAGGTAACTGGGTTCTGAGCTTGAACAGCAAACCGGCATGCCATACCCGGTCGAAAGCTTGTGCTACGTCCAGAAATGCGCCTGTGCAGTACTCTTTGCTTTCAAGAGCAGAGGATATGTGATCGACAACTCGGAGACCCTGCTGGACCGTCGAGTGCCTGGGACGGAATCCAAACTGATGTAAAGGAGTATCATTGGATTCGATTATGGGTAGGATTCGTTTCAGGAGGATCTTTTCAAAAATTTTGGAAAGAATAGGAAGCAGGCTGATGGTTCGGTATGATGAATTGTCATTGTGTCGTTTACCAGGTTTAGGAAATAGAATGATGACGGAGTGTTTCCACAACAAAGGGAAGTGAGTTGTGCAAAGGATACAGTTGTATAGATAGGTAAGGAAAATAATCGCTTTTTGAGGACGATGTTGAAGGATTTGGGTGGTTAGAAGGTCATGTCCAGGAGATTTGCCGACTTTTAATTTTTGTAAGAGGAATTTGACCTCAGAGGGATTTACAGCTTTAGGAGGTAAGGATAGAGGAATGGGTGAAGAGAGGAATTCATTAATATTGGAAATGTGCGTAGAGTGGATATCAGGATGTGGGATAAATGTATTTGGAAGGTGTTTGGGGCAAATTCTTCTGCTTTGTCCTCTTCTTCTTCTTGTCTTCACGGTGGAGGGGATGGGAAATAGGGTGGTGTTTAAGGATCTTTTTGGTAGCATTCCAGAGGAAATTATCAGAATCGGATAGTGTGGAAAGATAGTCATTGTAGGTTTCGGATCTATAGGTTGTCAGGTTCTTTTTAACTAGTTCGGTGAAGTAGTTATACAGTCTCCGATCGTGAGGATGCCTAGTTCTTTTAGCATCATCTAGGACAAATCACCTCCTTGATCAACCGTTGTTCAAGAAACAGTACAGTCTCTAACAGGTACGAAATCCGAGATCATTCATGGGTTGTAGTAGTAAAGTTTGTTTTGTTTCTTAACACAGAAAATGCAGTAAAATAAGATTAAGACATTTGTCTTATAAACTATAAATTACATTTTTTTATCCATAAACAAGCCTATAATAGAAAAAACAAAAATTTTCATGATTTTATATAATGCAAAATATACAATATCTCAAAACAATACAAAGTTGGTACTCATATTGTAATACTCTCACTAGGGGGGGGGGGGAGGTGTTTAAAATAAGTAATAAACTGAACTTTATAGAATAATACTAAATATAAATAATCTAAAAATTTAAGTACCTACTGTTGTACAATTAAATATACAATTGTTTAACTTGTAAAATGTGGGGTTTTTTTCACCAGATAGACAGGCGGTAATTTTATTGTTAAAAAAAAAATGATCAGCAAGTTTAAGTATACAAAATAAACTTATGTTAAACATTCAGCACAATAAACGTTCGCTAATAAAAAAAACAAATAAACGAAGAGAACCCTAATAAAATTAAATCGTCCGAAAAGTTACACACAGCTCAGATTGGCTACAGAAAACATTAAGTTAATTATACCATAATGCGCTTCTATTATTTCCATGCAGATGTGTGCCTCGCACGCACGGTCACTCTAAGATCCTTATCATTAATAAATACAATTAAAAATTCTTATCGCCTACCAAAGCGGCAATAAAAAAAGGGAACGTAATATGTATCAATGGTATCTTTTGGATACAACTTCGCATAAAAAAAAAAAAGTCTGACAATATTAGTTCCCACTAAGAGGAGTCATAAATAATTTATTAGTTGGAACGGTGCACTTTGAGCTTTCCTACACCCTATAAGTGTTCCAGAATGTTCTTTCGCAGGACCAGATTGATTCGAGGTAGTTATGCGGTTCGGAAGATAAGGAAATGTCTACTTGATGCTCCAGCCGAACTTTAGCAAGCCTAAAAAGGAATTAACTTTAAAAGGAATGGCGAAAGAGAGAAAAAACATGTGTTTGTTGTTGTGTTTTGTTGTTAATGATCATTACAATGTTTATAAGTAATAGTTTTTTTTTCATCACTAACACCTAATGGTGGACAGAACCTTATTTTACAAATTATACATCTGTTCAATTGATTCTACTTCGTTGAGTACTTACTGTCATAGGAGAAGTCCCTCCATATTATTCTAGAAATTAAAGTTCAGTATAGTACTTAATTTGTACCACCTTGATATCAAATAAATTATCTTTTATAAGAAAAATGTCTATATCTTATTTTACCAAACTCTTAATATTGAGTATTGAAATGTATTATGAAGTAAAAAGAACTGTAGATACTTTGAATAGTATGTTAAATTGATAATAATCATAACATCTTAACATGATCATGAAGTAAAGGTTATAAGTAACTAAAGAAAAATCTAACAACAGTTAGACACTTCTGGTCAGGTGTTTTCAGTGGTTGCTATGGATACACCCAGCGCGGACTGTATATTTTAGGAGTATGACAAGCCTAAATTTGAAATATTGGATGTGCTATTGTTTGATTCATTTATAAAATATACTTTTGTGACTAAGGTGTTATTTTAAAGAAGATTTGCCAATTTTTAAAAATATTCAAAATTTAACTGATCGAGCTTGACATTTTACAATTCATGTATACTTATATAAAACGACGTTACTACAACAATGCGTCTTATGTCGTAGCCTAATTAATAAAAGCCCTGCCGCCATTTTTTTATCGTAACAGTCTTCCTCTCTAAGTCCGCTTGCCACTGTTGCCTCCGGGATCCGTTCCATCCACCTCTTTTCCGGCCGACCTCTCTTCCTCCTTTCCGATGGTGCATGTTTCAGTACTTTTTAGGCCGTCGGTCGTCCGCCATCCTCATAACAAGTCTTTTTACTGCTTCCCTAATTCTGCTATTCGGGACGTGTTGTAGTCTTGATAACCTGCAACTACGCCTCCAAAAATCCACCTCCATTGAAAGGAGTTTTCTTGCCGAGTCAGTTGAAACGGATCAGGTTTCTGAAGCACACAGGGTGGTACTTATAAGAAATGAGTTATAGAGTCCCTTTTTTTGTAGCTATAATGAGGTCCTTACTCCACACAACAGAATTTAAAGTCCTGATTACTTTTCTTTCTCTTATTATCTTTTCGCCGATATATTTTTTGCTACTCCTCCCATTCGAAAGTCACCGGCCTAAATGTTTGAATTGTTCAGTTGGGGTAAAATCCCGATCCCCTATATTTAGCGAGGAGTTTCCACTAAAATTTAATTACATGTACTCATTTTTTGTTTAATTGATTTCCAGGACTCCTGCCTTATAGGCCTCCAGCAGTTTCCTCATCGTATAGGAAGCTTCTTCTTATTCATTTGCAATAATGACTTGGTCAAATCGGCAAATTTTAAATTGTACAGACATTCATTACTTATGATTATTCCCATACCATTACATTTTCTTTTCCATAGGCTAAGGATACTTTCAACGCATATATTAAACAGTAGAGGAGAGATTGAGCAGCCCTCTTTGAGACCTTTGGTGATCGGAAATTTCTTGGTTTAGACCATTTTTGAGTTTAACCCTAGCCGTCGCATATGAATACAGTCCCTTTATAGCTCGAATCATGTGCTTGCTTACCCCTGTACAATTAAATACCTTTTCATATAATTCTTCAGGAGTAGCTACTTCTTAAGACTTCAATAGAGGTAGTCTGAAATTATTCTAGAAATTGAAGTTCAGTTCAGTACTCATTTTTCACCTCCTTAGTGCGATCCTACTAATTATAAGTACCCACATCGTATTGTTTTGAAGTATTGTGTATTTTGTATTAAATAAAATTATGATTTTCTTTAGGTTTATTTGACTTATAAAAAATTCTCTGTATAACCTCAAATTCGAAATATTGGATATAGTGTAGCATGTTTTATTTTTTAAATATATGCTTATATTTTTTTTAACACATTAAAGAAGTAAGGTTTGTGATTTGCCATTTTTTAAAATATTCATAATTTAATTGATCAAGTACGACAAAAGGCTAAACGAATATTCTCTTACGTTCCTCGATCCGTTCCTAGATCCGTCCTTCTGAAGGGACGTTAAACGGGGCTCCCTAGCCTGTACTCGTTAAAAATCCCTATCCTAATTAAACCTGGATAGGCAAAATTTAGGGCTCCCACTGTAGCATCGTCTGATTAGCTATAGCAGCATTAAGTGACGTTAAATGAACAAACAACAACCCAATATTATTCTACAATTTGAAGTCCTGCATTCGGCAAGTCTATTAATCGATTCTGAAAATATAAGCAACGCATAAATCCATAGTAGATAAATATATCTGGTTTGTGATCTATGCAATAGCACATCTCCCATTAACATTATTAGAGAAAATCCACTTAAAAATAATATTCACCTTGAGAAAATAATTTATAAATGTGCATAAATACAAGTTTTTTTATTTACCTTCAACTTTTTTTTCTTTTCATTGAACGAATGACCGTTTAGGGGTCCATACACGATCAGTATTACTGACAGTATAGTCAGATACTGTAAGTAATACTGATCATGTAATGGCAATACTGAAGTGGGGTATTGAGGAGTGATGGTCCACTCCATCATTTCTTAGTTCAATCCGGCGTAGGGCAGGGGATACTGATCGTGTATGCCCGTTTCTTTCATTCCTCAGTATTTTGTAGCTGTTGAGTGCGACACATCGACTGATTTCTGATGCAATGATAAAAACCTAGCCTCATTTTTCAAAAGTTTTAAATGATTTATGTAATTTTTTTCTTAAAACTTCATTTTTTTTCTTTTTACAACAGGATGAAACTTAATTTTATACGTAAAATTCTGTATTGTATATGGAAAAAAAATTATATTTTTTCTAGTATCTAAATGAGAGCTTCACAGGTTTCTGTCACAATCCAGTGATTTATGGAGAAATTATCGTTGAAAGCTTTAAGTCCTCAAAATTTCGGCCTGTTGCTAAATAGCGTAGTGTAACTGCCAACCTCTGTTTTGGGCATATACTTTCCCTCATATTTGTATCTCATTTTTTGATATGAGGAGAATCTATATATAATAAATTATTGAATACGTTTTCATTCATCCAAAAATAATTATAGTAATCTGATTGTTCCTTTACTGAAATCTCGTTGATTAAGTTTAAATGGGTGAACTTATCCCTGTCTAATAGCCAATTATTCACCCAGAAGCGTCTTTTCCTCTTTTTTTTCCAATGCAATAGCGATCAGAATTGCTAAGCCCGCTCTATCCATTAAAAAAGTAGGGATAAATCTGCGTGAGAAAAAGATGACTGTTCTTATTGAGAGCTAACTGTGTACTGAGTTTTTTATTTTTTTATATCTGATTTTTACATTAGTAAAATACAGGAGAGAGTTTGGTTAGAAGTTTTACAAAAATAATAGTACATAAAAATAACAAAATAGTAAACATGCAGAAAAGGAAAGTAGATAATTAATATACACAGTCGATACTTCATCAAAATATGGAAAAAGGAGTTAAATACTGTCAGTAATATTGACCGAGTATAGGCCCCTTTAGAACCTAATGAGTCGGAAAAATTAACACAAGACAGTTACAATCTAGCATAATTTTTTGAAAAAAAGCAAATAAATTAAAATAAAAACTACTAAATATGGTCGTTCTGGATATTTTACTGCAAATGTAGTAATTTTCGAACTAACTTCAGTGCTGCTTATATTGTACCTATACACTCACTTCATGGCTTTTTGCACAGTGCAAATATTTAAATTTTATTTTCATGAACAACGTTAACATTATAGATCAACAAAGAAAATTTGGATTGCTGCATTTTTTTTATTATTATATTAATATTCATATACTTTATTCTGTTCATATTCAGAGGTTCGAGGTCCTTATCAATAATCAACGAAATAATTTTATTTTTTTCTCTTTATTTTTGTATTTTGTACCTGTCAAGTACAAACAATCAACAATCAGCAGATTATCTGTACCTATGTAAAACTCCACATCTGTGCTCTATAACAGATTATAGCAGGTTTGAAGATTTATATCCTTTACTTATTTTTTCATTATAAGCTCTCACATCCATATTTAACGGTTGGTTAAGAACCTTATCTAAGATATTTTATCTTTGAAAATGTATACGTTTTGTTACCAGGGCCATAAACGTAGAATTGTATATTGCAACAATGACTTATTAAGGTTTGGTCTATCCGTGAATAAACAAAATTATCTAACTTGGGAGATATAATAAGAAATACGCTAACGGCTGAGAGAGATCCTTAAAAGGAGCAAGAGCTAACAAATGAGTACCCTCTGGAGGTATAAGGTGTCTTAGGTGAACTCGGAGCAGGTCAACCTTATGCGATTTCTCTCTATCTATAGCGTAGTTAATCTTTTTAAATAATTTTTCTCTTTAAAATTGCTTAATAGGTAACCTTGTGATAGCTAGTGGGGAATTTTACAGTTAATTTTGTACACGAAAAATAAATACAAATTGAATAATCTATCAGCTGCGAATTAATTTCGATAATATCGTTTAGAATTTTTGTATTCGTGAGTTTTTTATTGCAATTGATGCCAGAATTTAAACCTATACAAGTTAAGAAGGGTCTTGGGTTTAGTATATGGTACAGACTGTACGGTTGTGAAGGGATCACGATAGAGAGTACTAGCTCGTCTTTTGTAGACATCATAGCTTCAATTCGGTTTGGAAGTCAATAGGGTTGATTTATTTTTAGTTTATTTGTATAATCTGTATATATAAAAGAGTTCGTCCTGACTGAAAAGACCATCGCAGAGCCAAAACGGCATAAGCTTCAGACATAAAATTCGGACAGTTGGTACATGTTATAAGGCCAACGCGCACTAAGAAAGGATTTTTGAAAATACGTCCCCCAAGAGGGTGAAAAGGGTGAAAAACGTTTATAAATACAAAAAAAAACTAATTTTTTGAAGTTAGCACTATGAAATGTTAGATTTCATTTGTATTTAGTTATTCGTTTGTAATAAAAAAAAAGTCATACCACTTTCTAGTTTATGTGTAACATAAACATAGTAAGTAAGTAACATAAACAGCTTATATTATGGTAGACATGTAAGTACTATTTAATACATATTTTTCTTTGGGTTTGTTATATTGATAAAAAAATAAACTACAATTTAAGAAAAATGTCTTAATTTGGTAACATTCTTTGTCTAGAAAAAAAAGTCTTAAAATTGAAATATTGAAATAAAATTTTACTTGTTTTATTTTTTAAACAGATGCATATTTTCCAATTAAATTAAAAAACAGTGCTTTATTTTGTGTAACGGCTTAAAGAATTCAGGAACAATGGCTTTGTGATTTGAAAATTTATAAATATTTATATTTTTTCTGATCGAGCACGACAAAAAAGACATATTACAATAGTAACATTTTTATTTAATTGAGAGATTATGTCTTTAATTTATTTAATTATCCCACTTTATATGTCACATTAAGAAGAATTTTAATGAAATTTTCTCATTCGCTTTTCGTATTAACATACTCACACTATGTTACTTTATTATTCTAAAATTAATAAATCGTTATATCTCTATCGAACTTCAGATACTACGCGTAGTTATTCAGATATAAAAAGGTCAACCCTGGGGGGAAATATTAAAACTCCCTTAAATACTTCATTCCCCTCCTCGTGGAGGGAATATTTCTCTTTTTATCAAACTTTTCTAGAGATAATAACCCTTTTATGAGAGACCATTAAAAAGATAGTGTGCATTCTTTCTTGCTTGATTTGAGACGTGATAAGGTTGCCAGGGGTTGTCAATCTTGCTTAGTTATCTTTTCGCTCGAATAGTCTCCCCTGGCCAAGTCCTCGCCGATGAAAAATTCTTTATTTTATTCAATAAAATGCCAGCCACTATCTTGAACTCCCTTTCATTAGATACTTGTGAGGGAGTAATATGGTATACAAGGGAGTAATATAACAAATGGTATCTATACATATTTATGTATTTTTATATATTTTTATGTTTATAGCAGTAACTTAATTATAACTCCGTTTGAAATGTGTTGTAACTTGAGTACAAAAATTCTAAAACTGTCCATATTTCGACATTACTGGCATCATCAGAATCATTTTTATATATATTTATGTTCATATTATTTTCTTAATTATAATTTCGTAATATATTGTAGGTATTGTGAGGTCAGATGTAGAATAAAATAATACATAAAATAAATAAAATTGAATATATAAGAAGAAAAAATAAATAAAATTCTATATCAATAGTATAGTTGTCATTTTAATATATTTTAAATTATTTTATACTTATAGTACGTTCTTAATTATAAACTCTTTCTATAATTGTTAAGACATGGGTGAAATAATTCTAAACATGAAGCCTATAATTTAACAGAAAAAAATAAAATGGGAATAACAAATACAAGTATATAAAAAAGAAAAAAAACATTCTATTTAAATGATAGTCATATATTTTTTATAGAAATTATTAATTATTTTATATTTATAATAGCTTCTTAAAAAATAACTTAAAGACATGACTGAAAAAAATACAATCAATAAGTCCTCTCTAAATTAACCTGAAAACAAAAGTACCTATCGATATTGTCCCCATTTCAGACATCAACAGGACAGAGGGGAATAGTAGTATTAAATATTTATATTAAATATTCACGTTGTAAATGTGAATAATAACACACACACGCACAAAGATATATATATATGTATATATATCATCTCGGATCTCATCGATTTGATGTGCCAAATATGTGGATTAGATTTAAGTGTAATATAATGTCTACACTAAATGAAGTATTTTAATGTATTTTATAAATAAATAAAGTACAAACATAAAAAACAAACTACAATATTTCTTTATATACGAATTTATTTTCACGTGTCTTAATTTTTTTCCGATAATTCTTAAGATATTCATGTAAATTATACGGTGTGGAATATTATAATAATGTGTATGAAATTCATAAGGAACTAAAGTATTTAAGTTGATAAGGATTACTACTGTATCCGTCTGAATAGCTTTCTAATTACTGCATTGTACATAAACAATTTTTTAGAAGAAATAATGGGTATAGTAAGCTATACTTAAAAGATAGATTTATGCTATCGCGGACTTTTTTGTAGATCTATAAAAGAGGAATTTTCCACAATGCAGTGTTTTGTTTTACCTCAATGGATTAAGTATCGTCTTCGATGAAAGCACCCAGGCGGCTTTTCCAATACTTCCAATAATTATATTCCACGTTATATTCCAGCCAATTTACACAAAACGTTGAGAAATGTACCTAATCCTTCCTCATGAATCACCCTGTCTATTGGTGAAGACAGCAAAAAAAACTTTAGCGCGAACAGACAGACAGATGTAGTCCAATTGTAGTATAATAATAATAAAAATATTAATAATAAATTCTTTACTTATTCTGGGACAAGTCCCTTTAGAATAACGTAACTGTACATTATTGTGGGCTTTAGAGGCTTAGAGTACAAAGAAAAAACAAGTAGAAAAGTCAATCTATAAAGCTGATTAAATAATAATTAATAAAAAATAGCTTCTTATGATAATGATAAAATGAAGATTTCACATTAAAAATAAAAATGAGTAAACAAAATAAATAATATTCTATCGATAATTTTATGTATGCACTTCGGAGAACTGGAGGGATAGAAAGTAATCAAATAAGCGGGATTTGAAGATAGGTAGGGTCTTAGAACAGCGGATGGAAGAAGTGATAGAATTCCGCAGGGAACGAGACCGAATCAGGAACGATCTGTCGAAAGCAGCGGTTCGATGAGCCTCTATATACAAATCGGAAGGGTGTGAACGGGTATCACGGGAATGGATGGAGGATTTAAATTTGAGGAGCTCATATATGTATAATGGACGACGGGATTGGATAACTTGAAAGGGGAAGGATGCAAGGAAATACTTATGGCTTGATATGTATAGATTTAATCAGATTTTTTAACCAACATTTTTTATGGCTCTAGTTAATTGCAACGTCTGCTTAATTCGTTATCCCTACTCGGTACAATTAAGTATGAAGATTTTATATTCAGAAGTATTATAAATATAAATATATATAACATATAAATATAATATACCACGATGTGTTAATTTAGTATTATGGCAATGGTCCTTTAATATGGTCTAGGAGAGACAAATATTTCATTTTATTAAGTGAACAATATTTTAATTACTGTGTGTATATGTTTTTTAAAACATAGAAACATCCTTGTGTTAATAATTTAAATATAAGCACCGTTGAAACGGAGAATAAAGTTGTACAAATGTTATTCTGAATGACATTGCCGATTGGAGGATAGATGATTGGCAGGCTGTCATAGAGAGGAAGATAGCGTTCCTGGGCGGCCAATCATAGTCGTTGCAACATTAACAAAGAAATAACCAACTAATGACACTTTGCAGTTGTAGATCCTTATCCAAGTCTCCCTGTGAAATTTACAAGGCATATTTAACTTCTTAGCGCTAATAAATGGTTGTTTATTCATTTAACATCACTTTATGCTGATATGGCTTATCGGAGGATGCTACGGTAAGAATCCTAAACGTTTTGTGTCCAGATATAAATAGGATAGGGATGATTAACGAGTACATTTTACATCCCTTCCGAACGACAGCATAACCAAGGTTTTTTCACTCTTTTGAAATCTTTTAAGACTACATACAGGGCTGCGAACCCGCGACCTAGTGCATAGTAGGTTAATACTACAACCACTACACCACAGCTGTTGGACAGATTTCTCATTAACGACTTTCATTATATTTTAATAATGCGATAAATAAAAATTTATTAAGTGAGAAACCGATAATGGGATTATCATTCCATTTATTATTTAATTTCAACCTCCCAGTTAACACAGAAGATGAAAAAATACAGCTGAATTCATTATGTACTAATTATACCTTTTATTAATATGATTTTAGAGCTATTTTAATCGTTTTTTGAAGAGTGAAGAGTAATAAGAAGATAACAAGCCGGTCCATTAACCAAGGTACACAACCTTGAGGTTGGTGGACTGGCTTGCTCCTACTGAGAATGTCTCATATATCTTCATATAACTCTTGTACGGTTGGGGAATATGGAATAATTTATTGGATAAGCAAATGGTTAGATTAAAGTACGTAATAACTTTTTTAATCTTTCTGAATTTGTTATTGAGATTAGTGAAGATTAACAAACATTAAATAATAATAATAAGTATTAAATATTAAAACAATCTAGTGTTAAATGTGATCCTATTATAATTGCCCTGAAGATGATCTGCAATGTGGTTCGAAACGTCATCTTCCAAATAAAAATAGTCCCTATATAAGAGAATTTTTTCACCTCCATCCGGACAATAAACAGTAATTACCGAGTAAACATTGTTATGCTCTAACAACTAAAATAAAAGAAGATCTAAAAAAACATTTTATGACATTTTAGAAATTTCTCTATTCTATTTATTCTATGAAATTAGCATTAAACATAGATTCCTTTTACGAAACTGCAGAAATATTACAAAAGACTTTGTTTATTTCTTCTGGTTTAGACCGTGTTGATAAATTTTTCGCCAACGTTTCGTCAACCATGCTGCTGACTTCCTCAGGGCTGAGATGAGTTTCTCACGACGAAACGTTGGCGAAAAATTTATCTACACGGTCTAAACCAGAAGAAATAAACAAAGTCTTTTGTAATGATAGTGGTCGTGGAAGCCTAAAAGAATATTTTTGCAGAAATATTGTTTTAAAAATAATCCTTCAATAATATTCAAATAGCGAATACGTGTATGTACATTGCCCTACAGTCACTATCTCGTTTCCACCTTGATTCTACAATACTATCCAAATATATCACCAAATATAATATATCACTTTATATTTCCTAAAACTGAATATACGCTCCTCTGTCCAACCTTTGATTATCAGAAGATGTGAACAGAGAACTCCTTGATATGATCAGTTGACGACTCTCTTCGGTAGCCCTCTACCCGCCCCCCGCCTGTGCTTTAGAATCGTAAAACTGATCCTCCAATCGAGAGGGAAGAGTTCCTTAGACTTTACACACCTGTTGAAATAGCGAGTGGTCCCTTCTATATGGACAGATGTAGCGGATAATTGATTTGTGTCTGAGAACTCTTATATTATTTTGTATTGTATGATCGATTTCTTATATACTTATAAATTTATTTATTTATAATTCTGAGTTTAATAAATAAATAGGATCAGTATACTGTATCCGAATGATCATAGAGCGTACATCCATCGCGATTAACATTAAATAATTTATCTGCCATAGCTGTATTTGAACACGGAACCTACTGCATACCAACTTAGCACTCTACACATTGTGCTATCCCACTCCTCAATTAACATCATGATAATCACATAAGTAATACATAGCAATATATTTTGCAATAATAATTGCCGACTAATTTACTTATTCTTCCGTAAAACAAAATGTGTACTAACGTGTTCATTATTGTAAAATGATTGCCTATTTCTATGTATTCTAAATTAAAATGATGATTATGTTTTTTCATACAAACAAAAAAGTTTTATATTGGCATTATAACTAAAGATGTAAAAATTCTAGCAATATTTCTTGTTTCTTTTTTCATCCCCGTCCCGAAGACCTTTCCTTGTTCTATCCACTTTTCTTTTGATTCAACTTTTTTTAAATGGAGTAAATTTCCATTTTTTAATCTTAGTTGTAATTGTATCTTTAATCAGACATATTTCCGCATTATCAATTTTTGTTTTGACCAAATATTTCCTAGCTTCAATTGCCGTGATTAGTGATAAAAGTTTAGTTGAACTGTTTTAGGTAACCTGTCCGTAGAACTTTACTCGCCTCTTTTCCATACCCATTTCGATGTTTTATATTTTTTTCTGTAGCTTCGCTTGCTTGTTGGTTGGTTGTTCCAAATTTGAGGCGTTAAACCGATTGTCATCAACGCCTTAATTTAGTTTGGTTTAACGATATATACTTATTTTTATATACATTTTACATGCACAATGATATATAATTTATATTAGTTGCTAGTAATAATTTTTATAAAAGTAAATAAAAAAAATTAAAAATTAAAAAAGTAATAAAACTAAATAAAAAGTAATGAACACATTAAATAAAAATGAATGAAAAAATGAGAGAAAATATAAAGAAAAATAAGATAAAATAAAAAGTAGGAAAGAATTATATTAGATATTCTTAATTAATCCTTCTTTTGATAGAAAGGCGATGACATTATTAACGTACTTTTCTTAATTTCTTAATACCATTGATATTTTATGCATCGCTCATTTGCAAAAGGTACAGCCTTCGAAGATATGGGCTATTGCTAAGCTCTGGTTGCACTTCCCCTATGTTGGCGGATGCTCTTTAGTGATTAGGTGAACGTATGTAAGTTTGTACTATCCTAAGTCGTGTAGGGATCGCTAGCTTGTAATTCGTATCCATCTTGTGTTTTTGTGGCCCTAATTTTTTTAAAAATATTTTTCACTCTTATTTCTTCTTTTCTTGCAGGTCTAGTTTTAGTATTACATATATCATGTTTTCTAAACTGTCTTGAAGAAGTTTCTGTGCTCTCTATATTTAATAATATAACGATAATCATCTGTGAGGGTTCTGGAGACTGCTGCGGCGCACCCAACCTTTATGTAAAGGGTACCCTTAATTTGGGAAAAACCGTGATGTTTCAGCATGTTCTTGGCCAAAGTAACTTCTTGCACAACCTTTGGCTTGAAAAAGTACGATCCTTATTGTTGATGTGATACTGTTTTTTTTCTGTTTTTTTGTTGCCTTCCTTTATGTACATTGATCATATAAAGGAATCTTAAATAAGTTTAAAAAAGTAACATAGGAAATAAAATACCACTAAATAATTAAAACAATGACATTTTTAATATATCTGTTACCTATACTAATGCTTCTGTCCTTAATTCAATTAATAGTTTTGATGTTCTAACAGAAGCTTACTTCCTTAGAACCGTTCTTCTTAGTCCTTGTCAGCAAGTTGATCTTGCTAAGTGATCCCAACATGGACGTGGGGCCACTTGCATGCACTTTTCTGTCGGATAAGGAGAAAATGTTGCCGATTTCTCCTGTTCCATATGAAAGCAACCTTGTTCTTTAGATTATGCAATCTGGATGGAATAACAGATCTTTTCAATGTCTCAGGTGAGAATAAGGTCATCGATGATAAAATGGACATTTGATTTAAGCCTTCTCGAAATATAGGCTCGGTAATATGGTAAGACTATTCATACTATTCATGGATGGATATATATGATAAGAATGAGGGTTCGTTATATCGATTTGTTATGATAATTCTAGACTAAATTAATCCCTCATTGGACTAAATCAAAAATCTTTATTAAAATAACAATATACAGATTAAATAAATCTGATATGGGTGTGAATATTTTATTAAAAGGAAAGTTATGCTACACTTTTTGTCATCTACACTTGCAGCTTAAAAATCAATCTTGTATTTAAAAAACTCATGTTTAATTAAATCAATAAAATTTTCCTTTGATTAAAACGTTGAATTACTCTAATGATTATAAATTAAGTAAGTGGTACAGAAGATATTTGTTCATATTATATTGCTCATGTACAAATTTTAAATTTGGATTATGAAATTATATATTTCATTAAATAACAAAGCATCTCAGTTTAACCTTTCAATGTCTATAAATTTATTAAACAAAACAACGAGTTAATAAAATTCAACATAAATTAATAATGAAATAGGAATAGAAAAAAGTAAACTTAACAAACTGTATTAAGGGTAAGCATAAGTTCAATTAGTGGCTTGTTGGTGTAGGATTCATTATCAGCTTCCATACATAACCTTCCTCTAAATAAAACATTTTACATAGATACACATGTCATATATAGCAAGTGTATATTGCAATTTGGCAAAAAACCCTTCAATCATGTATTCAGATATCAGCAGGGAAAAGGGGATATAATAAAATTATATGCATTATAAATGAATTGAAAGAAGCAAATCCCCCTACTCATAGTCTTAAAAGGGATCCTAGCATTAACAGCATCCCACCACCTTGGGCAAGATTTTATTTAGCTGAAATCACGCTTTTCGCGCCGAAACATCCACCTTTTCCCAAATAATGATATTCACTTTATAGAGGCTGGTGAGTCCCATGCCAGTACAGATCCCAAGGAGTCCATTCATGGCTGCTAAGAATTAGTAATTTATTAGCCACAATGTATATTTAGTATTTAAGTTTCGTTATTTAGCCTTACTCGATCAAGTTTATAGTCAAAACAGGGGCAAAATATGTGAGCGTGCGACAGGTGTGTTATAGTTTTCGTTTTTCATGAATCACGGAAATATGATTCCTTGAACTATGGAACCGGGAAGGGATAGAGGAGGCATTGAATTTTGGTTCATATACTAAAGAGATTGATTGTTTTAATCCATTGCCTTCCATAGCCCCCATTTGGGGATCACAACCTACCCAGAAACGAGGTAGATAACGAGAAGAAACTACCCAGTGGTAGTACTCAAATAACTTATTCAACATAGCAGGTCATGGGGCCATGTTCTTTTCAGTCGCCTCGAAGGATTATAGGGAATTGAAGGAGTAGCTAGGTTTGAAACTAGTGGGTTTGAGTGGGAATAGTGTATGCGACCTTAAGGTCTTTATGGATGACAAACGAATTGTAACAAAGTAAGGATGCATTTTTTTTTTTTTAATTCCCATAAACAGTATAAAAAATCTATTCAGCAGTATAAACGGCTTTTATCAGAAAATCAAATTAAAAGAGTTTTTCTAATTACTTTAATACTGCAAACAGTACTGGGTACTATAGAGGTAATATAGAGTTTGGATGAGCCCTATTAAGGTCTGTAGATCCCACAGAATCGATCCAGGGTTGTTACCAGAATTAATTATTTAACAGTCAGATTGTGTATACTTATTATTTAAGTTTTGTTATTTAAACTTACGCGATGAAGTTTACAGAAAAACATGTGCAAATCGTGTGATTCGCGTATTTTGGTTTAGGCACTATATTGTAACATTATAGGTATTTTTATCATAATAAAATAATGGTTAATTCATTATTTTTATTTTACATGCAGAGATTAGTTTATGGCAAAACCCACATGCTACAGATGATATCTGAATGATTCATTCACCGGAAAGTTTTTTTTTTTTTTTTTTTTTGCATGAACTATTCAAATAAGCTTACTCAATCTTTATAACTGGAAGGGGATAGAAGAGGAAGGGATCAAATATTTTTGTATATAATAATCTGCATTATTAGCTACAGAAATTATATACTGCAGGGATGGCTCGTCTTAAACAAAAATACAGGGTGTCCCGAATTTAAATGGCAAAACTTCAGGAACTTATAGGGGACCGAAAAACTAAGACAAAAAGTCCTTTAGAGATTTTCTCGTTTTTGCTTAGTTTTAGAGAAAACCGCAAAAAAAGAAACAAAACAAGTTTTCATTTTTATACTCATTTATTTACATTTATATTTATGTTATGTTCTTTTTAATGTAAATATTGCTAAAAATGTCCTCTTGCACCAATGCAAGCATTTCATCTATCACTCACTTGATAAATTGCAGCTAAACATTGTTCTGATGATATTTGGTGCACTGCATCTATGATTCAGTCTCTTATTGCTCTCTGGAGTTGATTGACACCAAATAAACTTTCTGCTTCAAGGTTCCCCATAAGAAGAAATCCATGGGTGTCATATCAGGTGATCTGGGTGGCCAAGGTACTACTCCTCCAAGTCCAATCCATCGTTGTGAATATTTTATATCCAGCCAAGTTCGAGCAACTCTGCTATAATGAGCTGGACATCCATTGATGTGGAACCACATTTCAATCCGCTGTTGTAAGGGAATGTCATCTAAATAATTAGAAAAGTCGTTCTCCAAAAAATGTGTAAATGTGATACCATTCAATCTTAAAAAATATGGTCCCACCAGTAATCCGTTCCAAATTCCAAGCCAAACGTTAATAGCAAATTCATGCTGAAACCTATTCTCCCTAATAGCTCTGGGATTTTCAAGAGCCATGATCGGTCCATATAATTTTTAAAGGAAATAAATTATCATCGCGAATTTTTTCAAGAAACCAGTTACTAAAATTCAATCTCTTGACATAATCTTGAGATAATAAATTCTGAAATTTTTCAAGATGGTATGGGTAGCGATTATCACCTTTCATAGTTCGCCATATTGCTAATGCAGCAGATGCTCTTCGGGTGCTAGTCTGAGGGTTGTTATCGAAGTGGCGTTGGACACAATTTCTTCTCCGATAATCTGCTCTTACTGCTGCCTGGAATTGGCCGCCTTCATTACGTATTAAGAATGACCCAGTCTCTCGTAGTCTATTAAAAGTTTACGAAAAGACTCGTCGATTAGGCACTTTGGAAATCGGCGCGCATACTCCCGCACCGCTTCTAAAGCATTACCCTTACAGAAACCATACAAAAAAATCATATCAGCGTATTCAACATTAGAATATATATGCGGCATTGTGGCTGATGCTATTTACACAAAAATATCTGAGTAACTGACTGAAGACTGATTTAGGAACTATAATCCTAGAAGGAAGCCAAAATGTAAACAAAAAAAAGAATGTAAAGGATAACATTAAGTGTTTACATATCTCACTGCCTAGCCTGACGAACTTTGAAAGGTGATCATCGCTACCTGTAACATTTTAGTTTTGTTTCTTTTTTTGCGATTTTCTCTAAAACTAAGCAAAAACGAGCAAATCTCAGGACTTTTTGTCTTAGTTTTTCGGTCCCCTATAAGTTCCTGAAGTTTTGCCATTTAAATTCGGGACACCCTGTATAACAGCCCATTAATAAATGTTTTTTAAAAAAAAATAAATAATTAGAATTTTTCTAATACGTTTTGTATATACTTTAGCAGAAAACTTCCAAGTCTCTTCTTGTAAATTACAGAATTTCGGGTCATTATTTTTTCTATATTATCATAGCATCAATTCTTATTTATATAAGAATGTTTTAATTTCAATTCCTTTCTCTAATCCCTCTTGGAATAATATTTTAATTCTTAAGCACCTGTCTTCGACTCATATTTTATATTTCCTTCCTTAACTGAGCATTATACACCATTAATTTTTTTACCTTCCCTCTTCATTCTTTATTTCTTTCTTTTTTTTTTAACTCTATTCATCTTATTACCATAGATAGGAGTAATTTATAAGGCAACCTTTTACAAAAGTATGCGTTCTACTTGCATTTATCATTATTATCTGAACCGCGAAGAATCGGGACCTGTTTTAGTAACTTCTACTCTCCGTGTTTCTTCCTCTGTTATCTCCCTCTCTTATATTCCTTATATAACATTACTGGATTTTTCCCTTTCAGATATAATTGCTAATAACAGGATTATAGGAAATATTGTATATATCGGTATATTTATTAATTTTTCTGAAAATCGTCGGAAGTATTTTGCTTAAGCCTTCAAGACCAGTGTTCTTGAGCATGAGAAATCAATAGTTGCGATCTTGTATATAAAAATACAAAAAAACTCTTCTTTAATAAAAGAAACAAGCAAGTCTTTTGATTAAATCTAATTAAGTAAATGTAAGTGTTGTCAAAAGACAACACTACAACAAAAAAAACCTAAATTTTCAATGGATATATTTGAAAGTTCTAAGTGAGATGAAAAAATTAAAATTTTGTTATTAGTAAAGCAAAACATTCCTATTGCGATGATGGTATTTTGATTTTAACTTATTAATATTTCATACAAAGTCGAAGCTTGATACACACCAAAATATGATTTTATCAAAACAAAACATAAATCATGCAGGAAATTAAATGTCTGGTATGTCGTTCCTGAATTAAAAACTTTCAACCTATACAATTGCTAATGAATGGATTAACTCAAAAATACCAAATTTATTGGCCAATGAGTTATGTTATTCTTTTGAAGCTATATGTAACAAACCATGGTAAGTTCATCAACCACGGTTGAATATCTTTTTAAATTCTCTAACTTACAATTGTATTTTTATTTTTAACCTATAATGTTAAATTAAAAAACTGATTAATACAATTTTTATTTGATGATTGATTTGTTTGAAGAACCTAACTTTATATGCAGTTACGTACACTCACACACATACATATATAGAAATATGTAGTATATGCATATACAGGTTTCTCCTTTTCTTCACTGTTATAATACACGCAATTAACTCCTTGTCTATCTTCAAGCCCAAATTATGGTGTCAAAGTTTAGGCTGTGCGGGATTACAGTATGAAGGCGTTCCATTTCCTGTGGTGGACTAAATTAGTGGTTCCCAAACTATTTTTTTTTTTTTTTTTTTTCGGGTTCAAATCCCGGTCGAGGGCCTATCTTTTCTCTTTAAAAAATAAAAATATTTTTTTTTTGTACCACGCCTGTTCAAATGAAAGCCTTCCACGCCCCTTGTTCAAATAAAATTCCCCCACGCCCCACTTGCACAAAATTTGTATGGGTATATGAAATAAAACAAGTATTAATAAAAAACAAAACGTTTAGTTTTGCTGTCACAAGAAACGACATTATCTTTTAATTATATCTATTACTAGCAATAACGTAATTTATAAAGCTGGCATTGAATGACAGTGTGAGTGAAGGAAGAATCTGTTTGATGAAAATAATAGATAATAACTTGTTTATTTCCAACGAGTAAAGCTCTTGTATAATTTTATCTTCTATGATATTATTGGTTTTTGTTTTTGTGATAAAATTGGGTCAAATAAACATATAAACATATAGATATTAGTACATATAAATCAGCCTAATTACAAATTACAAAAATAAAACTATATTATTCTAGGTCAAAGTGTAACATTTTTTTGAAGCAACTAACAATATTTTTTTTTTAAATAAAAAGAATTAGGTAATTAATGATTTATGAATTTTTATTTCATTGGTAAACTTATAATTTGTTACATTTTATATTATTATATTATTACATTTAATTTGTTTTTTGAACGACAATATTATACAGATATAATAAAATAAAATAATAAAAAGATAGACTGTACATTAGCATTTAAATTAACTATTTACATATTACATTAAGAAGTATAATTTACATCAGACAAGAATGATCAGATAGATATGAATAATAATAATGTTACAATGAGCGATAAATATCTAGTTTTTATATCTAATTGTTTTTTAATTAAAATAATTATAGTGTTGAACCAGTATAAATACGAACACTTTCACAGCTCCCACCTATATTAGATACAGGAAGTGATTCATATATTTTTTTAATATTCATATACTTGTTTTTTTACTAATAAATATGAATGCGATTAAAAAAAAAAGTACTTTTCATGTAAGTAAATTCCTTAGGAATAATTTATCTCTGTTAGGGTGATTATGAACCTTGTAGCAATATTCCAGTTTTGAAGCAACATAATGCAGACATTTAAAAGTAATTAGTATACAATACAACACACTTGGCAATATGAACTGTCTTAATCATCCACTTTTAAAATATTTATAGTCCACTTGGTTTTGCCCACGGCTTCCCTAGAGTGAAATTTGGTCTGCCAAATAAAGTTTCGTGACAGATCATTTTAAATAATTTATTTATTTTTTTTAACTATAAGTTACTGGTACATCCGAAATTTCAGATGTCTAACTTCAAAACGGACGGATTCCATACATTCTTTGAGCCCCTATTATATTAAGGGGTAAACCCTTGGGGTGGAATTTAGGCTGTTTAGGCTGTGCGTTGATCCTAGAGTCATTCAGGATAAAGCATTTTATATTTATAGATTAAATTAAATCCATAAATAAACAATTAATTTATCTCAAAGTTTTGCCCTTTATAAATACATATTGATTTTTTTTTTATGAATAAGCAATAGTTATTTATCTTACCTTCCACATTTAGTCTGTATGCAGCCATTAATGAACCCTGTGGGACCTTCCCTGGGCTCACTGAGCCTCTTTAAAACGGGCAAACTTAATTGAGGCGAGAACCTGGTGGTTGAGTGTAATTTCGGATAAATCACCTCTCTCTGCAACCATTTTCGTAGAAACAGTACTGACAATACCATGTGCTGATCCCCTATACAATAATTTTTAGTTGTACAGTTTTGTTTTTTTCAGTTTCACCCATTTTGGGGCACTCTGGCTCAAACAATTATGAATGTTCCGTGATTTTCTTTCTCGCTTCCTTCTTCACGTACTTATTCATCCTCTATGATCTCCTATTCCTTGCTTCATCAGAGATTTTGGATAGCCTGTGGTTATTATTATTTATACTTTTAAAATTTACTTTGTGCTATTAAAATGTTTTAGTATTTGTCATTATTTTTTTTACTTAATCTTACATTAAAATTTCTTTCATAATTTGCCGTTATTGTACCGTATCTTCTACGGTACCTTATCTACTTATCGAGATTTCCTTTTTAAAAATATCATATGAACTAATTATGGTGTTTCTATCTGTATCTATAATAGGCAATCACAGAACTTAAGTATTTGAAATTCTCGACTTTTTCGAAATCATTTATATACCGAACATAATAATAAAATATCTGTTTCTGAATATTCAAGAAAAAATAAAATAAGTAATATTTTATTGATTATTTTTTTATATAAATTTCTTGTATTTTTTAAATATAAATATCTTTGTTGATTTAAGTGCCGCTAGATAGCAATGGCAGCTTTACGGTCTTAATAACGTTCAGCGGTAAACAGAAACGTAGGTGGGATCATTTTATTTAGACTAACTATATTTACCTAATTTCATTAGTAAAGATTAGTGAAAAGTATATTTGGAATCGACAATTACATTATTCATTATACCTAACGGGTTTCGATATTTCTAAACATCTAAGGAAAAGGAAATAAGAAAGCCTTGAGATGCCTTTTAAGGCAAGGAGTGTGCACTAAGAGGCCAATACTATGCAACAAAATAACCTCAACTTGTACACACATAACTAGCTCTATTAACTTCCATCTAAGCGTATCAACAACAAAGTTTGATTTATCAATTAATTTAGTTGGGATGCTGGGAATGTTATTCATGTAAACCATGAAGAATCAATTAGCATTTATTTATTTTTTTTAATTACAAAAGGTCAGTAGGTTAACGACGAAGCCATTTAAGCACTATTAGCAGTTATTAAATGGTCAGGAGGTCGATTTAGACTTGAGGTCAATAAGTTATTTATTTTTTTTTATTAAGAAACAAATTATACTTTAAAGTACATTCCGATGAAATCATTCACTGAGTTTTGAGTTGCACGTGATTTTTTTTCTGTTTTCCCCGGTTAAGGAGCCGGTTTGCTCAGTGTGTTGAGTGCTGATGGTTACGGGTTCGAATCCGGCTGTGTCAAATAAATTAGTTTCTCTGTTAACAGCCACGGATGGATCCTGCGAGATATGCATACCTTCTAGTGCTCACCCAGTCTCAAAATGGTTCAACTATACCCTCTTTTTTCATTCATTTTAATTTATTCCACGTATATTAATTTGGTTAAAATTGGTAAAAAATTAATTAAAATTGGTAGGAATGTGACACCAGCATTTTCGATTTGGAAAGGCTTACTGCAAGGCTGCTGTATGTCACCCTCCCTATTTAAGATCATACATTTTAAAATAATGTGATAAAAAATTTAAGCAAATGGGAGTAAGGATAGGTAACACCCATCTCCATAATTTACTGTTTGCTGATGATGAGGTAATTGTCGCTCAAGACCACGAGGACACAGACAGAATATATGCTACGAAAACTGTGGGAGACATATTATAGTCGGGGAAATAAAATAAACTTCAGAAAAACTGAATATATAACAATATATGATCAGGATGACCTAGTTGTTGAAGGAAATATCATGAAACGAGTGGATAATTTTGAATATTTGGGCTCTGTAATCGAAAAAAAGATGAAACAATAGACAATACCACCCGCAAAGCTATTGATATGCTTAACACGGTCCTTTGTAGCAATGATATGATGAATGATACCAAGAATCTCATGCACAAGTCCGTAATTAAAAGCATATTGCTAAATGGAGCAGAGACATGGACGATAAGCGCTGCTCTAGTAAAAAAGCTACTTGCTACTGAGATGGACTATTAGAGGAGAGCTCCTAGGATATCCAGACTAGAAAGGACTAATGCCGCAATTAGAATTCAACAAAACGTCCTCCAAAATATAGAGAAAACAAATTGAAATGGTATGGTCATCTCAGAAGAATGAAGGAAGAAAGATTGTCCAACTTAATTTTCAGTTGGAGTGCTGAAGGAATGAAACGGCGAGGAAGACCATGACCAGCGAAGAAGAAAAAGATGGATAAAAGGCATTGAAGAAAGTATGCACTAGCATGGTCTGAGGGTGGAAGATATAAAAGACAGAAAAAAGTGGATAAATGAATTAAAGGAAAATTTTGGTTGAAGGAAACACTTAGAGAAATTTTTTTATTAATTTAATTGCACTAATTAATTAAGTAATTATATTATACTCTAAGACATAATAGCTCATATATTATCGCTTGTAATGTTATTCTAAAGGGACTTGTACCAGAATAAATAAAGACTTTATTATTGTTATAAGCTGGGCTATAAGCCTTTATTGGTGTAAATAATTTGGGGTTAAGCGTGATCTCGGACAAATATCCTTACTGCACAACCGTTGTCATAGAAACAGTAGAATCTCTCTTTATTTACTAGACCCAAGACGCTTGACGTGTTAATGGCTTGTAGTTGTTTTTCCCCTTAAATGTGACCTATTAATCTATAAAGCTATTTTATTTTGATGAAATCATTTATGATCCACTTTTTGCGCATTCAAAACCAATAACAATTATCTCCTAGTTTCCCTCTTCCGTTGCAAAACATTTGCTAAGGATTCGTTCTTTAAGTAGTAAATCCACATTGAAAGCTTCTGTAGAACTGCTGGAACTTGGTGAATTGACATTTTTAATCTATTAAATTTTCTTTAATTACTTTCAACCAATGTAAATAATTAAGCCATATATGGTATGGTTATGATTGATAACGTTATGCTCCCGAATATACGTTAACTGGTAAACGTCCGAAGGATAGATCGAAGCGTAGGTGGGAGGATTGCGTCAAGAGTTATCTAACGGATTTATGTTTGTGCAGTAGCCGTTGACGGAAGTTTCGGTCATCGAGTCTTCGGGTTCGCTTAGGTTTATTATTATTACAGATGAAAACCTCAGTAGATTTCATTTATCATAATTATTTTTAAAAAATATGTCTAAAAAACTTCCACCATGTTAAAAAAATTGGTTAATATAAATGTTTAAGGAATAATACAAACATCTCATTTCTAACTTTCCAACTCTAACTGAGACACACAGTCATTCATCAAACTTCCCAACACCTGATGCTAGAGGCCATCTTGAAACTCATTCATCATTTCCAGTTTCGTTTTGTCTTCAAGATTTCTCTGTAACTTGCTTGGCATAATATCAAGTAGATATTTTAATGAGTATTTCACACCTTATTTCTAAAAGGCACATACTTTATTAGATATGTCATTATCCATTTACAATATTATGCTGACGATATAATTGCTTGAACAACTTAAGAAAAAAAAAAGTAATTGAATATTTTGATTTATGAAATGGCCTTGCACAGCCTTAGATAAGAGCATGCTGCTTGTTATCACATCAACTGTCCATAATCTGAAATGACTGAAGCATTAAGTCATGTTTGTAACTGTACAGTTATCTTATTTTTTGTAAATATAAAATGTATTATTTAGAAATGCTAATATCGGTTATTATTAATTAGAAAAAACTGCACCAGTGTAACCCATGAAGGGTATTGGGTCCAGTACTAAGAATGGACTGTTCCGTTTCTAAGGCAACGGTTGTTTAGGAGGTGATTTGAACGAGATCACGCTTAACCTCTAGGTTTTCCCCCAATTAAGATTACCCACTTTATAGAGAATGGATGAGCCCTAGGAGAGTCTGCAGATCCTACAGGGTCAAGAGATGGCCATTCCACCTTAGAAGTCTTCTGTTTATACTTTCTATAAACAGAAAAATATTCATTGTAACAATTGTATTAATTAATTATACAATAATGGGAGTTCGAGTGATTTGATACTTATACAATTAGAAGATGGTACTTCCCAACTCTTATTAAAAAACAAAAAAGACTTTATTAAACACAAACATGACTAAAAATCAAAATAATAAAATTTTATTATAATTGATATTTTATTTTCAGATTAATATTACTTACTATTTATATTATTGTTATTTTATATTTACACTTTGTTTATATTGTATAATTTGTATATTATAAAATATTTAATAATAAAAACAATAATTAAGAGTGTATACGTATATACATATGTATCATTACTGTTAATGACGAGTTGACTCAAATGGATCGCGCTTTTCATTCACATTCAGTTGTTTTTTCTTCCATTCTTATCACCCCTATGCCAATTTTGTTTCTGGTTTCTTTAATGCTTCCTTCTCTGGCATCAATATCCACTTTTCTACCTTGTTTCCAAAAAAAATTCTGTTACCTATAAATCTACAGCCCCAGTGAATAAGTGGTTAAGCCTAATTTTCTTCAAAATAAGTTTCTTGTACTTAAGTAAGGGGGATCGAGTTATTATCGTAGTGAACAAGCGGCTAAGTAAGGCATTGGCTTGAAAAGGAGTTATTGTTTATATCACAACTCCAACAACTACGAGAATTTTACGATTCCGGTTATCTGAAAGCAGTTAACTCTCTCTGGCCAAAATCCAACTGTACCACTTATTCACCGGGGCTGTAGAAATAACATCTCTTAGTTCTATATTTTTTTGCAAATCTATTTTAACTTAAAAGTAATCCATGATGTTTTGCTGTTGACTTTTTATATGCAACAAGCATTCTATTAGTGACCCTTGTAATATTCCTTAAATTTTAATCGTTGTTTTCTTATATCTTCTACCAGGTTAGAGATATTTTCTATAGTTTTTCTTGGTTGTAATCGTTCCATGATATTTGTAATAATATTTATTAATTTATGGTAATACTTTTTTTAGACTTTTTCATATTGTGAAGGTTAAGATCATTTACTTTACTTGTTAATTAATTGTAATGTGATTACTAAAATGGTGGCTGACGTACTGTTACTAATACGTCTGGTATGTTTTGAGCAAGTCATGACTTTTTTATTTCCAAGGCCAACTGTCCCATTATTATAAAAGATTATCAGCTGTGATAACATAACTTATATGCGTCACTTCATCTTTAATTAATGATTGTTTTTCCCTTCGTTGTGGGATAGTAACCAGGCGATATAAATTTAATTCCAATAATGTCAAACATTCATAAATCATTGATTACATGAAAAAAATAATGATAAATAATTATGATAAATAAATAATGATATATAATAATAGATTATCTAGAATAACCAACAGAATTTATCGGTAAAGCTGTGCTGATTGGTCAGAATTCAAAATGGCGGTTATTCCGAAAAATTCGTACCAGAACGCAAGTCTTCCAAAATTGCTTTAAATATATATATATATATATATATATATATATATATATATATATATATATATATATCCAAAAAACATTCTTCTGGAAATCTAATAATGCCTATTCTTTGAGGTACCTAGTTTTGGTATTCTGTTCTGTTTCCTAATAAATTTTGTGTAATCCCGTGTTTCTTGTTTCAATTGTTCTGTGTATCCTTGTTTGAATTTGTAGTCTATAATTTTTGGTGAACATTACCATCCTTTTTTTTATAATAACATTGTTGTATTTTTCTTTGACTCGCGGAATTATGATAATTAAAATTTTGATAATTGTGGAGAATTGTTACGATAATCTCTCGTCAGACATCAGAACAAATTTCGTCTGATAATCAAAATATAAATAACTATAATCGAGATTAATAAGTTATTGGAATTGACAGTTCCATTTATTCACTTTGTGCGAAATATCTGTTTAGTTTTGTTTAATACAATAGTCTGGAGAAAGGGATATTTATTGTGTAGTTATATTGATGCTTTTAGTTCATATCGTGACGAAATATTACACCTCATTAAGATTAGTATCAGTGTCGATAGTGTAATATCGATATAGTACGGAATAATGGTTTGCTTTTTTTTTTTTTCATTTCAAAAATACAATAAAATGAGAGATGAGAGTTATAAGAATTAAAGACAAACCCATTTAACAATTAAAAAATTTTAAATATCTGCGACCACACCTGGATAAGATTAAAATCATAGACAATAAGATCAGGGAGAGATTTAATAAAACAGAAGTATCCGAGGATACCAAGGTCTATAAGTCAACATATCTCCCCATATTAACTTGGATAATCTTAATCATTATCTACCAAGCATAAAAATAAAATTCAAGCTTCAGAAATGAGATTTATGAGAAAAATGAAAGAAAATAAATCACACGAGACCGCGTTTATGACACAACCATTAGACCAGACGTCCGAGTGGAACATACAGAAATAGTTATTCAAGACAACCGTTTAAGATGATTTGGACATATCTTAAGAATAGAAAACAAATGCCTGGTCAAGATAAGATAAGAGGCTAAGGTTGATGGAAGAGGGTCCAAGAAAAGACCCCGATATTCGAGTGAAGAAGGTGCTAAGGAAAGCTTCGTCGAGAGAAGGCTGGAATGGAAAAGAAGAGAAATGGTAGAGGATCGTACGGTGTGGTCCAGGCTGTACAGAAGGAAGCCTCACACTGCATGAGCGGTAGAGAGGATGGAGTATGATGATGAAATTATAGTTGTTGTTTGTTCATTTAAAGTCACTTTACGCTGCTATGGCTAACCGGACGATGCTACAGTGGGAGCCCTAAATTTTGCCTATCCAGGTTTAATTGGGATAGGGATTTTTAACGAGTACCTCGTTACACGTCGTGGACATCGTACAGGCACGGGACCCCCGTTTAACGTCCCTTCAGAAGGATGGCGTAACTAAGAATTTTTTCCTCCCTTGGAAAAATCCTAGGGCCACCTGCCGGGCTACGAACCCGCGATCTTGAAATTATAGTATAATAAGAACTACTTTACTAATAAATAATCTTTATACGTGTAACGTTTGAATCGAATATTGAAACATAATACATAAACGGAATTATTCCCATTAAGAAGCGTTATCAAGGCATATTTTAGGGAAGTTTATCATGCTAACTAATAAAGCTATATAAAAGATTGCTAAACTGGCAGTTACATGGAATAGTGACCAACAGAGAAGAAAGATTGGGCAAAAAAGAAACCGAACGAGCGTTCGTGAACTTTCGCCTCTATCTAACCGTAACTTAAATCGATATCTTAATTCGATTGCCGAATCGATAAATTTCTATACATTATCTCTCCAGAAGGGAGTAGTGTTCCAACTCGTCGCCAATTAAAATGGACCCCTATCGATACTATCGATACTTATGATAAATTGGATTGTGAAGTTATTGATCATGTTTTCCCTCTCACGTATTATTAATCCTTGTACTCTTTCAAACCCTCACAACCTCCCCTCCTTCTTCTGTACTCCTTTCAAACAGGTTTCGAGATAAATCGATTTTCGATTCTCAGACCACACACGCCGCTGCGATGTATCGAGTTATTTCATGACTTAAATATTGTCGAATGTTAATAATATATCATAATTGATCCCTGTGGGCTCGAGGAGTTTGTTTAAACCAATTAAAAAAGAGCTGGTATTAAACTGAATAATTCATCAAATCCTTCGACATTAATCTTTTCGAATTGCCAGTTTATTAATAACCTGATATTTGGCATATCGATACATGGTATAACTGCTCCATAAATAATGATTTATGGCGTCTTCTTCCCGTGTATTATAGAATTAATCAGTACTGACTAAATTACAAAAAATGAAATTATAACAATTAAGATAATCCGTAATAGAATAATTCCCGTGTTTAGGACCTGCAATTAAACCAGAACGGAGAAGATATCGGATTTTAAACATGCTCAGCTTTTTGGCGAATAGGATGTCAATTATATAGACCTATGTTAGAGAAGAAATTAGTTGACTGGAACTTCTAATGCTAGGATGGAGATAGTTGGGGGTGCAGTCAAATAACACAAAATAAGTGAATACATATTTATTAAGTGTACCGACGTTTGCAGGTCATCTTCAAGGTTAAGAGAGAAAAGGGACAAAACTATAAAAACTACATTACATTACAGTACCAGAATATAATAATATAATAATAGACCTATATAGGGATATAGACATGTATATATACCTATATAGGGATGGTAATGACGTCCTTACAACTAAAAATATATATACAATCATTCATTTTAAGGTTAGAACCTGCATATATAAATAAATACAATAATCTATCTTGAAACAATAAGTAAATCTGATAATCTGAAACCGTGAAGACGCTTAAGCGTTTACTTCAGCAAATTCGTTACTGCTGCCGCATCGGTTCTATGCGATGAAATGAAAATTTATTATGTGGTGTATCCAAAAAAATAAATTTTTCTCTTGTCAAGCAGACCTAAAATCCCACATTTAACCCAATAGACAGCATCATATCGAGTATTTGAAATTAAAATTGAAACTTTTTGGCGAATAAGGTGTCTGTTATTTAGACCTATATTGAGGCGTTAATGGGATCCATACAACTATAAAACATTGTTTTAAAAATTATACTATTTGTTTTTACTAAATAATTATGTATAACTATAATTAGTAAATGTGATGATCCTTCTCCATGAAGAATCATATATTTATTACTGGGGGTGTACCCAGAAAAATAAGCAATACACAATACATACAGCATTTTAACTATTACATTATGTACTGGCTCAGAGCGGTGTTTCTTATTTTTCTATTTTAGAACTAATGTAATAAAACAAGGAGATAAAGATTAAAATTAATACTTTCGTAAAATCAGCATTCTCATAATTTAAAAAATGTGTAATACTACAGCCCGTGAACGGGTCTGGGGTTTAGTACGTGGTAGAGACTATGCTGTTTCATGGATGAAGGTTCTGCCAGGAGGTGACATCCTAGGTCACGCTCAACCGCCAGATTCCCCCTCTTATTTTGGGTACACTATTTTTATAATATTTTATAGAGGCTGGGTGAGCCCCAGGAGGACCCTAGATCCCACAGGATCCATCTCCGGCCACTAACAGACTAAATAAAAGTCTTGTCCGCAGCGGGATTTGAATCAGGATTTTCGGCATGGCAACTCAGTGCTCTAACCCTGAGCCACCCAGCTCCGAATATAAGGTTAACAAATGATATTTTTGTTTCATGTTTACTTTTGGTTTGTTTTATAGATCAAAGTAATTATAGCTTATAATAAAACCGTCTTAATCTTATTTATTCTTTCTTTCATTCTCAGTATTTAAATAACATAATTAAAAAACAGTGTTATATCTTGTGTAACAGGGTTTTGTGACATGCCAATTTTTTAAAATATTTTTAATTTGACTGATCGAACTGTAGTAAAATGTAGTTCCTATATCCGTAGCTAGTTATTGTCAAAAAAACATACCGATAAATTATGTCACTAAAGACCATTTTTTAAAAAAATAATTAACTGCATTTCCGTTGCAGTGCTCTAAACCACTGAGCTACCAGGGATCGTATCCAAGTCAGACAAATCCGTTCTCTTCACCGATCCTATATCTCCAAATTCTCGCAATTTTTGCGATGTATGAGAACGGATTTGTCTGACCGATACGACCACTTATTTATTACGGTTTAGACCACTGCAACGGAAATGCAGACGACCCGGGTTAAAATTCCGGCCAGGACAAATCTTTGCTCTTCAAAACCAAAATATTTAAAAATAATAATATTGTTTGTACTTTAATTTATCTACATAAAGTGATTTTTAAAAATTAATAATACTTTATTATTAATTTTTGCACATCATAGCACAATATCGCCGCCTTATCAGTCCAGATTATACTATAGGGCAATACGGGGTAACTATCTACTTCGAATTCAACTTTAAAATATATTATTTATATATTTAGTTTAATTTAGTAAGTATACAACTCCGTTATACTGACATAATTTAAGATTATTCTTTAGTTTTTATATTATTTCCATTAAAAATAATTAATTTTTCGAATATTTAATTTTTTTAAATAATTCTCTCGCGTCTTTGAAATCATATATGAGATCATATCAGCATAGGTTTAGTGAAACGTTTGGGTGATAACTGATTAAAATATTAGATGTAAATATCTTATCTTTTATTCCGATCGCTAAAACCTGAAATGAAGAATGTTTTGATATCAATTAGTGACTACATAATTCGATTCCTACGAATTCTGCCGGAAATACTCAGATTTGTATCTACTTCATGGAGAAATGGTATGCCTATTGGCAGCGAATTGTTCTTAGAAAGGTTGTGAACCTACCCGCTATGGAAAAACCTGTAACCCTAAAACCCTTGAGAAAGAAGTTCTTTGAAATGTTGCTCATCCGAGATTTTTAGATTACACAACATCATGAAATTAACTTAGAACCTTGGATTATTAATCTTACATGTGTGTTGTGTGCTGAGTTATTGCGCTGAAAGTTTCGGGTACAAATCTGGCTGTGGCGGGTTTTAAAAAAAATAATGTTAATTCAAATTTACGACAATATAATAATAATTATACACTTTTCAGTCACCTCGTTGGATTATCGAGAATTGAAAAGAAGCTAGTTGATTTGAGTGGGAATAAAGTAAGTTATGAAAGCATTGATATCGTGTTCGGTCAAAATGAGCAACTAATGGAACATTAAGGTCATTATGTACGTCTTCAAAAGTAAGGAGCTTTAAGGAATTTGGATTCTAAGATACAATACGAAATAAATTATATGTCTTAGTGGATCCCCAAAATTCAACTCCTAAAGTTCGAATAGGTCTTATAATAGTTATGTATATGAGTCTATTGTAATTAATTGAGTGTTTGCCTGGTAAGTGCTGAAGTAGCCTGAAATGGCGAGTCTACGATGATTCTATGAGGACTATGAGGATTCCCAAGTTAAACGTTTGTTAAGATGTAGTTTTAAGTATAGGATACTGGAGGAAAGGAAGTCATTGGTTTACGAGAAAGGGTGAAGGTGGTTTGACGGGAGTTGTTCGGATTTATTTATTTATTGCGGTTGATAAATTACATAATCCGGAAGAGAAAATATTAAATAGCAACCAATGGAACCAGTGAGATCTGCAGACCCTCATTGGGCTAACTCAGCCTGTATAAGTTGCTGTACTTAATTGGGGGGATCTGGGGAAAATTTGATCTCGGTAAAATCACCTCTTGACACAGCTGTTTACTCAGAAGTAATATAGTCTCCACCATGTAATGAACACTAATAGCTCTGTAATGTCAGAATTTGAGCTTATAAATCATTCTAAAGTTCTTAATTATCCTAGGAAACACCGTAATGTTTATGTGTTATAAGTATATGATAAGCTAGCGATAATTTTTAAAATGAAGTATTAAAAGTATAAAGTAATCATAAAATTTTATCGCATGAAGTTAAAATTTAGCCACGTGAAGCAAATACGAATTGCATGTGAGATAAATATTATTTTATTTTATTTTTACTAAAAAATATTTTTTGTTTAACTGTAAAATGTAGTATTGATTTGGAAACCTCATCTCAACTATCTTTTCAATCTATCTTCCTGATAAGATTAGCGATCTGTAAAAGCTTTCAGATTAGATACATTGATTAGATGTAGCGTCTGATATCAGTAATTCCACTGATTCTAATCTCTACTTTTTATTTATTTTTTAATTAAAATAAAATAATAATGCAAGCTCATGCTTTATGGTTGGCTTATAATCTTAACTTAATTCTTTTATTGTATTAGTTTAAATAAAAACAGGCTTTTTTACTAAACTTGTGAAGGCTTTTCTTGTACTTATGTTAAGCCAGGTCACATTTTACTATAGTCGAACCTGTATAAGTAAGTGGTACCTGCATAAGTGGAATACCTCTATAAGTGGTACAAAACTTTTTTTCCCTTAAATAAACTCTTCAACTGGAGTTTTCACATCTACAAGTGGTATAAATTTTTGGAGAAATTACCTCTGTAAATGGCACGATTTTTGTATATACCAAATTTTCATTAGCACCTGGCGTTTTAGATTTTTCAAAGATTTTTTCCTTATTCAGTTCCTCTGCTTTTATAATTTCATCCATGCCAATCAAACATACTGTTCAAATGTTGAAAGCTCCTCATTTGTATCTCCTAACACATTTTCTCAATCCTGTGGTTGAAGTCCGAGAGTCCTGTTTCTGATTCTATCTGCCCATCTTCATGAGCTGTGTTTTGAAAAATAAATACAGCTTCCTTAAAAAAATGTTCAATCTTGCTGCTAGCTACTTTAATTCAAGTTTTTCTTGAAAACCCTGCGCTAAAAGGTTATTAATAAAGAAGCTGCTGATGAAAACTTTGATAAATTATATGATATAGAAAAAATCAAATTTATTTGTGTAATCCGCATTATTTGATTTTGGTACTAGCTATTGCCCAAGGCTTCCCTCGCGTGCAATTTGGTCTGCCACATAAAGGTTCTTGAAAGATCATTTTAAATTAATAATTTAATTTTTTTTAACTACAAGTTACTCGTGCATCCGAAATTTCAAATGTCTAACTTCAAAACTGAAGGATTCCATACCATTTTTGAACCCCTATTATATTAAGGGGGAAACCCTTGGTTGCGGAACTGTCCAAATTCCTTTCTTAGTGCTCATTTAAGCTATACAAAGAACCTATTTTAGAATTTCAAGATGCTAAGTTCAGTGGTTTCTGCTGTGCGTTGACCGCTTGGTGTGTTAGTCAATCAGGTTACAGTTTTATATAAACTTCGCCTGTGTGGTGTGTTGATAAAAAGTAGCCTATGCCCTTCCCAAGGCTTGAGATTATCCTAGAAGTGATCTATGTTACTTGATTTGTTGTGTTCAGTGAAAATATGTGAATTTTGCGAGTAAGAAACACGTGAGCAAGCATACAAATTTTGATCCCTTTTTCATCCCCTTAGGGGTAGAATTTCGGAAAATCCTTTCTTGTCGGATGCCTTTGTCATACAAAGAACAAATCCTCCAAGTTTCAGGTCTCTACGAACAGCGGGTCAGGCTCTGGTTTGATTCGTCAGTCATTCAGGACAAAGCATTTTATATGCATAGATAATTCACTAAATGATTAGTATGTAATGTTATTAAATTTATTGAAAAGGCTTACTTAGTATAACGGTTTCACTTGTCGTACGGCAGCAGCGAGAAGTGAACTTTTTTTTTTCCTTTTTTCTCTCCAAAGAGTCTAGATTTGAAGGTTTCTAAGTAAGATTAGGATAGGATGGAGATAATCTCTTGTACTGTACGATGTACATTTTAAGAGGAGGATGAGAAAATGGTGGTTCTAATTTATTTATTTATTAACTTTATATTTTTCTGGTGATGGGGCTCACCGTATTCTTTTCCTTTTTTTTGTTTATTTATCTATTACTCAGTTCAGGCTGAGGCTTTTTACATGATCCCCACGTTTGTGGCCTTCCTGCTGGGGCTAGTACTGTATGTCAGGCTGTCGAAAAATTGGATTTGTCTACGTTTAATGAAGTCTGTTACTGTCGGTATATCGAGAGTAGTGTGTAGTAGGTCCGTTTTTGTTTAATGTAATGTCGCGTGCTTCACTATGCGTTGCAGTACGCCATGCTGGAACTGTTGCAGCTTTTTCGCTGTTGCAGGCGTGATGTTGGCGAACAATGGTGCTCCGTAAAGGAGTGCCGGTCTTAGGATGCTCTTATAGATTGTTAGGCGGAGGGATAAGTTAGGAGATGTAAGCAGGTAGTTAAGTCTGTAAGACTTGGTCCTACCGACCTGAGTTTCTTCCTGCAGTGGTAGGCTAGTTTCAGGTGTCGGTCAGGGGTTACACCTAAGTAGACTTTGCTGTTCGCTGGTCTGTTTTCGCGTCCCGCTACCCTATAGACCTTAGGGAAAGGGCGGCACTTTTTCCCCTGAAAGGAGAAAATTTTGTAATGAGACTTTTTGGGATTCACTGTGATGTTGAGTCCTTCTAGCTTCTGTGTGATGTTCGCACAGATCTCCTCGGCCTGCCGTAGATCGCTATAGGCATAGGCTGCAACAGTAGCTTTTTTTGTAGTTGGATCCAACAGTTTCAGCTGTGTATATTGAGATAAATACTGGAGATAGCACAGACCCCCGAGGTACTCGGGTACCCGATGATGTTTCGCCGATACGGACTGCTATTGTTCGCTGTTGAAGAAACGATCGTAGGACCGAGTATAGCTGTTCCGGAAATTCGTTGTCCTCCAGTCTCTTGCATAGGAGACTATGGGACACTGAGTCGAACGCTTCCGTTCTGTCCATGGAGATCATAGTGGTCGCTTCGTTCTAGGCGGTGAGCTGGCTCACTTCTGCATGAATCTTCGCCAGGTGATGATCCGGGCAGAAGCCGGCCTGATAGGCAGTTTGCTCCGGTGGGATGAGAGTTATCTCTGAGCAATATGTTTTGAGATAATTGAGTACAATATATATACAGCCCTGATGCTTCCTGAATAGGCGGAACATTGACTGGTTAGTTATTTTATAGTTAATCAGTCTTAAGGTCTTATTTCTATTAATTAGTGGATGTATTTTCTAGTTATTGCTCTGTTAGATTATATTATACAGGTGTTGTTATTTGCAAACACTTGTTAATTTAATTTAATGTTTCAATATTTATAGTTTGGAATTCTACAATAAAGTCCGCCATTATTTTAAAGTTTAAAAAAAATCTAACTGACAAATCTTGTCGATTTAATTAATTTATTGATTGTATATTTGAATAAATAATTAAAAGTATCGAATTGTTCGTAATTGACAAAAGTTTTTTAACCATGAGCAACATTTCCGATACAGCCCTTCTGGTTTACAGTTTCCCATAATCGTTGTTGAAAAGTGGGTCGACTTATAGGTCACAGTACCCTACTGATAGTGTAGCAGCCGCCATCTTGGTTCGAGCCGATCAACCTGTCTGATAAGGCGGTGGTAACAAGGAGGTTGGAAATAGTGTCGATATTGGAATAGTGTTGTCGGTTTGATTTAGCTCCGTCGTGATTCCAAGGCTATAGATCCGATAGTTCTTTGTTTGTTTGTTCGACTTTTGTTTTCTGTTGAACATTTCATCATGAACACCTTACTAAGTAATTGTAAAGCGACCTAAGAGTTTAATACTTAACTTGTTTGTTTGTTCATTTAATGTTACTTTATGCTGATATGCATATGGCATATATATATATATATATATATATATATATATATGGCATATGGAATTTATATATCTACAGCCCTGGTGAATAACTAATTAAGTCAGATTTTTCATAGTGAATAAGGGGCTAAGTCAGGCATTTCAACTCCATTTCAAGCCCAAAACTAGAAGTACGACACCATTCTGCTACTCTTAAAACAGTTTAGTTCTGAACAAAATTTGACTTAACACCATTTATTCACCGGAGCTGTAGATATAAGGACATGTGTATAGGTACCATAGACTTATACACATTAAGGTGTTGAATGCTAACCCGCACAACTCTCGGACTTTTTTTTGCTGTAAATCCAATAAAATTATTATTGAAGATTTTTAGAAGAAATAGCTAACAATAAATTTATTTATATTTGTATTCATGATTTTTTTTTAGAATATCCAACTACGCAAAATAGATGTATGAACGAATAATGACTAAATGATTTTTTTCTTTCAATTTTTATTTTTGAAGGGTTATTATTATGTACGTTTTTTTATTTTTTTATAAAAATATATTTTTTATTATGGCTTACGGTATTTAAGGACCATACAGTTAGCAAAACGAATCCGGAAATTTTTGTATACCCTCAATATTTCGTATAAAACAAATTATCGATCTTTTAAATATCTCTTCAAGAGAAAAATATATATCGCATATCGAAAAATATCGCACAAGAGAAAATCGTAATTAAAGAGTAGAAAACTATTATCATTTAAATTCCAATTATAAAGCTATGAATCTGTGGATTATAATTTAATTTTAATGTTTGATATAAAAGGAATTAGGAAAATTCTCTCTTAATAATAATTTTGATTTGTTCAATCAGATAAATGATTTTTTTTTTTTAGAAAAGCACAACAATTTTTATCTGTTACGATATTTATTTTCTACTGCCAGTAAGCATAAACAACAACTGAGTTTTATTTTATTTTTTTAATAGTTGATATAAAAATTCTTCATTACTAACAAACTATCTTTGATTTTTTTTAAATTTAGATTTAAGAGTAATTAGGGAAATTCTCTTTTATTATAAATTTTATTTGACAGATCAGATGAAAGAATTTTTTTTTTTTTAAAGTTCATTATGAATTTTTATCTGCTTCTAAATTTATTTTCTACTCCCAGTAAGCTTGAAAATTTGAGATTTTTTTGTTGATAGTCGGGAGTGTAACATGATGCCAGTTAACGATTCTTTTTTGTGTAACCAAAATTCATCTTGTTACACAAATATCTTTACGGAATAGAAACATGTACAGCATCATCCTTAACATAATTCTCAATATATTGCGCATTATCTATAAATACATGAATATAACAAAAAATAGAAAAATTAGCTTAAATCAAAACTTAGTTCATGTTCTGTCCTCGGGGTTTTATGCTTATTCAGATTCATTTTTTCTGTCAATAGTTATAGAATTCATTTAAATTAAATTATTATATGCTATTGCTTATTTTTAGTGGTATATAACGTATATATGCTTGTTTTTCTTATACTAGATGATAATGACGCCTCAACGTACCGTGGTGCTTGTATTAAGGCAGGGCGTTGAACGTAAACAGCTAATTCAGCAGAGTTAGCTAACAGGAAACAATATCCCGATTATAAAATGCTAATAGAGCGATCTTCTCCTCAAGGCCGAGGTTATTAGCCGTTTTAGATAGCGTTATACTTCGTAAAGGAGTGGAATAACTGGCTTAGAGCGGTAATTGTTGTACTGACAGTGCCAGGTCAAATCTGGATGTGGCAGATAAATAATTCCATCTGTTAGCACCCATAGATAGATCCTATCTATCTGCAGACCATCCTGGAGTTCACCCAGCCTCTATAAAAAGTACTCCAGAAAAACCAAAGAACATATCATGATCTCGGGAATATCACCACTTTGAACAACCGTCCTCTTATATCTGTAAAGCAGTACATTCTCTAACATGTACTGAACCCATTACATGTACTGTACCATTACAACCCTGCATGGGCTTTTTAATATCCATTACAAGTCCATCGGATTGCTGGTTCTGTCAATTTGAGAAAATGAAGATGATTGAGAGGCTAGAAGCCCAAATCGGGGAAAACACCATACCTCATTTCTTCCATGCACGGATATAAATTTTCAGCCGTTTTTCTATTGTTTTGACCTTAGCATTATATTCGTAAATCCAAAAATCTGTCAGAAATTGTTGTTACAAAATTGTGCGAAAAAAATCGAGTTACCTTGTTTTTCCCTTCTAGTCTTCAATTATGATATCATTTTTCTTAACTTGATAGTTATAACAATGCGTCAATCCTTCCTAACAAAATCTCCGAAACGTCAATGGTTACTAATTCTGGATTTTTTTTTCAAGTCCTATCAATATTGAACGGATTATAGCTCTGCTTGAGGAGAGGATAGAAGAAAAAAAATAATCGATCCATCTTTACAGAAGAGTTATCGTGTCCCATCTCAACAAATAAAAAATAAAAAAGAAACCGAGAAGACAAAAAATCATTAACATCGCCGTTAGTGACTTGACCTGTCCATATAACAGCTGTTGAATATAGCGACCCGATGTCCAGCTGATCTGTAATTCGTCTTTGCGGAGGAGCCGTCCTATCTCCTGAGGAGGATCTCGGCAGGGACATGGCCGGGATAAGAAAAAAAACGTCAAGAATAGCTGTTGTATAAAAAGAGAGAAGGGGCCATGTAATTGAAATCGTGATAGCTGTCTTTAGCGTCGTGGCTTCCCATGTCAATTAGCTCCTTTATCTCATTAGACGAATATCGCACGACTCATGCTCGCGAATCCTTGTCACCCGGGCGTCCTTTCTGCCCGCCGAGTTATAGTCTCTAGTAATCCCCCTTCCGCTCTCTCTAGCAATCTAGTCGCGAAACATTACTAACAAACTACCGAGAGAGAAAAAAAATCGTTTTCGGCTTTCAGGAATTCCCCTCAATTCTTATTAGGGAACGGGCTAGCTAGACGGTAAAGCGCTCAGTTCTTAACTGCTCTACTATCTGGAGACTCTCCTTTGGCCCACTCAGCCACTATAAAATAGCTGTCCTTAATTGGGGGAAAATCTCGCGTTTGAGTGTGAAAAAAAAATTCAAATATAATTGCAGAAATAAACACAGGCTACATAAAAACAATCTGATTTGTTTATCTTGAAAAATATTAGTTGGGTTCATTCGTATGAGAAATAAAATAGTCAAGGTGGAAGTCAGAAAAAAATCTCTTTTGTCAGAACTGTTTATTTATTTTTAGTATTTCACTAAATATTTATTAGTTATTTTTACTTTATTATTTTTGGTAGTTCACTGTCAAACCTTGATCCTATTATAAGCCCTGAAAAGACCTGCAATGTCGGTCGAAACGTTGGCATTAAACTAAACAGTTCACCTTGCTAAAGAAACTTTTTTCTGACCTCAACCCGGACTAATTTCTTCCTATGATGATTTGTTTCGAATAAAAATGATCTTATTCCCTCATACATTTTTTATATTTGAACACGGGAATTGGATTTGATTTAGAACGCACTTTTTTATATTGGAATTAAATAATAAACAAAATTAATTCATTTAAAAAGACCAATAATATAATTTTGCTGTTTATTTGTTATTAGATTGTAGTGTTGATTAGTCAACAATTTATCAAAAATTATTTTTGATGTTAATTATTATTATAATTTAACATCCAAGGATTTAGCGTGTCTACGGACCCTCTTGGGACTCACTCAGCCTATATGAAGTGGCTGTCATTAATCAGGAAAAAAAACTAGAGTTTGGGCGGATAAAGCACCTCCCTGCACAGCTTTAGTCCTAGATGGTGTATAAAAATTATTTATTTTTAAATAAGACGCTTGGAGTATTTTATTAACTATAAAAATATACACATATTAATATCTTAGGTTCAACAGCGGATAACTCAGAAATCTCAAAAAATGATTTTATCACTTTTTCGCTAGTTTAGTCAAGCAATTTTTTCTAATATGGCATTTTTTCGCCCTTTTATAGTTTTAGTCCGTTTCTGAACCTGATTTGTCGGATGCATTTCAATTTTGGATTTTCCGCTTTCGATCCTGAACGCTTTATATTTCCACTCCAATCCTATCCAATTCTGCCTTATGACAGCCTTTATAATTTTCTTGATAAGGCAAAAACACCTGAAGATTGAGATGATCTCAGATTTCCATTTCCGTATCTTTGGAACAGTACAACCTCTAGCAACTCCCTATCCAAGAGTTGCAGTGGTGCAGTTTTTTAAAAACATTTATACGGTCAACTGACAATTTTAGTGTTTGCATGACGAAACTTTGCACGCTATTTTTTTAAAATAATACTTGCCTTATTTCTTGTTACTATCATATCATATTAATTAATGATTATATCATATACCTAATCATCAAATTACGTGTAAGAATATGATAACATATATTGGAGAGTAACGGACCAAAAATATCCTCAGCCAACTCGTTATCTGTGCATTTGAGGCGAAAAGATTTTGTTTGACGATTACCTGTTAATCCATGCAGAGGAAATATGTATTATCTCTAAGCGGTCGGATTAAGGTTGATGGAATCGGAAATTAAATACATAATTTGTTTCACTTCGTTTGCTGCCTTCGTTATTCAGAATGTAAATTTATTTTATCTCTGATTTAGTGTGAACAATCATTATGAGATTATCATTAGTTGTTGTTTATTCGTTATGTTTAATGAGTGTTGATTGTTCACATATATTTTGGGAACGAGGTGTACAGTACAAAAAATAAGGTAGTGGCAAATGAGTATTCAATTTGCTAACGCATATGAACCGTGCAGGATCTGCAGATCTTTCTTGGATTCTCGTAGCCCCTTTAAAATGGGTACCCGTGAATGGACAAAAAAATATGGCTAAATCATCGTCCTACAGAAGCATTAGGGTCTATATTCCCTAGGGTGTTATGATATAGTTTTATTTTGTTTTTTTACTTTTTAATATTGATATATTTATAACAAATACAAAACATTACATTTGTTAACACAAAATCACCAAAATCCAATTGTTCTTCCTCATTCCTATTCCTTTTAACTGAGCTTGACTGGAAAACAATAAAAAGACAAGGGACAAGAGACCTGCTGAGGAACTAGTCATTTCCAAAACTGTTTGGTCCGGCAAATAAAGGAGATAAGGCAGACACCTAAACCAAATTTGCTGGATGTTAGATTGCGCAGTTACAAATGAAAAATGAAAATAATATAAACAACTTTTATGCGTTTTCAAACATATGTAATTTCATATATTTTATTTGAAATGAAAAGATATGACCAGGACTGGGACTCGATCCCGGGTCTCCCACCTATCCGTGGCGGTGCTTTAACCATCTCAGCCATCCTGGTTCGCTTCTCGGTCAGTCATATCCCATCTTTTCACTGATCCTATATCTCCGTGTTCTCGCAATTTGCGATGTATTCACGGGGAGAATGTTAATTGAACATTACTTTTATTAAAGCACCACCACGGAGAGGTGGGAGACTCGGGTTCGAGTCCCGGTCCTGGTCATATCTTTTCTTTTCAAATAAAATATTTAAAAAATTATATCATATAACTATACAATAAATTATAATTTGTAATTTCAATTTGATATATTCCACTGGATTAAAGCAAGAAAAAAAACATTATCCAGTCATTCTTCATTACCATTGTTTGTCTTTGTAGAAAAATAAATTTTTTTAACTTTGTATAGTTATGTGCAATACAAGTTCAAGCCCCCAATGCTTTTAGTTGCTGTTTTTTATCCCAAGTAAGGCATTGAAAAGGAGTTGTAATATAAGCAATAACTCATTTCAATTCATTTCAAGCCAAGACTACGAGAATTATAAGATTCCGGTTATCTGAAAGCAGTTGCCTAACTCTAGACAAAATCTGGCTAAGCCACTTATTTCACCGGGACTGTAGATATAACCATTACCTTCATTTCAAGTCCTTACTTAGCCACTGATGAACTACGAGAATGAAATGATTCCTCTTCCCTCAGTACATAGAACTCCTCTTTGGAAAATTCTGCTTAACCACTTATTCACCGAAGTTACAGATATAATACATTAAATAGTAATAAGTACCTTAGGAGACCGTTACTATGCTTAAGATTTTATATTTAAAAGCGGCTATGGCTAATAAATTATTTAATCTATTATCACCACGGATCTTAGGAATCTACGATTCCTTCTGAGGCTCTTCCAGCCTATTTAAAGTAGGCCTCTTAATTGGAGGAAAACCTGATCTCCGGTAAGGCCCATAATCATTCATCTATCAAAATTACAAGATAGTTTAGGCATTATATAAAGACAGATCATAAATATTAGAATTTCTATATTTGAGCTACATAGTTTATTAAGTACTAGCGACCCACCCCAGCTTGGCTCGGGTAATAAGGCGTATTATGCCTACATAATTTGTCTGTGTAATGTATTTTTTTTTATCACGTACCGGCTACTAAGGACTGCGTGAATATTATTGGTTAGGCTTCTTTGGGAGTCTTGATTTTCTTTCTACCCATCTCAGCTAATAATGTACTTTATTATCTAAAAATTATAAAAATTATTATTATTATTATTTAATTTTCATTTGCACCTGCGCAATGGCGTATCCAGCAAATTTGATTGAATTGTCTTTCTCTTTCGCTTTTCTACATGATCATCCAGTTATTTTGGAATATATATATATATATATATATATATATATATATATATATATATATATATATATATATATATATCAATTGTTGAATAGGTCTCTTATCAAGTCCAGGTAACAGGGAGTAGGAAAGCGGAAGAACGAGTGGGTTTGGGGGATATTGTGTCGATGAGTGGACTGTTATGTATTTGTTATGAATATATGATTTTATAGTCGGAATGTTCATGTCGTTGTGTATAGTGTGATTCGAAATACACCATGGTGCATTAATAATTTTTCTGAGAATTTTGGACTGTGTCGTTTGTATCTTGTTTTTGTGAATTTGCTGAACCCCAAATTTCTGCTCCATATGTCCAAATAGGTTTTAGTATACTATTATAGATAAGTCGTTTGTTCCTCAAGTCAAGTGAAGATCTGTAGTCTAGAAGATGTGATAGGTGTTTGTACCGTTTAGTCAGTTCTTGTCTTTTTAATTTTGTATGTACGTTCTATGTAAGTGTTTTGTCTGAGTATAGTCCGAGATAACGTACATAATTTTTGGAAGGTACTTCGTCATTGTCAATTTTAACTGCTGAGCAAGAAGCTTTGCGTAGAGAGAAGCTTACATGGCTCGATTTTGAGGCGTTTATTCTGATTTGCCATTTATAGAACCACTTTTTTAAATCAAATAAATGATTTTTAAGAGCTATAGATGCTAGGTTTGGGTCTCTGTGAGAAGCAATAATGGCTATATCGTCTGCGAGGGTATAGATATTGGTGCAAGGGTGCTCGGGAATATCAGAGGTGCATACAGAATAGAGAATGGGGCTTAAAACACTAAGCCCCAATATTTCTTTATATACGAATTTATTATCTTGCACGTTAGATAATTGCACGGGATTAGGCAGGTAGCGTCTTCAGTGAAACCCATCGATATTCCAACCCATTTACACAAAACCTCGACTAATTATATACCTAAACCTTCCTGGTGAATCACGCGGTTGGTGAAAACCGCGTGAAAATCCGTGCAGTAGTTATTGAGCTTACCGCGAACTTAATTTTTAATTTAACTGTTTACCGTAAACAGCCGAGGACTTTGTTTTATAATATGTATAAATTTTATTCAATATTACTGTCTCATTTAGTATAATTAAATAATATATTATTAAATAGTTATTAATTAATTTATAGAAGACTATGCTGAAAGCAATTTAACGAAGGAATCTAAGCGGTTTTAAATTTCGAAGCACGCTTATTGGTTATACGCGATATAATTAATATTCTAATTTTAAATGTTAATTATCGTGTGAACAAGCTAAAATGGTCATAAAATCAGATTTTATGATGGTAATAAAAGGGCAGTTAAATAATTAAAAACAACTTGTATTTCTGCCTCACCGTTAGAGGTAATTTCGATAGGCTGCCTCAAGGATTCTTCAGGCTGTTGAAGATTTAAAAAAATGTCTGCCTTCAACAACACATGAATTCCTTGTACAACCGTTAAATTATAAACTGGTGATTCAAAAATTGATCTTAACTCAGATTAAAGTCTGGCTGTATAAAATCTGTTTATACAGCATAATAGGAAACTCCAAAACACATTTTTTTAAATATGAGTGTGTTTGCTCATCAGTCAAAATGAACTGTGGAATGGTTGAATAAAATGTATGATTATAATATTTCCAAGAAATCTTCTACATCACTTCTACACTTCTTCGTGAACCAAAGACTTCCTGTCCTCCAGATTCCTTTAATAATATCCCACTGGTTCCTTTAGAACAGATCTGGTATTTGAATCTGGACAAGAGTTTAACTTGAAATTATACTGGATAAAAACATCAAGAACCTACTTGCCGTTTCAGGCTACTTCAACACTTAATGCACAACACAATTAATGCCTCAATTAATTAGAAAAGACTATATTTGAAACCCCTGTTTGACGTACAAGTTAGAGAATTGTGTTTTCATTAATAACACTAGACAACGAAATTGAACTTTTTGTTTGTGTCTGGGTTGAAAGTGATTGTGTTTGCTTGGTCAGACCTTAACATTGAGAAAAATGAACAGTGTTCCTCAAAATATATGCTTTTGAAGCCAGGATTATGCTTTTAGTATATTTTTATTAGACATAAACATCTAAAATATTCATACTGTAATCAATTCGAAATGTAACACAAATAAAATATTTCAAACACAAAACACTTTAAACTTCTTGTATTCATAACAAAATAAACTCAGAATTCACTTAAAATAATTAAAAAATGAGCAGTCATTGCAGTCAGATTTCCCACTCGAATAATTCAGGATTCCAAATTAGAGTAAACAAGCTCCCCGCCAGAAAAGCAAACATTCTTCAATAGTAAGGACATATTCCACTCTATTTTGGCATAATATGATTAAAAATTACGGTCTTTGACCAGACACAAAAGCGAGTCGTATAGTGTAATCATTACATGCTATTGAATTTTCTTAGGTACTGTACTGCTGATAGTGCCAGTCGCTTTTTTTTTATTAGCTCTGATAATGGTTCAAAATTCAGGCCAAAACATAGCCACTTATTCTTGTATTTTTTTTTAGTTTGTATACAATTTGTCGATTACACCTCTAAACTATTTTTAAATTTACAAAAAAAAAGAAGAAAACTAATGACTGTTTTATATCTAAAACATGTGTGCAAAAAAGTATTATGAGTAACTGACCACAGTTAAAGAAAAAAAAAAGTGATTTGGATGTAAATTGATGTTCCTAGACCATGATTAAATGGTGAGAAGTGGATCAGATTGTTTCTTCCATTTCTTTTTTTTTTTGCTATATTTGTTTAGTAATATTGTGTGCCTTTTGTTATTTGGAGGAGTGGTATAACTCATTTCTGAGGATGATGGGTTACCGAGTTTGAGACCGTTTACGGCGGATCAATTATTTATTCTGTAAAAACGCTTCTTTGCGAATTCTAAGATCTTATCCAGATGAACACGGCGATTGAGCAAGATCTCTAGCCAAATCTCGTAGCACAACCGTTAGCTTAGAAGCAATACAGTTTCCTGTTCGCAATATCCTTATTTTTTTTTGTTATTTGACTATTTCCTGTGCGTGCTTATATTTATATTAATCGTATGTTTACGCATTTTACAACTATTACCAATGTTTCAACTGAAATTCTAGTTATAATTCCATTGGTGTTGATGTACCGAGAGAACTCAGCCTACATCCAATTACTTATGATAGCGGGTGATAAGGCTTATCTCTTATTATCGCTTACAATAGCCCACAGTAGCGGTTCCCCACTCGCATTAATTACACAAATTACCTGCATTCCGTGAGGTCCAACAGGTGTACTTAGCTACGTAGGTAGCGTTTCCAGTGTCATCGAGCAAGTTGTTGTGTTGTATAACTTCAACTGAATGATGCTTCTTTTTTTTCTATTGTTAATTAAATTGCATCTGTATTTTTACATCAACGGAAAGCCACGGAAAAGATGTATAGAAGGAATTGAAGGTAGTGTGCAAGGTAATGATCTGGGGAGGAAGTTGAACAAGGTAGAAAAAGAAATTTTTGGTTGAAGAAATCCTCAATCTGAGAAGACCCATAAAAAATATATACAACGGCAGTTAATATAAAATAAAACCTTCAATAATATTAGATGACCTTTTAGTCTGGGAGGAGGTCAGGGAAATCTAATTTGTTTGTTCCTGGTTATCCAGCCCTGAAGAAGACCTGCGATGTGCGTCAAAAAGTTTGTTTCAAATAAATAGCTCAACGTCTATGCGGACCATTTTCTTTCTCCTAAAATAAAACCTCTGAATTATTTCTATTTTTTTAAACAGTTACAATTAGGAAAGTCGAGCTTTCATGATAGGTATAAATATATCTTCATACAAGAGAAGAAATAGTTGCCTGGAACTTCTAATGTAAGGAAGAAATAGTTGGGGGTGCAGTCAATTAAAACACCATAATAAGTGCATACTTATTTATTGTGTGCCGACGTTTCGACCTACAATGTAGGCCATCTAGCCCTGAAAGTAGTGCCTCAGAGGATTATCGAAACAGGAAAGGTGTTTAGATTTGTAACTAATGAATTTGAGTGGGAATAAAGTTTGTCATGAAACAATTTATATCGGGTTCAGGCCAAATTAGTAGCAAATTATGGCCAATGTGGATGATTTTATTATTAACAATTTAAGAACAATTGAGGATTTTAAAACGTACGGATTGGATACGAGAGGAAGTCGATAACGAAGATAACGAATATAAAATATAGAAAATAAATGTACAGAAAGGATAAAAAAGTAAACATAGTATAAAGGGAAAGAAAAATGAGGAGGTAAACAGAAAGATACAAAATGAGAAGATCAAAATAAAAAAAAATGGAATATGAAGGAATTAGAAAAAAAAATTAGTTTAATTTATAACTATATACAATTCCCTTTATATTATGTTTACTTTTTTATCCCTTCTTTACATTTATTTTCTATATTTTATATTCATTATCTTTAATTATTACATCTGTCAGTATTTTAATTTCTGTTCATTATCTTTAATTTTATTATATCTGCCTCTATTTTATTTTAGTATATCCTATCACTATTTTAATATTCGTTATCTTTAATTATCATATCTGTCACTATTTTAATTTTCTACATTACATGTTACTATATTCTTATTTAAGGAAGAAATAGTTGGGGGTGCAGTCAAAGAAAACACCAAAATAAGCATAACTTATTTATTATGTGCCGACGTTTCGGCCTACAATGTAGGCCATCTTCAGGGCTAAGAGAGAGAAACAAACAAAAATATATAAAAACGTAGCAGTAACAAGAATATATAAAGTGGTACAGGAGTGAAAATAAAAATAGTGACTAGATATGATGAAATAGTGAATAGATAAAATAGTGAATAGATAAAAATAGTGACTAGATATGATGAAATAGTGAATATATATATGATAAATAAGAAAGAATATAAGACTGGTTACAGAATATAATAAAATTAAAAAAGTGATAGATAAAAATAAAATTGTAGATGATGAAAAGAAATTCTAATGGTGACAGATATAATAATACAAGAATACGAATATAAAATAGAAAAAATACATGTCAAGAAAGTATAAAATGTAAACAATAATATAAAGGGAAAGAAAAATGAGGAGGTAAACGGAAAGATACAAAAAGAGAAGATTAAAATATAGAAAAAGGGGTTGAGTATGAAGGATTTAGAAAAAACAGATTAATAATAGAAATGGATAAGATACCAGACATGAGGTGTTACATAGGTAAAGTGTAATAATATAAGCATATATAGAAATAAAAGCTTGATAAATTTCAAAAATAAAACATTGAAAATAGTGGTATTTATAACTATGAACTATGAAGAATGAAAAGAAAAAGAAAATATTAGTTAGGGAAGTTAATATGTAACTGTATACAGTAGAAAGAAGTGGCATTAATGCAAAATAAGATGTGAATATAACATAAACATGTAGAAAATAGGTAAAGAAATACAGTGGATGAAAAATATGAGGCTAAATAATAATTAACTCTATACTATTAACATATGATGGATGCCAAAAGAAGGTGTGAGAACAGGTGCGAAGAAAGGTGAATGTGAAAAGGATGGAGATAAGATAAATACTAAGATATGTACTAACCGAATAGAACACGCACAGCTTGGGGAGCTCAGAATCAAGTGAGAGAAATACGTTACGCCCGGCTGGCGTATACGTTATACTGTTATACTTACTATATTCTTGTTACTGTAACGTTTTTATATATTTTTTGTTCTGTTTCTCCCTCATAGCCCTGAAGATGGCCTACATTGTAGGTCGAAACGTCGGCACACAATAAATAAGTATGCACTTATTATGATGTTTTAATTGACTGCACCACCAACTATTTCTTCCTTGCATATCTTCATATACAATAGTCAGACAATTGTATTCAATAGTCAGCAGGTCGCATTATGATTTTTTTAAAAGGGAGTTGAAAATCTTTGAATATCACTTCCTTCGGAAGCTTTGTAAAATAGGTCCCCACGCATGTACTCGAAGATCTCTCCCTAATTATATTTGTATGGGCAAAATTTAGGAATCCAAGTGTGCCCCATTCGATTAAATACGGTGACGTTAAATGAATAAACAAACAAATATTTCGAACTTTATACAGAATTCGCACATACTACTGTTAAAAATGATGTATTTATGTTTGCAATCTTATATCTCAATCACATATTTATATTCCATCCTAATCTATTTTTGCTTATTTTCACCCTTCTTCTAATTTATTTCCATCGATATACACTATTGTTCACATTTTCGTGATCGCAATCCCACTTTTTAAAAGAAAGTATAGTAATCAAGATTTTTTTTTAAGTTTTCAGATTTTAGCAGAAATAATCTTATTAATCACGCCTTTATCAAAATTGACTAATTTCTCCTTTAATAACGTTCTACACACGTTCGATTCTCGACGGATCTCTCTCAAATCATGTTTATTGGTACCAAATAAAATTCCGTATTTATATTGAAATTTATCGATACTGGACTGTTTTAGGCTACTTCAGCACTTACTAGACAAAACTCTGAGCTCTCAAAGAATTAAAAAAAGACTCATATACATCGCTATTATAAGATCTTTTTGTATTTACGGTGTTGAGCTTTGGAGCTCCACTAAGCCATCGACTTCCTCTCGTATCCAATCCGTACGGTTTAAAATCCTCAATTCTTCTTACATTGTTAATAATAAAATCATCCATATCGGCCATAATATGTTATAACCCGATATAAATTGTTTCATGACAAACTTTATTCCCACTCAAGTTCATTAGTTACAAATCTAAACACCTTTCCTGTCTTCGATAGTCCTCAGAGGCACCAGAAAGGAAGATGGCATTCTGACCTTCTAAGTTCAATTTGTTATTTGATTACTTCCACTGGATAGTTTTATACCACCCTTTACTTACTTATGGTTATTTTCATTCATAATATTCTCTTGTACTATTTAATACAGAAGAAAAAATTCAGTTACTACATTTTTAAAAAATTCAACCAACATTTCTAGATTAAAAGTTTTGTGAAATTTTGTTTGGGTATGCCTGTATTGGCTAGTTGACTAGTCAATAATTTCCCAAAGTTATAGAGATTTGAGGCTTTGTTTTATTTTTATTCTTTTCATGAGATTTCAATAATATTTTCATTAATCTTATAATGTTCCTTTTTTCCGTTTTAATTAACTAAATTTCTTGCTGATTTTGATTTGGTGGACCGATGTTTCTAACTGTGTGTACTACAAACGTTCAACAAACGAACCTTTCAACTGCTCTTTTCTGCTCTTCAACATCTCTTTCATTAGTTCCCTGCTTTTTATTTTATCCAGCCTTTTCTTCTATCCAAATTGCTCATTAATGAAAAATTAATAAAATCTTTCTTGTTAGTTCTGAGGATTTTGGAGTTCCTGATTATGGCCTATAATGGTCTCCAATTATCATTGGTCCCAAAATGTTTCTTCATTTTCTCTGTCATTTCCAGACCTCAGGTTTCGTAGAGTTCTAGGTCTAAAATGTTGCAGCAGGGAAAATATATAATATGGTATGACGGGGTTTACTTGGAAGAAGAGAGTGCACACAATGCAGAACAAACTGGCCCATTATAAATAAACTTTGCTTCTTATCCTTTCGTACTCTTCGGAATCGTGGGCCTTAAAGTCAAAACACGGGAGTCAGATACAGGCAATAGAAATAAGGTATCTGCGAAAAGTAGTAAGGAAGGTACGAAGTGACAGGATATCTTTGCATCTTCGCGGAGGACAGCGTTAGGGATGCTTATAGGAGGAGAGGAATGAACTGGAATCGAAGGAGAGAGCTGGTTCAGAAAAAAGAAACTCGATCCAGGTTTTGTAGGCAGGAATCTCACAAAGCACAGCGGTAGAAGAGGGAACGATTATGATGATTTCTAGACCACGTACAATATTTATTTATTCAGGAAAGGGCGCATCACTGTTGAGTAATTCCTAAGTTTATTATTAATGAATAGAACCAAAGTTTTGAAAATTTGTCCGTATATTGTTTTTAATTCCTTGGGATTCTCATACAAGACTGAAAAGACAAGAAACTGCTCGACGTTTTCGCCTACTTCAACAACTGGACAAACGTTCTAAGCTCCCAATTAATTACAAAAGACTCATTTCCATGACAGTTATCAGACCTATTTGGACATACGGAGTTGAGCTTTGGGACTCTACTAAATCATCCAATTCATCTCTTACCCAATCCTTAGAATCCAAAATCCTTCGTAAAATTCACAATGCTCCTTATTATGTCACAAACTCATCCATCATGATCTTAATATCCCATATGTTGCTGATTTGGCCCAAACTAGATACCTATCCTTCCATGAAAAGCTCCATACACACTTGAATCCGCTAGACTCTCAACTTGCTTCCCATACTATTCCTGATAACCCTCCGAGGCGTCTGAAAAGAAGATGGGCTCGAGACCTTCTACTATAGAACTTTATTGAAGTGCTACCGATGCGTAGTTTCTCCACAAGTATTTTTTGTTTTCATGTCATTTGTTCATATTAGAAAATTTGCTTGTTCTAATATTATTATAGTTGTAAATATCAATGAATTAATATATAAAAAAAAAGTTCCTTGGGAAATGTCTTAAACGTTTTTATTGAATTCATTTTTCTCAAAGGTGATTTTCAATCTAACTTTCTTTGTTTGGTATTGTAGTAAGTCCATTTGTTTGTTTGATGTGTTTATTGAATCTAATAATAAAACCAGATCATTGGCAAATGCTATACTTCTTTTGCCTGGATACCTTAGGCCGTGCCTTGTATTCTTATTAGTATTTCATGCAACCTTTCCTTTGATAGGACTCCCTCAGAGCCCTATTGATGACTGCCTACAAGTCAGTTACTCCTGGTAGGTACTGAAGGAGCCAGTTCGGTGGGAGGAGGACCGGGGGTGTGGTGGGGCCAAGCCACGCCTCCGAACACGCCCCTAGCTCCATGTCCTCGTCAACTGTATCGGGGAAGTTAATTCCACCAAGTCGCTCTGTCATTGGCTAGCTATCTCCTTGTATATCATGGTCATACATTAAATACGATATTCCAATAATATTGGATACATTTATAATCCATAAAAACAATAAAAAATGGACAAGAATAATAGTTTTTTTTTTTAAAACGATCACTAGCATTACCACTTCTTCATCCGGCATTCCATCCAAAAGAAACTCATCAATTACTGAACAGAATGCCAAACAAAAAAGCTCTTGCTATGATCTGATCTCTCCCTTCATCCTCCGTCACTTACTTCGGAAAGCTGCTCTCTTACTCTCAACTCAATTCAATCCTGCGCACAACTTATTTTCCGTTCCTTTGGAACCTTTCAACGACTAAAATGATACCTAAACCTTCTAAACCTGTCACCAATCCATCATCTTTTCGTCCAATCACACTCCTCCCCATAAAGGCTAAATTATTTGAAAAACATTTTCTTAATCGCATATAGCCTTTCGTTCATATCACTCCACTGTACAACTGTGTCATCGTATCGTGGATGAAATATCTCTCATCTTTGAGAAAAAATAATATTGCTTTGTGATTTTCCTTGACATCGGAAAGCATTTGATAGTCTCCGCACAAGGGCCTAGCCCTAAGCCTAAACTTCTTTAAAATTCTACCACTTTTTAATTCTTCAATATTTTTTATTCCAAGACAGATTCTTCTGTAATTCCGTTGATTCTCAAATTTCCTCTTTCTTCCTCAATACAGGCAGTGTGTCAAGCCCTACTGTATATTTCCTTTATACATTTGATATTCCGGAGCACCCATGCACCACCATCTATGCCATTGCTAACGATAAAGTCTTATTTCTTCCCACAAAGATCCTAATATAGCCTATATACCTCTACTAAATCAACTAGTCTAACCATAACTACATATCTGTTGAATTAAATTAATAGAATATTACTACAGTTGTTAATATCAATAAATTAATCTAAAAATAAAATTAAAAGAGTCTGTTTGTTATTAAATTAGAAGTGATAAAAAAACTGGAAATATTCGTTTTTAGTAGTTTCTTATGGCCATTAAATTTTTTGGTAATTATTCCGCAGGTTGTTGCTTAGAGTAGAATCACAAGAAGTTTTAACTTTTCATTCCTTTCCCTTTTAATATAGTCCAAAAATACAAGTTATCGTGAGCTTTGGTATGGAAAAGAGATGGTAATTATGGGAAGTGTGTATACATCGGTAATCATTTCAACTATTATGAACGTTTCATCTGTAATTGAAGAGAAAAGATATGCCCCCGGCCGGGATTCGAACCCGGACCATCTGTCTCTCCGTGACAGTGCTCTGCTGATTGAGCTACCGGAGTCGCTCAGACGAGAGAGGAGATTTTTCCCTGTATAAACGACCCCGGTAGCTCAATTGGCAGAGTACTGTCACGGAGAGACAGAGGGCCCTGGTTCGAATCCCGGCCGATGGCATATCTTTTCTCTTCAAATAAAAGTAGTTAAAAACAATAAACCAAAAATTGTAAATATTATATCATCTTTACTTCGAAACGATAATTGAAATTTTTATTTCTTGATTAAATGGTTACCGGAATCTACACATTGCCCATAATTACACTCTCTTTTCCATACTAAAGCTCTCGATAACTTGTTTTTTTGGAAAATATTAAAAATGAAACGAATAATTAGTCAAAATTTGTGGTAGCTCGACTCGAAGCAACAATCTGTGGAACAGATACCGTTCAATTTTAGATCATAAACTGAAAAGCTGTATATACCCAATGCCCGCATATCGAGAAGGAGTTATGTATGAGGATGTGATAGTATAAATCACCTGGCGATTTTTTTTTTATTCAGTAATAGTACCTTTCGGTAGTCTTATATTTTAAAGTATTTTATGTTAAGTTGCAAAACAGCGTGGTCAAAAGATTAGATCTTTTGGCTAGCGGCATAGTGAATAACACCAAAAAATTATTGTCATAAAAGCAATTAAGGAATTATCAATATATAAATAAATAAATATAAATCCCATAACCTCACAAATAAACATCGATGAAAACATGTGTTCAAATGTCATAACCTACCAAAATAAACATGTTCGCTGGCTACTTACTGTTTGAAAATAGAATTCCACATCAAAATGATCAATCAGAATGAAATGAACAGCGAATTCGAATTGATTTCCAGTAACCCACGTAAAAATTAATTGCACAATCCGAAATTTACGTTTGGATTGTTTGTCGATATGTACTACTCTTCTAGAAGCGAGTTCAATATTTGCTGTATAATGTATACCTAGGAACTAATGTATAGGCTAATTTGAATTAATGATCCAAAATGGATCCAAAATTTCATCATAATGAAATTGAAGATGGAGATGGTAAATCAATTAAAGATCTAATAATAATTTTAAATAGAGTATGCGTTTTTCGTATAGGTTTATTCATATTTTAATTTTTTATTCGTAATGCAATAAAAAAGAACATAACCATTCACAATGTATACTTCATCAAACTGATAAAGTTTCAAAACAATGTATTCAATGCTATATTTGAAACAACAATTATTGTAAATAATAAATAAATTATTATTACTGTTAACTGGGCAGTTGTTATATAGAAAAGTTTAATTAATCTTATGCAATCACAAAGAACATAACCATTCACAATGTGCACTTCATCAAACTGATAAATCGTTTCAAAACAATGTATTAAATGCAGTATTTGAAAATAAAATTATTGTAAATAATAAATATATGATTGTTATTACCGTTAACTGGGCAGTTATATTGAAAATTTTAATTAACCTTATGCAATAACAAAGAACATAACCATTGACAATGTGCACTTCATTAAACTGATAAATCATTTCAAAACAATGTATTAAATGCAATATTTGAAACTACAATTATTGTAAATGATAAATAAATAATTATCACACACAATTATCAAACAGAATAGTGTGCGATGAAAAGACTGCAAATGAATCAGTTGTCAAAAGTTGATGCCTTAGTTCATAAATACGCTAAGTGCAAATTTTTCAAAAATGGATTTTGTTATACAAATAATAATGTAAAGTTGTAATCAGGAAGTCATAGATCATATGTTGATATAAAATTAATAGAGAAGCTGTGAAGGTTACAAAAATATATTATGCAATATTTGAAACTACAATTATTGTAAAGAATTTATAGATAAATATAAATATAACTCAAGAATGCCTGGACCGATTTCGATTATTCTTTTTTGGCCGAAGACCAGTCCTAAATGGTTCGAATCATCGAAATAAGTCCAGGCGTTCATGAGTTATTAGGTCAGTAACTAACGTAACTCTCTTTTATATATATAGATGTACCTGTGTCGCGAATATGACATAGTAATTGAGATAACAGATAACAGCTGTTATCTTTTCACTTTCAGTATTCACTAAAATCTTTCGGTATCTCCCCCCAATCCGTTCCACAAAAAACAACTCACACATTGTTAACAAATTGAATAATTTATCTGCCATTGCCCGATTTGGACCCGGGACCTTCAGCACTTCATGCACTGAACTACTTCGCTCCCTGTTACTACCTATAAGAATGGGCTCAGTAACCAAAAATTAATAATCGAAGCTTCGCATTCCAGCAAATCGAGGCCAGAAATCACCACCATCAAATCTTCAGGATGTGGTGGCTATGTACTTGCAAATCAATATAATAGAATAAAATAAACTATTATAAAATAAAGTATTCGATATTAATAGTAAGTGCAAATTGTGCAATATTTGATGCGGTATATGCATATTTTTGGAAGCGGAGTATTTGTTTTTTTAACACCACTTTAGGCTGTTTTGACTAATCGGACTATGCTACTACGGAAGCTCTAAATTTCTATCCAGTTTAATTAGGTTTAATTAGGATAGGGATTTTTAACGAGTGCCCGACATCACATATTACAGGCTCGGGACAGGACTTCCGTAGGACGGCAGAGCTAAGGATTTTTTACTCCTTTTAAAAAAATCCTTGGGCTTCCATTGGATCTTGGGCTTAGTAGGTTTTTATGCCTACCACTGGACCCCAGGTCGCTCTTGGGAGCGGAGTACTGTGTTGCCGTGTAGAAGGTCACAGGTCCAAATCCGATTATAGTAACTTTTTATTTCATCTGTATACAGCCAGAGATGGACACTTTGGGTCCTGAGACCCTCGGAGGGCTCACCCAGCCTCTATAAAGTCGCTACCAAAAAAAGGGGGGAATCCTTGCCGTTGAATGTGATCTAAGAAATAACACCTCCCTGCACCACAGTGTTAAGAAACATTACTGTCTCTATCTACTATGTACTGAACTCAAGACCCTTCACTAAAGATTACTGTGATATCTATTTGCGCATATCCTTTTTTGGTCGCTCCATGATCTCCTTAAGTAGTATTTCTTAAAAAATTATCTCTTTTCAATAAATATTTATTAAATTTAACACTTTACAGTTTTTGTCAATGAAATATTAAATTTTAGATAAGATAGATAGTAGCTCATTGATATATATATATATATATATATATATATATATATATATATATATATATATATATATATATAGATAGATAGATAGATAGATAGATAATAGCCAGATTTACGGGGCAGTAAACAGTACAATTAATTCACGATGCCCTTCGAAACCTGTTACCTTTAATTACGAGATAGGTAAATGAATATTTTCCGAACAAATGAAGCGTGTTAACGTGGATAAGTGAGTAAAGGAGGCGGCATGAAGATGAGACTAATGAATGAGAACTTAAGCGAGGTGACTGATAGATATTAATCCACGGATAGATAGCGAAGCAGGAGTGAGGGTTTTCTTATCAGCGAGATATCTATGGAAAGCCCTTATCAAAAAGTTCTACCTAAAAATGCTTTTAACATGAGCGGCCTTTTACGGGAACCCCTGATTAGCGGACTAATGGCCCCCTTCAATTGCTCTCTCTCTCTCCCTCTCTGTTATCTCCTCTATCTCGATACCTCTCTCATCGCTTAGATTCGACCTATCTCTTGTCCTTCTTCAGGTCTTCCATAGCAGTACCGTGGGATCCAGAGGAAGGTGTGGTAGATCGATGGAGAAATTATATATTCTTAAGATTACTTTTGAATTTGTTTAAAATGGAATATACTATAAAGTTAAAAAGAGCAAGGCATTTCGATTTGGATTTGTACTTTTAATACTGGATTTAAAACTATCTGTATGTATTTATATGCTCAGTATGTGGAGTGCTGAGTTGCTGTGATAATGGATCTTGGTTCAGCTTTTGGATTTGGTTGGCTCCAGCTTTGGCAGATAAACTATTTGTTTATTGCGTCATGTGCGATACTACGGCTTTTAGGCGGTAAACGCTTCTTCTTATTTGGTTGGAAAACTCTTCTTTTGCCTGCTTTAGAAACCTGCATGAGTTTGCTCGGTACTCTTCTATCAGGCATTATTATATTATGCCTTAAGATTTTATTATTGTTGGGATTCGAATAAATTAAATTAATTTATACTCTTCCAAATTCAATTTTATATTTTTAGACAAATACGAAACAATATTTTCCACTGATATAGAAGCAACGAAAACTGTGTACTTTGAATGCTCCTCCTTAGGGTGTCACAAATACAAACAATACTATCATTACAACTGTTGTTTTCTGCTTAGGGTGTCACAACCAAAACACTCTTACTGTCCCAAGCATCATAACCTTCCTCCTTAGGCACACACACACGTCAATACTCACAGCCTTCATGACTTCTACCAATTGCATATAAGCTAGTGCCTTGATGAATTGGACAACTTGGACATCCTTATACCAGTAATAAACTTCGGCATTAGTCCGAATTCTCCATACATAGCTTACAATGTCAGATATTACCAAAACCACCGAAATTCTACGTTACACCCGTATAATTACAGGCGTAATATCATATTTTCAAAGAGCTAAAGACATCAGTTATGGAAGTAATATCCGGACTGAAATAGAATTTGTATTTTCCACATGAATTGTAAACTTTAGTTTCATTTTTTCTTGTTATTATAGAATCCAAATTTTAAATTCATCAGCATGCTCAAACTTATTCCCAAATGTATACTTGGACAAATTATTAATTATAACTTTTTCTTAATATTTTTAAATATTTTATTTGAAAAAAAGATATGAGCAGGACCGGGACTGGAACCCGGGTCTCCCACCATCATATATGTCTGACCGAGAAGCGAACCAGGATGGCTGAGGTGGCTAAGCACCACCACGGATAGGTGGGAGACCCGCCTTCGAGTCCCGGTCCTGCTCATATCTTTTTTTTTCTAATAAAATATTTAAACAAATATAACATTTAACTATAAAATAATAATAAATAAATTATATTAATTATAACAAAAATCATTTATCATTTATTTTGAGCTTTTAATCTTCTTCAATTCGAGAATATTTTATACCACTAGAGGAGGAGCGGAATAGTTATTACAATCCGTTTTCGTTCCCTTTTATGCGTTGCGATAAGAATAGTTCATTTTTATTCTTTGCATATATTTTTAACAATTTAAACACTTCATGCTTACATCAGTTCACAGGAAATGTTTTCGATTTCCGCTACTTTATTTTTAATTTTCCGAAGGCTATTTCCATAAAGAGAAATGCTAGTTTAACTTTCTGCGCAAGTTCACGTTCTGTGTACCACCTTTCTTATAGTCTGTAGTATATAACTATTGTTGCCTTTCTAATCAGTTACATTCATGGATTTAGCGCCTGATAGTATTTAATAAATTATAATATCATTAAACATTTAGGCATTATATCATAAATAATTATATATTCGTTAGCCTGGATAAAGAACATTTCATAGTAATTTAAATTAATTCCTTCCTATTGTAGTTTTCTGTTTTCATGTTTATATGCTACTTGTAAATGAGATATCATTTGTTGATTATCTACGAGAACTCATTATCCAGCAGAGTGATCATTAAAATTATTAAATATTAAAGAGGCTCAGTTATCTACATCCGTTTGCGTGCTCCGCGATCTGGCGTATTATTGTTCGAGAAATGAATAAATTAATTTCAGTTGGAGAATTAAAAGATAAAATTGAAGATAGTGAGATGTTCTATTTATAAGAGAGATATCTAATATACAGTTGACTGCATTCTATCGATACATCTTATCAGTTCGATAGTATTGATAAGAGCCATCAGTTCACCGTCCATGTGCCAGCACTATCTGATAACGTTCTTGGGAGCTTCTTCCAATTAGTTTATAAAATTTGAGTGACATATCTGCGAGATAGGAAGCGATGTGTTTTATATCTCGACTGTTCATGTAGGACTGTCTATATTTAGTTTGAACTAAAATTTAAAAAACCGGTTGTTTTAAAAATATTTTATAAATGATATTATGAAAAATATTATATTTTAAATGAAATAGTCCAGAATATTGTACTGAAGTAATCCTTAGAAAAATTCTTGGAATCCAAATGCAGAAGCAAAAAGATGGTAGAAGGCCATGTTATTCATTTTTGTTTGTTAATATATTTCTGAACAATAAAGAATAAAGAAACTACTCCAGACTTGTTTCTATCTCACAGTTAGTTTCTCTATGTCACGTGGCAGCCTCAAGATACCTTGAAACTAATGAAGTTTAAAACAAAATTGATATGATCACAAAACGTTTTAACTTTTTTGTGCACTTATTAAACTATGCATGTATTGGGTCAAGATTTGTAAGTTATTAAAATTATCGCTTTAAACTTATAATAAAATATGATTCTGGGATATTCTTAATGAATTTATTGGTTGAAATATGGGTATCGAATGTTTTGGCTACAATACTTCTTTTAGGAAGTACAAAGGATGGATTTTAAAGTAATAGAATTTAATGGTGTTCAAATTATTATATTTATATTTAAGCCACAGCAGATTTACTTCTAATACTATTACAGTTGTAAATACCAATTAATTAATTTTAAAAAAATTTAACTATGACTAACTGTTGTTGAAACATTAATTAAATAATGGATACTTCTCATTTACTAAACTTTGCTCGTGTATCCAGAAAGTTTAAATAAGAAAACAGAAAATAAGCAAATAAACTAAATAAAATTAATTAATTAATAAAATTAAAAATAACAATAAGCAAAGCAAGGTTTCGCGGTATTGGGTTTAGGATTTTATTCGAAAAAGAAAATCTGAACTTTCCCACCTCTTTAGAACTCGTTCCTTTTTCTCTTTCCCACCAAAACAGTGTACAGTCGTTATAGCAATATATTACTTCATATATTTCGAAATAAAAACCATCATTGCATTTTATTGTCTAATAAGAGCTCAGTATGAACAAAAAGCTGTAACAGACGTTTAATTTTCGCTCAAAATTTTTAGCGGTGGTAAAGCGCCCCATTTTTTCTTCCCTGGTTCAAATCCTTACATTGAACCACTACTAACAAGACAACAGTTAATGAACACACACTGTTGTACTACAAAAGATTAATTTCAGAGAACATCAGGCTGTGACTAATTAGGACTTGCATCAGATATTTACTTTCATAAAAAACGTTAGACACATAACACAAAAGATATAAAAAAAAAACTTGTACCACTACGGCCCATGAAGGTTGAGAGATTGTATTGTTTCTATGACAACGGTTGTGTGGGGAGATGACTCTACCGCTAGATGTTTCCCAATTAAGACTACCCACTTTTAGAGGCTGGGTGAATCCCAGGAGGGTCTGCAGATCCCATAAGGTCCAAACGCGACTGTTAACAGGTTGAATAATTTATCTGCCTTAGCTGAATTTGAACCTGGGACCTTCACCATCTCATTACTCTAAAGACACAAAAACAAAATCATTGCTAAAATCGTATTTTCAATAAAAGCCTAAAGATTAAAATTTAATCCCATTTGGTCAAAGAGTGCCGCCCAAAAAATACCTAAATGTATCTCTACTGTTCACATAAACTTGGAGAGCTTAAATTTTTCAAAACTGTAAAATTCATGTACAACTTAACTCGATCTCAAATTTTATCAAATAACCTTACACATTAAAACACTTATCCGCTGACCCTTTTTTTTTATATAGGTTTATGTTCTACATTTTTTGGGAGAGCGGAGTGCCTCAGGGGCGGAGCACTGAGTAGCCATGCCGAAAATCTTGCATTTTTTTACAATGCCGAATTTGTTAAACATCCCAAGATGAGGTTTGGATATACTCAGTTCGGGTAATCTGTACGTATGTAGTCCGTAATGTCTCTGTTATCACATGAATTTATAATATAACACTCGTATATTCCAAATATGTTTCAGAGTTGTCTTGCAGAAAAATAATTTTTGTCTATTGATAGATAAAAAGTTCTGGTTAGCTTAAATATTCAGCCAATTCATCTCTTAAGCCTTTTTATACTTCTTACTGTACTATATATTTGTTATGCATTATAAAATGTAATCACTTAACAAAACCTGTTTTATATTTACCATTTCTTCTTTATCTACCAATTATTAAATATTAATGGGATGTAAAGGCATTTTGAATTCGGTAATGGAATTTAAAATTATAAACATTTCGATTAGTAAAAATTTGTCGAGCACATTTTTAATAAAAAAATAAATTGATAAGACGATCTTTCATAACCCGCTGTATCTCATTATTATGTAAATGTAGAAATTAATTATCCCAGCTGTTTGCTAAAAATAATAGTGATTAATTTTTAATATTAATGGACTACATTTTTATTTCAATAAATTCTATTTAATGTTCATTCCATTCTATTTATAATAAAATAACCATGTATTATTTATCTTGTAGAAGAAAACTGTCCAGGTGATAGTCTAAAAATAGTTCCAAGAATAGTGAATGTATTTATTAGAGAATCTTTTACAATTGTCAATTGCGATTAAAAATTTAATCTTTTAAAAGTTATCTATTATAACTTGGTTCTATATTCAGTAATATAATCTGGACTTGGAATCCTCTTACTATACTGAAGAAAAGATAAGAAACTGCTCCTCGTTTTAGGCTACTTCAACACTTATTAGATAAACGTTCTAAGCTCCCGATTAATTACAAAAGACTCATATACCTGACTATTATAAGACCCATCAGGACTTATAACGCAGTAGTGCTTTGGGGCTCCACTAAGCCATCGAATTCCTCTCGTATCCAGTCCTTACAATCCAAAATCCTTCGTAAAATCCTCAATGCCGCTTACTTTGTTACGAAAAAAAGTCGTATACAAAATGACCTTAGTGTCTCGTATCTTACTGGTTTGGTCCGAACCCGATATCAATCGTTTCATCACAAACTTTATTCCCACTAATTTCAAACCTTGCAACCTTTCAGTTTCTGATAATCCTCCGTAGGTGTCTGAAAAGAAGATGGCCTCCTGATCTTTTAAGTTGGAACGAGATAAAGGCAAGAAGAGAAACTAGTCACTAGTAGTACTCGAATAACAAATTCAACTTATATATATATTTCATTCTGAACAGTTAATGTATTATTATTATTCAGTCTTAAAATAATGGATAGAAGTTCTTTCTGTAAATTTCATCACATCGAACAATGTGGTCGTTAAAGAGTTCGTGAACAAGGAACGGTTTGGCAATATCCTTCAAGACAGTTAACAGATTGGCTCGCTCTTGATAGATCCGAAAGGTTATGTATGTAAGCATGCGTTTCTTATTGCAGTCATGCATGACCATCTCTTTAGGTCATGGTCATGCTTGGGGGATCTCAGGTAAACAAGTGAATACAAACGTTTAACAGAGGTACATAGATTCTATGATGAACGTTGTGAAAGACCGGTTTTACATCCGTTTAGAAATCTAGCCTTTCAAAACGTCTTAGATGAAACAATTTAATTTTATAACTAAATTTTACGACTTAATGGCTGTGTTAAGAGTAATTTTATAAGTATGCGTTAGTACTAACAGGCTAACTTGCCAAAAAATAGAATAACCTGGAAAATCTACTTAACCCTTGTTGTTTTTAGGAAAATGTCACAACGCTCTATTTTCCCTTCTCTTTCAACTCATTCGCCTTAATGAGTTTCCGACACGTAATAAATTTGGCAAAATATATAAAGCTAATTAAAATAAAAATGTAATTACTTACTAGATTATAAAATTGTAATTAATACTAATTTAAATATATAACTTACTTCTCAGAACACTGCGTAATAATATTACTTAATAAATCAAATTTAGTATAAAAATCCAAATTTATGTGTTTAGATCCAATTTGTATATTCTCAATTTAGTTTTTAGTTGTTTTTTTAAATAACTCATTAAAAGGACCCTTAATTAGTTGGCACGTTACATTCAAGTGGTAACTATATACATATTAATTATATATTTACATATATAACAATTATTTGTATTATTACCTAAACATCACAATCTAACGTCAACCTTTCTAGGCCAGCGGCCAGGTACTTGAAGGTTGCCATAAATTGAAGAGAGCTGAATTTTGATATGTTGTAAGGGCATGTCTAGTGAAAATCCAAGTTGGCTACCGAAAAAGTGGATGGGAAAACTTTTGGTGGCCGAAAAACCTCAGTTCTTAGCCTATATCTTATATAGTTTTTGATAAAAACCCATGAGTAACTATTTTTAAGAAGATTAAATTTTCTAAAATTTGAATCCAACCGCAGTTCTGTAGATTTAATAGATTCTGAGTTACGCCCCTTTTTTGGTTCCTGGGCGCTGGCCTAATCAAATTCTAAGCTATTTTATGCTATCTAAATGCATTTTATGATATTTAATACTATATGTAATTTACGGCAATGCAATCATGTTATCAATTTACGTTTTATTAAATAATTCGTCATAGAAATGTGAAATAATGACTATCATAGTTTAAAAAGTATTAAAATCTTTAACATTTTGAAAACACTAAAAACATAATTTTACTAAAACCGTCTCTGAATATGCATGCTTCGATTACACTGAAGAGAGAAATCGCTTGTCACAAATTCTTCAGTTATATTTATAACCTAAGACCTTGGGCGTTTTATCAGTACAATGTTTTCTCTAAGAGCTATTTATAATCAGAATTGAAAGAAAAAAAGCAATACGATTATTTTAAAATAAACTCTAAAATAAAGTTTCCCACCATTTTTGGTGAGCTGTTACGACTTATGGGGTATTAATAGAACAGAACATAAGTATAGGTGATCATAAATTAAAATATTACCCCCTATCGCCATAAAAATATTTAAAAAATAGAGCCCAAAAACAAAATTCAAATTTGAAAAAGGGTCACCTGTTGTGAAGTGGGTTATCGTAATAACCTTAAATGTCCAATGTAGCGAGTTCACAGCTTGGAAGGGGAACTTCATCTGCTCTAAAAAAGGCAAAAAATCTTTGGATAAAGATTTGTTTTAAAGGAGTAAAAAATCCTTGGTTAGGCCGTCCTTCGGACGGACGTGAAATGGGGGTCCCGAGCATGTTCTATGTAAGGTACTCATTAAAGACCCCTATTCTAATTATAACCGAAGAGGCAAAATTTAGGACTCCATAAGTCCTATCTAACAATACAATCTAAATAAACATCCTTCTATTCTTGACAATTGTAACATTTTGTAATTTGTTATACAACATTTGTCAAAACAAATTACAAAATGCAGTTACATTAGTCAACAATGAAATGATGTTTATTTAGATTGTATTCTTATGGTGCCCAGTAAATATTATTGTTTAGAATATTGTTATATAATGGCTAAATTTGTTTCTTTGCGAGTCTGCTTAGTCGCGATAGAAACCAATTAGTACATCAGGCCGTACACCGAAAAATACACCTCAATGAAGATCAAATGCAGTACATCTTACATTAACAGCCCAACGAAACTCATCTGAGACAGCGACCTCTCTCTATGACGCTCAAACAAATAAATTAATTGAGTATTTGATTGAATGTCTTAGGGTATTTTTTTTTCATGTATGTTTTTTGTCTCTAATTGGTGAGAATGGTTGGACTGTTGAAGAGAAGTGTGCTGAATTTCATCTTCATTGATATAAAACTTTTCTTGTATATAAGTCCTGATGATTCCTGAATTAGCGAAATATTGAATGGTCAGTTACCTTACAGCATTTTAGAAACTAAAGATTTTGTTTTCCTGCCCTGCAGTATCCTGTAATAATATCCCACTGGTGCCTGTAGAACAGATCCGATACTTAGGGTTGAATCTCTACAAACGATTAACCTGGAATCCTCATACAAGACTGAAAAGACCGCTCGACGTTTCGGGCTACTTCAACACTTACTAGAAAAACGCTCTAAGCCCCCAATTAACTACAAAAGACTCATCTACATGACCATCATACGACATATTTGGACTTACGGAGAAGAACTTTGGGTTTCCACGAAGCCGTCGAATTCCTCTCGTATCCAATCCCTACAATCGAAAATCCTTCGTAAAATCCTCAATGCTCCTTATTTTGTTAAGAATAAAGTTATCCATAACAACCTTAACGTTCCATTTGTTGCTGATTTGGCCCGAACCCGGTAGTTTCAAACCTGGCTTCCCCTTCAACTCCCGATAATCCTCCGAGGCGTCTGAAAAGAAGATACCCTCGTGACCTTCTTAGCTGAACTTTTTATTTGAGTACTACTAGTGGGTAGTTTCTCTACTTGCCATTATCTCATGTCATTATCTATCACTTAGCCTATTTACTTGTTGTATTATTGTAATACAATAATACAACTGTAATACAGTTGTAATTATCAATAAATACATAAAAAAAAAGATTTTGTTTTATTTTATTAATTTCAAATTACAATCTAAAAACGTTATGTTTATTTCAATTAACTTAGAGCTTTCCGATTATTTTCATATGAAACTGTATGACATTGAGATTTGTACAAGATTATTTCTAATGTCGTAAGTTCACGCTTTTGATTACATTTTGTCTCTATTTAATTATTTCATAAGTAACTCTTGTATAATTTTATAAAGGAACTATTTTTCTTTTTCTTTTTAATTTGATTATTTCAATGTGGATGTTTGTTTTCTATATCTATTCTTTAAAGAGTGCAGAGAACTGAATTGTTATGTTTAAGGTTCCGGATTCAAATCAGGCATTGGGAGATAAATTATTTTATCTGTTAAGAGCCACTGTTGGACCCAATGGGATCTGCAGAACCTTCTAGGGTTCGCCCAGCATCTATAAACTAGGAAACCTCAATTGGGGAAAACCTAGCGGTTTAGCATGTTCACGGACTAATTCCATCCCAGCATAACCGTTGTCATTTATCATCTACTGAACCCAAACCCAATATATATACACATTACCATATACACTCCCTGCATTTGTATGTATGTAGCGTGCGCCTAAAGAGGCCTGACGGGACAGGATGCACTAGCACAGGTGTCACATCTAGTTAGTGAGTTTCCTCGGGTCAATAGCCTATTCTAATGCTAATCTTTCCAATCGATGTACAGTGAGCAATAAAGAACTTGGAACATTGAATTATTGAAATCGTTATTTAGCTAATAAAACCTAAATGTTTATCAATTCAGATAGAAAAAGAGAAATATTTCTACTATATAGAAAAGTTGTTAGTGATGTAATATTTTATTAGTGTTAAGGTTTTAGTTGGTGTCTAGCAACTATTTTTCGTTAAGTCCTCATGATCGATCAGTTAAATTATAAATATTTTTAAATATTGGCAGTTAAAAAAAACACTGTTCATGACTCGTTTTATCTTGCCTGATTTTATGGTAGCATAAAAAATCAACAACTCTTACAGCCAAGAAGCTGATAGAAATTTAGTTATAACTAAAATGAAATGCAATTTAATTTATTTGTAATTCTATTTTACTGTTTTTATGTCTTTATTTTTTTCGTTGTTTTTCTTTTACTAACTTACAAAAAAAATGTATATTTTTAAAAATATTTATTTATAAAATTTACTAATGTATGGAATTAAAAAAGTAATATAATGAAAGTATATTCAGTAGCAATTAGAGAAACATTGCTAGTACTCACCTAAGAGATTTAAGTTATAGCGTCAGGACGGTTCTCAGGATTATCGGGATTTGAATAGGTAGCTACTACGTTTGAATGGGAATAAAGTTTGCCATGAAAGGATTGATATGAGGATCGGGCCAAAGAGGTAACAGATGATACATTAAGGTCATTATGGTTGACTTTATTTGTAACAAAGTAAAGAGAAGAGATTGAGGATTTTACTAAAGGTTTTTTTTTTATTATTTATTTATTTATTAATATTTACGACTGTATTACAATAATATAACAAGTAAATAGGCTAAGTGATACATAATGACATGAGATAATGACAAGTAGAGAAACTACCCACTGGTAGTACTCAAATCACAAGTTCAACTAAGGTCACGGAACCATCTTCTTTTCAGACGCCTCTATATATAACGCCTCTATATAAGGAGGATTATGGTGAAATAAGGAGGAAGCTAGGTTTGAAACTAGAGGGTTTGGGTGGGAATAAAGTTTGTTAAGAAAGGATTGATATCAGGATCGGGCCAAATCAGTAAAAAATGGTATATCAAGGCCATTGTGGATGACTTTATTCGTAACAAAGTTAGGAGGATTTATGATCTTACGAAGTATTTTGGATTGTATATCTCGAGAGTTGCCATGGCAAGTAGCTCATCGAGAGTGGACTAGGGGGAATTTCACTCTCCCGCGTTAAGTGCTCTGCGACTTACTCTCCAGAGCACTCTTGGCGAGTTTCTCTCATGTGTAAACGCACCTTTAGGGTTGGATATGAGATGAGTTCCATAGCTTAGTGGAGCCTAAAGTTCTACTCTGTTAGTCCAAATAGGTCTTATAATAGTCATGTATATGAATATTTTCTAATTAATTGGGAGCTTAGCGTGCTTGCCTAGTTAGTTTTAAAGTAGCCTCCACGGGTGGAAAATTAATTAAAAATAACATAAAGAGTATATATCGACACTTTCATTATAAGAAACAGGGATGAGATTTTATTAAATAAAAATACAATTCTTACTAATTTTTAAAATACTAAATGAATATTTTTAGTTAATTATTTTTATTTTTAATATTATGTTATTATTTTTTTCAGGTAAGGACTTGAATTTCTAATATCTTCCAATAATCATTACGGTGAGTCAAACAATAAAATATATTTTTATTGCTATACTATTACTAAAAAACGTTTTAAAGCTGTATGAGTAGCTTGAAATAGTGAGACAAAAAATATATATAAAAAGATCACCAATCAGGGATTTACGAGAAAATGATAGAAATACACAACTTTGTTTATACTTCTAATTTTATACTTTTGTTATTTTTTATACTTATAATTTTGTATTGTAGTTATAGTATAATTTTGTTATAATGTCAAATACAAATTTGATATATTTCAAGTTCTTAAGTTCAAAAAGCAGTTATGAGTTTTTAACCATTTTGAATTTATATATGTATATATAGTGCAGCAAAAGCAGGCAAATTTTACTGCACTATTACAAAAAATAGATACTTACCCCTTAGCTTGGTAACCTTGGTGTTAGGAGTACTTGTATTATCGTTAAGTGACACCAAGCAACGTCATTTCTATGTCACCATCTCATCTTTATCGGTTGTGTTTCCCGCCGTTTCTTCCTAATAAATAAGAATGAAAAACAATAACCCAGGATGTTTTACATATTTTATTAGTAGTTTCTAGCATTGTTTCCTTTTTTTTTTGTATATAATGAAGGTTATATTAGTCTTCTCACATAATGGGTAATTATGGCAGTTGCTCATCTTGAATTGCCCTTTACTGACTATGTTAGGTGCTGTCAAATAAGTATATGCTTTGCGATATTGAGGTATATTTTCAAGCCAATTTTTTTCTTATCATTCCAATTCCATTCCAGCGTCATACGTCACGAACATGTCGCTCATGTTGCTAACGCTAATTCTTTAGTTTTTCTCCTACCAAAATTCGCAAAACGCGTCTAAATAAGTTTTAACATAAAAACATACATACCGAATTTCAACTACATTGACTTACTAGAAGCCGTTTGGAGTCCCTATATGATCCGGGGAAAGATATGTATGTATATCAAGACGGAGGATGTTTCCCGTACCTCACCTCTACGAAGAGTTTAAGTGGTCCCTTCCATCCGTGACACCCAAGGAACACATTGGTTCATTATTATTGAAATTTACTATATACATATACTAAAACGAAGCTCACTGGTGCGGGCCCACGTGGGCTGGGGAGAGGAGTGGCCTGGGCTCCAGGGGCTAGTGCTGGGGGCTATGGGGGCGCCACTTGTCCCACAGAGCATGTTAGCTCCGAAGATCTGAGTGGATTTGGACCTTTCCATAAATAGTCCATTGTAAGCATTAGTGGATTGTACTAATATCCTTAGTGTAGTTGGGTGGTTAAAATGGTTTTTAACCACATCCTCTGACCAATCTTCGTGTCATAAATAACAATATAACCACCACTTGACTTGTGGGACTTGGGCGCCTTCTGGACTTCGGCCTGCCCCTTCGAGTCTGGGCGCGTCTCTCGCTTCGTTCTTTCTCGCACCCGGATAGGTGGGTTACCATAACTTAATAACCAACGGGCGTTGATGACCTAGATGTTTTACGCCCCCTAAACCCAAGAAAACAAACAAATGTACTGTTATTATTAGGTCGAATTGCTCAACTATTAAACGAATATTTAGTTAAATATTATTATTTTTATATAAATGGAAATATAAAGTTTCAACTAAAGCTTAACTATAGGTGTCACCAAACACGAGCATGTTCCTTAAGTTTATCCCTATCAAAACTCGCTAAACTCGGCGAACTGCTCCTCTCAAGCGAACTCCTCTTAAGGCGAGAAAAAAACTGCTTTCCTCGGCTTAAGAGGTTTTCACTGCACAAAATCAATAACCTTTATTGTGCTCCATAAAAATTGTCAGAAATATATAAAAATTTAGTTTTATATAAAATAATCTTAAATCTGATACGCTTGCAATTCTTCTACGAAACTATAAGATAAGCTTTATGAAGACTATTATGTTTTAACTGTATACAAAATGGAGGGCGGTGTAGGTGGAACCCGGTCCGCCAGGATAAGATCGGACTGGGCCTTATCAGCTCACCTGATAAGAGGCTTATTTATTGCGTCATTATTCCGCTATCGGAAGGGCTGAGGGCGAAACCTTTTGTAGCGGCCTCTGGGACTATTTCTTTATCTTCCCCAGTCTCCTCCCCGGCCTCCTCCTGGTCCTGGCCCTTCCGAGCTCCATTCTTCACTCCTAATCTCAACGATTCATTGCATGAATATTTCCGATGAGCTCATCGATGGACCGATTGAACCTCATTATAACCTCCATGATCTTATTGGCATTCCACACCAAAACTGCAAAGGGCGATAACATCCCGCTTGAATTAATCGCTTAATTTCATCGATGGAATCATGACTTAAGAAACTTACTTATAGTTAGCCTGAACTGTAGGCACTACTTGTAAAGCCTCGTCTATAGCAGAAGTTGCTGCTTAAACACGGCATGCACCTATGTCATTTTATCGGGGGCAGCTCAGTTTGTAGAGCGCTGAGTTGCTGTGTTGAGGCTGTCGGGTTCTAATCCAGTTGTAGAAGAGTTCACTCTTCTGGAGCTCACCTAGTTTGTAAAAAGTGCGTACCCTTAATTGGGAACCCGACAGTAGAGTTTGACCTCGTACAAATAACCTCAAACATAGAATTATTCTCTTAGAAATAGTGGTCTCCACCACGTGCTGAACAGGAGACACAACGGATTGGTACAGGTTTCGCTTTTTTATATTAATAGATATATTTTTTTATTTCATGGAAAGGCCTCAGAGACCACGCGAATAACATTATTTTCACTTCTTTTCTTACCCCTTCCTTCATTCTTCCCACCTTTTCCTCATTCTTTCCGATTTTTATTTCCTGCTTTCCTCGGTCCACGCTATTCCTTTTCTCGCATCTCTCTTTCCCAAGAAACAATCTTGGTCTATTATTTTCAGTCTCTCAGTCTCTTCCTTCTATATTGTTACATATTAAGAAAATTTTAAATTTTTTATAAATGTATTTTATTGGTATGTTTTAAATGAAGTGTTTTAAATAGTTTGATACCAGGGATTATTGTTATTTAATTCGTTCTTCAAACTTATTTCTTATGACTTGCGTCACTATATTGTATTGAACAAGAGAGGGTTCCTTAATATCTGTAATCAATATTTTAACGGAATTTATATTTATCCATTAGATTTTTTCATTCCTGTTTTAAGCCCTTCAAGAAGATCTCTGATGCAACTCCTTCTCAGTCTTCTATGAAGATTGTCTGGCTTCGTTTTTCCTCCTAATAAATGACATTTTATTATGGTTACTAGCGAATATTGGCAGTAACTGCCAGTATAGTTGGTGTAAGGACGTTAAAACATCGATGTATTTTGAAACGGTTAGAGATCGATATGGTGGAGGCAACTGATTAGTCGGTAGATGTCAGAATTCAATATTAGTGCCATGAATGCATCAGAGATTTACTTAAATTACATAATAAAAAGATGGTAATTAATAAATAAACATCGTTATCGAAGAAGAACATCCTTGTGGAACTCTTAGACTTTCAGCATAAAAACTCCGCCCTTCTTTGGATAACCTTAAATGACGTGTTTTTACCATTCAGGGTAATTATTTTCTTCATTTTTGTATTATCATTTTATTAATCTATTTTGAATTCGAGACCAGCTTTCAAAAAATAATTTATTTATTCTTTTAACAGCACTGGTTGGCCCTGTTGAGGCTCATCCAGTTAACAAAGTAGATACCCTAATATATAAACAAATCTCGGTCTAATATCCTTGCTGCACAACCGTTGGTTCAGAAATTCCATGCGCCTATTTAAATACCCATCATGGATTTTAGTTGCATTTTTGCATGATTCAAGTTCACTCTGAACCAATAATTCCATTTCTTTCATCCAACTCAACAAGCGAGTGCTTAGAGCTTTCAATACGAATTTGAGAATAATTTCTGGCTAATTACAACAATCGTCTAGCTATAATCATTTCTATTAAATCCATGTTTTTTTGTACTTCAGGTGTGAATAAAAATATCTTAAAAGAAAAAAACTGTACCACAAGAACCTGTTAAAGGTTCTTAGGCTTGGAATATAATAGAGGCTGTACTGTTTATTGTATAACAGTTGTACCATGAGGTTTTTTGTCTGAAAACCGCCTGGTTTTTCCCCACTTAACGTTCCCACATGATACAGGTTACGTGAGCCCCGGGAAGGTTAGTAGATCTTATAGGGCCCATCAGTAGTAAATAAATAACTTATCTACTACAGCCAGATTTGACCCTGGATCATAGCAACTTAGCATTCTACACACTGTGCTACTCCTAACCCATTAATGAATACAAATATAAAGGTTTATATATTTAATATCGTTAACGACTGTTTATATTTACCTGTCACAAGTTAATTAATCGAGGGACCTACTGAAATCGGAACAAGCACGATTCCCGATTGGAGTGATAGGTTCTCTCAGTTGCACAACTGGTTCTGCAGTTCTCATTGAGTGTAACTTATGGCTAGAAAGTTTGTGCCGAGTCGTGCCTTAGCTTAAAATGGACGTGTAATCTACATATAAAAAGTAAGAAACATTTGCGTGACATTTCGCTGCCGGTGTTTTCTAGGGCGGTGTCACACTCAAGGTGAATAAAATCACCGCTATTCTTTGTATAATAATCTGCCTTATATAGGCCTGGTGATTTGTCCTGTTGTTAAGAGTGTTTACAAGATATAATTAGATACTATGAGGACATCGATGTGAAAGAAAAGACATACATAATTAGCTATGGTCTGGAGGAATAATAAACATGTAAACATTTAATCATGAACGAAAGTGATAGATAACTGACTGAAATATGAAAATTTATCAGATTAATTAAATATGAAAAAGTAAATTGGTAAAATTGAATTAATTGAATCATCTATCATTAGTTAAAATTGTCTATTAGACAGAAACTATGAGAAACGGCTCGCCGTTTCAGGCTGCTTCAACACTGACTAGAAAAATATTCTAAGCTCCCAATCACTCACAAATGACCCATATACATAACTATTTTACAAGACCTATTGGGATTTACGGAATGGAGCTTTTGGCCATCGAATCCTATCACAGCCAGGAAATGTAATCCAAAATTATTCGTAAAATCCTCAATGATCTGGTTACTTTATTACGAATAAAATCATCCAGAATGCCCAATTTGCAACTGATTCGACCCTAACTTGATATCAGTTCTTTCATGACAAACTTTATTCCTACTGTAACCCATTAGTTTCATACCGAGCTATCTCATTATTTCCCGATAATCCTCATAAGTGACCGAAAAGAAGATGTTCTAAGTTGAATATCTTATTTGAGTACTTTCAATGGGCGTTTCCTCTTTTTCCCCTTTAATTTCTTGTCATTTTATGTCGTTGATAATATTCATAAGATGGTCTCGCGGCCTTCAAACTTAAACTACTAATACAGTGGGTAGTTTATCTATGTTGTATTATTATAATTCAATACTTTTTTCTTTTTTACGCCCACATTGGAGCACTTGAATCAACCCATGTGGATTATAGTCTTCAAAATATTAGCTTTGATGATTTCTCCTTTTTTGTTCCCAAAACTTCTTCATTCTTTCAGACATGAGCTACCCTTTATTCATCCTCAATGGTGTATTCTTTCCGTGCAACTGCTTTTAATTTAGGTCTCGCATCCCTACTCTGCAGAATCCACTTCTCTTTTCTGTCTGGAATACATTTTTTTTTAATAATTAATATTTATTTAGTGAAATTCAGTACATGGTAGGTATTGTATTGTTTTTAACCCTACGGGTGTTCGAGGAGGTGAATTGTTCGAGATTATATTCAACTTTTTCTTAGTTAACTTATAATAGTTAACTTTATCTTAGGTACCAACTTTTAATGGTCCCATCAGACCCCACTCGGTTGATTCATTGGCGTTTAAAGAATATATTACATATTTGTTGTCAAATTTCATTAGGCACAAGTATTTGTGAATTTTAAACCATCCTTAAGGGTGGATGGATGGATGGAGAAAGCTCCCATTGAAGGCACTCGTGGCGTGTTCCATCTCTCTACAGTAGATCCCTGCTCCAGAGACGTTTCAGTCTCTTTGTCGGATTCTGTGGTAATGTGGGTCAGCATTCTGTGGGTCAGCGATTTTTTTTAAATTTGGAAGTCCAGCAAGTGAGTCATGAACATTTTTGTAGTTTTTCTTGATTGGGTCGGTCACGATTGGTATGTTTAAGTCTTTATGTAATGATTTATTAATAGGGAAATGAGTAATATAACGAATGGATTTTGTTCCATTTACTTGTTGGGTTGCCTAATGCCTGCAATATGTTGTTCTGCTGCTGTCGATGATGTTTACACAGTGAAATTAGCGAATGACAGAGCAGACATAAGGAGGATATTAGTAGCCTGTTGGAAGTGTGGAAGGTATAGAGATATTAGAGTGGAGAACAATGGAAGCGGTAGTTGTAGCGGCGGCCGCTAGAGCGCAGGATGAGATCAGATAAGCGCGCGGAGGGAGCGAGGAGGACACGAGCAAGCTGCAATTAGCTTCCTTTGTAGCCACGACTCCTCTGTCCTAACTAGCCTCTCTCTAGTATCGATACCTGTCTACAGCTATATATTTACTTAGTATTGCTTAGTATATAAAGAGTTTTTATGGAACGCTTCACAATTTTGCGTGTCATCCTTGCTCAATTTTGTTGTCATCCTTGCGTGTCATCCTTGAGAAACGATATCCTTATGTTTTGCATATATTGGGAGGAAAAAACAAGGAGTTACAATACAATAAAGTGTTGGGTTCAGTACATGAAAGAGATAGTATTGTCAACAGATTGGCAACTTACCCTTTGGTCTCTTCCTGGCTGTACGAAATGGATTTCTTAAGTTGAGAGAAAAAACAGGCAATTGGGCTTGGTCTCGACCAAACCATTTCGATACACAACTTTCACAAGCAGAGCAGTTAGATCATTAATTTAGACTTTAAAATAGGTGAGTATTTCAGAGTTCTACAAGTTATTTCTTCTAGTCGCACTCATCAGAAACAAATTTGATGTTTATTCTAGTTTTTTTTTTTATACACAAACCAAATATTTCTTATATTCTCCGTTAAAGTTTGCAAAACAGTATGTTCAAGATTCTATTGCCTAACTTTTATTTCTTCTAAATATTATTATTTACATTCTTGTTACATAATAGTAAAATCGTCTGGGTCAATATCTTGTTTATTGCTGCCACAATCTGATGTAATAATGATTATGTCGTACTGTCTAGTCGTTTCGAATTTCGAGTACGAAATGAAACATCCAAGTTGTTTATATATAAATTAATTAGTGGTATATAACAGCTTAACCTTTTGTACAATAGTGAATATCCAAACTATGTAGCCTTCATTCTGACCCGAATTTATAATTAAATCAGTTAAATTTATTTGGATTCTAAATTCAAATGTTAATTATTTTACATTTGTATCTGAAAATTTATTATTTTTAATTAATTAATTAATGTGTATTAATGGACATTTTATTCATGAGAAACAGTAATTTTATCTAGTGTGTATCGTATTAAGACATAATTTTCTTCAAAGCGAAGCCGTATGGTGTCATTCCCGTAGTGCACAGGTGGCCAAGCCAGGCAGTGGAGTTATTGCTTATATTTCAAGCTAAATAATCCGAGAATAGCACGATTTTGCTTTCCTCAATGTAGTTTTCGGCCAGCGGCCAGGTATTTGAAGGTCGCAATAAATTGAAGAGAGTTGCATTTTTGATATGTTGTAAGGGCATGTCTGACTAGTGGAAATCCAAGTTTGCTACCGAAAAAACGCATGGGAAAACTTTTGGTAGTCGTAAAACCTCAAAATTGTCGGAATTATTTCAGTTTTTGTCCTATCGGAATATCAGTTTTATCCTATCTCCTAATCAGTGTGGTTTTGATAGAAAACATTAGGAACCATTTTTTATGTAAAACTTTTGGTGGCCGGAAAACCTCGGGGAGACTGGGTGGCTCCTCCCTACATAGTGGTACCTATTAATACTACCAATATTTTTGTGTAGGTAATTTACAAGTAAATATTTGTTTACGTCCGCAGAAAAATATGAATTTAAAGTCCAGTACCCTAGACACTTAATGTAAATATTTATACTTAACAATAAACAAGCTGTTTTAGATCGAATTATGGCGTACAAGGACATTTTCTGAACACACCCACTTTCCCTAATTTTCCTTTTTTTTAATTAATACGATAACGATAATACCTACAGGCCTCGTTATGTGCTTAAATTAAAGGCCATTAAATTTACTACAATTTCATTTCACTTGACTTTCATCGTAGGATCACTCCTTCGACCGGTGTTCCTCACGAAAGTCAAACAAAACTTATAATTAGGATTTCTTAAAAACAAAAATGGCCTATGTTCAAAGGGACGTAACTCAAAATCTATTAGAGCTACAGAGCTGCGATTGGGCTCAAATTATAGCAAAGTTAATCTACATTAAAAATGGTTACTAATGTTTTTTTTCAAAAACGCATCGATTAGGCGAATAACGTAACCTTATCTCCACATTATCCCATTCGTTTTTTCGGTAGCAAACTTGGATTTCCACTAATCAGACATGCCCTTACAAAATATCAAAAATGCTGCTCTCTTCAATTTATTGCGACCTAAAGCCCTTTTTTGGTACCTGGCCGCTGGCCTATAACTCATTTTGGAAATAATTCGACTTAACCACTTATTTACTGAGGCTGAATGAAAATGAAGTTTGTCATGAAAAAGATTACTTTAAAGATAAAAAAGATTTGTCATTACAGATTACTTTGTTCGTAAGAAAGTAAGAATTATTGAGGATTTTACGAAGGATTTTGGATTGTAAGGAGTGAATACGAGAGGAATTCGATGGCTTAGTGGAGCCCCAAATTAAGAAAAATAAAATAACAAAACATAAATTTTGACCTACATAATATCTTAACCTTTACTTAACAGACAATTTTGGCGCATAAATAAATAAATAAATATGCAAAATTTATAATTAATGGGTTGTGTTATATTTCAATATATTTAACTAGTACAGTTCTAAAAATACCTACCAGAATATATTATGTAATTATATGTATTTATATCTATTTTTTATATTGTTATAATATATATGAATGTATGTCTAATTATCTTTGGAACGACAATATAATTTAATTTAATTTACCTCAGTCAATTAAAGTTGTATAATTTAATTTTTTATATTATTTAATTATGCTACCTATATTTTACACCTATTAAACTGGTGTTACATCTCAGATAGGCCGGCCGCTGTTAAGAGTTATCAGTAAATTAATCAAAGGTAGAAATTCGTTTCTCCTCACACGTCCAGGTTGCTGGCTCGCACGAATCAACCATAGCCAGACCATATATGCGGAATTCTTTTCTGATAGCAAGGAGGAGATAGTAAGAGCAGAGGTTAGGTAACGGGAAGTTTACTCGTGAGTGTTGGCCACTCAGATCCCAGATCTATTGTACCTGAGTGTCAAGGAGTTTCCTTACATAGAATCGAATTATCCTGGATGAAGGATTTAAATATGGCTTTAAAACGTTGTTTTTTAAATAAAAAAAATATAATATCTAATGTGAAAAATACCTGAGTTCCTTGTACTCCTACTAAATTTTAAATAAATGCCTCAAAAAGTGATTTTGAATTAAAATTTAATTGTGCTGCATATGGTATTACTAATTTATCTCTTATTGCTTATCGGGCCCCTGCATCGTATTATTTTTTCCTACCGAATCATTTACTGCTGATCCGATACACTACATCTTTGTAAACGTTTAACTTGTAATCTCCATAAATGAAAGATATATAATGAGTAGAGAAACTATCCATTAGTAATACTCAAGTAACAGATTTAATTCAAAAGGTGGTGAGACCATCTTCTTTTCAGATACCTCGAAGGATTATGAGGATTTTAAAAGTGGCTAGGTTTGATACTGGAATAGTATCAAAGGATTGATATAGGGTTCGGGCTAAATCAACAAGGAATGAGACATTGAAGTCATTATGGAAGAATTTGTTCGTAACAATGTGAGGTGTATTGTGGATTTTGAGAGGAATTCGATGGCTTAGTGGAGCATCAAAGCTCTACTCCATAAGTCCATTTTGGACTTACGATATTTATGTAGGTTTTACAAAAGACTCATTTACATAAAAATCTAATTTGAATGACATATGACATATAACTCCTCTCCTATCCAATCCTTACAATAGCAAATCTTCAATGTCCCATATTTTGTTAAGAATAAGCTCATCTACAATGACCTTAGTGTCTCGTTTGTTGCTGATTTGGCTCGAACCCGATATCAATCCTATCATAACAAACATTTTAAGTTGAATTCATTATGTGCAAACTAACAGTAGGAGGGGGGTAGTTTCTCTACTTCCCTTTATCTTATGCCACTGCATATCATTCATTCTAATTACTTGCATACTATGATACAGTTATAAATTTTAATAAATACACTTTTTTGAAATTGTTTGTTTTAGAAACATCAAACATTGTTTTATAGCTATTAAACATTATCACACCAATCATTACACCAATTAACAGAATATGTAAACAGGTTTGTAATTAGGACTTATTTAACAATTATACAACATTATTCTAAACAATAATATTTACTGGGCATTATTATTACCAGCTAAATAAACATAATTTCATTCTTGGTAACTGTACTAACATTTCTAACTGTTCTTTGATTTGACTAAAAGCTGTAAACAGTTATACCCAATAATAATATTTTTATTTTGAATAGAAAAGATTTGTCCAGGACCGGGATTCGAACTCGGGTCTCCCACGCATCCGTCGTGGCACTCTGCCACTTGAGCTATCCTAGCACCTACCCCGGTAAGACAAATACTTTCTATTCTCCGATCCCATGTTCCCGTGTGAACATGTGAACTCTTGTGTACATCGCTAATTGCGAGCACACACGGATACTCCAGGGAGCATGGAGGATCCGTAATAACGCAGAACTCTGACATCTTTACGCAGAACCACACTTACTGTATTTCGTAAAAAGAGCTCAATTGAGATGGTTGAGCCACATGATGAAGATGCCGGAAACAAGAATTTCCAGAAGACTGTTGTTTGGGAAGCTCGGTGGTAGGAGACTCAAAGGAAAGCCCCTTACTAGATGGCTAGATGATGTGGAGGCCGATCTTCACCAGCTGGGAATCAGACATTGGAGAAGACTTGCGGGGAACCGAAGTGATTGGCAGGCAGTGGTGGATGGGGCCCTGGTCTTTGTAGGACCATAGCGCCAAGGAGTGAGTGTGTGAGTGAGAATGCGGTGTGTCGAAATAAAAACTAAACCGAGTTTCTCTGCAAAAAAGGAAGATTAACTATAGTCTTCTTTACTAACTCATATTATAATACAGTTTTACCTGTTAAATAAGAAACGACATTCAAAGCTAATATTTTACACACTAATTACTTGATTCTTTAAACTGTTCAATAGAAAAAAAACAACAGAGTAACCACCCCCATTTTTATTTGACAGCTGTTTCCATAGTGACCGTATCTGTAAAATTCAAGTGAAAGAGGTTTCGCGTACTTTCTTTATACGTGAGGTGTGTGTGTGTGTGTGTGTATATATATATATATATATATATATATATATATATATATATATATATATATGTTACAATAATAAATAAAGAAGGGCAGTGAACTAGAGGCAGTAGATAAAGGGAGCTACAGATCGGGAGCAGATGGAATCTGCCATCCATGTGCACTCTGTTACAGTCTCTCTTATCTCAGCTTTATCAGCAACCGAATTAGACCAGCTATAGCCTAGCTCTAGTGTGCTTCTCTTCACTAGCTTTCAATGTAAAAACACTGTCATAAATATATATATATATATATATATATATATATATATATATATATATATATACATTGTCATACTACCCTTATATATGCTGAATATATAGTATTAAGTATATACTCGATGAAGACATTTTACAATTATTAAAAAAAGTTTTCAATTTAGGTTATATTGCACAAGAAATTAAGAACATTAAGAAGTTAATTATATTAACATTAAGAACACTCATTTAAGAACATTAAGAACACTCATAACTAACTTATTTGGTCATCTCATCTATGGATGGAAAAAGTTAAGATTTATTTCCTGATGTATGTATAATTAAAATGTCTTTTTAAATTTTTTTTATTGAAATTTATAACTGTATAATAACAATAATATATCAAGTAAATAGAATAAAAGATCTATAATGGCTAAAGTTAAATACAAGTACAGAAACTGGTAGTACTCGAATGAAAAATTTAACTTGGAAGGTCACGAGACACTCAGACATCTCTTCCAGTTCCTCTCTTCTTTTCAGAAACCTCAGAGGATTATTATGAATTGAAGAAGTAGCTAAGTTTGAAAATATTGTTAATAAAGGTAGCCGTGAAAGGATTGATATCGGGTTCGGGTCAAATCAGCATTTTTTTCACATAAAAAAAATAAATTATGAAATATAATATAAAAACTTTAAGATTTTATTTATAAATATAAATAAATACAATAAATACCTGCAAATGCTTTTGTATTTGTAAAAGCCTTCTGTTACCTTTCGGTATTTTAAGGCGTTACAGTGGGCTGAGTCCGCTGAAGGCGGTTTTAACTCGAACCGGCTCAAGGCCGCTGACGTTATATAATATAAAACCGGGACAAATTTTCAACAAATGGGGCATTCAGGTCATTATGGATGATTATATTCGTAACAAAGTACTAAGGATTTTTGATTGTAACGATTGGATACGAGAGGAATTCGATGGCTTATTGGAGTTCCAAAGCTTTACTCCGTAAGTCCAAATAGGTCTTATGATAGTCTTGTATATGATTCACTTGTAATTAATAGGGAGCTTAGTGTTTTTGTCTACTAAGCGTTGAAGTAGGATAAAAAGTTTCTTGTCTTTTAAGTGTAGTATGAAGATATCAAGTTTGTTTAGTAAATGTTGAAATAGCATGTGACGGCGATAATTGAAATGTAAAAAAAAGAAAAAATTAAAAAGTTTGTAAAGCATTAATAAAAAAAAAATATCTTAGGCTCTATGATTTGAACTTAGATGTTATTGTTCTACGAAGGACTGTTGGAGGGTTCTCTTATTCTGTACTTAGTACATTTTAAGAGATGGATTTGTAGTGGAAAAGTTCGGACGAAAAAAAATAACTACTGCAATCTAAGATTGATATTTTGATACAGTCCAAATCAATGAATGACAGAAACCTCACTCCAATACGATCAATCAAATGTTTTTTTCTTGAATCTAATCCGTTTACCCTTATATCTATTTATATAATATTTAATTGGTAGTTCGTTTTTTTCACTCTAATGATCAGGAATTAATAAACCAAAAAAATATTTGTTTTGACATAACTGTTTATGGCATGTAGTGAAAACAAATTACAGTTACTAGTGTTAGACATTGGAGAAGAATGAAATGATGTTTATTTAAACCTTTAGTTGGTTTTACTACTAACTCTTAAGTGTTCCAGGAGAGCGCCAGGGGTACACGGGAGACTCGACAGGAGTTTACGTTGGCGTGACAAAAAATGGTTTTAATAATAAGGATCAGTTTGCCTTCGGAACTTTGTTTATTTCATTGCAATAATTAACTAGTTAATCCTGTTCTGTTAGAATAGCCATATCTTGTTGAGTAAGACCGCCTTATGATTACTATTGTAAATCTTCACATTTTTTGTCGAGTTTTGGGAATATAGAAATGTAGCTGCAGGGGGAAAGTCTGGGAACCTCTGATTTAGACGGTATTGCTAAGGTGCCTTATAAATATTACCTAATTAAATAATTATTATTAATTAAAGAATTAAATACAAAAAATTAATACTTCTTTGTGCGTCCAAAATGTTGAGTACAGTTAGCTGGTAGTTGAGGAAACAAATAGACCAGTCTACTAAAATTATTTTATCGGAACTATATTGATAAGGGTTCAATTATTGTTTACAAAATCACGATTCCTTGGCCTTTATAGTCTGTTTTTCTATTATTTTTCTCATTTTTAGTTGTTATTGAGACGGATCCTTCCTTGAGACAAAGACTGCTCTTAACGTTTTATCTAACTATCTTAGCGCTATATCTTATTTGTAGAGTATAACTAGCGCCGTTGGAACTTGGAGTTAGACATTATAACTCAGGCAGATAAACGGTCCGAGGAATGAGCTAAATGGGAAAAAATTTAAATAGCCTAGCAAGATATCTAAGTTTAGAAACGGAGATAGGGAAAGAGGAATTATGGCTGTTGGCTTGTAAAGATACCATCTTCAATCTCTACGCTCTCTTCCTATCCTTCGTTGGCGAACCAAAATGGCCACTATCATCTAAAAACAAAAAAATAAAATAATTATAATAATATAATAAAAGAAATCTGATAAAGATAATAAATCAATTAATCTGATTCTCATTAGCGAAGAAAAAATAAAACAAAAACCTATACTACTACATGCCACGAAGGTCCATGGCTTCAGTACATGATAGAAACTGTCCTGTTTCTTTGACAATGGGTGCGCAGGAACGTGCTTTGGCCCAGATCACACTCAACCGTCTGGATTTTTTCACAATTCCCAGGAGAGTCTGTCCAACTGTTGCTGTTAACAGATTAAATAACAGCAACTGCTGGATTAAATCCTGCCACAGTTGGATTTGAACCTGGTACCATCAGTAGAACTCTACACACTCCACACCCCAATTAGCAATAAATATATATTTTAATATATCTAATAGCAATTGAAAAAAATGTACCACCACTAAAGCCACGGCTACAGTACATAGTAGTGATTGTACTGTATCTAAGACAACGGTTGTGTCCAATCACAACCGTCCAAATCACACTCAACTGCCAAGGTTTCTCCACAACTTATAGGCTGGTTGAGCTGCGATTACCAGCAGGACCCATCAGTGGTTCTTTACAGATTAAATAAATTACCTGCCACAGCTAGATTCGAACCCGGTACCTTGAACACAACTCAGTTCTCAGAATCCACACTCTAATAGCGAGTAAATAAAGCTCATGAGAGATCTTGGGTTCAGTACATGCTAGAGATTGTACTGCTTCGAAGACAACGGCAGAAATGTGATTTGGTTTATACCGCATTAACTGCCAGTTTACTCCCCATAATTTATAGGGGCTGATGGAGCCCCAAAAGAGCCTACAGATCCCCCTGTGTCTATCTCTGGCTGTAAGTAGGTTAAATAAATTATCTGGCACAGCTGGATTCGAATCCAGCTGCACCTTAAGCATAACTCAGTGCTTTACACACTCCTCATACCGTTCTCTACTAGCGAGTGAAAAAAAAACTGACCATCACAAGTCCATGAAGGTCCTTGGCTTTAATATATGCTAGAGACTTTACTGTATCTTAGACAGCGGTCGTGCAGGGACGTTATTTAGCCTAGATCACACTAATTACAAGTTCCTCTCCCCAATTCATAGGGGATGATGGAGCCCCAAAAATGTCTGCAGATCCCATAGTGTCCATCCATGGCTTCTGACAGGTTAAATAAATTGTCTGCCACAACTTAATTCGAACTTGGGGCCTTCAGCACAACTTAGTGCTCTACACACTGAGCTACCCCGCTCCGTAGTAGCAAATAAACTTACTATGAACTATCTCAATCTAAATAATAATAATTAACTATTAAAAAATGTTCCACTGACAAGATTAAAATATGTTTTAATTTGAATCTTTAAATGGCCATAGAAGTACGTATTCTTGAGGATACTTCTTTATTATTAATCAATTAATTCCTTTTATATTTAATTTTTAATAGGGGGAGCGGAGTGGTTCAGTGGTAGAGCACTATGTTGCCATGCCAGAAATCCCGGTTCGAATCCCGCTGCAGACCAAGACTTTTATTGGTCTGCTTATAGCTGGAGATGGACCATATGGGATCTAGGACCCTCCTGGGGCTCACCCAGCCTCTATAAAATGTTATAAAAATAGGGTACCCAAAATAAGGGGGAAAAATCTGGTGTTTGAGCGTGACCTAGGACAAGTCACCTCCTTGCAGAACCGTACAGAACAGTACAGTCACTTCCACATACTAGGTTAGGTTTTAAATTTAATTATTTTTTGTAATTTTTAGTGTGTTTTATTTTATAGTCGGAAGCCATCAATTTTTTCTTTCATATCTTTATGATGGAGATTTTCCGCGAATTATTCTTTGATATTTTGAGTAAAAGGAGGTAAAAAAGTAACATTTTTAATATTTTTCAAATTTTTTAAGAAATAAATTCTTCAATAATAAATAATATTCAATATATAAATATTGAAGTTTAAGACAATCTTACTTTCATAATAGGTTAACTTATTATTTAATATTAATAAATAATTGACGTTTACTGATATCAATATCAGTTTTTTTCTAGACGTTGGGTAATAACACCTCAAAATATTTGTTAGGTAGTTAATTAAGGGTCTACCTAACGGCTGACGTGCTCCCAAATTTTACAATTTATGTAACTGTCCATTTAATTGTACTTCAGTAAGTACTAAATGTTTTAGTTGAGACACCTCAGTATCATTCTAGAAATTGAAATACTTTCATAGAAGTATAAATTATAGGTATTATTTCAGTAATTTATTAATCAATATTGTGAAGATGCATTAAATTTAAATGATGTACAGTTGTAATTAATTATAATTACTGTATGTAATAACTACACATAATAATTTAAATTAAGTATGTCATTACTTCATTATTGCTTCAGCCATTGCAAATAGCATAAAATAAAGATAACAAAACGTTTAATTGTTGTAGATAATTTTAACGACTCATTTGATGGCTGTTAAAGGAAAGCTTTCCTCACAATTCTAATATTCTATTTGTCTCAACAACTATTTAAATAAAAACCAATTTGAATAACATTGCAAGATATTTATAAATATTTAGCTCCTTGAGATTTAGTTTTTTGTTGTTTGCTAATTTAACGTCATTTTAACGCCACCATGGCTAATCAGACGATTCTACAGTGGGAGCTCTAAATTTTTCCTATCCAGGTTTAATTAGGATAGGGGTTTTGAGCGAGTACTGGACATCGCACAGGATCGGGACCCCCGTTTTACGTCCCTTCTGAAGTACCTTATAACCAAGGATTTTTTGCTCCCTTTAAAAAATCCTAGGCCTGCCTGCAGGACCACGAACCCGCGATATTTGGCTTAGTAGTACATTATGCTAACCACTAGACCACAGGTCACACCCCATTGAGATTTGGTCAATACTTGTTAAACGATCTTTTGGTGACATTTCGAAACTACATTGGTCGCATTATCATGCTCTAACTGCGAAAAACAGTATTTTAGAGCATGATATGAAGACGAAGAAAATCTGCTATGCGGGTCCTTTGGCTTATCAATAAAAAGTTATCCCTATTTAAGCGAATTTTCTTGACCTCTACCCGGACTATTTTCTTCTTCATAATTATTGTTTTTGTTATCCATTAAATTCTATACTATGTTTTGTAATGGTTGTAACACGACGATTTATTACTTACATGCAATAAAGTATTGAAGCAGATGTAGACAAGTAGTGGACCCTTGAAGCGAGCCTTGCTCTTGTAACTGGAGTTGTTATAAGGAAATGGAAGTGATAAATTTGTTCCTCTGGTCAGTTGTATTGCCTTAGTTCTTTGTATCTCTTGTCGATTATCTGCGAGCGATATCTCTTGAATCGATTATTTTATTCATACAATGTTTTCATGTTTTGTTTCTACCTGCTTATTAATAAACAATAGTAACTTAATGCGTCTTTAGTTGTTTGGACTCATAACTATTGTTACGGGCTACTGGGTGTGAAAATGAATTATACTACTCCTGAATTTGAGATACTAATCTTTATTAACAAAGTGAATAAAAGAATACAATGAAATTACTAACAATTAAATTATTAAACTAATATAAATTTACAATAACAATATTCTAGAGATTATAACCTAACTCCTATCTAATTACTAAAATAATATGAGATATTGCTAATACTAAATAACTTAACTATTTATATAAATTCGTACAAATACAATAAAATTATACTGCAGTTTACAACTACTAATTAACACTTGCAGTTCAATACTTAAAGTCCACCGACTCTCCAAATATTACAAACTGACACACAGTAATAAACAGTTTATTTACACTCGCGAACTGTCACAGTTCACTGACACACAAGTTTACCACTCACTAAATTTATTACCGAATGACTTACTACTGACTCACTTATTACTCACTAGTTCATCACACTGCCTGGTTCACTACTGACTGCCTGGTTCGCGGTGAGGGGGCATTTACATAGGCAAGGCCGAACGTTCTAGGCGCGTAGGAGTGGGGGAGGCCGTTCTCAAATATTTCTAATCCCTCTTATCTCTCGTGCCCGCCTTAATCCCTTCAGCCCGTCTATCTCTCTCTGACCGTAACAGTATAATAAAAAATACAGACAAGACTAGAATATTTGAAAGTTAATAATGCTCCAATTATTTTTTACTCCACTAGGGAGTCTATTAAAATATGAGTACCACTTATTATTATTTTGAATATATCTCGTATTGAATAACAAAATGATTTTTTTTAAAATTATTATTGCGGGTTCGCATCCCGGTTGGTGGCCTTAGGATTATTTAAAAGAGTAAATGGCTTGGCGATTTTCTAATAAAAAAATATATATAGCTCGCTCACACAACCAATCTACATGTTTTTCCCTAATGTTGGAAAATATTAGTTGACCTTATACATATGAGGAAGAAAATTCGGGTGGAGGTCAAGAAAATTCTTTTATATATATAAGAGATTTTTCAATATAAGACAATTTTCTTGAGCTTCACCCGGACCATTTTCTTCCTCGTTCTTTCTTAATATTTACATTATCGGGATAAATTAATTTAGTTAGTTCAGACAAAGTTTTAACTACTTAATATACTTTTAATAAGACTTACCAATAATTTTAATAGATTATTTCTGTTTAAATTTATGTAATGTAGACAAAATATGTTTATTCCAATAAATTCAGAAAGAATTTTTATCTATTTATAAATATTATCCTTTGGTTTTAACCATATTTTGTTTTACAAGCTGTGTAACTTGTAATACTATTAAAATTAATTTAGCTATATATGTTATGTAATATGGCTGACCTCTTTGCGGAATGTATGAGAAAAGAGGTCCGACAGAATGAATGACAGGAGATATTATCCCATACATAAGAAAGGAAGCAAAAAGGATCCTACAAATCATCGGGGCATAACCGTTACAAGCAGTCTAAGCATCCTATACGATCGTGTATTAAAAAATAGATTGGAGGATGTGTTCATTGGAGAGAAAATTTCTGAGGAGCAAGCAGGATTCAGATCGGGTCGGTCGTGTATAAATCATATTTTCACTATTTCCCAGTTACTGGAAAGGTATATTTAGCCTTTACTGACTTGCAGAAAGCATATGACACAGTACCCCTAATTTAACTTTGGGAAGCATTAAATAGGACAGGTTTCAGTGAGGATCTGCGTAAGGCGATTATGTGCCTTTATTTGGGTGCAAAAGCGAGGGTAAAAATAGGAAATAGTGTATCCCCGTCGTTCTCCATCACTAAAGGCTTGAAACAAGGTTGCTGCCTATCACCATCACTATTTAACCTGTTCATTGAACAAGCACTCGAGAGGTGGAAGGAAAAATGCTGGTACATGGGAGTGAAGATTGGGAATGACTATTTATTCACCTTCCAATTTGCAGATGACCAGGTAGTCATGGGAAGAATGGGACCTGCAATATATGCTTAGGCAGCTCCTAGAGGAGTACTCTAAATGTGGTCTGGTCTTAAATCAGGGGAAACGGAGACATGTCCTTTAATTCTCCGTACACGTCCTTGTCTATTGAAGATTGGACTATATAAGATGGACTATAGATTGAACTCTCTATATTGCAGCAAGGACTTCAAGTACTGAGGTATCTATATTAATGAGACACTCGACAAGGATATAGAAATGAAAATATCCCGAGGAAGAAAAATCATTAGAATCCTCAATTCAGTCCTTTAGAATAAAGGGGTCTCGTTAGAAATGAAAAAGAAAATATATGATTATTTTCTTCTTGGGGACAACCCTAGATGGGGCCGAAACATGGACAGTAAAAAGACAAAATGTCCGTAAACTGCAAAACATCCCCAATAGTGTTATAAGAGAAACTAAGGGGCAGGAGAAAAAATATACGAAATAGAGACCAGGAGGCTTCAATGCTTTGGCCAACTGATGAGAATGAACGATAATAGATGGCTAAAGAATCTCTTCCTATATAAACCAGATTATAGAAGAAAGAGAGGAAGGCCGAGGAAGACATGGATGGAGGATGTAAGAGAAGGAATGGCAGCAAGAGGGTTGCGAGAGGAAGAAGAAGAATGGGCCGATAGGGAGGATTGGTGGGAAATGATTTTGGGTATCAGGATACATCAATTGTAAAAAACCCGAATAAATAAAAATATTATGTAATTAATTGTATTTATATGTATTGTACATTACAACTTAATTAATAATGTTTCTTTGTTTACAGGTAAAAGATCAGTTTTTACGACAATACCAATAATCACTGGTATTTCTGTAAGTAAATTTTTCTTATTCAATGATAATATTTCATCGCATAAACTTTCATATAGAATAATCAATATATATTATTAATAATTAATATTCATATAATTGAGTAAGATGAATGATATTCAAAACTCATTAGAATTTATATAAAATAAGATTGACGTCAACTATGAATTTTACGCTTAAAATTCATTTTAGCAGGAGTTAAATAAATTAAATACTAACTATAGATATTTTTATTTAATCTAGTTCAAATAATATGGATGTTTAGGAAAAATAATAATAGCCATTGAAAAAAAAATCGTCTGCATTGTAATTTCTTATTCATTTTCAATAATCACACAATGGTTATATAAAACACTACTAATCCATGCGATGACTTTACTATCGCAATACTTTACCACTGCAACCGATGATGGGGGCACAGAGTACAGTTTAGCTCCTTTTAGGGAGGGGGATAGCATATTACAGAGCGCTTACCTGTTGAGCTGAAGGTTCCAGGTTCGAAATAGACAGTGACGAATAAATTGTAATGATAACAACAGTAGATAGTCCCTATAGGATATAGAAATCGGGCTCATCCAGCCTCTGTAATTTGGAGGAGTAAGTTTGAGTTTGAGCTCAGGCTAATTATTTCCCTGCACAATCGTGAAAACATCACAGGCTCTACTATGTATTGAATCCGAGACCCTCCATGGGTTGTAATGTTTATCATTTTTTTATATATTAAATTCTTTAAAGTCCAAGTACAGCTAAACTAAGTTCTACATGTATGCAAAATTAAATTCAAAGGGAACCACTTGTCCATGCAAAGTACAAGACCTTTTATCTGTATTCAAGAATGTATCCCATCATCCCAGACTGTATTCAATATAAAACATCGGTGTTTTCTTCATATTTTTTACGAAAAAAAACAACGGGTAAATATTTCTTTTTCACTCGCCAAACCTGTATCAGCCTAGCTCAGAGCTGGTCTCCTAGAAGGCATTTGTGTCACTCTTAGTGTCCTAATGCTATTCCCCCTTCTTTGGCAAGAGTGGCAAATTATCAGTTAAGATTAAAATCTTGTGGTGAACCAAAGTTTAAAAGTGCTTTGTTTCGATATCACTGTTTCAGAATCCGACAAGATGCTGTTCTACTACTAATAGTTTTTCTCGTTTTTCTAAAAATGTAGGTTCTTGACTTGTGTCACTTTAGAAATATTAGTGCGATATTTTTTTTACTTTAATTTGAAATGCCTGTTTTTATTATTTCTGAAATTCAAAGGAAGTGGCTCAGTGGTTGCCATGTCGAAGGTACTGGGTTCAAATCCGGCTCGCTGGCAGACTTTTATTTAATCTGTCAACGGGCATGTTTCTGGGACATAAAGTCGGTACCCAAAATAAGAGGGAAAAATCCCTGGCAGTTAATCTATAACAAATCACCTCCTTGTACAACAGAAACAGTTTAGTCTCTATCACGTTCTGAGCCCCTGGCCCTTCACGGGTTGTAGTGCTATAGTATTTTTTTATTACTAATTTCTTTAATCAAACAACAGTTATCAAAAACTTAGTTACTTTACTATTTTTCCGATGACTTTACCTTGGGTTAAGTTAGGTTACAATACAACCTTTACAGGTACCTACATGTTTTTCTTTTCTTTTTTTTTTTTTGGTATTACAATTTTCAATAATCAAACAAATATAAAACTTTGTTACTTCTTTACCATGTTACTGATGACTTTACCACTACAATACTTTGAAAAACGATGGAAAGGAAGGCTCATTATACCTGCTGATCTGAAGGTTCTGGATTCGAAATCGTAAATGACAAGTAAATTGTAATGTTAATAGCTGTAGATCGTTACTGTCTGATCTGGAGACTCTTCAGGGGCTCACCCAGCAACCATCACTTTGAATATATCTGCCTAATTATCTCCATGCACAACCGTTGGTTTATGCTATGTTCTGACCATTATGTAAGGCCTTGGGCTATATACAACCTGTAGTGGAAAATGTTTTTCTTTTTTTTTATATTACTATTTTCCATAATCAAACTTTGCTACTACTCTACCATTTTACTGATGACTTCACCATCGCTATACTATACCACTACAACCGATGTAAGGAACTGAGCTCAGTAGATGTGTACTCCTTTTGCGGAGCGGGTAAGCTCATTATACCTGCTGATCTGAAGGTTCTGGGTTTGAAATCGTTAATGTCAAGTAAATCGAGGCTCACCTAGCAACATGGCGGTTGAGTGTGATATCTGCATAATTATCTCCCTGCACAATCGTTGGCTTAGTAATTTCTCTGCTATATGTACTGACTTATATGTAAGACCTTGGGTTATAAAACCTGTAGTGGTACATGTTTTTCTTTAGCTTCCTTTATTTTCCCATATAACTGTAATGTCTCCTTTTCATCCAAGTTTTCAACTGTCCTTTACCTTCTCAGTATTAGCTCCGAGATATTTTCCTGCTGTTGAGATGATACTCCGCAACAAATTAACGTTAGCTTCTCCTCGACTCGAGCTCTCACAGCGGAATTGGACTCTTTATATTTGCGACTGAATAGGAATGTTATCGGGAGCACTCATGCGAGCATGCATTAGACATTTGTGAGGAGACTATCCTGGCTTGCTGATAAGGGAGTCGTTAAAAAGATCTTGTGCTGTTGGAGGAGGCGGCGGGGTATCTGGGAGGCGGTGCGGAAAAACAGCCATGAGGGCCCGGTATTGTCTTTTTACCGCCTTTGGTTATCTGCCGCCCCCAGCTTCCAGCTTTTAATTCCTCCCTCACTCTCTTATCGTTAAAAAGTCTAGAAGCGGCTGCTCCTGACTCTTACAACAGGAGAATTCCTGCCTTGCTACGTTCCTTGCAGTGCCTGTTTATTTCCGGTTGTAAACAGGCTACTACTGCCTGGCCGACATCTTATTTTAATATCCTCCAGTTCTCAGGGCCCAAGGGTAGCCTCAGTTGAAACTTTATCAACCTTATTGAGGCCCTAAACCACCTCAACAACAAAAGAAACAATAAAGCAGAAGATCCAGCTTGTAGAATTTGTTTCAGGAAGCCCTTTTCCAGTAAAAATTCAGATGAAGAACGTAAAGAATATTTTGATGAAGTATTATTCGCGGAATCCTTATTATATTATTAGTATTTTGTTTTTTCTTGCTTTAAAAGAAAAAACATACAGTTACATTGCGCCCCTCCGACCCTTAGAGAACAATCATTGGCTTTTATGTAGATATATTTTTGTTTCATTAACCACTTCGGTACGGCGCTCACCGGGCAGGTATCTATGCCGACGGTCGGCACTGCCTCTCAGTGCGCGCAAAATACGTTAAACCAAAACGATGAATCCGTTTCGTTCATTTAACTAGAGTTCCCCGTTTAATATATTTCATGTATATGTACATACTTTATGTATGGATATAATTACATCATTTTTCAATGAGATCTATTCCCTTACAATCATAAATGAGAGACGTGAATTGAAATAAAAATGGATATTGCTTCAAAATTAGAAAATTTAAAATGTTTATTTTTTTTCATTTTATACATTTATATGATATCAAAGTACTGTGCAATTCCATCACTGATATTTGTCCATCAAAGATATGAATTTTTGAAAATAATAATTCTAATGGTGACATAATTCGAGTATCTCTGCACAGGGTCAAGTTACAATATTTTAATTGGTATGATGGCTTATAGAAAAGTGTCCTCTATAATATTTGTTGAGATTCAAAAATGTTTAACATAACGTAAATACTGCAATAGAAGAACTGAAGTAAAAATACTTGGTCTATATGGTTGAGTGGACGCTCTAACCAAAGTGGTTAATTCTTCCGCTAGGTGGTGGTAGGGGTAGTTAACGTCCCGTCAATGACGACACTTTGTTGTCTGTGTGGGAGGGGAGTATCATTTCTATAACCTATAACCTATAAAAAAAACTGTACCTAGGGTATTTAAACTAGCCAATATGTGCTAATTTTGGTATCAGAATCTGGTATAATTCCATGTTTTTCTAAAGATAATATTAACCTTCTCATAAACTATAAATTTATAGTGGGTTGTTGTGCTATCTACTACACCATAGGGGACTTCATATACATGTATTTCTATTAACTTTAGACCATTCCAGATTATAACCTCTGTTGAGTGGGATCTAAGGCGTTATATTCACTTTTAAATATTCTTTTAATTTACTGGACAAAAGCTTTTAGCTTCCAACTGATATTTGCTAAGCATCAAATGTAGTGATAAAATATTACGTAACTAAAACCATTTATAAACAAAATAGAGATATTATAATTATGTTTCCTATAAAAAAATATAGGGAGCAGAGTAGCTTAGTGTAGAGTAAGCTGTTGATGTGCTTAAGGTTCTAAGATAAAATCCGGCTGTGACAGATTAACTATTTAATCTATTAACACTTATTTATGCAATCCTGTGGATCCTCTGTAGGCCCTCTCAGCGCTCACCCAATCTCCATAAAATCTTGGTCAATGTACCTACCTCCCTGCACACCCGTCGGCTTAGAAATATAACAGTCTCGACAATTTACCGAATCAAACCCTTTTCGGTTCTAGATATTATATAATTGTGTAATAAACTTACTCATTACTACATGCAGTGCATCTATGTATATGAATTTTGTTCTTTCAGTTTTCCATTTCGGACCTACGCGTTTTGGTTTAGGCGCTATCAGTAAAAGAGCGCCCTTATCTAGCAGGTGAATTAGAACTGATTTCTTCTTGCAGTTTTCCATTGTTTTGGGAGCGTTCATTGTCCGCCTGATTCATTTGAGGTGTCTTATCGTATGGGAGACGGATGCTAGCTCCGATATCTCTGCTGTGACAAGCAGTCATCCGCGGTGTGTATGTCGCTCTCTCTTCTTTTCAAACTCACGTTTTTGTTACCTTAACCTGAAAATATTTTATGCATAGTAAAGTCGATATTTAAAGTTGATACAGCTACTTTAATCGCTATAGTAAACGAAAACTTAGTTGTCTATAATTATTTTATTTTATGAATCAGATCAAATATTAGTAGCGTTTAGCGTTATCTGCATTGGTAGTAGATTAAGAAAATAAGCTGCTAAAAGAATAACTTAAAATTAAGGAATATTATTTCACACTAATATTTTAATATGACTATGAAAAAAAATATAAAGGATTTATGTTGAAAAATATTAATTAATATTAAGTGTATATGAGGAAGAAAATGGTCCTGGTAGAGGTCAAGAAAATTCTCTTATATAGGGAGAACTTTTTATTAGTAAGCCAACGTTTCGACCCGCATTCCAGGTCTTCTTCAGGGATTGTTGTTGGGTAGGGGGTGAACACTGGACCTGGGTTTTTGTGGAGGAGCAGATTTTTGTAATGAAACCAATGAGTTTTGTCATGTTCTCTTCACCAATATGAGAGCATAAACAAGCTTTAAGTGAACTGATTGAGCTGTGAATGATGTCAATCTGTCATCCAATGTTCACTCCTAGGCCCTGAAGAAGTAGTGAGTAGAGGAATAGGACTTTTTGTCTTAGTTTTTCGGTCCCCTATAAGTTCCTGAAGTTTTGCCATTTAAATTCGAGACACCCTGTATAAGAGAATTATCTGGACCTCTACCCGGACCATCTTCTTCCTCATATATAAAGGGTTTAGTGTGTAAGTCCCACGGTGGGTATGCCATACGGCCGGACCGATTTTGATGAAATTTTTTTGGTATGTAGGAATGGATTCGAGAATGGATTAGGTTCACTATTCGATCCGATACATAATGTTGTTTTTTTAAAATTAATTTATTATCCTCCTTAAAGTTTGAACAGGATGACGTCTGTCGGTTACGCTACATCTTTATATTTTTATTTCTTAAGTCCGTGGGTATGTCACTGAACTCCTCTTAAACGGTAGAATCGATTGTTTTCAAATTTTTTGCGTTGTTCTAGTCGGTTCGAGAACGGTTTAGAGTCTCTACCATGTACTTAACCTATGACCCTTCATGCGTTGTAATCGTATAGATATTTTAAGTTTCGAACTTTCTTATATTATATAGTATTGATGATGGCCTTCAACTTAAACAAATTGCTTGTGTACATTAATCATTGAAATCTTCCCCTATGTATCGTATATAACCACACGTGTACCTTATTATTTCTAAATATTTTTAATTTTATTTTGAAGAGAAAAGATTTGCCCCGGCCGAGATTGGAACCCGGGTTCTCCGTCCCTCCCTGAAATTACCAGAGGTCGGCTTCACAATCCGTTCTCTTCACCGATCCCTTATCCCCGTGCTCTCGCAATCCCGGCAGGGGTAAAACAAAAAATTATAAATAATGTAATGACGTAAGTCAACAAGATCCTAATTAAATAATGTTCAATGAACATTCTTCCTCGTGTATACATCACAAAAATTGCGAGAACACGGGATATGGGATCGGTGAAGAGAACGGATTTGTCCTGACTGTGAAGCGACCCCTGGTAGCTCAAATCGTAAGAGCGCTGTCGCGGAGAGACGAACGACCCGGGTTCGAATCCCGACCGGGGTAATTCATCTTTTCTCTCCAAAATAAAAATATTTAAAAATTAAAACAATTAAAAAAAACTTATAAAAAAAACTCATTATTTCTACTTCGATTTCTTATATGGTCTTCATTAATAACTTCACCATACTGTATCTAGCTCATACTGTATACTGTATCAGCTAATAATTTTATGTAACGAATGTTTTAAATTTCATTATTACTGTAGCCTCGATGAAAAAATGGTTAAATAGAATTTTGTCCAAAATAAGTTAATTATACTTAGGGAAGCGGAATAGTCCAATTCTTGTAATGCAAAAGTGGCTAAGTCAGGCCTTGGCTTGAAATAGAGTTATTACTTAAATTATTACTGCTTTCAAGCCAAAGCTGCGAGAAAGACACAAGACTAAGCAATGAAATCATTTCTTTGAAATTTTTAGGCTCTGGGTCATTTATAGAGCACAAGGTATTGCTGCATTTTACAAATTTTGATTCAAACACTATCAATTATATCAATTCTAAATTTATACCAGAAGTCGGTCTCTCTCTGAAATCCTATAAAACTAAATTATAAAATCTCCAGACATTCCTGAAATTCCAGCTGGAAGGAACTAAATCTGCTTTTATGGTAAAAATGGCTATCTGGTAATATCTTGAGCTGCAGATCTAGAAGGATTTATACCGACATCAAAAGACAGAGTCGAAGCAAATAAACAGTTACGTCAAGATTTTTGCACTATTGGGATAGCGATCATCGGCGGAATAATGAATGCTCTTGAGCCATGTACTCCACTTTCTTGGTTTACGAGGTCGAAATTCCCCGATCTCTACTGATAAGGCGCAAACATGGTCAGGGCCTGTCAGGGATAGAGAGGGAGAAGTGAATACTTGCAGGACTAATAAGAAATATTTATTTTTGTAGTGTTTCGATCTTAATACAGTCATTCTGGTGAATAAATAATATTTGATAACACTAATAATAATTTTCAATTTTTAATAATTAAATGGGTAGCCCTGGGATGGAAGTTTTTAATCAACGATGTTGTTTAAGCATTGAACCTTTAGGTTCGCTTTTATTAGTTTTTATAGCTTTTATTGTTATTGAATGCCAGAGTTCAACCTATGTATGAAGTATTAACATCATAGACAATATTTGGGATACTTTCTGAAATATATCAAAGCTTTCATAAAATTGATATTCCCTTTCTTTTCAACTGATTAATACCTATAAATACTTTTACCTGCTTCTTCTTCTTTTTCTTCCCGATACTGGGTTTCCCCTAACCTGGAGGACCAGTAGCTGATTGCAGTCATATGACTGCGCGATGGACTATAAGCGCCAACTCTCTACGCTAGGCACTTTTATATGTAATTTCAAAAATGAGTGTTAATGAGGTGATCATGAAGATATTGGGCAATGGAGGTTGGGTAAAATAAAGTAATAAAAAATGAAATTAATTATATACTCGTAAGATGAAAAATAATGTTAACTAAAGCTCGAGAAAACTTGTATTTTTGGAAAATGTTAAAAAGGAAACGTATTAGAAGTTACAACATGTGACAATTGGAAGCGACAAACTGCGGAATAATTACCTATATGAGCATTTACAACGAAGTTATTGATATTTATCAATTTAACGTCACTTTATGTCATCGGACAATGCTACAATCGGAGTCCTGTATTTTGCCTGCCCAGGTATAACTAGAATAGGGACCTTAAACGAGTTTCTGACACCAAACAGACAGTTTACGTCTCATCCGAAGCGTAATTAAGGAGTTTTAACACCCATTGAAAAATTCTAAAGCCCCCTGCTGGGGTGAGCCCGCGATCTTGGGCATTGTAAGATATAGTATTATGCTAGCCACACAGACAAATGTAGGTTGCTTATAAGTGACTCCTACAAAATGGTAAAAAGTATATTTCAAAAAGTACATTGGATATTTCAAATTCTTTGCAGCCAACAGAACTTCTTGAACCTCTTTCTCTGTAACGTTCAACTTGTCTCATTAGCGGCTTTTAGTATTAATAAATTTCATTTGTATTTATTTATTTTATTTATTTATTACTGGATTATACAGTTTCCATTTCCCGATATATCCGAAACCTCGTTCTCACTGATCCCAATTACTATAAATTACTGATATAAGGACCTGTATGTTAAAAATGAGAAATAAATTAGAGCCTTCCATTTTCTCATCCTCCTCTTAAAATGTGCGCAGTACAGTAAAAGAGTTTCCTCTCCAACCTAATCCTAATCCAGATTAGAAATCTTCAAACTCCACTTTTTCTTTTTCTTTCCCAGAGGCTAAGAAAAAAAAAAAAAAAAATTAGAGACATCAATGGAAAAATATAGAATTAGGAATATAAAAATAAATTAAAACCTCTTCCGTTTCTCATCCCACTTTTAAAATGTACCACTTACAGTAAAAGAGATCCCTTTCATCCTTTCCAAATTGAAATTAGCAACCTTACAACCCAAATGGGGCTAAGAAAAAATAATAGAATAAAATTTAAAAAATCAGTGTATACTTCGTTAATCATTTCAATTAGAACTAAACATTTCAACAAGTTTACTATATCATCTATACTGGATGTGCAGTAAAAGTTAACACAAAATAAGCAAAACTTATATTTTAATGTCTTATAAGGTTTAAGTAAAATATGGGCCATCTACAGGGCTAGGAAAGAAGCAGAAAACAACTATATAAATCATTGCAGTGCCAAGGAAGAATTACAGAATTTACATAAAACATTTCGGTTATTCATTCATAATTCTATTATAATTTTAACTTACTCTCTGAATATAAATTATGTAATTCTTCCTTGGTACTGCAATGATTTATATTATTATTTTCTCTTTCTTTCCTAGCCCTGAAGATGGTCTGCATCTTAGGCCGAAACGTTGGCGCAATCAAACAATAAGTTTGGCTTATTTTGCGTTATCTTTGACTGCACTCCCTGACCATTTCGCTCCATCATTACAATTATCCAGTTTACTATTTTCCACTCAAACATATACTTGGAAATGTTTTGAAACTTTTATTTATTAATATGAATACCGAAATCTTCTCATTACCTATTATTACATTCTTTTTCCATACTAAATTTCATGAACTTGTATTTTCGTAAAATTTTAAAACAGAAACGAATGAACAGTTAAAACTTGTAACTCAACTCGAAGCGACAACCTTCGGAACACACACCCTCACATATATGTAAAAAAATAAAAATTATATTCTATAAATGCCTGATAAACAACATTTTCTTTTATTCATATTCCTACTGTTACTTCTTATTTATTGGTATTAAAAACGCTTTAATACTACAACCCATGAAGGGCTTGAGTTCAGTACTTAGTAGAGACTAACAACGTCAACGTATAGACTACTATTTGTGCTAGGAGGCTCAAACGTCAAGTTTTCTTCTATTTATACAATACTGACTTTATAGATGCTGTAGTGCTACTACTATTGCTAATGTACTTCTTCTTTTAATTTTGCTATTGCTTTTAGCGTTGAATATCGTGTAGCTATTGAAGAAACCAAAAGGGATTACATAAAAACAAGAAGAATTGTTTGTTACTGCGCCCTGCAGAGGAGATAGCTGGGACCCGCATGTGGGTCCCGTGGCTTATAGCCTATCTGAATTCCCGCCAATTACCTCTTCCTTATCAGCCTTTATCAGTCCACATCCTCCCCTCACCTGCCTCATTCTAAACAACTAATATATATATCTTTATTGGTCATTTTGTTGGGCGCGTGTGACGTATGTTGTTGCGTCATCCTAGTCATAGATATGATGCAGGCACTAGTACATCAAATTAAATATGTTTGACTTTGCTCTCATAAAACATATAAGGAGTGTGAAACCAAGATGTTTAAAATGTTTAAGTTACAATGTGATAAGAAGTATACAAGTTTTAGCGAACTCAGAGACTCAATGCCGATTCCACCAATTTCTTCTACAAACCAAACCCGAACATCCTTAATGTGATCACACCAACACCTCTGCCTGCCCAGTTTTGTAAAATTCTCGTAAAAATAAAACTTGTGAATCATATCCGACACGCGACTGGAGTTTACTACTTAAGAATTGAAAAAACAACAGAAAACTGAAAAAAAAACAAATATTTAATTTTAAAAAAAATATTTTTACAATAATTTACTAATTAAAAATATTTGACATTGTAGTTAGCAAACAGCTGATTAATTTTTTTTTGTAAGTGATTTAAAAAACTGTTTTAAATTAATGTAAACCATTTAATTTAAAATTTAATAGATGTGTGTGTACAGAAAAATCTGTATCGTATAAAAATATTAATATATAATATACATAATAACAAAACCTATCTGCTATCCACATCCACATGTTTTTGTGATCGATTATTTCATCATCGCTTCAATATTTATTTTCCATACCTTACAACTTTAACTTTCAATTCACTGTTTGTAATCATAATCAAATTTGATACAAATAAAAATCTAATGTTCTATTAAATAAATAAAATTATAACTAATTAAAATAATCAAATTCAAATTAAAACATAAATCAATACCTGCTATGGGTATTCGGTACAGCAAATGATGGTACACCAATAGGCTACATGAACTCCACACACATACATGATTCCAAAATGAAAGGTGCACAAGAGACCTCGCGCAGTGAATCGTCACTCTCTGCGTTACTGTTTCACACTATTTTACTTCCCATCATTTTTCCATACCACGGCCTTATATCGTTTCTTAAGGAGCAGACTCTAAAACTATTTTGATAAAATCTGAATTTATTACGGTTGTACTACACTATATTTAAATAGTGCTTGGAGAATGCATAAAAGCACCACTTTTCAGCAGAATGAAAAATAGTTTCAAGGTTCATTCTAAATCATTCTTATGGTTATGCATATTATTCCTATGCTATTGTACGTGGTTCTGTGCCTTACAGATGACTCTATTTGCTTCCTTGTAATGTTTATCAATCCTAAAGCAATGTAATATACATTATAGTTTAATTGATGATATATGAGAGTCTTTTATATTTGGAAACCCCCTGCTTTTAAAGACTTTAGGGATCTTGAAAAATATGTATACTTTAAAAGAAATATATATGTATGGAGGAAATATATACATCTATGTAGGATGCCAATATGTGGGGAGGGAGATAACTCAGTGTATAGGGTACTGAGTTGCTGATCACTCAGAACCTTCTGAATCAATCAGTCTTGTATTGTATCGCACATTTTGTTGTTCTCTTTCTTAATAGCCTTCGCGTTGTTAAATTATTAACTAACAACTAAAATAGTTTTTCCGTATCAGATTCGTTGTGGATATATTTTTATACCTGCATAAATAAACAGTTGTTACATTTTTAGCTCCTTAGCCCTGATTCTGAGCGTAATGTTCCTTAATAAAAAAATTTAATTAATACCTATATAAAAGACATAAAAGACATTCCGAGCTTGTATAGATTTATATAAAATACCTTGGAATCTATCAGCCACATTTCCAGGTAATTATATATTTTTTATTTTATTTATTCAGTTTCTTGAGAGTAGAAATTTTCCTCAACCAATTTATTATTCCTGTTTCTCTCCACGGCTTCCTTAACTTCTTCCTTAACTTTGTTAATCCGTGAAATTATTGGTCGGCCTCTTCCGTCCACAGACCACTCAAACTTTTAAATACACTAAATTATAAATACAAGTTATTATCTTAATTTGTTTTATAATATTTGAATATCCCCATCTTCGTGACACTGGTATTATTGTGGAAGGCTTCACAGATAGGAGGCCCTGGTGTGGGAGGGGAGCGAGGAATCTCGACTTCATGAAGGGCGAGCATTAATATCTGCCCCTATCTTCCCGGGAGATCAGATCTTCGGCAAACTCGAAGGATTTCATATTTCTAACGCTCACCATCTCTCCGGTTTCATAGTCTCAGATCCTATCTCTTCCACTACTCTAAGGATAACAACATTTTTCTTAAAGTCTCCCTGTAAATTTTAGCTCCTTACATTTCTTCTGTTATTTATTTTTTTTATTATTTTATTCTGTATGAAAATTGAATAAGGAAAAGAAGAAGATAGCAATCCATATCGCGCATACTTCTAGAAAACAAGTACAAGTTTTGCATTTTAATCTAAGTTATGCCATGATAAAATATTTAAACGCTAGCAGGGACATTACTCTTCTCTCTCTCTCTCTCTCTCTCTCTCTCTCTCTAAGATAAGGGACTCTTCAATATGCATATTTTTCATGAAAATAACAGAGATAAGTTTATGTCACATAAACTTTAAAGTAAACTCTAGATGGATAATAGAGATAGCCGTTTGAAGAGTCTGTTGATTTTTGTAAAATGTTTTAAATCATTGAATGGTATTAGTGAAAATATCTGATATTCCTGGAAGCAGTTCGCATATTTAAAATAATCAACCTAGCAATAATAAGATAAAAAATAATCCTATAATAAGAGCTATTGCAAATAAGTCGACTCCATAATTTATATCCCAAGATAGGCAAAATTGTGCTCCAAGATAAGTCTTCGATGCAACGTGGAGGTCTCATGTTTGACACGACTATGACGGGTTCAAGTGGCTTTTCCCTTCAATCCGTAGACAATATTTCCTCGACAATTTTTTCATTCTTAGATATTTGTGGGTTAGCCGGAAATATTGTAAGGTGCCGTCCCAAAAGATAATAAAATTAGGAAAGTTAAATGAATTAACACACAAAAATAAATATCTATTATTAAAAGTATTATGGGTATTAGTAACAGCCACGGATGCTAATTTTAATAAGTACAGACCTTGTGGTACTTGTAGAACCTACTGGCGCTCACCCAGCCTCTGTAAAGTGAGTACCGTTAATTGGGGTTAAATCGCAGTTATTTAAGTCTTCTACTTGCACAATCGTTGTCCTAGAAACACCATAGCCTCTATCAAGTCCTGAATTCGAGACCTTGCATGGGTTGTTGTGGTACAGTTTTTTATTTTTTATTGATAGGCTGTTTGGTAAGTGAGTACATCATATTCAAAAGTCAATATGATGGGATAATAATAGGTTGAAACCAAAATTATAAAATATTATCAAGTAATTTTTGAAATTAAATATTATAAAATTAAACGAAAATATATAAATTTATACTATATAAAGTTTAGATAACGTTGACAAAAATTAATATCAGTTTTTCTTATATTTATCTTCTCTTAGATAATTAATTGGTTCAGCCATGAGGTGCATAGCTTTCATTTATTGTTTTTTTTCAATATTAACTGTCTCAAGTGAAATATTCTACGTTAATTGGAAAACCAGATAAAACTAAAGATCTGAACCTTAATCTGTACCACAACAACCCGTGAACGGGTCTGTGGGTTCAGTACATGGTAGAGATTGTACTGTTTCACGGAGAACGGTTCTGCAAGGAGGTGACGTCCTAGATCACGTTCAACCGCTAGATTTTTTCCCCTTATTTTGGGTACCATATTATTATAACATTTTACAGAGGGCCCCAAGAGTCCAAGATCCCACATGATCCATCTCCGGCTGCAAACAGACTAAATAAAACTCTTGCCTTCATCGGGATTTGAACCAAGATTTCCGGCATAGTAACTCAGTGCTTTACCACTGAGCCACTCCGCCCCCTCATTAAAACTACTGGATAAGTAAAAAGAAGTTTTAGCTTAAAATAACTATAATATCTAAATAATTTGTTTTCTTTTTATTGTCCTGTTTATATATTTATTTAACTTTATCCAACTATGGGTAATCAGACGATGCTAGGATGGTAGGCCTATCCAGGCATAATTAGGATTAGCAATAGGTAGGTTAGTAGCTGTATACAGTAGTAGTATACAAGCTCAGGCCTTCACAGGTGACTCTAAAAGATTTTTTTCATTTACACAAAATAAATTTTATACAATCTGAACTTAAAATATGTTAATTATTCATAGAAAAAAGTCTTTGAAGCCTGAAATTAATCTGTTTGATTGCATTGCCTGGCTTGTGTTATTATAATTAATTTTACTTCTGTAAAAGGTCTCTTACAAAGTGGTCTGTATTAATGATCCACACCATAACTGAATTAAATCATTTAGCTTAATTTATTTTCTTTAATTGCCTTCTTATAGAAGTAAAAACTTTTATGGAAATTGTCAGGTCGACATCAACCCCATAAGGAGTTGATAGTTCTCTCATGGAGTTCTGTCCTTTAAATGGGATTTTGAAATAGTACTGACCTATTATTGAATTCACACATATATAAATAATAATTAGCATGGCCCTATATAAAATGGTAATACTGCACTGTTCACTAGTTATTTTTAATTAAATTTCAATAAAAATAATAGTAGCAAAGACAACTAAATATCTAGGAGAAACAATATTCAACAATGGTTTGGAAAAAGAGACCTTAAAAGAGGAAACCTCAAAGTTAGAAAAACTAAGCTTCGCAACAAGAAATATTTATAATACGAAGAACCTATAATCTAGCACAAAAATAAGGTATTATAATACGGTTATAGATCCAGCGATTTTGTTCGAGATGGAGACAACATGTCTCCCTAGACTAGGATAATTACTATAATAAATAATAGGTTCCTGAGAAGAATCTATGTGCCAAAGAAAACACAGGAAAGCTACAGGTTAAGGTTAAGAACCAACCAGGAAACCTATAGGGAGATGAAAGACTTAGAAAAAGAAATAAGAATAAGAATTAGAAGACTAAGATTCTACGGTCACATGGTAAGAATGGACCGAGGGACACTAAACAATAAAGTTTTTTACAAAATCCATGAATACAAGAGCGTAGGAGGGTATGTAAAACAAATGAAAGAGGAAACAGACATAATAGAAATAACCGACTAAAATTGCCTAGATAAAGAGCAATACTGAAAAAAAATAACAGAAATCAAGGTTCCTGTGAAAAATAAAGAAAAAAGGATGAGTACTGCGTGGTCAACAGAAAAAACCAAACGCACGCAGAAAATATGAGAAAATACTTGGAGAAGGGCGAAAATGAGGAAGGAAAAGTAACGATGTTCGCCTGGTCTTAAAAGGCCGTTTAGTGAAATATATAAGTTTGACACCGTCTTTAGTATCATAATAATAAAAATAATTAAAAACTAATATAAAAGATGCTTATCGATAAGCCTTGCTTCACCTGGGAAGCCATCCAGACCGGATATGTAAATACAGACAACTGTCCCGACACATCTGTCCACTCTGTGGCCTATTTAGTCTCAAGATTACAGCCGGTTTAGTTCTTACTCAGTTACTTAGAAACTAATAAACAGCAATAACATTTACATCAAAAATAATAAAAATAAAATTATATCACTCCAAATTTAAAATTATATCTCTAACACATACACTTACACTCTAAGACCGGTAACTGTTAAACACATGCCCAGCAAAAACAGTAACTTATTAAATTTAAAACATCTATAAATGCTTTGCCTAAAGAAGAAGAAAAACAAAATGTCAAAGTTCCAACCCTAAGGGCTAGGAAAAAAAAATCTAAAGAAGTATGATATAGAAATGTGTATTGTCTCTCGGCAGGTTTTCGAAGCAGTGGGCGACAATAAACAATATATCAATAGTACCCTAAAATTTATTTAAAATATCAGATTTTTTCATTTAATTTTAATACATTTTTTCTATAGGCCTAAAAAAAAATTCTTCTACAGGACAAAAAGAAATACCGTTTTAACCCATGAAGGGTCTGAGGTTTAGCACAACACAGAGACTGTCTTGTTTCTAAGGTTTTGCAGGGTTGTGATTTAACTGAAACCACTCACAACCATCAGTTTTTTTCCCAATTTAGAGTTCATCCGTGGCTGTAAACATATTAAATTATTTATCTATTTTTGGACTCTAAGACTTTGTGAATGTTAAAGTCTATTCGATAACATTTAATTTTTATTTTGTAAAAATCAGGATAAATCCCATTTTTCAAATCAAATTCAGTGAAATCTAAATTAGAAACTTTTTATGTCGGTATACTGCTATGTTTTGGGGGTATGAATAGGTTTATCAATAATTCTATTGATTTCGGGATGCTAGAGTAATTATTGAGGATAATTGCTCAAATTAATATTTAATTGAACATCATTACCTATTTGCTACTACCTAACATTATTTGGAATTGGATTCTTTTCCAGAGGTTGAATATGTGTTTACTAATTTACTAATCCGTCAACTTAATACCTTAATTAAACCATCAATATCTTAATCATAAATATATATTCTATCTGGGTTATTAAACCAACTGAATAATTATAATGAATATACTTTGTTATTACAATTTCTTGTGTGGACTACACTGGTCGACAAAAATGAACATTTTTTCTTTCACAAGAACTAAAATAACATTTTCTAGAAGTATTTTTCGTGCCGAATTCAAATATAACTTTAGTTTTTCTCTATCGGGCAGGAGTTTTGTGTGATATTCATTTGAATTTTTATAATATTCGAAAAAAATCGATCTAACTCAAAATTATAACTACTCATTCTGACTTACCTAGAAAGTTGTAGATAGTGATTTTCGGGCATATTTTGCATCTGGAACGTCTCTCTTCTTGGTATTGGAACTCCACTTGCCTTGGTACTTCTTTTCCATAGTAGAAATTTGCTGATGAAAACTGTGCTCATCACTGACAGTTCCAAGATTTTCTGGGAGGAAGTCTAAGTGAGAGTCCAAGAAGTGAATTTTTAAAGACATGTTGCATCCCATAGCTTTATAAGAATGCAGAAGATCAGTCACTATGTCACAATAGTTTTCTGCTGTATAGTTTCCAAGAAAATTGAAACAAACTTTTGAAAGACTGCCAGGCTGCTTTTTCCAGTGGATTTAACAGGCCTTCAAAATGCTTATCACCCATTAATGACCGGATTTGAGGTCCTATAAAAATTCCTTCTTTCAGTTTAGTATCACTGACTTTGGGGAATTTCAATTTCAAGTACAAGAGTCTATCAGACTGTTTATCCATAGCTTTGGAGAAATTTTTCATTACTCCTTACTTAATATGCAATGGAGGTAACACAATTTTTCAGGATTCACTAACGGGACATATGACACATTTTTCTGGCCAGGGATAAGAGATTCTCATTTAGGCCATGATTTTGTAACATAGTGAGACTTCCTATCTCTGCTGTCCCAGAGGCACAAAAAACAGCAAAATTTGGTGAGGCCAAGCAATAAAGCAATGACCTTTAAATCACAGATATTCCATTCATATTTTATCTAAAATTAGTTTCATATTTTGATATGTCTCTTTCATATCAGCGGCATGCGCTACAGGTATTGATGGAAGTTCATTGCCTATATATAGCAGCCCAGCGTTCTAACTTTAGACGAATCTATGAATAGTCGCCGGTATATGGCCGGTGTTGAAGCCCAAGAGTTTCCATAACTGAACAAATATCACTGCAAAACACAATACCATTTTCTTCAGAGAAGCAGTCCTTGAAATCACTATGGCGACCACGATAACTACATATTCTTACTTCTTTTTGGAGTAGATTCCACCCTTTGAGTCTGGAAGTTAAACCTTCAGCTTGCTGTTTAGACAGATCTAAACCCCGAATCAGGACATTAAGGTCTTTCTGATTGGGAAAGTATGGTTCTGATGAGCAGGTATTGGCTTCATATGTAGGATCATTTTTATTGTTATCTGAAGCATTTTCAGATTCAGAGTAATCACCTAAGGTCGTATCTGCTTATACTGGTACAGGGAACTGTTCATTGTGTAAGACAGGTCTTATTGCAGATTGCAAATTTGGTTACTTAACTGTATGTTTTGTTTTAGATGTGATTCCTTTAATATTTATCAAACAGAAAGAACAATCACTTAAATGATCCTTCGGTTCCCTCCAAATCATGGGAATTGCAAATGACATACTATGTGTACCATTTTTCCACCCAGTCAGCAATCTAACACACGAAACACATCATGGATTCGGGTTCCAGCTCTTATCAAAATCACCAACCTGACAGCCAAAGTGAAGTTCCATCCAAATTTTGCCTCTGAGACTTGATGGTCAGCTCACCACAAATATAGCAGAACCTGTCTACATGATTTACACACTTTCTTGGCATGATGAAAAAACAAAGCACTACAACACTGCATACACAATACATTTCGGAAAAGAAAGGAAGGAAATACTTCACTACTGAACAAAGTCACAGTCAGCTCAATACTGACACATCACAATGCCAGATGAACAGGTATGAGCATGTCCAAACATGAATGAACCAGTGCAGTCTTCTTTTATGGTGCTTCAGCATAATATTACAAATAAAATTTCCTTAAATACAGCTTGGATAAAATCGCTACATGTGAGATAAAGGTTCCTATGACAGGTAAAAATAAACGCTAAAATCAGATTTTAAAAAGTAGCTGTCACAAATAAACTGTGCCTGATGGGAAAATTTTGACTAAATATCTGAATTCAGTATGAAAAACTGCACTAGATTCACTAATCAGATTTCTTGTGAAGAAAACCTTGTCGACCAGTGCTAGCATTTTGAAATTCACAAATCAAATTAGCATTACATTATTCACCCCTATCCTCATTCAATATCCTGATCTATTTTCAGTTATAAATATTAGCTCATATCCATAAGAAGTGACTAATGACTTATTGTTATAATTCTTTCCTTCTAACGTCATTATTTTTATCTGTGTTTATTTGTTTCTTATTTCTAGTTAATTTATGTTGTTTTTTATTTTTTCATGACTAGGACTTAAATTTGTGGTTTTTATTTCCTTTCTAATTACTATTGTAAATGTATGATTATATTATGCAACCACTTGGCCTTTCGGCCTAGGACCTGACCCCAGAATAAAATTTTTTTTTTTTATTCTCATATATCCTATATATGAAGTAAAAATATGCTGTAACAAAAAAACAGGTAATGTTGAGTCAATGCAGTTTTTAATATTTCAGAATAGATTAGGAAGGCTTGGGCCCTATCAGATCGCAGACTGTATTCAGTACGAGAGCAGTTTCCAGCGGAGATAGGATCTTGGACTGCGTATCTGAGCAATAGCCAATATAAAGCTAGTCAAGGCTCTGCTGAATGGTTCATAAATGTTGTAGATAAGGAGACATTGTTCATGTATCCACTGCCTTCTGTCTCATCTATCCTCCGCGGCTCTGTCTTCATTCCATTCAATCAATAAACTGTACCCAAAAGCATTTATTTAGTGAGCTCAATGATCTTATTCTCTACATTTTATTTACTTTTACTAAACACGATATGCATTTCACAATATTACCGTTTACCTATAAAAATGAGATAAACTAAACATATACTACAACCATCTAGTAGGGGAGGCTGGGTGAGCCACAGGAGAGTCTGTGGATAGGTAGATCAGTGGCTGTTAATATAATTCAGATTAATACAAATCAAATACGACATTCTTCATTTCCTTGAACAGCTTTACTTCAGAATTTTGTTTTTGTTTAATTTACAGATTTCTTTATAGTTTTGCATTTTATTCCATTTCTATTAATTGACTAGACCTACCGTAAGTTTTTAAAATTTCTTTTTTTTTCAAATGGCATTATATAATGCCGTAACACTTAATTAATTAGCTGATTCTATTACGGTCTTGAATTGAATCTCTATTTCACTTATACAAAATTAAAACACAATAAAATTAAAAGCTTTGGCTAGAAGTGAGGTATGTGTGGTTCACTTTGTTGAAGAGAAAAACAATTCCAAAAAACTTGACATTATAGGTTTCTTTTCATAGTCGTGTTATGCGTTATAGTATACCTGTTGCGCCTATTGAACTAAAAAGTGACTGTTCATAAAAACTTATTTCTTTTGGCGAAATTGAAAAATTACGTCATATTATAACGTTTTACTTTTATACCGTGATACGATTAGCTATGAAATAATTTATAAAATAATATGGCTTTTGGTGATATCAATTTTATTTTATTAATATTTATTTCTAATATAATTTGCCTCAATTCATAAAAATTATATGCTGTACCAAATAGACCAGTCTCAAACTTAAAAACAATTACCATTGGAAAAATTTAAATTTATCTATACAGAATCATAATATATAATGAAAGAAAAAAAGTATACAAAAAACAATTTGTCTAAATATATATTTTGGACATATAAAAAATGGTTTCATGTTAAGATATTTCAATAGCCCCACTTTTTTTTTTTTTTAAATAAAACAATAATAAATTTTTAACAACATTAAAGCTTTCATGACTTCATTACTTTTTATTGTTTGTTTCATAATTAAAATTCCCGAGATAACGAAAGTAATTTCGCCATGTTTCGCTTCAGGGAGACAGCTAAATATTTCTTTCAAGGTCTGCTTAAACGTTAAAAAATACTGGAATCAGGAGAATTCATAGTTGATTTACTTCTAACAAATATGATTTGTAGCCCAAATATTGACCGCTAAAACCCCTAAACGGTTTTCTTTAGTCTTGAACGGTTCGAGTATGTGCTAGGAACTGTATACAGCATAAATCCTATTCCTAGTCTACTTTCTACCATTTACTGAACCCGAGAGGCTCCATGGTTGCAGTGGTACAGTATATTTCTGTTCTTTTTTTTATATAAAAGTTTTTTTTAAAATTAATTAATTGAAATTTAAACCTGTATAATCGAATACATCAACTAAATATAATGAAAGATAAACAATGGCATGAGATAAAGGCAAGTAGTAAGTAGAACTACGCAGTGGTAATACTCGAGTAAGAAATTCAACATAGGTCAACGAGGCTATCTTCTTAGACGCATCGGACTATTATCAGGAATTGAACAGGTTGCCAGGCTTGAAACTAATAGGTTTGAGTAGGAATAAAGTTTCTCATGAAAAGGTTGATATCGGATTCGTGCCAAAAAAGCAACAAATGGGACATTAAGGTCATTATGGATTACTTTGTTCGTAATAAAGTATAGAGGATTGAGGATTTTCCAAAGAATTTTGGATTGTAAGGGTTGAATAAGAGAAGAATTCGACGGCTTTATAGATAAAGGTACATTAACTGAAAATTAGTTACGAAATAATTCGTAAAAAGAGCTCGATTGAGACGGTTGGGCTATATGATGAGGATGCCCGAAACAAGAATGCCCAGAAGACTGTTGTTTGGGAAGCTCGACGGTAGAAGACCCAAAGGAATGCCCCGTACTAGATGGCTAGATTATGTGGGGGCCGATCTTCACCAGCTGGGAATCAGACATTGGAGAAGACTAGCTATGGACCGAAGTGGTTGGCAGGCAGTGGTGGATGAGGCCCAGGTCCTTGTAGGACCGTAGTGGCAATGAGTGAACTGAAAATTTCAGAATATTTAACTACAAAACAGAAAATATTTATAATTATTATAAATTATATATATATATATTATAAATATATATATATATATATATATATATATATATATATATATATATTTATAATTTATAATCCTTATTGTAAATAGTTTGTCCTTCTTGAATAGTAATAGACAATCTACTGATCTACATTGTCGTAATCTTTTGTAGAATACTTGGAAATTAAATTAGTAAAAATTATGAATGTTGTGTAATTCCTAATCTACAATAGACAATTTACAACCAGGCTAAGCTTGTCAATACAAATTCGTTCAACAATACCACTCTCGTAAGGTATTGTTGTTTATCATAATTTTGCAGACCTCTTTATTATTATACTTTGCTCTAAAATTATTTATTTACTGCATCATTCCCTACAAAAGATATTTACTGGAGAGTATTTACTAGAGAGACTAGATACCAGACCGCTCTTGGCTCTAGCGATTCCATTATATTTAGAGATGTTGATAGTCATCTGCGATATCTATCTGGATATCACCACGGCTATTTCGTTCACTGTCAACACTCCTCGCCTCGCCTCCCACGGTTTCCAGTCCCATATTTCTTCCTTGTTATAATATATATTTGTATATATATATATATATATATATATATATATATATATAATATGATCTGTGTGTGTAGATACAATGTCAATCCATAATAGTATTTTAATGATAGAATAAACATAGAAAGTAGCATTGACATTGAAAGAATTGAAAATCCTACCTGAATGGGTATAACTTATTAAACTAAATATTGAAGGTAAATTTGGATATAATAATTAATTATATCACCACTAAACAAAGTAAAAACGAAATATTTATATAAAAAATAAAATAAAAAATACATATCCATGAATAAAACTTTATTGTATATTAATTTATTGCTATTTGTAACTGAAATAATATTACAAGTAAATATGCTGTATGAACAAAGGACATGAAAAAAAACACTTGTGGAGAAACTACCCATTGATAGCACTCCAATAAAGTTCTACAGTAGAAGGTCTCGAGGCCATCTTCTTTTCAGACGTCTCGGAGGGTTATCAGAAATAGGATGGGAAGCAAGTTAAGGGACTAGCGGATTCAAGTGTGTATGGAGCTTTTCATGGAAGGATAGATATCTAGTTTGGGCCAAATCAGCTGCACATGGGATATTAAGATCATGATTGATGAGTTTGTTTGTGACATAATAAGGAGCATTGAGGATTTTACGAAGGATTTTGGATTGTAAGGATTGGTTGGATACGAGATGATTTGGATGGTTTAGTAGAACTCCAAAGCTCAACTCCGTATGTTCAAATAGGTCTGATAACTGACTTGTAAATGTGTCTTTTGTAATTAATTGGGAGCTTAGAGGGTTTGTCCAGTAAATGTTGAAGTAGGCGAAAACGTCGAGCATTTTCTTGTCTTTTCAGTCTTATATGAGGATTCCAAGTGAGGCATTTGCCCAGATGGAGTCCTAGGTAACGTATCTGTTCGACAGGGATCAGTGGAATATTATTAAAGAATACAGCAAGACAGGAATTCGCAGGTTTACGACGGAGGGTGAAGGTGATTTGATGGGATTTGTTTGGATTTAGTTTAATTCTCCAATTTTGGCACCATTATTGAAGGTTCGAGATATAGGATTGAAGAGATTGGGATGTAGCAAATGGATCCTTATTTACTGATAACACATATGAGTCATCAGCGTACGTAGTGCGGACAGTGCTTGAATGGGTTGTGATGTCAGCTGTATATATCGTGTATAGGATGGGACTCAGGATACTACCTTGAGGAACACCGGCAGGCTGGTTAAAGAGGGAAGAGTATGAAAAATTATGGTTTACTTTAAAGGTTCTATTATTGAGGTAGGAACTGATAATAAGGAAGTAAAGTAGAAGGTAAGAATTTACGGAGTTTGTACAGCAGACCCTATGCCAGACTCGATCAAAAGCCTGCTCTACACCGAGAAAAGCTCCATGCAGTACATTCGACGCTCTAATGCGGATGAGACAACGTCCACCACACGATGGCATTGCTGGATAGTGGAGTGTGATATTCGGTGATATAAGAAAAGAAGTCCAGATGTAGCAGGTGTGAATTACTTATTAAAACAGAGAGTGAATATTTTAACATATTTTTAATTGATCTAAGTTCAAAAGTAAATATACTTTAATAATATTTATATGCCTAGACCACTCATAATCAACTTGTAGTGGCTGGGATAACAACTTTCTATGCTCACGGTTTTGGGTTTGCAGCCGTCAGGTGGCATTGGAGTTCTTGGTTATGCCGTCCTTCGGAAGAGACGTAATTGTGCACTGTTAATTACTGTACAGAGAACCATATCCTAATTATACCAGGATAGGAAACAATTAGGACTTTCACTCGTTACTAATCGTCCGATTAGCTATAGCAGCATAAATAACCAACTATAAAAGACGTTTTTCGGAATTGATTTTTAGTTGTTTTGTTCTTAGCATAATGTACAATATAATTGTCTCTTTGTATTGAATATATTTGTTGTCGGCTATGATTGGAATATGTGGCAGTCGAAAGCTGATGGTTTTGTTGTTGGGGAAAGCTCACCCGGATCCTGGAGTGTGATAAGGCGTCCACTATCTTATCCTAAAATAGACCTTATCTCAGATCTCAGATAAGAGTCTCTCACAAAAAACAAGCTGATGGGAAAAATCCATCGGTGCCCTATTCTATTCTCCTTATCAGATTTGTATCCCGACAAAATAATTTAATAAAATAGCTTAAATAGAACATGGCCCTTGAACAGCTGACAGTCGATTCCAACAGTCGTGGTTATACAAATTGCATCACTTAAAAATAATAGAGGATCTCCTTAAACTAAAGTTGTTCTTACCTTTTGATAATTTTAAAATGTTTTGCAAAGGAAAAGAGTATGAAATTAGGCGTGAAAAATGGTTAAAACTCAAACAAAAAATAAATAATATTCATACAATGATAAATAAATTGTTTAGTGTTAGCAAGGAATTTAAGAAAAAAAAATTGAACGTACTCACATGAATTTATTTGGAAAATTCCATAAAAACATTAAAAATATATTTATTTAAATATTAATATAAACTAGTATTCTGTCGAATCGCCATTAGCCCTGATTACTGAGCCGATCCTGTTTGGCATCGAGTCGATCAATTTTTTTCTGATTTCGTCACTAATCTCCTCATTCCACACCTTTTCGATCGTCTGTTTTAGCTCATCTCTATTCTAAGGCTTTGCAATATTAATTTGTTTTTTCATGATCATCCATTAGTTTTCTATAGGACTTAAATCAGGGCCTCCTGGCCATGGCAGCGTGGAGATCTCGTTTTCTGTTAGAAACTGCTTTACCTACCCATAAGCAGAATGGTAAAGGCAATAAAAAATAATGTATCTTACAGCTATTACATTATTAAAATCAGTAATTAACTTACCGATTTGGCTTTATGGCATGGAGCGGAATCATAATGAAAAATGAAGTTTCCGCAGTGTGTAAGATTGCCAATTCCAAAGTAGGAAAAACATCCCCAGACTATCACACTTGCAGGATGTTTCACTGTTTTTATAGTACAGGATTCCGCATTAGAGCGTCGAATGTACTGCATGGAGCTTTTCTCGATGTAGAGCAGGCTTTTGATCGAGTCTGGCATAGGGTCTGCTGTACAAACTCCGTAAATTCTTACCTTCTACTTTACTTCCTTATTATCAGTTCCTACCTCAATAATAGAACCTTTAAAGTAAACCATAATTTTTCATACTCTTCCCTCTTTAACCAGCCTGCCGGTGTTCCTCAAGGTAGTATCCTGAGTCCCATCCTATACACGATATATACAGCTGACATCACAACCCATTCAAGCACTGTCCGCACTACGTACGCTGATGACTCATATGTGTTATCAGTAAATAAGGATCCATTTGCTACATCCCAATCTCTTCAATCCTATATCTCGAACCTTCAATAATGGTGCCAAAATTGGAGAATTAAACTAAATCCAAACAAATCCCATCAAATCACCTTCACCCTCCGTCGTAAACCTGCGAATTCCTGTCTTGCTGTATTCTTTAATAATATTCCACTGATCCCTGTCGAACAGATACGTTACCTAGGACTCCATCTGGGCAAATGCCTCACTTGGAATCCCAGATATCTAACTTCAAAACTGACGGATTCTATACAACCTTTGAACTTCTATTATATTAAAGGGGAAACCCTTGGGGTGGGATTATCCAAATTTCTTTCTTAAACTATACAAAGAACCTACCTACAAATTTATAGATAGTAAGTTCCTGATTTGCCTTTAATTATATACTATTATAATATATTCTCCACAGTTCCTAAAATACTGTCAGGGGGGCACGTGCCCCCGTGCGCCTCCCCCCTAAATCCGCGCTTGCTATAGCCTTTGTGTTATTCTGATGTATAACCTATATGACTGTCAAGTTTCATCCAAATCCATCCAGTAGTTTTTGCGTGAAAGAGAGACAAACATACAAACTTTCACATTTATAATATTAGTAAGATTAGTAGGACATCAAAACAAATAGTTTCACTCATCTTCTTTCTGTTACTTTAGCATCTATTATCATGTGATTTGCCTTTATTTATGTCCTATAATGGATTCTCCACAGTTCCTAAATAACAGTCGAGGGGGGGGAGGCACGTGCCCCCGTGCGCCTCCCCCCTAAATCCGCGCTTGCTATAGCCTATGTGTTATTCTGATGTATAACCTATATTACTGTCAAGTTTCATCCAAATCCATCCAGTAGTTTTTGCGTGAAAGAGAGACAAACATACAAACATTCACATTTATAATATTAGTAAGATATTATTCCAACAGCTGTGTTATCATATGTCTGTTATATCATAATGTTTTTAGTAATGCAATATTTTATCTAGGTTGTTGTGTTGCCTAGCAACGGATCTATCGACTACTTTTTGTTTAGTCTTTCGTCGAACACGATCAATTAAATTATAAGTATTTGCAAAAATTGGCCAATACTAATCCTCTGTTCCTGATTCTTTAAAAGGTTACACAAAATATAGTACTTTCTTAAAAATTGAACCGGAAAATGGATTGCATCGATTCAAAAAATAAAATAAGCTATATATTATCCCAATATATCTATTTTAGGACTGCTATTTCAGTACAGAGAATATAGTGAAATAAGAATGGAAGATTCTTAGTTATTATAAATTATTTTGTTTGAGTGGAAAATAGTTGAATGGATAATTCAATACAATAAGTTTTATACATGTTTTTATTTATTTATAAATTTATTTTTTATTAATATTTATTCCATTTTTTATTTTAAATTCACTTAATGGTCTCTGATCTTAATCTCCTATCTTTAATTAGAACCGAATATTAATATGTATACAATTAAAATATATATATATATATATATATATATATATATATATATATATATATATAATAAAAAAAAATTTATATATAGCTCATTTCTTTAGGGAATTTATTTGCCTAACCGCCTCTTCTTCCGACTCTAGATAGATTATATATATATTTGTACCTAGTGCAACTTAGGTGTTAAACTAATAGGTTTTTAACCTCAAATTTAAAACAACCAACATTTATTTAACAATTTAAACCAACATTTAAACAAAACAATTTATTATTTTATTTAATTCTAAATACTAAAATCCTCAAAGCAATATTAAGCGGGTGTTCATATTTTAGTAACCTTACTAGGAGGGTACAAAATTGTAGCTGAACTCAGCTACTTTACTCAGCTGAACTTCAATTTCTAGAATAATATCAGGCTACCTTTACTAAAACGTTCAGTAGCTACCGTAATGTACAATACTAACTCACCCTTACAGAGCTTTCAATTTATTTCGATAGTGAATTGAGGAGAGTGAAAAAGGGGTAAACATTTTACACTTTAACAAAATATCGCTACATCGCTAGCCTTTTCTTAGCTCTATGTCTTGAAAAAAAACAAGAGTTAGTGTTAAAATAACATAAATCATTCTCCTTAACATTCTCAGTAAGGACATTGGGCAGTGGGCTACTTTGTTATCAAGTTCCAAAGGGAACTCCTAATGGAAGAAAAAGTTGGGACTTGATGAATTCAATTGAAATAATATCTAATGAATAAATTGCTACCACTATTAATGAATAAATTAATAAACATTATATGAAATGTTAATTATTCAATATATTAAAAGTGACGCCACAAATGAAGTCGTGTATTTCTCATTTATATGATATTTTTTCTTTCTTTACATATAAAATAATAATTTTCATAATGGCTGTTTCAGTGATTTTTCTCTCACAAAAAAGTTGGTTTCGCGATTATATACTGCCTAATTTGTTTCAATATAATTATAAATAAAATAGTTATACAGACCATAACATTTATATAGTTACAAGATAGTTATAAGACCATTTATAAATAAATAGACCATATACAGATATACAGTTGGCCTTTTAAATTAAACATGGAAATTAGGCTTTGATAACTTATAAAACTAAAATTCTTAATAGCTATCTTTTTTTTTTTTTAATGATTTTTAGTGTATATGCATAACAAAGAATAGAATAGAATATAAAAATAATTTTATTCAGGGACCAGGTCCCTTAAGAATAAAGAAGTTAATAGAAAATATCTGTCCAAATGGCTATACATATGGCTATATACATTACTGGAATATTGTAATTAAATATGAACTAAAAAAATTAAAAAGAGAGTGCTGCCACGGAGAGACAGACGACCCGAGTTCGAATCCCGGCCGTGCCAAATCGTTTCTCTTCAAAATAAATATATTAAAAAAAATCACATTATAAAAATATTAATATTTTTTTAAAAGATTATTTCCCGTCCTATAGGGGATTTATACTGAGGCGTTAAGTATGAAAGCAATTTTAGATAGGGCTAAGTAATTTTAAGCCAAGTATTTCCCTCTTATCACCCCTCGCAGGTCTACATAGATATCATAGACTTCGCCTAAAGCTAATCATGTTTTATTAAAAAAATATCAATATGTATTTCTCAGTTAAATTAAATTTATTTCAAATTTTAAAAACAAAACATTTTTCCTTGCTGTAAAAAAAACACACCGGCTGGTCTTGGATACTTGTTGAAACTGTATAATATCCAGAACAACGGTTGGGCAGGGAGATTTTGAAAGAGATAATTTTCGACCACCAGGATTTTCCCCAATTTAGGGCATCCACTTTATAGAGATTAAATAAGCCCCTGGAGGATCTTTCACTCAGATTGAATATTACTTACTCAGGATATCTACGGTTAGTCCTTTCCTCTTCTATTTGTTTCAGAGTTTTTGCTTATTTTTTAATTATAAATAATTTTTATTGTATTATTTTTCATTTGCACCTCCACAATTTTCCATATAGCAAATTTGATCTAAATGTCTGTTTTTCCTCTTTGATATTCAGGAACAGTTTTTGAGATGAACCATAGTTTTTTAGCAACTCTCTTGGCCAATGTCTTTTTAGTCTTCGCCTATTAAGTCCGGGTAACAGGGAATAGATAATAGAAAGAATAGGTGGATTTTGTGTTGTGAAGTTGTGCATTTGTTGTGAACATATGATTTTGTAGTGAGAATGTTCATTTTATTTTTTATGGTGTGATTTGAAATTAACCAAGGAGCACTAACAATTTTTGTTAGAATTTTGGACTGTTTTGTTTGACTCTTGTGTAACGTGTTTTGCTGAGCCCCAAAGTTCTACTCCATATGCCCAAATAGGTCTTAGTAATTGTTGGGCCAAATAGGCCCAATTATAGTGTTATAGTAATTGTGGGTAAGTTTTTTTAATGAAAGGATGATTTTGGATAACTACACTATTTATTAAACATTTCACAATCTGACTCCATTAAATACCTATGCTAGTTAACTAAACTAATTAACATCTGTTTCCTTCATTAAGTTATATCGGTAAGCTGTCACCGAGATATCGAATCGCTTATAACATTGATTTTATTCTAAATATCTTGTTTTTGTAACTGGAGTGCATCTTTATTAGTCAATCATTCACATGAGTAAATTAAAAACCTTTTCCAGTCATTATTATTTTTCTTTATTCTAAAAAACGTTTCGACAATTCCTTGTCATTTTTGTCAAAAAAAAAAATGATGTAAATTGAAAATGACAAGGAATTGTCGAAACGTTTTTTAGAATAAAGAAAAATAATAATGACTGGAAAAGATTTTTAATTTACTCATGTGAATGATTGACTGATTGATTTTATTTTAATTTAAAATAATTATAAATATGAATATTTAGTTTTTCCTACATAATTAAATATATTTTTTTTATCTTATCGAATAAATTAAACTATTGTATTTATGAAAACCTGTTACTATGTATCACAGAAATTATAAGCGTTTGGCTAATCTTTTTGCTTTGAAATTATCCAGCTTGTCCAGTACTAAGGATACTCATCCTTGTGCCATTGCATTAGCACCTTAAATTATTTAAAATAGGAGCTAGGCTATTAGATAAGAGGTAGATATAGCCGACCGGAGGTTTGGACATAAAGTGGACTCCGATAGGCTGAAGGGCTGCTAAGTGTGCCCGTGCGATACCGCAACAGGAGTGCACTCCCCTGATAACTCCCTCGCAGATATTTCACTAAACCTGCCCAGGCTGGTCCCAGATCTTGTAGCCTTAACTCTCCGTATCTTCCTACTTAGTACAAGTGTTAAGTGCAATGCACTTCACAGATACCACATATTCCTTTTCGTATCCTTAGTAATCTCTCATCTTGTCTTAGCCGGCATTAAATAAAATAAAATTTAAAAAATCTAATAAGGACATCAAATGACTTCCTAGTACTCCCATATATAGTATTTTTATGCCCTTGGATAAGGAAATAAAGATTAAATTCTGTTTCTCTTAAAAAAACGTTTAAAAAAGTTTTATTTACAACTCTTAAATAATTAAATTATTTGTTAACAAAACAATCACTCACCTAAAAAAACACACAAAAGAAACATCATTTAAAACCCTTACTTCAGGTTTTTTTTATATCTTTTAGGCGTTAATTTCAGTTTACAGAACACAATCATTTTTTTTTCCACAGGAGTTTCCACTATTAGTGGGTTTCCTTAACCTATTAATTCAATGGTTTCCTTCCATAATATCCTATCCAAGGTCCATTCTTCCTGTAGACCATCACCCATCATGTTTTCCTCCACTTTGTTATCCCAGGTCTTCCTTGGTCTTCATCGTTTTTTTGTTCCCCTAATATTCCATTGGTGGACTACTTTTATTTTATTATATTTATTTATATTTTTATCTTTCAGAATGGTTCTTTCAGCCTTTATATTTTCTCTGATGGTCGCATTTCTTACTTAGTCCATTCCGGATATTCCCGCCGCTCGTCTCCAATAGCCCATTTTCGTAGTTAGGAGTTTTGTCCTGAGGTAGCTTTTCAACGTCCAAGTTTCTGATCCTTATGTCATGATTCTTAGTAATATACTATTGTTTGTATTTTTTTGTTTTGTTTTTGGGATAATGTTTTTTTTTTCCATTGTACTCAGTTGAGCATTGATATGGTCTTTTCAACATCTGAAATTCTTCTTTTAATTCCAATATCACACGCACCATCTATCTCAATTATGGAGCTAATATATTTAAAATGTCTAACTCTAGAACCCCTTCTGGGTTCAGTTTTATCTTCTCACTATTGGCTGTCAAGTGCTCCATTTTCTCAGCAGTCAAAAAATTAATTAATGTATTGTATTAATATGTTACCTGCTGCTATACTCTGGGACCCTATGGCAACCTAGGAAGAGCTGGGAGGGATGAGGGAGGGGGAAATTTACATGTACAGGGGGAAACTGGGTGAAGAAATAAACCCCACACATTTATCTATCAACAAACAAACGCTAATATATTGAAATAAAAGTTACATACAGCATCACGAAAATAAAACTCTAATTTAACATAAGAATCACCCTCAATAATAGTACTTAATAATAACATATTAACGAGACTCATACACCTGATTCTCCATCAATACTCATAGTCCCAAAATCCACTAAAATAATAATAAAACAAGTATCCATTATATATATAACAATCTTCAAAACCTTTATCTATAACAATAATTCTATGCACTAATAATTACAACGTCAACATTCCCCATCAGCACTCATTATCTTATAACCATTAATAATTTACAATTGAACCTCCATCTATCCTCCATAACAGTATCCTTTATAATAATCATCCTATGCACTAATAATATTTACAATGTACTCATTACCTAATAACCGCTAATAAATGACCTAATTCTATTATAACACATTTTCCAGAATTCCATATTACATGACAGTTACAACTCATTTATCCACCATCATTAATCCTTATCTCATATTCGCTAATTTGACCATTTCCAAACAAAACTAGATCTGTCATTTATAACAATAATCAAAGGCACTAATTACAACTTAAACATTCGCCTCAGTATTCATTATCTCGTAACTATTAATAATTTTCCAAACAAAACTAGATCTATCAATTATAACAATAATCCTAGGCACTAATTATATTTATAACGTACTCATTACCTTATAACCGCTAATAAACACCATAAATTTTATTACAAAACATTTCCCATAAGTCCATATACAACGATGCCGATTACAACTTATTTATCTACCATCACTGATCCTTATCTCATAACTGCTAATAACATAATAACTCCCTTTAAAAACCAGTTCCCTCTTTTTCAACCACAACTCTATGTGCATTAATACTTACAGAAAGATTCCTATTTGTCTTATGGCCAAACGCGACGATTGTCAACGAAATAATTTACTGGCTCTATCTTCAACTGACCACCCACTGGCCTCACCCCAAGTCTAGTCAGACTACAGTAAATAGAGAATATAATACCTTTCTCTGGCCTCTTGCTCCGAAACCAAGGCTTCTCGCTAGTAACCGTCTTCCGGTCTTGCCCGTCTTCTCCGGGCCACGAGAGGAAAACCGTCGGGTACTTAAGCTTCTCCGAGCTGTCGTCAGCATTCTTCCTTCTTCGTCTGACAGGTGCTGCCCCTGGTGGTCATTATTATCCCGAGAATCTTAATAATTATATTCAAAATTCCCAAGAGTCGTGGATTTTTCGATCAGAATCGCTGATGCACTTCCTGCTGAGTTGGCATTGGAGTTATGAACTGTTTGGCTCAGCGTCTCCACAAACAGACGTCACCTTCTATTAAGAATTAACTTTTAATAAAATATTATTAAAACTAAATGTTAAGGACCTACAAGCCATATACAAAGAAAATGTATGTAATTAGTCACAAAAAGAAATAACTTAGCAAACCTTATTTGACAGAGGATAACATATACCTACATATTAATTTACAAAATCCTTACAACCTAAAGTCTTTTTAAAACCTATTAATGAGAAGAAGCAAATAAATGCTAATCATTTTCTATAATACGTAAAACTAACAATAAACTTTTGACTTCAAATGATAACATCTTTTGATCACAAAGATGAGAGTTCAAAATTTGTTTACACAGATTACTTTCCTTATATACATATAAATTCGCTAACATTTTTAGCATTGAACAAAAGCTGTAATTAATGCACATTAACTATCTATATAAAAAAAAATATCTCAGCCCGTTACAAATATATATTTATTTATTTAATTATTGTTACCTCAGAACACGGGAGGAACGCGCAAAGCATTCTGGAGCCGCTTTTTCTGTACTTCCTTCATCTTTTCTTTTCTCTGTCCATTTTATTCCTGGGGTGATGCTTTTTGTCCATCTGTAGCATTCACTGAGTTAAGCTACGTTCCGACCTAGTAGTAACGATTGCTTTCCTCTCGCTCACACTTCTTCGAATGTGGCAGAATCATCGCTGCGACCGAGAACATAGGAGTTATCACCTTGCTCCATATACATCGATGGGGAATTGGGTTGTGTTTTTTCAGCCGGACTTTGGGAGGAGGAGCGACCTGCTTCGGCAAAATAAATATTAATCACAATGCGCCTGCTGAACGGGGATAACCATAATCCATGAATCTAGATCTATTTGTCTCAGTCCTTGAACTCTGTGAGAATGGCCACTAATGAATTCACCTTATGGACCTTGTGGCACCTGCTTATGGAATTAGAAGATTCTCTTAGGTCCTATATAGTGTCTACGCATAAAAATAATTATATTTTAATGTGTTTTAATTGTTTGTTTTTTTAATATAATCATACAATACAGTATGTCAGATGTACAATATAGATGTTATAGTAAAGTAATATTACAGAGGCGATCCGTGGTCTAGTGGTCATCAAAGCAAACTACTAAGCCCAAGATCGCGGGTTCGTAACCCGGCAGGTGGCCCTAGGATTTGTTAAAGGGAGTAAAAAGACCTTGGTTATGCCGACCTTCGAACGGGACGTTAAACGGGGATCCCGAGCCTGTACGATGTCAGGTCCTGTCAAATCCCTGTCCTAATAAGACCTGGATAGGCAAAATTTAGAGCTCCCACTGTAGCATCTCAATTTAAGCTCTCAATTAATAACGAAAAACTCATATACAAAACTATTACTAGACCTTTTTCTACTTACGGAAAAGAGCTTTGGAACTCCACTAAGCCATCAAATTCATCACGTATCAAATCATAACAACCCAAAATTCTTAGTAAAACCACATTGACTTTAATGTCCAATCTATAGCTGATATGTAATAATTCCACTCCAACCCTGCAGTTTCAATTCCCGATAATCCTCCAAGGCGTCTAAAAATAAGATGGCCTCGTGAACTTATCTCCGGAGTGGCGAGTCCTCTTGCTGAACCCAGTTCCCCAATGTAGTCGAAGTACATACTTCTGGTTCTATAGTTTTTCTTCTGGTCTGGCTTCAAAGAACCACCTGATCTCTGAAGATGTCCCGCACTCCCGATCTTACTCCTAAATTCTCGCGAATCCTGTCATTTCTTATACAGTCCCTCCTGCCAAATACTCGCGAATCCTGTCATTTCTTATACAGTCCCTCCTGCCAAATATCCTTCGGAGGAATCTCATTTCAGCCGCTGCCATTCTGCTTGCATGTTTATCGAGCGCTGTCCAACTTTCAGATCCATACAAAAGCACTGGAAGGAAAACCGATTTAAATATCCAATTTTTTTCATCTCTGCTTACTTCATGTTTTCCAATTATAGTTTTGGTTATCTGGTAGAACAGTCCATTGACCATCACAACCCGATTTAGAACCTCCTGGTCTATTTTACCATCTTTACTCATGACTGTCCCCCGAAATGTGTAGGTGTTCGTTATTTCTAGGGGTTCGCCATCACATAATATCCTTGTCTCCAGGGTTTCCTTGTGAACGTCTATATATTACTACCAGTGGGTAGAGTAATTTCTCTACTTCCCATCCTATTTACTTGTTGTATTATTATAATATAATTGTAAATTTCTATAAATAAATTTTATAAAAATACCAAATGCAACAAATTTCACGTCAGTAACCTTATCAGCAAGATACTTCAACTTCACTCCAAGACTTATTAGTTATTTTCCAGTATTTTAGGGACTTAAGGCTTTATTTTTTATTTTTCGAAACATTCCAATCGCATTATGATAATTATTTGAAATATTTCATTGAATTTTTCGAATACTCATTTATATTGTTATATTGGTTATTATTTATGGAGGCTTTATAAGCTAACGTTTTATTGTCTGTACAATAAAAAGTACAGAGGGCAGGTGACGGAACACTAATGGTCAAATGGGGGTTAGTTGTAGGAAGTGTTATCTCTTTCCACTCCAGGATGTGCTCGTTGGCTGGAGATCTGGAGATAGTGGACGAGCCATCCAGGTCTTCTCCTTCTGTTGGACGTTTGTCTTATAACCTGAGGAATATATTGCTCTGGGAGTATCGTAACGTTGGTTGATGGTGAAAATTCTAATAAAATATCAAAATTTTTCACAAAAGTTTTGATTATTAATTTTAGGGAACACCATACATTCTAGGTATTTTTTCCCTTAATCATTCATACAACCAGTAACAGACTTTTTAAAAAAATATAAATACTTATTAAGAGGAATTATACAAATGCCATTTGGCACATATTATATGTGTGCTCTTCTTTTAATAATCTGCCCTAAGGGATTCATGTGGAAGCGTGGATGGAGGAACTTCTCATTGAAGGCACTCCTAACATGGTTCATCCCTCAGGGTTCACCCCTGCTCCTGAGACATTTCAGTCTCTTTTTCGGATCCTGTGGTAACGCGCCTGTCAGCAATATATGTCACAAGAATTTAGCTTTTATATTAAATAATTAATAGTCTAAAAAACTAAAAAAAAAACTGTCTTTTTAAAATATTTTCATAAAGACTCTGCTTTTACCAATATCAGTCAATAAAATATTTACAGCAATTATAATAAAGCACGTTTTTTTACGATAAAATGAATATCTTTGTTCATCACTTTATTCTTATTTTAAACTTATTGAAATAAGTTTTCTACTTTTATTTAATTTTTTCTATTGAAGCGCGTTATTTAAACTATTCTTTATTTTTTACTTTTTAGTTTGGCTGGATACAGAAGGGTGTTTGTTAGTTTTTTAAACCGTTATTTTTTGTTGTTTTAGTGCAAGCCTTGGCACTAGACACTACCTTGTCTTCGGGTATGAACAATCGCTAATCCCAATGAACTAGTTCAGGATCTTGAAACAAACATATTAAGTTATATTATTGTCATCGGTTCTTTAGAGATGCGCAAAGTTTTCAAACAATCCTGTAACTCAAACATTTCCTTGAAGAATTAAAGTACGAAGAACTTCCAAATGACGTTAATTTCTTTTGCATTGGTAGATAGCTATCTAGCTACAACGTATTATATAAATATAATTTATGTAAAAAAAAAAAATTAATACCTTTTAAATACGTATTTAATTGCGGCTCGCAAAAAATTTCAAATTCTAAAAATGGCTCGGACTATCAAGGAGCTTGGCCACCTCTGTTATATGCTATTGCTAGTTTAGTATATCCTATTTTTGTTCTTACGAAATATTCCTGTATCCTACCTATTTCAGTGATGCATTAGATCGAATACTTCCGCTCCAAAATGGGTGTTAACGGAGAGAGCTTAAAGAATTACCGCCTGTCACTGAGAGTGCAACGAGGCGTACCTTCTGCACCTGCGTACCTTCTTATGCATTCTGCCTCGCCCTTCTCTTGAAGGTTATTTAGAAAAGAAGAATTCTTACTATAGATTCTGTTTTGGTTTTTTGTTGTTTTGTTTGTAGATCTTGGATGTATTTTGATCATGGGGGTTGTATTATGTAGCTCTTTTGTAACAATTTTTAACATCGCATAACCTAGCTGGATTATATAATTTATAATTCAGATCTATAATTTGAGAGTACAAATCCCCAAAATTATATATACAAGTATAGAGAACGAATTATGGATACTGGTATATTTAATAGCACTCTCATATGAAGTGCTTGGTTAAATGCGGAGAACTCCGAAATTTTGAAGAATTCAGATTTTTTCTCTCATTTATTTATGTAATTTTATACTCCTCAAACTTCATGTTCAGTACCAGACTGAAACAATTAAGGTGATAAACGGTCTTATTAGAAAAAAAACTAAGCTAGCGGAGATTGTAAAAAAGTCAATTGTTAATTACTTATTTACAAATTGAAATTACAACTTATACCTATGATATATATTCTTTAAATAATAATAATGAAATATAAAATCAATAAGAAAACATCGTAACTTTCTTCCTATTACATTGTATGACAGTTCATAAAAAAAGTTTCTCATTAGCTTATATATGTATTAATTTTTAATACTTTAAAGTGGTTGTATTAACCGTGATATCGTCGCGAAGATTAAGGCGTGCTTATAGAGTTGTTGAAAACAGTGACGAACGAAATACTAAACAGTTATCAAGCGCTGAGGAGACTGTTAAACGTCCGAGGGAACTGAGACGTTAGTGGGAGGATTTCACCATGAGTGATCTAGCGGATTTGGGGACTCGCTTTGAGACTACTAGCAGATATTTGTTGATTGTGATTATTTGCATATATACAGGTCAACATACCTCTAGTTGCTATTAGATATTACTAGATACTAATACGGTTTCCATAAAAATATTCCTTAACCAGTCCATTTGGGACCGATATATCGGTGTCCTTTCCTACCGCGTCACGCGGATTGAAAGACATTGACAAATCCATTTAGTTCCTTCGATTATGGGCTGTTCAAGGTCAGCAGGCGCAAAAATACCCATTTTTCTTATTTGCGGTTATTTGACATCCTTGAAACTACAAAGCGATTCCCAATTGAAGTACTCCAATATGGTCAGCACTGTCATGCTTCAATATTTATATACACACACATAATATTGTGATAATATAATATAATAATCATTTGTTGATAGTTCTCTACCTAAGTTTACGAGAAAAGTAGATATTATTTTTTTTTTCTTTTATATATTTACAGATATATTTTCTCCTCTAAATTATCAGGTAGAAAGGATTCTCATAAGCACTATATAAACCTCCGCATTTATTTTAAATAAAATATAAACTAAAAAAATTAATTAGGTGTTATGTATTTAAGAGAGCGGATTGGCTCAATTTTAGAGCGCTGTTTGCCGTCCTGTGTTCAAATCCCGCTGCTGGCAAATTTTATTTAATATATTAGGGGCAAGAGATGGATTCTTTGGTATCTAGAGCCCTGGGGCTTACCTAGCCTCTATAAAGTGAGTACCCAAAGTAGAGGAAACCTCGCGGTTTGGCGTGATCCTACATGCACTACTGTTGTCCAAGAGGGTGTACGGGCTCTACAACGTTCTACATCTAAGACCTTCCACGGGCTGTAGTGACACGGGGATTTTTAAAAATATTTACTCATTGTCGCACGCTTTCATTAGACATTTGGTGGTGACCGAGAACGAGAAATCTCGTTTTGGTGATAAGCTCCGGTCACATAGTAAATTGATATTATATTATTTATAAAATGCTTTGTCCTGACTGACTGACGGATCAACGCACAGCCTAAACCGCTGATCGTAGAGACTTCAAACTTGAAGGGTGTGTTCTTTGTATGACGTTAGCATCCGATAAGATGCAAAAAGGGATGAAAAAGGGGGCAATGTTTGTATGCTTGCTCACGTGTTTCTTACACGCAAAATCTGCATATTTTCTCTGAATAAAACAAATCAAGTTAAGTAACATAGTTCACTTCTCGCTTCTGCCGTACATGTGAAACCGTTATACCAAGATCCTTTTCAATGAATTCAATAACATTACATACTAATCCTTTACTGACACGAAAAAAAGGAAACTTCTGTCCGCCGGTTTGTTAATCAGAGTCAATGTATGTTTCACGGCTGTGCTGATCCATCTGTGATGAAATTTGAAATGGATAATCTCAAGCCTAGGGAAGGACATAGGCTACTTTTTATCAACACCACACAGGCGAAGTTTATGTAAAACTGTGACCGGATCGACTAACACACCCAGCGGTCAACGCACAGTTCCTTTCTTAGTGTTCATTTAAGCTATACAAAGAACCTATCTGCGAATCTCAAGATGCTAAGTTCAGTGGTTTCTGAGGATTCAGGGGTTTAAAGATTGTATGGAATCCGTCAGTTTTGAAGTTCTGTCACGAAACTTTATGCGGCAGATCAAATTCCACGCGAGCGAATCCGTGGGCAAAAGCTAGTATATGATAAAAATTATATTGATACATGATAAAAATTATATTGATACATGATAAAAATTATATTGATATATGATAAAATCACCGGTCTTATAGTAAATTTCAGCAAAACATTAGCGGGCGGCTATGTGTTAAAAAAGCTGTGCATACCTGCAAGTATACAAGATATACATATTATATTAGGGTGCTGTTCCTTTTTCTTTACTTAAAAAACTTATGGCTAATTTTATATTACATACAAATTTATTTAAATTAAAACTTAATGAGAATTTTAGACTGCTTTATAAGTCATAAAAGTCAGTTTGTAGTGCGAAAGATATTTTTTCATGATAATGACGATTTGCTATCTTCAAGATGATTTAGACATATAGAACACAACAAACTCGACTAATAACTTAAAAGTAAGTGACATTATAAACTTTATTATCTTCCATATGATCGCTATTGTTTAAAATAATTGGAGGCCATCTCCAAAATAAAAAAAAGAAGGTAAAATAATAATAAAAAAAAAGGGTTGACCGGAGAATGAAAGAGGGACGAAGGGAGTGATCCGATGAGACAGGAGCTGACAATGGGAGCAGATTTTTTTTATGTTCCGCTTAAACTGGCTTTTATCTAAAGATGGAAGCTGATTCCCGACCCTAAGGGTTGTCCCCATTGTGCTCGTCACAACCGAAAAAAAACTGCAGATAGCTCCGTGCGCTATCTTCTCGCCCTCCTGCATCTCTCTCATCGCGTCCGGATATCGCACTGTCTATGCAATACTCGGGAGTTAAGTGGTATGGAATAAGTCTATATAATGATATATCTAATGTATATAAATATATATATATATATATATATATATATATATATATGAAATCATAGTGGTGTAGTAGCTTGGTGTGTGTAGAGTACACCTGAGCTCTAGATCGCGCCTTTCGTAATTGTTCGTAAAAACTGTCTAGTCCGTTAACAACTTTGTGATCTTTGGCTCATCTAGCCCCAGGGGTATCTTGAAGGTAACTTGTATGGTGGGTATCTTGAAGGAAAAAAGTATTATTTTTGCCAAATTACATCATTCACACAAGCGATGACTTAGAGTCGTACAGTCTCTAATTTTTAAAATATATATTGGCAGTTCATTTAAATAATAAAATGAAACTATCATTGCAAAGTTGATCCAAAGAAAAAAAGTTTAAAAATCACATCAGAAAAGAAAACGGAAAAATATTCTTATTCTGAAGAGAAAAGATTTGTCCAGGACAGGGATTCGAACCCGGGTCTCCCTCGCATCTGTCGGGGTACTCTGCCACTTGAGCAATTCTGGCATGTACCTCGGTCAGACAAATCCTTTCTCTTCACCGATCCCATATCCCCGTGTTCTCGCAATTTGCAATGTACACAAGGGGAAGAATGTTCATTGAACATTACTTTAATTAGGATATTGTTGACTTACGTCAATATATTATTTATAATTTATTTTATTTCCTTCTTTGATGCGATGTTTTCTTGTTTGAGTTGGTGAAACGTTAAAAGGTTAGTTTCCAGCATTTCTTTTTGTATTTTTCATATTGCATTCTAATTAACGTTGTTTTATTTATATTATTCCATAAAAATGACCGATATTAGGAATATTAATATTTTCTAAGTATATGTCAACACATAAGGGAACTAGTTATTAACCTCAATAGTTCGCAACCTTTCCCCCCCTTTTTTTTCAACCCCAAAACCTATTGCTTTGCACTGGAAACATCCTATTCGTAGAGGTGTGGTTACCATTATAGAAAAAATAATTAATATATTTTGAACATAAAGAAACTCTACCTGTACCTACAGCCCTTATTAATTTCTTTGTTGTTAATTTACTGGCTATATTGCAGAAAACATATCATTTTCCCATAATCAAATTTGAATATCGATATACCTGTAAACAGTTAAACATATCAAAGCTAAAAAAAAAAAAACCTGTACCACTACAACCCAAGAAGTGTCCTGGAATATTTAAACGGTTGAGACTTCTTATTCTTAGACAACAGTTTTCTTAGTGATCTGTTCCTGTAAGTTTTCTCCCACGTAAGGGTATCCCTAGATAGGCTGGATGAGCTCCTGGAAGGTATCTCAGGGTCCATCTATACCGATAACAGATTAAGTAATTTATCTAACACAGCCGGATTTAAACCCGGACACCTCAGCACAGCAACTCAAAACTCTACACATTGAGCTGACACGCTAATTTAATTTCATTGTATATACTATATAATATTGATAGGTTCAACTACTCAATTTGGTGTGTAGACATAAAAATTAAACTGAGGTTCTCTGTAAAATAAGAAAATTTATTTTTATTATAAAAATATTTTTCTTTAACTAATTTTAATAACTCATCTTTTTACACAGTCTATTTGTAAAATAAGAAACGACGCAAATAAGCAAATATTGATAATAAAAAGCACATATTTCACACACTATTTTTTAAAAACTGTTTACTTAAACTTCAACTCGGAACAACCTCCCCGATTTTTATATTCCAGCTGTTACCATGGTGACCGTATCTGTAATTGAAAGACGTTAGGTGTACTTCTTTAACATATATAGAAATTTTCTTCCTCATATATATCTACAGCCCCGGTGAATAATTGGTCAAGTCTGATTTTCTTCAAAATGAATTTCATGTACTTTAATAAGTAGAATCGAGTTATTTTCTTAGTGAATAAGGGGCCAAGTAAGGCATTGGCTTGAAAAGGAGATATTGTTTATATTACAACTCCATTTAAAGCCAAACACTACGAGAATGATACGATTCCGATTATCTGAAAGCAGTTAACTCTCTGTGGACCAAATCCGACTTAACCACATATTGTAGTGGCGCTATAGATATAAGGTCAACTACTATTATTCAACAAATATATTTTTTATTTACGACAAATTTTTATTTTTATATTAACTTCAAATATGAATTAATATAAATTCAAATGGATATTGATGCCTTAATTAATTTATCATAAATTATTTTTAGAACCTCCGAAATCCTTGGATTGAACAATTCCAACTATTTTTATAATTTTTTTATGAATAATTTAATTGTAAAAAAACCATCTTAGTTTGTAGGCAGTTAACTTTTTTATCAGATCCTGATCGGTATTTAGTCAATAATAATATAATTACATATCTGATCCCTGTTTGGCCGAGAAGGTTTGCAGCATGGTAAGAGAGAGATCTCCCAAAGCTCCGTTGATTTCCTTCGAGATCTGATAAACAATATTAATTACGAATAGGTCATGACCTAAGATAGGAGATGGCTGCTTCGGCTATCTCGATAATTAAAACTATAAACAAACCGCTGACACAGAGTATTGCACTCCCGTTTGTTTTTATAAACTTTAAAAAACTTGTATCGTATATTGAATTAGTCGGAAAAAAAGTAATTTGTTAAGTTAAAAAATAATAGACTTTACTCCGGCGTAGTGCGACATAATTCATCTTAGGAGTCTATTAAAAGCAATCATACAAGAATATCTACATCAAGAATTGCTTCTCCTGAAATGCCAGGTCTCAAAAACTGGATGTTCTGGAAAGAGGAATAAGGAAAAAAGGAAGAAATAATGGTTACAGTTCAGATTGAAGATCAGATATTACTCGGACATGTATATAGAAAGAACAAGCATGTATTGACTAAAATAATATTCGACTATTTCTGGAGGAAGAAGACCGCAACTTGGACTAAAGACAGAACAGATTGGGAAAAGGCTAACATTACATATTAGAAGAAGGTGAATATGGGAGCAGGGTGAAAAATATGGAACTGGTTAGGATGAAGAAGAAACACCAGAGTAGGTTGGACGAAGTTAGACGGATGATCACAAGGAACATGCCAGTGAATGCACGAAGGGATGTTGGAGATAAAGAGAACCCCAACAGATTGTAATATGATGCGAACTCATCGATACGAAATTAAAAAAACAATTAAACAGTCTTTAATTCATTCCGTTGCAACTGTAACGTGAGTGTGTTGATAAACTCAAGGTGGTGAAGGTTATAAACAACAAAGAGGTTTGTGTGAAAGGGATTTGCCACTGCCTCAACCACTTTATTTATTTTATATTATTCAATATTTATTATCAGCCCGTTCATTAATTCATATTTATTTTTTTTCATTGTTATACAGTTTTTATTTATCTATATTTCAGTGGCAAATCCATGCGTAACCTGTTCCCAGCTGTCCTGTTCTGTTGTGTCGCTTGCGGAGTAGTGTCAAGTCCAATTGTTATTTTTTTATTCTGATATTTGCTATATACAAATTGATATCGACCTGAACCTGTACCCTGACTTAAATTAACGTGTTTTAAATAAAATAGACTTATTTTCACTGGAACCTAACGCCTTTAAACAACTAACGCTGAAGATGACTCATTAATATGGACCGGAATGTTTGCCAGAATAACATTACATAAATTGTTCATTTTTATTATTGATTATTTATACATGCATGCCATTATTCCTGCATTTATGCTGGTGTTTTGAGAGTTGGAAATTTTGTCTCAGGTCCCTGTACATTGAATACCTTAGTACAATGGATGCGGAAAAAAATTAAATAAAATTAAAATAAACATTAATATTCTTCACATAATACATTTCAATAAGTCAACTAGCGATTAAGTTTTTTCTCTTAAAATTATAGTGACAAGGTAACTCAGACTGCAGAGAACTGTAATTCTGAATTCAGAGAAATGATTTCATTGATACGCAGAAAAAACAAAACGACCATAGGCAGATCCTACTAGGGCTCATCCAGCCAATTTAATTAATTTGTGGGAAAACCGAAAGGTAATCGTGGCAAAAAATCACCTTCCTGTACTATCATTGGCTAAAAAACAATCAATGTTTTTCTGAGCTTAAAAGTATTCAAGTCCATTTACTGGACTAGAGTACTTTTTGTGAATTGTAATGTTACGAGATTGATTTAATTTTAACAGTGGATTGCAATGGTCAAAGATAAAACAAAATAAGCCCATATTAATGTGCCAACGTTTCAGCCTAAGATGTAGGCCATCGTCTTCAGGGCAACCAGTCTGTACTATCAACTGTCAACTGAGCAACAGTCTCGGCACCCATTACTGGTGCCAGTAACTTGTAATTATAAAATAGTGTAATTATAATGTAGTAATTGTCTGCAACCCCTGACCAATTCAATATAAAATAGAATTAGCCAGTCAACTATTTTCCACTTAAACAGGATTTAATTTAATTTCGAATCGTTCGAACTCCTTCTGTACCTTTCCTACAACAAGGGTAGTGGCAGGGAAATGATTAGTCCTAAGTTCAAGTTCAACCACGAGAGTATTTCTTCCAATTTAGGGCGCCCACTTAATGTAGGCTCGGGAAGTTAAATTAAAATTAAAAATTTTAATTTTCCCATAAGAATTTACAATTGTTTCATTACCTGTTATATTAATTTAAATATACAATACCATTAAGATATAAATCGGTCATTTCCTCTGTTATCGGTCATTTACTTATTAGAGAATATTATCCTTCATTTGAGTCTTGTATTATTTAATTACTTAATACAATACTAATTAATTAATCAGATAAAATCATTATTGACTACCATAGCCACTGATTGGGGAGACTAAACGGAGAGAGAAGAAGCAATTTGCCGGGGGTAGATGTTAAGTATTAATAAAGAAAGAGGGAGAAAGGGAACAGGCTCTGCAACAGGTGTCTTCTCTCTTTCTCTCTCTCTCTCTCTCTCTCTCTCTCTCTCTCTCTCTCCTATCTTCTCTTATTTACTGGCTTCTCTTTTTTCATCATCCACTACTCTATTCGGAGTAAATTTATAAAAAAACAATGTAATAATAAATATCTTATCTAACACAGTACAGGATAAAATCATAAGACAGTTATGGAAAATAAATAACTCAGACTGTGGTCTCTGAGTTATTTCCCTAGTCATAAGAACCAGGAAAAACATATAAAAGTGAGCATATTACTGCCTTGAATTTACAGATGATGTAGCTCTCCTGGCGGAAACGGAAGAAGAGGCAACTATCAAATAAATACCATAAAAGAAATAGCAGAAAAAGCAGGCCTCCAAATTCCATAAATTCCTAAATTGAAAAGACAGAACTTAAAATAACAGAGAAAAACTACGGCAAAAAATAATAGAGATAAAATATGGAGAAATAAAACTGTAACCAACAACAAATAAAAAAAAAATGATAAAAGGAATGTATATTTATACCTAGGGGAAACAACAGGGGAAAAATAGATTTTTTTTTTTAAATATACTTATTGAAATTTACAACTGTATACAGAATACATCAAGCAAATATAATGAAAGATAAATCATGCCCAAAGACAAAGGCAAGTATAGAAACTACCCAGTGGTAGTACTCGGTAGTAAGAGGTTGTAAGGTTTGAAACTAGTGGTTTTGAGTGGAAATGAAGTTAGAGCATAAAAATTGATATCGGGTTCGGGCCAAATCAGCAATAAACGGAATATTAAGGCCATTATGGATTACTTTGTTCGTAACAAAGTAAGGAGCATTGAGGATTTTACGAAGGATTTTGGATTTTCAGGATTCAATACGAGAGGAATTCGATGGCTTAGTGAAGCCCCAAAGCTCTATTCCGTAAGTCCAGATGGGTCTTATGATTGTCATGTATATGAATCTTTTGTAATTAATTGGGAGCTTAGAGCGGTTGTCTAGTAAATGAAGTAGACTGAACTGGCGAGCTGTTTCTTGTCGTTTCAGTCTAGTAAAACATAGAATTTAAAGATAAACAAACTAAGTTTCGCAACAGGAAATATTTACAATTAAAAGAACCTATCCTCTTACGCAAAAATAAGACATTATAACATGATGGTAAAACCAGTAATTTTGTATGGGATGGAGACAACATATCTCCTTAAACTAGAAAAAATACTGAAAACAGATAGAAGGATCTTGCAGAATGTGCCCTAGAAAACCAAGGAAGGCTACAGCTTAAGACCCGTTCAGGAAATGTACAGGGAGACTCAGAAACCGAAAAAAGAATCAGAAGATTTAGATTCTACAGGCACATGGTAAGAATGGATCAAGGGAGAATAAACAAGAAAGCGTTTGAAGAAATCCGTGAATACAAGACCGTGGGGAAGGGTGTGTAAAACAAGGGGGAAAGCAGGGCGAAAATAAGAAAGGAAAATGAATGATAATTGAATGGCCATAAAAGGTCGTTTGGTAAAAAAAAAAATAATAATAATCGTAATGTCTTATCCATTACTTTGCATAATTTAATTTTGTGGGTACCCGCAAAGAATACAAACGAGGAGAATGACAGAAAGGGTATTCACGTATCTTATAAAGCTGAAAATGTCCAACACATGGATCAGGGAAAGTGAAGAGGATATTGAAGAGCTCGAGGTCTCTCTGGATGGCATTAAAGGACGTTCTACACTTCAGAATGCTCCGGGTTTTCAAGAAAGGCCAAACAGAAAAACCGGCTAATTCGGGCACAGGAGAGAGAGCAAAACACGGGGATAGAATGATTGATATATGGAAGAAAGAAAAGAACAGTTAAAACAAACATTGTCCTTAGCGGCTGTATAGTTTTAAAAAATAATCGTAACGTTCATAAGTTCATAAGTTTGAATTTATTCATAAGAATTTGCTTTAAATATCTTAATGTAATGACCATGATTCACGTAAACTAATTACAATGTTAAATCATTAAAACAAAGTTTTTTAAAAATTTAGTGCAGTAATACAACAGTGCAACAATTATAGATAATAAATTAAACATAATGCCATGTATAAAGGAAAGTATAGAAACTATCCAATGCTAGTACTCAAATAACAGATGGGACTTAAAGGTCAAGATGACATATTATTTCAATTATGGATCCGAGGATTATCGAAAATTCAAGAGGTGGCTAAGTTTGAAAATAGTGTGTTTGAGTGGGAATAAAGTTTGTCATGATAGGAACAAAATCGACAACAAATTTGACATTACCTATGCTCATGAAGGATGAATTTATTCGTAAAATAATAAGAAGCCTTAACGAGTTTATGAAGGACTTTGGATTCCTTACGAAAGGTATTCGATGGCTTAGTGGAGCCCCAAACCTCTACTCCCAAGTCCAAATAGTAAAAGACTTTATAATGGTCGTGTATATTAGTCTTCAGCTTTGAGCTTTGGTCTAGTAAATGTTGAATTGATATTGGCTTAGACTGAAACGGCGAAATAAATCAAATAAAGCTTATAAAGTCAATACTTTTATCATAATATTATTTTTAATTTCATTTATTTTATTTTTTTATTGATTGTTATGATTTTTAAATATTTTTATTTTGAAGAGAAAAGATTTGTCCAGGCCGGGATTCGAACCCAGGTCGCCCATGTCACTAGTGTGGAGTTCTAATCCATTCTCTTCACCGATCCTATATCCCCGTGTTCTCGCAATTTTGCGATGTATAAAAGGGCAATTTGGCCGTGTTACTAGCCAGGTTAGCTCAGTTGATTAGAGCACCACGCTTGTGAAGTGTTCGGCCCGGGTTCGAATCTTTTTCTTGAACAAATATTTACTCTTCAAAATGAAAAGTTATTTTTTATTATTTTATCATATCATAGTTATTATAATTTAAATGAAATACGTTTAATGTTCACAGGTAAGGGCTTGAATTTCTAATATCATCCAATGTCTGTTTTATGGTGAGTCAAATATATTTTTACAATTATAATATTACTTAAAACATTTTTATTATCTGGCATTAGTTGCATTTTCTAGTTGAAGGAATTGTTATTTTATTTTTTAAAGATTTATATATTTATTTATATATTATTATCTATATTTTATATGTAATGGCTTATTATGATTCTTGCATTTAAGCTACATGTTTTCATTTTACGGTGGAATGCCAACAATAAATTGTATTTCACCGTTCCATAGATAGTATTCATATCGTCATAAATTAAGATAGAAGGTCAAAACCTGCCATGGTATATTTTATGTGTTAAAACAAAAAAAGTAAGACAAGAATTTTGCGAATAAACAGTTTTATTTAACATTTAGCAGATCAGTGAAAAAATAAACATAAGTATTTAGGTTTTAGAAAAAATCATGTTTATTTTTCCGAGTTTAATAATTATTTAAACATTTGATCTTGCCTAGTTGCCTTTCTGTAGTTATCGATTCATATCTGGAAGCACAACTAATGTATTTTATTTAAATTTTTTTTCACTATGGCTTACTACTTTGCCCATTACAAAATAAATCTATTTTTGTGTGATGTGTGAGCTGGACAATTATAATAAAATGTCCATGACGGACTACGGGTCCGCCACCCCTGCTCTAAACTGTGAATCAGAACTGTACAATATTATAAGAAGTGTAGTGGTTAGCATAAAGAACTTCTGTGTCTGAGGTAGCGGATTCTCATCATGGCAGTTGGTCTTTAAGGTTATTTAAAGGGTGTAAAACATCACTGGTTACGCCGTCATTCGAAGGAGACGTAAAATGGAGTCCCCGAGCCTGTGCTAACTCTTGTACATGTTAAAGATCCTTTTTCTAATTATACCTGAAGAGTCAAAATTGAGCATCGTCCAATTAACCATAGCAGCATGAAGTTAAATTATTTAAAAAAATACGAAATGTAATTATGATAAAATTATTCGTTCATCTGATTCAGATCATCAATTATTAATATCGATTGAAAATTTAATAATTGATAATTTATTTTAAAGCCAATATGAATCAGTTTAGACGTTTTAAAACTTTTAAAACGATCTTATCACCATTCAGTTTCGGTATCTACTTTTCTATCTTAATTAAGATAATGACACGATTGTATAAGTTATCTTTCAAGTTTTTTATTGAGCGACCCGCCAATATATCTCAAGCCTATGATTTAGAATTCAATCTTCGACCTTAACCCCGAGTTAATTTTACCTTGTGCGGCCGTTTCTGTTATCTGAGGAGCAATAACTGTTAGCGATGATGTGGCTCAGAGCTGGTATTGGAGAAGGAATGGAGAGGTATTGGAGAAGGATTGGAGAAGGATCCGGGGGAGATATACATTCCTACCGATCCGAAGGCCGAGATAGCCAGAGATTACACATTCCAATTATCTAAAAATAGTAGTCCGTTTGGGCAATAAATGCCTGCCTAATTTATATCTAAGCTTGTACTCCTCAATTCTTTGTAGTGATTCCGTATTCAAAATTGTTAGGGACTTTTCCTTTCGATAACGAATCGAATCATTGGCTCTTGTAACCCCAATGAAAAAAATAATAAAACCTGTACTACGAAGGGTTTTCGGTTCATAAAATGATAGTCCTGTTTCTATGCCAACTGTTTTGACAGAGGTGATATGGATCATACTCAACGCACCGGATTTTCACCAATTAAGGGTACCAACTTTCTCCAGATTCGGAAGGCTGACTGTTCCATGCCATACAGTATTGCTTAAAGTAGTACCTTGTTTTTGCATTGGAGGACAATTTTTTCTTGCTATACATGTTTCCCTTTTAATATTCTTGAAATAATTAATTTTTACTTTTGCTTTTCAAAAACATAGCAGTCATGAATTACGTGTTTAAATGTACCCGATTTAACTACTTACTTTGCGCTAGTGATTGTTAATGTAGTTGGTGTGAACATATCAATTAAAGAAGAGATACTAATGCTCTAAACATTTTTTTCTTGTTGAAACCATTAAATAGTTACACTTTCAAATAGTGCGGATAATAACAGTTTATATGACATCGCATATAAATTTAATATGGAGTCTATTAATTATTTTAAAAATGCCTAAAATGTAGAACTGAATAAATGATAGATTAATGACACGATTAATATAAAAGACAGATACTTTTTGGAGGTTTAATTATTTCATTAATTATAAAATTTACGTCAATTACTATTTAATTCGAATAATTAGTTTTACAGCAATTCAAACTTAAACAAATACTTCTCCTATAGCTGGAAGTTATTAAGTTGTTTATTTAAAAAAAATATTTGTTGAAATCTATGACTGTGTTATAAACATTTAACAAGAAAGTACATAGAATAGAATAGCTTGAGATAGCGACAACTATTGAAACTGCTCTGATAGTACTCAAATAACCAATTCAACTGAGAGGGTCACGAGGCCATCTTCATTTTCAGATACCTCGCAGGATTATCGGGAATTGAAGAAGTAGCTAGGTTTGAAACTAGTGGGTTTGAGTGGAAATAAAGTTTGTCAAGAAAGGATCGATATCTGGCTCAGGCCAAATCAGCAACAAATGGGACATCGAGTTCATCATAGATTACGTTATTCGTATCAATATATGCAGCTTTAAGGACACGAGAGGAATTCAATGGAGAATTCAATTGGAGCCCCAAAGCTCTACTGCGTAACGCCAAAGAGGAGGCATATTTTTTACAACATACTTCCTCTGCATGATAGTAGTTGTTAATAATAGTAAAATACATATTGATTAAAGATAATATTAATTATTATTATTTAATCGTTTTTTCTGTAATGTTACGATTACGATAAGAACAGAAGCCTACCTCAAGATGAGAAGTAGTCGCTGAGGTTCTGTCGCCTTTCGCTGAGTCAACAGCTCTCAATTATGTAACGAAATTAATTCTTCGTTTCAGCAAACAATAACATGGTTCAAGTTCAATGCTATCTTTCGCTCTTATCTACGAGTTTTTATCAGATAAGTTTTTCTCAGTTATATTCATTTCTACTATCTACCCAAAGGTGAAACCATCACATTCACATCGTACTGCTGGGGTATTGATATAATGCAACAAAACATGTAAACAAATTAAAAACGTGCATTGGTTAATTGGAAGGGAACTGTACTCTTAAACGACAACGACAGACGAAGAAACCAAACCAGCTGGCTTACGGAGTCCTCCCGCACACACTTTATTTCCCAGACTTATCTCCAACAGGTTTTCATCTGTTAAGACATTTGGAGAACTTTCTATTCCCCTCCTGTTCCCAATTCAAAAAAGCATTTTCAAATTTTATTATTTCAGACATAACAAAGCCCTAAATATTTGAGTTCTGGAATTGAAAATTTAGAAAAATATATAGAAAATGAGAATAAATATATGTATAGATCATATTATAAAACAAAGTCCTCGGCCCCGTTTGTTTGCGGTAAACTCAGTAACTACTGCACGGATTTCCATGCGGTTATCACCAATAGATATAATGATTCACCCAGAAGGTTAAGGTGTATAATGTGTCGAGGTTTTGTGTAAATGGGTTTGAATATCGATGGGTTTTACCGAAGACGCTGCTTGGCTAATTCCCTGTAATTATCTAAAGTGCAAGATAATAAATTCGTAAATAAAGAAATATTTGGTTTTGTTTTTATTTTTATAATTTTTTTATAATAAAATACATTAGCTGAGATAGTAAGAAAGAAAATCAAGACTCCCAAAGAAGCCTAACCAGTGATTTTCACGTGGCCCTTAGTCGCCGGTACGTGATAAAAAAAAATACATTACAAGGACAAATTACGAAGGCATAATATGCCTTATTTCCCGAGCAAGGCTGGGGTGGGTCGCTAGTTTTAAATAAAAATTTTTTGATTTCATAATTTGGTTCTACTAAATTAGCTTTGCTTTGAAGATTGACATTTCATACGAAACTACTGGGTAATATACTATAGTTATGATACCGGAAAATTAATTTTCTAAAACTTGGCTTGTATACTTAACTTCCATTAATACAATAAATAAAGTATAATTTATTAAAATAGTATTTAATAAAATTATTTTCATAGAATCATTTCTACTCTCTTAGTCTGCTAAAGTGTCTTTGCAAGATTATTTATTTAACGTCGCTTAATGGTGCTATGGTTATTCGAACTATGCTATAGTGTAAGTCCTAAATTTTGATTATCAAGATAAAAATAGAATAGGACCTTAATGAGTACCTTAAAGGGCACAGGCTCAATGGTGTCTTTTATTTACCCTCCAAAGTGTGCCATGGGGCGACCAGTGGTCTCGTGGTTAGCCTAACAAACTACTACCGGGTTCTTAGCCCGGCAGGTGGCCTTATGATTTTTTAAAGGGAGTAAAAAATCTTTAATTACGCCGTCCTTCGGAAGGGACACTAAGCGGGGGATCCCGAGCCTGTACGATGTCAGGTACTCGTTAAAAATCCATATCCTAATTAAAGCTGGATTGGAAAAATTTAGAACTCCCTTTGTAGAATCGTCCGATTAACCAGCAGCATAAAGTGACATTAAAAGAACAAACAACAAAGGGTACCATATCTCAAGAGCTAAAATAGGCTAAGGGTTGAAGACCCAGAGTCTTGAGCATATTAAGTTGTTATACTTACAACTACACCCCACGGATACAAGTGGGTAGTTCCATCTTTAGTTACAATTATTTTATTTAGTTTTCATCAATGATGCTATATTCTACTAATTATATTAACCACAGATGTCTAAGGCTCACCTAGCCATTATAAAGTCAAGGTTGTTAGATTTTGGGCCTTTTTGATTTACTTACGAAGTAAAAACCGACCGTTTAATGGACGTTTGATGTGTGAGAACAGTGATTTACTATAGAAAATAAGAAGATATATAGGATATATATGGAATAAAACGGGTTTGGGACGCGAAGTAGGCCGTTAAGTCGGAATATCGTGGATATCGGATAATATAGATAAGCTAAGGTGTGGGCAGTAAAGTGCGCTAAAGGCTGGGACTACTAGGCGATGCTATATCCCGCACCGGGCGGACCTAGGGGCAGTTATATAGCTCGTAAAGGGTTCGCCCTTCTCCTCTTATCTCTACTGCCTTCCCTAATCAGTCCTCGCCCCGCTCTATGTCACACCGTCTTCTTCACTGTCAATGAAGGTCCGGATTATTGGTACAGAATGTCTAGCCGCTCAAGGGGAGGAATCAGAGGATTGTTTTTCCTTAAACCGGATAATTGATATGGTCAATCGTCTATAGTCTTTCATTATTCAAAGCTATGGGAAATTGGCTGAACAAACACTGAAATTGCTGAAATGTTACTTGGTGTCCTTTGTTTCAGGAGTATAGAGTTGGATTTAGCTAGCTGCTATAATTAAAGAAATAAATTTGAGTGTGTTGTAGCTCATTTATTTAACTTCACTTTCCGCTAATAGAGCTAATCGGACGATGTTACAGTGGAAGTCTTAAATTTTGTCTATCCAAGTATAATTAGAATAGGGATCTTCATTATATGTGTACCTGACATAGGCTTGGGACCACCATTTTTTACGTCTCCAACGAAGGACGGCATAGCTAAGGATTATTTGATCCCTTTAAAAAATCTTTTACCAAGGATTCTCAAGGTCTCCTTCCGGGCTGTGAACCCTGTTTTAGGGCCTCTATTTTTAAAAAATATTTTGCTATTGCTGGTTATATTTTAATTTATGATCACCTTTTAATTTATGTTCTCTTCTGATAATATGCCATACATCATGCATAACATCTCTAAGTAAGAGTTCATAATCATTAATTGCCGAACGAATATTTTTAACATAATTATGTATAAAATATAGTGTGTTTATTTAGTTATCATCAATTTTGCTGCCATGATTGATCGGAAGTTGGTACACTGGGAGTCCATTGGGAAAAGTAATATTAAAATGAGGATAGGGACATGCTTCTTTTTATCGATAGCACAATTAACGGGAATATGTATTGTTATGCTTTTCTTAAAAAATAGAAATATTCTATCTCTGACTTTTTTGTAGATCTATAAAAGAGGAATATTCCACTTTGCATTGTTTAGTTTTATGAGAAAGGGATTAGGCAGTATCATCGATGAAACCTCCCTGGAGGCTATACTTTTTCTTACACTTCCAACAATTACCGTTATAGTCCAACCACTTTACACACAACCTTGACAAATTATGTACCAAAACCTTTCTCGTAAATCACTCCATTTATTGGTGAAAACCTCATAAAAATCCGTGCAGTAGTAACTGAGTTTACCGCGAACAGACAGAGCGACGCGGGCGAAGACTTTTTGCGAAGACTGTTCGATAATATGTATAGATTCTTATGAACATTACTACATTACAGGGACCCCCCCTCCCCTGGTTCACTACACTTCTACTACATAAATCTGTACCATTACAACCCATGAAGGGTCTTGGCACAAGATAGAGATTGTATTGTTTCTTGGACAACGTTTGTGGAGGGCTTGTTTTCTCCTCAACAACATATCTGGAAGGCTTTTATCTTATCAATAAAAAAATCTAGGTTCTTGGGGATTCGAGACGTTATTTCGAACTTCCAATTTGGTATACAAAAAAAAACATCAAGTGGCACTTTGCCTTAAAGTAGACTGACATTTGTTTTATTTTTTCATCTAAACCTTATGTATTGATACATATGAGTAGGTGAGGTGCAAAACTCGTTCGTTCCATTTTTTTGAAAAAACTTTCTCATTTCATACTTAGTTACTTTTTTTTTGTTATCATTAAATCAGTAATTTTTTACATTCCAAGCTCACTTCCACAGGGAAGCTGTACCTTTCGAAAGCAAAAAAAAAAATTTTTATCTGGCCACACTACGAGACGAGGTAAGTTTTTTGAGTTTTCTGAAAAACGTGTTCCTGTGGAACAAACGAGTTTTGCAACTCACCTCCACATATTTTTTTTATAGCTACGTGTATTCGCCGAATTTCTGGTATTCACTTTATTTGTGTATAATATACTTTTTCTATTATTTATAATTTTATTAGTTATATAATATTTAATATTTAATAATATTGAGGTGTTAAGTAAATTAGGCCTGAGCAATATAATAATATTTTTTTGGGATAAGTATTTTATAATACACAATTTCTTATAATTATTTTAAATAGATATGTCAACGTGTAGACTGCGGAGTTGCTGAGCTGTATATCCAGGGCTCGAATAAAATAATTTTTATCTGATTACATCCAAATGTCACTCTTTGGGAACTGCTAAATCTGTTGGGCTCACCTAGCCTCTATAAAATGGATATTTTAAATTGGAACCTAGAGTTTGAACGTAATCTCGTCCCAATAACCTCTCTACTCGTTCTTTTGCTTAGAAAGTATGTGATCTCTACCAGGTTCTGAATCTATGACGTTTGTTGGTATATGTAGTATACATATATGTGTATTGGCTTTAGATGGATTCTTATTTTTAAAGTGAAACTTTGATTTTATGGCCCCAAAATTGTTTGCCCATCTATCAGCATGTCGTGTTACAGCTGGAGAAGAGGTAAAGTGAAAGGCGCATGACAGGACAGCCTAGGCCAATATTGCGGCGCCCAGTCAGTTGACTGTGTAGCATTTATATTCTCACTTATTCCTGCAAGTGTTCCGCGGTATTTGGGTGTTTTGATCCGTGTATTAAAGTAAATGCATTTATTTACTTAATCGTAAATGTTTTAATGTTCATTAACTTTAAATAAAATTAAATAAATAAAAACGATTTGTTTACTATTAACAAATCTCTTTAAAGACTATCAAATCTTTTTATCATTGTGTATTAATTTTAATTTTGATAGATAATAATATATTTAATTATTAATATACCCCAAGATTTAATTACATCGTGTATAGAAACCTGTTTTGTTATTCTAAGGGACTTGTCCCAGAATAAATAAAGACATTATTATTATTTTTTATTTGTTTTTTTCGGTTTCTACCGGAAAATGGACCTACCCGGACATAAGTCAAGGGTTAGGCTAGAGAATTAATTACAAATATTCATAACTTTTCGAACAATACTCGCAGTTCCGAGCAAGACAACTTTTTGCATTTCATCCAATGTTTAGTTCTGCATATGATATTTATGAAGTCTAATTTTTCTTTATATAAAATTCCGGGTCAGTCTATTTGTTCACTGCCTACTAAATTAGTCATTTGTTAACTGCTTCCAAAAATATTGTCATATGTTGTGAATTTCTAGAATTGAATTTTTTCCAATTCGTAAATTAGTTATCCCGCTTGTTCCATACCCCTTTATCTTCTTTTCCGAATTGAGAGGACCGGCATTGGCGTACGCTACGGTGAGCTCACCTACGAGACGTCAGTGAAGAGAGGAAGACAAGTTTTTCGGTAAGCCAGTTTTATTTCTTTTGATTTTATTTCCTTTCCTTATTTTCAAATTGTCCGAGGAAGACTTATAGAGTAGTACCGTATCAGTTAAATATTGCTGTTCATTAGAAAATTTAATTTCATTTTTTTTTTAATTATCAATTTTGTTTTATCATAATTTTTCCTAATTTTTTTTTCCATTTTATTTTTCAATCGCGTTTCATACATCCAGAATATTGGAATTAAGATCCAATCCCTTTATGCTGCGTAATGTCATTTCTGGAACCAGTCCATTCGTGGATATAACCAATGGCAACACTTTTGCTTAATCATGCTTGTATAACTGCTTCAATTCCTATGCCAGGTCCTGATATTTCCTATTTTTTTCGGCGACCACCTTCTGGAGGTTATCATCTGCCGGTACTCCTATTTCAATTATATTTACACATTTTTCTTCTTTTAGAATCAGCAAAATATCAGGCCTGTTGTGAGGAACCGTGTGATCAGTTATGATGGCCTGGTCCCAATAAAGCTTGACGTGCCCTTTATCAATTATTGGCTGAGAACTGTATCTGTAATAAGGGTAGGTCTTGTCCACAATATTAAATTTCATAGGCAATTCTTGATGTACAAGTTTTGCCACATTGTTGTGTCTCAGCAAATACTCCTTGCCAGCAAGAACCTGACACCCGGATGTAATATGCTGGATTGATTCTGTGGTTGTTTTGCACAGTCGACACATATCTGAAATGACGTCTCCACATATGCGGCGCCTGTAGATCTTCGTAGGAATCGCCTGGTCCTGAATGGCTAGAACAAAACCTTCGGTTTCAGGAAATAGTTTCCCTTTATGTAGCCACATTAATGATCCACTTCCTTGTCCACCCCTTCTACCGCCAGACTATGATAAAACCTTCTGTGGAGCTCTTTAGATTTCCACTCATTGAGAAGGTTTTCTTGATTAACAGGTTTATTATTATTATTATTATCTTGTTCTTTTTCTCGGTTTTTACCGGAGAATGGACCTACCCGGACATAAGTCAAGGGTTAGGCTAGAGTTTGTATAATGATAAAATACATCAATGATATATAAAATACACCAATATATAGTCATAAACAAATATTTTATTGTGAATATCCCTCTTTTATAATATTTCTCTTACTTTTTAATATGTGTTTATCATCTAAATTATTGTATTAATTATGTATTCCGTACTTTAATACGCAAATTGAAATTAAATTTTATAATTGAATATGTTGTCTACTATTGATTTCCCATTATCATTCCCATTTTTCAATAATTAAGTTGAGAACCAAAACGCAATTTTAATACCCTAAATCGAATAATTTTCCAATTTTTTTTAGTTAAAAGCCTACAAACCAAAAAAAAGTTTCATTTGCACTTTGGTTTCATAAAACCACACAACTTTTTTGTTTTTTCTTGTTGTAGTCTTTTCATCCAGTGGTATGTATTATTATATTATAAATTTTGTTTATTTTAATTCTAAAATGGTCGTCTTTGGATCACGTGTATATCATTCCTTAGCTTTCCTCTCAAACCATATTCTCTTCATCTTTTCACTCGTCTCTTTTCTTCGCTCCACTGTCCATCTTTTTCCCTCTTTCCTCCTATTTTCCACTACAAGGTCTTTGATATAAGATCTCAATATTTCCCAGTCCAGGTATTCTTATTCTGTAAAATCAAGTCTTATTATTGCTTCTTTCATATGACTGGGAGATCCGCTTATTTCTATTAGTTTCATTACTTTGTTCAACACCTTTCCTCATTGCTGTTTCCAATTCCATTCCATCAAAAAAGCCTATATTTGGCCATTTTACGTCTCCTGCTTTTTTTGGTCCGTGGATATATTTTAGGAGTTTTTCCATTTCCAGCAATCGCTCCAACCTACAAAACGCAATGTATAAATCAGCAGTTCTACTACTGTTTCAATATTGTTTAATGAAAGCTACATATTCCGATCATTCCGTACTTAAAATATTTGCCCTTTACTTTTTATCTTTCGATATTTGCTATGACGCTGCACATGACTGCATCTGTTGCAATTATTAGGATTCCAACTTTCACGAAACATTAGTCATATGAAAAATATGATGAAGATAGGAACAATTTTAAAAGAATTTCGCATATCTGTCTCCCTTTTTGTTTTCAATCTCACGCCGCTATCACGGAGTGAAATCGTAATAAAAATGAATTTTGCAACCAACGATAACCATCTTGCTAATAAAATAGTGGGTTTATGTCGGCAGTTTTTTATTTTATCATTCGTTTTTATTCTCACTCAAATGCTCTGAATTCAGAAGATAATAACATAATATTCAAAAACAATTTAAATAAATGATTGAATCGTGTTTAATTATAATATACAGTCCCTGGCCATATTAATGTGACCACTGGATAGATTCGTTCTTGTTACATGTTTGCATTATCTTTTTGTATGCGTAATGATGTAAATCGAGTTTAAATATTAGTTTTATGGATAAGTTAGTTATCTGATAATAATATGAAATTGAAAAAAATAGTTTCGAAAATAAATCTTTATTTATTTTTTAATGTTTTGTGGTGTCATCCTATTTTACATATTGATGAAAAAAACTATCAATAGTTAAAACATATGATATAAATAATAAACTTGCCGAATCCGACTTGTATTTAATGAAAAAGAAACAAAAATCCACAAAAATTTCAAACACAAATTATGCACGCGGTCACTCGTAAAACAAAATGGCTGTACAAAAACCAATGCTGCCGTTACTAAAAAAAAAATACTTTACAAAACTTATAATAGTGTTGCCATTACTTAAAACAGCAATTTATTAAGACACGCGAAAGTATATAAAAAAATTAGGAAAAATAAAAATAAAATAATCTTTCTTGGTGGTCACATTAATATGGCCAGGAACTGTAGAATGCTAATATGCTACTTTAAATATCTATATCTAACAGTCCAATATTTAATTACCTTTGAAATATCTTAAGGTAAACTGTTTTAACTTCTTAACTGGAACTGTTTTATTATTAAGTTGTTAATATATAACTTAAAGGTTCATTTATACTTACAGTGATGATAATTGATTTACAGTTAAATATCGAACAACAATTGTACCAGAACAACCTACGAAGGGTCTCGTGTTCAGTACATTACAGATACTCTAATTTTACTGGAGATGATAGATCGTTGTGCTTGGAGGTGATAGATCGAAGATCGCGCCCATTCACCAGATTTTCCTCTCAATCAAGTGTACCAACTGTATGGAGGCTGTGTCCCAGGAAAGTCAGCAGATTCCACAGGGTCCATCAATGTCTGTCAACACATTAAATAATTCGTCTGACCCAGTCTTGTTGAATCACAGGACCCTCAGCAAAACAACTCAGCACTTTTCTGTATCTAGCCAACATGAAGTCAAGACAGCCAACCTTAAGTGCAGCGCAGCTTATGAATTTGCGCACAAACAACAAACAAACTAATAAATAAAATGAGAAACATTCTAAAGAACGTTGTGATAAATCCTGAGTAAAAGTATCCTGAGTATGAATCCTGAATTTTGAGTAAAAGTAAATTCATGAAAAAAAACAACGAATGGAAGGATTTTAAAAAATAGGTGTTCAAATTTTACATTTTTGTTTGCTTAGTCGTTTATGAAAACTCATTATTTGGCATTCATTGGCAAAAATTAATAGAGATATACCTAATTTTGTTGTATTTACTTTTACTAGTATTTTAGTATTATTTTTATTATACAAAGTATTAATATTTATTATAAATTATACTACATTAAATATTGTAAATTGTAAAAATTTCCATAATAATATAAAAGCTTGAAACCACATAATCTTTGAAGGTTGTACTGGATTTATTTGAAAGTTGGAAGATATCAGATCAAACGTTATGTGTTATAAAGGAAAGAATAAAACTAACAAGTATTCACTTGTTTACACCTGAATTAATCAAGTACATGCATGACAAATTGTTTCTACATTTAACAAAAAAGAAAAAAACTGTTGAAACAGGATTCAAATAAGCTCAAAACCTCTAAGAAAAAACGTTAGCATTATCCGTGCCTGGAGATCTCTGGATAGAAACCGTGACTTGAGTTTTTATCACACATATGATCGTATTACCCGATCGTGCTCACAGCTCGCCAGGTATTTGGGGAAACAACTGGCTACTCCAGGCCTTCAATCTATTAACAGTATTAACCATTATATATAATAATTATAATGAAATAAAAAACTATTAAATAAAAATAAAAGTAATAATTAATAATCTAATGAAGGGCAATAACTACTTTAAAAAATAATTTATGAAGAAGAAAATGGTACGGATGGAAGTAAAAAAAAATTCTCTTAAGCAGGAAGAACTGTTTATTGGAAAGCCAACGTTTCAACCCACATTGCAGGTCTTCTTCAGGGCTAAATATACAAGGCACATGTAAAGATATCTATTTATATCTTGTATATTTAGCCCTGAAGAAGACCTGCTAAACGTTGGCTTTACAATAAACAGTTCTCCCTACTTAAGAGAATTTGATTGACCTCTTTCCGGACCATTTTCTTCCTAATATATATAAGGTCAACTGATATTATTCAAAATAAATTAATTTACGATTAGTTTCCAGAAAATGATTGTACAATAAATAAAGGAATAAGTAAGAAGGAGTCCTATTAAAAATATTCTGGAAAAGATCGAAATTCAAATTATGCATTACTTTCATAATAACGGTTACAACACCAGAATTCAGCCGCTTTATCAATTCATAGCGAATAATGATTTCGGTATAGCGGAATTCATGGTGGCTAGGTGCTTTTTATTCAACTTTAATTTCTTATTTCTGTGGCACCTGTGCATAGTGGGCTAAGTCGAATTTTGTGAATTTCAAGTTATCTACTTAGAATCGTATTTTTTTTCTCTTTCCTTGTGTCTAACACGCTAAGTGTTCCGTCCATTGCAATGAAGGATATTCCTTTGTGAATCGTGGATACTCCTTTGTGAATTGTGAATACTCCAATTTTGAACTTGAATGGACAGAACACTTAGCGTGTTAGACACAAGGAAAGAGAAAAAAAATACGATTCTAAGTAGATAGCTTGAAATTCACAAAATTCGACTTAGCCCCACTATGCACAGGTGCCACAGATTTATTGGAATTTTTAATACTACTACTGCTGTTTTAATTTGATATTATCTAGAATTTACTATGTTAAATAGGTTGGGAGTAGCTGAAAATGTATAGGCTGAATTTCTGTACTCAAGATACCGATTTCGAATCCGACTGTGGCAAATAAATTATTTAGTCTGTTATCAGTCACATCCTGGAAACGGGATTGGTAATATCTGGAACAGTGTCATATTTTAAAATAGAAGAATTATAAATCTTAAAACCAGTTTTAGAAAGATAATTACAATTTTTAAGTTGAAAGTGGATTTTTAAGTGGATAACTCGATAATTGTAATAATGGAATGAACTGGTCAGGGGGTGCAGAGGGTGAATTGTTCTGGGTCAAAGGGGTTTGCTTATTCTGAGTTAAAGATAATTCAGAATAAGCAAAACCTATTTTAATGAGTCAACCTTTCGGCCTTAGATGTAAACACAGAACATAGAACTAACTAGAAGCGGCATCAGGGCCCGTTTGGAGGGAGGCAAGTGAAGCCAGCTCCCAAGCCGTCCCCCCACTCCTGCCGCCCCCTTACAGCTGATAAAGTGTTGCAGCGCTCAGTTTATTTAGCCCAAGAATTCCTCGTGTTTTATCTTGTCGGGGTAAATACACCGTGGAATGTTCCAATTGTTTATTTCCTTAGTAATACTATTACTGGGGAGCAGCTGTAGACCTGATACCCCAAACAATAACCAATCTTTTCTTGCCGGCAGCCAATATTTCATCAGCCGGCACATTTCAGCTCCACACCACTCTAGTTAATTTAATACTCCATTAAAATTCCAGCACCTGCACTACCTACTACTGTTCGTCTTTATGTGGTAACTTTTTATATATAGTAAAAAATAATGGGTGACAAAGCAGGAAAAATGAAGCTCATCCGGTTTATAGAGTATTTTAATTGTTAACTACATTACTTTTAATATTATTGTCCTTTAAATAAAACAAGTGTAATATTCTTCACACGTATCTTTTCCAGATTCAGATTGTCATGGAAACGTTTCAATTCGTGGTACATTCTAGTTTTTAAATATAATATTCCCACTGCAGAGATGATTGATGAGTAGTGAGACTCCTCCTCTAGAAAATGTGTTACATTAGGAAAAAAGTTTCTGCCAATGCAATGCTTTATTAGGTGTGATGCGAAAGCTCCCGACTTGGGTGAGTCTTTTATGCTTGGACATGTACCTAAACAATTTTTCACTTATTTTACAAATTTCAGTGACATCATCGCTTGGTAGGATCAACCCCTCTCGGTCCTTTATTACAATAAGTCGTCAATTTCCAATGGCATTCGGGTTTGATTCTACAGCTCTCAAACATTCTCCACATTTTAATGTCAAATTCAGTCTTCTCACTATAAATCCTGTAATAGAAATAAATCGTCGTGTGAAAATCTGAATGACACATTAGGTAACGATATGATTAAAATAATGTACTCATTATAAATGAGGTAATGCGTTTATTATTAATAAAAATTGTTATTCTTGTTCAAAATTCTTTGTAAAATAAACAAATCAATAAATAATGGACATGGAAAATTAGATAGGTACCTGAAATGTAATCTACAACATCTTGTGACGTGTTTGAACTACACATAATGTAGAAATATTTTAACCCTCTGCGTACCAAGGTCTGATGAAACAAATAAATCAAGTAACATAATTCTCAACAAAAAAAAATCCAGGAAGTGCTTATACAATGTAGGGCTTTGTTTCTAGTGAATTAAATCCTTCAAATAAGAAACATTCCAGTAAAATGTATCTATTTTTAGAAACAGTTCCTAGTAAAAATTAGTTTAATTATGGCTATGGATTTTTTAAATAACTAGGAAGAAAACATAAAAAGGTGACGTCGGATACCACGGGAGTCCCGGAAGGACCCCAGCCACATTTTTGAGAGAAGGAAAATTTGTGAAAATTCGAAAAGGCTCTCTAATACTTTCGTTTCAGTTCCTAATTATTCCAGACAGTTTTGCGTTAAAATTCATTGAATGTGACAGATCAATCGGTTTCTTCAAATGAAGTTTCAAAAATTAGAAACATGTGGGACCTAAATTGACCCCATGGTACTTGGAGGGTTAAGTGAACTATGAAAATATTACATTTTGTGGTACATTTAATTATTATATATAGTTAACAGTTAGGTTTCGGACTTACAGGTGAAAGGTGAGAGGAGGATTGAAAGACTTGTCGGCATTATTTGTACTGCATCCAAATGCAACACAGCAAGGCATTTTGCTAAATACACGTTCAGTGATCAGATCAAAAAGTATACAAAACTCAAAGACACCACGAGATAACACAATGTTGAATAATATTTAAGTAAACAGAAGTACACGAGCTAAGTAAAAGAAGTAAACTGAGCGCTGCACCACATGGTTGGGGCGGGAAGAGTGGGGGTACCAGTGGGAGGCTGGCTTCACTCGCTGTACATGGCATGCCGCTTCTAGTTGGTTCTATGTTCTGTGGATGTAAGCCATCTTCACGGCGTTAAGGGAAATTCTAAGGACTCACCCCTTCCCCCTCCTGTCAGCCCTGATGGTCTATGTTTTTGCTAATTTTGTGTTTTATTTGTCTACACCACTTAACCAATAGAATCCATTACAAAACTAATTGTTTTTAAATATCAAGAGAATCCCTTAGGGGAGGTTTTCCGAAGAACACAAAAAATACAATATGTGCCAAATGGCATTTGTATGATTTCTTAAATAAATATTTGTATTATTATTATTATAATTATTTTTAAATACGTGTCATGTTAAACCTCTTTCTTCCCGATTTCTTTCTGAATTGATGGAACAGTATAATAAATACACCTAGAAGTAAATGAAGAATGTTTATAAAGATGTTTGGGCCGCTTGCAGAAGGTAGAAGGAAGATTATAAGATAGTCCACTACTAAGATACTATACTATACTATTGTCATGGATTTAGTACATTAATGGTACCAATTTTTTAAAGAGTGTGTGAGGTCTGCAGTCACCATATGGTCCATCTTTTGATGTTCACAGGTTAACAGATTTTTCTGCCTCAACCTAATGCGATACCGAAATCTTCAACACAACTACTAAGCACTCTAAACAATGAGCTACCCCAATCCCTAGATATCGAACGCAATGGAAAAATTAAGTAAAGAAACCCAAGGCCAGATTAGGACAAGGGGAAAGGAGGAGAAATGGTGAGAAAAGCTTAAGCAGAAACTCGGTTAACGAAACCCTTAACAGAAAATAAATTGTACCATAGCAACCGACGGTGCATCTTAGGTTCATTACATGGTAGAGACTGTATTGTTTCTATGACAACGGCTGTGGAGGGAGTTGATTTGTCCAAGATTATCTTCAATCGCCAGATTTTTCACCCAATTTAAGGTACCCAATTATAATGTAAGGATCGAGATAGTTGGGGGCACAGTCAATTTAAACACCAAATAAGTGCCTACTTATTTACTACTTTGTAGGTCATCTATAGAGCTGTGAAAGAAAACATACAATAAAAAACTATAAAATTAGATTACAGTACCAAGAAAATAATAATATAATAATGTAGAGTAACAGAAAAGTTGAACGAAATAGTAAAGGAATCATATGAATAAAAATGATCAAAGAATAAATGTACAGAAAGGTGATGATGCAAATAAAATACAAAGAGAAAAAAATGGTAAACAGAAAGTTACAAAATGAAAAAATATAGACATAACAAGGTGAGATATAAGAGAGAGATATACAAGTCTGTAAAACCTAGTTTAAAAACAGATAAAATATAACATGTATGATAATAGACTCCTAGAGAGTTAACATAAGAAAACTGAAAGAAATTTTTATCAAAATATGGTGCCAAATAATAAATAATGGAAGAATTATGTAGAAAGCAAAGCAAACGATAAGAAATATCGTGAATGAAAAGTAGAAAGGTAAAACATAAATTTAAAATTGAAAATATAAGTATGGGAAGTTAATTATATAACTGTATACAATTAGAATGAAGTTGTATTAATATAAAATATGATGTGAATATAAAAGAAACGTATAAAAATTTGATGCTAAATAATAATGAACCTACAGAGTAGGTCGAAACGGCGGCTCACAACAAATAAGTAGGCACTTATTTGGTGTTTCAATTGACTGCACCCCCAACTATCTCTATCCTTACATTAGAAGTTCCAGTCAACTAATTTCTTCTCTTCCCACTCTATAAATGATGAATGAACCATAGGAGAGTCTCATCTGATATAAACAGTACAGTTCTAAGCCAACGTTCGTGCATCGAGGTGATTTAGTCTGTATAAACAGAATAAAATATTACGTTGACTTTCAAATGATAGCACCTTATTATTGAGTGACAGTTATAATAAGGTCTTCCCAACTGTAAACTCCCACCGTTTACAAGTTTATCGTGACAAGACGAGAGGAAATGAGAAGACAAAAAGAAGCAGGTGTGAATTTGTTATTAAAAGAGAGACTGGAGCACTATCTGCGATCTCCTGGACGATTAGGTACTACATCGAGAGGGGGTTGGTCACACTGACAATTGCTCAATAGCTAGGACAAAAGGGCTTCCTGTCATTACGTGACTAGGGAATTTTCATTCTCAGGTTTGGTAGCCCTGTGATGGCGGATGTATCAGATGTAACAGTCACCTATCTAGTCATCTCATATCGGGGTGCGTATTGTTAGCAACGGTCGTTATCAATTATAATAAATTTTATTTATCAATTGTTTACCTATTTTATTTACGAGTGAATGCCAGCGAATGAGGGGCGTAGGTCGAGTCACGGATTCGAAACTGTAGCAGATAAATTATTTTTTTGTAATCAGCGGTGGATCGATCCTGTACCAACTGCAGACTAACCAGCCTCTACAAATGGGTATGCTTAATTAGTGAGATTCATTAGAGAAAGAATCTTAACATGTATTATATTTTTTTTTTAAGTAGAAAACAAGAAAAACAAAATAGTGATATGAAACCAATGAAGATACAACTATATGAAAAATAAATTAGTAAGTAAATGGAAAGGATTAAAATGGTCATATAATGAAATATGAAGATGAAGAAATTAATTTACAACAAAATTTATTTAAAAAATTAATAAAATAATTTACAATAGATGGCCAAAGATAGTCTTCATGCATTAAGGAGATTATAGAAGAAAGAAAGGAAGATATGGATGGAGGATGTAAGAGAAGGGATGACAGCAAGAGGGCTGCGAGAGGATGAAGAAGAATGGACTGATAGGAAGAATTGGTGGGAAAAGATTTTGGACACTATGGAACTAATACGAGTACTAATAAATAGTATAACATAAAAAAATAATCAGGAAATAAAAATGTTGATATACACTTTCTTATGGAAATACGTCTTCCTCTTGCACAGTCAGCTTTCGAAACCGAATCAAAGGTTCTGGATGCTCTGGCTAAGCTACGCTAAACACTGCTCAACTCCGCTTTTGGTTCCCTGGTCTCCTCATCCGTTTCGGGCGTTGGATATTAACATGGCGATCTCAATTACTGTAAGCGCTACTTCTAAATTAGTGGACAGTTGTGAGAGCAAACCATTGCCTTAAATTCTGCAGCAAGGAGTGCCTAATCCTTCCTGGTCCCCTCCTACTATCGATCTTTATCTACATGTCATTTTGTATGATGATGGACCAGGTGTTCTAATTTCCGCTTTTTGATATATATGTGATTTTTTAATCTTTTCCGACCTGACTTCTCTGTCTTCTCTGTGATTTCGCTGACTTCTCTGTGATCGGTCCATAAAATTTGGAGTATACGGCTGTGCACTCACATCTCATATTTAGGAATATATGTAGATGTGGAATATATCTTGTAAGAAAATCGGAAATATATATATAAATAAATAAGTGGGCTAGCTGTAAGGTACATAATTGAACAGTTGGCACGTATTTTACTTCTACAATCCGTAATAATTATTTATTCTTTTAATTGCGGTGAATAATCTCTGTCGTGTCTGGGAATCCTTTTTGGACTCACTCAGCCTTTAAAAACTGTTAATAAGCTGGACTGTTACCAGCTGTTAATAAACTCTGCTGTATCTGGAGACCTTCTAGGTTCCATCCAGCCATTAAATAGTGGCTCCCTCAATCGGTGGAAATCCTTGAGCTTATACAACCGTTGCCTTGTGAACAGTACTGAACTTAATATCATTCACACTTTGTAGGACAAGTTTATATAAGACACAACCCAAAGATAAATAACTGAACAGATTTACATAATAAGTGAATAAACAATTAAGATTAGTTTAGATCTTATCTCTACAGTCTGTAGTAACTATTCATTTTGTCAACAGTTCTGAATAGACTCTGGCGGATCTGGGAACCCTCCTGGGGCTCATCCAGTCTTCAAAATGTGGTTTCCTTTAACCTCTTCCTTCTGCAGACATCGTCATTTAAACAGTACCTACCATGTACTTTGCGTAATACACTCCATTTTTTTAGTGCGTGTTTATGTACATAAAGATATAATATATAATATATAATTGAACAAATTCACTTACTAAGAATTAGTGAACAATTAGGATTAGTTTAGATTGTTGAGAATAGCGTACTAGATGGCCCCAGAGAAGAGATAGGAGAGGTCCAAAGGAAGTTGGAGATAGGTGTTTTATTTCGTCCCTTATCTGCAGGGCCTAGAGAGTAGCTGGAGCTTCCCTATCTCCGCCTCTTTTACTTGGGCAATACTTTAACAACTTTTCTCGCCTCCTGATAACCTCCCCCTCCCACCACATCACGTTCTTGTCGATAGAATATGAAATTACCTCCAGATTCCAGATAAGGTTTGAACTTTTTTTCCTGAAATCAAGATGGATTCGGATATTTTTATTTAAATGGATGAAAAGAAAACGTGTTCTTTCTTTCTATTTTTTGCCTCTTTACTCTTAGTAAAGACCTATTACTAGAGTGATTTACCTTGAAATAATGTAACAATGTAAGTAAAAATGACCGTTAACTCAAAAAAAGACATAATTATAAGAAAAATCCTAAAAAGCAAAGCCTTAAGTTCCTAAAAGGGGGAGAATCTGGTGGTTGAGCGTGATTTGGGGCAAACCACCTCCCTGCCAAACCGTTGTCCAAGAAACAGTATAGTCTCTTCCATGTACTAGGCCCTTCACAGGTTGTTGTGGTGCGAAAAAAAAACGGTTATCAGCGTTGCTGGAGTTCACGGGTTAGAATCCGTCTGGGACAGAGTACAGCAGAACATTCTGACTCAAGCCATTGTAAATAACTAATTTTTATTCAACCTTAAGGTTCTTAGTTTTAGATTTAGTTCAGCTTTAATATGATATTGTTTAGAATTTATTAAAAATTTGCTAACTTATGAATCAGGGTGTTTCAGTATGTTGAGGGCTTAGTTGTTGAGCTGGTGGTTCCGTGTTCGAAGCCGATAAGGACAGATAAATTATATTCATAGGTGGATTCTGTGGGATCTGCAGATCCCTCTAAGGCTCACTCAGCCTCTATAAGGATTTTCCCCTTAATCGGGAGAAAGACGGATGGTCGAATATAATTTGGGCATCTGTAGAACCGACTTAGGTAGGGCGTGTAACGTACTTCATTCTGTTCTCTTTATTTTTTTTTGTTACAGAGAATCAATGGGGACGTTTACTGCTTATTATCTTTAATAATTGAGATGTTCTTATCCTTAAGGGAATTCTGCAGTTTTAAGCCATTATTTTAAACTCTCTTTTCTCCTCTCAAAATTGACAACGACGAAGTATCTTCCGAAAGCTATGTATGTTATCTCGGACTATACTTGGACAAAAGACTTACATACAAAATTAAAAAAGACCAGAACAAACAAACAACTATCATATCTGGACAACAGATCTTCACTTAAATTACGAAATAATCTATAATAGTATACTAAAACCTATTTGAACATATGGAGCAGAACTTTGGGATTCAGAAAAACAACCGCCAAAGTCCACACACACAAGATACAAACAACACAGTCCAAAATTCTCAGGAGAATTGTCAATGCACCATGGTATATTTCGAATCACACCATACACAACGACAACATTCCCACTATAAAATCATATATTCATAACAAATACATAACATTTCACTCATCGACACGATATCACCCAAACCCACTCGTTCTTCCGCTTTCCTACTCCCCATTACCTGGAATTGATAAGAAAAGATTAAAAAGACATTTGCCAAGAGACCTACTCAACTATTGATATTTTTATTACAATTATTGATGATATTTTCTCCTTTCAATCATCCTCACTTCAGTGATTCTCGGGTTTAACATTCTTTTCTAATATTATTCAAAAAGAAAATATTGTATAATTTATTAGCATAGTAATTATTATTCTCTAACCAAAGAGTCTCAACTGTATGCTCAACCCAAAATTCTTCATCGGTTATTGCAATACAGATTGTTATTAGTTATTAATGTATGCATCGAAAAAAAGTGTTATTTACTGCATAGTATGACTGCTATGTATTAGGTAGTTACCATAACTTTTAAAAAGAACAATAATATAAACTCAAAATATGACATTTTCGAGTTACGTTTGCAGTAGCAATTGTATCGTTTGAAGCTTATTAATTCGGGAACGAGGCATCTGATAATCCATTTCATATTACTTTTTTTTTATAATGTCATTTTTTGAGTCTTTTCATGTTTGAACTTGAAGTTTAATCAGAATAACGACACAAGTTTACAAAAATCAAAAAAGTTAAAAAGTTTTGAATGCTTTGTAAATACCCAAACTTTTATTTTTCTAACTTACATGGGACTTTGAAATAGCTCTATTGAAGAATTAGATTTTTGAGTTATGACTTTGTTTTTGTTCATTTGAAGGAGCGATGTATGTACATATGCTGTGATTTTCTAACATCAAGTAGTTTGTTAGAGATGTTATAGAATAATTATATGGTATTTTAATCAGTCAGTCTTTGATAGGCATCGCTTCAGTTCTGTCTTTCATATTATTTCTTTTCGTCCTGAATGATCCTTTACATTTTAGATACGATAGGATCACCAGTTTGGATTCCGAGCATTCCTCTCCACTATTCAGCAATGTCATCGTGTGGTGGATGTAGTCTCCTTTGCATTAGAACGTGGATTATATTGTTCGGGCGTCTTTCTTGAGGTGGAAAGGATTTTGACCGTGTCTGGCATCCGGGATTGCTCAACAAACTCCATAAATTCCTACCCCCTACATACCGTCTCATCCTTCAATCCTTTCTCACAAATAGAACTTTCCAAGTAAACCATAATAATGTCTATTCATCCCTCTTTTCCCAATCTGCTAGTGTTCCTCAAGGTAGTGTCCTTGACCCAATATTTTATACAGTTTGTACTGCTGACATCCCGACTAATCCTAATACTACCCTTACCGCTTATGCTGATGATACATGTGTATTATCAGTCAACACTAATCCAGTTATTGCATCAACAAGCCTCCAATCCCATATCACTGATCTTGAAGAATGGTGTCAAAACTGGAGAATTAAAATAAATTCTCAAAAATCGCATCAAGTCACTTTTACCTTACGTCGTAAACCAATGACTTCCTGCCCTTCAGTAGCCTTTAATAATATCCCACTGGTGCCTATAGAACAGATCCGATAAACGATTAACCTGGAATCCTCATCAAGACGGAACAGACAGAAACCGCTCGACATTTCAGACTAATTCAACATTTACTAGACAAACGCCCTAAGCTCCAAATTAATTACAAAAGACTCATTTACATGACCATCATACGACCTATTTGGACTTACTTTGGGTCTCCTCTAAGCCATCGAATTCTTCTCGTATCCAATCTCTACAATCCAAAATCCTTCGTAAAATCCTCAATGCTCCTTATTTTGTTAGGAATAAAGTCATCCATAATGACCTTAATTTCCCATTTGCTGCTGATTTGGCCCGAACCCAGTATCTATCCTTTCATAACAATCTTCATTCCCACTCAAATCCTCTAGTTTCAAACTTAGCTTCCACTTCAATTCCCGATAATCCTCCGAGGCGTCTGAAAAGAAGATGGCCACGTGACCTTCTTAGTTGAACTCGTGATTTAATTACTACCAGTGGTTAGTTTCTCTACTTATCATTATCTTATCTTGTTATGTATCACTTAGCCTATTTACTTGTTGTATTATTGTAATGTAGTTGTAAATATCAATTAAAAAAAAAAAAAAAGATAAGGTAGGAAGTGTCCATAACAACGAAATCTCCTCACTTAGATACTTAAATTTTAGAACTTGAATTTATTTATAGTTAGTACTCTGCTCTCAAGTTGTCAGATACCTACTCACTTATTTTTTCGTACATTGAAATTATCATTAGCAAAATAATGTTTTAACTCTATAATTCCTCGCTAAAAAACCTGTGTAACTTGTTTTATTGGTGTTACATGTTACCATAACAACGATGATCCCTCATTTTGGCACTTTATCTTTATACCTTTTTTCTGTTTATTTATTTATAGTTACTGTTTCGCACCATCATTTGGGTATATATATACTATAACAAATATAATTGTTTGCTAGATTTATAACATCTCTCTACATAAATAAATATTAGGTAATTTTACCCAGTCAGACATGATAGGCATTGCTTTACTTCTGTATATCATATTTTTCATTTTCGTCCTGAATTATCCTTCAAAGGATATTTGAATCGTTGACTGGAGACGAAGGAATAAGAAGGGTAGCTTAGCGGATCGAAGAGCGATAGGACACCAACACGTCCTCATAATGAGAGAAGGCTTATTGTCTCCTGTCGCTTTATCAGTTAGTGCTGATAACGAAGCAGCCTGCTCCGGGCACACTTGTCAAACTTAAAACAAACAACGTTTAACACTCTCCTCTTCCCATCAACCACTTCCCTAGAGAAAAGATTTTTTCGCTTTTTTTTTCCCCTTCTCTATCATTCCAAGACAAATATTCTTTTCCCTTGTTAGTTTTACTTTGTGATAATTATTTTATACTCGTTTCTTTATCTGTACGCTTTATATGCTTGTTTATCATCCTTTATATTAAATCATCATTTTTATTAAATTATCTATTCAATTACATACAACATGAACAATTCTAGAATCTTGTATACCGAAAAAACCTTAACTATAAAGCACATCTTATTGCGATTTTTTATGTTTCATGTCCTATAGGAATATAAGATGCCCGAAGGTATTTCTCCATTTCTACGTACCACTCGTGACTGACGCAATAAAAAAAACATTAAACAAAATCTCATAACACACTTGCTGGGCAACCAAACTAACAACTCAAACCAAAACTAACAAATTAAATCATTCTTGGCCATGTCGCTATATATGCACTTATTTCATTATTTTAGGAATATGCATCCGAAACATTGTTATTTCCCTATTTAGTGTTGGCCTCAAGTCATAGTACACTATATTTCCAGTAGCCGCTTCAAAGCCCCTTGTTGTTACTTCTTCTTCACGTTCTGTCTCCCACAGTCGTGCTGGTCGGCTTCTCCGTCTCCTTCTTGGTTCAATCCACTCCCTTATAAGTTCCGGACATCTATCTTGGAGCATGCTTCTCACATATCCATTCCTCCTCAATTTTCTCCTAATAATCCTTTCCCCATCAGTCTCCTCTATTATTGTCTTCTGACCAAGGCAAGGGCAGACCCAATAAGTAATGAGAAACTAAGAAGAAATAAAATACCATTGCTGATATTTTTTTTTTTCGAAAAAACCATAACGGACTAGATTTCTTCAACACTGCTTCTTTTCTGTCTGGTCTCAGATCTTATTCATGCTTCCAATATGTTTCTTCCTCTCCTACTTCCTTCTACTATATTATGTCCAAGCTGTCCTTAGGTACTTCCTGAAAACCCATAGATTCGTACTGATTTGCATTCAGAGATGATCCCTCTGTAATATCTGCTGGAGTGATCTTCATCTCCTCCAAACCTTTTTCGACTTCTGCAAACCAGGTAATCTCAAGTTTTAGCTGCGTCAGATATTTGAAAAGTATTCCAGTTCATTTTCTGGGATCCATTCTACACAGAGGTATACCTGTTAAGAATGAAATTCTTATTTTCCGCTTTGCATATTTTGTGATGTAGTAGTTAGTGTTCACTTCCAACCTTAACTAGGACAAAAAAAATTCTGAGTATTCTCCTTCGATTTCGAGCTCTCCGTCAGCCTTTTATATTTGGTTTAAGTATCTTGGTTTTTAATTAAACTAGATTCACTATATATTATTGTTGTTAATATTAGTAGTTTTTCAATTATGGTTTTTGTTAACATGCAACCGCGTTTATTCCTCGTTAAGTGTCAAACAACCTTAAAGAAGAAGAAGATCTTTTTATTAAATAACTAGCTGTCCCGGCAGACGTTATTCCACCCTGTTTCCCTAAAACAAAGGGCTTCCAAATTTTCTCCAACCATTTGAATGGAAACTTCATCGATTGTCGGTGCATTGAAACATCTCGTATGTTTTCCTACAAAAGTTTTACCAGCTCTGATTACAACCAGATCGCATAAAACCCAATGCAGTTTTACACAATGTATTAAATTGATCGTATTGATGAAATAAAATTTTTAATTGTTTTACAATAGACCTCCTCACTGAACTGTTATTGTTTATTAAGGGATCAAGAAAAGTGTTGTTTTTATTATGACACGCAAACCCTAATAAACTTTTACTAACAACTAACGCGGCTTTGTTTTGCTTTGATTGACGTCAAATGTTTGACAGCTGGGGACAGAGTGATTTGTATGGGAAAAGAAAAGTGTTGTTTTTATTATTTCCCTCGTCATTTTACGTTTTTCTCTCCGAAAGAACCTTCTTTGGGCCTTAACAAAAATAAGGAAAAAAAAATAGCCGAATTGGCCAAGCTGTTCTCGAGTTTTGCGTTTAGCATGCTTATTTATATAGATTTATCAGTCGCTGTCGGATTCGAACAAGGGAACAGCACAGTAACGCAATGAAGTAAAATTGTTTTTTAAGAACCTGAGGCATTGCAGTAGGATAAATAATGTAACCATGACGAATAACTCGGACTAACTCATTGATCCTGTTATTTATTCGAGTTAACGCTCAGCGACATCTGTCGAGAACTGGTGAGCTAATCGAAATGTAAAACAATGCTGATAGCGCGACATTCCTCTCCCTATTGGTCGGAGAGCAGCAGCCGCTCCTTCACACTTTCTAGGATTGGTTTTGTGCAAGAGATTATCCTCGGAGTTAGCCATATTTGTCTCCTTCTCCTTTTAAAGGCTTTATCTCTAAAACATCAATTACCATGGCAACTAATCTCTACATCCTTGGAAATTTTACCTTATCAATTCTCTTATTCTAATTCGCAGCGGTGCCACTTTTGAAAGCGCACCTGGAGAATGAAATATATCCGAATGATAATAATGCAAATGGCTGGTATTTTTCAATATATTTATGATCTCACTATTTTTGTCAACTTTATCTTATCGACCGGGAGTGGGGTAGCTAAGTTTGTAGAGGGCTGAGTTACTGTACTAATGGTCCGAATCCGGTTGTGAATGAAAATTAAATATATTTCATTTAAATTATAATATCAATGATGTGGATAAAATAATTCAAAATAATTTTAATTTACAAAAAAATTCAAAATTAGAATTTAAGAAAAACAGAAACAATTTTATTTTTTGACTTCACTTCTTAGTTTGAACTTGTACTTATGATAAAAGTATTGGCCCTATAAAATTTATTTTTTTTATTTCGAGGTTTCAGAATACGCCAATGTCAATTCAACACTTCCAATAAGTTACAAAAGACTAATATACATTACTATTATAAGACTCCGTGGATTTACGGAGCACAGCTTTGGGGCTCCACTCCAAGCCATCGAATTCCTCTCATATTCAATCCATACGATCCAAAATCCATCGTAAAATCCTCAATACTCATTACTTCGTTACGAATAAAGTCATCCAAAATGAACTCCATTTTTTGCTTAATTGGCCCGAATCCGATATCAGTCCTTTCATGACAAACTTCATTCCCACTCAGACCGACTTGTTTCATACCGAGCTACTTCTGCATTTCTCGTATAATCCTCGATAGGTCTGAAAAGAAGATGATCACATGAACTTCCACGTTGCAATTTTATTTGAGAACCACCAGTGAAAAGACTCTAATTAACATTAATTTTCTCATGTCATATCATGACGTATCTTTCTAATTATTTTATTTTGTTACAATATTGTGGCTAACTGTTTGGGGGATGTACGATGTATTGATGAACTATGAAACGGATATGCGAAAAGACGTGACGGAAATTATTCGATTCGATATGTAAAAAATAAAAATAAAATATCTTCTTCAAATAATCATCCCGCCTACTATTGGTACCCCTTTTCCTGCGTTACATTTCTGCCATTACCTTGTTTTTTATAACACCCATTATTTGGATAAAGATTATGTAATTCCATTTCCTGTTTATGCCTAAATTCTCTGTTGACAAATGCTTTTTGCGGGCCAAATATTTTAAAGCTATTTTGTTGGAAAAGAACTATATTTAGTAAACCTAAATTTACTTCTGAGTTTCACATTCAAATTTTAATGTTCTGAGCAGTAAGAATAGATTCGTAAAAACTGGGCATGGCAGTAAAAACCTTTTAATCACAACTCTATTGTATTGTGTACATTAAAAAAAAGTTAATGTAGAGTTATAAAATGTAGAATTAAAGGCAAATAAAGTTTAGAGTTGTTTACGTAATGTGTGTAAAATATACGTCTATGTAGCTTATACTGATACAAGAATTATTAATTTGCAATAACTCTTTAAGGAATAATTTAAAAACCACAGGTTAGTATGTCTTAGACTGAAATAATGATAATAATAACATGTTAATGTTTCTTCGAATTCACAAATTATGCTCTTAATCATTATTATTATTTATTTAAGTTAATTAATTTATTTATTATTATTTTGAAAATTGAATATATTCATGTAAATCTCCCTTCCATTCCTATATCAGCATCATTTCTATCTCACCTCATATTTGCATTTGTTAATTTTCAAGTAAAAGCATTTAAAAAGAAAAAAAGGCAAAATTAGTTCTTAACACCTGATTATTTCTTCTTACGTTCCTTTGTTTTAGGTATAAAATATTATTTATTGTTATGCATATTTTTTTTTATTAACTATTGTACATTTTCATGTATTTTTGTCAATATAATGTGTACAACTTATCCTACAAACCTTGCGTATGTCGATATGTATTAATATAATATCATGGCATTATATTGTATTATATACAATAATACATAAATTCATTAAATAAATATAGTCAAAATCAACAAAAACAATTAATTGACTTTCAATAAAAATTAACAACATCCGTTGTTCCGATTGTTGGTTCCGCATATCAATCACTTATTAAACACCAATCACTAAATCTTAAATTTTATTTGATGTAATACATTCAAATAATTAACAACGTTTACTTACTAAAAACAATTTAAACCAATTCGTTACATATTTATAGAATCACTAAACAGACTTAAACTTTTCAATCAAAAATACTTACCACAAAACTACCCTGTTATGTCAACAACAAAATTCTGCGTACGGACTTAAAAATACCAACGGTCCATGAAAGCATACGAGCATTCTACAAATTCTTTCAAGAAAACTATACGGACATCCAAACCCATGGATGCAACAAATGGCCACGACTCTCATGCTTGAGACCACTAGGTGACTACTAAAAAGAACGTGGATGAGGGATCTGTTAACATAAGAATATTATATCAATCCACAGGAGGGGTACCGCTTGCTACTGTTCTTCTTCAAGCCTCTTAAATTGTGATTTACTTTGCTGAAAGTCAATTTGCTGCTATTCAATCATGTGTTCTTGACAGGTGTATAAATATAATATATATAAATATAAAAAATATATATAATTATATAAATATAAAAAAGAAAAAAATATTGTCTCTACATTATTTTTAATGATAAGCATATACGAGTCTAGGTATTACTCCAACTTTCCTTATTAACAAAAAAACCGTCCTCTAATCAGATTTTAAAGGAGTTTCTTTTAATACTAGTATTAATAAAAAAAATATTTATTTAAGAAATAGTACAAATCCCACTGGTGAGATATTGTAACTGTCATCTTACTTTGATAGCCTCCCATTGAAGGCACTCCTAGCGTGCTTCATCTCTCTGTAGTAGATCCCTGCTCCTGAGGCATTTCAGTCTCCTTATTGGATTTTGTTGTAATGTGTCCGTCAGTAATGATGAGTAAGTTTGGATGCCCAGCAAGTGAGTCATCAAATTTTCTGTTAGTCACGAGTGGTATGTTGAGATCTTTGTGTAATGTTTTATTAGTAATGTAAAAGGGACTATGTGTGATATAACGATGCGATTTTCATTGAAATATTCGAACGGTCTGTAAATGGGATTTTTTGCATGATCTTCACACCTGCGGGGCTTTTTAATAATTATAATAATATACAATCTATAATACATATATTTACTACTAGGGAAATAGGTATAAATGATAAATAAATACAAAATAAGAAATTTTCAGACAAAAAGGTTTTGAGGAGAGAGTATAGAAGAAAACAGACGCAAATTATACAGGAGATAGAAGAGAGAAACATAGGGGAAAATAAGTCAACATTCGAAGTATAGACAAGAAAAATTTAGATCATGAATGTTATTTTGTGTGGCCCTTAGCTAACCATAACCAAAAAAGAATATATATGTATATATATGTATATATATATATATATATATATATATATATATATATATATATATATATATATATATATATATATATATATATATAAGATTTTACATCCTGCTCTTGATATTCAGTCAATAATCTGTAACTATCTTTTGGCATTAAATTTAATGATTCTGTGTGTGTAAATGTATATCTATATATAAACACACACACACACACACATATGTAAATATATATATTTTATTTTTTTGACAAATTTATTTGAATTATTATGATACCAATGCCTCTACAACGGGACAAATGAACTGTTTCAGATAAAGAAATCTGTAGTTATTTAAGCGAAACGCTCATTTTAAATCGTGAATTACTGCTTGCTCGGTTATAATTGATTTGAAAAAACAATTTCTTGTCCCAGTTCAGTCGGAAATGCTGAGCCTAACATATAGAGTTACAACAACAAATTTGAAATGATACCGATGACCTAGTTTTCTTAATAACAGTTCATAATTACAAAGGTGTATCGTCCATTTTTCTTCTTTGTTATTTTGTTCTGATAAGAACTTAGACATAATGCAAATCTGGAAAATAGGTTCTGAGTATGGTAGTTATATTTTCGATTGGTTGTAGATTTATTTGTAATTGTTAGCTATGTCAAATTATATTATTAAATAACTGACTTTTCTAAGCTCGAGATGTTTTCAAAATGTTGGGACAATTGTATAAATAGTGAAAAAGTCAACTTATATAAAACATTAATCGGGACTATCTGTGGTTAAATAATATATACAGTATTCTATTAACTTTTATGTAATCCATAAAATAAAACTGGGATCATGCTAGAAATATTAAAATGAATACCGAGTTTGCTTCAAAACTATAATACAATAGGCAAAATGGATTCGGGTGTTGTCGAAAAGCGTAAAAGAAATCAAAACTATATCAGGCCTACGAGGACTCTACTTGACTTCCTTCTCTACTTTGTTTTATTTATCGTTTAGGTCCCGACTTGGAGACCAGAAAACATATTCATTGAGAATATTTCCATTCTCTGTGGGATCCTACCCCATCCCATCCACTCTGTGGGATCCTACCCCATCCCATCCACTCTGTGGGATCCTTTCCTATCCCATCCACTCTGTGGGATCCTACCCCATCCCATCCACTCTGTGGGATCCTTTCCTATCCCATCCACTCTGTGGGATCCTACCCCATCCCATCCACTCTGTGGGATCCTACCCCATCCCATCCACTCTGTGGGATCCTTTCCTATCCCATCCACTCTGTGGGATCCTATCCCATCCCATCCACTCTGTGGGATCCTTTCCTATCCCATCCACTCTGTGGGATCTCGAAACTTGGGTAGCCTGTATAGGAGGGTACCTTTTATGGGTAATTTAGAGGAAATTACATCTATTCATAAAAATAGAAAGATACTACAATAAATGGGAAATTAAAATAAATCAAGATAAAACCCAAGCTATGTATTACTCCGGCAGACTGGGTAAAGAGGGAAGAGTAGGAAAAATTATGGTTTACTTTAAAGGCTATATTACTGAGGTAGGAACTGATAATAAGGAAGTAAGTAGAAGGTAAGAATTTACGGAGTTTGTACAGCAGTCCCGGATGCCAGACTCGATCAAAAGCCTGCTCTACATCGAGAAAAGCTCCCGTGCAGTACATTCCGCGCTCTAATGTGGATGAGACAACATCCACCACACGATGGATTGCTGGATAGTGGAGTGTGATGTTCTTAAACCAAATTGGTGATCTGGGATTATTTGGTTGGATTCTATGATAGGATGAAGACGTTTCAGAATGAGTTTTTCAAGTATTTTGCCCATTATGGGCAGAAGTGATATAGGACGGTAAGAAGATGGAAGTTCTGGTGTTTTTTTAGCTTTTGGTATCATCTTAACTATGGATAATTTCCAGGAATCAGGAAAGTATGTGGTGCGGAGTACGGCATTGTATATATATGTAAGGAGTAGGATCACTTTCCGAGGAAGGCGTTTTAGAATGTGGGATGTGATTAGGTCGTGCCCAAGGGCTTTGTTGGCGAGTAATCTGTGAATAATGTTTGATATTTTGGAAGGATGGAATGCTTTAGGAGGAGGGGAAAACTGAAGAGGAATACTTAACTCTGCCTCAATGCATTCAGAGTGGGTTGGATTAAGGATATCTCGATGAGGGTTAAATGTTTTGAAAAGGCGCTGGCCCAAAATTTGTGATTTTTCTTCATCAGATCTTGTCCAGGTTTGGGATTCTGTTAAAAGTGGATGGTTGAAATTTTTATGTTTTAGGAGTTGTTTAGTGGTAATCCATAAGGATTTGTCAGTAGTACTGAGATTTTCTGTACGGTAATACAAATTTTGAATTTAGAATGTTCTGATCTCTGTTTTTAATTTGTTGGTTAGTTTGGTATAATGACTCCTGTCAGATGGATATCTCGTGCGGTGCCATTTCGCTCTTGCCCGTCGTTTTTCTTTTAATAACTCGCGAATATGAAGTGGCCAGTTATTCTGTTGATAATGATTTTTACTTGGGAATGTATTATCTTTTTTATTGGTTTTTATTGCTTCTGTTAGTTTGTCTATTGCAGAATTGATGTCAACTTTTGTTTTAAGCGGAATTTTGAGGTTTAAATTATTTTTCAGATTCGATCGAAGTTTATCCCAGTCTACACGTCCAGTAATCAGTCTGAGATGAGAGGGCTTAGAAATGCGAATTGAATGTACTTGAAGTAGTACTGTGATCAGAGGAAAGGTCATTCAGAGATTTTATCGTTGTTTGATTGCAGGAAATCTGTGAGGAAACAAATATATCAAGAATATTAGGTCGTTTTTTGAGCGATGTAGGCCAATAAGTAGGGTTTATGGGTGCGAGGATACAGAAACTACTAGAGATTGAAATTCGAGATAACATGCTACCACGGGAATTGGATGTTCGACAACCCCATCGTTGATGTTTTGCGTTGTAGTCTCCTCCGGCAATAAAACGCGGTCCCAGGGATCGGAATAAAGATTCGAGGAGGCTATAAGAAAGGGAGTTACCAGGAGGATAGTATACAGCTGAGAATGTCATATGGAAAGGACTAGTTGAAATGGTTACTGAAGTTGATTGAATGGCGTCAGTTGGAGTAGATGGAATAAGAGAATGAGGTATGGATTTTTGAATAAGAATACAAGAACCAGCAAGTGCTGTATTGTCAAGATGATCTGATATATAAGTAATGTAGTCACGTATGTAAAAAGATGATCGTTTTGTGAAGTGTGTTTCAGTCAATAGGGCAATGTCTATGTGATTGTCAAGAAGAAATAAGTCAAGTTCGTCACGATGGTTATCACAATATTTAAAATATATTTATAATTTAACTGATCGAGCACGATGAAACGTAGTTCCTCGATCCATTGCTAGGCAACTTCCATTAAATATTACAGCGCAAAAACATTATATTATGGGAAGAAATTTTTTCAGGATAGATGAAAATAATATAAATGATCAAGTGTCACATACTTGTTTTAAAAGAGGCTATCGTCACCTTCACAGCCGTTCGATTAAAAGCATTATAGTCTTTACCGTTTTTTATACTCATCACCCATAACAGAACATGGAAATACAAAAAAGTATTTGAAACGGTTTAACATTATAAGAACAGACGCGTGTGATGAAGATGGACAGACCCACACTTTCAGACACATGCTGTATCACTATTCACAATACGACAGACAACGAATTAATCGTTAAAAAACATAATACTCAAACGAGGGACTTGGCCTGAGACAGAACACTTAATTTTCTCTAAATTTGAAAGAGACTTACTATCATTTATAAAAGACATTTCTTTTGATCAACTTTATGACATAAGAAGTGCAATTCACTAGTTACATCAATACAAGGAATATCAATACTGTGAATTTATAAAACATCTACCGAATTAAAGACATGTATTACTTCAGCAAGATACGAGAATTGGAAGGCAGAGAAATAACAAGAGTTGCTCTGTTATTTCAGATCTCCCAGATAATAGCGAAGGGATATTTGTATTTAATCTATCTCTGAAGAGAAGAGCATACAAACCGGGGTGTTGATATAAGCGTAAAACGTGGACAGGCAATACGCCTTTGGGAAGATAATTTATTTCCTCAGAGGATCCAGCAGTAACACATCGGATCATGTATTTATGCTCCTTATCTCAAGCAGTGTCCTTCGTTTGTAGGGGAGTCACGACTCGGCTGTTCTCAGTTGTTACTGATCTCGTCCGCTGTTGCTGCCGCTGCGCTGTCCGGTCTTCTCTCTCTCCGATGTAGGGATATTTATTATTCAATATTCCCTCAAGTGTTATGAGTTGTTCTTATTAAGTGCCTACTTATTACTGAGGGAAATTTTGTTATATATTAATATAATTATTAAATATTAATAATAATAAAAAATGTACGTATTGATTGAAGCATTACAACTAAGCTGTGAAAGCAGAATCTTCAATGTCTCCGAAACACTTATTTTAGGCAAATGAAAACTGGCTTTAGAAGACCTTAAAAAGGAAAAAGAATGAAGAATATTACGAAAAAAACAAAGAATAAGGACTGGGATCTTAAGATCAAATTAGGAACTGAATGAATTTTAACAAAAAATTATACTATAAAATTATAAACGACATTACATTCTACGATTCATGAGTATCTATAGCAGTAGTCTCCAAATCTTTTCTTTTTTTTTGTGTAACGCCCCTCCCCCTTATCAAATTAAATGCCTCCAACAACACCTCCCTTGCGCAATAAATTATATGGCCATATGAAAAAAATATATAAAAGTATTTCATTGCAAATAAAAACATTTAGTTTTACCGTCACAAGATGCAACAAGTTTCAATTTAAGGTAAAGAAGTGCTTGTAAAAAAAAAATAACTAAAATTAATTAAGAATTTTTCATTTTCATCTGGTCTATAAAAGACTTCGATTCACTCCCAGGTTTTAAACGACTGAACCACTGATCTAGAGAGAAGATGATCTAGAGAGAAGAGATGGAAATCGATTATACAAGTAGATTTTTGCATTATTTCGAAAAATGGAATGAAAAGGTGTACAAGGCTGGGTGGGTGCTGTGAAAAGAGGGCAGGCAGAAATGCCTATTGATCAGGAAACCAGATACAACATAGGTTAATTTAGGTTATCTGGCTGATTCAAGAAATTTAAAGGTTTTCAGGAAGAAAAAAAAACATCTAATGATCTGGAACCAAATAGTCAGGATAGAGGACACGACCACAGGGAGTTCTGGAGGAAGATTATACAGACAATAAAATAGCTACTAAATAGCGTGGTATCTAGTTAGCTTGGAACGAATAATTTAAAAAAAAAAACTGCATTCAATGAATGATCTTATGGGATAAAAATTGTAAGGATTGCTATATTTAAGCCAATGGGCGTGCAGTACCGCCAGACCTTTTACTAAATCAAGAATACCTACCTACATTAGCTGAGTGAGCCAGAGGTCACCTCTGTTATTACTTATACACCGGACAGAGCTTCTTTCGAATACGGAACCTACAAATTAGTGGACCATTTTAATTACTCTCCCAGTAATTTCCACTGTACCGTACCATCTTCAGATATTCTTTAAAAATACAAGTATTTTCCTATTTCCGTTAAAAAATGTATAAAGGCTCAAGTCAAGGGCGGATCCAGGGAGGGGGCCCGGGGGCCCGGAGGCACGTGCCCCTCCAGACAGTTTTTAGTGTACTGTGGAGAGTCCATTATAGTGCATAATTATAGGCAAATCACATGATCATATTTGTTAAAATAATAGAAAGAACATGAGTGAAACTATTGTTTCGATATTTTAATAAACCTTTGAAATCTTTCTACAGTTACTACAAGCTAATTTGTAAGTTATTGTTGATTTTTTTTTCCGTCTGCCCGTTGTGCCCTCCACAGGAAAAAATCCTGGATCCACCCTTGGCTCAGGTTTATATTAAAGAACACAGATCTCTAGTGGATTATATAATGTGGTAAATTTTATACAAAGACTATTTATATTTTCTTTGCTAAAATGCAAATGTAAAATCTTTTAAAAATGCTAGGGTTTCTAAAATAATTGAAAATAACTATCCCGTCAGCTTTTCTCCAATTCAGGTGTCATCAGAACACACACCAAAAAAAAATTAACTTTAAGATCAAATTCAAGACTTCTCATATCAAAACTTTGATATTTCTGATACTAAGGGCATGGTTTATTGAGTTTACAAGTGTAATTTAATAATTATATTATGTATCTTGTTATGTTATTTTCTTATTTTATTGAGTTATTTGCGTTTTTATGCTTAATTTTCTTACAGCGTAGTTTAAACCTATGAACCATAGTAAATATTTTTGGATGTATTTATTTATTTAATTTTTGGAAGTATTTATTTTTAGTACCAAAAAATTATATATATATATATTATAATAATAATAATAATAAATTCTTTATTTATTCTGGGACAAGTCCCTTTAGAATAACGTAACTGTACATTATTTTGGGCTTCAGAACCTTAGAGTACAAAGGAAAAAAAAGTAGAAAAGTCAATCTATAAAGCTGATTAAATAATAATAAATAAAAAAATTGTAAAAAAAATTACACATTACTTCACATTAAAAATAAAAATGAATAAACAAAATAAATAATATTCTATCGATAATTTTATGTATGCTCTTCGGGGAACTGGAGGGATAGAAAGTAATCAAATAAGCGGGATTTGAAGGTAGGAAGGGTCTTGGAACAGCGGATGGAAGAAGAGATAGAATTTCACTGGGAGCAGGACCGAATCAGGAACGATCTGTCGAAAGCAGCGGTTCGATGAGCCTCTATATACAAATCGGAAGGGTGTGAACGGGTATCACGGGAATGGATGGAGGATTTAAATTTGAGGAGCTCATATATGTATAATGGACGGCGAGATTGGATAACTTGATAGAGAAAGGATGCAAGGAAATACTTACGGCGATAGGAAGGATACAACCACCTCAACTCTTCATAAAATCGGGAGACAGGGGTGTCCCTGGTGATCCCGAAGACAAAGCGTCCAAAGCAATTCATCAAACGTTTTATTTTGGCCTCATGCTCCACAGAGACACCCCCATATACGGCGCAGCAGTAGTCAAAATGGGGGAATACTAAAGAGGTAACTAGGAGTCTACGAGTTTCAAATGGAAGTAGGTGACGGGTGTAGTTTAGTCTCTTCAGGGTAGAAATAGTACGGCGAGATATATTGGCAATATGACTTTTCCAGGAGAGGGATTGGTCTAAAGTGATTCCGAGGTTTTTGACTGTTAGGAAAAATTTGACGGGAACATTATTTAAGTTCAGGATTGGGGAATGAGGAACTTTTTTAAGGAGGTGATTGGAACCTATTACCATCGCCTTATATATATATATATATATATATATATATATATATATATATATATATAATATTGTTTAATTGTATGACGTTTAATTGGTTATAAAATAATTTTGATAAATAAATGACATTGATACGGGCTGAAATACGACTTGAATGAGCTATTCTTTCAGTTAAACGCAATGGGATATGTCGTTGCTTTGAGAATTACACGTTACTTCGATCTTATCTTCACTGTTTCATTAACATATTGTTCTTCGTAGCCCATAATTCACTCTGCTTTTACTTCCTCGAAGAGATAGGATAAAAATAAAATTCCTAGTTAAGAGAAATCGAGCCTATTTCTCGTACAACACCTCTTTCGTAGACCGTTATTATGGTTTATTACTTTTATACAATCGTAGAAGGACGGGAGGCGAGAGAGAGGAGATAAAGATAAAACGGATGGGGAAAAATGCGCTTGGAAGATTTCTGAAAGTGGTAATCCTTGAGGTTGAGAAGTAGGGGACATTAACGAGAAGAGGGAATAGATATGTATCTAGGATAGATCACCAATCTACCTCTACAAGAAACTGCTATTAACTTACCTGATAGTTAGAGTTATCTCCGTCTAGGAGCATTAGCTTTTGCTAGATTAATTCGTGAAAATAAAAAACGCATTTATTTTTTAAATTATAACTCTGAATATTTTGATTTGCTTATATATAATCAAGGAAAAAGAATGCATCAGTTCCACAGGTTGTCGCTTCGAGTTATGTCACAAGTTATAACTTTTAGTTCTAATAAGTCTTAATATAGTAAGTCTTACTTTTATAACTTTTAGAGTATAATATTCTCCAAAACGAAAATAATTGCAAGCTATAGTATGGAAAATAGATTGTAGTTATGGTAAATGTGTATATTTAGGTAATCATTTCATCAAGGTATAAACTTTTCAACAAACATTTCGAAGATTTGTAGAAACGTCCATAACCTGATGAAGTGATTACCGACATATAAACATATCCATAACTACACTCTTTTATCAGTTCTAAAGTTCACGATTATTTTTATTTTTGTAGGTTATTAAGGAAACGAATAAAAAGTTAAAATTAATGGTTCATCGAAGCGACAAGAACTGCTGCAGAACTGATACCAAACAAAATATTTCTATGAAATAAAATTAGTGCTTATATAATTGCTAATTTAATCTGATACATAACAAATATTTAGTCAAATGGATAGACTGCTATAAATAAGAATAAATAATGGAATAAAAAAATTGTATCAAACCTATTTCATGGGGAATAAAATGGTTGGAATTGGAAGAGGTCAGAGAAATGATTTCTTAAATATGGTTGAACTATTAATTTGAAAGCCAACGATTCGATCCACATTACAAGTCTTCAGGGCTAGATATACAAGATACAAACAAATTAAAATTATAAATACTAAATATAAAAATTAAAATGAAATACAGAAATCATGATCCATGAAGTTGGAATGATTTAAATTCAAGAATCAAATACAAAGGTATTTGAATTGTATGAACTAAAAATATGGAACATGAGTAATAACCATAATGATGGGAAATAATCTATATAAAAATTTTCATTTTTAGATTAATTTATTGATATTTACAACTATGATAATACTACAAGTAAATCTCCTAATATGAACAATATGACAAGAGAAAAAAAAACACTTGAGGAGAAACCACCCATCGTTAGCACTCCAATAAAGTTCTATAGTAGAAGGTCTCGGGGCCATCTTCTTTTCAGACGCCTCGGAGGGTTATCAGTAATAGTATGGGAAGCAAGTTGAGAGACTAAGGGATTCAAGTGTGTATGGAGCTTGTCATGGAAGGATATGTGTCTAGTTTGGGCCAAATCAGCAACAATTGGGATATTAAGATCATGATGGATGAGTTTGTTTGTGGTATAATAAGGAGCATTGACGATTTTACCGAGGATTTTGGATTGTAAGGATTGTATACGAGATGAATTGGATGGTTTAGTAGAGCCCCAAAGCCCAACTCCGTATGTACAAATAGGTCTGATAACTGTCATGCAAATGAGTCTTTTGTAATTAATTGGGAGCTTAGAGCGTTTGTCCAGTAAATGTTGAAGTAGACGAAAATGTCGAGCAGTTTTTTGTCATTTCAGTCTTTTATGAGGATTCCAAGTGAGACGTTTGTCCAGGTGGAGTCCTAGGTAGCGTATCTGTTCGATAGGGATCGGTGGAATATTATTAAAGGATACAGTAGGGCAGGAATTCGTAGGTTTACGACGAAGGGTGAAGGTAATTTATTTTAATTCTCTAATTTTGACACCATTCTTGAAGGTTTGAGATATGGGATTGAAGGGATTGGGATGTAACATATGGATCATTATTTACTAATAGCACACATGTCATCAACTTACGTAGTGAGGACAGTGCTTGGATGGGTTGGGATGTCCTATATAAAAATAAAAATAGAGTGTTAAAGTTGGTTGGAAATGAAGTTCGTCATCGATGGATTGATACCGGGCTCGGGTTGAATCAGCAATAACTGGGGCATTAATGTAATCATGGTGGATTTTATTCGTAATGTGAGGAGCATTGAGGATTGAATACGAGAGGAGTTCGATGGCTTAATGAAGCACCAAAGCTCTACTGCGTAAGTCCAAATAGGCCTTATAATAATCATTTATATGAGACTATTGAATTAATTGGGAGCTTAGAGCTTAGGTCGAGTCTTGTCGTTTCGGTCTGGTAATTTTATATTGTTTGCATTTTTCCGTTATTTTTTTATTTTATCATTATGTTTTTAAACACTTGCACTGGTTAAAACCGGTCTAAAATGTTAGCTAAGAATACTGATTTGGATATAAATATATTTAACTACCTTTCATTAACATTAGGAACTTAAAAACTTCCTTTTGGAATGTAAAACGTAAAAAATTTTCGTAAAACCATTTTCTAAATTTCTTTGGAAACTGACTGATAAATGTTATGGTTGGATAAACAAACAATTAGAAAAAAACCATAACCATGCAAATAAATGGAATGTAATTGCATAACCTGCAATCAATAAATATAATTGATGTTATTGCGTATCGGCAATTGAAATAATCGTTTCAAGTCGTTTTGAAAGATTACGATCGTTGAATCATCAGAAAAGGATTTCAATGCTGAATCGGCTAAAAATACCTCGAGGTGTAGAGGTTAGAAAAGTTGCATTTCATTGTCTCAATTATTAATTCACGGGGTATAGGGTTTGTGTAGATATTCATTAATGATATATATAGTGCATTTATAATTCTTCCATCATCCATCTAATTTATTAATTTTTGTTTTAATCCAAGTAAGGGCTCCATATCTAAAATAAATAAAAATGTGTAATGTTTTGTGCATTCCATTAATCAGATACCTGAAATGAAATGAAATTGCCTATGTTTATTTTCCTATGGATACAAGCAATAAATACAAATTCAAGAGGGACTAAAGGCAGGCAATGAATGTGTTTTCGTTCCTGTCATTATTTATCTTGTGCCTGTTATTTCGGAATATAATCTTAATAATATTTAAAAAAAAATTATAATGAAAGAATAAAAATAACATCCGTCCAATAGTTCATTATGAGTGTGAAAGCATTCGGTTGATATAATTGAAGGTTGAGATATGCATACAAAGTTCTTGGGATCGGTAAACGCGTTCCTAATAAGCTAACAAATGCTGAGCCAACTGGTTAAAATCCGAGAGGTAGACCGAAGCGTAGGTAGGAGGATTGCATTAAGTTTGGGTTTGGATGGTGCGTGGACGGATATTTGTAAGCACAGCTTGGTTGCATCGGCATAGAGCTTTCGGGTTCGCTAAGCCTCCTTATTATTAGTACAATCATTTCTCATTATTATTATTAAATATTTCGTATATCAAACATTTTTATAGGTTAAATTATTTATCATATCGGGATCTTCAGTTCAAATATTTAAATGGCAAAGATTTACAAAATATCATTTCACTTTTGTAATATTTTTCTTTTTCTTTAATTATTTTATATGTTGTTCTTGTGTTCATCATATTTCATTCCAAATATCGAGCCTTCGGGTTCACTGAGCTTTATATTATTATTATATAAACATATAAAGGTAAGGGAACGGCGTGGCTCAGTGGTAGAGCACTGAGTTGCCATGCCAGAAATCCTGGTTCAAATCCCGCTGCTGCCAAGACTTTTATTTAGTCTGTTTGCAGCCGGAGATGGATCATATGGGATCTAGGACCCTCCTGGGTCTCACCCAGCCTATATAAAATTTTATTAAAATAAGGTACCTAAGGATAAGTCACTTCTTTGCAGAATTGTTGTCCATGAAACAGTACAGTCTCTATTATGTACTGAACCCCAGACCCGTTCAAGGGTTGTAGTGTTACAGGTTTTTTATAAAGATGAAGCATAGCATAATATACATACAATCTACTATTTATTTATTAAAGTAAAGAGATTCCATATAAACAAAAATCATAAGAATGATTATTTGTCTGTATTTTGCAGCCCTGAAGACCGGCAATGTAAGCCGAAAGATTGTATTTCCAATAAACAGTTCTCCCTACTTAAGATAATTTTATTTACCTAGTCTATATAGTCCATAGTTTACTTTAGCATCTTCAGAAATTAATAAAGGAATAAATATATCTAGTCTAAAATATATCTAGCCCTGATGAATTAGCGGTTAAGTCAAATATTGTCTAGAGAGAGTTATCTGTATTGAGGAAAGCGGAGTCGTGTCATTCTCGTAGTCATGGGACTGAAAAGTAATTGTAGCATTAGGAATAACTCCATTTCAAGTTAATGCCTGAGTTAGTCACTTATGGACTAAGAGAAAATGGCACGATTTCGATTCCTTCAAAACTAGTAACTCATTTTGGACAAAATTCCACTTATCCAATTATTCAGCATTATATTATACTTCTGCAGATCACCTGTGTTATAGTTGTTGAGATAACACCCTTCTATTTCCAAGATCAAGGGTTTGCACCCAGGCTGTGTACCGTAGGAATATTTAAAAAAAGAGTAAAAAACCGTTGGTTATGGCATCCTTCGAAGGCAACGTTATTGGGTTGTTCCGAGCCTGTACGATGCCATGTACTCGTTAAAGAACCCAATCCTAACTAAACCTGGATAGGCAAAAATTTAAGGGCCCAACTGCAGCATCGTCTGATTAGCCGCAGTAGCATAAGCCATAGAATGAAAACTAATCGGTACGTAGTGACAAGAAATCGCAAGTTTGTTGCAACATTTTTTGGGTTAGGGTTTTCTCATAACAATCTTATTCGATAAGAAAACTAACGGGTTCTGGATCAGAAGGACATTCAAATATTTCAGTATTCCCTACTGCGTTACAAAAAAGGTGGGTTATTTATTAATATATATATATCTATATGCATTAGCGGGCATATCTGCCTTTCAAAGTAGCTCTTTAATCAGAAAGCCGTTATCTCTTTACGCTGATAAAAAAGTGCTGTCATTCGAAAGTCTGAAGAAGGAATAGTGATTCATTGCTTTTGTCCAATGATTCATCCAGTCTCACTTCTTTCTGCATCCATCTCCTTTTTCTGAAATCATTTTTACTACTCTTAAGTGGTGTTCTCTGTTCTCTTTTCGAGAAATTTTACCTTTTGCTTATCTGCAAACGTATTCCTTTTTCGACAATTATTTATCATCCCACCACTTAATCTGGTTTAGTGGATCATTTTTATCCGAGAAGTCGAAATGCCAACAGCAGATTGAATGGATGCGATGATAGCTTTTAAGGAGATAACGAAGTATAAATTAGACTGCAAATCGATCTTTTGTTCCTACGCATTTACATTCGATTTTTTTCACCTCGTGATTTTGCTCCTCTCCATTCCTTTCTTCCTACGCATTCATCTGATTTTTCCTTTAATATTACATCAAATTGCAAGAAATGATTCTTTATAATTTGAATTTAACACTTACATGACAAAATACGAATAAAAAATCATGTATATCCCGAGTTCGAATCTAGCTGTTGTTTATTCGTTTAACGTCCCTATATGCTGCTAATGCTAGTCGGACGATGGTGGTCGACGACAGTGGGAGTCCTACATTTTCCTATCGATGTATAATTAGTAAAGCGATCTTTAACGGGTACATGACAACATACAGGCTCGGTGTTTTACGTACCTTGCTGCAGTATCCAGCTGTTGCAAGTCAATTATTTCATCTTTCTCTTAATTCTCCCGAAGCAAAAACATTCTCTATAAAATGGTTAATCTTAATGGTATTTGAGATTATATGTTCACTTAATTGAGCCGATATATAAATATATAAATAAAAAGACCTGTACCACTACAGCCCGTGAAGGGTTCAGTGCGTGGCAGAGACTGTTGTGTTTTTTGGAAGACGGTTGCGCAGGAACTATACTGTTTCTAGAAAAACTTCTCTACTGGGAGGTTATTTGTCGGAGATCACTCTCCACCGTCAGGTTTCTCCCCAATAAAAGACTACTTTTTACAGTCGCGATAAATATTTAAAAAATGTAATAATCTTCAGACAGGGGAATAGAAACCATTACAATCTTTTACGAACTGAAAATTACTTGTAATATTTAAAGATATTCGTTCGTTTCTGATTGTTCCGATAACGTTTTATATTATTATTTATTACCACACAGTGTCCTCTTAAACTGTTTTTTACGAATGATATTACAGCGCATTTTATTTCTTCCATTCGATAAACAACTGCTAGTCACCTTATCATTATAAAAATCTATTAATAATTGAAAAACAACAATATTTTTCCTTTGATATAATTTTACCTTGTTTAATGATTAGCGCTGAGTTCCTATGCTTACAGACTCATTTGAGTACAACCACTTTGGATTTCATTTCTTTAAGACTTTTATAATGCAAAAAATGTATATTTTATTTTCGTATGCGCGTCTTTTTTTCACAATGTTTTATCGCTTTTCGTTGCGAAAACGCCATTGTTCGTAATGAAACAATGATTACATAATTATGTAGGTTACAATTATCATCAATTAATCCAAAAAAATATGTTTATAAACATTCCTATTCGGTATTCTGATAATGTCGCGTAGTTGATAAGAGATTAATTCTTAGTTTATTTTATTGCAAAGTTGTTTTTGTCGAATAAAGATTACTTATGAATTCAAGTTAATCCTGTCAACAATAAAATTTTTAAAAAATTTTTTAAATTTATATTTTCGTAAAATCCTCAAGGCTCTTTACTTCTATAATGACCTTAGTGTCCGATTTTTTGCTGAATTGGTCCGAATCTGATATCAATCATTCATGACAAACTTTATTCCCACTCTAACCCACTAGTTTCAAACCTAACTGCCTCTTCAATTCCCGATAAGTATCCGAGGAGTCTGAAAAGAAGATGGTCTCTTGACTTCCAACTTAAATCTGTTATTTAACATCATCTGCTGTGTTGTTTTTCTACTAGCTTTTACTTACTTGTAATTATTTATCTTTATAGCATGTGCTATTTGTGTATTTGTTATGTATACAAGTACATTGTTTAAACATATTTATTAAAGTGATTTGTTTTTAAAAATGTCTGTTTCATTTATTTATTTATTTTTTATGAACCATAAACTAACCAGATATCGATATTTTCTCATCAAGATATATCCAGCACATTTATGTATAAAAAAAAAAAGAGAACATCATAAATAATTGTCAGTAATTACTGTTTGAAGTGAATTGTTAGCAAAACATCGAAAAATATTAAAAATTTTTTGTTCTTTGTTTTTTTTTTGGTCTTCCTCTTGGTCTTCTGTCTACTCTCGTCTCCTATGTTATCCTGGCCGTTCTCTCCGTGCTTATAGTCTATTTGTTAATTGATTTTTTTTTTAAATTAAATCTTTATTGATCAGTACTGATAAATTTTTAAAAATGGATGTAACAGGTTTTGAAACCGAACGCCACAATTGGAGTTTGACACTTCACTGCCCTTAAGATGACCTAAATCTTAGACCGAAATGTAGGCACAATATAATAAGTCATTTTTTTAATGTGAATTAGTGTAATAATTGACTGCACCCTCTGACCATTTCACACCACTTTTATGTTCACGTATTGGTTCTTGTTAATTCGCCTATAATTTCTGGTTAATGTTTGGCCTTGTCAAGGATATTACTTAAGTATAAAATTTAAAAATACTAAATAAATAAATATATAAATATTGAAAGCCAGACTAGGCATTTGTCAACTTTTACAAGCCTGAGGTATCGGGGACGGATGACGAGAGAGGAAGAGATAGGCTACAAGAGCCGGCTCACAACTGTTGCATCCCCGGCGATAAATATAAACCCTCTGAAAACAAACTGGCTATAAATGATCTTGCGCCCAATCGTCTTTCCATCTTGCGCCCCACCTATTATTTCCTTTATGTACTAAACAGTTTAACTCTAATCCGTGTGGATAAATTTTAGTGAAGTGGCCTTAGTCAATTTCAATGAAATTCAGGTATTAGCAAGTGATAACATGTTACCTCTAAGATTTATCTTACACAGATTAAGCCCTTAGTCTTCAAATATTATATTTTTTAACAGTTAAAGAAAAATTTGCTAAATTTTTTATTTATTTATTTGGGTTTTTGTATAATTAATGTATCCCGAAACCCAAAATCTTTTCCCGCTAATTCTTCCTATCAGCCCATTCTTTTTCTTCCTCTCGCAGCCCTCGTGCTGCCATTCCTTCTCTTACATCCTCCACCCATGTCTTTCTCTCTTTCTTCTATAATTTGGTTTATATAGAAAGAGTTTCTTTGGCCATCTAGTGTCGCTAATTCTCATCAGATGGCCAAACCATTGAAGCCTTCTTGTTTCTATAAGTATGCTGAAAATAATATAAATAATTATAAATTTTAGAATGCAATTGCAAAAATATTGAGCTTGGGAGCTCAGGAGTAAATCATTCAGTTGCTATACTGAGGATCCCGGATTCCAATCCGGCTGAAAAAGATATAGCCGTATATACCATGTGCTAACTTCACACTCTGAGACTTACCCAGCCAATATAAATTGGATAACCTTAATTGGGAGATGAACTTACCAGTATAATCTTTATCCTAGAAACTGTAGTGTGTACCATGTTATGGACCCAACACTCTTCATGGGCTGCTACAGATTTTAATTGTAAAGATAACGAAAAAAGAAACTAAGCATTAAGTATTTAAAATAGTGGAAACCTTCAAACCCTTGAATATTCAGCTGTCGATATTTTTTAATAATTACGTATACAAATTATTGATCAGAATACCGGACTTTTAAAAACTGGCTTGCCAATGACTCTAAAGGATAAAAGCATTTCAATGGCTTATTATTAATGTTATTGAGCAGTAAATGCTACATTTTTAATGTAAATATTGTTTCTATGTTAAGAATGCCCTTTCACCTTTGCTTTCTGTCTTTTTACAGGTAAAGAGTGGCAACATTTACCCCCCATAAAAATGTTTAATATAACTTTGGTGTTATAGTCCTAGATAAAAACCAGTTTTCCGGCACCTGAACTCGCTTTTTCATCAGATGCTTCAGGAACGAAACCTTGTGAAACAAAGCCAAACACTATCGGCCTATTTAACTCATATGCGCAACATCAGCTATAATTAAATTTATAGATTCAGAAATAAAGATCAATCGTTTAGATCAGTTGAAAACTACACATTACAAAATTACCACGTTTAAAATGTATTCCTATTAAATTAAATACAGGGATAAAGGGATCGTACTGTTTCTAAGCCAAAGGTTGTGTTGGGAGATGTTTTAACCTACCCGTTATGTAACTGCCAAGTTTTCCTCCTTTAAAGGTACCTTCTCAACAATAGGATGGTCTGTAGACCCAAGGTTAATTATTTTATTTGTTACAGCCGGATTCGAACCCGGTCTCTCCTTTTTTCCTATACCATTCCTTTTTTCCACCAGCCTCCGTAACCTCTGCATCTCTACCATGACACACGCCACGGCCTGCCGGAGTACGGTAGCAAATCACGGGTTCGCTAAACACTGTCGTGACTCTGCGATGGAAGGTAATGAGCAAGTTGCGGCTCGCTCCGACACAATAAGGAGGTGCCATGGCGACGGTTCATCTCTCCCAGGTTCCTTCGAACCAATGTCTGCTAATTGAAGCTATATCTCTCCATCTCTCCTCATCGGCTCCAATATATAGGGCATTATTCTTCTTTAGCTCTCTATTTATTTATTTTTTTAAATTAACTCTTATCTATCATGATATAAAAGGAAACCAACGGCATAGTTAAAAAATATATGATAACTCTATTTCTAGGTAGATATTAATTATAAAATATTTATCTAATTAATTAAAGGGAAAAGAAAATAAACCCTGTTTATGCTCTCTATCGGAAGGTACGTAAAATGAGGACGCAGAACCTGTGCGACGAGGTGTTACGTTTTAAAGATACTTATCCAAATTATATCTTGATAGACATAACCATGGACTCCCGCTGTAGCTTCGCCTTATTATCCATAGAAGCATAAAGTGACGTTAAATGAACCAATAAACAAATAATGAAAGGCAATATTTTTCTAAAAACTAATTTATTGATATTTACCACTGTAATAATATTACAACAAGTAAATTTGCTAATATAAACAAATGTCATGAAAAAATAAAACACTTGTAGAGAAACTACCCATAGGTAGCACTCTAATAAAGTTAAATAGTAATATGTCTCGAGACCATCTTCTTTTCAGACGCCTCGGAGGGTTATCAGGAACAGTATGGGAACCACGTTGAGAGACTAGCGGATTCAAGTATGTATGGAGTTTGTCATGGAAGGATAGGTATCTAGTTTGGGCCAAATCTGCAACATAGGTCTGATAACTGTCATGCAAATGAGTCTTTTGTAATTAATTGGGAGCTCAGTGAGTTTGTCCAGAAAATGTTGAAGTAGACGAAAACGTCGAGCAGTTTCTTGTCATTTCAGTCTTGTATGTCAATATTTTAAATTTAAAATGCAATCATTACCATTACACACAATGTACGTTTTGTTTTTGTTCATGTTCAAATAATATAACGATAATTATTGAACTAATAAATGTATCTCGCAATTCACTCACTCCCTTAAGTTGACCAAAAGGGTACCTGTAGTGTAGTGGTTTGCATGACAGCTTTCTATGCCCAAGATCACGTGTACTTAGTTCGGAAAATGGTCTTGGTATTTTTTAAAGTAGGCTAAATAATAGGTTGGGGAAAAAGAAATCCATTATTTTCTCCATCCATTATATGTCGATAAAATCACAGAAATAATCGAAGTTGAGCGACATGTTAGTAGTTGTAGCATCGTTCAGGAGCTAAACATCGACCATAAAACAGTTTTAAACCATTTGCGCAAAGCTGGATTCAAAAAGATGCTCGATGTTTGGGCGCCACACAAATTATCACCAAAAACATGATGGATCGAATTTCCATCTGCGAAGCCTTGGCCAAACGGAATAAAATCAACCTATTTCTTAAACGGACGGTGGCTGGGAATGACAAATGGGTCACATAAGACAATATTGTGCGAAAACGATCGTGGTCAAAGCGTGGTGAAGAAGCTCAAACGTGTAGTTGGTGGGACTTGAAAGGAATCAATTATTATCAGTTGCTTCCGTATGGCCAAACACTAAATTTAGATATCTACTGTCAACAACTGGACAGTTTGAAGTTGGCGATTGACCAGAAATGGCCAGAATTGGCCAACAAATGAAGTGTTGAGTTCTATCAAGACAACGCAAGGCCACACACGTCTTCAGTGACTCGCGATAAACTTCGGGAGCTTGGTTGGGAAGTTTTAATGCATCCACCATATAGTCCAGATCTAGCACCAAGCGAATACCACCTTTTTCTCGCATTGCAAAACTTTCTGAGTGATAAGAAATTGGGATCAAGAGAAGATTGTGAAAATCGATTACTAGAGTTTTTCGCCAAAAGGACCAAGACTTCTATGGGAGAGTTATTATGAAGCTACCTTTAAAATGGCAACAAATTATACAACAAAACGGTGCATATTTGATTCAAATTGGACAATCCGAAACATCTTAAATAAAGTTTTGAATTTCACGCAAAAATAAGGGATTTCCCTTTCCCCAACCTATTATTTAGACTTTGGTTATGTAAAAATATAAAATAAAATAAGGTAAAAATTCCCTGGTTATGGTCGCCATCGGAAGGGACGCAAATTGGGGTCCTGAGCTTGTGCGGTATCAGGTTCATTCAGGTTCCAGGGTTCCTATCCTAATTATTCAGGATAGACGAAATTTAGGAAATTCCCTGCTATTGAAATTATTTAGTTAATTATTTTGGTATGTTGAAAATATACGAAACCAAACGCAGTTGATCCTGCCAGTAGTCATATGCTTGTATTGAAGATTAAGCCTTGTACGCCTTTGTACTTGACACAATACACTACCGGATATGAAAAATCACTAATCCTGATAATCCTACTTAGGATAATGAGGCAAAATTATAAAATTAATATATTGTTATCAGTCCTTGAGAAGTGTGCAAAGTTTAAATTTAATTTGATGTTTTCTAGTGGCCAAAAATCGAGTTGAAAGATTGGGTTACTTTCATGTTAATAGAAATGAAAGTATTGTTGTTAATCCAGTTTAATCATTTTCATTCATATAATAACTGAAGCTAAACCTATGTTACAATAATTGGATTATAGTTTAGAAATAAAATAAAAAATATATCATCAATAATGTTTTTGAGGGCAAGAGATGAGGATAAATTTGTCAACCGTGTGAAGACATTGAAGGAACCTGTGTTGGAACAAGTGCTGCAGATAAAGATAGGTTGTCCAACAACTTGCCCGTGATTGAAAATTATATAGTACAAGGGTGTAATAATTTTTAATCAGTCAAAGCGATTACTCTTGATGACAGGTGGGAGATGGAAAAGCAAATAATATGGCCTTGGGTGTAGCTGGTTCTGGTCTGCTCTGGTTCGAGTCTCGCCTCGGGCATTTCCTGGCTTCGATATGGATGAGGGAATAAATTAGCTCTCTAGTGTGTAACTTACAGGATTTCCTTAGCCCAATCATGCTTGATATAGAAAATAAATCTAATATAATAATCTAGCATAAAAAGAACCATAATTACTTGTGAAAAAATATCTTTGTTATATAAAAAAAATATCGACGTGTGATAGATTTATTAATATAAAATGTGGAAAAATCTTAAGACGGGTTGTAAATGAGAAATAAAGAGCAGAACGATATGGATTGGTATGACGCTTGACGGACTGGGATATCCCCATATTTCTGTATGGAATAAAGTATGTTAATATAGTAAAACATATTTTTTTTAAACATTAGGTTCAATATTTCAAAAGAAAAATTTGCTTCTTAATGCCGTATATATGAGGAATAAAATGGTCTGAGTGGGGGTAAAAAAAAAATTGTAAAGTGTTAAGTTGAGAAGAAACATCGAAGAATTATTAGTAAAATGAAGTAACGAATTTCGGGGCTTATCGAGCTTCTAAATGTACCCATAATTGAGGAGAAAAAACCTGATGGTTGAGTAGGTATGATTTTTCTCTTATTTTTAGACATTCTCCTTTAACTGTCATGCCGACTATATTTTTTTAACAAACTGTCAATTAGTTATTATTCAAAAGAAAATACTGTAATAATTTATATATTTTATATAATATTGGGAATTTAGAAATTAAAGTGGGTAAAAATGAGTACATCGAACATTATCGAATTTAAAATAAGGCATAAAGAAATATATTTGGAATACCGAGCTTTCCTTACACGGAACCGATTTTTTTTTGTTTAAATATGTTTTTATATTATCGTTTGTCATTTCATAGAATACAATGGGGATATCCCTGATCGTCAGGGAACTACCCACACAGCAGAACAACTTTATTTTTCATTTTATAACCCATTTTTAAATTGGCGCGTGTGTATATTTGTATATATATATATATATATATATATATATATATATATATATATATATATTTGCACATTGTTTGAATTATACCTAGTTCACCATTGCGTTGGTTCCAGGTGGGAGCATATACTTAAATTCCAGCGTAGTTTAAACAACTGCTCGTCGTTAGAAATTATTAGGAGATGTTAAATTAATTTAAACGGCCTTCTTCTTCAAGATGGAAGATGGAGGAATACTCCACGAGACATTAACCTCTTTCCAGCTCCCTGTTTCTTTTATCTCCGTTTTGTTTCTTTTTTTTTTTTGTACTAAAGCCCTTTTTTAGTTAATTCTGAAGAAGATTCCAAACGAAAGGAGAGATAGTATTCGTAATAGGGGAGGGGTTCACATTATCTCTCGTAGATAAGAGCTGATCAAAATTGTCCAGGAAAAAGGAAGAGATCTTTGGAGTGGGGATTGGCGGAATGCCGCTCCGGCGCGCGGCATTCCCTTCGGCCTAATCGTCTCAGAGCTGAAGATCAAAGCGCGCCGAACGGAATCCGCTAAGCCGGCGATCGATCTCGTATCTCCGACTATCGATTCTTCTACATTCTTACATCGATTCATTTAACCCGATCTACATATTTGTACTTGTAGTCTCGTTAGAATGCCTTTACTACTTCTGTACGCTCGATTGAGATCGAACAAAACTCCTGACATTTCAAAGGAAAAATCTTGTAATTTATATCCTAGCTCTTGGAGTGGATATATACCTCATTTCCTTTTTTGGATTAAAACTTTTATGTCGGATGCCTGGTATTACTTTATTATTTATTTTCATTTTTGTGTGACGAAAGATAAAGTGGTACAACTCCGGAGTACTGCCGCCTTATCAATCGGGGTGCCTGATTTTACTTTATTTATGAATTCATGGTTGCGAGTACAAGTATAAAGTGAATATAATGTTTTTGACTTCCTCTGATATAGCGAAATTTTACATGAAACAAAAATAATTGAAGTTACAGTGAAGCCCCGAAATAATAAACAAGAAGTTTTGTGATTATTGTATATCTCTTGATTTAAAATTATATTATCGCCGTTTCAGGCTACATCAACATTTGCTAGACAAACGCTCCAAGCTACCTATTAACTACAAAAGACTCATAAATGCGTCTATTCTAAGACCTATTTAGACGGAGGAGATCTTTGGTACCTCTACTGAGACAATGAATTCCTATTGTATCCGATCCCTACAATCCAAAATCTTTCCCATAGTCCTCAATGTTCCTTATACTTGTTTACTGGACGGAAACGACCAAAAACAGCTCACCGTTTGAGGCTACTTCAGCACTTACAAGACAACCGCTCTAAGCTCCCAATTAATTACAAAAGACTTATCGACATGGATATTATAAGACTTATTTTGACTTACGGAGTAGAGCCTTAGGGAGCCACTATGCCATCGTTGCTGATTTGGCACGAATCGTATAGGGTTAGAGTTAGGGTTTTCGGTAAGGCGCTGTAACAGCACGTTTTTTTGCGCCATTTTCTTATTTATATATATGTACATAGAAACGCACACACTACGTACGTACTTTTTAATGATAAAATTATGAAATAAGAATTTGGTAGTAATTCTTTAATATAGTTATAAATATATACATAGAGATAACCTAAATAAAGTGAAATACAAGCTTAAATTATTTGTATTGTTTATATATTAATCATAAATAATAAGTATGAATTTAATATTCTGAAGTCATTTTCTTCAGAATATTGCATATAGGTTGTGGGTCTTTTGTAATCAGATAAATATGAGTCAATGGTGAGCAGAGCAGTTTCTTCTCTTTGCGTTGATCTCAATGAGGTCTTCCTGTTGTTTGTACTTGTCTTTATTTCTTTTAATTTGTTATTGCCTACATTGTCCCACATACTTTGCCATGCAGCCTTAGTATCCATGTACAACCATTTTTTGATATCAGTTTTAATGTAAATGGGGACGATGTCTTGTTTATCAGCTGTTTCATTTTATTTGATGCCAACATGTGATGGTGTCCATAGGAATTCAATATCTTTTTGTAATGATTTCTGGTAGGTATACTAATAGTAATATAATAGTTATGTATTCATGGATTTTTGTGACTAATGGGTGATCGCTGTATAAATCTAATGAACTTAGGAGCGCGGATAATGAGTCGCTGCAAACTATGTACTTGTCTCCCTCTTTTGTCATTATATTCTGGAGGGCATATGTTATGGCAGCTAGTTCTGCTATGAATATACTGCAATGAGGTGGTAATTTGTATTTGAATGCTTCTTCAGGTATGACAACAGCCGACACAATATCGTTATTGATCTGACCGAATCGTATATCAATCTTTTCATGACAAACTCGAATCCCATGTCCACTCAAGCCCACTAATTTCAAACCTAGCAACATCTTCAATTCCTGATAATCCTCCGAGGCGTCTGAAGAGAAGATAGCCTCGTGACCTTCTAAGATGAACTTGTCATTTGAGTGTTACAACTTGGTAGTTACTATACTCGTATTTATCTCATGCCATGACTTCTCATTCAAATCTATTAGCTTCTTGCGTTTTTGTAATAAAATTGTAAATTTCAATGAATAAATTAAAAAATATTTTATTTAAATCAAAATATTCAATATCTCAGACAATTCTAAAAGAGGGTAATTAAATGAGGGTTAGACGGACAGAGGGTATCTTCTCGTAAATTATTAAAATAAATTGTTTTTTGGGTTTATAAATTTTGTTTATTTTGGAAGTCTCGTACAAATTTAATATTTATGACAAGCAAATATTTGTTTGATATTATACTAATTTAGAATTCCAATTTTCTAATTTTTTTCAACGATTCTTCTTGTACCCATTTTCATTTCATTCCATTGATACTAAGCTCAAGTGACCACAAAAATAAACGTTTGATCCAGTTTAGTGATTTAGTGCCGAAACATAGCTTTCGATAAGAGTGTCAGTTAGAAATCGAATCAGTGCATCAGATAGTTGATCGGTTTCACTTTATTATTCATTTTATTTATTTAAATTTATTCATTATAATGCAGAATTAATTATTTAAACACTTGAGTACATCTCAACTCAATGACTTGGCCTAACGTAAAACCAGATCCTGGAGAAAGTCAGCTTTTAGAATAAAATTTCTAAAGCCGTATGTTTTTGCAATGTCTATTTATCTAATTCTATCTATCTTAGATGGTATAATAAATTTTTAAATAGTATTTTCCTTGCATATCTAATATCCTACTAATAATATAAATGCGAAAGTTTGTATGTATGTTTGTTTCTCTTTCACGCAAAAACTACTGAACGGATTTGGATTAAACTGTACAGTAATATAGGTTATACATCAGAATAACACATAGGCTACAATTTATACTGATTTTGTGTAATTTGGTCAAAATATAACGATAAATATCATTAAAAAGTACTTAGATATAATTCATTATCAACATATGGCCAGTAGGTAATCGCGTTTATTTAATTTAATTGTTAAATATTGTTATCATTGCTACAGGGCTCCCCCTGAGTAGCTCGCTCACGTGTTTCTTACTCGCAAAATCTACATATTTTCGCTGAACAAAACAAATCAAGTAACATAGTTTACAGGGTACCGAAAGGTAACAGAAGGCTTTTGTTTATTTATGAGCATTTGCATGTATTCATTGTAAATTTGTATTTATATTGTAAATAAAATTTTGGAGGATGTGAAAAAAAAAGTTTACAGGAGCATATTGCATTAGGTAAGTAGGACCGCTAAATTACAACACATCGATAAATTACCTACATAAGTACATTATTTTAACCTTTTCAGTTTTAATTTCTCACTGCCGTACGACAAGTGAAACCGTAGTACTAAGTAATCCTTTTCATTCCTAATCCTTTACTGACACGAATAACAGTAAACGAAAGTGACTTCTGTCCGTCCCGTTTGTTAATCAGTGTCAATGTATGTTTCGCGGCTGTGCTGATCCGTTTGTGATGAAATTTGATATGGATAATCTCAAGCCTGGGGAAGGACATAGGCTACTTTTTATCAACACACCACACAGGCGAAGTTTATATAAAGCTATAACCTGATTGACTAACACATCCAGTGGTCAACGCACAGCAATTGGCATCTTGAAATTCGCAGGTAGGTTCTTTGTATAGCTTAAATGAGCACTAAGAAAGGAATTTGGATAATTCCACCCCAAGGGTTTTCATAATAGGGGTTCAAAGGTTGTATGGAATCCGTCAGTTTTGAAGTTAGACATCTGAAATTTTGGATGTACGAGTAACTTACAGTTAAAAACAAATTAAATTATTTATATAAAATGATCTGTCACGAAACTTTATGTGGCAGACCGAATTTCATGCGACCGAAGCCTCACGTATGCCCTCGCAAAAGCTAGTTTTGAATAAATACAAGGGTTTACCGATAGCTAGAAAACAAAACATAACTTTATTAGGTTTGGTAATATATCCTTTCAAATAATAAATGTAAATTAAAGCTTACTTATAAGCAAAACAATTGGTTAACAGTCCTTTAGCACTCTCTAATAATTTATACTCCCATATACTATGAATGACAAATGAAAATCAATCATGTTATGTTAATAAACATCATGCAAGTTTATTGTATTCAGTAATTGATAATTAAATACAATTTCCTTTAAAAAAATATACATATGTATATGTATAAACAGTTATACATCGAAAATTTCTGCACAATATCGAATATACAAGAATATTCTTAAGTTCCATATTTTTTTCACAGAAAGTTAAGGGTCAGGAACTCACTTTAATGTGCTGGGATAAGACCAAGTAGATTTATGTACTTTTAACACCTAAGAGACATTTATGAACCAGAATGACATTAAGAACCTTCTTAGAGGCAACCTAGGATTTTTAACACTCTTTAAAAAATACTAAGGACACCAGCCGAGCTCTGTAACGATCTAGGTGTTACGCTAACCAATACATTACAGATACCTCTGCATATAATTCAAATCTTCAACTAATAGTAATTTGACTTGAGGTTTTGATCAGTTGTAATGGTAATGATTTTTTAAAAATAGTTTGGTTGCTGGTAGTAAATAAAAATTATATTTGTATATTTTCAACATAGTATAATTAATAAGAGAGTTAATGCAGCTCAATATGTAGAGTGCTCAGTTGCGGATTAAAATTCGGCTATGGCAGATAAATTATTTGATCTATTAACAGATGGATCCTGTGGGATCTACAGACCCTCCTGGAGTTCGCCCAGCCTCTTTGAAGTGGGTACCATCAATTAGAGAAATATCTGACATCTAAGCGTGATTTCGAACAATTAGTTTGTCATATAAACAATACAGTCTCTACCTGATACTGCACCCAAGATCCTTCCTGGGTTGTATTTGTTTCAGATATAAAAAAAAAATATTAAGTTCGAAAATTCCAACGAAAAGCCCTTAGGTCTCCAAACTAAAACAGAAATTGTAATTATCTGTCCAATATTTCGCCTATTCAGGCATTCTCAGGGTAGAAAGAGAATAACAGCAAAACAAAACATGAATAATGCATCCAAGAAAGATCTCGCCTCCTCCAAGGTTCAAATGCAACTAATGAATCATAAGGAAGATTACTCGACCCCAGCTGGATAAGGCTAGATAAAAACTGCTGATGAATACTTCAGAAATTGAAAATTCAATATACACTCACCAAACTTCAAAAAGCCCCCAAAAAATAAATAACAGTAAACAACACAAAAACATCAGACAAAAGACCAAATGAAAAAATGAAAGTTAAGGTGCAAGAAAAAAAAAAGAAGAAAATTATCAAGAAACCGGTGGACTTATAGCTATTCCACAAAATATATTAATTTATTGAAAAGGGATAGGTAAAAAGAGACTTTACATAAATGTTAAGACCAATAATGGATTAGTTGCATTTGAACCTTGGACATGGTGGGATGTTTCTTGGGTGCATTATTCATGTTTTGTTTTGCTGTCCCTTTCTACCCTGAGGATACCTTAATAGGCGAAATATTGGACAGATAATTTCAATTTCTATTTTAGTTTGGAATCTTCTTTGGAATTTTTAGTAAGGTCTCTTTTTACCTTTCCCTTTTTAAAAAATAAAAAAATAAAATGTTATTATTAATGTGGGCGGAGTGGCTCAGTGGTAGAGCACCGAGTTCCCATGCCGGAAATCCTGGTTCAAATCCCACTGTGGGTAAGACTTTTATTTAGTCTGTTAGTGGCCGGAGATGGATCATATGGGATCTAGGACCCTCCTGGGGCTCACCCCGCCTCTATAAAATATTATGAAAATAGGGTGCACAAAATAAGGGGGGAAAATCGGGTGGTTGAGCGTGACCTAGAACAAGTCACCTCCTTGCAGAACCGTTGTCCAAGAAACAGTACAGTCTCTACTTTGTACTGTACCGCAGACCCTTCACGGGTTGTATGTTTTTAAATATTTGAGAGTATTCTTGGACTGGGGGTGGGCCATATTATTTTTACTCTGAACCAATAATGATAACTGTACAGTCTCTACCATTTACTGAACCCTTCAGGCTCGTAGTGGTGCGAGTAAATAATTAATGAAGAAGTATATAACTCTTCTTGATTCGTCCTCTTTCCACTTTTTTCTTTTTCTTTCAAAATATCAATAGTATATCTATTAACGTGCTCTTAGAATGATCAAATATCACCTAAGTAAGAAAAGAAATAAAAATAGAAATAAGAAAAAGATAGGAATAGAACCTGAAACTGAATAGAGAGTGCTCTAATTGATAATCTTTAGATTTAATGTATTTTTTCAGTTGAGCCATTAGTAGACCCCGATAAGGATTTGGTATTGATACCGAATACAGCCGCTCGGACTCTACAACAAATGAAGCGCTTCCATCAACTCATTGTCGCCCATGTCAATCCTCTTCCTCTTTATTCTCTACTAATGAACTCTAACAGATAGATAGGCATCTACCCCATTTTCTCTTGGATCCATTCTATTAATGCAATATCTAAATGTAGTGAAGGTAACTTCATCAATGTCGAAAAGCGGGGGCGTAAAGCAGGTGTGAAATGTATCGATTGGCCATATTTTAGGGGCATAAACATAAAATAGCCATATATTCTTATGTAGTTTACATAAATAAATGTATAAACAATATTATATTATATACATTTTTTTTTTTTATATTTCCTATCAATAACCAAAGGAAAGAAACATATATATATATATATATATATATATATATATATATATATATATATATATATATATATATATATATATATATATATATATCTTTCCTTTGGTTATTGATAGGATATATACAAAAAAAAAATGTATATAATATAATATTGTTTATACATTTATTTATGTAAACTACATAAGAATATATGGATTCTGTTATATATTATACTAAAATAAATTATAATATCTTACATTAAATCACTTTTTATTAGTCTAATAATAAAATTGACATTTATTTTGACTTAAAAACACAAAATTAAGCTATCAAAAACTATGAATCCATGTTGGTTTTATAACGCCCGTATCTGTGATATTGTACAAATAATATAATAATAATAATATATTGATTGAAAGAAATTATACAAATGTCATTTGGCACATTAATTAAGGATTCACGTGGAAGCGTTTATAGAGAAACTTCCTATTGAAGGCACGTGGTTTCATCTTACAGTAAATCACTCCTCCAGAGACGTTTCGGTCTCCACGTTGGATTCTGTGATAAAGTGTCTGTCAGTAATGTTTGTACCAGTATGATTGGATGTCCAGCAAGTGAGTCACGAAATTTTTTGTAGTTTGTTTCTTTATTGTGCCAGTCACAAGTGGTGTGTCAAAGAGAATTCGAATATGAATTTGTAAAAATTCAAAAACGAAATCGCTCCACCATCACCTCAATTCCTCTAATTATCCGTCATTCTTCTTTCTTATCCTAATTTCATCTCTCTCTTTTCCAATTTCTCAATTTCCAATAGATGATCTCTAAGCAGGGTTTGCTATTCGCTTAATGATATCAATAGTAACTAGTGGTTTTTATTTTTTGTGTAAGTTTTTTTGTGTATGTCAGTAATGTTTGTTCCAGTAATTTTGAGTGTCATGAATATTTTAGTATATATATCGACTTATTTTCTTCGATGTAGGGCTCAAGTAAAGTAATAATGAAAATGAATGTAACAGAAATAGAATCCATTTAATTTGTAGAATGGGAGGTTGCTCGTCGACAGGGAGTACTTCCTAATCAATAACAAAATTCATAATCCTGTCTTAGGAGAAAGCTAAGTGTCTTGCATTAAATTAATTTAAAAAACCCTCTATGTGGACGTTAATCCTTCCGACCAGAAGAGGATATGGATGAAGTACATAAAGGGTTCGAGATCTGTCCTGGCAGAGCAGAGGACGCAGATGGGGCTGCCGGGCAGAGCGCCAGCTGATCCTATCGCATCATCCATCACTCCGGCTGAAAAACATATCTAGCTCAAATCCATATTACACGTCCGCTTCATATCTGGCCCCACATCTCATCTTTATTGATATATATTCCCCCGACCATCGCTGGCAAACTGCATATCGTCCTACTTGTTCCACATTCTTTTATCTCTTCGCCTATCCTCATCGAGAGAGGACCCTGCTAATCCCTGATGTATTATCTCTGAATAAAAAATATTACATTTAAAAATATTTTTTTTCGTTGAATCAATGCAGCATATTAATGTTAAAATATTAAAAAATGCAGAAAAAGGATTGATGTTCTAAATCGATATATAATCCGAATATATAAGTCATACCATGTAATCCAAAACTGACAACCAATAACTACAAATTAATAAAATCCACAAATTACAAACTAACACTGGTTTTAGCTGAACATGGTCATACCAAATCATAATTACGCAGATTTTATATTATGAATGACAATTCTTGTTCAATAGACAAAGAAGAACAGACATTTAAACACATAATTTATGAATGCCAAATGTATGAAAGGCAAAGGTCAAAATTAATTATTTCTATAACTTTAAGAGGGAAACATCGGCCAGTACCTGAACACGAATTATATAATACATTTATGAATCCTTTAAATTCATTAACAATAAAGATTTCAAAATAATATACATACATTGTAAAACGTAGATACACATTTTTATATTTCTTGTTAATTGTTACGGGACATGAATAATATTTTTCTCGTTATATGTTTTAATTATCTAATATGTTGTTAACTCTTATTATAAAATGTAAGTAAAAGGCACATAGTATATTGAAGTATGGAATATGCTAGGGAAAATTATAATTATAATATAATTTAATTAAATTTATTTCATAAAAAATAATAAAATGATAATAAAAATAAGGTGTTTAACCAAATTAAAAAGAAATAAAAAGTAGAATGGAAAAACTTAATTATCATGAACCTTCAGGATACACGAATATCCCATAAAATATGTTAATGCAGAAAAGCAAAAGCTCAAAGGAATTATAAAATACATAAAACACGAATTGAAAAAAAATCAAGCAAAACTCTTGGAGTATCTATAGTAAAACAACAGGAAATCAAAATCCTGCCGATATTTCGCTTGATAATTGACATATTATCATTAAAGAAGGAGAATAATAATATTATGGAGATATAAAATAAAAACTGCACCACAAAAAATCATGAACAGTTTTGGTTCTATATATGGTTTGGCCTGCACTGTCTAGGACAACATAGAGTTCATTATGTTCATGGAATGTTCATAGAGGTGTTTTGACCGAGATCTTGCTCAACTGTCATATTATTTCCCATTCAGGGAACCCACATTTTAGAGGCAGGGTGGGTCCCAGAACGTCTGACCTCTTACAGAATCCATCCGTAGGTGTTAACACATTAAATAATTTATCTGCAACAACTGGATTTGTAAATTGCCCTTAAGTGGTACAGATTGTACTTACAATAAAAATATATCAATATTAATTTATCCTAGATATATAAAAAACTCTGTACCACAACATACCGTTAACGGTTCTGGGGCTCACACATAGTAGAGACGGTCCTGTTTCGAGGACAACGGTTGTGCAGGGGGATGATTTGTCCTATATCAAGCTCAACCGCCAGATTTTTCCTCTTATTTTGGGCACAAAATTTATAGAGGTTGGGTGAGGCCCAGGTCTCATATGATCCATCTTCGGCAGCTAACAAACTAAATAAAAGTCTTGGCAGCAGCGGAATTTGAACCAGGATTTTCGGCACTGCAATTTTTGTCAGGGAGAAATTATCATTTTTTAAAAAATGTATATCGGATTATCTTGTTTGTGCACTTAATTTTTCTGACAGCTATCTACAATTCCATTCTTCGACTTTTTTTCCTTTAGTGTGGAAGTTTTCAGTTGTAAAAATTATCCCAAAGCCGAACAAATCATTAGACTTAGTTACGTCCTACTGGCCTATTAGTCTTTTACCACTATTTTCCAAAATATTTGAAAAATTATTGTGAAAGCGGCTATATTCATTATGATAAATAAATATTTTAATTTCTAACCACCAACTCGGGTTTAAGCCTGCACATTCTACGACACAATAGCAATGTCATAGAGTTTATATAGCATTGGCGTAACACTAGAAAAGAAGGAATATTGCACAGCAGCTTTCTTGGAAGTTTCACAAGCTTTCGATAAAGTTTGGCACGATGGTCTCCGGTACAAACTAAAATCAGTTCTACCGCAGCCATATTATCTGATCATAAAATCATATCTAGAAAACAGGTTCTTTATTGTTAATCAGGATAGTAAACATTCCGACTATTGCCGAATCATTGCAGGAGTACCGCAGGGCAGTATTCTAAGTCCAGTTCTGTACTCTATATACACCTACGACATCCCACAGACACCAGAAACACTACTTGCTACATATGCGGACGATACTGTCATATTTTCGACCAGTACTAACCCCAATATAGCTTCTCAGAACCTACAGACGCACTTAAATTCTTTAGAAAATTGGCTCCATAAGTGGCGTATAAAAATTAACATACCAAAATTGAACCAAGTAATATTTTCACTTAGACATTCAGACTGCCCCTCGCTAACACTTTACAATACACCATTGCCGAGACAAACACAGACAAAATACTTGGGCCTTACCATGGACAGAAAATTGACTTGGAAATCACACGTAATTAATTTGAAGAAAAAATTGAATCACCGACTCTCAACTTCTAAGACGACTACTTCACCACAAAAATAAACTATCACTAACATACAAAATTATAATATACAACATGCTAATTAAACCAATATGGACCTACGCCTCGCAAGTGTGGGGGTCATGCAAAAAAGCCCACATACAGACCATTCAAATTTTTCAATCGAAATTCCTTCGTTATATTACGCAGAGTCCCTTTTACATTACTAATAAAACATTACACAAAGATCTCAACATACCACTCGTGGCTGACACAATCAAGAAAAACTACATCAAATTTCATGACTCACTTGCTGGACATCCAAACTTACTGGTACAATCATTACTGACAGACACATTACCACATTATCCGACAAGGAGCCTAAAACGTCTCTGGAGCTGAAGGAATCTGCTACAGTGAGATGAACCACGCTAGGAGTGCCTTCAATGGGAGGTTTCTCCGTACACACTTTCAGGGGAGGTTTTCCCAAGAACACCAAAAATACAAAAGGTGCCAAATGGCATTTGTATGATTTCTCAAATAAATATTTCTTTTTATATTATTATATCTTGTTTGTGCAGTTTCTTTTCTTTCAACCACCATCTTCTGTAGTACTCAATGGCTTTAGAGATGAATGATTCTTCACACATTCCTCAGTTCATCATTCCTCCCCGTACTCCCTCGTTATAAATTTCTTTTAGGGCCACTTTTCTTCGTATTTCTTTCTTCAGGCTTCATTCCAAAGTCTCTTCTGTATTCTTCTATCTTCTTTAATTTAAAGCGAACACTTATTATTATAAAAACAACTCTTTAGCTACTAATATCAAATCACAAATAAGCGTACGCTTCAATAATTAATTATTGTTATTAATCATCATTTATGAAAGTTTTAATGATTGGGATCGTTGTTTTGGCTAAATGACATTTTAATGGGAACTCGTTTACGCGCGCAATAGATTTTCAAAACAAGATGTTATTTAGTTTATTTTTACCCATTTTTGTTAATAATACAACACGGATACAACAACTTACCCTATGTAGAATATAATGATGGTGAGAATAATCCAGTATGGAACGAAGCTATTGATTCCCAAGGCGCATTAGGTATACCATACCGCACAACAATGACAGAAATAATATCGGAGAAACCATTGCAAACCACCAAATTTTATATCAATTTATGAGGTGTATATCACTCTATTATATAAAAAAAGTTGTTAACAGTGTAATACTTCTTCGGCGTTGCCTAGCAACGGATTGTATAACTAATTTTTGTTTGGTAATTCTTTTGTCGTGATCGATCAGATAAATTATAAATACACAAAACCACTTTTTCTCACTTCCTTAAGCCTTTACATAAATGATATTACTGTTTTGGAATTAAAATGAGATGCATTGATTTAAAATAATAAAACAAACTGCATTTTTATCCAAAATTTCGATTTTAAGACTGTTATTTCAATACAGAGAATGCACTGAAATGAAATTAAGGAATTCTCTTATAAATTATAGTATTTTATTTTTAATATCTATTAAACAATGCTTAAAAAAATCACTATTTTATTCAAAATACTTAATATCACATTTTAGAGTCACTTTAAAAAATTGTACCCTGGTACCATGGACCCTGAAGGAAGTTCTAAGTCCGGGACAGATGGAATAGGTTTGGGAGAACTTCGTAGTACAGATAGTTTAGTTCTTAACTTAAATATTCTTTCTGGTATGTAACATGAGGTCTGGCGTTGTCGTGTTTTTGTTTTGATAAGCTTTTGTTGCATTATGTCAATGTCCCGATAGTACGATCTGGATATGATGGTTTCACCTCTGGATAGAAAGGCGAATTAAATTATTTATGAAATACTCCTCCGTCACCAGCTAAAAATTTCTCAAACTCCGGCTAATAATTCGCTCTTTATAACACCCTTCCTCAAACGGCGTGTGTAACGTTTATTGAATCTCGATCTGGCGAGTGTCCAAGATTAAACTCGTAAAAGAAATCCTAAATAAATAATTAACGGCATACTAACAATGTTCGTTCAATAGTAGTGATAGTAAATGTTATAAAAAAGAATGGATTAATGACATATAATCTGTGTTCATAAATATAGTGCACAACAAAAGACCACTAATGACACTTTGAATTTTAGAAAACAGGCTACTTGAAAAATTACTAGACAATCTAACTGGCAATAAATTACAAAAGACTCATATAAACGACTATTACTAGACATATTTGAACTTATGGAGTAGAGCTTTGGAGCTCCACTAAGCCATCTGAACTTGAAAATTGGTGTCAACACTTTAGGATTAAAAATCAATTCCCACAAATCTTATCACATCACCTTTACCCTCCGTCGTAAACCAATGACCTCATGTATCGTTTAATAACATATCCCTGATTCCTGTAGAACAGGTCCGGTACTTAGGACTACACCTTGACAAAAGATTAACTTGGAATCCTCATACTAGACTGAAACAACAACTTTTCAAGCTACTTCAACATTTACTAGACAAACGCTCTAAGCTCAATTAATTACAAAAGACTCATATATATGACAATCATCAGACCCATCTGGACATACAATAGAGCTTTGGGGCTCCATTAAACCATCGAATTCCTATCGTATCTAATCCTTACATTCCCGAATCCCACGTAAAATCCTCAATGCTCCTTATTTTGTTACGAATAATGTCATCCATAATGACCTCAATGTGACATTCTTTACTAATTTGGCCCGTATCCGATATCAATCCTTTCATGACTAACTTTATTCCCACTCAAACCCACTAGTTTCAAGCCTAGATACTTCTTCCATTCCCGATAATCCTCCGAGGCGTCTGAAAAGAAGATGCCTCGTGACTTTCTAATTTTAATTTGTCATTAGAGTACATCATTAGAGTATTGGGTAGTTTCTCTAATTGCCTTTACACATGCCACTATTTTATCATTCATGTCATCACTTGGTGTATCGTTATAATTTAATTGTAAATTTATATAAATAAGTTTTAAAAAAAATCAACGGCTCATCAAATTCTTATAAGAACATAATATATTTATGACTAATAAAATCTTTTAGAGAAAACAAAAAATTGAACTAGTTATTATTATTATGAATTAACATAATTATTAGACGACCATTTAGTTATATATATGATTATTCTTGCAGAAATCGAATTATAACTTTATTATTTATTGTTATTTTACTCATATATAGGCCGCTACGCATCGCCAGCCTCTCTAAACACGTCATGTGCTCGTCGTACCATATTATATCTAATGTAATAGATGGTAGTAAATACTACCTAGTCTGCTATGGAATTTATAAATTATGTAAGCAATACATCGTTTCTATTGTTTTGTTATGATCGTTAACTACTCTTAATTTTTACAACAACGTAGTCCTTTGTTTATGATTACTCGAATTCACTCTAACTTTGATCTGATAAATTTAAGGTTAGCTCAGTGTGTAGAAGTCTGAGTTGCTCAAATTTTATGGGACACTTAATAATGTATGTTAAATTGCAGCTGTAGTAAGTATGAACAAGAAATAGAGGATTACTACAGCTCATTACAATATTTTCCACAAGAAGTAACCCAATAAAGATATTTATAAAGAACTGTATATTTCCAGGCTAGCACGAGGATCCCTTTACAGTTCTAACTAGTAGCCAGAGATGCTACGACCAGAGCGACCCTATCCTCTTGCATTAGTACTAATTCCACTGTTGCATTCTCCCCTCCCTCTCTTGAAGAGATGAACCGGAAGATTAGAGAAGAGAGTAGAGAGTTGTTTATTGACGGAGGTTATGATAATTCTATCTGCTAGGGAGTCGGATATACAAACATAGAACTATAAATCGGAACGAGGAGACGATGGGCGAAGACGTGCTATATTGGAGTCGTGAAGGATGGAGATGGAGATAGAGCTCCACGCACGACTGACGCCCGCCGTTCCCACACCTCCGTCCACACCCTCCCTGATGATTCTATTACCTCGGCTCCGTCTTATATCTCCTTTGTAATTATCCTTCCAAGATACCTCATCCACCGCCTTCTTTTTCATTTTTCCCTCTTAACACCTTCCTCTTCTTCGGCTACAGCAAAGTAATTGTTTCATCGTGTTTGGGGTCTATCTTACCTGTTAGTTGTGGTCATTGAAACTTATCTCAAGGAAGAGAAGACTGGTCTTTTTTAGATTTTATCCAAATATCTAAAATGTTCTGATAAAAGAAGGATTAGCTCTACAACCAATTCTTCTATATTAGAGAAGAGTTGGTCGACTGTATCTTCTAATTTAAGGAAGAAATAGTTGAGGGTGCAGTCAATGAAAACACCAAAATAAGCATAACTTATTTATTATGTGCCGACGTTTCGGCCTACAATGTAGGCCATCTTCAGGGCGAATAAAACAAGTTGTCTCTGAGCTCCCCAACCTGCAACTTGCTTTATTCGCCCTGAAGATGGCCTACATTGTAGGCCGAAACGTCGGCACATAATAAATAAGTTATGCTTATTTTGGTGTTTTCATTGACTGCACCCCAACTATTTCTTCCTTAAATTCAATTCTTCTATACCTCAATCTAGGAGAAGTTGTTGCATATACCATTTTTGGTCTCAAGTCCTGACTGTCTTCAATTGGTGTCTTCAGGCAGCGTGAATGGAATTGTTACTCACTAAACGACATAAACAATTTAACTACGCAATAGTTAAGCCATCCACAGGCAATTGCTGCCTATCCTTGTGTATCCTTTAATAACATCGCACTAGTCCCAAGATACATAGGACTACATCTTGACACACGCATAACTTGGAATCCTCATACTAGACTTAAGATACTAGAACTGATCGCCGTTTTAAGCCACTTTAACACTAATTAGACAAACGCTCTAAACTCCCAATTAACTACAAAAGACTCATACACGTGACTATTATAAGACATATTTGAACTAACGGAGAAGAGCTTTGGGTCGTCCACATTGTTACCAATTTTAATTGTTACCATACAAATTTTCATTATCCATAAGGCTAATAAAGTTGTCTTTTGTTGATTTCCCAGTCTTAAAACAAATCGAGGCTAAGATTTAAAAAGAGTAAATATTTTTTTCTAATAAAATAATCTGTTAAACTGATACATGCTGGTGGTTACCATAAAAAAAAAAAAAAACTGCACCACTGCAGCCCATGTCTTGGGTTCAGTACGTGGTAGTTACTGTACTGGTTTTTCGACAAAGGTTGTGCAGGGAGGTGATTTGTTCTAATCACGATTCTTGATCACGCGCAACCTCCAGATCACACACAAACTCATCCATCATGACCTGTGTGGCGCCCAAACATCGAGCATCTTTTTGAATCCAGCTTTGGGCAAATGGTTTAAAACTGTTTTATGGTCGATGTTTAGCTCCTGAACGATGCTACAACTACTAACATGCCGCTCAACTTCGATTATTTCTGTGATTTTATCGACATATAATGGATGGAGAAAATAATGGATTTCTTTTTCCCCAACCTATTATTTAGCCTACTTTAAAAAATACCAAGACCATTTTCCGAACTAAGTACACGTGATCTTGGGCATAGAAAGCTGTCATGCAAACCACTACACTACAGGTACCCTTTTGGTCAACTTAAGAGAGTGAGTGAATTGCGAGATACATTTATTAGTTCAATAATTATCGTTATATTATTTGAACATGAACAAAAACAAAACGTACATTGTGTGTAATCGTAATGATTGCATTTTAAATTTAAAATATAGACATGCAAGACTGAAATGACAAGAAACTGCTCGACGTTTTCGCCTACTTCAACATTTTCTGGACAAACTCACTAAGCTCCCAATTAATTACAAAAGACTCATTTGCATGACAGTTTCAGACATATGTTGTTGATTTGGCCCAAACTAGATACCTATCCTTCCATGACAAGCTCCATACACACTTGAATCCGCTAGTCTCTCAACTTGCTTCCCATACTATTTTAGATAACCCTCCGAGGCGTCTGAAAAGAAGATGGCTTCGAGACCTTCTACTATAGAACTTTATTGGAGTGCTACCTATGGGTAATTACTCCCCTTCTATTTGAGGTAGGCATCCAAGCTTTATAGAAGCTGGGTGAGGGTCTTGGATATCATATGGTCCAACTCTAGCTGCTTACAGACTAAATAAAAGTTGCCCAAGCAGGTCAGTGCTCTACCACTGAGCCTCTCCGCTCCATTAGTATATTAGCTGGGTAAGCCCCTGGTCTTACTAATCTAAATAGACTAATCTAGAAAATCTAACAGAGTCTATCCGCGATTGTCTACAGATTACATAATTTATTTGCTACAGCAGGATTCGTACCCAGAAACTTCAGCATAGCAACTCAGCACTCAACACGTAGAATAGAACTCAACACGCCGGGAACTTAGCTCCCTATAATGTTTGATATTGTAAATCAACATACAAGAGCAGAAATAATGTTACTTCGGCCGTTATGTAATGTAATATATGTTACCATTAATTCTATGACTTGTATTAGGTGGAAATAAACATGTTTCCCATTTGTTTACAACCTGTATTATATATATTTATGTGGAAAATAGTTGACTGGATAATTCTAAGAGGGATATAAAATGGTCAGGGGTTGGAGTTTGACTCTTCACCTCACTGCCCTGAAGATGGCCTACGCCTTAGGCCGAAACTTAGACACAATAAAATATGTCATTCTTATTTTTTGTAATCATAGAGTGCATTCCCCCTCCCCTCTCTCCCCCCCCGACCATTATATATCACTCTTACAATTATCCAGTCAACTATTTTCCACTTTATTCCAATGTTGTTAATAAATGGGAACTATCTTTATTGCCATCCAATACTAGTCATAGTATTAATATTAACAATACATAAGTAATTAAGAGTAAAACATTGATATTATAATTAGTTACCATAACATTTATTTTAGTTTAAAATGACATTTTTTTTTTAAAATGATTCTCATACTATTATTCAATAAAAGGTATTTTTATACCTTGTTATAATTAAGGCTGAGTAAAACGTTGTAGTTAGGTATCACCTATAACTGCTACTAATAATTCATCGAGGCTTAACATAAGTTAAATGAGTATTTTTTTCCCGTTCTATCTAAAGGGCGCAGAGACCACTTACCCCTGAATAAGAGATCACCGATAAGGGTTCGGTTCAATATTTGTCTAGGGCTGTTAGTCGAGGGTGTGGGAAGTTCCTCCCCTAACCATCGCCCTTATCTCGGGCAATAATTAACATGGAGGGGACGTAAAAAAGTAAACGAATGCTAATTATCATAGCCACTATCGAGAATTAACTCATCGCCGGTTAATTAAATGACCCTTCTTCCCACCTTCCCCTCAGGAGGTGGCAATAAACATATTTCCCATGTGTTAACAAGCTTTATTATATCTACCCGGTGAATGTGTGGTTAAGTCGAAATTCGTTCTATGGGAGTTGACTGTATTGAGTAAGGCGGAATAGTGTATTCTTGTAGTTTTTGGCTTGGAATGGAGTTGTAATATAATTAATAACTCCTTTTCAAACATATGTGATAGCCCCTTATTCACAATGAAAACAACACGATCCCTTTAGCTTAACTAGAAACACTCATTTAGCAGAAAATTTTACGCAACCACATATTCAACGTGCTTGTTAATTCAATGACAGTGATCAAGAGGCAGAATTGCTGTCATATATTGTAGCAGTGCCATAAAAAACCCATTATTTATATCCTCGTATATTAATTAAGTTCATTGCACCTTTTAGAGAGCGAAATAGCTCAAGATGTAGTTACTAGCTGATATTTCTGGGTTCAAATCCAGTTGTAGCATATAAATTATTTAATCTGTTAACAACTAGTTATGTAACCTGTTAACAACTAATTACAGGCAATGTAGAATTTATAAATTCTCAGTGGGCTAACCCATCCTTTATTATGTGGGTCTCCTAAGTTGGGGGAAGTACCTGGTAGTTGATCATGACCTCGGACAAATCACCTCCCTGCACAACCGTTGTCCTTGAAACAGTGCTGTCTCCACCATGTACTTCATGTGTTATGGTTTCATTTTTTTACTTTAATAATATAATATAAAAGTAACTTTACTCTATGACTAAGTCCCTTTAGAATAACAAAGATGAACTGAAAAAGAAACATAATGTATATTTATTACTTTTTTTCCTGTATTGGCCAACTAAGGACCAAGTTATTTCAACTGTCATTTTTTCATTTCTTCAATTATTACTTATTGATATATTTTTTTAATATTTGGGAGTTTTCTCTGACCCACATCCAGACCAGGTTCTTATACATATCATTTATACACTAAATCAATAATTATGCAATATTACATTTTTGTTTTGTTGCGATTTTCCCTATTTTTTTTAATGCTCTTTAATCCAATGCTTTTAAAAGCTTTGTTTTTTAAACAATTAAACTATTAATAGCTGACTCATGTGTCTGCTGTAGTTCTTTCATTAACTTTATCTTTATTTAACTACTAGCTGACCCGGCCACGCGTTGCTGTGGCTGTTATAATAGCTTTAAAAAATATTACGTTTAAATTGGAATTTTAAAGAAATAATGAATGAAAAAATTAATTAAGTTGATTGTTGATTTTACATTTCATTCATCTTAGGTCTAACTATAGTATATAATAAATAATATACTAAATTCTTAACTGATAAAATATAAACATTAGTTGTAACAGTATGTACAACATATAAAAAATGCAGCAGGTTAGAAAACAAAATAGTTTTGCAATAAAATAATCGCCGTCGAAAATCAAAAAAATTGCCTACATTGCAAGTTGGATAATGTTACATATATTTGCGAAATTTCATTATGATCAGTAGAGGAGTTTCGGAGATTAGCCCGGACAAACATCGTGACAGGATATTTTTATAAATACAGATATATAAGATTCCAGTTATTTGTTATATGATAGGAACTGAACTCAGAATCTATTAGACCTACAGAGAGACTACTATTAGACTATTAGAGCTACTATATATAGACTACTATTAGAGCCCAACAGCGGTTGGGCTCAAATTGTAGCAAATTTAATCTTCTTTAAAAATGGTTGCCTCTATTGCTTTTCAAAAACGCACCGATTAGGAGATGCAGGTCAAAAAGTGAAAAAACTCCGAAATTTTCCAGGTTTTTCCACCGAAGGTTTCCCTCGTAATTTTTCCGGTTGTTCTCTCCGTAAGATCCTTATATGCGCCTTAGCGAAAATATGAAAAAAAAACCTAGCCAAATTGGTGGAGCCGTTCTCGAGTTTAGCGGTTAACTACGAATTTGGTGATTCATTTTTATTATATAGATATATATTTTAAATAAAACTAAAGTTTCTTTCTTCTTTTTTAATCTTTAAAAGTGCCTTGTTTAAATTAATATCTTGATTGACTAAAGAGCCCAGGCTCGCCAAGAGAGTTTTCGCAGCAATCAGGATGGTGATAATGAATAGTTACTGTATGTATAAAAGGTGAAAAAATGGTTATAAATATTTTAAAAATTAAATTTACATAAATAGGTAGTAATGCATTGTTAGAGTGCTCTAAAAATAGGAAATTTCCCATAAAATGTGGTATAATATTTTGTTATAAAATAAGTAGAAAAATACTTCAAATTTAAATTAGATAAACTTAAATTATTTTTAAAAAAATTATCAACACGATCTAAACCAGAATAGATAAACATTTCTCTTGTAATAATATTGGCCCTGGAAACCTAAAAGAGTATTTATTTAAATATAGTTGAAAGAACTAAGTATTTTATTGTTCCTCTTTGGTTTAGAGTTGTTTCCTGAATAATATTTTATTCTAATTAAAGTAAAGACCAACGAATCCATGGAACAAAAATCTTTCGCAAAGATTCTTTTTAAGACTGTCGGAAATAATATGTTTGCTATAATTAAAGCAAATAAATTAAACTGATTATAAAAGAAACAGGTATTTTCGATAATAAATATGCGAAAATTAGCTTAAAAAATGTGCTAATTAGAAAAAAGCAGAAGGGTGATAATGTAGGATGGGAAAATACTGATAACGTTTCAAGCCCATAATTAGCAATAATATTTTTTTTTCCATTTTTATCTTAATCCCTACTATCTTAATTATAAAACTGTATTTGTATTAAGTGGAAATAAATTGTATTATTCGTAAATTAGTTTTTATTTTTCCTCTTTCTGAAGATTAACGGTATTTTAATGAACGGTGTTTTTTCTCCCCTACTTTATGTTTTTTTTTCTACTTAAAGTTTCTTTACCATGAAATGAAGATATATTCCAATGTTCTATTAATTCTGCACCTGATTCTCCATCTTTACATTTCCATTGTAACAAGTAACGTTTTTTTTTTGTTTTTTGCTTAGATTAATTTATTGATATTTAAAACATTAATAATATTACAAGTAAATCTGCTAATATGAACAAATGGCATGAAAAAAAAACTCTTGTGGAGAAACTGCCCATCGGTAGCACTCCAATAAAGTTCTATAGTAGAAGGTCTCGAGGCCATCTTCTTTTCAGACGCCTCGGAGGTTTATCAGGAAATGGAAGGAAGTCGAGATACTAGCGGATTCAAGTGTGTATGTATGGAGCTTAGGTATGTATATCCATGGAAGGATAGGTATCTAGTTTGGGCCAAATCAGCAACATATGGGATATTAAGATCGTGATGGATGAGTTTGTTTGTGAATAAGGAGCATTGAACATCTTACGAAGGATTTAAGATTGTAAGGATTGGATAAGAGATGAATTGGATGGTTTAGTAGAGCCCCAAAGCTCAACTCCGTATGTCCAAATAGGTGTGATAACTGTCATGCAAATGAGTCTTTTGTAATTAATTGGAAGCTTAGTGAGTTTGTCCAGTAAATGTTGAAGTAGGCGAACATGTCGAGCAGTTTCTTGTCATTTCAGTCTTTTATGTCAATATTTTTAAATTTAAAATGCAATCATTACCATTACACACAATGTACGTTTTGTTTTTGTTCATGTTCAAATAATATAACAATAATTATTGCACTAATAAAAGTATCTCGCAATTCACTCACTCCCTTAAGTTAACCAAAAGGGTACCTGCAGTGTAGTGGTTTGCATGACAGCTTTCTAAGCTCAAGATCGCGTGCACTTAGTTCGGAAAATGGTCTTGGTAATTTTTAAAGAAGGCTAAATAATTGGTTGGGGAAGAAGAAATCCATTATTTTCTCCATCCATTATATGTCGATAAAATCACAGAAATAATCGAAGTTGAGCGACATGTTAGTAGTTGTAGCATCGTTCAGGAGCTAAACATCGACCATAAAACAGTTTTAAACCATTTGCGCAAAGCTGGATTCAAAAAGATGCTCGATGTTTGGGTGCCACACGAATTATCACCATTGAGTATTTTACGAAGGATTTTGGATTGTAAGGATTGGATACGAGATAAATTGGATGGCTTAGTAGAGCCCCAAACCTCAACTCCGTAAGTCCAAATAGGTCTGATAACTGTCATGTAAATGAGTCTTTTGTAATTAATTGGGAGGTTAGAGCGTTTGTCCAGTAAATGTTGAAGTAGGCGAAAACGTCGAGCAGTTTCTTGTCTTTTCTGTCTTGTATAAACAAATAATGTTAAAATTAAGCATACGATTCGTTTAAGAATGTGTAATAATATTTACATATTAATATGATAGTTGTTTGAGGAATCTAAACAAAAATTTAGCAAGTTCAGTATTTCTGCTATTCTAATATTAATATCTAATAATATTAATGTGAATTAATTCAGTATGAGTTATAAATCTATACACACACACACACACACACACACACACACATATACATACATAAACTTTGTAACTTAAGCCTTACGTTTTGAAAAATGAGCCTACCCCAAGTGGACAGATGAGATTATAAGATTTCTCCAAGACGACACGCCGTTGATGGAAGTTTCGTCACAAGTTTCAGCTTCGTCATCAGGATCAGATCCGGCGATAAAAAGATAATTATTGTCGGATATTGACGTATGGTTATAATTTATCACATTCATTTATTATCCCTAAATGTTTCAGTATGACTGTCTCATTTTTGTCTGTTCGGTCAGTTGGTTTTTGTTTTTATGAGCAGGAAATAAAATGGATTTTTTCTCTTAGCTTGAGAATATTTTATGATTAGAAATATCCTATTTCTTAAGCATATAAATAAAGTTCAAATACTCGAAGAAGTTTTCGAAGAAAAGTGCTGAACGCTTACTTAATGGCCTATTCCTATAGTTTTAAGTTGAATCTTAAGGGATAATGATTTGTTAAGTTTGCTTTATCTGCAATAATATGACTGATCTTGAAAAAGTATTTTTTTTATATATGTTAAAGAATAATGTTAATCTTTAAGGTTTTTTATACTTATCTGACTCTATCATCTCCCTTCTCTGTCTTTCGATGCCCAAAGAATAAAATTCATCTTCAACATCTAGCAGTCAACGAAATCTATACCACGATCAACCATCAAGTTTTGGTACTTACTCAACCTCTGATTAGTGTGGCTACGTTATCGAGTCTGGGTGAGCCTCAGGATGGTCTGTGAATCCCACTGGGTCCATCTGTAGCTGTTTATTGTTTAAATGATTTATCTGCAACAGGCGGATTTAAACGCGGAACCTTAAGCATAGCAACTGAACATCCTTAACGCTGATGTACCTCGCTCCCTATAAACATATATAGTCACTATGTCTAGTACCTTGAGATCAATAGCTTTTTCTTTAATTATACATACCTCACATGTATTTTAGTAAATACAGTTTTCTAAGCATTGGCCTTATGAAAATTATTTGGTAGCTTAACAGTTAAGTCACCAAGCACTGGATAATATGTAAATGGAAAGAAGAAATCGATAACTCTTGCTTCATTAATATCCGACTTAGATAAGTCATACGATGAGGTAATAAATAGCGGAAGAGCGGAAATAAAATCTGTTCCAGGTTAGCTAAAAAAAAAGTAAATAAATAAAAATGGGAAGGGGGGACACGGAAGGTTTGCGATTGGGTGAAAAATCTGACATTGGAGATAGTAAGTACGGAGGTTGGGAAGGGGAATACAGGAATTATAATTTCCGTATCTGGGATATCTTGGGAAGAGAGAGGGAGCAATATTTTGGCGAGGAGCTGTTAGGATTTCCATTTAGGAGCGAACTGAGGACAGAGGAAATGAAAATGACCACGAGGGTATCCATCATGGCGGTAAGACGGACGAGCTTAAACAAAGCCGGTATCTGCCCTTCCAGTCGACCGCCCAGCTCCGTCCATCCTCGCTTCATGAAAAGATCGCCACGGCCTTCCAGATAGTCGTCCGGAGCCACTGCCTTCCAGATAGTCCTCTCGGAGCCACTGCCTTCCTGATAGTACTCCTCCCAACACCAACCAGATAGCTCCTTACACCCTCCTTTCTTCTCGGGTTTAATCTCATCGTTTACACCTGTCCACTCTTCATGCAACTGCCCACGATATTTCGACCGGAATATCTCTCTCTATTTATTTTTATTGTTAAATGCTTATCTCTTCTTGAATTTGCGGACAATTTGTTAATGTTGGGCGAAGACGCCGAAACTATATAACTAAGGAAATAGGGCTGGAAGTAATGATCGGATGAGGCTAACTATACGGTTAATAGCAGGAGTATGAGCGACTTGTGGTTTTGCCCTAGAATTTTTTAAAGGGAGTGAAAAATCATTGGTTATGCCGTCCTTTGGAAGGGACGTTAAACGGGGGTCCTAAGCCTATACGATGCCTGGTACTCTTTAAAAATCCCTATCATAATTAAACCTGGAGAGACGAAATGTAGAGCCCTCACTGTAGCATCGCCCGATTAGCCGTAGCATCACAAAGTTACGTTAAATTAACAATAAACAGCAGCAGAAATAGGAAAAATTTTGGGGAGTATGGGATAAAAGTTTAAGTACTTAGGGTATATGGTAACTTGAAAATCGAAATTCAAGGGGAAATAAAGGCGCCATTTAAGGCGAGAAATGCTTGTTATTATTCGGTCTCGACATTACTAGCCTCACATATTTTGTCCCGAAATTTAAAAATAAGAATTTATAAAACCATCATCCTTCTAACTCTTGTTTGCGGATGTGGATCGTGGCAGCTAACAGCTTAAGCCGAATGATGAACGTCTGAAGATATTCGAAAATAAGGTGTTGAAGCGGTTGAGGGGGTAGAACGAGGGGTAGGTAGGATTATTGCGTTAAGAGTGATCTGCCAGATTGGGTTTGGGTAGTAGTCCGTGGAGGTTAGTTGTAAGCACAGAGATTGGTTGTATCGACAACGAGCCTTTGGGTTCGCTAAGCCTTATTATTATAAATATATATTGTTGATACTAATGTAAAGTATTGAATGTTGAAAAGATGAATTTTCCGTTTTCTATTTTTTTTTATGTAATTTTTTAAATCTGGATTCATTTAGTAAGGGGAAAGAATAACCATAACATTAGGTGTAATCTGCAGTTATCTTTATGCATTCATTATTGTTAACATTTTGATTGATACGAGAATTTCAAGTGTTCGCGTATGGTCAGAATATACAACAACAGAATATACATTAATATTGTTCATGTAAATGAATTTGGTGATGTAGTTCAAAACACTTTGTCATCAATCTGTCAGTACAGTTTAGTTATTAAAATTGTCTTCTATTCATACAAGTGTAAATTTTCTATTTAGTCTAGTGTGTGATTTAATATAATTCACTAAAACCAATTTTTTCACTGTTAGGACACGTATATATATTTTTTTGTTATTATTTTTGATAATTAAATAATCCGATCTATTTTACTGACGATATTTTTTTCTGTTCACAGGTCAGTGCATACCTATGTTGTATAAATTCATCGCTGTATCGTTGCTGTGTTTGTGCTGGGTATGTTGATCAAAACATCATGCGCCGTCCATTTCGAGAGTACACAATGTCCAAGAAGCTATAACATGAATTTTCTCATTCCAAAATATCACAATGAATGTATTTATTAGATATCTGTTCAACCACTTGAAATACAATGAAGCCATTCATTTCAAATGTAATTGTAGACTTTGACGTCTTAGAGACTTTAGGAACGGTCTCCGGTGGCCGCCATATTAACTCTATTTATTTAATATTCCATTAGCCTGTTATTTCTGTTCTGTTCAAAATGTTTCCAGATCTTCCTTCCTCTTTTTTCTCTACATCCCAGCAGTAAGGATAGGAAAATCACATCGGCAGTTCAATCAATTTAAGACTGTCAAATCTGAGATTCGCTGATGATGTACTTCTCATTTCACACTCACCATCTGAACTGAAGAAAATGCTAGAAGAGCTGGTCCTAGTAGGAAATGAGGCTGGGCTGGAGATAAATTTTAACAAATCAGTCTTGATGACAAATGCCGAAGAAGAAGAAATATTTCTCGGTACCAGCAAACTCCAATGGGTTAAAGAAACAATCTATCTAGGGCAACTCATATCATTTGCAGATAAATCCAAGAAAGAGGTGAATAGAAGGATTAAAATAGGATGGTCCAAATTTTGGTCACACAAAAATATTTTTAAAAGCAACATGGTCATACATCACAAGAGAAAAGTTTTTGATGCTTGCATCATTCCCTCTTTAACTTATGGATGCCAAACTCGGAGCCTAAATAATGATATATCTAAATCCCTAGCAATCACTCAGCGTGCAATGGAGCGAACTATGTTAAGGAAAAGTAGAAGGGAGAAAATAAAAAAGACAGAACTACGGAAGCTGACTGGTACGCGCGATATTCTCAAGACAGTATCTGGTCTTAAATGGCAGTGGGCTGGACACATTGCAAGAATGGCATCAACACACTGGGCTAAGGCAACAACGGATTGGTATCCAATACACCGCACAAAGAGAAGAGGGAGACCAGCTACGAGATGGCGGGACGACATACAAAACTTCATAGGAGTATTATGGCACCGTTCTGCTTGGAACAGACGTAGCTGGGGTAAATTGGGAGAGGCTTATGCCCAAAGAAGGGCCTTTTTTTCTTTTTAAAAAACTTTGTACATAGAAGAAAGAGGAAAAAAAATAAAGCTTATTATTATCATTATCTTACAAGACAAACCTTGTTTTTGTATTTGAATTTAGTAATAAAAAAAAATCTTGTAACATTTTTTAGTCGAAGGCAGTGTTAATGAACGCTATTCTAGAAATAAGAAGATTGAAAATGTGTTTACACTTAGGACGCGTATATTCCATTTTATTTGTATATGAAGGAGTAAAATAGTTTTAAAGAGATCTGGATCAACCAAATATATATATATATATATATATATATATATATATATATATATATATATATATATATATATATATATATATATATAAAACCCAAATTATTGTAAATTGTGAACTTTTTTTATATCCATTTGTTTTCCGTGATATTTCCGCTCCCTGCTGATTACTTGCTCACGATTTTTTTTACCATCATCACTATAATCAATCCTCATAACCGCCTAAGCAGTGTGAGGAGGAATTATACGCAGCCTTCTCCAGCTTTTTCGGTCTTCCACCAACTGTGCTCTTCTGCTCTAATGGAGTCCCCTCTTCTCGAAGTCTTTCTCACCTCTTCTAACCCCTTCTTCCTAGGTCGTCCACTTGTCCACTCGTTTTCCTCAACTTTGGTTCGGTTGGTTTCGATAGCAATTCTGCTAGGATCCATCCGCAGGAGGTGTCCAAGCCATCCCAGTCTTTTTTCCCCTATTAGCTCGTTGGATGGTTTAACATTCAGGTTCGACCTTATCGTGGTGTTCCGGACTCGGTCTCTTTGTTTTTCCCTCTATCTTCCCGAGAAATCTCATTTCTGCTGCTTGTATTCTGGATTGGTGTTTCTTTGTCAGCGTCCATGATTCTGAAGCGTACTTGAGGATAGGGAGGAATGTTGATTTAAATGATTTTTTTTTATTTTACGATTTTTTTTTAATTGAATAAATTCTGTAAGTAGATGCTATTTTATTATTGTATACACAAAAAATTTATGATATTATTAATTTTGTCTCTTTTCTTTCTTTTAATGAACAACCATATAAATGGTCAAGGTTCAACTCCTTTATTAATACGTCCAATATTCAAGAAAATCCTCAATATAATTATGGTCTGAAACTAACAGCAATTTTTGCAGTATTTGAACTTCCGTGTTTAGTTCAAGGATGAGACATAAATCAAATGGTTCCTCTCCAGAATTAAGCCGTACTCTGCCGCAGAAGTGTTGAGTTTGGATGATGTTGCTTTGATTTTACCTTATGTATTCTAACAAAACACTCCATTCTTTCCAGATTGATGTCTGAGATAATACGAGGTCCTGTTAATATATTCGAGGAAAAGTTGAGGAGAGCCATGGATTGCTCACTGTTTGAGACCCGAGGAGGACATATCATCTTTTAGGCGACTTAAAGTGCCTCTCCCCTCCCATTCTTAGACATTTTTTTCTCAGTTCATTCTTATACTAATCCAATTCATCATTCTTCATACATCTACAGTCTCTTAAATTTCAAATACTGTATCCTATCCCTGGGCACAAGATCTCGCCTTTCCGATCTTTACTCTCGTTGCCGCAGTGCCAGAACATTCGAGTGTTCCTTTTCCGTCCGCTCCGCTATAGTATGGAACTCACTCCCACCTAATATATCCCATGCTTCTTACTTGTCCTCATTTAAACCCAAGCTTTCTCAATAACCAACTAGATGCTCTATATTAAGTTATAATTGTTAGCTCGTATATTTTACAAGTAATTAATGGCATTCTTCTTGTATGGAAAGTTTTTATTTATCTTTTAAGTAGAACAGAATAGAATAGAAAAGTTATTTTATTCTGGAACTGGTTGCCTTTAGAATTAAAAACATGAACAGTATATATATATATATATATATATATATATATATATATATATATATATATATATATATATATATATATATATATGTTCAGAAGGGATCATAATACAAATCATTAAGTGTTTACAGTGACAAAACATAAATAAATAAAAAGTACGAATCGTGACAAGATATTAAGCAAATGTAGTAGTTATGTAAATACCATCTTATTTTTTTACTATTATGTAGATTATTGGCCATTTGTATATTTTATTATTACTGAACACATTTGTCCTAAATTTGTGTATTGGTATTAGTCACATTTGTGTCCTGGTTCTAAATTAAAATTATGTGCCTATTCTATATTATAAGAACTTTAAGTCACTCGAAATAGGTTAATCGTTATGTATTAACCTTTGTTAATGTCGGATATAGTTACCAATGAAATAGTTTCCTGAATTAACCAGAGCTGTTAGAAGTATCATTATCCGTGATATCAGTGATATATTGACTAGTGTAGCTACCATGCTGGATAAAGTGCATCATGCTGTAATTAGCAGGCCTGTATAGGAAGCAGGGAGGTAAATAGGGAGGTGGACAGGTAGCGAGTACAAATTAATGCGGCTATTGTTGTGTAGAGAGCGGAACCTGAGCTGCGGCACCCCGGCACCTCCTCCGAGTTCCGCTAATCCCTTCCGTCCACCTCCGCTTGTTGGTATGTCCGTTCTATCCTTCTTTGGATGCTTCGTAGATTATCTCGGGTAGTTATCGATACCTGTGGCCCGCTCGCATTTTAGAGAGAACTCCTTAAACTAATAAGTGCTAAATATACTTTCATAGAAAAAAATTAATATAATTTATATATACTATATATGTATATATATGTATATATATATATATATATATATATATATTATTTTTTATTTTCAAACCCGATTCGAACCCGGGTCGCTCGCGTCTCTAGCGCGGTGCCCAACCAACTGGCTGGACGCGTGTGACCCGGACTCGAATCTCGGCCTGGACAAATCTTTTCTCTTCAAAATAAAAATATATAAAAATTATCACCATCATAAAAATAATAAATATAAAATAAATTATAATATAAAATTGACGTAAGTCAACGAGATCCTAATTAATGTTCAATGAACATTCTTCTCCTTGTATACATCGCTAAAATTGCTGGAACACGGGGATATAGGATCGGGGAAGAGAATGGATATGTCTGGCCGTGTTTCGAGCCAGGTTAGCTCAGTTGGTTAGAACACCGCGCTAGAGACGCTGGCGACCCGGGTTCAAATCCCGGCCTGGACAAATCTTTTCTCTTCAAAATAAAAATATTTAAAAACGATCACCATCATAAGAAATAAAAAATATATGACCTATTTAATAAATAAATACTTGGTAATTGGATTATTCTTTTCATTTTTTATTCTATAACTTACTATTATGATCAAATTATTTAATTTATATATAAATAATGGAAGGCATTAGATTACATTTAGAAACATTAGCAAAAATGTTTTTTCGAGGAGGAACAGCTTTGTCACCGACGATAATATAAATAGCCGTACTTATATTAAATTTCTTTGTTATATAAAAAAACATTTTGTAATCTAATATTTTATGGGCCTTGCCTAACAACGGATCGAGAAACTACATTATGTCTTTTAAATTATAAATATTTTTAGGAAATGGTAAATCACAAAGCCACTGTTCCCGACTTCCTTAAGCCATTAAACCAAATATAGCATTATTTTTTAAAATTTAAATGGAAAAAGTCCTAATGACTCCTACAGAAGAGATCCGATATTAAAGACTACATCTTAACCAACGTTTAACTAGGAATCCTTATAGTTGATTGAAAAGTCAAGAAACTGCTCGCCGTTTCAGGCTACTTCTTTTAAGCTACTTCTTCTTAGAAACTGCCATTATGTATCTTTCATTATATTTACTTGTTATATTGTTATAATACAGTTGTAAATTACAATATAGTGGTCTTACTTTTTTATATGTTCTTGGTAGCACCGAATAATGATGGAAAAATAGAAATTTTCTCCTGTATTTATAACTAATCTTAATAATTGCTTAAATAATCTCATTGTTTAGCCATTGGGTCCGAAATATTATGGTTTGCATGAAGTAATGAATCCAAGAGACTTCCTAAGTTTGTTGTTTTTTTTTCTTTCTTCATTCACTTAGTTTTCGCATCCTCTCTTCTGAGGCTCTTGGCACTTTCCTCTTCTCTCATGCCCCTTTCTGCTTCCTCAAACCAATTCGGTTTATTTTTTTTTTATTTGTAGATAATTAAAATATTCTTTTCGTCAACTTACTTGTATTTGTTCCCAGGATCTGTCCTCCATCATTGTGTCGATGATTTTTTTCTGAAATTCCTTTCCTTAGTTATATCGGTTTATATTTTTTTTTCAGAAAATATCCCAGAAAATCTCCTGGGATTCACTAGACTCCACAGTGTGTAAACTTAGGGATTAAGATTTACTCCGCATAAAGCAGTGAGGATCTAAGAGATACGCCGTTGAGAAGAGAGCAAAGCCTGGAGGGACTGGAAGAAGAAGAAGCGGCCTGAAGATGGAAGTGGCGGCTGAAAGGGACCTGAAAGAAGAGGCTCAAGAGTGAGAGAGATAAGATTGAGGAGAGCGGCTCCTTAGCTGCCCCCGGGGGCTACTTTATTCATGGGAATCTGCCGCCACCAATTTGTGAAGTCGCCCCCCCTTTCTTTGTGAAATCGACCCCCTCACTCCCCTCCCATCGCCCCTCGCCCTCACTCCCTCTCTCTCTAGTAACAGATTAATGCACCCATTCTTCTGTCAATTACGACCAACAGCCGGCTACACCTCTTTTAGCTCGGCTACTCCTCCAAGTACAAATTGTCTCTCTTCTCTTTCTCCCCCTTGTCTCTACGTGTCTCTTGTTTATTCCCTTATTGATATTCTATATTCCCTTTAAAGGCCTCTGACTGATACGGTAACACAATCTCCGATGAATCTTATGCTTCTTGTCTGGCATATATCCTGTGTGCTTACGGAACTTGGTAGGGCACGGTTATTCAACATCATTTTTCTCCAGAAATATTCATATTTAAATAAGAATATAAAATCAAAAATAATATATGAACCGTAAAAGGTAAGCAATCCTTTTGAAGCATTATAATAGAGATAATGGTAAAAAGAGCAAAGGGAAACGAATTATATAAAACAAAAACTTTTTTAAATGTTTACAATTGCACAAACACATTTAGATACACACATTTGAGTACCAACCAATGCCTAGTTCTCTGCTTTCCTTTGTCCATGCCATAATATATCATTCCTGCTATTATATTTACTTATACGGCATAGAAAAAAAAAAATCTTTATTCTGGGACAATAAATCTTCATAATAGCAACGTTTTATAACGTTAAAAAATCAAAAAACTTTTCTACTTCAATCTCTGAGGAATCTTATTCTTCATGTCTGAAATGTATCCAATGCGTGCTTGAGATTTTCGTAATTTACAGGGATAAGCAACTTTTTATCTAATTTATATTTTAGTAAATATATTTATTATATTTTTGTAAATATATTTTACTATGTTTAATTATCTTCAAGATTTACTTCCAGTCTTATTATTTTCCACTGGCTATTTAATAATTGACTTTGCTCTTTGTATTTCTTTTTCACTGTTATTCTTCCTTGATACTGCTATTTAGTAAACAGCTCTTTCTTCTTTTTTCACAGTCCTGAAGATGGCCTAAATCTTAGGCACTCTAAAATAAGGCAATCTTATTAGGTGTAATCGTTGATTGCACCTCCTGACTATTTCACAACACTCGTAGAATCATCCAGTTAACGATTTTTCACTTTAAATGAAAATTATTCCGTATTATGTTTCAATCAAAATTTAACCGTATCATTTTCAAGATCCATTTATGATTTAATACAAATATAATATAAAAATCTAGTCCGAGAGAAATAAAAAAGTTACAATAGAAAGCATATTTTATCAAATAGAAATATTTATTTTCCGTTATTTTTTATTTAATTTCGGATAACCCAATAATGGTACAAGAATATGTAATCTCGCTATTTTGCTATGATATGGATTTTCTCCTCTCTTCCGAGATAACTAGTTTTCTGCTAACCTTACTCTCCTCTTAGAATATTCTATTCTCATCGTTCAATTTTCTCAAGTGTATAATATTTTTAATCATCCTATCTAAAATGTATTATTCATTTAAATCGATTGGAACATGTTTGAGCACATTCAATTTTGTTTTCCTGTTTTAAAAAAAATCAAATATTTGTTTTGTCATTCTATGTTCAGATGTAATATCTTATCTTTATCTTATAGCCGTTCCGACAAGGGTTGCCTCAACTGGTCAGAGCAGAGTTTCATATCTCCCGATTCATCCAATCATCCTCTTGGAGTCCTCGATCAGCCATCTCCTCCAGGATTCCCCCCATCCACCTGCTTCTGGGCTGTCCGCGTCGTCTCCTCCCAGGTGGAACCCAATCCAGAACTCGGTTTGGCCAACATTCAAACTCCATTCTCTTCACATAACCGTGCCATCTTAGGCGGCGTGAACCGATCCTTTCATTTGTAGATATAACTACAAATTTACAGATTAACTACAAGTCCTCTGTCGAATTTCTTCGTTTCTTACTTTATCCAGCCTAGTGACACGGAGACACCTCCTCCAGAAATCCATCTCAACCGCCTGCACCTTTGAGTACAGACGGGGTCTCATAATCCAGGTTTCCGAGGAATATGTCCCGATGGTTTCTACTATGGCTGTGAAAAAACGGCGTTTGTTTTCTATAGCTATTTCTGTATTCCAGAGGACCGGATGCAGCAGATGTAATATATGACCTTAAAACATTTATTCGTCGTTTTTCTATTGGATCTCTTAGTGGTTAAATTTTATTATAAAGAGTTGGATTTGAAACCAAATGCAGCTTTTCATTTTGGTATATCCGTCCTATTATTATTTTATTAACGATCATTTGAAATGAATTAATAAATTTCACAAACAACAGAAAATAACTGTATTAGAAGAACAGTTTTGTGCGCATAATTCGAAAATTTTACATTTTCGTGTTGTAGAATAGTTTTGAAAATTAATTAATTAGTCAAATTTTAATTATATTCTCTTCACGGTCTATTTATAGTTGTTCAATAACAAACATTATTCCAAGAAAAAGAAGGAACAAATTACGATGGAAAGAGAATTTTATTTGTAAACATAATTCGAAAAAAATACTATTTCTTGGGGTATATCTATAATCATAATATTGCATGACAGGATAGACCTTATTCCTTTGTTAGAACTCTTCATTTTTGTATTAATATAAATTCCGTAACAGTTTTAATGGTGTACGCATGGTTTCGCAATTTACTCAGGCAAAAAATGTGAAGAAATCATACAGTTTTTGCTTATAATTCAGTTTAGTTTTCAAGTTTACAAGTCCTTTTATGAAATTTAGAATGGAATTCCTAAATCATAAATTTCCTAAACAACAATTAATAATCGTTGAAACCATTAGCAATGATAGAGCATATTTAAATTACTGAGTAAGTTTTTTAACTACAGCTTCAATTACCTATACATTTTAAGAATAATAATATAAGTAAAAGTAGACATATTATCCAATTTGTTTATATTATTGAATCATGTTCATATTCATTCTATTAGACAATAGGATAGCAGCTCATTATTATTCTTTATTTTTTTAACGTCACTTCATGATGCTATGACAAATCTGGCGAAAATATTGTGGGATCACCTAAATTTTGCCTCTCCAGGTATAATTAGAATAGTAATAATAAGGCTCAGTGAACGCTATCCTCCCCCTTACACCTCGCTCTACAGGCTTCCCAGTCGACACAGTGCTTATCATCTTTTTAGGAATTCGTTCTTCACTAAGATCGGCAACTTTACAGGCAACTTAATCTTCATGGCGATATCAATTGAATAATAATAACCGGGTGTATGCTTTGTAATTCCGCGTTGTGTAAAATCCCAAATTCTCCAGTGGTCTCATCCTTCTCTACGCAACACTTTATTTTCGAATACCTTAAGACGCTGTTCTTCCTTAAGGGTTAGCGGCCACGTTTCACATGCGGAAAAAATGGTTAGAGGGATGATGATTTTATGAATTCTGATTTTTAAATTTCAGGAAAAAATACGCTAGCTTAGTTATGTTGAGACCAAATAAAACAAGCATTTCCAGCATTTAATCGCGCCTTTATTTCCTATTGAATTTTGTTTTTCTTAGACATCATAGACCCCAAGTACTTAATGTTCTCGACATGTAATTAAGCAATATAATTAGAATAGGAATCTTTAACGAAATCATACTTCGTCTTCTCTTATATACTTTGTGCCCTACTTCATTATCGACTTTTGCCATTTTTTTTTCATGTCTACAAATCAATTGCCAAACATAAGCACAGCTATTCTACCAATTTTTTTTTCTGTACGTACTTATATATGTGTTTATGCATTTACCTGTTATTATTATCATATATATATATATATATATATATATATATATGTATTTGATCCCTTACATTGAAAACACCCACGACGCAGAGTGAGCAGTCTGTTCTATCCGAGTGTTGAGTAAACCATAAAAAGTTCTTATCTTCGTATTAATCAAACTATTGCCTGTTCATTATAACACTTTTAATGAAAAAGACTTGCTAGCTTTTTAAGTATTACTTAATTTCTTCGCCGTACTTGTGTGCGATAAGGGCTTGAAAGGTTAGAGTACTTTAGGCCGGTATCTCACGCTGAACTTTCTAATAGCTAAAGCCGAGGAACTTACAGTCTTCGTGTCCTGTCGTGGTTGCATAAAAATGTCTGCATAACCTTTCACCTCGGGTTAAGCACAAGAACTATTTCCCAGGATATGTAACACGTTCTATAAATATTGTTACAAAGTGGTCATTTTTCATTTCATGTTTCTTAAAAAGGGTTGATCAGAACTGATATACTGACAATATACTCCCACAATCAATAAAATTGTCGAGAAACTTTGAGATTTGTTGTGAAAAAAAATAAATTTCTAATCCTGATCCCTACACCATTAAAACCCATCTCTAGATACTACAAGATGGTGGATTTGAGCCCGGACCTTCACCATAGTTACTCAGCATTCAGGATCTCGTTCCCCATATTTCTAATCACAAATTATAAAAATAATTTTATGTGATGATGTCAATCAGTCGATTTTTAATTTTAAAATTAAAAGGTCCTAAAATCGAAGTATTGGAATAAGATGTATCACGTTTTATTTTTTTAAAACGTATGCTCTCCATTTAAATTTTTAAAAAAGTAGCATATTTTAATTAACCATACAAAGAAACCACTGCCTTGCGATATATCGTATAGATATTGGCCTTACTTCGATTAGTTTAAATCTAAATAAAGATTTATTAATACAATCGTATTCTTTTTTCCCATTAGATGTAGAGTGCTTACATTGAAATGAGTATATAAGCATTTTTATTTAAATGTTCAATTAAAATATAGGTAATTCTATTATGTTGCCTACTATTAAGATCTTACTAATATTATAAATGTGAAAGTTTGTATGTTTGTCTCTCTTTCACGTAAAAACTAATGAACGGATTTGGATGAAACTTATTGAGTTAAATAGGTTATACATCATAGCCTACAGCATGGGCAGATTTATGTGGGCGCACGGGGGCATGTGTCCCCCTATTATAGTACATAATAAAAGGCAAATCAGGAACTTAGCATCTTGAAATTTGTAGATAGGTTCTTTGTATAGTGTAAGAAAGAAATTTAGATAATTCCACCCCGAGGGTTTCCCCTTTAATATAATAGGGATTCAAAGGTTGAATAGAATCCGTCAGTTTTGAAGTTAGGCATCTGAAATTTTAGATGTACGAGTAAATTATATTTTAAAAAAATAATTAAATTATTTATTTAAAATGATCTTTCACGAAACTTTATGTGGCAGACCAAATTCCACGCGAGCGAAGCCGCGGGCATAAGCTAGGTTAAAATAATTTGGCTAGGAATTATAGTCTATGAAAAAAATGTATTGGGATATTTTTTGTATACATCGAAACAGTTGGATAATTCAAGAAAATACTAATACTATACGGGATATTTCCTCCTGCGGAGAAGACTTTAGGAGTATAAAATTGTATTGATGTTGCTTTATGATTTATTGATAAAGTATTTATTTTTATCCTACACTTTGGTATCTCCAATCAACTAGCGTTGTCGATATCAATAAACATGTATCAAGATATGTTTTGAATAAATAGGATCTCCATTAAAATTCATAGTTATACCCCCCTATCTTTAAACAATTATTTTTTGTCATCCATCCCGTATCCTTAACTTCTCCTGAATTGATTTAATGTAAGCTACTATTAATAATGCACCCTTCGGATTAAATAAGTCATAAAATACTTAATCAGGGGGCTTAGTAGCAATAGGGGGGAGGGATAAAAGTGTAAAAAGTTCACCCGGATGGCTATGCGCCCGGAAACTAGAGGGCACTGTTTATTCGGAAGCCGAGAGCGAGTCCTGAATGCTAAGCAGGAGGACTTGTTGGTCCTTCATTTCCTGCCTCAGGAAGTCCCGGGGAATGGAAAACAAAGACCCTAAATGTAGTGAGTATATTATAAAGGACACTCGGTTATGAGATGCCAGCGCCCCCCCCCCCCCAACACTATTTACATAATCTCGAGGGGGCTATCTGATCCGCAGCAGTTGATTGGCTATAAACCGCTTCCTTGCCAAACAGTTCTCTCTTTATAACTTACCCTCTCATTCTTACTGTAATATCAGCGCTTCTCCATTCCAGAATCCCTTCGTTCCCCGCTTCGCAGCATTTATGAACTGTCTATGCACGGAACTTATGAGTTGTAAAGATTTAAAACAAATAGGAATGAGGATAAGGAATAGATATCCACTGAATTGAATATCCTTGCATTTAATTTAATGTCATATCACTTCATCAGTATATTGCTGATTATTCTCCCTTTAAACAATTTCATTTGTTTATCCATTTTACATCACTTTATGCTACTATGTTTAATCGAACGATGTTACAGTGGGGATCCTAAATTTTGCCTCTCCGTGTTTCATTAGGATATCGATATTTGGCGAGTCCTGGAGAAAGCATTTTACGTTCCTTCCGAAGTATGGCATAACCAAGGATTTTTACTCCCTTAAAAAATACTAAGGATGCCGGCCATAACAACGTGTTATGTCCACCTCTAGACCACAGGTGATCCTTTAACCCTCAAGTACTGAAGCATGGTCTCTGGAACCTTATGGTGGCCATCACCTGTAATTTCCCACCCTACGGATTATGGGAAATCCTCTTGTTACGGCCGCTCAGTTGTAATTATAAAAAACGTATGTTCATAGTTATATTTTGTTTGTTTTTTTCAATTAATCTATATTTTGTATTATTTTAATTTTCATTAGAAAATAAATGTTTTTAAATTACGTAATGTATAACAGTGAAACAGCTAATAAATAAATATCATTTATTTTGTTTCATGTTCGAATTATTTTGTTTAGTAACTTTATTCATTTCACTCAACTGCTTATTTTGATTTAATTTACTTTTTTTGTTCTTTTATATTGTACCAAATCAAAAAGGTTTAATTTTCGTTTATTATTTAATTATTCATTGTTGGAAACAGTAATTGCATTAATTGTATTTTAATTTAATTAATTGTTCTTTTGTTTTAATGTTAAGTAATATGATTTATGTCTTTATTTATCAATATAAGGTTTCAAAAAAATAAGCGTTCGGTATTATCTGACATCCCATTTATTCATTTGAACTTACAATTCAAATATAATTTTTAAATGGTTAATACATCAGATAATTTTCTGTAAAGAAAATCTCCTCCTAGGATGTCCAGGTAACAGAGTAGAAAAGAGAAAGACGAATTTGGTAATATTTGGTAGACGGGTAAAATGTATATTTGCTGTGAATTATACATTGGGAATGTTCAAGACGTTGTGTATAGTGTAATTAGAAATTAACCAAGGATCACCTGTAATTCTTAAATTTTTGGATTGTGTTATTTGTATATTGTTTATATCGCTCCTTCAAAAGAACAGTGCATAACTCAAAATACCTAATTTTTCAGTAGGGGCATTTGTAAGTTCCGAGTGAGTTAAAAAAAAAAAATTGGGTACTGGTAATGCAAAACATTCCTACTGCAATGATGGTGTTGAAATCCTTTTATTAACCATGAGAAAAATTTTAATACCTTGAAACTATTTTTATTTTAACTTATGCCATTATTCACATAAAACTTCAAGTTAAAAAATGATACAACTCAAAATATGACTTTAATAAAAAAAAGAGGTTGGAAATGGAATATTAGATATATCGTTCCTGAATTAATAGCTTCAACCATTATAATTAAAAATGGCATTAAAAATTCCAATTTTTGAGTTATTCCGTTGTTCTATTGATATGTGTTTGATATATTTTTCTCCGTATTTTACAGGCCCAAAAACTCTTCTACTTGTGTCCCAATTGATCTTAGTATAGAGCCGAAGATAAGTCAGTTGTTTCATAAGTCAAGTACTGTAGTGCAGAAGATGCGATAGTCTTTTGTTGCGTCTTGTCAGTTTATGTCTTTTTAATTTAGAATAGAAACATAATTTTACTCTGGGACCAGGTCCCTTTAGAATAACGGAGATGAGCAAAATTAAATAATTATTTATCTGGTCAAAGGCCTACATCAGAAGAAAACAATATTTAAATAATATCTTGAAAGTAAACAACTAAACAGGTCTGTTTTGGTAGAGAAACAGAAAATCTAATACAAAATTAAAATTAAAAAACAGACAAATTTACAACAAAAAGAAATAGGCTAATGGAAAAATGAGTGAACACTTGATAGCATCTAATAAAAAAAAAAATTATATCATTATGAGTGAGGGATATTTACAGTAGTCCAACGATCGATCAAGTTGAATATATCTTTAAATTATTTATTGATTATAAAGCATCTGATTGCTTTAGAATCTGATTAGAATTTAGAATATGTAGGAAAAGTTTGGATTTAAATGAGGTTAAAGACGACGCAAAACAGATATCGAGTGGGAGTGAGTACCAAAGAGAGATAGAACAGGCGAGAAAGGAACGCTCAAAAGTTTTAGTTCTATGGGAACCGATATAAAGATCGGAAGGGCGAGATCTTGTGCCCTGGGATTGGATAGAGGATTTGAATTGTAGGAGACTATAGATATAAGATGGATTTTGTGAGTTGATAGTTTGATATAAGTAAGAACCGAGGAAATAGGGTCTATGAATAGAAGGGAAACGCCACTTTAACTCAACGTAAACAATGGGGCTCAAGAACTACTAACACCCGAGGTCGAATCCTCCTCTCTGCACTTAACTCCCATAATTCCAGTTTTATTTCTCCAGGCACCCCTACATATTGGCCCACTGACCCAAACCGAAATCCTGATCTCCTTGACTTCTTCATCCAGGCTGGCTTAGGTCCCTTAAACTATTCCATAGAACGCCTTGATGAACTATCCTCAGATCACAGTCCTTTGATCCTCACCCTTTCTATAGTCCCAATACCCAAACTTCCTCCGCCATCATTTATTAGGGGACCAATAGATTGGAACCTATTTCACCAGCTTATATCCGACACCATTGACCTCAGAGTTTCCCTAAAAACACCTCAGGAGTTAGATGATGCAGTCAATTCCTTTACCAATATGATCCAGCAAGCAGTTTGGACTGCATCTTCACCCCGTCCTTCCTTTAAAGTCCGCAAGAAAAATCCATTACCGCAAGATCTTAGGGATCTTATCCTTACCAAACGCCGTTACCGATCCCTTTGGCAAAGAACCAGGCATCCTCACGATCGGAAACTGTATAACCACTTCACCAAATTAGTCAAAAAGAACCTGACAACCTATAGATCCGAATCCTACAAATCCTACCTTTCCACACTATCTGCTTCAGATAATTCCCTTTGGAATGCCACCAAAAAAATACTCAAATACAACTCTATTTCCCATCCTCTCCGACGTGAAGACAGTTCTTAGGCTGCATCAGATGAGGACAAAGCAGAGGAATTTGCCAAACACCTTTCAAATACATTTATCCCACATCCTGAAATCCACCCTAACCACGTTTCCAATATTAATGAATTCCTTTCTTCACCCATTCATCTATCCTTACCTCCTAAAGCTGTAAATCCCTCTGAGGTCAAATTTCTCTTACAAAAGTTAAAAGTCCGCAAATCTCCTGGACATGACCTTCTTACCACCCAGATCCTTCAACGACTTCCTCAAAAAGCGATTATTTTCCTTACCTATCTATACAACTGTATCCTTCGTACAACTCACTTCCCTTTGCTGTGGAAACACTCCGTCATCATCCTATTCCCTAAACCTGGCAAACCACCCAATGTCACTTCATCATACCGACCTATCAGCCTCCTCCCTATTCTTTCCAAAATTTTTGAAAAAATCCTCCTGAAACGAATCCTACCCATCATCGAATCCAATAATATTCCTTCACATCAGTTTGGATTCCGTCCCAGGCACTCGACGGTCCAGCAGGGACTCCGAGTTATCGATCACATATCCTCTGCTCTTGAAAGCAAACAATACTGCACAGGCGCATTTCTGGACGTAGCACAAGCTTTCGACCGGGTATGGCATGCCGTTTTGCTGTTCAAGCTCAAAACCCAGTTACCTCAATCCTTATTTCTAGTTCTTCGATCCTATCTCTCTGATCGCTACTTCCAAGTACGCTGTGGTAACGAATACTCCAATCTTTACCCAATTCAAGCTGGAGTTCCCCAAGGAAGCGTCTTGGGTCCTATCCTATACATATTGTACACCGCTGATATCCCAACTACTCCTGAAACCTTCCTTGCAACGTTCGCAGACGACACAGCTATCCTATCATCTCATCCAGATCCCGAAATAGCTTCCACGAACCTACAAAGCCACCTTTCACTCATTGAAATTTGGTGTAACCAATGGCGGATCAAAGTCAACGAGGAAAAATGCAAACACTTGACTTTTACCCTTCGCCGGAAAACATGTCCTTCTGTCCAATTCAATGAAACCATCCTACCTATTTCCGACACAGTACGATACCTTGGCTTCCTCCTAGACAAACGACTTACATGGAATCCTCATACCAGACTCAAAAGACAAGAACTTAACAGACGATTTAGCCAACTATACAGATTACTATGTCGGACCTCCGATCTTTCAATAGACAATAAATTACTAATATGAAAGACCATCATCAAACCTATTTGGACCTATGGACTGGAACTGTGGGGGACAGCAAAACAATCGAATATCAGACGCATTCAATCCTTTCAATCCAAAATTCTGAGAACTATTGTCGATGCTCCTTATTATGTTTCCAACAAAACCCTCCATAAAGATCTCAACATTCCTTTCGTCCTCGACCTCATCTCTACTAAATTTTCAAACTTTCACCAAAACCTTGCCTGTCATCCCAACCCCCTGGCTCAGTCACTATCCAGTTCCACACATCCATATAACCCACCCCGCCGTCTAAACCGGCAATGGCCCCGAGATCTGTTGTAATAATGCCATTTGGAGTACTGGCACTGGCCAGATTCTCCACTCACGACCTGTGTGTGTGTGTGTGAAGCGCCCTTACCAGCTTCCATTGGCGTTTAATGCCAGTGACGCGGCTGGGAAAGGGGGCTGGGGCTTCCCGGACTCCTGCTTTGCCCTCATTCCTGGGGAAGAAGCTCAGTTCGGGGACCCCAGGCGAATTGTAAATAGGGTATGAATGTGTGCATTTTATTTTATTTTATTATTAGTATTATTATGATTATTTATTTTACTTTAATATTATTATTACCGCATTAATTTCTTTCTGTTACTGCATGTATATATTTTTCCGCATGTATATATTTATTTATTTTATTTTATTTTATGTTGTTTATATTATTGTTTTGTTATGGAATGACTGTAAGCTACACAGCACTATTACTTATTGCCCATAAGTGGCAGATTGTAATATTTCAATAAAGTGTTAATATAAAAAAAAAAAAAAAAAAAAAACTCAACGTAACGGCGGGACACATGAGACCTCCTCGGGGCGTCGAAGACAAATCGGAGCGAACAGTTCATAATGCGACCCAGCCTCTCCTCGAGCCTGTTCGAGAAGCCACCATATGCCACACAAACATTGTCAAATTGTGCAAAAATAAAAGAAGTGATGAGGAGCTTAGGGATAGGTAGTGTTAGAAGATGCCTGGAACGGTGGTATCACTTTAGAGAGAACTATGTACAATATGTTCCATGTAAATCTTTTGTCCAAGTACAGTCCGAGGTAATGTAAATAATTTTCAGAAGATAATAGTCATTATCAATCTTGCGCTGAACCCAGAGCCTTTCCGTAGGGTGGTTCGGTTTTGTGGAATTTAAATTTGATTTTCCATTCATGGAATCATTTTTAAGTTTAATGTTTAGTAAATCTATATCTCTAAGATATTAAATTGATATATAATTTCTGAACCAGACGTTTACTTGATTCATTATACTGATTTTTACCACCAAGTAAATATTAAAAATCATCTACTGTGATAAAAACCATCTCATTTTTCGAAACAAAGGAAGTATTGTATTAAAAAAAATATTTTACGATTTTTTTTTTACTTTATTTGAAGGTACTGACAGGCTTAGGTCATTATAAAATATAACACAAAGCTTCTCAAATTGGCATTTTTTATTATTATATTAATTAGTCTATTATATTAAAAAAATAGGCTGTAATATTTTAATGGCGGTGCATAGTAACACATAGAAGGCTTAAGTTGATAAGTCGAAAATAAAACTTTTTTAAAACTTAACTTTTTTACCTCTCGGTTGGGAGAGGTAAAAAAGTTACAATTCAACCAATAATGATATATTCAAATTAGTTATTTATTACTCTTAATAAATTATGAGTATTAATAATAAGTCTTGTTTATTAAATAGCAAATGATAGTTTCATTTTGTTTATGTGCTCGCATATTTTAATTTTATTTATCAACTCATAGAAGTCTTTCAAGTCAAGAAAATTTGGTGTTAAAAGTTTGTAGTTATAGTCAAAATGTTTTTTAAATGTGTTGTTTATATGAAGTATCAAGAAGTACATACAGTTGTTCATTATTTCCAAGTTTTAGTTTTGATTTAGAGAAAAAAAGTTGTGGTTCGTCAGTGGTTTTCAGTTTCTTTTATTACTGTACGTACCCGAAGTATAATTTATTATCCAAGTACTAAGTCAATGAGTCCTTAGGTACTTCTTAAATACTTAAGAATTGAATTTAAATATTAAATATTATCATCAACATAATGAGCTGTATGTTGATTGTTATTGTTCTGAGATTAGGATGGTTACCAATAATAATTTGTGGCATGATTATGTCGCTATAATATTTCTACGTTATACAGGGTGTCCCGAATTTAAATGGCAAAACTGCAGGAACTTATAGGGGACCGAAAAACTAAGACAAAAAGTCCTTTAGAGATTTGCTCGTTTTTGCTTAGTTTTAGAGAAAATCGTAAAAAAAAGAAACAAGTTTTCATGTTTATACTTATTTATTTACATTTATATTTATGTTATGTTCTTTTTAATGTAAATATTGCTCAAAATGTTGTCCTCTTGCACCAATGCAAGCATTACATCTAGCACTCACTTGATAAATTGCAGCTAAACATTGTTCTGACGATGTTTGGTGCACTGCATCCATGATTCAGTCTCTTAATTGCTCTCTTGAGTTGATTGACACCGAATAAACTTTCTGCTTCAAGGTTCCCCATACGAAGAAATCTATGGGTGTCATATCAGGTGATGTGGGTGGCCAAGGTATTACTCCTCCACGTCCAATCCATCGTTTTGGATAATTTATATCCAGCCAAGCTCGAGCAACTCTGCTGTAATGAGCTGGACATCCATCGAGTTGGAACCTCATTTCAATCCGCTGTTGTAAGGCAATGTCATCTAAATAATTAGAAAAGTTGTTCTCAAAAAAATGTGTAAATGTGATACCATTCAATCTTCCAGGTAAAAATATGGTCCCACCAAGTAATCCGTTCCAAATTCCAAGCCAAACGTTAATTGCAAATTCATGCTGAAACCTATTCTCTCTAATAGCTCTAGGATTTTCAAAAGCCCATACATGATAATTTCTTTGATTAACAATTCCTCCTCTTGTAAAGGTAGCTTCATCATGTAATTTTAATCGAAATAAATTATCATTTCGAATTTTTTCAAGAAACCAATTACTAAAATTCAATCTCTTGACATAATCTTGAGGTAATAAATTCTGAACTTTTTGAAGATGGTATGGGTAGCGATTATCACCTTTCAAAGTTCGCCATATTGCTTGCCGCGATATTGCTAATGCAACAGATGCTCTTTGGATGCTAGTCTCAGGATTGTTATCGAAGTGGCGTCGGACACAATTTATTCTCCGATAATCTGCTCTTACTGCTGCCTGGAATTGGCCGCCTTCATTACGTATTAAGAATGACCCAGTCTCTTGTAGTCTATTAAAATTTAACGAAAAGACTCGTCGATTAGGCACTCTACTATTTGGAAATCGGCGCGCATACTCCCGCACCGCTTCTGAAGCATTACCGTTACAGAAACCATTCACAAAAATCATATCAGCGTATTCAACATTAGAATATGTTTGCGGCATTGAGGCTGATGCTATTCACACAAAAATATCTGAGTAACTGACTGAAGACTGATTTAGGAATTATATTCCTAGAAGGAAGCCAAAATGTAAACAAATAAAAGAATGTAAAGGATAACATTAAGTGTTTACATATCTCACTGCCTAGCCTGACGAACTTTGAAAGGTGATAATCGCTACCTGTAACATTTTTGTTTTGTTTCTTTTTTTTTGCGATTTTCTCTAAAACTAAGCAAAAACGAGCAAATCTCTAAAGAACTTTTTGTCTTAGTTTTTCGGTCCCCTATAAGTTCCTGAAGTTTTGACATTTAAATTCGGGACACCCTGTATAAGTAAAAAAAAAAATACATTTTTAGAAAAACTTGATTAGTAACCTTACTTATTGATTAGTAATCAATACATTAAATGACACTAGTGCCTTCTGGCAGATTAAGAGAGTCGTGTCACTTTAGAAATATTAGATTGACTTTGGAGGTTTGAATGAATATGAAGACTAGAAGTAATTTTTAAATATTATATATTTTTTGAACGTTCATAAAAATATATATAACATAATTACATTTGACAAATTAAATAACACAGATTCTTAAAAAAAATTAAATACAAAATAATTTAACATTCCTTATAAGTTATTATGCTAAGCATCCAGGGCATCCGTGACATCCCGGACAACCAGGACAAGAACCCGCGCAAGCGCAAGCTCCGCATGGTGGTGTTGGGACCGCTGGCGGGCAGCCGCCGCAGAACGGAACAGGGCAGGGAATGATTCCCAGTCCGGCGAGGAGAGCGGGGAGGAGGCTAGGGTTGTCCACAATGGCGGGGAGGAGGTTAGGGTTGGTGAGGAGGAGGTGGAGGAGTTGAGGGTGAGCAAGGATGAGGGCGAGGAGGGTCGGATTCTTCTGGAGCACCAGGACCATCCTCGGGTTCCCGTTGAGGAGGTTGTTGAGGAGGGTCAGCACCTGGTTAAGGACTCCCGGCACGCTGCCCACTACGCTACCAACTCCTCCGACCAAGCTGTTCACGGCTCCTCCGAGGCCGTCTGTGGCGCCCTTCAGTGTGCCGATGTCGGGGAGATCCTCTTCTCCACCGTGCACGACGGCAACGTAGCAGAACAGCACCTGTAGAAGAAAAGTAGAGGGTTAATACAAAAATGAATTATGGTTTAATTGTTAGATGAAGAAAAACAACCCACACAATGTCCTAATTAATAAAATAATTATTGTACCACCTCTGTAACTCATGAATGGTTTTATAGATTAATTTGATGATGGCTGTACTGTTTCTCCACTAACGGTTGTGCAAAAGGTGATTCGGCAGGTAACACACAAAAATTGAAAAAAGGTTTTTCTTCCTGTTAAGAATACGCGCTTAAGAAGAGGGGTTCAGCCATAAGAGCAAAATTAATAATTGATTTACTTTACTCAGGCTCTAAAACCGGGACCTTTCGTTTATTTGACTGAATTGAGTTTACTCAAAACATTTTAAATGAATTTTAGTTCCTTTTTCCAAAAATTTGGCACAAGCAATAACTGCCTTAATTTCATGCTGGTTTGTTGAAATCATTAATACAGTATTATTTTGTATATTATGTTGTATTATCTCTCTATTTCAAAGTTCACTAACAAGAACTGTTGAGATTTTTTATCAAGTATTTATCAAGGAACGAAAAAACAATTTGGAATCTGAACATAAGCAAGTTGGGGAAGCAACCAGGAGGCTGGGAGTAGTCTCGGGCAAGTCACCTCCCTACATATTCGTATAGTTGTTGTATTGTTGTACTGAACCCAAGACACGTGGATTGTAGCGGTACAGCGTTATTATCTAATGGAAGAGAACGGTGTACTTGTGTGCGTTGTGTTTCAGACAATAGCTTAAATTTTATATATAACGCTCGGTTAAGAATTTAAGTCTGATTAATGATGTAAACAGGAATTTTTTGGGCGAGGATAGCTTAATTTAGATCTGAGATGTAAAGTTAGAGACTGGCTGTGTCAAATTTTTTGTTCTGCCATCAGCTGTAAATCGACTTTATGGGATCTAGAGATCCTTTCAGAGTTCACTCAGCCTCTGTAAAGTCTTGTGTGACTATATTCCGGGTTTTAATTAAAAAATCAGGCTAGTATTGAGTTGTGTAAGGTGAAAAAATGTCAGGAATACTTTAACTTTAAATATGAATGGTTGTTTAACCTTCTTAAGTGGCTTTGGGCCAATTGGATGTAAAGACGTATTATCTATTCATTTATTTCAAGATTAGCATTATAATTATCAAGAGATGCTATATTGTTTTTCATAAATAATTGACGATTAATTATTGTTATATTGTATATAAAGCATGCTTACCACCAGGAAAGTCCTCATTTTGCGAGAGATATTGTGCTGGATAGCGAGGTAGAGAATGGTTTGATGGAGTAGCGAGGAGATAAGGATATATATATGCTGCGATTACACCGGGACGTGCTGTTGCTGGCCAACACGGAGCATTGCTGTTTCCAGTTGAGGTGTTGTTGACACGGGCGGATGTGCTAAACAGTTGTACAGTTCCTCTCTTCGCTTCGTCGTCAGCGCTAAATCCTCCGTCCGCTCAGTGTTACGTAGTTATTTGGGTCAAAAGTGTCACTGACACTCTCGGGTAGGTTCGGGTTCGGTTCCTCTCTCTCATTATCATAATCGGTAATCTATAGCGGAACATAGCGTCTCATGTCTCTGTGTAGAAGGTGGAATCCATAATCATTCAAATTCCTCAATATTTCCTTTCAGTTTTTTAAACATTAAAATATCTTGAAGAGGTAATGCTGAGATAAGAATATTCAAGAAAATAAAATTAAATGTGGATTTAATTTCCTTATAACACTTTTACAGCACTGAAAGTATATTGATAATTGTGGTTTAAATGTTAAACATTAGTTGTGCAAGCGCTATACATAAATGATTAAATAAATAATATAGTAAATGACAAAAAAGAATCAGGAGAAATAAGTAAACTATATTCATCTATTATTCTAAAATTAAAAAAACAATAATACATAAGATAGTTCAACTTTAAAAACAAATCCAATAAGAACAAATATAACCTGATTCAATAACCTACCTATAGTTTTCTGATATCTTAACTGTTTCCATATAATTTTTAAAAAATATCATATTTTGATTAAACTGATTATATAAAAAAATTTGGTGTTGCTTTATACATTTTAAAATAATTTATTTATTATTTAATTTCATTTGCACCTACTCAATTGCGCATCCAGCAAATTTGATCGAAGTGTCTTTCTCTTCGCTTTTCTGCATGATCATCGAGTTTTGGAACAAGACAAAATAATTTAATACATCAAATAAATAAAACAAAAATAATTTAATACATCAACATTTTAAATAACAGTAAAATATAAATTACATAATTATATATGTATTATACACCTTCTGCTTCACATATCAAAGTTTAAATCATTTTTATATTAACGATTGACCATTGAGTTATATATGATGTTAATTGATGCAGGAGACTTATTACAATGATTGAAAATGACATCTTTGTGTCGAATCGTCTTAATAATGTTAATAAATTAAGACTTTATACGGACTGGATTATGTTTTTTCCCGATTTTTATGAAAATTTCTGGAGATTTATAGTCCATTATGTCACATCGTTTTTTAAAATGTTTAACAGTTTTAATAGTGAATTAATTAATTCTGTTTTTTTAAAAAATAATACCCTCAGATAATAATAGGCCCATATAACACGGACACACTGAATGTATATATTTATTAATTATTAAGTAAAATGGTGGAGAAAGAGGGCAAACATATTAGTATTTTTAATCTTTTCCCTCTTACTACACATTTGATGGGACTCATTATTATTATCACAATAATTTTAAAATTATTTTTACTTTTGAATTTGCAAAAGTTTTTGCATTTGTTTCATTTCAACATAATCCATTTATACTTCGAAATGTTAGTACCTTTATTTCTTGATTACCGAAATCTACTTATTACTCATAATTACATTCTCATTACCATACTGAATCTCACGATAACTGTTACTTTTGGTAAATAGGAAACGAATGAAAAGTTAAAACTTGTGAATCAACTGGAAGCAACAACCTGCGGAATAATTACCGAAAAAATAATCATATCCCCAAGACATGAGAAGTGTGATAGATGGCTATAACGAAACCTACATCGGACCTATTGTGCAATGCAGTCTCTCATTAACTGCGAGCGTGTGAAGCGAGCACAGTAAGATAATATCATTCGGTCCGTTCCAACATCTACCGACTCCCAATCATCAGATTAGTATTTTCTGTTCCTCTACTTTCCCAAATTGATAAAATTGCGGAGGCCCGCTCCTAACAGAGAGTGTGGCTCCAGAATTGGTATCTCTTCATCTATCTTCCAGTGATTGTTCCCTCCAGAAGATTGAAATAACCTGTTTCTTCTTTTTAAAGATGTAACGAATACCTTTCTAATTTGTGCTTCTCGGAGGAAGATCTGTATCATTTTATATCCAAGATATCTTACTTGGAAGCACTCGAGCCAGTATTTTTCAATCAAGAAGGCAAGCTTGAATTTTCCACCCCTATATTCACTACTCACAAACATAAAATTCAGTAATCTTATGTACTTGAATCTTATATAGTTGAATTTTTCAAATATGATACTTTTTATATTTCTTAGATACCCTCTACCCAGAACCGAGCAGAATTCGCGAATTTTAATCTCTTCAAATGTAAAATTTTGTCAAGATGCACCAAAAATAGGCTTTACAGAACGTTAATTTGAACAGTAATTACCTACATGGAATAAATAATTAAAATACTCGGTAAATTTGAATTTACTTTATTGGAAGATACAGAACTATAAGAAGGTAACCAAAGAAAGTCTCCTACAATGTACTGTCCCGACTACAATGTCTCACGAAACATTGTCCTTGGGACATTACATTATGGCTGGTATAGTAAATCACTATAACAAAAAAATTATTGAAATGAACAACTGTGTTATAACAATACAACGATATAATGGCAAGAATGATACAATAATACAATGGATAAAGGCAAGTAGGGAAGAAACCCCGTGATACTACTCAAATAGCATATTCATCTTATAAGGTCACGAGCCCGTCATCTTTTCGCACGCCTCCGAGATAAATGATAAATAGCATTGAAGATTTTACAAAGGAATTTGGATTGTAAGTATTGGATACGAGATAAATTGGATGGTTTTGTAGAGCCCCAATTTTACAATTTGAAATAAAATTTATATATGCAATAGAAAGTGAAATATCTGAACGATAAACTGTCTGGACGTTCACTAGGAGGTGTATTTTCTCTATAATTTCATTCTTTTAATAGGAGAAAAAAACCTATTTCCAGTAAAAAAAAAATTGTATTCCTTATTTTCGAGATACGTTTCGGCCTAGGCCATTCTCAATCTTCTGTTTTAATTGTTTCATTTTTATTTATTATATGGTTAACAATTCGACCATAAGTCATTCATCTCAAATTAAGTTGTTTTATTCCATTTAAAAAGCCATATATATATAATATGTAGCAACGCAGGTTAATCTAATGATGATTTTTAAAATTAATGAAAAAATGTATATATATATATATATATATATATATATATATATATATATATATATATATATATATATATATATATATATATTAGGGGGAAATTATTTGGTTTTTGTCGGAGAAGTTTTTAAGTAGGTACATTATATACATTTTTACTACATTACATTTATAGAATATAAATTTTTTAAAAATCTTTTTTAAGTTACTCTTATCCAAAACAGAATACCAGGTCTGCAAGTTTAAAATGTCATTTATTTCTTAAAATATAATTTAATTTACAAAAAAAAGTATAATATATTTTATTCAAAGTACTGGCCCTCGCTTTCTACACATTTTGTCCATCTCTCGGGCAATTTATGGATACCATTCCAAAAGAATGCTTCATCTTTATTTGAAATCCATTCATCGAGCCATTTTCTTACATCCTCCAAATTGTTAAAGTGTTGCTCAGCCAATGAGTGTCCCATCGATGAGAATAGGTGATAATCAGAAGGCGCCAGGTCAGGTGAATACGGCGGGTGGGGTAGGAGTTCCCAACCAAGCGAAGAAATCGTTTCCTTAGTCAATCTGGCTGAATGTGCAGGAGCGTTATCATGCTGAAGAATGACTTTGGCGTGCCTGTGAGCCCATTCTGGGCGTTTTTCGATCAATGCGTGACTCAAATTGATCATTTGTTGTCGGTAGCGGTCGGTATTGACTGTTTCGCCGGGTTTGAGAAGCTCGTAGTAGACTACTCCCTTCTGATCCCACCACACACACAACATTGTCTTCTTCCCAAAACGATCCGGTCTTGCACTCGATGTGGATGGTTGTCCTGGCGTTATCCATGATTTTATTCGTTTGGGATTCTGAAAATAAATCCATTTTTCATCGCCAGTTACATCTCGATGCAAAAAACCCTTTCTTTCGTGGCGTAAAAGCAGCATTTCGCACACAATTTTTCGTTTTTCCATCTGTCGTTCGTCCAATTCATGTGGAACCCATTTTTCAACCTTTTGAATTTTTCCCATAGCTCTCAGGCGATCGGAAATGGCTTGTCTAGTGACATTCAACTGTTCTGCCATCATTTGTTGGGTTTTGGTATTGTCTTCGTCTAATAAAGATTGCAATTCGACGTCCTCAAACTTTTTTGGTCGATTTTCTCGTTTTTTATCAGTAACATCAAAATCACCACGTTTGAAACTTTGAAACCAACGTTCACATGTCTTGACGGTTGGAGCAAGATCGCCATAAGTCTCAACAAGAATTCGATGACATTCAGATGCCTTTTTCTTTTGATTGAATAAGAAAATCATGACATGCCGCAAATGCTCTTTATTTGGCTTAAAATTAGACATTTTTAACACCAAAGAAAGGTATGATACGTCCACGTAAACGACTTAAAAACAACTGACTTTTGTAAACAAATGACTAACAAACAAAATAGCGTTTAGAGATAAGCAAATCCTTCAATAGGCTAAGAGCGCATTCTATTGGAATTAAAACGACATTTTAAACTTGCAGACCTGGTAGAATATCTTTGATGAAATAGTGGAATCGAAATATATAATTTTTGTTTATTTTTTATAACATTAATGAATGATCCCGGCGAATATGAATATACCTGCTCACCGGATCATGGGATGAGTATAATTCGAATAATTGGTTATGGCCGCTATTTTTCCATCAAGATGTGGCGAGGTGATTATAATATTAATTAATGTAATGTATAATTATACAGATAATTATTATGAGGGATGGCCGAGCCGTTGTTTGCCCGCCTGATAACAACCCTCTTATCTCCAGCCGGCATCTCACACTCTCTCTCTCTTTCTCTCTCGGTGTACTCTTTCCTTCTGTATCTACAAAACTAGATCCAGTTTAATTAAACTTTCTATAATAATAATAATCTCCTGGTGGTAAAAAGTTTATCTGTATTATTAATTGATCCTCCTCTTAATCGAACTTGATTATTTAAACCTATATCTCACGTTGGTATTCTATCTATCGATTAATACTCGAATCGTATAAGACCATTTCGATGTGATATAGAAAATATAAATGATATATTGTCAGAAGTTCCTTCACGTAATAAATAATGACTGGTTTTTTTTTTAAATTAATTTTTATTAATTACATCTACAGAACCGATGAATAAGTGGTTAAGTCGGATTTTCTTCAACATGAGTTTCTCATTCACGATAACGCGGTATCGTGTTATTTTCGTAGTGAATAAGTGGCTAAGTCAGTAAGTAAGGCATTAGTTTAAAAAAGGAGTTATTGTTTGTATTATAACTCCGTATAAAGCCAAAAATTACGATAATGACACGTTCCCACTTCCTTGAGTAAAAGAAAGTAATTTTGGAGAAAATTTGGCTCGACCCTTTATTCACCGGGGCCTGTAGATATTTGGTATTTAGTAGATTCTTTTATTATTAGTCTCGTTTGATCCATTTTGTTGGGAAAGAATTTGTGTTTCTTTAAGAAGATTGCATACAAGTTTGTGTGGGTATTTTAGCTATGGCTATAGTACCACCGTTGTTAGACGCTGTAGGATCTGACAACCCGCCTGGGGCTCATACAGCCCCTGCAAAGCGGGTACCCTTTACTTTGAGGAAAAACCTTGGTTGTTAAAATTTTTGTCATCTTGCATATATTGGTTAAGAAAGCACAAACAAGATATCAAATAGTCACCTGACGTTGCTACAATCCATGGTTTCCATGGCAGCGGTAGGCTGGCGATAGTTCCATAACCATATCTCTGTCTCCCATTAATCATTTTCTATCCACAGACGCACATTCGGTTTTAAGGATAATTACAAGCTAGTGTAGATGCAAGGGTTATGGTTGTTCGGAGACCGCAAGCGCACGAGCACGTATGCCAACAATAGTTGAACTATTGATCACTAAAATTCTTCGTATATAAAGAAGCATGCACAGTTCAGTTCATGATAGGGACTAAACAGTTCTAGACTAGTGGTAACAGGGAGATAATTATACCACGATCATGTTCAATCACAAGATTTTTCTCCAATTAAGGCCACCAACATAGAAGTTGGGTGATCACCAAGAGGGTATGCTTTAGGATACAAGATCTATGGCTACTAACAGTTGCTGTGTATTATGTATTTTATTCAATATATTATTACATTAAAATACATTAAAAGTAGTTGATCGCCCTCTTGGTGACCACCCAACATACGACAAAGATATGTCAGTATAACATTTATAACTTTTAACATTTGCTAAAGCGGGTTCATCAATGGTGTAGTTCTTAGCATAACAACCTACTAAGCACAAGATCGTGGGTTCGGTGTCCGGCAGGTTTTAAGATTTTAAAGAAGGGAGTAAAACAAAACCTAACACATTATGAACTGAGGAGTACAAAGGAACCATTGGGTTTGCTTTCTGAATGAAGTGAAGGAGTAAAATTGGTGTTCCGAGCCAGGAAGATGTAAGGTACTCGTGGTACAAAATTTACTGATCCCTCTGTAGCATCGCCCGATTAGCTACATCCAGCATGAAGTGACTGTAAATGAATAAGCAACAGCATGGGTTGCTAATTGCTAAAGAGGAAAAAATGTCCTTTTAGCCCAGCAATAGTAAATGCGATAACGAGTTTTTCGCATCGTGCTTAGTGCTATAAATATGATGTTTTCAACGAAACAAATTTAATATAAAAATAATCGATGAAAATGGAGATAGAGAACCGATTCCTCCAAAATCCTTTTAAGGAACTAAATTAAACATTTCTTGAAGAGAGAGAGATCGGCGATGACGGCCAAATGAAGGCTGGTTATCGGGTGATGCGCTAGAAGGGGGGAGAGGTAAAATATCTGTGAAATAAATTGGGGGTGGGCGATCTTGGAAGGGCAGTGACGGGCGACAGTAGCCTTCAGATAGGGTTCATTTTCTTACAACAGTTGCCTGCAGATAGCGAGCGCTCCTATCGGCAATCGCAGTGATACTGTCTGCCAAGCCTCACTTCTCTCTAGGGGGGTCGCTTTTTTAATGGAAAGTTAGCAAATGACACAGAGAGAGAGGAAGATAGGGAGTGAGAGAGTGTTGCTTATTCAATAAGAATAGGTGCATTAATCGGTTTATTCTACAATAAATACTACAATATGAATGCTTGTTTAAGATCTTTGAAAACTGTGTTCAAAATCATTGGAAACCACTTGGTCAATTTTTTAATCCGAAAGGCAAATTTTAAGCTCAAAATTGGTCAACACTTTTCTCCAAAAGCTTTATTTATGTATTATATTTCAATATAGAATATATAATTGTAGACCATAAAATGTGAAGTTAATATCTAATTGACTAAACTATAACAAACTAATTTAACTAATATTTTTCAATGGTTGTGCCTTTAGAACTGAATATTGTTGGATAAAAAGTTCTAGAAAAAATGTACTATTTATTTCAATATCTAATATAAACACGAACGGAGAAGCACAAAGGACCTAGGACTGCATAAAGGCACTTGGTTATGCAGTCTTTCGAAGAGTACGTAAAATAAACGGTCCATCCTATACGAGGTCGGGTAATTGTTAAAGATCCCTATCCTAAATATAACTTGTTAGACATTGAATAAAATACCACTCAGCTATTCCACTCTCTCACTTTCAAGTTATTTAGAATTTTTAGTGTAAAAAATGCGATTTCTTCGATTTTTTTTTTTTAAATTTCTTGTCCAACTTTTCTCATTCCATATAAATATCTAAGAATTGTAATAATCCTGAGTTCTATAATGGTAAGATCTAGGAAAAAAGGCGGCCAAGGCTGGGCAGAGAGACGGTAAGATAGGTGTATAATTCTGGATATAGATAAGCGAGGGGGGAGAGACAGATAAGAGTGATTCACGTTCTTCTTCTTCAGATTAGCTTTTATTTAGCCCTGTTTAAACCGTAGCCTTCACATCTCCCTTCCTTATCTGCCTTATTCGCTGCATTAACTACCGTCCGTAATAATTTTTATATTTACCTCCCTACTTCCTCTTGCCAGATCTTTTTCTCGTTAAATATACATTTCCTATCCGTCTTCGCCCTGCCTCCGTCATGATTAATACGATTTTATCTTCGTTCTTATTGTCCTAGAGTAGTAATAAACTTTGTTTTATCCGTTTTAATTTTTTTTTATAATATATCACTTTTTTTAATCAAAGAATTAAAATATTCGGTAAATTTGAATTTACTTTATTGGAAGATACAGAGCTATTAGAAGGTACCTAAAGAAAGTCTCCTAAACACATTGTAGTGGGGACAGTACATTATGGCTTGTATAGTAAATCACTATATTAAAAAAAAATGTATTCAAATGAACAACTGTGTTATAAAAATACAACAATGTAATGGCATGAATGATACAATAATGCCATGGATAAAGGCAAGTAGGGAAGCAACCCTGTGGTAGTACTCAAATAACCAATTCATCTTATCAGGTCACGAGGCCGTCTTCTTTTCACACGCCTCAGAGGATTATCGGGAATTGAAGAAGAAGCTAAGTTTGAAACTTAAAGGTTTGAGTGGGGTTAAAGTTTATCATGAAAGGATTGATATCGGATTGGGGCTAAATCAGCAAGAAATGGACTAAGAAGAGGTCATTATGGATGACTTTATTCGTACCAAAGTAATGAGCGTTGAGGATGTTACGAAGGATTTTATACGAGCGAGAAATGGCTTAGTGAAATACAAAGCTGTGCTCTGTAAAAATTATTTAGCAAATTGGAATTTACTTTATTGGGCGAGCACTGAGGCTCAGTAATTGAACGCCTTTCCAATGGCCCAGGGTTCAAATCCGGTTGTGGCAGATAATCCATTTAATCTGTTAATTGCAGGGGATGGATCATGTCCTCATTGTGGCTCAGCCAGTCTCTGTCTCTTTAGTGAGTTATCTCGAACTAATCACTTGTTCTAGATTGATATTTTCTTTTATTAGTATCTTTTTAGAAAAAATATATATTATGAAATGTGAAGTATATCTAATTTATCTAATATTTTTATTGGTTGTTTAACAAATCAAAGAAAATATTATAAATATATTATTGTTATTTCTTATCAATATGTTAACAGTGTAAACGGTTTATACTGACTATTTAACATGTTTTCGCATATAATTTTTTGTTCCCCGGATGTGTTCGTATATTTTCTTAAATTAGTATCCCTTTATAGAAAACATATATATTATGAAATGTAAAGTATATAAGTAAAAAAAGATAAAAACTAAAAGTTATGGAACGTGAACAAGATAAATGATTTTTCTCACTAGAATTCATCCTTTCGAGTAATGATGAGTGTCATGATTAATATACTTATACCTTAATTGTGTTTTCGAAATTAAATTTATTTCTAATTACTATTGTCTAAGAGATTTGCAAGCTGAAAAATAAATAAATTGCTCTTTTCGAAGGACAATGGGTTATTAAGCTTTAGTTCCCGAGTTTGCGACCAACTATGGAAGATGAATATAAAGTAGGTATTCTGTTAATATTCGTAAAAAACAATTTTGTTGGATCTGGAGACCATCCATGAGCTCACCCAGCCTTCAAAATTTGTTCAGGAGGAATCAATCATCAATCAGGAGGAAAACCTGGCAGTTGAGTTTGATCATGGCAAAATAACCTCCTCGCACAACCGTTGACTTAGAAACTGTACGTTCTCAACAATGTATTGAACCCATGATACTTCCTGAATTTTTTTTTTTGCTTATGTAGCTTCTAAGCTTACAAGATAATCATTAACATTCATTAGTCCATCAGCATTTAATTTGAGGTGCTTTAGATATATATTAATTAAGCTCTTATTATTTAAAACTCAATTCCTGTTAGTATTGGGTTACTCAGATCTATACCAGCTGTGAAAGATATATTGTTTATTCGTGAAACAATTCTGTGAGATATTGAGACTATCCTGGGGTTTATCCATCCTTTATGAAGGGTTCAATCGGGGAGAAAAGCTGTCAGTTGAGTATTATATTGGCAAACTAACCTCAGTCCTTACAATGCACTGAAACCTGTAACTTTCTTGGGTTATAGTGGTAAAGGTTTAATATAGTTAACGGATAGGCATCCTTAACAGGAATCATGAGTATACCTAATTCAGCCATTGATGGAGTACGGCGTACACTAAGACCGTACAAGTGTACAGGATGCAGCGATCTGTAAGATGCAGCGATGAGTCGTAACTTCACTCATGTTTTAACAGGATGTTCAGTGACCAGTCACCCGATATGGGAGATACTCTCTCCTTCGCAGCACAGCTACTTCTGTGTCATCAGTTATTGTCTACAGATGATCCTCCTAACCGCAGGGTACGATTTCTCTACATTTCGAAACGGCTCATTTGCATAGTATAGCAATTAAGCCTTATTTATGCTCTGTGTTACCATATGTTATCCTCCCACCTTCATATAGGCCTCTTTATGCTGCGATTTCTTCGCATTATCTACCTTTGAGATTAACTGCGAATAAGACTTGGCCATTAGCTCTACCGTGTTCCTTCGGTCATATTGCCTGTTTATTTATCAAGGAATAATGAGTGTCGGGAAACGGATAATATATACTTCGAATCATGGACACTCACAACTACGTTCTATTAACTATTAAATATTTTCTATTTCTTAACCCAACTTCCTATAATTATTACAATAATTAATTCACTAGAATCCATTATTAATGGCGTGGTTTATTAATTTTAACGATTCGTTATTCATGTTCCTTGTTTTAGGTGAAAAAAATACGATATTTAAATTTCATGTATCCAATATCGTGACACACGATTCTGAATGTATAAACAGCTTCAACTCATGACAAACCTAATAAATCTTATTTTAGCTGAATTAATTTCTCTTCATTATTTTTCTTGAATCTAATTGCTAGGAAAGATGTTGAATATCACGAGGTAAGGATACGTAAGAGCAGAATGAGCTAGCTCAGCGTGTAGAGTGTTGAGTGTTGCTGTGCTGGGTGCATTGGGTCCCGGGTTCAAATCCATCTGTGGGGGATAGATTATTTCATCAGTTATCGGCCATAGGCAGACCCTTCTGCGACTCATATAGCCTCTATAAAGTTGTTGGTCACTCTTAATTGGGGGGGGGGGATCTAAAATGTCTTAATATCGGACATGGGTTGTAGCAAGTTTTTTTTTTTTATCGTAACAAATTTTAGTTGTAATAGAAGGCTTTTATCTTACAATTTTACTGTAACTAAAATTCTATCTATTCTGATATCAGTCTAGAGAATTTTATTAGAATAACTATGAAATTGATAAATATTATAAAAGAGACATGCAATAAAATCACATCTTTAATTTTTCAATTAATTAACTTATTTTAACATTTTTAATAATAGATAATAAGGCATTTATTAAACATTCCATTACTTCGATTTTCATTTTTATGAAGGCATCGACATTCAGTTTTATAAAGACAAAACTGCCATAAATAATAAAATTATTTAGAAAAATCTTCAATATTTATATTTTCACGGAAGAAAAAAATGGTCCTGAGAAAATCAATTCTTCATTAATAATGGAAATTTGAATGGTATTAGTAATACAATACTTAATGAAATCAATGATTTATTTTTTTGATTACATGTTTTCATTATAGTCCTGAAGATGGCAGTATGTCTTATATTTGTTACATCTAATCATAACCTAGTTTTTATTTCGTTTATAACTATTCATAAATTTTAAAATTTTCCTTACCGCTTTGTATATTTCTTATATTTTATTAGATTGCAAAAGGCGACAAAACGAAGAATTAAGTTTCCAAAATAGCGGAAAAAACTGGACCAGTCCAGGTTTCACCGATTCGGGCATCTTAAGGACCTACACCAAAAGAGCAATCAAATAAAAAAACGACAAAGTGAAGCATATCTCACAATAACAGTCCAAACAAACGCATCGAAACAGATATGTTATGACCTTACACCCAGACGTTCAACGTTGATTGTTTAATTATTGCCAGTATTTCAGAGATTCAAGAATATTATAATGTTATTTCCTTTTACATTCTATTAATAATTTATATCTCTTTTTTAAGTTTTTGATCCTTTTTATTTATTTATTGTATTTTGTTATGATTTGGATGCCGTAAATTCCGGTTCAATTCCCGCTGCTGGCAGGAACTTTTACTTTAGTAATTTAGCGGCCGGAGATGGATCATATGGGATCTAGGACCCTCCTAGGACTCACCCACATTCTATAAAGTGGATACCCAAAATAAGGAAGAAAAATCTAGCGGTTGAGCGTGATCAAGGGCAAATCACTTCTCTGCACAACCGTTGTCCATCAGTACAGTAACATGTACTGAACTCCAGGCCCGTTTACGGGTTGTAGTGGTACAGTTTTTTTTGTTTGATTTCTTGTAATATATTTTATACCTTCTTTTCATTCACCTATATTTTTAACATAGCCATTGGTTATAAATAATCTACATTTATATTAATAACTCCTCTATACTGCTTTTTCAATATTTTTATAATGAATCTTTATAAATACCGATCATAAATATCTACTACCTCCTTTATTTTCGTATCCTCGTTAAAATATGCTTAATTTTAGCCTCTCCCACACCTGTAAATATTAAGGTCTATGTTTGTTGCTTTTTTTTTTACATTTTTCTTGCAATTGATTGATACGGACATTTCTGTTTTTCCAGCTCATGTTAAAATTAATGTATTAACAGTCAACAATAATCCAGTTATTGCATCCCATACTCTTCAGTCCCTTATCACTGATCTTGAAGATTAAATTCCCACAAATCCAGTCAAATAACCTTTACCCTTCGTAGAATCCTGATACAAGACTGAAAAGACAAGAAACTTACTAGACGAACGCTCTAAGATCCCAATTAACTACAAAAGACTCATCTACATCATCATCATATGAGCTATTTGGACTTGCGGAGTAGATCTTTGGGGCTCCTCTAAGCCATCGAATTCCTCTCGTATCCAATTCCTACAATTCAAAATCCTTCGTAAAATCCTCAATGCTCCTTATTTTGTTAAGAATAAAGTCATCCATAACAACCTTAATGTCCCATTTGTTGCTGATTTGGCCCGAACCCGCTATCTATCCTTTCATAACAAACTTCATTTCCACTCAAACCCTCTAGTTTCTAACCTAGCTTCCTCTTCAATTCTCGATAATCCTCCGAGGCATCTGAAAAGATGGTCACGTGACCTTCTTAGTTGAACTTGTGACTTGCTTACTACCAGTGAGTAGTTTCTCTACTTGTCATTATCTCATGTCATTATGTATCACTGAGCCTATTTACTTGTTGTATTATTGTAATACAGTTGTAAATATCAATAAATAAATAATAAAATAAAAAAAACCTTCGTAGGAAACCAATGACTTCCTGTCTGCCAGCATCCTTTAATAATATCCCTGTGACTCCTGTAGAACAAATTAGATAGTAAGGACTACATCTCGGCAAACGTTTTATTTGGAATCCTCATACCAGACTGAAAAGACAATAAACTCCTAGCTGTTTTAGGCTACTTCAACACTTACAAGACAACCGCTCTAAGCTCCCAATTAATTACAAAAGACTTTCGACATGACTATTATAAGACCTATTTCAACTTACGGAGTAGAGTTTTGGGGCTCCACTAAGCCCAAATCCTTACTAAAATCCTTAATGATCCTTACTTTATTACATTATTACAAGTAAAGTCATTCATAATTTCCCAAATAAAGTCGTCCATAATGACCTCAATGTCCCATTTGTTGCCGATTTGGCCCGAATTCGATGCTAGTCTTTTCATGAAAACTTCATTCCCATTCAACCCCTTCTTCTTATTTTTTTCCCTTTATCCGTAAAATTTTCAGTGTGGAGGAGCCTCTACCCAACTGTGCTTTACCCAGTCCAGTCAGTCTCGTGCCAACATCATCATCTCATGTCGTTTCCGTTTGGACTGTCCATATGTTCCGAGGCTTCTCTGAGTCTTTTTATTCAATTACGGGTGATTGGCCCAACAAAGGAGATCCCGTTACCTCGGGATAACTGGCCCCCTCTTCTTCAGGAGGTGTAAGTAAGGATAAATCAGGATGCATAATTATGATGTATGGGACATAGGAAAGGGTCATGTTTCCCCTGGGATGTGGGAATAGGGGAGAACAAGAGCTGAGGTGGGCAGGGTTGTTAGGTAAGAGATCTAGCTTGAAGTAGATCTATTCCTGACTGAATTCGTAAGGAAGTATCTACCTGCTACCCTCCCCATTCAAACCTAGCAACCTCTTCAATTACTGATAATCCTCAGAGGCGTCTGAAAAGAAGATGACCTCGTGATCTCATTATTTGAGTACTACCACAGGGTGGTTCTCTACTTGTCTTTTTTCAAGTCAATATGTATCATACCTGCCATTTACTTGCATTATTATTGTTACGGGCTACTGGGTATTAAAATGAATTAAACAATTCCTTAATTAAAGATACTAATATTTATTAACAAAACTGATAAGAAGGATACAATTAAATTATTAAACTATTAAATTATTGAACTAATATAAATTTATAATAACAATATTCTAAATATTTATTATCTAGGCCTAATTCCTATTTAATTATTACAATAATATTAGATATTACTAATTATAGATAGCTTAACTAGTTACATTAGTTTCTATGAATATATTACACTACAATTTATAACTAATAATTAACACTTACAGTTCACTAGTCCACCGACCGTAAGTTTCTTCAAGTATCACAAACTGACACACAGTAACAAACAGAAACAGTTTATTACACTCGCGAGACTGTTACAGTTCACTGATACACTTATTACATGGGCCGGTTCAACACTGACTAGTTTATCACACTGACACTCACTTATTACACTTATCACAGATCTTCACTGGTCTACTCTCAGGCTAAGACTGACTGACTCGAGGTGACGGAAGTCTTTTTATAGGCAAAGCCGAACATTCTAGAACTCGAAGGGGCCAGATAATTCTGGAATATTCTTAATCCTTTGCCGACAAAAGAAGACGATCTAGAACCGTCCTAATCCTATTTAAACGTCTCCCGCTGACGGAGTTAAGCCGCTAATCCCCCGCTTCCGCCTTCCTGCCGGCGCCCGTAACACTGCCCCCTCCTTAAAAGTGCTCTGCCCCAGAGCAAGTCCGGAGAAATCGGGCATTTATGAGCTTCTACTGATGGAGACGCACCTTCTTTCCAGGGGTTGAACGTGCACACCAATATGGCAATTCCAGAGTTGGCGAATGTCTGTTCGATCATGTCCCTGACAATCTTCCACTCCAAGCCGTCGTATCCACAGCCCAACTTCGGAATAGCGAGCTTAGTGACACGCAGTCTCAGAAGCTTACTCCGAAGGTCATCGAGGCTTCGCCGCAGTGCGTCATATGTCGGCTTCTGATCAGAGGCACGCTTGGTAACCAAGTAAAACAGGTGTCGTCCTTCGTGCGGCTGGTGGAGTGCCTTCCCGACACTTGGTCCTTGGCGTTCCAGCTCCTCAGTTCCGCCGAACTTCTTCCTGAAGACCGTTGCAATCCCTCGAGAAGTCCTCAGATCTTCGGCAACGCAATGGGCCAGAGAATACTCCACTGGTAACGAGAAGATATCCCTGTAGATTACCTGAGTTACTCCACGGGTCCCTGGTACTTTAGTATGAGCAACTGAGTTATTTGTCTCCACACTGTTTAGGTACCTAACCTGCTGGTCTTCTGCCGGGCCATGGTCTCCTTTGTACGGCGCCAGTCTATTGAAATGGACTACCTTGGGTTTTCCTTTAGGCTGCTTCCTGATCCTATATACGACGTCGTTGATCCTCTTGACGATCTCAAACGGGCCGTCCCAGGAGTTCTGCAGTTTAGGTGAGTAGCCTCGCCTTCTTCGAGGATCATGTAGCCAGACCAAGTCTCCAGGTTGGTAGCCACCCTTCTCAGCCCTGATGTCGTAACGCTCCTTCATTCTGTCACTGGCTCCCTGGATGTTTGTGCGAACCTTCTCGTGGATATTATCCAGTCGCTTCCTTAGATCCGAGACGTACTCCTCTCCGGCAATTTCCTCATCAGGCTTGAAACCGAATTTCAGATCACAAGGCAACCGTAGTTCTCTGCCGAATACCACATTTGCGGGAGTCTGCCCCGTTGCCTCACTGACTGAACTGCGGTAGGCCAGCAGGAACAGGTGAAGATACTGGTCCCAGTCTCGCTGATGGTCGGAGACCACTTTGGACAAATATCGACCCATAGTCCTGTTCATGCGCTCCACCATGCCATCGGATTGAGGGTGAAGAGGTGTCGTCCTGGTCTTCCGTATTCCCAGTGCTTCGCACATCCCGGAGAAGACTGCTGACTCGAAGTTTCGTCCCTGGTCAGAGTGAAGTTCCATGGGTACTCCAAACCTACTGACGAGCTGCTTCACCAGTACGTCCGCAACCGTGACTGCCTCCTGATTCGGAAGGGCGTAAGCTTCCACCCACTTGGAAAAGTAGTCCATGGCCACGAGAATATACCGGTTACCTTCATCCGTCACAGGGAAAGGGCCAGCGATGTCAATTGCTATTCTCTCAAACGGTGCTCCCACGTTGTACTTCCTCATTGGGGCCTTCTTTCTTCTTATGGGTCCGTTAGAAGCCGCACAAGTCGCACAACGCCTGCACCAGTCCAACACATCGTCCTTAAGGTTTGCCCAGTAAAAGCGTTCACGTACTTTTTCCAATGTACGGTGAACTCCAAGGTGGCCGCCAGATACTCCGTCATGAAGTTCCCTGAGTACTTCGGGCACTTTACCCTTTGGAACGATGAGCTGAAGTCTGCGCTGATCTCCTTCCGTGTTCTCCAATGCCCGTTTCAGCATCCCGTTGTCCACTAGAATGGAGTCCCATTGGGCCCAGTAAGTCTTTACAGTCTTCGACATTGGAGCAACATCCTGCCAGGTTGGTCTTCCTTGCCTTGATAGTTTCCACTGCTTCATTTGTTTCAAGTCCGGGTCCCTGTCCTGCTCCTTTGACACCTCTGCATCCTGCCAACCGTCCATGACCACCGTTGTCCTCAACACTGCTGCCTGCTTCTCTTCTTGTCGAGAACAATGCCCGCATTTTTCGTCACAAGGTCTCCTAGAGAGCGCATCCGCATTTCTGTGAATCGTTCCAGCACGATGAGCAGATTCAAAGTCATATTCTTGAAGGCGCTCCATCCACCTCGCCACTTGTCCTTCTGGTGACTTGAATCGTAGCAGCCACATTAGAGCCGCGTGGTCCGTTCTCAGGAGGAATCTTCTGCCGTATAGATATTTGTGAAAATGCTCTATAGATTTCACCACTGCCAGAAGCTCCTTCCTTGTGACACAGTAGTTGCGTTCCGGAGCTGAGAGCGCTTTACTGAAATATCCAATGACCCTTTCTTCTCCATCTTGGAGCTGAGAGAGGACACTCCCAATAGCGGTGTTGCTGGCGTCTGTATCAAGTATGAACTTGCCCTCGGGACGGGGATAGCTCAGAATAGGAGCACTACTCAATTTCTTCTTCAACTCCTCAAAGGATGCCTGACACTCGTGATCCCAAAGGAACGTCCGTTTTTCCTCGGTAAGCCTGGTAAGAGGTTTTGCAATGTTAGCAAATCCTTTCACGTACCTCCTGTAGTAGGTGCAGAGGCCGAGGAAACTTCTTACTTGGTGCTTATCTCGAGGTACTGGCCAGTCGGTGATCGCTGCAATCTTCTCTGGGTCAACGGCAACTCCGTTGTCTGACACAACATGCCCCAGGTAGTTGACTTGCCTTCGGAAGAGATGACACTTCTTCGGGTTCAATTTTAGGTTCGCTGCACGCAGTCGTTCGAAGACCTTCTCCAGATTCTTCAGATGGTGAGCGAAGGACTTTCCCAGCACAATGATGTCATCTAGGTATACCAGGCAAATTTCCCAAGAGAGACCTCTTAACACGCTTTCCATCAGCCTCTCAAATGTTGCAGGAGCATTGCAAAGTCCGAATGGCATTACTGTAAATTGCCAGAGTCCAGTCCCAATCGAGAACGCTGTCTTCTCTTTATCTTCAGGTTTCAATCCAACCTGCCAATATCCACTGCGGAGATCCAAGGTAGAGAAAAGTTCACACCCCTCTAGGGTGTCCAGCGTATCATCAATCCTGGGGAGCGGATAGCTGTCTTTCTTGGTGACGTTGTTCAGAAGGCGGTAGTCCACGCAGAATCTCGTTGTGCCGTCCTTCTTTTTCACCAGTACAACAGGAGACATCCAGGGGCTGCTCGAAGGCTCAATGACACCATCAGTCGCCATCTCCTTGATGATCTTCTCGGCGTCCTTCCGTTTGGCTAACGGCAGCCTCCGCGGGACCTGTCGGATGGGCTTAGCATCCCCGGTGTCAATCCTATGCTGAACGATATCCGTTCTACCCCGTGATCCTGGGCTGATCTCGAAAACGTCCTGCCATCGGATAATCATCTTTTTCACTTCCTCGCTCTGTTCAGGCGAGAGTTCCCGGCATGATTCGTCCACAAATCCTGTTAGTTCTTCCGGCAGTCCTCGCAGCTCGGTGGGATGACGTTGCAGCTGACGAACCACTGAGGTAGCGGTTGTACATTCCCCTACCGGTGTTCCTTTGTTCAGCGTTACTGGGAAGCTGTTCAGGTTCATTAGCCGAATCGGAGTGGTACGTCCGACCTTGATGAGAGACCTTGCAACCATTACGCCGCGTCCGATCTCCTGTTCTTCTTGCCTTCCAGGTTCAATTAGCAAACATTGACCCTCAGGTAGGTGTCCTTCGATCGTCCCATGCGTTATGATTTGGCTCCGTGCAGGTAAAGTGGTGTCTTCTAGTAGGCGCACTCGTGCGTGGATGTCCTTTCCCTGCCGAAGGATGACTTCTTCGTCTCCCATCGTCACCACCCCTCTCGCCATATCCAGCTTGATCCCGTATGCGATCATCAAGTCCGTGCCCAATATGACATCTTCATCAATATCTGCCACGAGAGCGCGGTGCTTCAGATGTTGACCCCCGATGATGAAGGTGGCAACTGTCTCCCCGTAGACCTTGGCTGGCTCTCCTGTGGCAGTCCGTAATGTCCAAGTCGTTGGTAAGATCTTATCAGCCGGAACTGTCTTCAAGTTCAAGATAGTCATGGTTGCGCCGGTATCAAGTAGCAGACTTCGCAGCTGCCCGTTCACCATCCCATCTACGTAGAAACTGTTCGTTCTGCTTCCTATTGACGCAACTCTGATGGTCTTCCCGGGGCCTTTGACTTTACGGGTTGACAGTTGCCCCTTCCCATCAACCCTACTTAGTTTTCCTGTGGCTTTTCTTGTTTCTTGGATGGACACTTGCTTCTAGGGTGTCCAAGTTGGCCGCAGCTCCAACAGCGTATCTCTTTCTTACGGGTCCTGAGAGCCTCCAAAACCTTTGTCACTATGTCTTCGAGGCTAGGGACCACAGTAGGCTCCGCTTCAGCTGCTCGAACTCGCGCATGGCCCCGTACTGACTGCCTGACAGCCTCGAACTCCATGGCCTGAGATAATGCGTCTCCCAAAGTCTTTGGCCGGGCGAGCTTCACTGCCTGTTGCGTCTCGGGGTCCCGAAGTCCATCCAGGAATTTGTCGACAGCCAGGCTCTCGTAGACATCATCGGTGACCGATGGGTAAGCATTCCTCACCAGCCGTGCAATGTCTGCTTCAAATTCCTGTAGCGTTTCGTTGGTCTTCTGGATCCTGCTTCTCAGCTGTGAGCGATATAGCTGGTCCATGTGGCGGTGGCCGAAACGCATCTCCAGTCTTCTAACCAGTTCCCCGTAGTTAGACCGCTCTGTCATGGGCATCCCTTGCAGTACTCCCAAGGCGTCTCCACGCAAGGCCAGGCACAACGCTGAAGCTTGTGTCTCTTTTGACCACCCGTGGATCGAAGCCGCTGTCTCGAAGAGAGTCATGTAGTCCTCCCACGGCGTCTTTCCGTCGAATACTGGAATGGTGTTGTGAGTTGGTGGCGTCCCAGCATTGGCGGGTATAATTTTGTTATGAAGGCTGCCCTCGGAGGAATGGTCGGTGTCGTTCGTCGATGGGTTGCTCATACGTCCCTCGAGAGCTTCTACTCTTAGCCTAAGTTCGTTTTTAATTGAATTCAGTTCTTCTCCTAACCTAGATTCTACATTAGCTACTTTATTGTTTACATCGGCTAACTTATTATCTACATTTTCCATTAACTTAGTCTCTAATGTGCCTAACTTAGACTCTAATGTATCCAATAAATCACTTTTTACAGTACCTAATTCATTACCTAACTCATTTTTAACACTGCTTAACTCATTACCTAACTCATTTTTGACACTACTTAACTCATTACCTAACTCATTTTTAACATTGCTTAACTCATTTTTAAAAGTTGCAGACAACTTGCTTAAATCAGTTTCAAACAGAACGTTATCTGGATTTTCCCCTAAATCTACAAAAAATTGACGCAAGCGCTGTTGCAATACACTTTTAGTTCCGGATGAATCCAGATCACGCTCCTCCAACTCCCGTTTCAAATCCGCAACTTTTAAATCAATTAATTTAACACTTTTAGAAGCCATTCTGCACACAGTAGCCCAATAATTACAAAATGCAAGACAAAATACAAAATAATAGCAATTACACAATGATCCCACTTCTGACACCAATTTGTTACGGGCTACTGGGTATTAAAATGAATTAAACAATTCCTTAATTAAAGATACTAATATTTATTAACAAAACTGATAAGAAGGATACAATTAAATTATTAAACTATTAAATTATTGAACTAATATAAATTTATAATAACAATATTCTAAATATTTATTATCTAGGCCTAATTCCTATTTAATTATTACAATAATATTAGATATTACTAATTATAGATAGCTTAACTAGTTACATTAGTTTCTATGAATATATTACACTACAATTTATAACTAATAATTAACACTTACAGTTCACTAGTCCACCGACCGTAAGTTTCTTCAAGTATCACAAACTGACACACAGTAACAAACAGAAACAGTTTATTACACTCGCGAGACTGTTACAGTTCACTGATACACTTATTACATGGGCCGGTTCAACACTGACTAGTTTATCACACTGACACTCACTTATTACACTTATCACAGATCTTCACTGGTCTACTCTCAGGCTAAGACTGACTGACTCGAGGTGACGGAAGTCTTTTTATAGGCAAAGCCGAACATTCTAGAACTCGAAGGGGCCAGATAATTCTGGAATATTCTTAATCCTTTGCCGACAAAAGAAGACGATCTAGAACCGTCCTAATCCTATTTAAACGTCTCCCGCTGACGGAGTTAAGCCGCTAATCCCCCGCTTCCGCCTTCCTGCCGGCGCCCGTAACATTATTATACAGTTGTAAATTTCAAGGAATAAATTAATTTAAAGAAATGTTAAAATTAGCTTACATGTTGAATAATGTTAGTTGACCTTGTGTATTTGAGGAAAAAAATGGTCCGGGTGGAGGTCAATAAAATTCTCTTAAATAGAGAGAACTTTTTATTGATAAGCCAACGTTTCGACCCACATTGCAAGTCTTTTTTAGGGCTAGTTGATGAGCAGGGGCTTGACGCTAGGCTCAAGTCCCCTGAAGAAGACCTGCAATGTGGGTCGAAACGTTGGCTTGCCAATAAAAAGTTCTCCATATTTAAGAGAATTTTCTTATAATCCGGACCATTTTCTTCCTCTAAAATTAGTTTAATCAATGCTTCCTTTGTTATATATTTTAATAAATAAGTATCATATAAAATATAAACCGCGAGAAGTATACAAGATAGCTCAGAGAATAGGTAAATAAAGAAGTGTGGAAGGTAGGGAGGTTAGGGAGGGAATAGGGAGGGGACGTAATATGAAGAGGAAGCCCCCCTATCTGGCTCATCCCCTCCTTTGAGGGATAGCTCTCTCTTATCGCATCTCTCCTTTACCATCTTTAATTGTCTCTTTCTACCATTTTTTTACCATTATTATCTCCTCCTAACATTCTTCAACTCCAGCGATTCATATATAGAAAAGAAAAAATATCTTTATTCAGCGAATTTTTCCTTTAGCAATATCAAAATTTTATCGCAAAAGACGACAAAACAGTTTCTAACCATAAACTTAAAAATAGTTTAGTAAAAATAAAAAATAAATGTAAATCTTGTAAAGCATTATACATAACAGTAATCGCTTATAATAAGTATATAGAAAAAAAAGCATGTACCACTACAACCCATAAAGGACCTTGGGGTCAAGAAGTGGTACAGACTGTACTGTTTCTAGGACAACGGTTGTGCAGGGATTTGTCCTAGATCACACTAAACCGCTATATTATCCCCCTAGTACTCACTTTATAGAGTCTGAGTGACCCTAGGAGAGTCCCAGACCCCAGAGGGTCCACCCCGGCTGTTTACAATTTAAATACGGGATTTGAACCTTTAAAATTCGGCACAACAACTCAGTGCTCTACCGCTGAACTATCTGCTCCCGAAAAATAACTTTGACTCTGGGACTAAGTATTAGGGAATAAAAAACATGAACATAAAAAGAAACATAATATATACCTACATCTGGTCCGAAGGCTACTTAGTACAATCCATGAAGTATTTACAAAAATACCAAAAAGTAAATGTCGTGACAGCACTAAGAAACTAAATACAATCAATATTTAACAATGATTAACACTAGAACTACGAACCGGTCAAACTGATCATTTATTTATAACATTTCCTCTTTAAGGAATCCTTATTTAATATTTTACGATAATGTCATTTTTATACATCTATAATTCCAGGAACTTCCCGGAATTCAAAAATTCTACGTTTTCAATTTGTTATGCGTAAATTTGTGTATATGTAATATATATAATTTCAATTTAGCATTCTTGCTTGCCGTGTATAGTTGCAAGTTGCTACACGCACTACTTTTTATGCTATGTTGATACTACTCTTTATGTTATGTAATTACAATATTTGAATGAAATACATTTTATTTTCTTAAAAATTAAATTATCTTATGAATTTGTAGTTTTATTTCTTGAAATCTACTATTTTGTTTAATCAAACAAATAAACCGGTCATTTTGACCGGTTGGTAGAAATAGGCATTTGATAAATCTTCGTTTTTCTAGTGTTTGTTTTTTGTTATTATTTATTTATTGATTTACAACTGTATTACAATAATACAACAAGTTAATAGGCTAAGTGATACATAATGACATGAGATAATGACAAGTACAGAAACTACCCACTGGTAGTACTCAAATCACAAGTTCAACTAACAAGGTCACGAGGCCATCTTCTTCTCAGACGCCTCGGAGAATTATCGGGAATTGAAGAGGAAGCTAGGTTAGAAACTAGAAGCTAGGTAAAATGAAGGTTCGTATTAAAGGATAGATAGCGGGTTCAGGCCAAATCAGCAACAAAGGGGACATTAAGGTCATTATGGACGACTTTATTCTTAGCAAAATAAGGAGCATTGAGTATTTTACGAAGTATTTTGAATTGTAGGGATTGGATTCGAGAGGAATTCGATGGCTTAGTGGAGCCCCAAAGCTCTATTCTATAAGTCCAAATAGGTCGTATGATGCTCATGTAGATGAGTCTTTTGTAATTAATTGGAAGTTTTTCTAGTAAGTGTTGAAGTAGCCTGAAACGTCGAGCGGTTTCTTGTATTTTCAATCTTGTATGAGATTTCTGTGTTAAAACATAAAATGTAAAGATGTTACAACAAAAAAGAACTAAAGAATGAAAGCCATTATTTACTAGTGATCCAATAACTAAAGCTGATTAGAGAGCATCTGTTTGGTGACTCAGAAGATTTTGTAAAAGCGAGGGTTTAAATGAGGTTAGGGAAGAAGCATGGCGGATATTAGGAGGGATTGAGTTCTAGGCTGTGTTGGACCAGGCGAGAAAGGAATCCTCGAATGTTTTTGTTCTGTGTAAACCAAATGTAGTTATATTGTAAACAATATATTTTTAAAATACCTAAGACCAACCCCGTACTGTAGTGCAATTCTAGTAGTAGTGAACGGATATCAATGCATATTGATACATTTAATGCGTATAAAAACATCAACAAAGTAAACCAAGATAAGAAATTATATAACATCGATGAGAAATAAATAAAAAGAGGAATTTAATTTTCCCAGCAACTAACTATATGAACTATATGAAAATATAAAAATTATATAACAGAAATCTCTTCACCCTTCGAAGTTATCGGCAACCATAATTTTTGAGTTTTGGAACAAAAGACACTAAGTATTGGAAAGATAAATTAATAAATAGACTTAAGCTGAATCTTCATTTCCTTTTAAATTTCGTTTGTATTTTTACAAATTTCATATTGAAATCTCTCTTCATAAGATACCACTTGTCATTGACACGATCATGAAATGCTACGGAAAATTTCATGACTCGCCTGCTGGACAACCAAACTTAATGATACAAACATTACTGATAAACACATTACCACGGAATCCGACATGGCGACATAAAAGTTTCTGGAGTAGGGATTAACTACACAGAGAGATGAAGCACGCTAGGAGTGCCTTCAATTAGTGATTCGTGAATTCCTTTGGGGAGGTTTGCAAAAGAAGATTACAAATGCAAGCTTTGACAAATGACATTTGAATAATTTCTTATTATAATAAATAATTATTAATCTATTCAAAAGTTTGCCATGAAAATTAAATTAAGTTTTTGATAATTTTGGTTTATTTCATTCAAAATTTCTTAAATAAATTTAGTATCGAACACTTCTTCATTAATAGCAGGATAGGAAGGAATTGATAAACACCGGCGCCACTTAAGGATTAATTGACAAATTATAGATTGCACGGAGGCAGATTATAGAGTAATGGCCTAACTATATGGTTCAGGTCTGGACCATATAGCAATCGCACTATCAGATCGCCCATCCTCATCCAATAGATTCTTGTCAAAAGCCTTCAAAAATTTAATTAAGATCGAATCTCAAGCAGTATAACTAAAAAAAATATTGGAAAAAACAAAAGAAGAAAAAAACATAAGTTGGCAAGGATGTGAGCCCAAGCGATAAGGATTATTCAAATTTATACGGTCGCTATGGAGATTATTAAATGGCAGTTACACAATGAAGCCATTATAGGCAGCCAATTAATCGATCCTCTTCCTAATGGATCATCCAAAGCCACAGCTTTACGTGGTTCGATTATGTTGCTATCGATTTATGTACATTTCCACCGTAACAGTAACAGAAATCAATTTGCATAACAGTATCTGATTGAATTTTTATCGATTAATCAACGACATATTATATTTGATCGTATTTCTAGAGCTTCTTCATTATTGGCTGACAAATTTCCACAGATTATGATGGATAATTTTTTTTTTAAATGTTACATCATTATGAAACTAAAAAAAAATAAATCTTTATACTCTATGTGATTATTATATACGCACAGTCTCTGTTATGCTATAAGCATAGCTTCCTCTTCGAAGGCTGAAACGGATGAGACCCCGAAACCTTTTTTTATTATGTCGTGAGCGTATCTTGCACTTTATTTCCACTGGCTTTCAATACTTTTGATGTGAAACGCTGGGATCTCTTTGAGCCTGGTCATACCAGCTACATTTACCTCTGAGTTCTAATCATGAAAAAAAGTAAATCAATTTAAAAACAATAAACAATAAAGAAACGAAAAAACATAAAATATGAAAAAAATAAGAAAATTAAACCAACCCGGAACAATAAAACCCCATGTTTTCTTCTAATCTATGCAAACCATAAAAGTTACTTGACTAAAATATCTTTGAGAATTGAAGATACATTGGAAAAGCAGAGTGTTTTAGGAAGTGTGTATAGAAGCAGGGCGCATATTAGGGAGATAGGAACACAAAATGGTGTTGGAAGAGCGGGAAAGAAAGAAAAAAATCAACGCATACACCGAAACAAATCCACATCAATAAAGATCAAATGCAGCACATCAGTCCGAACAGACTCATCAGAGACAGAAACCACGTTAAATAATTAATAAAAATGAACATTGAAATTCGAATGAGTAGTGAGAGCTGGTAGTAGAGATAGAAGAAGCGATAGGGAGGTGTCGCAAGAATTATGACGATTGGCACCCACATTATAGCAGCTGATAAAATAACAATATGGGCTAGGGATATGCTGTGGCGAGCTGTGGGGAGATAGTATCTCCATCCAGCGCCCACTTAGTACTGTCGCTATCATCGTGCCTGAGTAGCTGAGGGTACGTCAGCAGGGAGGCAAGAGTGTAACCAATTGGGCTTCCAATAAGGCAACCAATAGTTGAACCAATAGTGGCTGTACGCAAAAAAGAAGATGTCCGAGATAATTGATTGATAGTTTTTATAATCATAGGTATTTTTTTTAACTCTCCTAACCTTATTACGGTAAAATTAAAGTCAATTGGTTCATCATAGGACAGCATTGTGCCACGGTACATAGGCGCCACCTGTGGTGCGAGGTTAGTATAACATCCTTCTATGTCCTAGATCGTGGATTCGCATCCCGGTAGTTGGCTCCGGGGATTTTTTAAAGAGAAGAAAAAAATAGTTTTCAGAGCTATGCCGTCCTTCGGAGCGGACGTAAAACTGGGTCCCGAGTCAGTACGGTTTCAGGTAATCGTTAAAGATTCCTATCCTAATTATACCTATATAGGTGAGGACTTCCCACTGAAGCATCGTCTGATTACCCTCAGCAGCACGTTTTTATACTAGCATAAGATCTTATAGCAGTAGTTTCCAACATTGGGGGGGGGGGGAGCTTGAGTACAAGTCAGGATGGGGGAGGGGGTGGCGAGACCAGTTTAAAATAAATAATAAATTCTGACTTAATTTTCAGTACTCTTACCAGTACTTTATACTTTATGGTTTATATTAAACTAGCAAGCCACCTCAGCTTTGCTCGGGTAATAAGGCATATTATGCCTACATAATTTTTCGGTGTATTTTATTTTATCACGTACCGGCCAATAAGGAACACGTGAATATCATTGGTTAGGATTCTTTGAGAGTCTTGATTTTCGTTCTTCCCATCTCAGCTAATGTACTTTATTATATATAAATTATAAAAATAAAAACAAAAACAAATATTTCTTCATATACGAATTTATTATCTTGCACGTTAGATAATTGCACGGGATTAGGCAGCGTCTTCGGTAAAAGCCATCGATATTCCAACCATTTACACAATTTACAAAACCTCGTCAAATTATATACCTATACCTTCCTGGTGAATCACTCTATCTATTGGTGAAAACCGTATGAAAATCCGTGCCGTAGTTATTGAGTTTACAGCGAACAAACGCAGCCGAGGACTTTGTTTTATAATATGTATAGATGTATAGATTGTTTTCAATGTAATACCATTGTTTTTTTTCATATGCTCATACAATTTATTGTGAAGGGGGTGGGGCATAGTAGGTTTGGGAACCACTGTCCTTTAGGGTTTTGTTTGCAAAATAAACAATTAATCTCTCAAAGCCGGTGTAGAATATAGGCTCAACTTATAAGAAGCTTTTTTTGGTCTTAATCACTGATATACAAATTTTTAAAAAAATACCACAGAAGAACGACTGACCATACATTTTTATTATTATCTTTATTTTTGTTGCTATTCATTATCATTATTAGTCTTAAAGCTCCCAAAGCGGAAGAAGCTAAGTAAAGACGGATCACGTTTGGGGCTTCTTGTTCTTCTTATTTGCCCACCAGGTATTTGTTCTTTGTGGGAATTCAGCTTTTCTTTCTTCGCTCCATTTTGTTCCAGTTCTTGGCGATTTTGTCTCTCGCTTAACCAACCATTTTAAGTCTAAAATTGTTTCCTGTGTTCATGTCTTTGTTACTAATTTAGGCTAATAGCAAGTCTTAATATTTTGGATCCACTACCCTCCATTACCAAGGGATGCTGCGTGTTTTACTATTCTTTTTGTAATTCTGTGATCGGGAAGCCTCATTACCCTAAGTTCTATTTTCCTCATGTCTATCTCTATCTTAGAATATTCATCAATTTTAGACATTTTCCGTAATCTTTATAACATAATTTTCCTAATTATTTTCCTTTCCTATCTCTTTAGATTTTCCTAATCTGTTTGTTTATTTTTTTTTAGATTTTCCTTATCTTTATTAATATTCTGGCAATTTTTTGGAACTATGTTATATAAATATTACTCATCAGTGGAATGGAAACTAAAAGCTAAGATTTAAATGTAATGTTGAAGCGTATTAACAAATATATGTATATAATTTATCTTGCAACTATTTTCATTGAATATTAAATCTTAAAAATGAATTAAAGTATTCTAGACCAATAAAAACCCAAAATAAAGTAATTCAAAACACTGAAAATTCTCTAAGTTAGAATATTCTTCCTTCGGTCCATCTTGGTCCTAGAATTTTATAGTTATATTCCTTTCCTCTTTCTTTAAATTTTCTTTATCTGTATTTCTATTAAGTGTCAAGGTTTCGCTGGCATATAACATTGTTGGTTCGTATACCGTATTATAATGTTTACTTTTTAGAGATAAACATTTTTTATTGTAAAGGTTTTGCACCAACCCTAGGCCTCTACGAGTCTTTTTTATTCTCTCTTGTTGTGAAAATTTTTCAGAAATAACTTTTAGATATTTTAAGTATGTTATCTTGTTATTTTCTCCATATTTGGTTTGTTATATATATGTATCATTGTTTATTTTCTGTCCACCTGATTAACTTATTTAGCGTAGCATCCATATCCCGCTAGTTATCCAAAAGATCCTCCCAGATATAGCCTTCCATGAGCTGCCTACGAAGACGAGATCGATGGTACCACACCGTGCCGGCCGCCGCCCTCCCATCGCACGCCTCTGATCCTATCTCGCGTCATCGGATCCCAATAATTGCCGAGCAGGGTCGCCGTCCTCTGCTAGATTGATCTTACAGCTGTCTCTTATAATCGCTCTTTATTATAAGTATAACAGCTGATAGTATAACTAGCTATACTAAGTATAACTAAGATAACACGAGGCATCTGGTCCTGATATGTTCAGAAGATAATATGTCTAAACTATTTATTTGGTTTAACGGTTGGTTTTCCGTTACATCACCTTGACTCTTTAATTTCTGTATAAAATTATGGTTTATACTAATAATTATTAAGAGACAAATAACCAATAGAACCAATGTTTTTTATGATCTCGATTTATTCTTAGGGAACTAAAACCCTTTCATTATAGAAAAAAGTTTTGGGTAATAACGCTTCTTTGGATGGGAACAGCACAACTAAAAAAATGTTGTTTTTTCGATTATTTATTAAAGGAAACGAAAATGTGGTAAATTTTTATATGAAGTGGTGTCATAAAAGTAACTCAAATAGTCAACCGCTAGAGAGGGGTTATGTCAGTATTGAATTATCAAAGCCTTCTCTAGGATCAGTTGAATTGTAAATATTGAGAAATCACAAAGCCACTGTTCCTGACATCTTAACCCGGTCAACTAAACTACATAACACTATTTCTGAATTAAAATAAATAAAAAAGTGTAACACATCGATTTAAAAAATAAATGAAGGTAAATTTTATTCTAATAAAGGATTAAATTAGTTAGGGGTACAGTCAAAGATAACACAAAATAAGCAAGACTTATTTTACTGTGCCGACGTTTCGGCCTATGATGTTGGCCATCTTCAGGGCAACTGAATGTGGATGACCTAATCTGAGGTGACTGACACCCATACTCATACCTCAAACTCAGAATCCTCATCAGTTGCCCTGAAGATGACCTACATCATAGGCCGAAACGTTGGTACATTAAAATTAGTGTTGCTTATTTAGGATTATCTTTGAATGCACTTCCTGACTAATTCAATCCATTGGTAAATTTTATTCCAATATCTCTACTTTAGAACTGTTACTGTCAAAACAGAAAATGCAGTGAAATAAGATTGAGCCATTTTTCTTATAAACTCTTTTTTCTTTATCTATAAAACAAACAATGGGTACTCCAATTATATTAAGGTCACCAAGTGTGTACAAAATAAACACTAAACTGAACTTCAATTTCTAGAATAAGCACGAGGTAATGATAAGGAGGGTGGTAGAATGGGAAAGAGAGAGAATCTCTGAAGGGTTGGTTTCCGTAGACGAAGAGTACAGGTGTCACCTGTGGCGCAGTTAGCATAAAGGGATTAAAAATCCTTGGTTATGCTGTCCGTCGGATGGGACGTAAAATGGAGCTTCTGAGTTTGAGGTATGACAAGTACTCGTTAAAGATCTTTTTTTCTAATTATACATTGATAGGCAAAATTTATCACATCAGCATAAAATGACGATTAATGAATAAAGAATGCTATAAGTACTATCTGCTTCTAAGCCAACGTTTGCGGCAGGGAGGTGGTTTGAAAGAGATGGTGCTTATACTCAATCAGATAACTCTCTTTACAGGCTAGGTGAACCCTAGAACAATTTTCTCTACTTTTCTCAGTACAGTTTTGTGCTTAGCAATCCTTCACACTGAGCTTTCCAATTTTCAATATAATTAATAATTTTTATATTTTTGGGAAAAAAACCATTATCCAGTCACCTAATCTTCTTAATTTGTTTAATTCTTTAAAACGTTTCGACAAGTATATGTCATTATCAATCATTTAAAACAATTTGTCTGCCTCGTTACATTGATTATACAATAGATCGTTAAAACCAGTGAAGGGTCTGGGTTCAGTACTTGGTTGTGACTGTACTGTTTCTTGGAGAACAGCTGTGCAGAGAGGTGATTTGTAACATTCTCTCTTTGGGTACCCATTTCTACCATCATATCCAACAGTAGGTTTTCATTTGAACAAGGAAGGACTGATACAAAAAGGTTGGGAACCACTGCTCTATACATTGTTTCATTTCGCTATGTAATTCCATTTACTACTTATATTTTATTTTTATATTAATGTAAACTGGACTATAAATCTTTTGATGTTTATATTTTTGGAAAAAAACATCATCCAGTCATCTAGTCTTCTTAATTTGTTTACTTCTTTAATACGTTTCGACAACTATATGTCACATTATCAATCATTTAAAACAATTTGTCTGCATCTGCATCTGTGCAAAATAACAATTATATTTAGAAAAATACATAATTTCAATAAAATTGTCCCAATAATTAGTAAAAATTAGTTATAGATACCTGATAAATGCATATTTATTAAATATTTTTCTTGGGGATTACCTTTCCTCCATGGTCAAATTATTAATATTAAACTTATATAAACTTTAATCTTTAAAGTACTATATTATTTGTATATAATTATGATCTATTTATTTTACTGTATTTAAATTTTTTTATGTTTTAAAATATTTGTAGGTTATAGGGTCAGGTTGCATTACTCTATCAGTTATGTTTTCAAAGCTAAATCCTATGTACTGTTGCTTTTGAATTTTAAAATAACAGAAGGATACAGCTTACTTATTTCACCTCCTTCTTTTCTGTCATTAACTACATTATTTATTTCATCATTTATATATAGCGTTTCTAGGAATGTTCTTTTTATTATGTTACTTTCTTTATGTAATATTTTTTGTTTGTTAAAATCGATAGTATGTATACCTTTTTGCAATGTGTTGACAAAGCAGTTCGTTTTAGATTTGGGATTTAAATTGTCTTTATGTTGGTAAATTCTGTTTTTCAAATGTGTGCTGGTATCCCCGATGTAAAGTTTGTTACAGTCATTACATCTGAGGTCGTATATTATATTTTGTCTAGAAGGGGTATCTTATCTTTTTGAATATTTATTATATTTTTAATTGGGTTTTTAGTTTTATGTGCTAATTTTATATCATCTATATCATAATTTTTAAAAGATGGTCCAATTTTTTCAGATAGGCCTTTTGATATAGGTTACACTTTTATATTTAATTTTATTCTTTTCTGATTCTTTATTTGGTGATTCTTTGACCTTGTGAATTGTGCTGTTGTTAATTTGCGGATATATACTATTAGTTTCTTTTAGAAAAAAAATTGTGATTTTAGATTGAGAAGGTTTAATTGTTAATGTTTTTTTATTATTATGGTTAAGTATTTTTGAATTATTAATAGATTCTTTATTACTTTAGTTATTGTTTTTATTTATTGGTAAGTTATTTTCTTCTTTATTCTTTATTAAATTGATTTCTTTACATCAATGATTATTTATAAGTTTAATCGGAAAGGCATTGCTCTGAAGGATCTTGAAAATTTTGTATTTTGTTTCCTTTAAAAATTCTTCGTCTGTTAATTTAAATGATCTCTTAATTAGATTTCATGCTATATTTTTAATTTGATGGCTAGGGTGATTTGAGTAATAATTTAGTAGTCTATTTGTGGTGATATCTTTTTTATACCATTTTGTTATGGTTATTATTATGGTTTCTTATGATGGTGATATCTAAGAAATTTAATGAGTAATTTTTTTCTACTTCTTGTATTCTAAATTATTTTTATTATGTCATATATAATTGTAAAAAATATAAATATTCTCTTTTGGTGTGTTGTTTTTTATATAGTTTGAAATACTTTAAAACATAAAAAAAAATTTAAACACAGTAAAATAAATAGTTCATAATTACATACAAATTATATGGTACTTTAAAGATCAAAGTTTACATAAGTTTAAGATTAATAATTTGACCATGGAGGAAAGATAATCCCCAAGAAATTATTTAATAAATATGCATTTATGAGGCATCTATACCTGATTTTTACTAATCATTGGGACAATTTTATTGAAAATATGTATTTTTCTTAATATATTGTTATTTTTTACAGATGTATAGACATATAACTTCTTTAAAGTTATGTATAATTATCGTAACGATGCAAACAAATTGTTTTAAATGATTGAAAATGTGACATATAGTTGTCGAAACGTTTTAAAGAATTAAACAAATGAAAAAGATAAGATGGCTGGATAATGGTTTTTCCCAAAATATAAAAATCAAAAGATTTATAGTCCAGTTCACATTAATTTAAAAATAAAATGTTCGTAATAAATGGAATTACATAGCGAAATGAAACAATGTATAGAGCAGTGGTTCCCAACCTTTTTTGTATCAGTCCTTCCTTGTTCAAATGAAATGCCTTAATCGCGTTCCTTGCAGAACAAATTTAGTGAGCGTATGTGAAAGTTTTACCTTCACAAGATACAAAATTATAAGCTTCAATTTAAGGTGATGAAGTACTGGTAAGAGAAAAATAACTAAAATTAAGTCAGAATTGTTCTTTTTCAACTAATCTCGCGCCCCCCTGGCTTGTACTCACGCCCCCAGAATGCACCATTGGTATAGAGTAATGTAAATTACCCCCATATGCCTCATATATAACACTATATCTAACTTTAATTTGAATCAAAGGCCTCATTTGTAGAAGACGAAGCTTTTTATCCTCTATGATTAATTATTCCATAAATTAGCAATTGGATTAAATAGAATATAAGAAATATTGGCCCATATAGACTGTACACAGTGAAGGATGATGATAATGAGTGATAACACACGGGCTTCAATTATGGGCTATCCCGGTGGCCCACAACTCACCACTCCACCTCCCCGACGAGCCCATAAAGAAGTTGCCATTATGCAAATAGAAACCATTATTGAAAATCGAGACGTTATAATTATCCGTCTTATCTTTCCTTCTGATTTATCGCGCCTCTATTGAACATCTTTGATTAATACTTCGTCTTTATGCTCTGTTTACATAAGGGCTGCATCTCTTTCTCTCCTCCTTTTTCTTTTTATGATAGTTTTATTAATCAAACCTTGTAAATCCTTCAATGATGACAAAACTCTAAGCAGACCTGTAATAAGTATTACATTTAGTTGAAGAATAATTTTCCTATCAAAACTTTTCACCGATTTCCTAAAAATACACTATAGCATCGATTGTATCATCGGTCAAAAATTCATTCATAAAATACAGACTACTATACTTTATCAAGTACATATTTTGAACAAAAAAAGCAATGAATGATGATATTTCAATATTTAAAAAAAAACCTCTACTACTACAACCCGTGAAGGATCTGGGTTCAGTACTGTTGTTACTGTACTGTTACTGTTACTGTTGGTACAGTACTGTTGGGTTGTGACTGTACTGTTTCTTGGACAACAGCTGTGCAGAGAGGTGGTTTGTACTACCCTTTTTTTGGTACCCATTTCTACCATCATCTCCAACAGTCTGGGTGAGCACCCAGGGTCCTAGATCCCATATGATCCATCTCCGGCTGCTAACAGCAATGGCAACTCAGCGCACTACCACTCCCCCTAAAATTTAAATCTAAGCAGACCCATTATAACCATTATGTTTTTTTTATGGTTAATTTTCCTATCAAAAATTTGTCCATCCATAAATAAAAAACATTATAGCATTGATTGTACCATCTGTCCGAAAAATCAACCTTAAAATATAGACTACTTTGCTTTAAAAAAATAGCATTTAAAAATTAATTCAAATCCAATGAAGATGTTATTAGATTGTTTTTAAAAAAAATCTGCAACAGTACAACTCATGAAGGGTTTGGGGTTAAGTACTTGATAGAGACTTTAATGTTTCTTGGACAGCGATTGAACACGGAGGAGATTTGTCCTAGATCACACTCAACCGCCAGATTTTTCCTCCTTTTTTTGGGTACCTATTTCATGAAGGTTGGGTGAGTCCCAGGAGGACCTAGATCCCTTAGGGCCATCTCCACCAACTAACAGATTAAAAAAATTCTGCCAGCAACGGGAGTTGAACCCTGGATTGTTTCATCTATCCTAAATCAACCTTAAAATGTAGGCTACTTTACGTTAGCAAATATATATTTTGAATTAAAATGTTTAAAAAAAAATCCTGTACCACTACAACCCATAAAGGGCCTGGGTTCAGTACTTGGTAGTGACTGCACTGTTTCTTGGACAACACTTGTGCAGGGAGGTGATTTGTAAGGGGGTTTTCAGTACCCATTTTTACCATTATATAGAATAGTTTAGATGAGCACCCAGGAGGGTCGTAGTCTGTCACCTGTAGCGGGATTTGAACCAGGACCTTCGGCATGGCAACTCAGTGCTCTACCACTGACTCACTCCACTTCCTAAGATTTGATTCTAAGCACATATCCTTTATAAGCATTTTTAATTATATGCATTACACTTGTTTGAAGGAAAGTTTTCTTATCAAATTTGTTTCCACCCATTTACAAAAACCTTAGAATTGATTGTATCATCTGTCCAAAAATCAATTTTAAAATGTAGACTACAATACTTTATCAAGCATATATATCATCACAACGTCCAATCCAGAAACCTACAAATTAAAAAGAAGCAAGTAATATCGCAAGTATTAAGATAATAATAAAAAAATCAAATCATCTGAAAAGATGTAAACGAGTCACATAATTAAGTAAATATAAGAACAAAATATTTACAGCTTCAGAAAGAAAAAGAAAATAAATAATAAACAAGTTATAAAATTTCTTTCTTTTCTTTAAATAATAAAGATTCTTGTTTTTGTTGTATTTTTCTTTTTAAAAAACAATACCAGCATTACCTTTAATTTTTTATTTGTTTATTTCAGTTGTTATTCAAGAAATAATATTTTTCTTGTTAAAAATAAGTATAATAATCTTTGATATATTCTCACACTTATATATTTATAATGTTGAATAGATTCAAATACTCATTTTGGTGTGTTGAAATAAAAACCTAACTGAGTTTCTGTGTAAAACAAGAAAATTTATTTTTATTATAACAATACTATTCTTTAAATAATTTTAATAACTCACTTTATTATACAGTCTTATCTGTACAATAAGAAACGACAAGTTAAAGAGAGTATTCCACACACTATTTACAAATCTATTTTCATTAAACTGTTCAATATACATTAAACACTGAGAGAAACCTTACCGGTTTTTTGTGTACATCTTTTACACTTGTATATAATTGTTTATATATGATCGTAAATGATATTATAAAGTATAGAATACGTAATTCTGATATATGATAAGAGGCCCCTACGCAGACAGGATTGAGGTAGGGGATCATATCTTTAGAGGGTGTGAGGATTAAAACAGGGAGGTCACATGGTGTAGGGTGTTTATTGCCTCCTCGCTGATAAGAGCGGTCCGGTGTTGATAAGCCGGTCAAATGTTGATAAGGGGGATCCGATCCTGGTTAACTGCAATGTTTATTTTAGAATGATGAATTATTTTTCGTGTTTTTCTTTAATTTTCTGGCTGAAATGTTTTGCTTTAATATAGAATGTAGGAAGAAACCGGATTTTTTTTTCATTTTATTTGTGGGATTTATAATATGAAATTTATCAATTTTCTATTTTTCGTTATTTTAAAATTGTTGGTGATAGGCTCAATGCAGCTCAAACCAGCCTTTTATTTGTTTACGGCTAAAACATATTGTTCGATTTTACTTGAATATTGGTATGAAAAATAATATATACTAGTTTATCAATAAATAAAACCTTCATATTTATTTCAATGTTAAAAATTAAAATACTGATTTTTTTCATTTCTGGAATTAAAAATTTGTTAATATGTTGGGAAAAGTATATGGTAAATGAGTTAAATATATTGAATAAAAATGTTTTGATTTTATAAAGTTGTTTTACTAAATGAGAGGGGAGGCGGTGAGTGGCTCAGAGGTAGAGCACTGAGTTGGCATGCCAAAAATCCTGTTTCAAATCTCTCTGCTAGCAACACATTTATTTAATCTGTTAGTAACCGTAGATTTTAATCTGTTAGGACCCTATGGGATCTAGGATCTTTCTGGGGCTCATCCAGCCTCTATAAATTGGGTACCCAAATTAAGGGGGGGAATCAGGTGGTTGAGCTTGATTCAGGGTAAATCACCTCCCTACACAACCGTTGTCCATGAAACAGTGCAGTGTTTATTAAGTACTGAACACCAGATACGTCAAGGGTAGTAGCGGTACAGGCTTTTTCTTTTTCTTTTTTTTTTTGCTTAATGACATTTTAATTGAAAACATTTCATATTAAGCTTTTCTAGTGTTATCAAATAATTATATATATTTTTTAAATAATTACAGCTTAAAACTTTTGGAGTTTGACTCTTCACGTCTGCCCTGAAGATAGCCTAAATCTAAGTAGGCACAATAAAATAAGTCATTTTGTGTAATCATTGACTGCATCCCCCCCACCATTTCAAACCATTCTTATTACTTTAAACGAATAGACGATCTTAACATTTATGTAAAAACAATTACTTCAATATTAAAACTACTTAATAAAAATTACTTGAATAAGAAGAAATCATTAAAGCGCTAAAACCCTAAGCCATTGCTTAAGATACATATCTCATAGAGAAGCTCACGCAAAAATAAGACATAATGCAATCAAAACATTTCATCATCTTCAACTAGCCCAAGTTTCCTCCTGTTGGAGATAGGAGTGCGACTGGGAGATACCCTGGTATATTTAAGTCGTAGCTCGTAAGGTCTCGTGCCTAAGTCGCTAATACAGTTTAGTAACGCAAACTGTAATTTGTTGTCAAGAAAAATACAAGGTAACTTTACATGGGATCTTGAAGCAGGGACGGGTCGTAATTGTTACGAATTGTCAAGTCTAGATTAAAAGTTTTAACTTGCCCGAATAAAAACAGATAACACCATTTATTATTCACTATATCGGATCTTAAGCACGAATGGTACAAGAATCATATTTTAATTTAATATAAAATATATTTACATTATGCACTAATTTGTAAATTAAGTAGAGCGTCCGTTACTCGAACCTCAATTACATGACCTGGCTTCGAAGAAAAGATATAAAGAGGGGTTGATATTGCCAGTCCTAATAAGCAGCATTTTATTTTATTATTATCGCTTATATAGTAGACGTGGAAATGGTTTGACTGGATATATCTTAGAATAAAATAATATGGTCAGAGGTTTAGTAAATAAATTACACAATAATAAGTATATTTTATTACTATTTTTTTTATTAATTGTTATAATTTTAAATATTTTTATTTTGAAGAGAAAAGATATGCCCAGGGCTGGGATTTGAACCAAGATCTCCCATGTTTCCGTCGTGGTGCTCTACCATTACAGAGAGCAGCTGGTAGAGCACCATGGCGGAAACATGGGAAAGCCTGGTTCGAATCCGGGCCTTCTGGGCATATCTGTTCTCTTCAAAATAAAATTATTTAATAACAAGCATAACTTATTTTATTTGTCCCTACGTTTCTACCTAAGTTTTAGGCCATCTTCAGGGTTCAGAATAAAAGAAAACAGAAATACTATATAAACAATGCAGTACCAAAGAAGATACAACATTTTATTAAAAAATAATTGATAGGGATAACAATAAATACAAATGTCTTATGTGATGTTTGATTTTCAATGATTTTTATTATATTTGCTCATCAGATTTTAGACGAAGTGAAAAAAAAAAATTAATAGTTTAAGTCCTTTTCTCAAAATAGTTAAATTAATTGAGTAGTAGGACCTTTTATAAATAAACTAATAATGAAATTAAGAGTACATTATATATAGTCAATTTTCATACTATTTGTATTGTTTTTACAGTTATTATCAGTCGTGATATTATCTTTGCACTGATGTGCTAAGCAATTCAAGGTCTTTCAAAAAATAATTTATTTTTTATTTTGTTTTATTTTGTTTCATATCCTCCAAAAATTTACAATATAATACAAATTTAAAGAAATGCCTGAAAATGCTTCTATATAAACCAACAGCCTTCTGTTACCTTTCGGTATTTTAAGGCGTTACAATGGGCTGAGTCCGCTGAAGGCGGTTTTTACATACAGTATGTATACAATACAAAACTGTTTAGGAGGGGACTGTTTAGCGGGATTCAAAAAAAAAAAATAATGAATATTGAAATTATTCTAAAATATAACTAACTATTCGGTTTGAGTGGGAATAAAGTTCTTCATGAAAAGATTGATATCGGGTTTGGGCCGAATCATCAACAAATGGTACATTAATTTCACTATGGATGACTTTATTCGTAACAAAGTAAGGAGCATTGGGAATTTCACATATGATTTTGGATTTTAAGGACTTAATACGAGAGGAATTCGATGACTTAGTGAAGTCCGAAAGTTCTAATCTGTCAGTCCATATAGGCCTTATAATAATCTTGTACAATTCTGAGCTTAGAGTGTTTGTCTACAAAGTGATGAAGTAGCCTGAAACGGCGAGCAGTTTCATGGCTTTTCAGTCTAGTAGATTGTTATAAAATTTTGTTTCTTTTTGAAGATGTAAATATTTTGTTCTTCAGTTTACTTAAAAGTCCTAGTTTTTGTTTAATGGGTTTATGATCATTTTTTTTTTTAGTGAATTGCTTACTAGTGTAGGGTTATACAAGAATATCGGTATTTTCTTTATATTTATTACTTAAGTAATATTTTCAATTTTACTATAAAATTAAATTTTAATTCGAACCACTAATCCTTAAAAACTTGATAAATGTAGAATCCCTTTTACCCATATGGGAAAGGTTTTCATATTTCAATGCTGGATAAGGTTGTTGTTGAATGTTGGAACATTTCCGTCCTCGAAACAGCTGACGTAATATGAAAAAAATGACGACTAAAGAAATAGAGAAACAATAGGGAAAAAAAACTCCTAGAGGCCTTGCCGTGAAAGGAGTTTCAAAACTGATAGTGGACGTAATCTTAAAATTTAGGATGGAAGAAGGTAGATATCTAAATCCGAGTGGAGGAGAAGCGAGCTATCTAGAGGCTGAGATAAGAGATAGAGGATAGAGGCTAGAGGCTAAGAGGCACCCCCACAGCCACAGATACCGGATACATTTATAAATTGATTTAGTCATTTTTCAAGCTCACTTTTATCCTTTGAGAGCATTGCCCAACCCGTTAGGTTATTGTAGAGATATTTATTACAGGATTCGGGTTCAGTCATTGAGTAACAAAACCAAAAATAAAATAAGTAATATATTTATTATACTATAGCATACACTTTTTATAAAAAGTGTATATAATGCAGTAATAAATTTCAATAAATACATTTGAAAAGAAATATATAGCACAGGTCAGATATTTTCCGTTCCTTCTCATCACAGGTTTCCATTGGCCGGGGATATCATTTTATCAGTAGCCAGATATCCTGAAGCATTCCTCCAGGCGGCGCATCAAAGGGATATTGTTTATATTTCAGTCCTCTGGAATTCGGCGGGATAGATTTTTTTAAATTTTTTTGTGAAGAGAGACAGGCTGAAATTATAAGAGAAATAAGGGCGCGGTGGTATGGAGGCAGGCGCGGAGAGATTTCGGCCATTGTATGTAAAGTGGTCGCTTTTACAAATTAGACGTTGATATGGATCTCCCCCCCCCCTCCCATCCTCACCCACTCCGGATCGGGTAAGACCGGGTGCCCGCCACTTTTCATTCTACTTACTTCCATTCCTCTCCTCGGGTCTCTAAACCCATATATATATATATATATATATATATATATATATATAATATATACCAGCTGGCACGAAAGACGTTATCCTAATCAAAAACATAAATCTTAAGATTAATACATTTTTTAAATAGACTGTAATTATTTGAACAGTTTTGATGAAAATACATATAAAAACATTAAAATATCTTACGTGATGGCGTCAGTTATCACAACTTGGCCTAGTAATTGCATAAATAATGAATACAGCTATAAAATAAAAAAAGGAACTCTCATTTTACTTTTAATTAGCTAAATTAGAATAGAACTATGTTTCATGTCCGACAATGAATTTTTCAACTCATTGTGTTAAATTATTATTAATTCCGCCATTTTAACTCTGGTAATGTTTCTTAATAAGTTTTTTTTAATTGGACAAATTAAATAAATAAAGTAAAATATTTTGAAATTGTAATTTTATTTGTTCATATAGATATAGAACAATAGGTTGATTCGTTTAGCCATGGAAACCACCAAAAGATAACCATAAATTGGTAATAGTTTATGGAAGAAACCATTATAATGTGATAAGAAGTAATTAAAATATCTGACCTGATAGCATCACTCGCCACAAGACTTATTAATTGCGTATGAGTATATCTGTTGCTTAAACTTAAAACTGTTTCAATTAATATCAAGAAAGAATTAACTCAATCTGTAACATTTTTCTGTAATAAATACACAAGGAATTAATTTGGGTAACTTTTTTATATGTAAACATAACAGTAATGTGGACCAATTTTCATCAATAAAACTAAAAGTATAGTTTTAAATGATAGGCTAATTAAAAATCTCAATACCGCTATCGCTGCGATGGCAGCCGGATCCAATGTAATTTATTTTAAAAAACTTTAGGTTATATACCAAAAATAATTTAACTAATAAATAAACATTCCCTATCGGATCGAATTGTAAATATTAACCAACCTTGAATCCGCTTGAATATTCACAACAAATGTCATAAAAATAAGCCAGACCACTTAGAAGGTGTTAAGTGACGTACACAAGAACAGAAGAATTGTATATGTAAAGATATACATATAGAAGATACATTTATTATTTTCTATTTCATTTTATCAATACACATAATGATGATTATAAATATCTAAAAAAAACCTGTACCACTACGACCCGTGAACGGGTCTGGGGTTCAGTACTTGGTAGAGACCGTACTGTTTCATTGACAACGGTTCTGCAAGGAGATGATGTGTCCTAGACCACTATCAACCGTCAGAATCCACCCCTTATTTTGGTTACTCTATTTTCATAATATTTTATAGAAGCTGGGTGAGCCCCAGGAGGGTCCTAGAGCCCATATGATCCATTTCCGGCCGCAAAGAGACTAAATAAAAGTCTTGCCTGCAGCAGGATTTGAAACAGGATTTTCGGCATGGCAACTCTATGCTCTACCACTGAGCCACTCCGCTCCCTTTAAATATAATGAATGAAGCTTGGAAAGTTTCGCTTAATTTTCTTGGTAGTTATGCACAATTATCCAACGAAGAAATACCTATCTCTACTTGTCTTTATTCATGCCAATCTTTGTTGTATTATAGTCCAGGATCCCTGGTACATTTTTGCACTTGATTACTATCAAGCTGAATCTTCGTGAATAGCTTCGTTTTGATGAGACGCCCAACAATTTCCTTTGAGAAAATTCTCGATTGTGGTAGCTAGCAGAGGTAGCAAGGATAAAATATGTCGATTTGATGATTCTCAAAAATTTAAGGATAACGTACCACGCAATTTGTAGGACAATATGACTGTTAAATTATATAAATATTAACTAAGTAAAAAAAAAAAAATCAGCACAAAATCGATACATGTTGATCGATAACGAGGTCATCAAAAATGTTTACTAACCAGCTGATTTTTTTTTTTTTTTACTTAGTTAATATTTATATAATTTAACAGTCATATTGTCCTACAAATTGCGTGGTACGTTATCCTTAAATTTTTGAGAATCATCAAATCGACATATTTTATCCTTGCTACCTCTGCTAGCTACCACAATCGAGAATTTTCTCAAAGGAAATTGTCGGGCGTCTCATCAAAACGAAGCTATTCACGAAGATTCAGCTTGATAGTAATCAACTGCAAAAATGTACCAGGGATGCTGGACTATTAGTATAATACAGTTGTCAATTTCATTGGATAATAAAAAAGAAAATAATCTCAAGTTTTTATTCAGGCCATTTACACATCGCTTAACGATTTAAGCATTCTTATCAACTCGTATCGTCTTTGCATTCTCATTAATCTCTTTCCATCCCTTGTCTGTCCATATTCCCCCTCTTTCTTTTTCTTTTCCGTTACAAGTTCTTAATGTAATTTTGAATTTGAAATTCATTTTTAGTTATAATAAGTTTTCTTATTTCGTCTTTTATCTGCCAGAAGTATCCACTGATGTTTTTTTTGTTCCATCAATGCTTTCAATCAATAAAAACGTAAGAATAATTATATAAGAATGTCTGCCTTTGGTTTCGCGCCCAGTTTCGCAGACACCCCCTTCTTGAGACACCCGAAGCAGATTCGAATGGTAATAATTTTATATCGATCGGTATTAAATTCAGCATTGTGAAAGGCCTTTTAGCCGGATCGGAGATAATCTGAAACAGCCGAGGACATTAAGTTTATTTCTTCTAGAACCTAGAGAGCTATCTGTTAAAAAAGAAGATAGCAGACAAGCGGCTTATCAATAAGGGACAGACAAAGGCTTATAAAAGTGCGGCTATCGGCCGATAGGGGCGCTAATGGGGGGGATTATCTGCCCCGGGTCCATTTGGGCCTCGCTCGCTCCTTCTCTTATCACAACTTCCTATTGTCTCTAAAAGGCTGGGACACTCACACTCTGCCTCTTTATTGATCTCTTCCACCGTGTCCTGCCTCTAATCATCATTAGCAGAAGGAACCGTATGTCCAGGTTGCGGTCATATCCTTCGAGGAACTTTCGGGATGGTATGTTCTTTCGGAAGAATCCCTCAACTCCTAGCAGTAACGTGCATGTGCCTTATTCCTCAATAAGTGTTAATTCTGAAGATTACAGGAACCCCATGTAAAAATGATGATTCATTATTCCTACACCTATTTCCCTACTAGGGGCTTAAATAAAAGTGACGAATAGAATGGGGTTATATCATAAAATCATAAAATGTACATTTGAGGTGTTCAGGATCAAAATCGGATGACTCGAAATTCTAAAAATTGACTTTTTAACATTTATTGCTAGTTTTGTCAAGCAATGCTCTATCATCCCGAACCTTCAGAGTCAGAACCGTACTAAAACCATGTGAAATGAGGCATTGTATAAAATTGCAACTAGCAAAAAATGTAAAAATCCAATGTTTGGAATTCCGGAGTTATCCGCTTTCGACATTGAACGCCTGATAGAATCTTTTATTGTTCTGATACCAAACCCATTGAATAAGTGCCGTTGAAATACCATCATATCCTTCAGGACCTTCAGGATCAAGAATTCTTCAACTCCTAGCAGTAGCGCACATATGCCTTAATCCTTACTAAGTGTTAATACAGAAGTATATATCTATTCAAACAGGTATTCTAAAGTCCGGTGAATCAGTACTTAAGACGAATTTACTAAAAATTTAGTTTCATGTATTTAGAGAAAGGAATTGGTTTTATTTTAGTGTTATTTCTTATATTACAACACTATCTCAAACCGAAAAATACGAAAATGATATTTCAGTTTACCGCAGTTTACTCATTCTGGACAAAATTCGACATTATCACTTGATCTACAGGACTGCTGTATCAATAAACATAAATATTAAGTATAAGTGACGAATCTTTATTCCGATACTTAATTTCCTACTAGAGCTTAAATTAAAGGGGAAATCTGGAAGGATTCAAACTTGTTATGATAGTTTACTGATAACAAGGTCTTGGTCTGCCTTTGCTTCTTCTTACACCCGGATGCCACTCCATCATCAAAATCATAAACATATAAATTAACTCTTTTTATTATAATATGATAGAGTACAATTAAATTTTTAAGTATGAATAAATTATCAACACCAAATCGATCAAAAATGTAATGAATGTTTTTGGTATCTCGTGTAAAATGTTTTAAAAAAATCTCGAGCACATCATCTATATATTATTTTTTTTATCTCTTTATATTTCCATCCACAACTGTCAAATACAAATTGACAATCAGCAGATTGGCTGATCGAAGAAAAAAAATACAAAATGACATGGAAGGCATGACGTAGAACAGTACCCAGCGGCACCTCTCCATTGTTTCCTACTGTAATAGATCCCTCATCCACGTCCTTTTTAGTCTCCTCCTAGTGTTCTCAGGCATGAGAGTCGTGGCCATTTGTTGTATCAATGGGTTTGGGTGTCCGTATAGTTTTTCTTGAAAGCGTTTGAAGTACGTTCGTATGTGTTCGTCAACCGTTTTTATTTTTAAGTCAGTATGCAGAGTTTTGTTATTGACGTACCATGGTGCATTAGTGATAAGTCTAAGTACTTTTGACTGAAAAGTTTGTAGTCGTTTTCTGTGAGTTTGTTTAGTGATGCCGTAGATTTGTAAAGCATATGTCCAAACTGGTTTTAGTAAGTAAGTGTACGTATTTAATTTCTGTCTTAAATCTAATTTGGAGTTTTTTCTGAATAGCGAGTACATTAATTTGAGTTTGTGATTTAGTGATTGGCGTTTCATCTTAACGTGAGGACCCCATGTCATTCTCCTATCAAATGTGAGTCCTAGGTATTGTACCTTGTCTCTCTGTGGTATGGATACGTTATTAAGGAAAATGGGAGGGCATGTTTCGCGTCTAAGAGTAAAAGTGATGTGTTGTGACTTTTCGTGGTTCAGTCTGATTTTCCACAGTTGGCACCACTCATTAACCTTTTGTAAGTTGTGTTGTAAGTTTTGTGAGGCCTGTGTCGCGTCTTCGCGATGTTTGGTGATCATGGCAGAGTCGTCAGCGTAGGTTGCGATCAGTGTGTTAGGACTTTGAGGAATGTCGTATGTATATGTTATGTACAGTAGCGGTGCAAGTATCATCAATATATTATGATAGATAAAATAAAATAATGTATATCTAAGTAAGTTCTAACATCTGTTTGCCTGTAAATACTATGCCTAGGAGCTGTAATTCACACTTCAGACCATTTGTCCACTTTCTTTTAGTGAGAACCATTCTGTCGTATATAAATTAGCTATCCCTTCGGTTTGATTAAAAGAGAGACACACCTATTTGCATTTGTTCCAATTCTCGATCCACTTTCCTCTCAAGGACAGTTAGGCTTTCTTGACAGACAGACCTGCTCCGACGCTATTTGCATCGATCACGACAAAACAGCACATGTTCGAATTGCATATATATATATTTATATATATTATATATAAGTCAAGATGGAGCGTACGATAGTATAGCCACTAATTCCAAACCATATTGTAAACATTGTAAATATTATATAAAGATAATTAAGATAGAAATAAAATTAGGGTTAAACCAGCTTTCATGTGTGTTCTTTCTTTCCTAATTTTTTTTAAAATGTTTTGCGTGGTGAAACTCTTAAGTGGTGCCGAAACATGGGGACTTAGGACAGTTCAAATTGAGACTATTTTTTGTTTTCATTTTTCTTTCTTTCTCATTTTCTCTCTTCTCGAGAACACAAAAAGAATAATTTGTTTATATTTTTTTTATTCGCTATCCATAAAAGAAATAAGTGGTGAAGCTCTTGAGTTATATATATATATATATATATATATATATATATATATATATATATATATATATATATATAATTAAAAAAAAAAAAATATTTAAATAATTAAAAAAGAACCATAAATAAAAAAAAATATATATATAGAGTACATAAATAAATCTTACATAGTAGTATTCTTCGCGCATTTCCGTTCATTGTCCTGTCCTCTATGAATATATTATGGGAAAGAAAATCTTATGTATTACACAAGTCCGATACATAACTAATCACAAATCAGCTCAATGGATTTCTCTATTGTTTATTATGAAAATATTTCAAAAATATTATGAGTTAATTATATCAACAATAACCTGAAACAATGCTGTAATATTATTTCAAATGTTTTTAAACATTCTAGATGTTTATAAACCTTTTTCAGACAGTGTTTACTTTGTAATCTTCTTCAAACCCGCTTTTAAACTAAAATAAGGAATATAACCATAACTCACTTGTAATTATATGTTACTTTTATATTGGAGTAAAATATCATTTTGACGAGTTCGTTCATAATTAAGTAGCATTTTGAATAAACGTAAATAACATTTGGTTCAAGCAAAATAGAAGTTCCTTATTCTATAAAGAAACAAACAAAGATGCAATTACGGAAAAGGAATAAAGTAGTTTTTTTTGAGAAAATTGTTTATTTATTTAGGATACTGAGACTTTTAAAATTAAAAAGAAATGAGCAGACATAGAAATATAATATACATTTGTCCATAAGGCTACGAAATATAAATCATAAGGTATATAATGCTAAAATTTTTAATAAAAAAAGTTCCTTTTGTGTCAAAATGCTAAGCAACTAAGAATAATGGGTAAAAGCGAATAAAAATCTAAACTGTAAAGAAGTTTAAATAAAACAAAAAAAAAACATTATATATTAATTATTGTTATAAAAAACATTATTATATTAACTATAGCAAACTAGAAGGACATTTAACATTTTATATAATTTTTGGCATTATAATTGACTATATCATAATTGTATCAACATAAGTACTAATATTAATTTTTATCTCTTGAATAAAATTATATTTTATTATAAGTGAGATTGAAATAGCTTATACCTAAAAAGGAAATCATCAGGAATAATGTTTAAATTTTTTCTTAAACATTATAAATTAGCAGCAGAAGCTTAGATTGAACAACTCACACACCTCTTTCTATCATAGAAATAATATTTTAACTGGTGATTATATTGATGAAATAATATTGATAAATATATTTTAGAATTGATTATCTATTGGATGAATGGATAATTTAAATTATTATAAAATTAATGTATTTTTTATTTATCGAATTTTGTTTTTCAATACCTCTTGTTTCTTTTCTTTTTTAACTTCCTTATAATCAACGACACCAAAAAAATATATGAGAAATTATATCTACTGCCCCGGTGAATACATTTTTAAGGCGATTTTTTTTTCCAAAATGAGATTCTTGTACTTAGTGAAACGGAATCGTGTTGATTTCGTAGTGAATAAGGGGATAAATAAGGCATTGGCTTGAAAAGGAGTTATCGTTTATATTACAACTCCATTTCAAGCAAAATAACTACGAGAATGACACGATTTCTCTACCATCAGAACAATTACCCTCCTTGAGAACAAAATTCGACTTGATCACTTATTCATCCAGGCTGCAGGTATATTTAATAAATAACAGGTATAAATTATTCTATAATTAATTCGTTTCGTGTATATGACCATCTGAATATCGATCGATCGATTCGGAAATTAAATTACCATAATTTGTTTATTTAAATTAGCAAATAAGCGGTTGAAAGCTAACGACACAGCTATCCTATCATATCATCCAGATCCCGAAATGGCTTCCTCGAACCTCCAAAGGCACCTTTCACTAATTGAAATTTGGTGTAACCAATGGCGGATCAAAATCGAGGAAAAATGCAAACACGTGACTTTTACACTTCGCCGTGGAACATGTCCTTCTGTCTCCTGTGACTCCAGTGAAACCGTCCTACCTATTTCCGACACAGTACGATACCTTGGCTTCCTTCTAAACAAAAGACTTACATGGAATCCTCATATTAGACTCAAAAGAGAAGAAATTAACATACGATTCAGGGAACTATACAGATTACTATGTAGCACCTCCCATCTTTCAATAGCCAATAAACTACTAATATACAAGACAATAAATTTTTAGCTTAAAAATCGCTTTAATTCTTTTTCATCAGCATCATCATATTCTAACCTAATTGGACCTATGGACTGGAACTGTGGGGGACTGCAAAAAAATCGAATATCAGACGAATTCAATCCTTTCAATCCAAAGTCCTGAGAACTACTGCTGTTATTACTGTCAATGCTCCTTATTATGTCTCCAACTAAACCCTCCATAATGGTCTCAACATTCCTTTCGTCCTCGATCTCATCCCTACTAAATTTTCAAACTTTCACCAAAACCTTTACTGACACTGGCCAGCTTCTCCACTCAGTGAAGCGCCGGTGTGAAGCGCCCTTAGCCAGTTTCTTTTGACGTTTAATGCCAGTGACGCGGCTGGGAAAGAGGGCTGGGGCCTCCCGGACTCCTGCTTTGCCCTCATTCCTGGGGACGAAGCTCAGTTCGGAGCAAATTGTAAATAGGGTATAAATGTGTACATTATATTTTTATTTTTTTTACTTTATTTTATTATCATTTTCGAATTAACTTCTTTTTATTGTATATATATATTTATTTTATTTTGTTTATATCATTGTTTAGTTATGGAAAGATTGTAAGCTACAACCATGTAGCACCATTACTTGTTGCTCACAAGTGGCAGATTGTAATGTTTCAATACTTATTTATGTGTAAGATTTGGCAATTCAATTGTTGCCTGGAAGAAGGGCGTATGTTTCCTTTTCCATTTTTGTAACGTAGTGTAACTAATTAATTGCCGTTCTTATGACTTAGAGTTGATCAAAATAAATGTCTTTTATAAATGATAGTAAGCCTGCTTTAAATTTAGAGAAAATTAAGTGTTCTGTCTCAGGCCAAGTCCCTCGTTTGAGTATTATTTTTTTTATCAATTTAATTCGTTATCTGTCGTATCGTGAACAGTCATACAGTATGTGTCTGAAAATGTGAATCATCATCAGAAGCGTATGTTCTTATAATGTTAAACCGGTTCAGATACTGTTATTGACTGTGTAGACGTTCAACCAGTATAGCGAGAATTACTTGAGAATTTTTATTTTTTGTTAAATTAGTACTTTAATAATAATAAAAATAAAGTTAGATTTACTCAAAAACGTTGGTTCTGTTTAAAAATAAAAAGATGAGGTTTATTGGAGCCTATATTAGGTAATGCGAAGTCCATAAAGGAACCTCGCGATGGGTGCGCGCGATTGCCCGCTCAGATCAGGCCAAAGATATCTCCACGGATAAAAGCGTTTAGCTCTTAAATCCCTAATAGCTTTCAAATCGATTACAATCGTCGGCCAAAGAGGTAGGCAACTTTTATATCGCTACTATCGATAAAGTTGAGGCTCTTACCGCGAATCAATATTTTATGTTGTTTGATTCAACTTGCGAGATTGCCTTTGGAAGGAATGATTTTATCTCCGGCTTGAGGCATCTCCTCCTTCCAAACCAATTACAAACTCGAAGAAGGAAACCGAACATTATCTAAATAACAACCCCTGCCTAGATATAGTCACACGTGAGATGTAGCTAGAAATTATAGGCCGACGTAGACAAGTGTAGGACTACATATAAACGTCTGGTTTAATTAAAGATGCGCATAAGTGTGATAAGATTAGCTTAAAAATCGCCTTAATTCTTTTTCATCAGGATCATCATATTCTATCCTTATGTACCTCCTAAGCAGTGTGAGGAGGAATCCTGCACAGCCTTCTCCAGCTCTGCCGGTCTTCCACGAACTGTCTCTTTTTCTCCAATGAAGTCCCCTCTTCTCACAATCCTTCTGCACCTCTTCTTCCCACTCCGACTAAAAATAATAAAAATAATGTATAATTTTTCAAAATTATATATTATAATTTCCCAACGACGAACGCTCGGGTTCAAGGACCGTGAATAATTGGTCTAGTTCCAAGGATTATGGCTGTTCGGCACTATCAGGCCCAAGGCTCGAGGACTTATGTTTCTTTCCCTAAAGAAAACCGTGGATAGTTTATTGATATCCTGGAAAACTAAAACGCAACTCCCGATTAATTTACACGGAGTAGGGTCATCATCACTCCTTCACCTGGTCGTTATGCGTTCTCGATATCGAAAAGTTGAAGAATTACAATAGAAGCATTAGCCTCTTGAAGGAAAGCGAAGATCGTATAGGCTATGATAGAATGCAGGCAATAATAAAACAGACTTAATACATCCATAATAAACGTCACTTTATGGCTATCGACGATGCTAATGTGGGAGTCCTAAATTTTGCCTTTCCAAGTATAATGGTGTTCTTTAACGAGTACCTGATGGCTCAAAGGCTCGGGAACACCATTTTACGTCTCCTCCGAAGGATGGCATAGCTAAAGATTTTTAAATCCCTATATCCCCTGCTGCTTTAGATATCCCGTGCTCCTTTCTCGTTTTAATAAAAAATTATCTGCAGCCCCGGTGAATTGTGTTTTTTTTTCTCTTTATATTTCCATCCATACCTGTCAAATACAAGTAATTGACAATCAGCAGATTGGCTGACTGAAAAAAAAAAATATGACATGGAAGACATGACGAAGAACAGTACCCAGCAGTACCTCTCCATTGGCTTGCTTTAATTTCCTACGTCCTTTTTAGTCTCCTCCTAGTGTTCTCAAGCATGAGAGTAGTGGCCATTTGTTGTATCAATGGGTTTGGGTGTCCGTATAGTTTTTCTTGAAAGCGTTTGTAGTACGTTCGTATGTGTTCGTCAACCGTTTGTATGGTGAATAATGGTTAAAGAATTTTGTTGAGTGAGGGTCAATTGTGCTGAGGATAGAGAAATTGTGTCATTATCATAATCTCTTTCGCTTGAAACGAAGTTATAATATAAACTATAACTCCATATCAAGCCAAGGCTAGCTGACTAGCTTAGCCATTTATGAACAAAGAAAATAAGACGGTACTGCTTCCTTAAGTTCGAGAAACTCATTTTGGACCAAATTCGACCTAAGCAATTCACCGGGGGTATTACTAGATATATCGAGTACGCAATACTAAAATTAATAATAACCAACCTTTATGTTCATTCTGAACTGGAGAATCATACGAGTCATTGCTGTATAAATGGAAATAGAATATGAAAGATAAGAAGAACAGTCAATGACAGGAATAATATGTGTAGGTGCTCCTGAGATTTATTAAGTCACGGTTATTCACCGATTATTAGATATGAATAAATTACCCGCACCTAATATCCATAATTAAGGGATTATCTTCTCTGTGTGCGGGCAGGTAGATGACGTAGTAGATTTCATGACTTGGAGCCCCATCCATTGTAATAGAAAAATGGAATGTTCTCGAAGAAAACCATAAATATTTATATAAAGGGATAATTGATAATTGAAGAGTAGGAGTTAGAGAGTAGGAGAAGGCGTGGAATCAAACCGACAAAGAGTGACACCTCCTCCTACTTCGATGACAGCTGCTTCTCTTATCTCGCCTTCCATCTCTAGTGTCCGGCTTGCTCAGTCACTTTTACTCTCTACTGAATATGTTAAAATTGAAATGGCCAATAAAATCCGCCTTTTTATTGCCTCGGGTTTTCATTGCATTGGTAATCGTCTCGATTAAGATTAATATTTATTATATTACCGGTTCTTCGGAAAATTGATTTTAATAGAGGGATTAGATTTATCACTATTTCTATAAAATGTTATTTTGTTATTTTCTTCAATTCCATAAGAAGCCTTTTACAATGATTATGAGTAATTATTAGTTGACTGTATAAATACTTACAAAAAAATGACCCGGGTTGAGTTGAAAAAATAAATATTTTTAAAACTTATTTATTGAAATTTGTAACTGTAGTATAAGAGTTCAATCAAGTAAATATAATGGCATGACTGGTACATTAGGTCATGAAGTCATCTTTTTAGACGCCTCGGAGGATTATCGGAAATTGAATATGTATTTAGGTTTGAAACTAGCGGGTTTGATTGGGATAAAGTTTGTCATGAAAGGACTGGTATCGGATTCCGGCCAAATCAGAAAACAAATGGGACATAGAGAGCATTATGGATATTCCTTTTTTATTCGTATTCGTTTATTCGTTACAAGAAAGGAGCATTGAGGAATTTTCTAAAGTTCTACTCTGTAAGCCCAAATAGGTCTCATAATAGTCATATATAAAAATCTTTTATAATTAATTAGGAGCTTAGACCTTTTGTTTAGTAAGTGTTGAAGTGCCTAGAAACGACAAAAAAAAATTATTCTTTTTTATAATTATTGGTCATTTTTTTTTATTTTTAAATATTTTTATTTTTAAAGAGAAAAGATAGGCCCTCGGGCGGGATTTGAACCCGGAACCTCTGTCTCTCCGTGACAGTGCCCTACCCTACCATTTGAGCCACCAAGGCCGCCTGCCGGCTTAGGACAAATCTTTTCTCTTATCCGATCCTATGTCCTCGTGTTCTCGCAATTTTTGCGATGAATACTCTAGAACGAAAGTTCTTTGAACATTAATTTAATTTTTGGATCTTATTGACTTACTTCATATTACTATTTATTATTTTTTATAATGATTGGTCAATTTTTTTATTTTTAAAGAGAAAAGTAGGCCCTCGGCCGGGATTCGAACCCGGATCCTCTGTCTCTCCGTGACAGTGCCCTACCATTTGAGCCACCAAGGCCGCCTGCCGGCCTAGGACAAATTTTTTCTCTTATCCGATCCTATGTCCTCGTGTTCTCGCAATTTTTGCGATGAATACTCTAGAACGAAAGTTCTTTGAACATTAATTTAATTTTAGGATCTTATTGACTTACGTCATATTACTATTTATATTTTTTTATAATTATTGGTCAATTTTTCGATTTTTAAATATTTTTATTTTTATAGAGAAAAGATAGGCCCTCGGCCGGGATTCGAACCCGGATCCTCTGTCTCTCCGTGACAGTGCCCTACCATTTGAGCCACCAAGGCCACCTGCCGGCCGAGGAAAATAAAAAAATTATTCTAATTGTTATTAGAATAATAACTAATAATAATAATAATATAAAATAATTATTGAAACTATTATAAACAATGGTTTTCACATTGCAGGCATTCTTCACTGCTGAATAAAGAAGATAAAACATATATAAAACTAAAATAATTGGAATTTAAAAAAACATAGAATGTATAAATACAAAATAATTGGGAAAAAATAATCTGTACCACTACAACCTATAGGTAGAGAATTTACTGTTTTTTTGGACAACGGTTGTACAGGGAGATGCTTTGCACTAGATCAACCGCTAGATGTATCCAGCTTATTTTGGGTACCCTGATTATAGATTATAATTATATATGGTCCTAGATCCATATAAATAGGTCTACCAGCGAGTGGGATGTGAACCCAGGACCTCCGCCTTGGCAACTCAGCGCTCTACCATAGAGCCTCTTCACTCCTCGAAAAAAAAATATAAATAATAATAATAATATACAATTATTTTCTCTGAGATAAGTCTGTAAGAATAAAATTAAATATACATTTTTGAGCCTTCTGGGAAATATACTGATTTACAAGAATGCTTTTTGCTTTTTTTTTCCCTATTATATTATGTTTGTCTTCTAGCTTTAAGTGATTTATTTTTATTTTTTATTGTACATCGTTGTCATTCCGGAATTCGTCCGAGATTAAAAAAATGTATAAAAAACTCTTAGTTGTGAAAAAAATGGCGTATATTGACGTTTTATTATTTATGATTTTTATTTGTTTATTTTTGTATATATCTCAAAACCAAATCAAGTGCGCAATAATTTCGGCCTGTTACCGAGAACTTCAGCACAGCATCTCAGGACTCTAGAAACTATATTACTATTTTCTTTAACTTTATTTTTAGCCAAATAATCTAATAATCTAACATATTTTCGCTAATACTTCCAGATTCATATTGCTCATTAATTAAGCTACGTTCAGATAGAACAAATAATTTTATACGAGAGAATGATGTTGATGATGTTGATCCCTATCCTGCCGAGAATTGAGATAATTAGGGACGCCAGAGCTAACGGGAGCATTACCTGTCTGGAAGGCTCTGGTTAATGAAGGGGCTACCGTACAATTACCTTGTTTACCTTCCCAATGGTTTAATTACCTGTCCATCTTTACCTCTATGATGGTTTAATCACATGTCTATCTTTAACTTTCTCAATCGCCCCACGTCAGTTTTCATAATTGAGTTTAGGCTCAGGTGCTCAGCCACGAAGTGCCTCATGTTTGATCCTCAGCGATGATATAGTTTTTGTTCTATATAGATTTCTTTCGATAAACGTCGAATATTCTCAGACCTATCTCTATTCTAATCTATTATTCTTTAGGATACTACTGTACTTTTCAGAAAAATTGACCATGAGCTCTCGTTTGTACACAAAGGTACATGCAGTTGAGATAGATTTATGTAGGTGTCACCAAGATGGATAAAATAAGAAAGGAAGAAGTGAGGGTTGATGCGGGTACATCTGTAAATAAAAGGATCGGGACATTCCACATAATTTAAAAAAGTTTCAAGCTTTTAAAAAATGTTCAATAGTTAATAAAATAATCTCAATACCAGCATTACAAAAGGAATGCTTTTCTTACCAATATCAAAATTTGTATTCTTTTAACTCAAATAGCTCTATTGAAAAATTATGCTTTTGAGTTATGACATTGTTCTTTTGAATGAGCGATATAAAAACCACTAAATTCTTTTTCAATCTTATCCACAAACCTTGTGGTTGTTCTCACGTGTTTTGAATGAAGTCAACTCAAAGCTTTTAGAGTATTTCTTTAACGTCAATTTATGCTGCTTTGGCCTATCAGACGATGGTACGATGGGAGTCCTAAATATTGCCTTTCAAGGTATAATCAGGATAGGATTTGTAACAATCGAGATCCCCATTTTACATCACTTCCGAAAGACCACCTTTATAAAAACAAAAGAATGTATAACAATTAAATAATTAGAAAAAAATTGTACCACGACAACGCATGGTCTTGGATTCAATACGAGGTACAAGAATGTACTGTCTATGAATGGTTATGTAGGGAGATACTCTGTGCTTCCCACCCATTATTTTGGGTACCCATTTAATAGAGGCTGAGTTAGCCCCAGGAGGGTCCTAGGTCCCTATAAATAATCATTTTGGAGCGAGCGAGATAGGAACTCAGAACCTTTGGCAGGACTGAAGAAGACTTTCGATGAGGGTCGAAAGCAGTTCTCCCTATTTAAGAGAATTTTTTTACCTTCACCCGGGCCACTTTCTTCCTCATATGTATATATATATATATATATATATATATATATATATATATATATATATATATATATATATATATGTACGGTTAACTAATATTATTCAACAGAACTTTATCTAACTGTTGTACAAGTCATAATTTGTCTATTCTCTTTAATTTTTTATCTGTTGGTGTTACTCATGATACGAGAGCTGCTGCTTGCATTGCCCAACAGATCTTGATGCCGGTAGCAGTGCTATATATAATTGCGACTGACCATGAGGAGAGTGCAGGCTACTTTTTATCACTAGATGAAGAGAGGCGAGATAGATGGAGCTCTGGTCGAGAGAAGATAAGAGAGGCCATGTGTGCCCTATCTCCCCTCCCAGCAATTAGGCTCATCTAGTCTATTGCTATTTCTCAACTTCTGCCATTTGTCAACTCTCCGGCAGTTTATTTTGATCCCAATGAGTCGGCAATTTTTTTTTAAATACCTGTTTGAAATTAATTTCTATGAAAAAATTGAAAAAAACTAAATATTTAACCTTAAATCCTCACTATATAGCACAAACCCTCTTCAGGCCCTCGTAGATAGTGAATTTTGAAAAAAAGATGGGTATCAGTTAGGGTTGGGCGATAGTGGATAGTCAGCACTATCGATAGGCTGATACTATCAGCTGAAAACTATCGAATGCTATCGATAGTTTTTCGATAGATGCTTGCTTTTTTCCAAACCTATTCAGTAAAGAATTTAAACTAATTTAACTAAATTCAATTACCTACTTACTATTTGAAATTATAAGATTATATCATAATAATAAAATAGAGCCAAAAACTCATAAAGAAACACAATAATTTATTATAATGCAATTGGGAAAAACCACAATGCAAAGCCTTATGTTTCAAATCCGGTAATACACCACCTTTATAAGTAAATTTATAATTTAAAAACTATGATAACCACATAATAAATATAATATTATTCAATTAAATAAAAAAGGTTCTTTATATAATTAACAACTCCTAATCAGTCAACCTCGTCAATGTCTTGAGAAGAGAGTGACATGTTTCTTATTCATTAATGATATAGAATTACTATACCTCAACTATAACGATCGCAGAGTGGCATTCCGTTTCATTATTTAAATATTATTCAGATCATAGAATAATCTGACTTTTCATTGAGATTGGTAGTGATCCAATACTGCTACTAATACTAAGCTCAAGATCGCGGGTTCGTAGCCCAGCAGATGCCCTTAGAATTTTTTAAAGAAAGTACAACGTCCTTTGTTATGCCATCCTTCGGATGGGACGTAAAACGGGAGTCCTGAACCTATACGATGTCAGGTACTCGTTAAAATTTCTATCCCAATTAAACCTGAATAGAAAAAACTAGGGCTTCCACTGTATCATCGACCGATTAGCCATAGCAGCATAAAGTGACTTTAAATAAACTAACAAACCAATTATCCTGAACATATGAACAGTATGGAAAAGGGAATTTAATTTTGGGTAAAGTATATATTTTGGTAATCATCTCATTAAGAAATGGACGTTTCAACAAGCATATATCATCTATATTTCATTAAATTATTACCGAAATCTAACCATTTCCTATAATTGTATTTTTTTTCCATACTAAACCTCAACATAATTTGTTATTTTGAAGAATATTGAAAAGGAAACGAATAAATAGTTATAACTTGTTGTAACTCAACTCAAAGCGACAACCAGCAGAATTGATACCAAAAGTTGTATTAATAGGCGAGGCATTTAGGGCTCATTGTATGTATAGTTCTGTTTTCAAGCCAACGGTTGTGCACGGAAGCGATTCGATCAAGGCCCGTCTCAACAGTCAGGTTTTTCGCTGGTTGCGTTCCCTTAATATAGGCTGGTTATTCACCCAATGACCATACGTCCCTGACTTGTCTCTTTTCACAATCACGAGTCCCATTGTTCTCAAACAAGGCTTCGATACGCAAAAGAATCCAAAACTGCGCGAAAATTTAAAATTATAGAGCTCATCAGGCATGTTGAGATGGATTTCAGTATGGTGGTCAATGAATAATAAAGGAATATTTGATTTCTCTTCCCTACACACAGATGAAACAATCACTTCCTCACCGTATTGCAGGGATATCGATAATGCAACAAAAAATTTCCAAAAAATAAATTGCACAGGTTTCACGACAGACAGTGAAGAAACTAAAGGAGCAGGGTTAAGAAGTCCTCCCACATTCACCTTCTTGACCAGACCTATCTTCAACCGATTTCCGTCTGTTCAGATATTGGACAACTTACTTAGGTTAAACATTTTGAGAATGATTCTAAAGTCAAAAAGACATTTTCAGAATTTATTTCGTCATAAAACCATGAATTGTTTAGTTCTGGGAATGAAATTTTGATATCATGTAGCGAAATATGTGCTGAAAATGAGAATAAATATATTGAATAAAAATGTTTTGTTTTATTAAATAACATTCCCTTTGAAAAGCTGACATTTCGTAAGAAACTAACCAATAGTAAGTTTTATACTTATAATTAAAGTAACTTGCATGTACGATTAGAAGAAAACGAATGGATTAACTCAATTATTCAGGAATTTAAAAAAAAAAGTTCAAAAGATTAATTGAATAAAAAATTCAGAAGAATTTTCCAGTTGGTACAATTAGTTGGAATCGGCGTGCATGGCCTTCCTCAACATAATTCTACACAAATGATAATTGATCCTCATTTATTTTTCAATTGCCATTCATTTTCTCTACTTTCCGGCAGTAAAATAAAAACAATTAAGGAGTTTTAAGTTAAAAAATATTCTGAATAGAGCGGTTTTTACACCGTTTTATGAAGTAAAATTATTATTGCGAGATATAGATAAGTTATAAATATTCAATATAACACAATATATGAAAAACTTATTTATTATGAGTGCCGACGTTTCGAACTACGTTGTAGGTCATCTTCAGGGATGATAGAAGCCGGAGCCAATATTAATTAAAACAATTGAAAAAATATTATTAATGAATTTTAAAATTTGGGGTTTCAGATTTAGACGAAAATTTACTTTTAGAAAATTTATCTATTAAAATTTACAAATCTATTGAAATATAAATGATTAAATGTATAAATACAGGTAGAGAAACTACCTACTGGTAGTACTCGAATTACAGATTCAACTTCACGGAAACATCTTCTCTTCAGACATCTCGGAGGATTATCAGGAATTGAAGATGTAGTTGAGTCAGAAACTAGTCGGTAGGAGTGGGAATAAAGTTTGTAATGAAATGATTGTTATCGGGTTTGGACCCATCAGTAACAAATGGCACATTGTGGTCATTATGGATGGATTTTTTCGTAACAAAGTAAGAACCATTAAGGATTTTACGAAGGATATACAATCGTAAGGATTGGGGGAATGATGTCCAAATAGGTCTTACAATAAATAGTCATGTAAATAAGTCTTTTGTAATTGGTTGGAAGCTTAGAGCGTTTGTATAGTAAGTGTTGTAATAGCCTGAAACGGCGAGCAGTTTCTTGTATTTACAGTCTACTCTGTGGATTCCAAATTAAACATATGTCAAGGCGTAGTCCTAAAGTTTCTATTTTTAATTTTAATTTGCTCGCCGTTTTTAATATTTTGTTAAACCCCTAAACTATAAATTAAAAAAACCTGTACCACTCTAATTCATGAAGTGTCTTGGATTCACTACAAGGTAAGGACTTGTCTGCTCCTCTACACAGCTACCCTGTTCATATTAAAGTAATTATGCATAATTATTTTTAAGTATTAGATAGCTCCTTACTTTGTTACGAACAATGCAATCCATAATGACCTTAATGTCCCATTTGTTGCTGATTTGGCCCGAATCCGATATCAATTATTTCATGACAAACTTCATTTCTACTCAAATCCACTTGTGTTTAAAACCTCGCAACCTCTTAAATTACCCTGATAGTCCTCCGAGGCGTCTGAAAAGAAGATGGCCTCGTGATCTTCTAAGTTGAACTTTTTTTTTAGTACTACCACTGGGTAGTTTCTCTACTTGTGTTTATTCCGGGACATGATTTATCTTTGATTATATATACTTGATGTATTCAGTATACAGTTGTAAATTCCAATAAATACATTTTTAAAAAAGTACTGAAAAGGGAAAGGTAAAAAGAGACCTTACATAAATGTTGAGACCATGGAAAAATTCCAACGAAAACCTCCCTGACTAATCATGTATCAATTAGTTGCATTTGAGCCTTGGAGTTGGTGGGATGTTTCTTGGGTGCATTATTCATGTTCTGTTTTGCTGTTATTCTCTTTCTACCGTGAGGATGCCTGAGTAGGCGAAATATTGGACAGATATTTTCAATTTCTGTTTTAGTTTGGAGACTTAAGGGCTTTTGGAATTTTTCCACGGTCTAAACAAAAAAAAAGTACTAGATAGTTTTTAAGTAGGATAGTTTTTCAAGTACTAGCAAAAATGACATATTTAGATTTGTGAGGAATTGCGCATATCTTAGAAGAAACAGTCAAACTTCCTACAATCTTGTGACTAAATCAGTGACAGTTGTCAACAACCGAGTGATATTTATATAATTTGTAAAGAAAAATACCATTCTTCCTGTGTTACCTTCGTGATGAATGGCGTAAGCAGCATTCCTTATCCTTTTAGGGTTATTGTTGGATTGCGTAACGTGTCCCCTGAAACTTGATAACTCCAATGAAGTAATCTAAAGAGAAACGAGAACAAATCCAACGCAATCAGTATTTGGAAATAAATATTTATTAAGGCATATTGTATGCCACTTATCTATATTAATTCTGGATAAATCATTATGCTTAGTATTAATATTAGGTATTTTGGTATATCCCCTTTGACTATTTGTCCTTTCCTCCTTGTGAACTATTAGTTGCGTTCGCGCGTATTCAGAAAGACCTAGATAGGATCTAGAGGCTGAGCAACGCTGAGTCAACTAGGTTTGAACGCAATAAAAACTCAGTCCAATGCTGTAGGTTCCAATTCCCTCCTTGCAGCTATCCCCATCCTCAACATTAATCCTAAATGAGCACCATCACTATCAGCTCCTATGTCAAAAACTTCAAAAACTCCTGGAAACCCCAAATCGCCTAAATATCCCGACAGTCAATAAGTTCCCTGAAGTTATGCCATCGACCTATCATCCGCCATGCTTCTTCATTGCCTTCATTTAAATCCTTGCTTCTCCAACATCTTCTGTCTAATCAGGTCAGTCATCAAAAGTCTAAAACATTGAAGGTTACAACAGTGATATAATCACATATATTCATTCTCTATGATTGGTTAATATCCTATCATGATTCGAACTTTTTAGTAATTTCATTTTTATACATATTTTATTTATTTTTTTGGCACTTCATAAACACTTCAAGATTTTCATTATCATGTAGTCTTCTGGCCAGATATACGTTATGTTTCATTTTCTGTTCATGTCTGATATTCTAAAGCAGGGGTTCCCAACCTTTTCTTGGTCAGGGACTTAAGACCAATGTGCGGCGCCCCCCCCCCAACACCCGCGCTCTTGTCACTCATTCCACGGCGACCAACGGCTCACTGGCCACTAAATTTAAATTTAAATCATTCGCGGACCACTGGTTGGGAACCACTGGTCTAAAGGGAATCAGTCCCTAAAGAAAGTTTCAATTCTATTCTATATTTAGGTTACTTTGGGTGCTGAACATGAACGAAATATTTTATGACAACTTATTTATTGAGCTATTATTGGTCTATTCATTAATTGGTTATTGATATATTTGCAATAGGATAACTCACATTTTGAGATCCATTTTAGGTTATCGGAGATACTGATTATAAAATTACTATCGATTCTGGTGTCGCCTATCGATTTATTTAATCATATCGGAGATAATCGATATTCAGATCCATAATTAGGTTATGAGAGGAACATGATACCGAAGTACTAACACCACATAAATTATATACTCTGTCGCAAATCTACCCTCTGGGATCTAAATTCACTCTTTGGGCTCACCCAGCATCTATAAAGTGGGTTCCCTTAATTGGAGTAAAACCTGGCGTTGGAGCGCGATCCCGGCCAAATTCTTGTATTAACCATTAAAACATTTTTAAAAGCTTCATGATTTTAACTTATGTCATTATTCCCATAAAGCTTCAAGTTCAGAAATAATATGACTGAAAGTATGACTTTATTAAAAACTTTATTAAAAAACAAAAAAAGAAATGTTTGAAATGGAATATCGTTCCTGAATCAAAAAGTCTTCAATTAATGCAATTACCACTGAAGAATAACTAAAAATGCCAATGAGTCTTTTTCTTTTGAGGGAGAGTGTAAGATGTTCGTTCCTAAAATTATATCTACAGCCCAGATGATATAAGTGGTTAAGTCTAATTATCTCCAAAATGAGTTTCTTGTACTTAAGTAAGCGGAATCCAGTTATTTTCGTAGTTTGTTCATTTAACGTCCACTTTATGCTGCTATGACTAATCGGACGATGCTAAAGTGGGAGCTCTAAATTTTGCTTATCCAGGTTTAATTAGGATAGGGATTTTTAACGAGTACCTGACATCGTACAGGCTCGGGATCCCCGTTTAACGTCCCTTCCGAAGGACGGCGTAACTAAAGATTTTTACTCCCTTTAAAAAATCCTAGGGCCACCTGCCGGGCTACGAACCCGCGATCTTGGGCTTATTAGTTTGTTACGCTAACCACTAGAACACAGGTCGCCCCCTATTTTCGTAGTAAATTAGGGGCCAAGTAAGGCATTGGCTTGAAAAGGAGTTATTGCATATATCGTCCCTGCCATTTCCAACAATCGATTGTGAAAATCGGTACTTTTGAGGAGAATTGAAAAAAGCAGATTCAAGGTTCAATAAAAATTAGTGCCTATAGTCAAACCAATGACGTTCGTTTTACATTGTTTTTGTGGATGATAGATGCCTCTATATGAATTTTATATCAATTATCAATCCTAAAGCAACTTCTATAAGTCGAAAACGAAAACTTTGTATTTTTCACGTTCAATACTTTGCGATGGCAGGGACGGTATTACAACTCCATTTCAAGCCAAAAACTACAAGAATGATGCGGTTCCGGTTATCTGAAAGCAGTTAACTCTCTCTGGTAAAAATTCGACTTAAAAACTTATTCACCGGGGCTGTAGATATGTTATTAGAGTTATAATAATGATAATTAAAAATATATAATATAATTTTATATTACGTTTGATCGAAGGGTTATGTTATTGACGATATTATCGCTGGACTATGAGCTCGCTACAATTCCCTGGAACTATTTTTCTTATAACAACTTTTCGCTAGCGTTAACAGTTTTAACAAGAACGCCAACGCTCCGATTACTAACTAGGTTATTCGGTTACTTTTTTTCTTTCCTTCTTTGTCTTTTTTATAACTGGCATATTTTCTCTCCTATCATAGGTATAATTCAAAGTTTTTATATAAATATTTTTATTAAAACATAAAACCTATAGATTTTTTTCTCAACTATATATTCTATTACATATTCATCTATATATAAATACATATACATGTCAATTCATCCATATATACATTTATATAAATATATACGTAAATTAGTTTATATACGTAAATTAGTTTATAAATAGGTATGCTATTTATATGTGTAACCTACAACTACTAGTGAAGTACAAGCTTTCTGTAACATATGCTTTATAGTCTTTTATTTTATCTTTCCCATCGTCACAAGATTACATTCGAAGAGTCTAAAGAAGAAGCATTAGTTTAGTATATCCAGGTACTTTTTTGAATTTTAAATAAAAGGTCATTAAGTTTAAATATCCAAAGGACTGAAAATTTATTAAACAAAAAAAAATTCAGTAACAAATAACAGAAATACAAATAGGAAAAATTACCTGAATCAACTGAATTAATGATTCTTCTTTAGACTCTTGGAATATAATGATGTGACAATTGAAAAGGTAAAACAAAAATGATGTCAAAAATGGCTAGAAAAGAACACACTGTTACACCTTCTACTGTCTTAGCTTGAAAGCTTCACTAGTAGGTGTAGGTTGCATTATTACTCCTACATAGCCTTCCTATTTATAAAATACTAACTGCGGGCATAAGGCTTCGCTCACGTGAAATTTGGTCTGCCACATAATGTTTCGTGAAAGATCATTTAAAATAAATAATTTAATTATTTTTTAAAAATATAAGTTACTCCTACATCCAAATTTTCAGTTGTCTAACTTCAAAACTGACGGATTCTATCCTACAACCTTTGAACCCCTATTATATTAAAGGGGAAACTCTTGGGGTGGAATTATCCAAATTTCTTTCTTAAACTATACAAAGAACCTATCTACAAATTTCAAGATGCTTAGTTACTGATTTGCCTTTAATTATGTACTATGACATAATGCCCCCGTGCCCCCACATAAATCTTCCCTTGCTGTAGCCTATAATGTATAACCTATTTTATTCAATAATTTTCATCCAAATCCGTTCAGTAGTTTTTGCGTGAATGAGTAACAACATAAATACAAACATTCGCATTTGTAATATTAGTAGGATATCAAAACAATAGTTTCACTCATTTTCTTTCTGATATTTTAAACACCATTATCATGTGATTTGCCTTTAATTATGTGCTATAATGGATTCTCCACAGTACCTAAAAAACTGTTAGGAGGGCCGTGCCCCCGTGCGCCTCCCTCTAAATCCACTCTTGCTGTAGCCTATGTGTTATTCTGATGTATAACCTATATTACTGTCAAGTTTCATCCAAATCCGTCTAGTAGTATTTGCTTGAAAGAGAGACAAACAAACAAACTTTCACATTTATAATATTAGTAAGATTTTACACATACACACAGATATATAAATGTACATATATATATGAAATTCTGTTTTATATATATAGAGAGTAATCACAGTTTAAACATCCCAATGTCAGAAAATTTATTAAACGAAACCAAAAGTCAATAACAAATTACAAAATTAATACAAAAATACAATTAAAAAATAAACTGAGTTGATGATGTTTCATTAGAATATCAGAATAAAATGAATTGACAATTTAAAAAAAAAAAATATATATATATATATATATATATATATATATATATAATTTCTCCTATACATATATATATATATATATATATATATATATATATATATATATATATATATATATATATAATTTATTAAAGTGGTAATAAATGCTTATTTATTGATGCAATTTTTCAACTCATGGACCATTTCTCTAACCTTATTTCAATAAGATTTATAAAAATTCATTTTCCATTCGAATTAAGCTTTTTATAAGACAGTTTATTTATCGACACATTCCATACAAGTGTATAATACATAACGCCTTTTGATTAATTATTTATAATAAACAATCAACAATATATTTATCATTTATTTTTATTAATGTTATTTTGATGGTGATTATTTTAAAATATTTTTGTTTTCAAGAGAAAAGAATTGGTCCTTGCCGGGATTCGAACAAAGGTCGTCTGCATCTATGGTGCAATGCTCTAAACCACTAAGCTACCAGGGGTCCTATCTAAGGTAAGACAGGAAAATCTGTTCTCCTCACCGATCTTATATCGGAGATGCATACGATCCAGGTTCGAATCCCGACCAGAACAAATCTTTTCTCTCCAAACAAAAATATTTAAAAAATACTATATTTATAATTAAATATGTACACCTATGTAGAATGGAGCCCATACGATTGACTGGAAGACTTTTCAAATATTTCTGAAAATATTTCAGAAAGAAAATGGTCCGCGTGATCGTAAAAAAAAATTAGTTCTTTAAATAGTGATAAACTATTTATTAAAACCCGACGTTTCTACCCACACTGCAGGTCTTCTTCAAGGCTGGATAGAAAAGATTCAAAAATATTAAAACTTGAAATAATCGGAATAGAGATATATATAATAATAATGACTAAAACAAGAAACAATTTTAAACTTAAAATTGAAAAATGGGAGGTTAAATGACAAAGTGCCGAGAACTGGAACAAAATGGAGTGACGAAAGAAAAGCTGAATTCTCGCAAAGGATGAAAACCTGGTGGGCAAATAAGGAGAATAAGAAGCCCCAAACGTGGACCATCTTTACTTAGCCTCTTCCACTTTGGGAACTTTACGACTAATAATAATAATAAAAATAAGATCATATCTAAAAATGATACTATTAGAGTAAGCAAAATATATAACTTTATTTTATTTTATAATTTAAATTATTTCTATTTTTATATCTTGTTCAGTTATTTCATTTTAAAATACTTTTGTATTTGTCTATCCAGCCCTGAGGAAGATCTGCAATGAGAGTCGAAACGTCGGTTTATAATAAATAGTTTGTCACCATTCAAGAAAATAATTGTATTTACCTTTACCCGTACCATTTTTTTCCCATATATCTGCGAACAACTAACAGTTATTCGAGCTAATGAATATACGGTTTGCAGAAATATTCGAAAAATAATCGAATAATCGAATAATCGAAAAATGCATGTAGGAGATGAAAATTACTTCAGCAGATATTTCAGGGGGGTCTTCTCTGAAAAAAAGTTGTGTAAATCTATGAATTTTTAAGAAGAACCTAAAAAGAAGACGGGAGCTGCTTAGACAAAATTGAGGAAAGAAAAACATAGAGGACGAATGAAGGAGAATTCGAAGGCAGAAAAGGCACATGTACTTGAAGATGCGTATTTCATAGTGGAATAATCGAGAAAAAAAATATAAAAAAATTATTCCCATTTATAAAATCATAAATATTTACATTTATACTAAACAAGTTTCTTTTCACGTTAAATATTTAGCACATGGGTTTCGTATAGTACGTGCTTTTATTTCTTCATTATTTTTCCAAGTCCTTTTTATTGAATAAAATGTGAACCTTTAAGTGCATAACCTCAATTTGTTGTTGACATTTCAAAATCTATTATACTAATGAGTTTTATGATTATAATATGATAGTTTTATATTATAAATTTCGTGTTCTGACACTTCCCAAATTTTCCCCATCAATAATTTTGAAATAATTATTTTTGATCTTTGCCTTTCGTGCAATTGGCTAAAAATCATAAATATATTATTATTTAAGTTATTTGTTAATTACGTAGAATCTGTCTAAGTAAGATTTGGTGTGTTCATATTTATTTAAACTTGTGTTTGTATTTTGTTGTTTTAGTTGGGCAATTGTGTATTTGCCGATACCATATTTACCAAAACCTATCTCCTTATCTCTTGTAACCTCTCCTCCAACCTGTGTACTAGCTGTTCTTTATTCTCGTTCGTTTTGTGTATATGCATTATTAAAGTTTTTTTAGTGTTGTCTTGTTAATTTTGTTTATTGTCTATTTTAATTTCTTCTTTTTTTTCCTTATTGGCCTACCAAGGATCACGTCCTTAAATAATTCCAAAGATGAAATTATGTGAAAAAAGTCATCAATTGGATTTTGACAAGGATAGAAATGAGAAAAACAAAAGTTCATTTTTTATTTTTTTTCCCCCTTCGATGCGTCTGAAAAGAAGATGGCCTCGTGACCTTCTAAGTTGAACTATTATTTGAGTACTACCACTGGGTAGTTTCTCTACTTGCCTTTAACTCGGGACATGATTTATCGTTCATTGTATTAACTTGATATATTGTAAATTTTTCTCTTATTTTAGTATTTTATTGTTTTACTAATAATAATAATGAAAGGTGTTAAAATAACTTAGAACAAACAGAAATATTTTGAAAATTCGACCTTAAGCCGATTTAAAGTTAATTAAATACATAAAAGCTTAGTGAAATCATTTGTAGTCAATTATAGTATTTGTAATTGTAAAAACGATTAAATCTGTGCTTGTAATATTGCATTACTTCTTACTATTAAATAGTAAAATAAATAAATAATCCAAATAAGATGTAACACTGTCAGTGACTATATTTTTTCAAACGCCAGTTTAAAGTTTACAAAATAACATTCTATCTTATTTAACTATATATAATAAGCATGCTGAAAATATTATTCAAATTATAATTTAAGAACAATAATTAATTATTTAATCATTATTATGAAGTTTATCCATTTTATTATTTCCTTTTTTTCTTCTCCTATCCACAGGTTATTTATTCATTTGCTTACCATATTTATTGATTATTCTTTTTTTTAGGTAAGTGTTATCAGCTTTGTAATGGTGGGTTGTGTACCATGTGTAAGTATTTTGTTGGTTTGATTTTACAAGCATGTTTAGCTAATTTTTAAAAATTTTCTTTCTTAATTTTCTGTAGTCTCTTGCGAAGAATAATTATGGAAAAAAAAGTTTTCTATTTAAAAAAATATATACTACAGATTAATGCTGATTAGTGCCCTATTCAAATAATGCTTATGCCGATTTGGGTTAAAAGATATTGTTGTAAACTTCTGCCTATGTTATCACAAAAATGACAGTTGAAGCCGAATTTTTTAAACCGTCAGTCACTGGTGGTCGTGTTTATCTTTATTATTATAATATTTATAAAAACTTTTCGTGTTATTTATTATTAATTATCTCGAAATAAATTGTTTTTTGTGGATTACTCATGACGTTGTATGACAGGATTCAGAAGGATACTGTAAACTGGTAAGTTAAACGGCATATTAATCTATTTCTTGTGAATTATTCACCTTCGTTTTTATAAAATTTTTTCTTTATAAAAAAAATCAATGAAAAAATTTATGGAATTTTTGTGATTGAAAAGAATGCACTCAACTAAAAGCTGGGACATTTAGAGTAGGTACATTTCAATTTTTTAATGTGTGGTAAATGCTATTTAGGTACCTTATTTTAAATTCCGAAGTTATTTTTATATTTAAGAATATAATATATTGTTAAAAATACTATTTCTTTAAATTGTTTAGTTATAAAAGTTAAATGCTTCATAGCATTAGCATTATTTTTTATATTTCTAGGTGCTTTTATTTATTTTATTTTTTTCCGTCAGGTTAATTCTTGTTATTTTAGATGTTTATTCTATTTTTACTTCATATTTAGTTTCGCCCTACTGTATCCTTTAATAACATTCCACGGATCCCTGTGGAACAGATACGTTACCTAGGACTCCATCTGGACAAACGTCTCACTTGGAATCCTCATACAAGACTGAAAAGACAAGAAACTGCTCGACGTTTTTGCCTACTTCAACATTTACTGGACAAACGCTCTCAGTTCCCTAAGCTATTAATTGCAAAAGGCTCATTTACATGACAGTTATACGACCTATTTGGACATACAGAGTTGAACTATGGGGCTCTACTAAACCATCCAATTCATCTCGTATCCAATCCCGACAATCCAAAATCCTTCGTAAAATCCTCAATGCTCCTTATTATGTCAGAAACAAACTCATCCCTCATGATCTTAATATCCGATATGTTGCTGATTTGGCCCAAACTAGATACCTATCCTTCCATGACAAGCTCCATACACACTTGAATCCGCTAGTCTCTCAACTTGCTTCCCTTACTATTCCTTATAACCTTCCGAGGCGTCTGAAAAGAAAAGCCTTGAGACCTTCTACTATAGAACTTTATTGGAGTGCTACCAATGGCTAGTTTCTCCACAAGTGTTATTTTTTCATGTGATATTGTTCATATTAGCAATATATATATAAAATGAATATATAATAAAATAATATATATCTTACTAATATTATAAATGTGAAAGTTTGTATGTTTGTCCCTCTTTCACGCAAAAACTACTGAATGGATTTGGATGAAACTTTACAGTAATATAGGTTATACATCAGAATAATACATAAGCTATAGCAAGCGTGGATTTAGGAGGGGCGCATGGGGGCACGTCCCCCCTCGACTGTTTTTTAGGTACTGTGGAGAATCCATTATAGGACATAAATAAAGGCAAATCACATGATAATAGTTGTTAAAATGACAATTCAGAAAGAACATGAGTGAAACTATTTGTTTTGATATCCTACTAATCTTACTAATCTTACTAATATTATAAAGGTGAAAGTTTGTATGTTTGTCTCTCTTTCACGCAAAAACTACTGAATGGATTTGGATGAAACTTTACTGTAATATAGGTTATACATCAGAATAACACATGGGCTATAGTAAGCGCGGATTTAGGGGGCGCACGGGGGCAGGCGTCCCCTCCCCCGACAGTTTTATAGGAACTGTGGATAATCCATTATAGTACATAATTAAAGGAAAATAACATGATAATAGTTGTTAAAATATCAGAAAGAACAAGAGTGAAACTATTTGTTTTGATATACTACTAATCTTACTAATATTATAAAGGTGAAAGTTTGTATGTATGTTTGTTACTCTTTCACGAAAAAACTACTGAATGGATTTGGATGAAACTTTATAGTAATATAGGTTATATTTCATAATAACACATAGGCTACAGGAAGGTTGGATTTAGGAGGGGGCTCGTGCCCCCAGACAGTTTTTTGAGTTTAGCGGAGAATCCATTATACGTGGGTGAATCAAATATAAACGAGACTTTTTGTCCTGGAAGCCCAGCGAAGGTGCGGGAACGTTCCCGCGTTTAGGGGTGTTGGGTAGGGATGCCAGGAGTGGGGGAAGCAGGCGGGCGGATGCGATCGAACTCACCAGTTACCGTCGTGACGATGTCTGAGCAGGATGTATCCCCCTCGATTGCGCAACGTATTATCATCAAATTTCTTGCTGCTGAAGGTGTAAAACCGGCTGAAATCTTGAGAAGGTTGACTGTACAGTTTGGGGAAGAGACACTTTCTCGTGCCAGAGTGTTTGCATGGCATAAACAGTTTGTGGAGGGTCGTGATCGTGTTCAGAATGAAAGCCATGACCGCAGACCCCGCTCCAGCATCACAGCAGACAACATCAGCCGTGTTCGACAGCTTATTGAAGGTGACAGACGTCTAACCACCAGTGCCATTGCAAGTGAGGTTGGGATAAGCTATGGAAGCACTTTTTCCATACTCACAGAGGAGCTAGGGTTTCGTAAGGTGTGTGCCAGGTGGGTTCCTCGACTTCTCACAGCTGAGCAGAAGCTGAACCGTTTGCAGGTCTGTGAAGGTCTTCTTGCAAGATTTCAGGCTGAGGGAGCCTCATTTCTCACTCACATTATCACCTGTGATGAAACTTGGGTGCACCATTACACCCCTGAATCAAAACAAGCGAGTATGGAGTGGAGACTGAAAGGGAAACCTGGACCAGTGAAAGCCAAGTCACGGCTGTCAGCTGGGAAGGTTTTGGCTACCGTGTTTTTTGACCAGCGTGGCTTGCTGCATCTTGATTTTTTACATGAACGCAGGACTATCAATGCCGCATACTACTGCGACATTTTGAATGAAGTCAGACTTGCATATCGCCGCAAAAGAAGGGATCTACCGATGAGGGAAGTGATTCTTCTTCAGGACATACTGCGGCCCTGACGAGAGAAAAATTGGAGCAAGTGGGCTGGGAGACGCTAGAACACCCTCCCTACAGTCCAGACTTATCACCATGTGACTTTCACCTGTTTGGCCCACTCAAGGAAGCTTTGGGAGGTCAGAGATTCGTCACTGACGATGAGGTTGAAGCCTACGTGCTCAATTGGCTGAAGACACAACCTACTTCATTCTATGAGGACGGGATTGGAAAATTACCTATGCGCTGGGAAAAATGTATTTCCAAATCAGGAGACTATGTAGAAAAATGAGGTGTACTTTTCTTTGTGTTCAAAGTAAAAATAAAAAAATTAAAAAATAAGTCTCGTTTATATTTGATTCACCACGTACATAATTAAAGGCAAATCAGGAACTTAGCATCTTGAAATTAGCCGATAGGTTCTTTGTATAATTTAAGAAAGAAATTTGGATAGTTCCAACCCCAAGGTAGTATCTAGTATTTGGTTTTCCCTTAATATAATAGTTAATAATAACAGCGGAATCTCTAAATTTTGTCCTTCCAGATTTAATTAGGATAGGGATCTTTCACAAATACCTGTAAAAGATCCAAAAACCTGACCCCTACAGGCCCGAAATGGTCATTTTCCGTCCCATCCGAAGTATTTTTTACTCCCTTTGAAAAATCCTAAGGACATCCTGCAGGGCTGCAAACCCGCCATCTTGGGCCTAGTTGACTGTTATGCTAATCACTGCACCACATATGAACCCGGCTTGAATATTTAGATATTATTTTACAAGATATTATAGTAATTAAAAAAAAACTATCTCTAACTTTTGTAAGAAGCTAATTTAAAAAGCAATTTTTAATAATTTTGTAATAGGAAGTAATTTATAATACTTTTTGTACAATTTTGATTGTTATATATCGGGGTTTACAAGTAAAGATCACTCAGTCAAAACATCAATTTTGTGATTTTGATGTCAGGTTCACTTCACTACAAAAATGAGATGTGTCTACTGGTCCAAGTCATATATTTATTTATTTATGTTTTCAATGATTGGTAATCAAATGAAGTAGCTTAGCCTTTTCATCAGGGTTTTTCAAAATCATGTTTTTGACTTAGTGTATTACACTTGTAGTGCAAGTTCACCTGTGGTCTAGTGGTTAGCGTAACAAACTACTAAGCCCAAGATCGCAGGTTCGTAGCCCGGTAGATGGCCCTAGGATTTTTTTAAGGGAGTAAAAATCCTTAGTTACGCCGTCCTTCGGAAGGGACGTTAAACGGGGGTCCCTAGCCTGTACGATGTCAGGTACTCGTTAAAAATCCCTATCCTAATTAAACCTGGGTAGGCAAAATTTAGAGCTCCCACTGTAGCATCGTCCGATTAGCCATAGCAGCATAAAGTGACGTTAAATGAACAAACAACACTTGTAGTGCCACGATATGTAACGATTTTATACAATTGTAAATAATCAATTAAAATGTATACAAATTAAAAACGTCTTGTATAGAATTTGCCGACAAATAAACGGTCTTCTAAAAGGGTTAAAAAATATCTCCGTGGTTTAATATGTAAACTGTTAACAAAAAATATATTATAGATACAAGAGGTTATTTTAATAAAACATTATACTTTTTTTTCTGATTTACTAAAATAATATTCTAGTATTTGGTTTTGTGGTGAGATAGGTTAGAACCTAATCTATATGACATATGATTTGATTTAGTGTCTTAATTGATTTATTTATATATATTCAATTATTTTTAATAATGAGCTTTGATGTGTGAAAATTTTAAATATGGTCTCTTCAAATCCACCCTTAGCCTACGGCACTGGTGGAGGTATAAAGCAAGAAATACCAAACCGAGAAAATCCGTTGGTTGTTCTTTTCATACAAACCCTGTTCGTATCTGGTCTTGGTTTGGTCACTGCGTTTGTGTAAGTAGTCTATTTGCTTAGAATCGGAATTATGAATTATCACAGAGGTCGTAGTGAATTGCTTAACAAAACATAACAGTGTTGCTAAATTGGATGCAATCAATGTCAAAAATCCGTATCAGGTAGGTTAAACAATTTAAGGTTATAATTTAGTCGCTCAGAATCTATATTTGATAAGCCTAGGGAAATCAAACGCCAAACGCAAGGAGTAAAGGAACGTGTTACTGGTGTACTAGCCGGTCTGCATGACCTAACTCATTACCTCGTGTTATAATCTACTTTTCACTCGTCTCATTTGAGTTATTTGTCTGTGCGTTATTAAAATATGTTTTAGTATTATTGTCTTGTTAATTTTGTTTGTGCTGTTTATTAAATTTAATTTTGTGTTTTTGTCTTATTCCATTTATTATTGCCTATTGAGAGTTAGCATAACACTTTGGAAATAGCCGTTTTTAAAAGAAGAAGCCTTGAATTACTTCCAGAAGTTAGGAATAATTCCCAAGAACTAAGAAGAAATTATATGAAAAAGGTCATTAGACGAATTTTGTCAAGGATAGTAATGGAGGTGTTTTCGACGAAAGTGTAGGAACGTGGCTCGAATTAGCATTTTATTGTTACATTTTGTATATTTCAATTTCCATTGGTAGAAATAAGGAGGTAAGTGTCATCAGAATTTGAATATTCAGTATTCAGGTTATAAACAATGACGGATAACAGTGCCTGCAGACCGTACAGAAATTTAGTGAACGTACCTGTCCACTTACTGTGAACTTAGTTACACCTTAGATTACTGTTAATATTAGAACTTTATAACAGTGAATATCGATTCCTATTTGTTGTATTTTATAAATTAACGTTACTTTTCCGTAGCCGGGCGAATCGTGAAACAAAATATCGCCAATTGTGAAACAAATGCGAGCCATATTCGAATGACAAAACGGTCGATGAAAAAAAAGTCTAAAACTATACTATCTTAAACTAGGTTTAACTATAATAAATAACTAATGATAAATAAATATAACTATAATAAAATAATATAGAAAAAATTCACTATAATATAGAAAAAATTCATTATTTGCATAACTAGACAGATATTTGAATGCAATACGAGCGCTTATGGTGGTAGGTTGTGTTAGGTAGTGTATCCAAGTTTAGTCAAGTCAAGACAAACTACGATTTCTATCTGCTGACCATTCGAACCATCTTTCCACTTCCTACTATTTATAATTATTATGTAAGCTGATATGAACGCGATTTGACTACATATTATTTTAATTCTTATTGTATCTATTGAAACTAGGGAACTATTCATTCTTTCAGGCTATTTCAACACTATATTGGCAAACATCCTTAAGCTCTCAAGAATAATATATGATTAATATTCCATCTATTTGAACTTACAGTGTAGAGCTTTGGGACTCCTAATAATCATCGATTTTTTTGTCGTACCCAATCCTTGCAATCCAAAATCCTTAATGCTCCTAAATTTGTTTCTATTAAAGACATCCTTAATGTCCTGGATGTCCATTTATTGCTGACTTGGCCTGAATTCTATATCAATCCTTTCATGACAAACTTTATTCCCACTCCAACCCACTAGTTTCAAACCTTAAAATACTGCTACCTCTTCAATTCCTTATAATCCTCCTAGACGACTGAAATAAAGATGGCTTTTTGACCTTCTAACATAAATCTCTTCTAATAATGAGTTTCTCTACTTGAATTTTCTCATCATTCGAAACTCCCAGTTTTCGGTGATCGGTGATCGTTGCAAGATACCGAACAATTGAAGGTGCTGGATTTGTACCCGGGATAAAATGTTATTTTAATTGAAAAATATTACAATTTTTATTTTTTCTAGCTTTAGCCCACGACTTCGCTAGAGTAGACTTTGATCCGCCACATAAAGTTTCATAAAAATAAAAATATTTTTTGTTTAATTAATTTAAGTTTGCTCTGTAAGTTACTCGTACATCCGAAATTTCAGATGTCTAACTTCAAAACTGACGGATTCCATACAATCTTTGAACCACTATTATATTAAGGGGAAACCCTTGGGGGTGGGATTGTCCAAATTCCTTTCTTAGTGCTCATTTAAGCTATAAAAAGAACCTATCTGCGAATTTCAAGATGCTGAGTTCAGTGGTTTCTGCTCTGCTGGATGTGTTAGTCAATCAGATTGCAATTTTACATAAACTTCGCCCGTGTGGTGTGTTGATAAAAAGTAGCCTATGTCCTTCCCCAGGCTTGAGATTATCCATATCAAAGTTCATCACAAACGGATCAGCACAGCCATGAAACATACATTGACACTGCTTAACAAACGGGACTGACACAAGTCACTTTCGTTTACTGTTGTTCGTGTGAGTAAAGGATTAGTATTTAATGTTATTGAAATTATTGAAAAGGATCACTTAGTATAACGATTTCACTTTTCGTACGGCTGTGCTTCCATATAAATACATGCAAATGCTTCCATATAAAAAAAAAACCTTGTTACCTTTCGGTACCCTATAAACTTTTTTTTTTCTTTCTTAACCCCTTGGCTTTTATTAATTTTTGAACATAAACTATTAATATTAATAATGATACATGGTATCTCTTTTACTGCACCAGATGAATTTTAAGAGAGGATTGTACATTGAATTTTCTTAAGATTAATTAGATGGAAGGAGTGACCAACCAACTTCATAAAGATTAAGTTAAATAAATACCAATTCAATAAAATTCAGTCCCTCTTAATCATGTTAGGCAGAATAACTTTTTTTAATTTTTATATTAGACTCGATTTTAAATTACTAATGGGAACCATGGGTAGCTTATTGTGTAGACTTCTGATGGGGCTCACTAGTTCTGTCTGATTGGAACCCTGTAAACTATGTTACTTGATTTGTTGCATACATTGGCACTGATTAACAAACGGGACGGACAGAAGTTTACTGTTGTTCGCGTCAGTAAAAAATTAGTATGTAATGTTATTGAAATTAATGAAAAGGATTACTTAGTATAACGGTTTCAATTGTCGTACGGCAGCAGCGAGAAGTGAACTATGTTACTTGATTTAATTTGTTCAGCGAAAATATGTAGATTTTGCGAGTAAGAATCACGTGAGCAAGCATACGAACTTTGCCCCCCTTTTCACCCCTTAGGTGTAGAATTTCGAAAAATCCTTTCTTATCGGATTGCCTAGGTCATTCAAAGAACACACCCTCCAAGCTTCAGGTCTTTACGATCAGCGGTTTCAGACTGTGCTTTGATCACTCAGTCAATCAGAACAAAGCATTTTATATGTATAGATTATATTATATATAAATTTCTCTAACTATCCACGAACTAATTTTCTTTAACTAAACACAAATTTCTATAATTTAACACGAAATCATTTTCCAGAGAATATGCGAGAAACATATTCCACGATTACTGTCTTTATGTGATGATCACGGTGTAAGTAAAGCATTTGCGATGAAACCATAAAAATATTTTATTACTAAAAATAATGCAATGATAAGTAATCATTTTTCATTTAAAGGCTTCTTGGATTTTTAATGCACATTTTAATTGTCGCTTATCCCAAAAAATTGGGATTGGAAATACAACATTATATGATGTTGGTTATTTTGGTAAGGTTATTTGTTAGTTTCTGTGCAAATTCAAAGTAAAATAATTTTATATTATATACTTTTTTTAAACATTTCAGACAATATCGTATGGTTTATTTTACGCTGGTTCTGCTTCTAATTACTTTAGATACGCATCGGCTTTTTCAATTGCGATAGCTTGGACGTTAACTGGATTAACAATGAGTACTGCTTGTGTCATTCCTGTAAGTGATTAATTAATAAATAATACATTAATAATTTGATATTTAATAACTTCATACAGTTAAACATGCGAGAAGAGCAGCGAGAGCTTGCCAATAGACCTTATCTTCGAAGGCTGTACCTTTTACAAAAGAGCTATGCATAAACTAGGACTACCTGCCAATGTATCCTTGATATTAGGGAATTAAGAAAAATACGTTAATAAGGTCACTGCCTTTCTATCAAAAGAAGGACTTATTAAGAATACCAGATGCAGCTTTTTCATTTTTTTATAAATAAAAATTGTTACTAATAAATGATTATAATCCTAAGGCGATGAATAATGATTACCAATCGATTTCAGGCCTCAAATTTGGAACAACCAACCAACTTCATAAAGATTAAGTTAAATAAAAACCAATTCAATAAAATTCAGTCCCTCTTAATCATGTTAGGCAGAATAACTTTTTTTAATTTTTATATTAGACTCGATTTTAAATTACTAATGGGAACTATGGGTAGCTTATTGTGTAGACTTCTGATTTGCTATGGTGAAGTCCCTTGGTTCATATCCGGCTAATAGTAATAATAAAGCAACGAAGGTAAATTATTTCTACAGCCCCGGTGAATAAGTGGTTAAGTCAAATTTTGTCTAGAACTAGTTTACTGTATTGAGAGTAGCAGAACGGTGTCGTACTTTTTGTAGATTTTGGCTTGAAATGGAGTTGAAATATAAGCAGTAATTCCTCATTATTTAAAAAATCATTTGGGTGAAAATTTGACTTGACCATTTATTCACCAGGTTTCTATATTTAATCTATTTGGGATCTGCAGGTCCTCCTGGTGCTCACCAATCGTCTATAAATTGGTTACACCTAATTTGGAGGAAAAACCTAGCGTTTGGGCATGGTCTTGGACTAATCATCTCCCTGGACAACCGGAGACCAAAAAACAATAATCTCTATTTCAGGTGTTTTAGTGGTACAGTTTTTTTTAATCCATGTCTTGAAGCACGTGGAAGCTCCCCAAATATGTGTCTTCAAACTTGGAGAGGACAGGACTATGACTTGTTAAGGCGTGTATGAAAATGTTTTTTTGTTTTTTTTTTTGTATGCCTTAAAGAGTTAAGTAAACCAATCAGGTAACAAAAGTGCAATGTAGTCATCTTCAGAACAAAAAGAAGGAAAAGTAAAAAACTAATAAAGCACATCCCTACCTCAAAATGCAGGAAGGCACCAGACCAAATATCCCACCACGATCAAGCCCAAATAAACTACTGAATCATAAGGAAGGTTACAGGACAACAGATGGAATGGGTTAACTAAAACCAGCTGTTAAAAAAAAAATATATAGAAAATTCAAAATTCACACACAAGGCTTCAATAAGGACACAGAAAAATAAAAATAAAACAAAAAACAAAATCCATATCAATAATTAAAGTAAAATTGGTATTATCAAGAACTCAATGGACATAGCTGACTATGACTCTTTAACCTATTATGTATACCATTATTATGATGTTGACTGTTTGGTTTGTTTATTTCTTCATTTAACTTCACCTTATGCTGCTATGGCTAATCGAACGGTGCTACAGTGGGAATCCTATATTTTGGCTATGCAGGTATAATTAGGATAGGGATCTTTATCAAGTACCCCCATTTAAGCCCCTCCCGAAGGACAGCATAGCCAAGGAATTTTTACTCCATTTTAGAAAATACTAAGGCCACCTGCCGGGCCTCAAACCCGTGATCTTTGGCTGTAGGCTGATATGCTAACCGTTGGTGGACCCTTGACTGGTTTTTAATGTAATTGTAGGTTTATAATCGTTATTTCAATTGAACAGGAAGATTAATATTTAAAATACTTATTTAATATTATTAATTGAATTAACAAAGACCTACGATTGGTTAATTGGTTATATTTATACAATGCAGTTAGACGTGACAGGCTTGCACGGAACGGTTCAAATGTACACAGGAATCGGCTACGCTTCTCTTGCGATGGTATTTCTCTTTTCCGCATTCATGACTGAGACCAAAGTCTATGCACTGCTATTCTCAGCAATGTCTTTGTTATTTTATATATTTGTAAGTATATTGAATATATTACATAGAGTTTATTTAATAAGATAAAGTAGGAGAAATGTATAAACCATCAATAACCCACCGTATTCAATTGTGTAAACTTACTTAAAAGGGTTTCTTTTTAGGCTAATTAAACAAATATTCCTCTAAAAATAAATGTTGTTCATTGAAATGTGAAATAGATTGATATTAATCTAACAAACAGACTGATGAAAATAATATTTACGACCTGTTTCTTATAAAAACAAGATTTTCCATACATAGTAATATTTACTATTATCAAACTGACATCATAAATATTATTGTTGAAGGTTATGTACTAAATAAAAACTCAAAATTTGTCTAATCTACTTGATTTCTATACTTATGACTTAAGTCCAAATCCCAAAACTCTTTTTTGAAATCTTTAAGGTCGCATTTTATTTTTTTCTAACAGACCGTGGAGAGCGTGTCTTTAGAGTGAGAAATGTAGGTCTTCGTGCGCCTATTGGTCCCGAACAACCACAATCGGCGAATCTTGACCGATTTTTCACATTTCTTAAACCCGACTCTGTGTCGGTGTGAAGGACACTGGTGGTTCGGCCCCTTAGGGACTGGCTATGAATCCATGGGTAGCCTGACGCTGCACTAGGGAAATCAAGGTTTGCAGAAACTTGAGGTTGAAGGAGTTCCTCAGAGCTTTCTGTACATCCATAATAAATATAAATCTGTAAGATGACCACATCATTCGGCGAAAAATCTAACTCCAGTTGAAAAAAATACCTACTTTATCATCAATTTACAATGACACATTATATACATGAGAAGATATCGCTGTAGTATTTCTAAAGTGGCATAAGTAAAAAAACAAAACCTACATTTTTGGAAAAACGAGAAAACTATTAGTGAGCTTGGAATAGCATAGGGTAGTGCTTTCTGGCAGAGAAGCTCTGAAGCTAGGTTTAGGTTGATACAGGTTAAATGAATAGTAAACAGGTATTTACCCATTTCTTTCATAGCCATAAATCATCACCGAAAACCACCGATTTCTGAGTTGAGTCACTTTAGAAATACTAGTGCAATATAATAGCCAGAGTGTATTTTATTTTTTTTACAGCATTCAATTTTTTTAATTCTTTCATTTTTCTAGTTCTATATTTTTCAGAACCTGTTTATACATGCTCAGTTATGTATGTTGAGATGTCAAAATGTTACGAGAAAGTCATATGTCAAAAAGGTCCTTAAAATTTTTAAATGCTGCCACCTCTTCGTGAATAGTTTTATGATTTTTTGTAATTTGCTGTACTTAATGTCATATAGATGATAATATAATGCTCGACTTTGTGTTCTTTTTTTTATTTGAAGTATTTTATTGATATAATTCTTATAATTATTCTATATTAAGTGTGCTAAGACCATGTATTTTAATCTAAACTGTGGAAATATGAGTAGAGATACGACTTATTTTGTTGTACTTACTTTTCCTTGCATTTTAGTATTAATTTTATTATTATTATTATTATTATTATTAGCTGTAAAATTCCCAAAGTGGAAGAGACTAAGTAAAGATGGTTCACTTTTGGGGCTTCTTGTTCTTCTTATTTTACCGCCAAGTTTTCATTCTTTGCGAGAATTCAGCTTTTCTTTCTTCACTCCAGTTTGTTCCAGTTCTCGGTGCTTTTGTCTCTGGAGCTCCCATTTTTCAACTTTAAGTTTAAAATTAATTCTTTTGTTTGTGTCTTCATTTGTAATTTTGGCTGATTCCAAGTTCTTAATATTTTGGATCCATTCCCCTCCATTAACAAGGGATGATGCGTATTTTACTACTCTTTTTGTAATTCTGTGATTGGGAAGGCTCATTATGTGGCCCTAGAACCTAAGTTGTATTTTCCTCATGTCTATCTCTATCTTAGAATATTCATCAATTTTGGATGTTTTCTGTAATCTATACCCTTCTTCGGTCCATCTTGGTCTCAGAATTTTCCTAATTATTTTCCCTTCCACTTTCTTTAGATTTCCCTTATCTGCTTTTCTGATGTGTCAAAGTTTCACTGGCATATAACATAGTTGGTTTAATTACCGTATTATAATGTTTAATTTTTGTATTTAGGGATAAACATTTTTTATCGTAAAGATATTACTCCGACCTATATGAGCTTTTTAGAAAGAATATTTCTCGTTGTGAATATTTTTCATAAATATCTTCTTCTAGGCATATTATTTTATTATAAAAAGCATTTATATTTATTAGAAAGTACACGACATTAAATACTATAAAATGTTAAAATTTCCAAAATAATATAAATGCTAGTATATACTACAAAATTAGCAATATCCCTATTTATTTTTGCGCAGTATATAAAATTTTAACGGTAAATAGTATAAATGGTAAATGAACCTATGTTATATCTGAAAAATCTTAACACATATTGTGAGTTAATGAATTTATTAAGTGTTAGTAACTCATTGGCCAAAAAAATGTTCTAAGAGCCCATATTTTTTTTTAAAATTGGCTAAAAATTGTCCCGATAAGATAGGATCGTGCTCCATGACGAAGGGGCGATTGGCTACGTAGATATGCTAATATTTCAATTTTATTATGCAAAATAGGCGCCTTCCTTGTCAAAATTATCTGTCGAAATCCGTTTCCCACCTTAAGCATCTAACTCTATCTGATGGGATGGTCCAAGATTTCTTCAGCCTTTTTAATTTCCCTGTCATTAAAATTGAGTTAGGCTAAAAAATTACAAATGACAGATAATCTTCTTCATTAATACTTAAGTATTTTATTTACAACATAATATATAAAGTACGATTCAGATATTTTATTTAAACTGCTGTGACCGAAAGTTTGTTTAAGCTGTTGTTAACCCTTTTAATGCACTTTATATAAATATAAATATTTAGTATAACCATCACATACCGTTTAGTATAAACATACTTGTGATTTAGCGAGTCGCCTTGAAACCTTCACCTCGTGTAAATCTTCTTTCTTGTCTCATTTGAGCTATTTGTGTGTTCGTTATTTAATTATTTTTCGTATTGTTTTTGTGTCTTGTAAATTTTGTATCTTTTCTGTTTAAATTTCAGTATTGTTTATTGAATTTGATAATTATTCCGCTGCGAGTTGAGTTACAAGTTTTAAATGTTCATTCGATTCATTTTTAATATTTTCCAAAAATACAAGTTATCGTGACCTGTATTGTGGAACATAGAATATAATTAACGGTAAAGAGTAGATTTCTTAATCATTTCATCAAGAAAAAAAGTTTCAAATAACATTTAGAAGTATAGATGATATGATTGTTAAAAGGTTCATTTCTAGATTCAATGCTTATCAAAGTAAACAAATTTCATATAATTACATCCTTTCTTCCATACTAAAGCTTACGATAACTTGTATTTTTGGAAAATATTAAAAGGGAAACTAATGTAAAGTTAAAAGTTGCCACAGCAAGTCATAAATCGACTCAAAGCAACAACCTGCGGAATAATTACCAAATTTAATAAACAATACAGAAATTTAAACAGACATCAAACAAGAATACATTTTAATAACCAGCACGTAAATAGCTCAAATGAGACGAGTGGTTAGAAGAGGTTACACGAGATAAGGAGGTAGGTTACATGGATATGGGCTAATACACCACCACCCATTTTTTCTAATTTTCATTTATGACAATATTATCTAATAAAAAATTAATTTGTAGGTTTGTCTTGTTGATTATAAAAACGTTAATAAAATTAATTTTAACTAGGCAATAAGTCAACGAGGAAAAATGCACGTGACTTTTACACTTCGCCGGGGAACATGTCCTTCTTTTCTGTCCAATTCAATGAAACCGTCCTAATTATTTCCGACACAGTACGATACCTTGGCTTTCTCCTAGACAAAAGACTTGCATGGAGTTCTCATACCAGACTCGAAAGACAAGAACTTAACAGACGATTCAGCCAACTATACAGATTACTATGTTGGACCTCCCATCTTTCAATAGATAATAAACTACTAATATACAAGACCATCATCAAACCTATTTGGACCTATGGACTCGAACTGTGGAGAACCGCAAAAAAATAGAATATCAGACGCATTCAATCCTTTCAATCCAAAGTCGTGAGAACTATTGTCAATGCTCATTATTATGTCTCCAACAAAACCCTCCATAATGATCTCAACATTCCTTTCGTCCTCGATCTCATCCCTACTAAATTTTCGAACTTTCACCAAAACCTTGCCTGTCATCCCTACCCCCAGGCTCAGTAAATTATCCAGTTCTATACATCCATATAACCCACCCCGCCGTCTAAACGGGCAATGGCCCCCAATACCATATAATAATGTTATTTGTAGTACTGGCACTGGCCAGATTCTCCACTCAAGACCTGTGTTTGTGAAGCGCCCTTAGCCAACTTCCATTGGTGTTTAATGCCAGTGACGCGGCTGGGAAAGGGGGCTGGGGCCTCCCGGACTCCTGCTTTGCCCTCATTGCTAGGGAAGAAGCTCTGTTCGGGGACCCTAGGTAAATTGTAAATACGGTATGAATGTGCACATTATATTTTTTTATTTATTATTATTTTATTTATTTATTTATTTTGACTTTTTTGACTTTAATTTATTATCATTTTCGCATTAACTTCTTTTTATTGACGTATGTATATATTTTTCTGCATGCATATATTTATTTATTTTATTTTGTTTGAATCATTGTTTTGTTATAGAATGATTGTACGCTACAAAGCACCATTACTTATTGCCCACAAGTGGCAGATGGTAATGTTTCAATAAAGTCTTTAAAAAAAAAAAAATAGGCAATAAAAAAGGAGTAGGACAAAACACAAAATTTAATTTAATAACAATACAGAAATTTAAATATACAACATACAAAATAAAAAAGAAAGAAACTCTGAAAAATAATACGGAAAACAATTTAACAACGAATACACGGATAGCTCAAATGAGACGGGTGACAAAAATAGGTTGCACTAGATAAGGTGGTAGGTTTCATGTGTACCGGCTAATGCACAGGTACAGGAAGATTATTCTACCTGATTTGGCTGAATTCGATGAACTTTTATTTATACTGCAATCCTGATTTAAGGGTATTGGATTCTTCCTGGAGATAATACAGTTTCTACTCCAACGATTGTGCAGGGAGGGGGGTTGGCTTAGTGACTGGTTGAACCACAGGCGAGTCTGCAGATCCCACAGGGTCCATCAGTAGCTGTTAACAGTTCAAATACTTTATCTGTCTTATCATATAAGATGAGGTTACACGAGATAACGCGGTTGCTTACATGGATACCGGCTAATACACAAGTACCCTTTTCTGTCAAATAGGTTAGAAAATATAAGCTGAGATGTTTTCAGTACTGCTAGTGCGAGTCATGTGCATTGCCATTCAGAAGAGATAGGAGATGGTTCGGATATGCGAAAGGCGTGTGTGACTGTGACGCCTTGCCCGAGCCAGGTCCCTCACCTCGCGATATCGATCTATTGGACAGATAAAGCAGGCTATTAGCTATCGATAGGAACCATGAGAGCCCTTCCTAAGAAATTATATCGCCGATTCTGCAATGTTGCTGATATCGAGATTAGATCACCGTTCGTTTCTGATAAGAGGTCTTCCCGCTAAAAGGATGAAGCAATGAAGGAAGCTCCTCGTAGTTAATAACACTCCGGGCTGAAATTATTTTCTTGTTATTTTTTAAAATTAAAATCTTTCGTACTGTAACACTCTGTAGAGAAAAAATGCTCAAATAATTATTGTGAACACTCATTGAAAATTGAAACCATCCTGATAACAGAGGAATAATATATCTATAAATTTAATCCTAAAATCATTATTCCGAATATTAAAAGCACACAATTATATCACTGTAATAATTGTATCTTTCAATGTGCTTAATATCGGGATCATTTTTTTCTCTCTATAAATTTTTATCCACACCAGTCAGCTACAAATATTTGACAATCAGCAGAATTTCTGATTCGAAAATAGTATAGAATGGCATGGGAGGCATGACGAAGAACAGTATCCAGCCCTCTCCATTGGCTTGCTCTAATTTCCTTCTGTAATAGATCCCTCATCCACGTTCTTTTTAGTCTCCTCCTAGTTTTCTTAGGCAAGAGAGTCGGGGTCATTTGTTCTATCAATGGGTTTGGTTGTCCGTGGAGTTTTTCTTGAAAGCGTTTGCAGTACGCTGGAATGTGTTCGTCAACCGTTTGTATTTTTGAGTACGTATACAAAGTTTTGTTACTGACGTACCATTGTGACTTATTGTGATAAGTCTAAGTACTTTTGACTGAAAAGTCCTTAGCAGTCCTTGCAGTCGTTTTCTGTGAGTATGGTTAGCGATGCAGTAATTTTGTAATTCATATGTCTTAACTAGTTTTAGTCAGTAAGTGTACGTGTTTAATTTCTATCTTAATTCTAATTTGGAGTTTTTCCGGAATATCGAATACATTAAATTGAGTTTAGAGTTTAGTGATAGGCGTTTCATCTTAACCTGAGGAAAATATTGGAATCTTGATTTTTTTTGTTTGTTTTAAATGTGTTATAGGGTTTGTTTACGGTATTTACCATCCCATCATCTGTTGTTCATGATTTTTAAATTAATTTTTCTAATTGTATTTGTTTATTTTTTAGGAATAACTGTTGATATTACAAACTATACTATTAGTCTCTCGTTCATATTTTTCAAATGAAAGTCAAATTTTCTTTAAATATATTTATTTATATTTACAACTGCATTACAATAATACAACAAGTAAATAGGCTAAGTGATACATAATGATAAGTAGAGAATTTACCTAATGGTAGCACTTAAATCACAAGTTCAACTAAGAAAGTCACGTGGCCAACTTCTTTTCAGACGCCTCGAAGGATTATCGGGAATTGAAGAGGAAGCTAGGTTTGAAACTAGAGGGTTTGAGTGGGAATGAAGTTTGTTATGAAAGGATAGATACCGGGTTCGGGCCAAATCAGCAACAAATGGGACATTAAGGTCGATATGGATGACTTTGTTCGTAACAAAATAAGGAGCAATGAGGATTTTACAAAGGATATCGGATTGTAGGAATTGAATTCGAGAGGAATTCGATGGTTTAGTTGATTCCCAAAGCTCTACTCCGTAAGTCCAAATAGGTCGTATGATGGTCATGTAGATGAGTCTTTTGTAATTAATTGGGAGCTTAGAGCGTTTGTCTAGTAAGTGATGAAGTAGCCTGAAACGTCGAGCGGTTTATTGTCTTTTCAGTCTTGTATGAGGATTCCAGGTTAATCGCTTGTCGAGATGCAACCCTAAGTATCGGATCTGGTGTTCTACAAGCACAAGTGGGATATTATTAAAGGATTTTGAAGGATTGAATGGCAGGAAGTCATTGGTTTACGACGTAAGGTAAAAGTGATTTGATTCGATTTTTGAGAATTTATTTTAATTCTCCAATTTTGACACCATTCTTCAAGATCAGTGATATGGGATTGGAGGCTTTGGGATGCAATAAATGGATTGTTGTTGACTGATAATACACATGTATCATCAGAGGTAAGAAAAATTAAAGTCCAGTTTAAGGACCATTAGAGATTTCAAGAGGTTTACCATCACATTGCATTTTTTCCGATTTTATTCTTTATTTTCCACTATGTTTTTTACAGCGGACTTAATAGAGGCTGAATTTCGTGCCGGTCGATGATCATTATTTAAAAAAAAACCTGACCGAGAAAGACCGAGAACGGGTCTGGAGTACAGTGCATGGTAGAGTCTGTACTGTTTCATGGACAACGGTTCTGCAAGGAGGTGACTTGTCCTAGGTCACGCACAACCGCCAGATTCCCCCCCCCTTATTTTGGGTTCCCTATTTTTATAACATTTTATAATGGCTGGGTGAGCCCCCAGGGTCCTAGATCCTACATGATCCATCTCCTGCCGCTAACAGACTAAACTAAAGTCTTGCCCGCAGCGGGATTTGAACCACGATTTCCGGCATGGCAGCTCAGTGCTCTATCTACCACTGAGCCACACCGCTCCCTATCTACTAGCATTATTTAAAGCAGAAATAAAACTTCAATTTCACGCATATATTTAAGTTTAAATCAATATTAGCGCATCAATAATAAACATTAGTATATATTAAACTGAAAAAAGAAACAAACAAAAATCCCATGGGAGATTAAAAATCCCATATTTAAAATGAATAGAATAACATTTTTAAAATAGCCGTCTTCGAAATAAGAAGCTCTGAAAAACTCGGCATTGCCTAGCAACTATTCGGAGGAACTCATTTTCATTTGGTCTTTTGTCATAAACGATTAGTAAAATTATAAATATATTTAAAAATTGTCAAATCACAAAGCCAAAGTTCCTATCAATATTTGAAGTCCTTACATTAAATCTACAGCCCCGCTTAATATGTGGTTAAGTCGGATTTTGTCCAGAGAGAGTTAACTGCTTTCAAATAACCGGAATCGTATCATTCTCGTAGTTTTTGGCTTAAACTAGAGTTGTAATACAACTCTTATAAACATTAACTCCATTTCTAGCCTATTAACTTACTTAGTCCCTTATTTACTACTTTAAAATAACACGATTCCGCTTCTCTAAGCACAACAAATCATTTTGGAGAAAATCTGACTTAACCACTTATTCTCCGGGACTGTAGAAATATAGTTTATACTTTTAAAACATTTTTTGGCAAAAGTAGAGTATACATGTGAAAATTACAGAAAATTGGAATAAAAAAAAACCAATATAGTTTTATTTATTTTTTGTCAAGATCAACCTAACGTAATAAATGTTCGCATCTATTACGGATCAAATATTTTCATGAATTAGCCAGAATTTGGCAATAAAGTGACCAGAAATTAACTGTAAAGTTGTCACGTACGTAGATTCCTTTTTAAATTAACATAAAAGTGGGTGTAAATTAAAAACTATTCTCTGTCAGTAAGTTAAATATAATATTTTGGAAACAATAAGGCTAGAAGAAATAGCAGAGGATTGAATGATAATGGTTAGGCCCTTGCTAAACCTTTAGGAGAGAGGGAGAGATGTTATCTTTCTTCTCAACTTTGTGACAATTAGTTGCACAATTACAGAAAACCGTCTAACTCCCGACCCCTTCTTGGTGAAATTACTTTCTCTCTCTCTCTCTCTCTCTCTCTCTCTCTCTCTCTCTCTCTCCTCTCTCTCTCTCTCTCTCTCTCTCTCTCTCTCTCTCGGTCTCTCTCTCCCTCTCTCTCTCTCGCGTTTATAGCCAGCCCGAACTAAAAATTAGAAAATAAATAATAGAAAGAAAATATTATTTTTAAATGTATTTATTGAAGTTTACAACTGTATCATCGCATACATCAAATACAATAATGAAATAAATAATGTCCCGAGATAAAGGCATACTACCCGATGGTACTAATCGAATAAGAAAGTCAACTTCTTTTCAGACACCTCGGAGGATTATCAGGAATTGAAGAGGTTGCGAGAACTACAATTGGGCATTGGAATATGCGGACCATACTAGCATAAGTAGTATATGCCCTGATCTAACGATATAGCCCTGATCTCAGACACTTCTGAAAATCTGCAGCGGACGATAACAGAATGGGAAGCAGAGCTTGCCAGGAAAGGCATGATCATAAATGTCTATAAAAGTAAAATATTACATTTGGGAAGAAATCCTGAAGATATACATATTGTATGCAATGAACAAGAAATGGAAGTCGTAGAGGAATTCACATACCTGGGCACAATGATTTGCAGAAATGGGGAAGAAGACAAGAGATTTCGAACAGGATTAAAAAAGCAAATAATGTTTACTACCAGATCTGCAACACTATTGTAGCCAAAAGAGAAGTAGGAAAGGACGTGAAACTCCATGTATTCAAAAGTGTATATTTGCCAGATCTATTATATGGGGCTGAGAGTTGGATACTCCTGGATAAAGACTGGAGTCGTTTAACAGCTGTCGAAATGAAATTTCTCAGACGAGTAACTTCCAAGACAAGAAGAAATAGGATCCGGAACGATACTATTAGAGAGGAGCTACGCATCGCCTCTCTGAAAGAAACCCTGGAGAAGCGTCAGCTCAAATGGTTTGGGCATATCCACATAATTAGCCAAGACAGGGATCCAAGAAAGTTAGACAATAGAATACAGACGACCTCCAACTACATTTCCAAGTTGGGACAAGCAAAAGGGAAAAACATGCAGGATCTCAGGATTATGGAGAGAGATAGAGATAGATGGAGATACTGGGTTGATGCGGTACCTTGACGCTGAAAGGAACAAGAGGAAGAGAAAGAAGAAGAAGAGGTTGCTAGGTTTGAAACTTGAGGGTTTGAGTTGTAATAAAGTTTGTCATGAAAAGATTGATATCGGATTCGGGCCAAATCTGCAATAAATGGGACATTAACGTCATGATGGATTACTTTGTTCGTAACAAAGTAAGGAGCATTGAGGATTTTGGATTGTAAGGATTGAATACGAGAGGAATTCGAAGGTTTGGTGGAGCCCCAAAGCTCTATTAGATAAGTCTAATGATTGTCATGTATATGAGTCTATTGTAATTAATTGGGAGCTTAGGGCGTTTGTCTAGTAAATGTTATAGTAGCCTGAAACGGCGAGCTGTTTTTTGTCGTTTCAGTCTAGTATGAGGATTCCAATTAAGCATTTGTCAAGGTGTAGTCCTTATAATACTTGGCCTGTTCTACGGTGACACGGCTTACGGCGGTGTTTTGGTTGGTTTGTTTACACGTAAAGGTGATTTGACGGTATTTCTGGGAATTGATTTTAATCCTTCAGTTTTTACACCATTTTTCAAGGTCAGTGATATAGGATTGAAGAGTATGTTAATATGTAACTAGATCAGTGTTGACTGATAATAGACATGCTCATCATCAAACGTGGTAAGGATAGTATTGGGGTTTGTTGGGATTTTAACAAAAAAAAAACAACTTAAAACACACATTAATGATTTCTATTAAAGTATAAAATAATTGTCGATGATTTTAAAATGAAAATAGGCTGCTGAACATAAATAGATATTGTATCCAAAAAAATATTTCCTACTTTTCAGTTTTGTTACCGGTTAAATGGTACTTTTAGTTTTTTAAACTACCATCTTTTTTCGTGAAAGCTTATTTAGGGACTTTCGGTAGGGTAAATTGTTTTGTTTTAATTATACATATAACGAAACGTTTCTAAAAAAAAGGAGAGGTTACTTGTACTTTATTGGAAAGCCAAGGTCGGCTCACATAGCAGGGGTTCTTCAGGGCTAGTAGGATCGGGGTTTGACACTACAATGAAACGTTGCCTTTCCAATAAACAGTTCTCCCAATTTAAAATAATTTTTATTTACCACTACCCAGACTATTTTCTACCTCACAACTTATTCTATATCTACCCCTCCCTCCATCTTAATTTTCCACCACACAGATTCCTTGATAATTGCGTATTTTAATTTTAATATTAACCAATTGTAATTTTAATTTTTATCATTATTACCTTATGCTTTAATTTTTACAACATTCTGTATTACTTATTTAATTCTTTATCACTTTTTCTACTAGCTTCCTCGTCACTTAGTTAATAATGCTCGTGATCCTTATACATTTTAACTTTTTTTAACTTATACATTTTAATATTTACGATAATTAAGTCATTTTTAATTGCCTGCATTTGGCATATTTAACACTGAAGAACACCTGCAATGTGGGTCGAATTGTTGGCTCTTTAATAAACATTACTCACTACTTAGGAGATATTGTTTGACCTCTACCCGGACCATTTTCTTCCACATATACCATATATACTTCGAAATGTTAGTCGAAACGATTACGAAATCTCCTCTTTACCCATAAATACATCATCTTTTTCATACTAAACCTCAGGATAGCTTGAATTTTTTGAAAATATTAGAAATGAATCGAATAAACAGTTAGCGAAAAATTATGTATTATTCATTGAGGGAGCGGAGTGGCTCAGTGTTAGAGCGCTGAGTTGCTATGCTGGAAATCCTGGTTCAAATCCCGCTGAAGGCAAGACGTTTATTTTATGGATTAGAGATGGATCATATAGGGTCTAGGACCCTCCTGGGGGGTAAAATAAGGGGGAAAATCTGGCGGTTGAGCGTGACCTAGGACAAGTCACCTCCTTGCAGAATTGTCGTCCATGAAACAGTACAGTCTCTACCATGTACTGAACTCCAGACCCGTTCACGGGTTGTAGTGGTACAGTTTTTTTTTATTATTCATTGATATAATGAAACATTTCTGACCAAAAATGTTTCTAAAAATAACAGACGCTGTTTAAACTGTCCAACTACTGCACGCGCTGAATACAGATGACTGTACCATCATGGACTTCAAATTTGCACGAAGAGTCCTTCTTTTCCCGACCATCGGACTAATTAAATGTGACGATATTGCCGTTGGGGGGAGGGGCTTTGTGGGGCCAAAGCTGGGGTCATATTTAACAGATAAAAGGGTTAATTGACAAGAGGAGATGATCTCGGCTGGAGCGGGCCTGAGGTTTTGCAGATACCTAGTCAGGTTTTGTCCAGGCTCGCTCGTGTGCTCACTCAATCCCAGATACACTATTGTCCGCTCTCGCATCCAGCTGCTTCTCTTTTCAACACTTCCTATCTCCTCTCTACACGGGTTCCAATACCCACCGCACTCCTACCGTCATCGCTATAATCGTCTGGGTATGTACCTTGTTATGGTGTGTAGTATCCGTAAGAAGCTAAAACAGCTTCCTTAGTAAAACAACATAGACTTGAGTATTAATTCGTTATTTACAATAGTAGCATTAGAAGAATGATCCGGTACTTAGGACTACATCTTGACAAACGTTTCACTTGGAATCCTCATAATAGACTAAAACCAGAAGAAGCTGCTTGCCATTTCAGGATACTTCAACACTTACTACTATTACTACGAACGCTCTTGGCTCCATATTAATTACAAAAGAGTCATGCGCATGACTATTATAAGACCCATTTGGGCATGCGGAGTACAGCTTTGGGGCTCCATTAAGCAATTGAAATCCTCTCATTCCAATTCTCACAATCCAAAATCCTTAATGTTCTTTACTTTGTTACGAACAATGTGATCCATAATGAGTTTGATGTCATTAAATGTCACATAATTTTAACGTTTTAATTGCTTTGTAATAATCCTCTTTCTTTCATATTTCTTAGGTTCCATTATTTTTTTTTTTTATCTTTTATGACTTATTGATTTTTACTGAGAGGTGTGAAGCTCTGCTCTGACAGATTGAGGCAACCCATGTTGGAACGCTCATAATAATAATCAATAAAAATGATTTATTGAAAAATTTTCATTTGCTCTTGAAATTCTTCCCCTTTCTGTAATTCCGCATTTAGTTATATTTCTATAGGTTCTTCCTCAATTCCTGATTACATAGATGATTATTTATTCGATTACGCAATTATATATATAATTTATATGTACAATTTATATGTAAAAACGCTCTAAGCTCCCAATAAATTACGAAAGACTCATATACCTCTCGTATACAATCCTTATTATCCAAAGTCCTTCGTAAAATCCTCAATGCTTGTTTGAACAAAGACATTCATAATGACCTTATTGTCTCATTTGTTGCTTATTTGGCGCGAAATATCCGTCCAAATAGTACATTGTTTATGTTTGTTAGATTTTGACTTTTATGAATATTACACTTACTTTATTTCAAACAAAAATGTTTGTTTACCTCTGTAACATTTTGCTAAATGAAAATAATTCCAATCGCAAGTTAAATGAATAGAGAAATGGGGAGTCGGTAGTATGACCTAGCCTAGCTACAACGTTACAAGTTGTACCTTGGTTAGAAAAAGGCTGTTCCTACATGGACCAATATGGCGCTGTAACTTGAGGAATAATAGGTTATAAAGACTGTTACTTGAGAAGGTATAGGTTATAAGACGGTTACATGAGGATCTATAGGTTATAAAGGTCCTGAGGAAGACACGGGAGGGAGGGGAAACGTTTGCACGGCGAAGTCTTATCGCATCGTCGCTCCATTACTCGCTTGAAAAATGCTCAGGGTTTCAATATCGCTTGGGGCCAGCATACATCAAAATGTCCTCCATTGTATGCTGGTCTAGATGGTGTATGTAAGGATTTATAACGCCATTTCAGCCTTGTGTGTATAAGTCGTTGTCAATTAATATTTGGAAATAATTAATCATTATTGTATGTAATTTCGTTCATGATAATTAGTCTCCGTGATAATTTCTAAATTACATCCCATGGATGATACACTAGATTATTCAGTGTCTACTTACTTATCGTAAGACAGTTAGGGATCTTTTCATTTCTTTGATTCACTATTTTCAAAATTATAATTGAGAAATTTTCTCTTGTGCCTCAAGAACTGAGAACATCAGATTGCCTTCAGTTGTAAATACACATTAATTAATGCACATTTAATATAGAATTTATCATGTTATTATAACTATTTTGTTTCATAACCAGCCATGAAAATGGAAAATAGGGCACAGAGAATGGACTGTTGCTTTTGTAGCTTGCCGAACTAAGAAGTAGAAAATGAATATTGTAAAATGTTTGTGTTGCCGGGGTAACTTTGAGACAGCCCTAAAGTTACCAATATGATTCCTTTTTCAGAATTTTATTGGATAATAATGATGAGAGACCCTTAAAGAATTCTTGACACAAGCCCATAGAAAACAGGAACTGAAAAATATCCTCAAGAAACCTTAATAAAAGCATGGCTATAAGAAATAATCAATAGTGTTCCGAAATGCTACTTACAAGAACGGAATAAAAATGCTCACTCATTTTCCTTGTGGTTACATCTGTTAACTATGGCCTTACACAATATTGTGGTGTAACATTGGCGCTAAGTCGTCTTCTACGGTTTCTAATGCAATAATGGCACTGTTCCAATGTTACCCCAATCAATGGGATAATACTAAGACAAATTAATTTTTTTTTAGTTAAATACTCTTGTTTCTAGAATTATTTTTCTGTCAAATTATGTTAGAGAAAGCCTGGTAAAGATAAATATATATATTTATATTTTTTTCAACATTTTAACTTTAAAAATAAAGACAGAACCAGCTTAGAACTTCTAAAAACTAATACGCGAATTTAAGATAAAAATAGAATAAAATGTAATTTTATTCCTTATGAATAACATAATTATGTGAAATAGAACACATATCAATAACTGCAGAGATACAGAATCTTTTGGTAGCTAGCCGAACTAAAAAGTGGAAAACGAATATTAGCCTTAAAATCAAAGTCATAACTCATGCATTTATGCAGATCGATAGATAGAAAAATTGCTAAAAAGATGAAAAAAATTTCAATAAGTTTAAAATAAGAATAGAGTAATGAACGAATTTATTTTATCGTAAAAGCATGGAGTGATTTTTAAGATATTTTCATAATGAATCTACTTTTAGCAAGATCAGTCATTAAAATATTTACAGCTAACATCAAGCACTTCTTGTTTTTTTACGATGAAATGAATGTTTTTGTTTATCACTCTCTTCTTATTTTAAAATTAATTATTAGTTCCACATGTTGTTACTTCGAGTTAAGTCACAACAACTTTTAACTTTTCATTCGTTTACTTTTCTCATGTTACTTTTATTCTCGAAAATGAAAATATGAGTATGAAAAAAGAGTGTAGTTATGGGAAATTTGTATAATTCGGTAATAATTTCATTTAGTAATAATTATTAAAGTTTCAATAAACAAATATGTATCATCATCTGTACTTGGAAATATTTTTTGAATCCTTTATTTCTTGGTGAAACGAATACCTAAATATACATTTCCCATAACTACATTCTTTTTTCCGTACCAGAGGTTTCCCCAAACACGCTAGCACGTGAATCCCTCAGGGATCACAATAGGTGCCAAATAGTATTTTTATAATTACTTAAAGGAATTCCTTAAGGTACCAAGTATCCTTGGTCCAATCCTTTATACAGTTGATAACCCAACTCATCCTAATACTATCCTTACCACGTATGCTGATGATACATGTGTATTATCTGTCAGCACCAATTCAGTTATTGCATCCCAAAGCCTCCAATCCCATATCACTGATCTTGAAGAATGGTGTCAAAACTGGAGGATTAAAATAAATTCTCAAAATCGCATCAAATCACTTTTACATTATGTCGTAAACCATAGACTTCCTGTCCTTCAGTATCCTTCATTAATATCCCACTGGTGCCTGTAGAACAGATCCGATACTTAGGGTTGCACCTTGACAAATAATTAACCTGGAATTCTCATACAAGACTGAAAAGAAAAGAAACCGCTCGACGTTTCAGGTTACTTCAACACTTACTAGACAAACGCTCTAAGCTCCCAATTAACTACAAAAGACTCATCTACATGACCATCATACGACCTATTTGGACTTACGGAGTAGAGCTTTGGAGCTCCACTAAGCCATCGTATTCCTCTCGTATCCAATCCTTATGATCCAAAATCCTTCGTAAAATTCTCAATGCTCCTTATTTTGTTAAGAATAAAGTCATCCATAACGACCTTAATGTCCCTTTTGTTGCTGATTTGGCCCGAACCCGGTATCTATCCTTTCATAACAAACTTCATTACCACTCAAACCCTCTAGTTTCAAACCTAGCTTCCTCTTCCATTCCCGATAATCCTCCGAGGCGTCTGAAAAGAAGGCCATCTTCGTGACCTTCTTAGGTGAACTTTGATTTGAGTACTACCAGTGGGTAGTTTATCTACTTGTCATTATCCTATTTACTTGGTTTATTATTGTAATACAGTTGTAAATATCAATAAATAAGTGGTTTTTCCCAATTGCATTATAATCAATAAATAATTTTTTTAAAAAACTTAAATGAATGATTTGATGATTAAGTGAATGATTTTATAATTATTTTTCCGTACTAAAACTCAGGATTATTTATATTTTTGAAAAATTTTAAAAAGGAAACGAATGAATAGTTCAAACTTACTGTTACTCAATTCGAAGCGACAACCTGTGGACTCTAAACTATTTTCTACATTTCATTTTTTTTTCCTATTAAATCGTGCTTTTTAGTATTTTACACCACAATTTATTTTAATTTCGGGACATACTTTGCGATGTTTTGCAATGTCAAAACTGAAACATAAAAAACATTTATCTCCTCTTGAATACATGTTTTCATATGACTATATCACTATGATAAAGATCATAGCATAGGGATTAATTTGTTTATATTGTTTGTTTTCTATGAAAGTGTGTTTTTTTTAACGATAATTTATTTTAATTTCCAGACACACACAACGCTTTTAAAAACGAGTTTATCAGTGTATTTCCTTGGATATCTTTTTTTTTTTTATTTTGTTATCACAGATCATTAGAATTGAAACTTCTCGACATTTTCACCCTGATTCCCTGCTACAACAATATCACCAAAACCACCGCCATATCAGTTACTGGCCATATACCTCTAGGTAAGCTTATCGTAGTCCCGCCTTGTTTGAAGCGGGAATGTGATAACGCTTACACCTATTTAATCCTAAAAATGCCGCGCGAATCATTGATTCCCTTTTGTTAAATAACTGGCACAAGTTAATGGCTCCTGAATCTAAGATAATAGCCAAAACACCCACGGCCTTCTTTATCTCCTCTCATTTCCATAGCTTTCAGTACCCGCGGAGTCATTAATGATTTATAATTGGGATAAGTGAGATAATGTAATGCAAAACTAATGGAGGGGAGAATAAAAAGCTTTTCCTCTCTTTATCTTTTTTTTTTTTTTTGGAAAAAACTTATTTAGATTAGGAGAAACGGGACGAGATAGCCATCTTAAACGTTTATAGACGGCTCCTCAGTCGTTTTTGTCGCCTTTAGAACTGTATTCAGTCCGGACCTCATCGGTCTACTTTATCACTGTCTCTATTAGATAAGATAGATTAATCATTTACGTCGCACATTTTGCGTATTAATAAAACCAATAAGGTAGTCTCAACTTTTTAGTATATTCATAAAAACATATTAGAATAACTAGCTTATGCCCGCGGCTTCCCTCGCGTGGAATTTGGTCTCCCACATAAAGTTTCATAAAAGATCAGTTAAAATAAATAATTTAATTTTTTTTTTAAATATAAGTTACTCGTACATCCAAAATTTCAGAGGTCTAACTTCAAAACTGACGGATTCTATATAACGGGGGAAACCCTTGGGGTGGAATTATCCAAATTTCTTTCTTAAACTATACAAAAAACCTATCTACAAATTTCAAGAAGCTAAGTTCCTGATTTGCCTTTAATAAAGTACTATAACGGAGGGGGGTACATGTCCTCGTGCCCCCACATAAATCTGCCCTTGCTGTAGCCTATGATGTATAACCTATTTTACTCAATAATCCTCATCCAAATCCGTCCAGTAGTATTTGCGTGAAAGAGAGACAAACTTTCACATTTATTATATTAGTAAGATTAGTAGGATATCAAACCAAATAGATTCACTCATGTTCTTTCTGTTATTTTAACTACTATTATCATGTGATTTAACTTTAATTATGTCCTATAATGGATTCTCCACAGTACCTAAAAAACTGTCGGAGGGGCACGTGCCCCAATGTGCCCCCCCCCCTAAATCCACACTTGCTATAGCCTAGGTGTTATTCTGATGAATAACCTATATTACTGTCAAGTTTCATCCAAATCCGTCCAGTAGTTTTTGCGTGAAAGAGAGACAAACATACAAACTTTCACATTTATAATATTAGTAAGATATTAGCAGAGGTTTAAGTCATTCCAATATTTAATCCGTACATCAGGTATTTCTTCTGGTTTCGAACGTGTCAAGTTCCTTGCCGACGTTTCGCTGGCCATACTAGCTTCCTTAATGCTTAATCTGACAATTAAGAACAAGAGCAATTTGATACAAAATAATAATCATTCAAACCATAAATAAATTTTATTATTTATAATAGAGGAAATAATTATATAATAGGAAATATTTATAAGAAGAAGAACCTACCCTTTAACGCAAAAATAAGACACTACAACACTATGGTAAAACCAGTAATTTTGTACGGAATGGAGACATGTCTCCCTAAAATAGATAATTACTTAAAACAGAGAGAAGGATCCTGGGGAGAACCCCCAAATGGCCCCAAGAAAACACAGGAAGGCTACAGGATAAGATACGACAAGAAAATATAAAGGGAGTTGAAAGATTTAGAAACCGAATTAAGAATCAGAGGACCAAGATTCTACGGACTAATGGTAAGAATCGACCGTGTATACAAGAGCGTTCGAGGGTATCTAAAAACAATGAGAGAGGGAGCAGAAAAATAACAGATAAATACTGCCTAAATAGGGAAAAGTACCTACGGAAGAAATTAATGTTCTTGTGGAAAATGTGCATAGTCAGAGGAAAGGAAGCAAAGGCGCGAGGAAATGATGAGAAAATATTGAGATAAAAGAAAGACGAATACAAGAAAAGAAACATAACAAACAAGATATTCGCATGGTCTTTTCACAAACAATATGAACAAACGCCGTTTCATGAAAAAAAAAATTTAAATAGAATTAAGAAAAAATAAATTTTAGGTCCAACCCCATAACAATATATCCTTACATCGACTGGTGTCGAATCTGAAGGATTAAAATAAATTCCCACAAATCCCGTCATAGCACCTTTACCCTCTGCATCCTTCAATAATATCCCACTGATTCCTCCACAACGGACCTGACATCTGTACGGATTTACGGAGTAGAGCTTCACTAAGTTATCGAATTCCTCTCATATCCAATTATTACAATCCCAAATTCTTCATCAAATCTTCAATGGTCCTTACTTTGCTAGGAATAAAAAGGTCCGTAATGACCTCGAGGTCCCATTTGTTGCTGATTTGGCCCGAAACCGATATTCTATCAGATATCCGATCAGATATTCTATAAACTATTTTAGGGTTCTTATTGTTTTAAAATAATACCCCTCCTTTTATATTTTGTAGGTTCTATTATTAATATTATTTTTTTTAATTTACGAAAAATTGAATGGTTTTCATTGGTACTTGACATTCTTCCTATTTCTACAAGGTTGTTCGGAATGTAATAGAGCATCTATACATATACCAAACTATCTATACAAACCAAGTCCTTGGCCGTATCTGATCTCGGTAATCTCAATAACTACTACTCGAATTTTTATGTGGTTTTCACCAATAGATCGAGCGATGCACCAGAAAGGTTTTGATATACAGGGTGTCCCAAATTTAAATGGCAAAACTTCAGGAACTTATACGGGACCGAAAAACTAAGACAAAATAAATCCTTTAGAGATTTGCTCGTTTTTGCTTAGTTTTAGAGAAAATCGCAAAAAAAGAAACAAAACAAGTTTTCATTTTTATACTTATTTATTTACATTTATATTTATGTTATGTTCTTTTTAATGTAAATATTGCTCAAAATGTTGTCCTCTTGCACCAATGCAAGCATTACATCTAGCACTCACGTGATAAATTGCAGCTAAACATTGTTCTGATTATGTCTGGTTAAGTAAGTCTCTTAATTGCTCTCTTGAATTGATTGACACCGAATAAACTTCTGCTTCAAGGTTCCCCATACGAAGAAATCTATGGGTGTCATATCAGGTGATGTGGGTGGCCAAGGTATTACTCCTCCACGTCCAATCCATCGTTGTGGATAATTTATATCCAGCCAAGCTCGAGCAACTCTGCTATAATGAGCTGGACATCCATCGAGTTGGAACCTCATTTCAATCCGCTGTTGTAAGGCAATGTCATCTAAATAATTAGAAAAGTCGTTCTCAAAAAAATGTGATGCCATTCAATCTTCCAGGTAAAAAATATGGTCCCACCAGTAATCCGTTCCAAATTCCAAGCCAAACGTTAATAGCAAATTCATGCTGAAACCTATTCTCCCTTTGATAGTAAACTTTTTATGTTTTTTGTTCTTTGAATTTTGTAAATGCAAACTCTTACTAATCCTTTTTCAAACCAAAATGTTTTAATGTTTCAAACTAAATGCTACTTGGAAATAAGTCTTTTCTAGCATATCAATGCGTGATTTTATTGCACTAACCATTATTATTACACTAACCATTTTATCCGGCAAAACAGAAAAACAACACTAACGCGAACGTAGGTTCTGACTAAACTGTATTGTTTACAGAAGCGAGACTAACTGCATACTAAAGAGAAAGCTTCACACTAAACAGCTGTTAGTCAATGGCGGTTGCCGCATGTGTACTTGTTCCGCAGGAATATCAGTCTCGTTATTTAATAGCCACAGCTCGTATATCCATTTCTGAAGGTCCTTTCTAACTTCTATTTATTTGAAAAGGATTAGTAGTTATTCGATTGTGCAACTACAAATTTTATGATCGCTCAGAATACTAAAAAAGCTGTCAAGTGCATACAACAACTGATTTATGTTGTTAACACCTTATTAATGATTACATCAATAAAGCCTGTTGTAAAACAAGTAAACTAGCATTTTGTTCCTCGAGAACGGAGATTATGTTAAATATCAGGGTCCGCTTGAGAGATAATGTGAAACTGGGCAAGACTACGAGGAGGTATCGACTAAAAGTAAACCGATAAGGGATTGATGCTATGTTAAGGTTACCATGGCTACAATCAGGCGAGATGCTATCTATCCCAGTTGCCCCCTAAAGCCATATTTACCTGTCCGACCATCTTCCTCCGCTATCTTAAAGGGGATAGAACCGCTCATGATCAATCTCTTATCTATGGCGGGAGATTTTATCACAAATCGGATGATAACATCAACAAAATTTATGTTAAGTAAATTAATTACAATCTCAATTGCTTTCGTCCACATAAATCCGTAATCTCATTGATCTTGTAAAGGTTTTCATTGTTTTTCGTGCATTTATATTTGTTTCAACGAAGTATCATTATGCATACAAGTACATTGTTCAAGTACATCGTTGTAATTTAAAAGATTCAATGAAACAGTAATCATTAATTATATATCTTCATTAAAATAACTCTTCTATTCGTGTATATGTGCAAGTGTGTATGTCACAGAACTCCTCCTTAACGGTTGGACCTTTTTTTATGAAACGTTTTATGTGTTTTGTAAACGTTTTTCGAGAATTGTTTAGATACGATAGATAATCCTCCTCCTAAACATTTGAACTTGTCCTGTTCTACAATCCGGCGTTGCTGAGCTACTGATGGGAGAACTTCATTTTTTATTGTCTTTCGTCTACTTCATATTTTATTCTAAATCTCATTAGATTCATAAAATTTATTGATAATAGACGAGATAATTTTATGACAATCGAAGCCGAAGGCTTCGGGCTGTTACCAAGCAACGAGCTTGAGAAATTTGTCATAAAATTATGAGTCATTTGTCAATTTCAGAGGGATATTAGGCGGAAACATTTTTGACAAAAAATGTGTAACTCAAGACAACTGCATTTATTTATTAGTGAAAGTAGAATTATTAAAATTTAACTTAACATTAGATTCAGTGCTGCTCTCTATAACCTCTCAACTGTAGAAGATCTATTACCACGTATTTCTGGGAATTTTTTCTTTGATTAGCACATTTATATTTTGAACATTCGCATTGTCAAATGTGACATTTTGAAATTTATTTGGAATGAAGTTGTCAAACTCAACAGGTGTTGTCATAATGATTGATAATTGCACTGAATGAAATAATCAGTGTAACGTTGACATGATTGGGTTAAATTGTTTCATGTGACACAAAATGACAAAATTTGATGGTTGTTAATACTGTCAAACAATTTTTAAGAGCACTAAAACAGTCTTGATTGAATCATATCATCACACCATCATTAATGTCATCAAATGATCTTTCTTTTTTAATATTTGTGTTGTAATGATCAATTTTATTACATTTTATTATTTATACATTTGTTATTTTGTTGTTTTATACGATGATCTCTGTTGTATACGACCCAGCTGTAGGCTAATATGGGAAATGTTTGTATTCCCTATCATCTTTTTTTTAAGATTAATTTATTGATATTTACAACTGTAATAATATTACAACAAGTAAATCTGCTAATATGAACAAATGACATGAAAAAAAAGCACTTATGGAGAAACTACCCATCGGTAGCACTCCAATAAAGTTCTGCAGTAGAAGGTCTCGAGGCCATCTTCTTTTCAGAGGCCTCGGAGGGTTATCAGGAATAGTATGGAAGCAAGTTGAGAGACCAGCTGATTCAAGTGTGTATGGAGCTTGTCATGGAAGGATAGGTATCTAGTTTGGGCCAAATCAGCAACATTTGGGATTTTAAGATCATGATGGGCGAGTTTGTTTGTGACAGAATAAGGAGCATTGAGGATTTTACGAAGGATTTTGGATTGTAATTATTGGAGATGAATTGGATGGTTTAGTAGATCCCTAAAGCTCAACTCTAAATGTCCAGACCTATTTGGTATTTGGATAACTGTCATGAAAATGAGTCTTTTGTAATCAATTGAGAGATTAGAGCGTTTGTCCAGTAAATGTTGAAGTAGGCGAAAGCGTCGAGTAGTTTCTTGTCTTTTCAGTCTTGTATGAGGATTCCAAGTGAGACGTTTGTCCAGATGGAGTCCTATGAGATATTTTAAATAGACGAAAAGGTTCTAATTCTAAAAGTTCTAGTTCAGTTGTTTGACAGTTCACGATAATAAAATAAAATATTGCTCAAATCAAGACTTTTAATATATCTACTTCTCCTTCCTTATGGGTTCAATTGACCTCCTCAACAATTATTTTCAAAACAGAAAAAAAACTACCTTCTATGCTACAGATTGTGTCCTAAACATTTCCTCTCGAGATATAATTATGATAGGGATATTTAACCTCACGCTGCATTGGCAGGGGAACCTCATTTTATGACCCTTCTGTAGGACAGCATAGCAAAGGAATTTTTATTCGATTTTAGAAAATACTAAGGGCAGCTGCATGGTAAACCCGTATTTTGGACATAGTAGGTTGCTATTTACATCACAGATAACTTCATGCCTTAAGTCCATGCATTGTATGTCCTAGATTACTAGATATACTCCTACAATTATTTTTTCAAGTATAATAATTGATTATATCACTATAATCATCGTTATTGAGAATAATAATGATTATACCAGCTACATTTATACTTCAATGTATTATTTTTGTTTTATATTTTTCAGGTAAGTCTAATATGAATGCAATATCTCTTCACCTGTGAGTAAAAAACAGTGATATACGTTTTTTTGTATTTTATTTTACTGATAAAGATATAAATTTCTAGAATTGTATTTATTCGGATTCATGATAGGGTTTGTGCCATTTTTATTCTTGATTAGTGTATATCGATCAAAATTATTTCAATTTCAAATACCTTTCCAGCTCGAAAATACTTAAATATATAGAAATAAAATAAAATAAAATTGAAATTTTCATAGTTATGCCATTATTTTTAAACCTTAATTAAATTCAAATTTTGAACTTACTAAACGACATCATAATATTTTTGATTCAAATTTTTTAAAAAGTTTAATGAAATCTTCATCGTAGATTTAATTCTTACATTGTTTTTTTGTAATACCTTAGGTACTATAACGTGGCTTGGAAAGTAAAATACGTTAAGTAAAAAACAAGATCTTGAGAAAACGCTTAATTTAATTACAAAAAATAGAAAAAAAAAATAAAAAAAGATAAGAATTAGTGGGTTTCATTAGTGGAAACATCTGATAAGCTTCTAACCGCATAAAATGCCGATCATTAGATTGATACATCGAAGCAATAAAAGACTTTCATGATTTTCAGATACAATTGTAGTAAAATTTGTTTTAAAAATTATGGAATTGAAAAAAAGAAAAGTTTTAATCTGATGTTTAAACTTCTTTTTCTTTTTTTGAGAAGTTAAAAATTAATATGAACTTCTTTCATAATTTAAAAAAATGTTCTTATTTTTTATCTAATACTTCTACATATTTATCTATTTATGTGACGCGAAACAGCCATGAAGGACTACGTACGACAATGATGTAGGATTTTTTTTCAGTTTTTTCTCAGCCCGTCTTTTCCTCATGGTTTCACTGAAGGTTTTTCTTCTTTCTTCTGTCCAGATCTTATTTGGAAATTTTTTTCTGTCTGTAACTAGAACTGCATTTTTGAGTAATTTTTGGAATTCCGTTCTGTTTTCTAATAAATTTAGTGTAATCCCGTGTTCCTGTGATTCTTGTTTAATTTGTTCTGTGTATCCTTGTTTGAATTTGTAGCCTATAATTTTGGGGAAATTTTTTTTGTTTAGCCTTAATATGAACTTCTTTCATAATTTAAAAAAATGTATTACATATTTATATATAAAGATATTATGTTTATTTTTCTGTTCTTGTTTGTTATTCTAAAGGGACTTGGTCCCAGAATAAAGTTTGTTTTCCATTCTATTCTATTCTGTATACATTTTAATTATCCTAATATTATAGTTTTCCCCTTATTTTATGAAATAAACACTGAATAGCTTGCAAAAAATCAAAATCGTTAAATTTGTTTCCCCAAATTTGCCCATGCCATCGTATTTAGTATCGAATGTGATTTAATCTTCAGAAGAATTAAAAAAAAGCAGTTTCAAGGTTTAATAAAAATTAGTGGCTATAGTCAAACCAATGACATTCGTTTTACATTGTTTTTGTGACTGATAGATACCTCTATATGAATTTTATATCCATTATCAATCCTAGAGCAACTGCTATAAACCGAAAACTGGGTTGTTTTCGCTATATACTTTGCGATGGCATGGACGATTTCTCATATTAATGAAAGTAGAAACACCAAAAAAAAAAGGTTAAAATAGTTTTTAATTGACTCAGCTTTGTTTAGCTAGGAAAAATTAATTTCAACACTACTTAAGATTTTTCCTCTTACCGTTTCAATATTCAGAAATTTTAATTATTTAACTAATTAAAATAAAATCCCAGAGAAAGGAAAGACTGTTTTTTAATAAATTATATATTTAATATAATTTCTATAACCACCATCCTTAGAACTGTTCAAGACAGATGTAAAACATGATCTTTAACATATGTATTACGATATTAGAAAATAAAATACTGCGTGCAAAATTAAGCTAAAAAAAAATGAGTCCACTGGAGACTTTAGGAGGTTACGCAACGCGGAATTGCAGAGTCTGCATCCGGTTAATATAATTGAAGAGATAGCATGGGAAAGTGCTGATCCGACTGGTAAACGTTTGAAGTGTAGAACGAGGTGTACTTGGGAGGATTGCGTAAAGACTAATCTAACGAGTTCCATAGACGGAGGGTTGGTGGTATCGGCATCGAGCCTTTGGGCTCACTAATATGATTATTATCAGTTTTTTATTTATTGTTTAAATTTATTAAATTAAATTTATTTAAAACTATAATATTAAGATAATAATAATAATTATTATTATTATTATTATAATTGGTTAGCGTAACAAACTACTAAGCCCAAGATCGCGGGTTCGTAGCCCGGCAGGTGGCCATAGGATTTTTTTAAGGGAGTAAAAAATCCTTAGTTACGCCGTCTTTCAGAAGGGACGTTAAACGGGGATCCCGAGCCTGTACGATGTCAGGTACTCGTAAAAATCAAATTAAACCTGAATATGCGAAATTTAGAGCTCCCATTGTAGCATCGTCCGATTAGCCTTAGCAGCATAAAGTGACGTTAAATGAACAAACAAACTTTAAAAGAATAATTAAAATGTATATAGAATAGAATATAAAACAAACTTTATTATACAGTTCATAACAAGAAATAAGTACCAGTTTTCTTTAATTGTTATAGAAATCAAAACGCAAAAACATAAAGTTTTGAAATTGAAATTTTTTTTAGTGTATTCTACACTTATATGTGTATTTTTAGGCTCTATATTGTCAAGGTGTAATATTACATATTATTCATTTAAGCAGAATTGAATGTGGATGTTACTGGAGTACATATTTGTAAATCATTCATTAAAGTTAGTAAAACCGTAATTCCAGTCAAAATGTTTCTTTATTTTAAAAACGTTTCGACTCATTAGGTCATTTTCAATTTTCTTTTCATTAATATATTCTTACCTGTTATAAGTCCATCAATATTTGAATACACACAATACAATTAATAAATAAGCATTAATTGAAAATAGATAATTTAATTTGGAATTTCATAAAAGTTAACTTAAGCCATCCTCAAAAATAAATAAGTAGGTCCTCATTAGTTTTTAGTAAACAGTAAACCATATTATTCCATAAATTATATATAATAAATATATTATAAATTATAAATTTTTAATCCATTCATCATGTATTCTGGTTCCGTGTCGTCAAATTCTTTACCGACGTTTCGCTGGCCATACTGCAAGCTTCCTCTGGGATTAATATGAGATTTTTTATTAATTAGGCAGTATAACAAGTGAAATGTGGGCAATGAATTTGACGATACGGTTGAAACCAGAAGAAATACATGATGAGTGGATTAAAAATATTGGCATTCGCAATTTAAGAGAGTTATAAATTGTAGTTTATCTAATTTTGTAATGTATTTAAATAGTATATATATAACTTAAGTACTTCACCTCACAGAACATAAAAAATAGAATAAGTAGAGAGATAAACAACACACTTGACGGCTGGTTAAACACTGACTTGATTGCCATCTTGAACCTCTATTTATAGATTCCAACAGCGGTTTACAATGCCAGTTTGATTAGCGACTTTGCGATCAGCGTCTTGTCTTAACTCCCCCCTGCCAGTTTACGAACATCCTCGTAAACTCAAAACAAAAATTGCAGATAAAGAGCACACAAACAAAAGAAATTATCAATTACATGAATCATATTCTACTTACATAAAAATAAAAATAAAATACCTTACTACTAGCTTAATCTACATTACTATCATTCGTAATTAACAAAAAATATTTATATACAAATAAGTTACTTTACAAAAACTATATGTAAAAGAAATGAAAATCCTCTGTTCCACTACACCTCTTAAATAAGCTCCAAAAGTACGAAATAAAGTACACGGTTATGGGCTGGCTTCCCCAGCTGGAATCTTGTGCTGTTCGATATGAACTCTCCTATATTTTCTAGGCTCAGCCACACTCTGAATAGTGACTAGGTTATGCTCTCTGATAGCAATCACTCTGAATGGACCCTCGTACCTCAGAACCTCCTTTGCACGATTCGATACAATTTGTTTGTACACAATTGTACCGATTTTAATATCACCCATAATGTCCTTCACGGCCTCGTTTTCCCGCGCCACTCTCCTACTCTTTTCCGCTACCATCCGGCCATGTGCTTTCCCCCACATTTTCTCGAGATCTACTCTATTTATGACTAGTTGTTCTGCCATGTTTTCGTCTACTACCGTATCACCCTCGTCTCTTCTTCGCGCTCGTAAACCAAAAAGGGCCTCGAACGGGGAAAATTCGGTGGCCATGTGTATGGAGTGGTTGTACGCCGCTATGGCTCGGGGCATCGCCCCATCTGCTTCCAACCCTTTATCTGCGTGGAATACTCGGAGATGTTCTCCCAGGGTATTATCGAGCCTTTCGATTCCTCCCCTACTTTTAGGATGTCCGGGCGTATTCCAGTGCCATGTAATTCCTAGCCGTTTCATCTCCTGTCGCAAGTACGCGTTATCGAATTCCTTGCCCCCATCCGAGGAGATCGTATTTGGCACCCCATAGAACTGGAACCATGTTTTAAGGGCGCTATTCACCGCCGCTGCCGATTTCTCCTTCACCGGGTGGGCTATAGCCGTTTTGCTAAATGTATCCACTATTGTTACCCATTTAAAACCCCTCTACGTAAAAGTGTCTACTTGAAGATCTGTCAATGGTATCGTAGGCGTCATCGTCTCGGTTTGTAATCCTACGGGAGGATGGCGGTCATACTTAGCCGTATGACAAATGTGGCAGTTCCTTATTATCTCCTCTACCGTCTTCCGCATCCCTACCCAATAATACTTTCTTTTTAGTACCGCCAACGCCTCATTGATTCCCCGGTGGTTCGTCTTCCCTTGATGGTATGCCATCGTTACATCCATTTGCTGTTTCTGATCGCGAATGGTCTCTACCATAGATCGGCATCGGATAAACGTCCTGTCTATCCCTTTTTTTTCGAACCTCCACAAGTTACGTATCTTGTCCCACACCGTCGCATTGCCAACATACAGATAGTGGGTCGCACCTGCTTTAGAGGCGTCCTTTAACGCTCGGCAGATTTGCTCTTCCTGGACTCCAGGAAAGGACCAAATAGTAACAATATTATGCCTCTCGTATCTGGAAAATTCCGTTTTCAGTAACCCCGTGGTCCTTGTTTTCCATATTATCTGCCGAGTCTTATCGTTTATTACCTCATCCACCTCCTCCATCTCAGTCGATCTCTCGTCTTGTGATTCCTCCTGGTCGGGAGATTCCCCGTTGTCCCGGCGGTCTGTTTCTCCTTCTCCTTCCACATCTGGCGTCCATTCCCGTACGAACCTCTGGAGCTCCCCGGAAGGTCCCCCTTCACCTGATTCGATAGCGTTGACCTGCAGGGCACGAGATAACCAATCTGCCACCACATTATCCTTTCCTGGCTTGTATGCTATTTCGATGTTGTATTGGTTCAAGATTCCCTTCCAACGCGTCACCCTAGCCGACGATTCTTTCAAATTACCCACCCACAGAAGTGGCCTGTGATCGGTATGAACTTTGAACCGCTTTCCAAATATGTAGAGCCGGAAGTGTTGGACTGCCCATAAAATCCCTAATAACTCTCTCTCGAGCGCACTATATCGGGTCTCCGCGTCTGTAAGCCTTCTGCTTGCGTATGCCACAGGCCGTTCCCCCTTATCATAATCCTGTGACAAAACCGCCCCCAGTGCATATTCACTAGCGTCGGTGGTGATCGCAAATGGTTTTGAAAAATTAGGAAATGCGAGAACCGGTTCCATTTGTAGCCAACACATGCATTTCCTGATGTTCCCCTCGATCTCTGGAGTAATCCGAATTGTGCGTCCCTTCCTTAACAGTGCATTCAGAGGACTCAGATGCTCGGCCATCTCTGGGACGAATCGACGATAATAATTTAGGGTTCCTAGCAATCTCCTGATTCCCTTGATATCGGTTGGCATCGCCATTTTCCCTATGGCTTCCACCTTCTTACCGTCAGGCCGCACCCCTTCTGCCGATATCGAACGCCCGAGGAAGTTGATTTGCTTTTGCCCCAATATTGATTTTTCTCCAGATTGACGTATTCTGGCAAAGACTCGTTTCAAATCCTCTATATGGCCCAACTCCGTCTTACTAAAAACCAGGAGATCATCCATATAGACCTGGCACATGTTTTCGTCTAAGCCCCTCAAGAACTCGTCCACCAGCCTCTGGAACGTTATCGGCGCATTTTTTAAACCGAATGGCATACGGGTAAACTCGTAATGGCCCCTTTCAAACGTAAACGCTGTTTTACATTGGTCTCTGGGATGCATGCGAATTTGGTGGTATCCATATTTTAAATTTAGTGTGCTGAACACGGTTGCTCCGCCCAGTCTGCCAAAATGTCATCTAATCTGGGAATAGGGTATTTCTCATCCAACGTATTTTCGTTGAGTTGCCGGAAATCTACCACCACCCTGTAGCGCTCCATTGCATCCCCGTTAACAGGTTTCTTCTTGACCGCCCATAAAGGACTGTTAAAGGGTGATGTGCTGTCAACGATAATACGTTGCCGTTTTAGCTCCGCAATCTCCTCCCTATTGTGTTCCCGCAACGCCTGTGGGTACCGCCGCTCCTTCACGTAAGTACTCTTCTCAGATTTCAAATGAATTTCATGAACCAATTCTCCCGTCACGCTCAGTGGATCCCCCTCGCGAAAAAAAATATCCGCGTATTCTTCTCTTATGCCCATCCTCCAATCCTTGCCCTGGGTAATTGCACCGACGCACCTCACATCCCATTTCGCGTTCTCCATCGTTCTACATGTCTTCCTCCCAATTCTAATCACCCATTGACCTTCTACATTACTGAGTTTCGTCCCTAGTTTCCCGAGCACGTCACACACCAAAATCCCACCATACTCGCGCGGCATGGTCTCTACGACATACAGAGTTGCTACCTCGCCCTTTTTGCCCCATTTACTTAACGCAGGTTCCACTTCCCCCTCCACCGTACAGGGACCACTCAAAGTGACTAGCTGACATAAACACTTTCTAATTTCTGGGTCACACTTTCCTTTAAATATAGGGTATAGACTACACGAGCTCCCTGTGTCCACAAGACACCTCCACCCCTTGCAAAACTCGATAATAGGCAAACTTCTTCACCACACTATTCACAAACAATAGTTTGCCCCTCCGTTCACACAATCCTCATTCTTTTCTTATCTGCTCATTTCGCCCCCTTGTGCTCCGTTGCTTGCTTCTTCCTCCGGGGGTTCCTCTGCGGCTAGGTTCGCTTCCTTCCATCTCGGACCCTGAAGCCTCCGAAGATCTAGCCGATTCCGACGATATCCTGTTTCTCCACCACATTCTTTGAGCATTGATCTCCATAGGTTCGCCTCGATCGTGCTCCCGTCGCCGTATATATGGGCATTGTCTGGCCATATGTCCTTCACTGTGGCATTCGAAACACCGCGCACGTGGGAACTGAGCCACCAAGTGCCCTATCTTGCCACATTCGTGGCACCTCCTTTCCTCTCTTCTCCCTTTCTTCCTCTCCACAATTTGTCTTCTTTCTCTGGGTAATTTTTCTCTTCTCCCAAACTCTCCATCTCTTCTCCTTCCCATGTCCTGCCTCACTCTATTCCTTCCTGCCTCGTTCCTCCGGTACGACACTTTTTTCCACCCTGGTTCGATCTCTTCTCTCTCTTCCTCGTCGCGGGCACTCGCATCTACCATCTCCTGTGCGCATTCCATGAATGACCTATCCCTGGGTAATCCGTCTTTCTTTCCAGTATCCCTGGCTAATTGTACCTTCAGGACTGTCATAAACAACATCCACGCTTCGACCGCACTGGTATCCATTACTTCTCGTAATTTTTCGTTAATCTTATTCAGCTTCACGAGCAGGCCTGCAGCGTACTGACCGTTTGTCTGATTCGAACGTTTAATCTTTCGAAACATCTGCAGCATACCCTCTTTCGTTGCCCCATCGCTCCCCTCCATACGCTTTTTTTAGTCTTTCCTTGATCACCTGCCACGAGGTATCCTCATCTGCTTGGATTAGATTTAATACGCTCCTTCTGACCCGTCTTGCTGAGGCTACCCGTAGCCTTTTGGCATCCGCTTCCTCTAAAAAGTCTACTGCGACCTGGGATTGAATGCTGCTCATAATACCATCCCCGCCCTTGAGGAAATGATTTAGTTCGCCCACGTCACCGTTAAATTTCTCCAAGTCTGATATCTCCCTTCTAAAATCTTGTTCATTGGCCTTCCTTAACTTCATTTTCTCCAATTCGTTCGTTTTCTGTGCAATTCTGTTTGCTTCCTGGGCAGCTAAGTCTGCCCGCGCCATTACTAGAGTTGTGGATGGTAATAGCGGAAACTGGGGATTCGCCTGTTCTGGCTGTGAAGGCTCTAACGTTAACGTTGCCGGCCTCAGGATTTCTCTTTGTTCATTCATAATGGCAAAACTAGTTATTTTTCAAATTGAGAGAGCAAAAATAAAAATAAAAATGAAAGTAAAATAGATCAATAATGAACTCGCTATAGTCTTTAGTGTCCCTGAAAAAAAAAATATTCTCACTGAACTGCTAAAACGTTTTCCCGGGTTTCGGCACCACTTAAGTACTTCACCTCACAGAACATAAAAAAAAGAATAAGTAGGGAGATAAACAACACACTTGACGGCTGGTTAAACACTGACTTTATTGCCATCTTGAACCTCTATTTATAGATTCCAACCGCTGTTTACTATGCCAGTTTGATTAGCGACTTTGCGATCATCGTCTTGTCTTAACATATATATATATATATATATATATATATATATATATATATTTTTTTTTTTTTTTTTTTTAATTTGTTCCCCCCATGGTAACCCCATGGAGGGACCGTTTATTAATATTAGGACATGCTCCACACTTAAGTAAGCATATTACATGTCATTACATGTGATATTAATAATTACAGTTCAATTTGGTCTCATAATTACAGAATACATTTTAGTATAATTTAACAATACAAGAAATTAAAAATTTAAATTTTGACTAAATTGATAATTTACACGTGAGAATAAAATTAAAATTAAACTTGTAATCCTAATTAAGGAATTAAGGAATGAAAAAATAAATAAATTTTACAAATATACAAATAAACAAAAATGAAAGGTTTTATAATATAAATGACTAAAAAAAACAACATCAATTCATAACTTATTCATTACGATTAGCGACAGTACTTAATAAAAATGTATACACATATATTTATACTCATAACAGTTACAATTAAAAATGAAAAACCAGGTATCTGGTGAATTACCCTTCTTATGTCATAGAGCTGATCAAAATTTATGTTTTTTATAAATGATAATAAGTCAGTTTTAAATTTAGAAAAAATTAAATGTTCTGTCTCAGGCCAAGTCCTTCGTTTGAGTGTTTTGTTTTTTATCAATTTAATTCTTTGTCGGTCGTTTCGTGAACAGTCATATAGTATGTGTCTGAAAGTGTGGGTCTGTCTATCTTCATCACATGCGTCTGTTGTTATAATGTTAAATATTTTCAAATACTGTTTTGTGTTTCCATGTTCTGTTAAAAATTGTGTGTAATTTGAAATCTGAACTGTGTAATTGTTCGTAATTTTCGAGTGTTATGCGAGGAATGTATCTGTGTAGGCTGGGTGATTTTATCGATGAAGTCCATGTAGTGTTCCATTTTTTAATTGTTTTTTCTGTCAGCTGTTTCTTGAGGTAAGATATTGTGAACTTACTGTAAGAGGTCAAGAGCTCGCTGTTGGCTGCCTCTTTGGCTGAACGGTCTGCTCTTTCGTTGCCCTCATCCCCTGCATGCCACCCATTCTATCATTACCCTCTTTCCTATCGCCGTCAATTTTATCAAAATTAACCTAATGTTTTCTGTTAAAGAGTCGTGTATGTTAGCGTTTTTCATTAAATGAATGATGTTCTTGTTGTCAGTGTGTATTTTAATGTGCCTGTAAGTGCCTGTAAGCCTGACAGATGTTTATATAGAAATTCTATATCCTTTAGAACAGCGTATTTCTCGGCTTGGTTGTTAGAGACCTTAATTCCAGTCAAAATTTTTCTTTATTTTAAAAACGTTTCGACTCATTACGTCATTTTCAATTTTCTTTTCATTAATATATTCTTACCAGTTATAAGTCCATCAATATTTGAATAATTTTACTCATAAATCTGTACATTATCAATCTTTTAATAGTTGTCAATTAAATGTAATTTTTTTGCTTGGAGTTTGAAATGTTCTCCATGGTCATTCTTAAAACTTAGTAGTAAGAATATATCAATGAAAAGAAAATTGAAAATGACTTGATAAGTCGAAACGTTTTTAAAATAAAGAGAAATTTTGACTGGAAAAATGGTTTTACTCACTTTAATTAATGATTTGCAGAATTGAATTTAAATATAAGTTAAATTAAAGATTGGTGGTTTCAACATCATGCATCCAAACAGTAAACAAACTGTAGATAGCAAGAAATATGTAGCAGAATAATATACATAAGTTGCTTTCTTTAATTTTAAAAGAAATTATAATAATTACGATATCATTTAAATATCATTCAATTAAAATTAATTTAATTTAAATACAATTTTGGTCGATATCGCTTAGTATGAGGCTTGTAAATTTGTAGAGATACTTACGGGTTTATAAATATTTGATACGTGCTGAGCTGACTAGTAAACATTTGAAGTGTTGAACGAGTTGTAAATGGGAGGATAGCGCTAAAGAAGATGTTATGGATTTAGGTTTGGAAGGTAATCCTTACTTACGTTTTAAACAGCGATTGGAGGTATCCGGTACTCTAAGCCTTTTATTACAATTATCAGCCAATGCTGGAAATTTAAACTATTGTATCTGGTCATCATTAAATTTATAACTCATATCCTGTAATTTTCATGTTTTGTTCTCTTAAAACCGCCAAGTTCAATTATGTGAAAAAAGTCAAATATTTTTGTCAGTCACTGGGATTATAGGCTAATATAGTTTTATTACATTGTTGTTGTTATTCAATTTATTTTTATCTCAGATTACTCTGAAACCAAATCCACATTCCGCGATTCAAAACTCAAAGCAATGTAAAAGTTATGATAAAATATTTAAAAATGTTCTTACAATTCTTCAGGTGTATTTGAATAAATAAATAGTTCAAATTACTTTTAAATTAATATTTATTATAATCACTAAAAATCCTAATTGTTCTTGGTTTATAAACAGATAAAAATTAAAAAGGATTTAACCATAACAATAAAACACATTTTTTTTTTATTACTTATCAATCTCTTGTGTTTAAGTTGTATCTTTCAAAGTCAATTCTAAAAAATCTAAAGCATGTTTGAAGTTTTTTTCAATAATGGGAGTACACACAACTGTTAAAGAACTTGAGTTGGCCATTCAGCATTTTAATGATGGGAAATCCCTTAATCAAAAAGCCGAAATTATTAATTAAAAAATAAAGTCATTTATTGTACAGTATGTAGTGGTGGGATTCAAAAACGAAAACCGCATTGCCAAAAAAAAGTTATGAGTTCAAGAAAAATTTTAAATAAGAGTAATGAGATTTGGATTGTAAGATAAAATAAACAAACTCCACATATAAGGGTACCCAAAATAGCCACAGTACACAGTATCCAAACGCTTAGGTAAGCCAGTAAGTTCAGAAACAGTAAGGCGTGTACTAGCTCAATAGTTAATAATTTCATCTTGATATATATACATATAACAAAACGAAGTCCTCGGTCCCGTTTGTTCGCGGTAAACTCAATAACTACTGCGCGGGTTTTCATGCGGTTTTCACCAATATACAGAGTGATGCACCAGGAAGGTTTAGGTATTATTTATCGAGGTTTTGTGTAAATGTGTTGGAACATAAAGTTAATTGTCGGAAATGTTGGGAAAAGTATAGCCACCAGGGAGGTTTCATGGAAGACGCTGCCTAATATCTCTTATCTACCTATCTATACATATTATAAAACAAAGTCCTTGGCCGTGTCTGGCTGTTCGCGGTAATCTTTTTTGTTCATAATTGCTACATAATAAAATACATTAGACAGACAAACATGTAGGCATAATATGTCATCCTACCCGTCCAAAGCAGGGGCTATTTAATAATAATATTTGATATTATATATCCATTTTCTGATTGTTATTTTTTCATAATAAAAGTAGATTATTTTTAATTTTATTGTTTGCACTTATTTAAATTTCTATTATAAATAGATGAGTTGTAGAGTTTCTCGTTTTCTTTTCTGTAACCTTAAAGTTTTCCTCTTTTATTCTATTTTTTCTACAGTGTGTTTTTTCAATTTCACTGTATGTGTAAAAAATCAAATATTTATGCCTGTAACTGGGATTGCCAATAATATAGCTCGTAATATAACACTGTTAGCATTAAAAAGTCTTACAAATTAAAGTACTGTGACTATCAAAGAATTGGGCATATTTTTTTTCTCCTCTCTTCTCGCTCTGACAACCGGGCTCAGATAAACCGAAATCTCACTGGCTAGCTTCCCCAGAAATAACCTGACGTTAATCAGTTCTGAAATTTACAAGTAAAATATTAACTATAAAAAAAAGTTATCTTTTTGAAGATTGTTGAATGCGACGAGAAAGAATTGTTGGCCGAGGCCGTCCGTCAGGCCTTATCAAAGGTTCAACAGGCTGTGTACATTTCCTTCTATTAAACCTCAGATATGATAATATTATTATAATATTTCTCTTGTTTAATATAAATCCTTATTTCCCTTTGTATTTTTTCTAAAGTTTTATGTAATTTTTTTTTTCTGGTAAAACCCTTGAAATTTGCGTTTAATGTTATAAAATGACATTTTATTTTATATTTTTATGGGATATTGTACATTTCCGTTCTAGTATAATGGACTGTATTATAAATGATAATGATGGTAGAAGGCATTATAGTTAGAATATAAAGATTACAGAATAATATAATGATAGTATATATGTTGAATAACATTTGTAAAGTTATATATTCTTGTATATATGAGGAAGAAAATGGTCCGGTTGAAGGTCAAGAAAATTCTCTTATTATTCATGTTAGAGAGGAAAATAGTTGACTGGATGATCTAATGGAGGATGGAGATCATTGGGGGGAGGGGAGGGGGTGCAGTAAAAAAACACCAAATAAGTCAAGACTTATTTTTATTTGTGCCGACGTTTTGACCTACACAAATAATACAGTTAACAAATAATACAGTTACACAGTTCACCCAGCCGCCTCTCCCATTAGCCCTGAAGATGACCTACAAAGTAGGACGAAACGTCGACATACATAAAATATAAGTCTTGACTTATTTGGTGTTTTTTTGACTGCACCCCCCAACTTTCTCCATACTCCAAGAATTTCCTTATATAGAGAGAACTAGTCTAGTGTCAACCCCCGTCGATCAAACTAGCCCTGAAGAAGACCTGCAATGTGGTTCGAAACGTTGGTTTACCACTAAAAAGTTCTCCCTATATAAGAGAATTTTCTTAACCTCCACCCGGACCATTTCCTTCTTCAGATAGTATAAAGTAGGATATAATGGTAAAAGAAAAATAATTTTATAATTTATTTTATTGTTACATGATATAATTTTTTAAATATTTTATTTGAAAAGAAAAGATATATTTATTTTTGAAGATAATAGATAAAAATTATATCTAGATTATATCTATTATATTATAGATTATATCTAGATTATAGTTACTGATTTGAGACAATTGTGATATAGCATCTTTCTTCTGGGACATAAATCAATTAATAACTTTTTTAAAATTTTAATAAGGCATTTATCCTGTTTATCTGGCATATATACAGGCCATATAAAAGACCATATATATATATATATATATATATATATATATATATATATATATATATATATATATATATCTACAGCGCCGGTGAATAAGTGGTTATGTCTAATTTTCTCCAAAATTATTTACATGTACTAAGAAAGAGGGATCGAGTTATTTTCGTAGTGAATAACTCGATATATGTAAGGCATTGGTTTGAAAAGGAGTTATTGCTTGTATTACAACTCCATTTCAAACCAAAAAATAAAATACGAGAATGAAGCGATGCCGGTTATCTGAAAGCAGTTAACTCTCTCTGGAGAAAATCCGACTTAACCACTCCGACTTAAACACCAGGGCAGTTGATATATAGGCCACAATACAATTAATAAATAAGCATTAATTGAAAATATATAATTTAATTAAAAGTTAACGTAAGCCATCCTCAAAAATAAATAATTAGGTCCTTATTAGTTTTTATTACACAGTAAACCATATTATTCCATAAATTATATATAATAAATATGTTATAAATTATAAATTTTTAATCCATTCATCATGTATTCTGGTTCCGTGTCGTCAAATTCTTTACCGACGTTTCGCTGGCCATACTGCAAGCTTCCTCTGGAATTAATATGAGATTTTTTATTAATTAAGCAGTATAGCAAGTGAAATGTCGGCAATGAATTTGACGATACGGTTGAAACCAGAAGAAATACATGATGAATGGATTAAAAATATTGGCCGTCGCAATTTATGAGAGTATGAATTATAAATTGTAGTTTATCTAATTTTATAATGTATTTAAATAGTATATATATATATATATATATATATATATATATATATATATATATATATATATATAAATAAATGTTTGTGTATATATATATATATATATATATATATATATATATATATATATAAATTTATTGCTTCTTTTCTTTATTAATTAAGCATAATTAACAGATAAATTATATTATAAATAACATAACGTCAGGCTTTAAAAAAATCACATATAATATTGCACAAAATTGAACAGGGCAAATAAAAATCACTAATTTTTCCCCATAATCGCGTTAATGATTTCCAACAGTGACATAAAAATTATGATTATGTCTTTGAACAATAACACAGCTCCTAATATGTATTCGTTAGAATCGAGTTCTTCCCTTCTTCCACCAAGAATCATTTGCATGTCAAACAATAAAAACTGTAACATGTAGAATACATATGTTACATAAATATATATGATTGGTCGGAATGATAGATAGTTGTTCAATACCTAATTAACAATAAGAAATGCCAAGCAGTCTATTTTATTTTTTAACTGGTTCATTTGTTTTCATAAATCATTATTTGAAGAGAGTTTCAGAGTGATTAAATAACACTCTTCATTTAATCATAATAAAATGCTGTAAACAACGGAAATCTGTACATTATCCCGGTCTATTTAAAAAAAAGCAGCATGAGGACTGCCAGTAGAACTCAAATTTTGAAAACTCAAATCTTTAGAACAACTGTGTTCATTTTTTAATTTCTAAATCAATTATAGTATTAATTATTTAAATTTCAAATTTTTAACCTTAACTTGATTCAAACAAAGCCGGATGGAACAATATGCTATAGGATGCCGCAATATTTTAGCCTATCCGGTTCTTACTGGCAGGAGTAAAGCAGCCCTCGCAGAAGCCTCCCAGGAATTCAAACAAACAGGAGAAAAAATGGGGTTGCATATAAACGAAGCCAAGACCATGTACATGTGTAGCTCAAGAAGGAACGTACAGGTTGAACTTTGGTGAACAAGCCCTGTTCATGAGTTCAGCTTTAATCAAACTCAAAATTTCAAATACCTGGGCGAAATAGTAACAGACAACAAACAGATAGAGGAGGATATAAAAGCAAGACTTGCCGCTGGTAATTGTTGTTACTATGCAATACAAAAAGGCTCTTAAAGCTGGACAATTGTCAAAAAGGGCCAAGATCACCTTGTATAAAAACATTGTCAGGCCAATAGTGGACATATGGTTGTGAAAATTGGGTCCTGAGTAAAAAAGCAGAAAGAATGGTGAATGTCTGGGAGAGGAAAATACTGCGGCGGATTTATGGACCCATCTATGACCAGGGAACATGGATGATCCGTAATAACGCAGAACTCCAAAAACTTCACGGACCACTGGATTTAGTTTCTTTCGTAAAAAGACCTAGATTGAGATGGTTGGGCCATATGATGAGGATGCCGGAGACAAGAGTGCCCAGAAGACTGTTGTTTGGGAAGCTCGGTGGTACAAGACCCAAAGGAAGGGCTCGTACTAGATGGCTAGATGATGACGATCTTCACCAGCTGGGAATCAGACATTGGAGAAGACTTGCTATGGGCCGAAGTGATTGGCAGGCAGTGGTGGATGAGGCCCAGGTCCTTGTAGGGCCGTAGTGCCAAGGAGTGAGTGTGTGAGTAACCTTACCTTGGTTTTCACATTATTAAGCAGTAAATTTATTAATCGATACACATAATGGGCTGCATAAGCTAAATAAAACGCTTTCCTTAATTTTATATTTGCCTTGATAACGACACAGCCTACTTGCAATAACATCTGTTATAAATAAAAGATATGAAAGGCCACAGTTTTAATGGACGGTTATAAATTGTTTAAATAACATTGTGTGCTGAATTAATTACATTGAGTAAATCTATATATTTTTTTCATTTTTAGCATCCTATAGCATTTCATTTTCGTTATGTTCAACAATATAATTACAATTCTTTACTGGTGATATATCCAGGAATTTAGAATGGGATGGTGGCATGTCTCTCTAAACTAGAAAAATAACTTAAAACAGAGAGATCCTGAGGAGAATCCATGGGCCCAATAAACTACAGGAAGGCGATAGTTCCAACCAGGAAATATACAGTGATTTGAAACACCTGGAAAACGAAATAAGAATCAGAAGACTAAGGTGCTACGATCACATGGTAAGAATGGAACAATGGAGACTAAACAAGAAAGTATTTGACAAAATCCCTGAATACAAGAGCGCAGGAGTGTTTGTGAAAGAAATGAAAGAGGATAAAGAAAAAATAAAAATAACAAATAAAGACTGCCTAGATAGAGAAAAATATGAGAACAAATTAACAGAAGTTAGAGTTCTTGTGGAAAATAATGAAAAACGGAAGGGTACTGCCTGGTCGAAAGAAAAAAACCAAAGATAAGGAGAAATTATGTTTCGTTAAAAAAAAATAGTATATTTAAATCATTTGTACTTCAATAATTTCATAAAACAAAACATTATAGTACGACAAATACAATTTTTTAGGGGAAACAAAAAATTCAACTAGTTTTCGATCTTTTGAGTTATTATTACCAATTACAACTATTAAATGATCTTATAGTTTTATATATATATATATATATGTATATATATATATATATATATATATATATATATATATATATATATATATATATATGATGGATTATATGGGATCTAGGACCCTCCTATGGCTTACCCAGCCTCTATAAAAAAATGCGCATATAAAATTATTAAAATATAATGGGTACCCAAAAGATAGGGGAAAAAACTGGCGGTTGAGCGTGACCTAGGAGAAGACACATCCTTACAGAACCGTTGTCAATGAAACAGTGCTGTCTGTACCATGTACTGAACCCCAGATCCGTTAACGAGTTATAGTGGTACAGGTTTTTTTTTTTTAGTTAAATTTAATTATTCTTGCACCAATTCGGTTTAAAAAAATTGCACACATCATGCATAGGCCGCTTGGTATCGCCAATCTCGAGAAATTTGCTAAAGCGAAACCAAAAATTTACTCTCTTCCATAGGTCGCTAAACGCGGCTAAATAAGTTTTTACTTCGAGAATAATTGTACCACTACAACCCATAACGGTCTTAAGATCAGAATAAAGAACGAACTATACTGACGAATGAATGAATGACATTGGGTTAATTAAATGTTAGAGAATGTCATGTTTCTAGGCGAACGGTTGTACAGGGAGGCGATTTGTTCGAGGGCACGCTCCACCGCCAAGTTTTCCCACTTTATAGTGTTAACAGAGTTTTATTTAATTAACACTTTTTAAATAGTATCATGACAAAATTTTATCTTAAAATACTCGTCGGTATTAGTTAGTGCTTCAGTACTTGGTAGAGACTGCGTTGTTTCTTAGAAAACGGTTGTGCAGCGAGGTGATTGTCCTAGATCACGATCACCGGTCAGATACAAATGTAATCTTACTAATATTATAAATGTGAAAGTTTGTATGTTTGTCTCTCTTTCACGCAAAAACTACTGAACGGATTTGGATGAAACTTTACAGTAATATAGGTTATACATCAGAATAACACATGGGCTATAGGAAGCGCGGATTTAGGAGGGCGCAAGGGGGCACGTGCCCCTCCCCACCCCCGACAGTTTTAGAGGTACTGTGGAGAATCCATTATAGTACATAATTAAAGACAAATAAGGAATTTAGCATCTTGAAATTTGCAGATAGGTCCTTTGTATGATTTAAGAAAGAAGTTTGGATAATTACACCCTTATTATAATAAGGGTTCAAAGGTTGTATGTAATCCGTCAGTTTTGAAGTTAGACATCTGAAATTTTGTACGAGTAACCTATAGTGAAAAAAATTAAATTATTTAAATAACTAAATTATTTATTATTTTAAATTATTGTTAAAAAGCACTGTCAAGAAACTTTATGCAGTATTCCAAATTCTATGCGAGCGAAGCCGCTGGCAAAAGCTAGTATGATATATACTTATATACTTACGAGGAGGTAGACAAGTACCACGCAGCATGAAATTATCAAATGTACGATAGGGACATAGTAAAATATCCCAACAATCATAGCCACTGTGATAGTGATTGATAGACCAATGCTAATTACAAACAGGAACCATTTGCAGCCTGTAATATCCACCTGTAAACATCCATAAACTTAATAAAATATTTTATAGCGTTTATATATTTAATTTACGTTGGTAGGTACTTGTGATTCATCAGGTTGCCATGGATTATTATCCGCCATTGCTTTTAGCCAGAACACTGATAATTATAATTCTGATAGCACCTACCTAATTATTCATAGTAGTTTAAATTGAAATATACAAAATTTAATAGTAAAATGCTATTAAATTTTGTAATTTTAGACCCCTCTAGATAAATTTTAGACTTTGCTTTTGTTATAGAAATGATTTTCCTATAATTTCCACTAAAAATTTTCCATTTCATCTTTTTGTCAAAATCCATTTGATGGGCTTTTTTTACTTAGTTTGTTCTTTAGAATAATCCGAAATTCTTGAAGTATTTCTCAGTTTCTTCATCCAAAGACGGCAATTCCCAAAATAGTTATTCTGTTAATTTTAAATAGATCAAAACAAAGCTTACCAGATAATGATTTCAAAATAAATTTAATAGACAATAAATAAAGAATATTTCTATATTTATATGAGTATCAAAAAGAGAATAGCGGGATGCACGCCGGAATGGAACATAAAATTCTTGCATACGCTGATGATATAGCAGTCCTCGGCTGTATTAAAATGGATATCGAGAGACTCGCTAAGACGCTGATGAGAGAAGCAGGTAAATGAGGAAAAAAGAAAATACATGATAGTAAGCTGTAAAGTCTACTCCAGAAACACCATCTGCGTGGATCGCAAATCGTTCCCGAAAGTAGATAACTTCAAATAACTTGGCTCCACTATAACCTCAACGAATGACCAATTAACTGAGATGTATCTGGTCTAACAGCGTATAATAAGCGCAAACAGAGCATTCTTCACTGTTTCAAGAGTATTTAAATTCCGAAGCATTTCTATAAATTTAAAATTAAGGGTGTATAATACTGCAATAAAGCCGATTCTGATATGCGGCTGTGAGAAGTGGGCTCTCACTGGCACCCTGGAAAGCATAATTGAGAGATGTGAATGGAAAATCCTTCGCATGATAACCGGAGCCGTGTGGGATGAGAGTCAAAACTCATAGAGGAGAAGGGGCAATAAGGAATTGCTCGCGGAAACTGGTCAGGTGATATCACAGGATATGAAAGCAAGAAGGTTAAGATGTGCGAGGCATGTAGCTCGAAGTAATCCGTCAGGACGCCTCTACACAACAATAAATGCTACAATAGTTGGTAAGAGACCAAGTGGGAGACCAAAGACCAGATGGATGGACAGGGTCAACAAAGATGTAGCAGACTGGAAATCAGCGGCCCAGGCTAGACGAAGTGGAGAAGGCTGGTAAAGGTGGCCAAAGATCTACAAGGTCTGAAGAGCCAACCGAAAAATAAAACGAGTATCAAAAAGAACCAAGAATTTAAAGACCTTTATGGAGAACCTGATATAGTGTCTTGTATAAAAAAAACAATATTAAGACGAATAGGCCCCTTACATAGACTGGATAAAAAAATGCACCCAAACCAGATCTTGAAGGGAGGTCCAGATGAAGAAAGAGGAAGAGCCAGGCCTAGACTGCGATGGCTCGCCGATGCGTAAGCAGACCTCAGGCTATGGGGAGGGAGGGGGAGTAAGAACATGGAAAAGAGCCTCAGAAGATCGGTGAGAGTGAAGAAAATTGACAAAGAGGCTAAGGTCCTCCATGCATCATAGCGCCATGCTAAGAAGAAGAAGAAGAAAATAAAGAAACGTAAAATAGACAGCAAACAAAATTAACAAAAGAAAATAACTAAAATATTACATTTTTATTTGAACAAAAAAATTATATAAAATATTACAGATTCAATTTTGATAAAACGAGCTACATGAGTACCCAACCAGAGGAAGGTGCGGAAAGATGTATAAAGATAGGTTCACACCGAATCGAACGAGTTCAGTCATTTATCTACTTAGGATCCCAAGTCAACAACAAAAATGACATAAAAGAAGAAATAGAGCGGCGCATTCTTTCCGCAAACCGCACATACTTTGCACTCCGGAAGCATATAAGGAGCAGCGTATTGTCCAAAGTCTCTAAAACTTGAATATATAAGACGCTTATCAGACCTGTGCGCTTACGTATGGTGCGGAATGCTGGACGATGACGAAAGCCCAGGAATATATATATATGGAGGTGTTTATGAGCAGGGTTCCTGGAGAAGACGAACAAATGCCGAGATAAGCATGACATATAAAGACGTCGATGTTGTCACCATCATCAAATTCGCCCGACTCCGCTGGGCTGATCATGTCATGAGAATGAACCAGGGCGATATCCCATTAAAAATGATGTCCGACCAAGTGTACTGTAAAAGTCGAGTAGGACGTCCCAAGCTTCGTTGGGAGGATTGTGTGGCTGCGGACTCCAGAATGCTACTTGGACTAAGAAATTGGAAGGCAGTTGGGCGCAATAGAGAGGACTGGCAATTTTTGATGGAGCAGGCTATGACTCATCATGTGGGTCGTGATGCCAGGTAAGAAGAACAGATTCAATTACACACGATGTGATAAAAAAAAAAGGTTACACGAAAAAAGGGGGTAGTTTTAGTGGCGAAATGTTTAATCACAAGTACCCGTTGGTACTTACAACTATTATATTTTTAAATTTTTAATATTTATGTTCTTACAAACGTATTTTCTTACTCATGTTAAGGCAGAAAAGATGTTAATATAACATGTTATCGACCTTTCAAACCAGTAAGGGAAGGTGGAGATTCATTGCGTGGTACCGTAATAAAATGAATGAAAACTCATCTATAACGGATTTGAAAGCAGTAGTTACGAGATTGCTAAGGTAGAAACCTTAAAGATCAAAGATATCATCATGTGAGGATAAATGTAGTAGTAAAATATCAGCGCTTGGGTTTGCAGACGATTTGGTACTGTTGGGTGAAGACGCGGGAACTATAAAGCTAAATACAGAAACGTTGATGAATGCAGGTAAGGAATTGGTAATGGAAGTTGATTCGGATAATACTAAGTATGTGGTTAGTAGCAGAAAAGGGGGAACTTTAAGGGATATTATTTTAGGAGGGAGTAAGTTCAAACATGTTGAGAAGTTTAAGTACTTAGGGCCAATGGCAACTAGGAACAACAAAATTCAAGAGGTAATAAAGGCGCGATTATCCGTGATCCGATCCGTGGATAGATTTTTATAAGCAGAGATTGGTGGTATCGGCATGGAGCCTTCAGTTTCGCTAAGCCTCATTATTATCATGTATACATTTATTATTTATTGTGTATTTTGGTAAAAAAAAAAAATTATGTATTCATACCGGTCCCCATTTTGCGAGTATCCCAACCAACAGGACAATGACGACTGTGGTTGCGAAGGCTACCAGAACGACCTCTGTGCTGTACTTGGTGGCCGATATTGATGCGATGAACCCGTAGGAGGCGCTCTGAAAAGTTATCAACACCAATAAGAAATTATTTATTTATATCTGAATGATTAGCTGGTAAAATTACTATATAGCCTGACGATTTAGATAACGATCTGCACAGAAGTCACCTCGGACTGACACAATCTATCTCGCTTCACTTGCATTTTGTTCTCATCTTGACTATAATTATATTATAGTAGGTTATACTATTACTTGGCTAAAAAAATACTGCCCTCTTATAATATTCTGTACTTGAGATCGTTTAGGAGTTTTAAGTTCGTAAATTATATCAAAATGACATAACATAAATATATATATATATATATATATATATATGTATGTATATTATATATACATTCAATAAAATTTTAATTAATTGTATATAATAATTATTTACAGGCCGGGTATTTTCTATACTAATACTGCCAGTAACTTGTCAGCAACGTCTGTCAACTACGTTATTTTTCAGTAACTGAATAGATCATATCAGGCGTTTGCTTTCAAAATCGGGTACATCCATTTTTCCAAAAAAAAAAATGTTTCTATTTTATCGCAGTTTTTAATGGCAGAAATGATGTGTTAGATGTGTTCAATAACGTCTAGATCCTTCAAAAGTCAATACCAAAACATTCCATTTCATATCAAAAGTGGTGACATCTAAGCTTCACTTGTAATCCAAAAATTTGGTGATGCTACTGCTGTATTGATAATTCATTATGGGGAAGTTTGGAGAAAAATCGATATCCTCAAATTTTACAAAGAGTTCATAGTCCATATGTGCCACCTATCTTAAAAGTTAATCGCATTACTAATATGGATGTTTGCCAAATTCAAGATTTAAATGAATATTTGTATGTATGAAAAATCAAAACTATGTATATATATCGTCGCTGATGATAAAGGCATTATTTATTCCCACAAAAAGCCAAACCTAGCTTCTATAGCACTTCAAAATCATTTGTTTGATTTAGAAAAGTGGTTCTACAAATGGATAATCAGAATCATCGCCTCAAAATAGAGCCATGTAAGCTCTATAGCGATGGCAAAGTGGAGCCCCAAAGCTCTACTCCGTAAGTCCAGATGAGACTAATGATTGTCATGTATATGAAACTTTTGTAATTAATTGGGAGCTTAGAGGATTTGTTTTATAAGTGTTGAAGTAGCTGTCTCGTGTCGTTTTAGTCTATTATGAGGATTCCAAGTTAAACGATTGCCAAGGTGTAGTCTTAAGTATCGGACCTGCTCTTCAGGAATTACGGTTTTACATATATATATATATATATATATATATATATATATATATATATATATATTGATTGTCCTAGTGATGATTGTGTGGTGATTGTCCTAGATCACGCTCACCGGTCAGATATAAATGTAATCTTACTAATATTATAAATGTGAAAGTTTGTATGTTTGTCTCTCTTTCACGCAAAAACTACTGAACGGATTTGGATGAAACTTTACAGTAATATAGGTTATATATCAGAATAACACATAGGTTATAGCAAGCGCGGATTTAGGGGGGCGCTCGGGTGCACGCCCCCCTATAGTTTTTTAGGTACTGTGGAGAATCCATTATAGTACATAATTAAACGCAAATCACATGATCATAGTGGTTAAAATAACGGAAAGAACATGAGTGAAACTATTTATTTTGATATCCTACTAATCTTACTAAAATTATAAATGTAAAAGTTTGTATGTTTGTCTCTCTTTCACGCAAAAACTACTACTACTACTAAATGGATTTGGATGAAACTTTACAGTAATATAGTTTATACATCAGAATAACACATGGGCTATAGCAAGCGCGGATTTAGGAGGATAATTAAAGGCAAATCACATGATAATAGTGGTTAAATAACAGAAAGAACATGGTTGGAACTATTGTTTTGATATCCTACTAATATTATATGAGAATGTTACTCATTCACACAAAAACTACTGAACGGATTTGGATGAAACTTATTGAGTAAAATAGGTTATACTATACTATATCATAGGCTACAGCAAGGGTAGGTTTATGTGGGGGCACGGGGGCATGTGCCTCTCCCCTTTATAATACATAATTAAAGGCAAATCTGGAACTTAGCATCTTGAATTTTGTATATAGGTTCATTGTATAGTTTATGAAAGAAATTTGGATAATTCCACCCCAAGGGTTCCTCCTTTAATATAATAGGGGTTCAAAGGTTGTATAGAATCCGTCAGTTTTGAAGTTAGACATCTGAAATTTTGGATGTAGGAGTAAATTATCTTTTAAAAAAATAACTACATTATTTATTTAAAATGATCTGTCACGAAACTTTATGTGGCAGACCAAATTTCACGTGAGTGAAGCCACGGGCATAAGCTAGTATACATATATATATATATATATATATATATATATTTATATATATATATATATATATATATATATATATATATTTATATATATAAGGGTAAAGGTGATTTTTAATTTAATTGATTTATTTGAATCCTCCATGTTTTTACACCATTTTCAAGGTCAGCGATATGGGATTGAGTATGGGATCATCCGCATACGTGGTAAAGGTTCCAATTCTTAAATCGCATATTATACTTCTGTAAATTCTCAAATCACACCTCCAATATATTTTTTATAATTTATGGTCAACTGTTGTGATTTTTATATATTTTTATTTTAAAGAGAAAAGATATGCCCGGGCCGGGAATTGAACCCGGATTGTTGTGACCTTTTTTACCACACTTCTTTCAGAGAAATATCCCTTTTTACTTGGAGAATGATTCCATATCTGTTTTCAGAATATCCCCCATTACATCATGCTTTATAAATGAAAAAAAAAACACGTCATAAAACATACCAAAACTTTAAAAGGTTACAAGCTTGATATATCCTTCCCCCTTATCATTTATGGCTCCTTATAAGAGGAAAGTACCGCTAAAATTATAAGGCTAAATAATTATTATTTTAAAAAAAACTGTACCATTACAACCCGTGAAGGAACGGGGGTCCTGCTGGGAGGTGATTTGTCCAAGATCACAGTCAATCGCCAAATTTTCCCCCTTATTTTGGGTACCCATTTTATAAACGCTAGATAAGCACCAGAAGGGTCCTACATCACATAGGATTCATCTCCGGTCGCTAGCAGATTAATTGCAGTTATTGCAACTAAATTAATTTGGCATAGGGGAAGAGGGCATCTGCATACCACTTTTTGATATTACTGTGTCTCTGGCGATATGTGGCTACCCAAGGTAGTAACTTCGAAGGAGACAGTGTGGATATGTCTTGACTTTTCAATTTAAAAAATCGAACAAAACAGTCTCATTATTTAATTTATCCTGTTTTATTTTATTTTTTCGAAATAGAATCAAATCCTACCCTTATTGTGCCTTTCTTAAATAGGGAAGTGGCAGTAACTTGATTATTTTAAAATACAATGAATAAAAAATATTAAATGGCTATAGCTATAATAGTCGGCGACATTGCACGTGTGCAATCTTAACGCATTATAATTTATTAACAGTAATAATAATAACTATAATTGTTATTATAATAAAAATTCAATTTACCAAAATTATTAGTAGAATCAGATTTAATGGAAAAATGTGTCTTGCTCTATAGCAACATACCAATATTAGCATCGATAAAATACTGCCCACTCTAGAACAGAAATACAGTTTTCATATTAGTATTTAATTTAAAGACAGTTGAAAATATAAAATATAGAGGAAAAAAACTTACAGAGCAATGATTCCAATAAGCAATGCGTTATATACAAAAGCTTCTTGAATATCGTCACTGAAACAATTTTTATTTAATAGGTTATCTTTTAAACACCTTTTAGGTTTATTTAATAACTCGGTAATTAATTGCAACAGGGATATGTTGTCTATAATTGTTTCGAAGTTTATAACTAACAGAGATGATATTATTTTATAAAACTACCTGAAAAGCGTGTTGAGAGAAAGATGAACAGGTAGTGGGAGAAAGGGCGTGGTTTCCCTATGCGCTGCAGACCCGGGGCGACTTCTGCGCAGGTCGTTTTGAAAGTTGTCGAGCGATAAATACACATTTTTTCTTTCTCAGGTAGGCGATGAATTTAGTCAATTCTGATTCCATGTATATATTTTACTTATTTAAGGGCCAAATTAGTATTCGATTTACGAATTTCTGTAATTAGACTTGGCGTGACTAATTAATTACGCTTATTAAATTATAAATCAGTGGATTAAAAACGACGCTATATCAAATTAAAATCTACTATACAGTGTCAAATTCGTTTACATTATCCCGCATAACATATTACGGAATATTATGAAATATACTTTTAATAGTTATAAATAATTGTTAGAAATATTACTAAGCTCGCGTTTTTTGTTCCGAAATCTAAAAATCAGAATTTATAAAACGATCATCCTTCCAACTATTCTTTACGGATGTGAAACTTGACCTCTAACGCTAAAGGATAAGCAACGTCTTCAGGTATGCGAAAATAAGGTGCTACATTGAATATTCGGTCCAAAAATGGATCAGACCATTGGGGAATATAGGAGATTACATAATGCGGAATTGCGAACCATGCATTCAGTAAATATTATTCAAGTGATGGCATCGTGAAGATTAAGATGGGCTGGTAAAGTTATTGGGCTTGGTAAGGAACGAATTCCTAAGATGTTAATAAGTGCTGTACTGACTGGGAAGCGTCTGAGGGGTAGACCGAGGCGTAGGTAGGAAGATTGCGTTGATAGTGATCTGGCGGATTTGGTTTTGGGTCCGTGGACAGAAGTGTGTAAGCAGTGATTGGTGGTATCGGCATCGAGCCTTCGTGTTCGCTAAACCTTATAATTACTATTATCATTTTAATAAAAAGGTGGCACAAATTTAGAATGGATAGACTCTTAATAAATTATACATAAGATGTGAGAAATAGTCTCTTATCATTCCCAACAAGGCACCTCATAGACAAATTTCTTTCTCAATCGAAATAGATGTTTATAAAATAGAAAAATATTGCATACATCCAGAGCAAATGTATCTTTAATTTCAAATAATAAATATATACATAATTCTTAAGTGCTAATAAAAACTAATTATTTACATGTATTCATGTAATCCCGCTGCAGGCCATGATTTCTATTTAGTCTGTTTGCAGCGGGAGATGGACCATACGAGATCTAGGACCCTCCTGGGGTCCACCCAGCCTCTATAAAATATTATAAAAATAGGGTACCCAAAATAAGGGGGGGGGGCATCCGGAGGTTGAGCGTGACCTAGGGCAGGTCATCTCCTTGCAGCACCGTTGTCCATGAAACAGTACCGTCTCTACCATGTACTGAACACCAGACCCCTCATGGGTTGTAGTGGTACAGATTTTTTTTTCTTTTTTTATTCCATCAAGTCCAACTGTAAGGTACTATCATGACTGTCCGATTACACAGCAACTGTCATCTGGTAGATTGATTTAAGTAGACATGTTAACTGGCAACACTGAATGACGAGGCAATACTGAGTACTAAGTGAGGTTACATGGGTTGTGTTAGGTTAGTTAGTTATGCTAGCTTCATTTATTAGCAAAATAATTTGTAATTATACATATATACATTCATAGACGTTGTTATTTGTTGTAAACACAATAGTTTCGGCCTATGATTGAAGATTGGTGCGAAACAACAGGCTCCCGAAGTACTTAAATAATGCAGTCAAATACTGAGCAATATTTCAAGTAAACGTATTTGAGAATTTGAGATTTGGTGTTATTGGAGTTTGCTGCAGTTAATCCTACAAGTGTAGTTTGAAGGAAAGAGAGGTACAGCCCGCAGAGGTCACTTCTGGTTGAGGAACCTCAGGCAAAATGAAGGATTAACTTCGATAGACTTGTTTCGGGTATCAGTTCCGCTGGTTGTCGCTTCGAGTTGAGTCTCAACAACTTTTAACTTTTTCATTAGTTTCTTTTTTAATATTTTTCAAAAATACAAACAATCGTGAGTTTTGGTATATAAAAAATAATGTAGTAATAGGAAATGTATATATTTCAGTAATTATTTCATTAAGAAATAAACGTTTCAACTAAAAGTTCGATTTATAGGAGATATATAAATGGAAAATAGTTGACAGGATAATTCTAATAAAGGTATGCAGTCAATGATTTTTTTTGTTACTATTTACAATACTTCAAGAAACGGCAAGGCGTGATGTGAATTAAGTCGAAGCGACACCCTTCGGCGAACAGATACCTAGTTTTGTATCTGTAAAATAATACAAAAGTGCTATTATGATCGCCAACATCCAAACTATAGAAACTTTTAGAAGGAGTAAAAAATATTTTCTCATCAGATTTATGCAATAGCATTTTCTTCTAATTGCCTATTTTAAATATGCTTACATCAGTTTGTGATATATTTGTTTCGTTTGTTCATTTCAGTTTATGCTGCTATGGCTAATCGAACGATGCTACAGTGGGAGCTCTAAATTTTTCCTATCCAGGTTTAATTAGGATAGGGATTTTTAACGAGTACCTGACATCGTACAGGCTCGGGACCCCAGTTTAACGTCCCTTCTGAAGGACGGCGTAACTAAGGATTTTTTACTCCCTTTAAAAAATCCTAGGGCCACCTGCCGGGCTACGGACCCGCGATCTTGGGCTTAGTAGTTTGTTACGCTAACCACTAGACCACAGGTGACCGTAAGGTGATATATTCTAATTCACCTCAATCCAGTATTTTACTGTTGAGTCATTAGTTTGAGAACAAAAATGTATCTTTACTTTCAAAAGTGAGAATAAAGAATACATACCTTACCATAGGAAGCACAATAATTACTGAGCAGATACCTAGCATTGCTCCCGTGAGCATGAACACTTTGCCCACGAAGTCCCTTCTTTTCTCCTTATCGTTGGCCCACTCCAGGCCTTCTTCATCTTCAACATCTAGCCAATTCGGCATTTCTCAACGATAACTAATTACAAGTAATGAAAAAAATCACTTATTGTTTTCAGTATCGGGTATACCAAAATTTTGTTAAAATTTCACTTTCAGCCTCGACCAATATCTAAAGATATCTGAAATAACCTTAAACTTCTTCTATTTAGTCTGAGTTTTACGAAATTTTGAATTCTCCAAATTTTCAAGTTAAATTATACTTAAATATCATAACGCATTGCAGTAAATATTGTACTTTATGTGAAACAATACTTTATTATAAATATGTTTTTAAACCAATGTTATGATGACAATTATTAAAAAAATCCTGATAGCTGGTATATTGATTACATTATATCTTTACGTGCTAACTTTGCAACAATGTTTTTATTTCACGAAATGCGTTAGTTTTAATTAATTTAATAGTTTTAAACATATTGTTTTAATTATAAACTTTATTATGAGACTAAATTTTATTTTATTCAAACACATGATGTTAGGTTATTACGCGTTGCCGCTTCGAAATAAATATTGTAAATAGTAAAAAAAAAATCATTGACTGCACCCCTTGACCATTTCATACCATTATTAGAATTATCCTGTCAACTATTTTCCACTTATATATCCTCTGTACTTCGAAATTTTAGTTGAAACTTCTATTTAGAAATCTACTCATTACCCATAATTACATTCTCTTTTCCATACTAAAGTTCACGACAGCTAGTATTTTTTGAAAATATTAAAACGGAAACTAATAAACAGTAAAAACTTGTTGTAACTCAACCTACCTAAGGAACAGAGAGCAGTACATTCTAAACAGTGTCGCGTATAACAATACTCACTTTATAGAGGCTGGGTGAGCCCCAAAGAAGGGTCTGTAAATCCTACAGGGACCAGCTATAGTTGATAACAGATCAAATATTTTTTAGTGGCTCTAAACAATAACCCTTTCGCTTATAGACAATAATTATTCAAGATAAACTAAGCCGTTTACCCTGGAATTAAGTTCATCAGAGACTGTACTCTTTCTTGGACAACGGCTATGCAGAGAGGTGATTTCTTTTAGAGATGGACCAGGTTAATTGTCTGGAAATCGTTTAGTAAATTAAGATCCTTTTCATCTTAATAAACATCATTACTTTTATTATATGGTGATCATGATGACAAAAATATCTACTAATAAAAAGTATCTTTTTCGTTATATATGAGTTCTTAAATCTTGAGCCTTAGCTATCCTGCCTAATAGTGTGTCATTTCTCCTTTTTCAGGTAAAGATACTGTGGGACGTTTGAGTAAACAGGGATACGTGAAGACACCTGTTCGGTAAACCTTCCCAGGTGTATTTTATAAATATTCCTAGCATTCCAAACAATGCCACATTATAGAAACAGGATGAACCCCATTAGCCCATCCAACTTCATCTTCCTATAGGGTCCATCTATAAATGATAACAGACCGTCGGTTGATTATAGAGGCTGGTTGACCACCAGGAGGGCCCTAGGTCCCAGAGAATCTATCTAAGGCACTAACAGATGGAATAAAAGTCTGACAGAGAACGAGGTTTGAACCCAGGACCTTGAGCATGGCAACTCAGTGCTCTATCACTGATAAATTAGATTTTAATATGTTATTTCGTTAATATTTATTTCGACCTGTTGATACGGAAAGATAACCATAAGGAAGAACGGACGACGATATCATAGCCAAGCGATAGTTAGCCATAATGGGAATAAAATGTATTTTTAATTTGTTATCCACCGCAACGAGGGCCATTGTTTTAAAGAATCGCTATCTCCGCAGTTAGCCGAGATCTACCACATTCCGCACCATTTGTCTAACAAACTTTTATCCTTTTTTTTCTTTAAAGTCTACCCCCACCCCAAGTCTACCCTCTCCACCACAACCAGCCCCGGGCTCCCCCCCCCCCTCCACCGAACCCTCCTATCCCTCTTTTATCATTTTTATGGCCTCTTTTCTCATTCCTTTCCATTTCTTTATCAGCGGTTGAGAGTTTCTTTCTTTCTTTTCAAAAGAGACATTGGCCGAGAGACAGAGAGAAAGATAAGTAAATAAGTCTCCTGAAACTCTTGAGAGTAATTCCCTTACCGCCGCGATATTGCGCTATCTTCTTATTCTTTACCCCTTGTTTCTCTTGAGAGATAGATGATATTTAATGATCATTAGCGAGATTCGACCCTAGCGATCAGTCAAGATTTTGAAAGTTTCCTTCTTGCTTCTTAAATCATCGTTGCTGCATTTTGTTTTATTTTTGTATTAGAAAAAAATTCAAATTTTCTGAACTACTAACAAACTAAAATAACTTACTAGCGCTACAGCCCGGGGCTGGGCCTTGGCTTCCTTGACAATATTACGTCTGTCTCCTGTGCACAGTCCTCAGCTTCTCCAATTTCGGGTACCGAGTTCATTTCCACATCCTACAGCCACCATCTCCTAGGTCTTCCTATCCTCCTGGTGCCATATACCTTACCAAGTATGGTCTTTTTATGAGCTCTGTATTCCTTTATTTATATATGATACTTATTTATCCTTTATAATTATATATACTTATTTAAGTATATGGCCCAACCACTCTATTCTACTTAATTTACGAAACTGGACTATGTCGCTGGATCCAAATAACCTTTTTGGAGCTACACTAACATATTTAAATTAGATTAAATTATTGATATTTACAACTGTAATATTACAACAAGTAAATCTGCTATTATGAACAAATGACATGAAAAAAAAAACACTTGTGGAGAAACTACCAATCCGTAGCACTCCAATAAAGTTCTATAGGTAGTAGAAGGTCTCGAGGCCATCTTCTTTTCAGACGCCTCGGAGGGTTATAAGGAATAGTATGGGAAGACAGTTGAGAGACTAGCGGATTCAAGTGTGTATGGAGCTTGTCATTGAGGATAGGTATCTAGTTTGCGCCAAATCAGCAACATATGGGTTATTATTATTATTAAGATCATGATGGACGAGTTTGTTTGTGACATGATAAGGAGCATTGAGGATTTTACGAAGGATTTTGGATTGTTGGATGTTGGATTGGATTCGAGATGAATTGGATGGTTTAGTAGAGCCCCAAAGCCCAACTCCGGATGTCCAAATAGGTCATGTCCAATAACTGTCATGTAAATGAGTCTTTTGTGACAATTGGGAGCTTAGAGCGTTTGCCCAGTAAATGTTGAAGTAGGCGAAAACGTCGAGCAGTTTCTTGTCGTTTCAGTCTTGTATGATACACTAACATATAAAACAACGTGTTATTATGAGCCATATCCGATCATAAACTACTTTATACCAATCTGTCAGTAGATAAAATCACTTTTTAAATAGTTTACTACAACTTATAAAGTATTATTCGATCGGAAAAGACACAAGAAAGAAACGGTGATTAACCTGAAGATAGATGTTATAAAATTTAACATCGCGTATTCAAGATTCTGCTGCACCCAATGAGCGAATACATAAATTATCTCCGGATCAAAACAGATAGTGCACTGCTCACTTCTGGGCATCAGTCACTGTTGTTTCTACATAATCCAATTAAATTTTTTTCGGAATTATATAAAAAAGGTTTTAGTGATCTGGAGGAAGCTGAATGAGTCAGTGGTAGAGGGCTGAGTTGCCCTCTTATGACCCTCCTGAAGTTCCCCTAGCCTCTATAAAGTGGGTACAAAAAAAATAGTTTTTTTTTTAATAACAATTAATAAATATAAAACTATAATTAATATATAAAACTTAGAAATAAATGTGCTAACAACTGAATGAAATATACCAAACTTACATAACCACAACCAATTTAACATTACTTTGCTGGCTACAAAATACAAAAAATCTCCTAAAAACTTACAAAGTTGTAGACCAAAAATATCCCTTTTAGCACGAATAAAATAAAAACGGTCAAATTTTACGTATGACCTTCTGCACTAACAGTAGCTATGTGTAACATTTAATGTGAAGAGTAATTAAAATTGCAGGTTCTATGTAATTGTATTAATCTTTGGGCAGGAGAGAATTCCGGAAAATAATTCTCCAGAAGGGAAAATCAAAAGATCTATGCTTCACAAAGGTATCTTTATAGAACTCAAAACAGCTAGAAGCTAACAATAATCATTCTGAGACCATAAACATGTTTTTATATAAGATGTTTATGCAATTTCATATGAAACGACCCATTAATAAAGAAATATATAGCACCCAAACAGGATGGTAGTGAAGGACTTGAGTGAACAATAACCATCTGGAGATTATAAACATTGTTATATTAATTCTTTACCGGAGTTTCATACTAATAATGGTAAAATACAACACATATGGCGCCCAAACCGGATGTGAGGGACGGGATATCGATAACAATAACTAACCCACAGAACATGAACATGTTTTTAATATTAATTTCTGATGGACGTTTCATTTAAAACACAGTATATAGATATAGCATACACAACATATAAATAAAACATATATGGCGCCCAAGGGGAAGGATTATCATTAACCATCACAGGAGTATTTTCATTTTAATCTCTGACCAATTTCTACTAAATGGCCCAATATATAGTTCCGAAGCGTACAATTTATATGAGGTATATAATAGTTGAATGAAATGGGAACGACGTCATGAGATGGGATATGACTGAGTGAAGGTAGAAGGTGGAAGAGACATGTAGAGTGAATATATTGCGGAGAGGGCTATCTCAGCTACTCAGATGGGCCTAATCCCCCTGGACCTTGGCAGGGACAATTGAATTATTCATCCGAGGGTTTAATCTGTCAAGGAGCGAGGAGCGAGGAGCGAGGGAGCGAGAGAGAGCGAAAGGGTGGGAGTGGCTAAATATTTGGCCGCTATCTCCGCCGGCCAGTCCAAGGAGCCGCTAGGAATTAATCACACCTAATGACACAATACACTCCCGTCATCTGACTCCTGAAGATAGAGCCTGACAAATACCCCCCGTCCTCCCCGCTCTCAAAAATCCTGGATTAGGTCATTCCAACCCCTTCCTTATCGTTCACCTACCGGCTATTATAATAAATCCCTCCCTCTCACTCTATCTATCCCTCTCTCCCTCCCTACCTTCCTCACACCTCCTTCTCACAATTCCTCCATTTTAGCATTTTCACCACACCTGTGCAATCTTTGTCAAAGGAGCTAAACAATAGTAGTGATATAGTTCTCTTATGACTTTTTCTTTTATGGCTAGATGTAAAGCAAAGATAAAATTAAGTATTTCAGTTTTGAACAGCACCCATATAACAAATAATAATCGTAAAATTCATAAATAACCCATATTATAAAGTTTATTTATTTAACATCACTTTATGCTGGTGTGGCTAATCAGGCGATGCTACAGTAGCATTAGGATATTGATCTTTATCATGTACCTGGTATTACACAGGCTCAGGATGTCCATTTTATGCTCGCACCGAAGGACGGCATAAGTTTAAGGTTTTTTATTTAGGCATAAGGTTTTTTTTTATCACCTATAAAAAATCATCGAGCCAGCTGGAGGCTTGATGGGGCTGAATTGATGGTGTAATACATTTTGTATTTGAACTTCATTGATGTGAATTTTATTTTGGTGTATGACTTGATGCTTTAATTGGTGAAACGTCGACTATTTTAACGAGTAATTTAGGGAGTAAAGTAAAAGAAAAATCCTAAAAAATATATATTCTGAGACCTAAAGACCAGTATCTCAGTCCTGAAGTGGAGAGAGGGGATTTGACAAATGCAATGCTCAATCTCCAGGAATTGAGGATATCTCCATCCAGAAGCATACTTTATAAAGTCTGGATGAGCATTAGGAGAAACAGTACATCCCATAGGATCCATACATGGATCCTAAAGATATATCCTAGATACGGATAGAGTCTCTGGATAGACCGAAACTGTCCATCAGAATATTGTGAAATTCGGATTCAAGTTGGTATATTAAATAATGAAAATAAAATTTTACAATATATAAATAACTTAATAAAGAATGTTTCTTAAAAATAAATTATTCTGTCATTTTTCAATATCCCTTAATCAAACTATTCTACATTAAAACAAGATAAACATTAATGCAGATTATAATAAAAATAATATAATGGAAGTAAATATCCCAAATTTTCCAATGTCCATTTTTGCATGTGCATATGTGCAGGTTAAAATAATTATGTGTTATAACAACCGTTAAGCGTTGTTTACTTATTTTTGACCAACTTACTGTTACATCACGCCCTGTACTAGACTCCCGCCCCTCTTGAGCCCAACGCCATACGTGTTATATTAGAAGAGGTGTTTACCGAGATGAAGTGAGTAGATAGGGGCCGGAGGGGTGCTAAAAGATGTCGCCTCTCTCGTGGCGCGACAATGAGTTGGCCCTGATGTGAGGACAAGACAAAGGACCGATGGCGAGAGTAAAGAATTAAGGACACCCTAGGACTATAGGGCTGGTGTGAACATAGCCTCCTTTCGAGATTGAGCGTTGTTTGCCCTTGACGTGTGTACAGAGGCGCTAGCTGGTGGTGGGCCGCTGTTTGCCACCCCTTCCCCCGCCCACTTCCGTTAGTTAACCTTCCCTCCCACGTCATTAATAAGTGACAGTCGTTCCACACTCTGTCTAAAAATGTTGTTATTAGTCAACCAGATAGCGGCGGCAACTTTTTGTCACGGAGCGGGGTAGAAAAAAGAAAAACATTATTTTTTTATGATCTCCCTACTCTGCGAGAAAAAAATGAGCGGATAGGGGGTTTGTTAAAAAAAATCATTTTTTTAAGGGATTAATCTATCGATTTCTATCTCGGAATGCCTAAATAAGTCCCTTCGTATTTGACAAAAGGTGGCTTCTAGAATTACCTTGTAGAAATATTGATCCCGTTTATGTTTTTTATATGTTATTTTTTACAATTCCCACTTTTTTCAGTTCTCCATTTATTCGATGTCTCAGTTTCTATCAGATTGTCGATCTAGCCCTAACCATGAATAGAAGCAAAAAACCAAGTTTCACAAGCGAAGTAAGCTTAAAATATCTATAATATTAGTTGATCTTATATATATATATATATATATATATATATATATATATATATATATATATATATATATATATATATATATAAGGAAGAAAATGGTCCTGGTGGGGTAAAAAATTCTCTTAAATAGGGAGAACTGTTTTGAACTCCACCCGGACTATTTTTCCTCTTGAGCTTAAAATACTAACCAACATCTAACTACCTGTGGAGTAGTGTTGAGCATAAAAACCTTCTATGCTCAAGATCACGGGTTCGCAGCCTGGCAGCCAGCCTTAGATTTTTTTTTAATAAATCCTTAGTTGTCGCCCTTCGGAAAGGACATAAAAAGAAGTTGGGTTTCTTCTGCTTAGAGGAGCTGTTATTTTCACCACGAACAGGAGTGCTATGTCTAGAATTTTTTTTTCTCTCTTAACCCCTTTTGCTTTTATTAATATTTGAAAAATAACATATTAATAATGATACATGGTATCTCTTTTACTGCACCACGTGCATTTTAAGAGAGGGTTGTTCAGGACATTGAATTTTCTGAACATTAATTAGATGGAAGGAGTTGGGGATCTAGTGCTGGGGCTCACCAGTTCTGTCTGATTGGAGTTTGTTAGTAGTTTACTCAGTCCATGTTGAGTGTCTTAAGATGTGTTTGCCAGCGCTGAGGTCGTCCTTTCGGTGTAAGTGCGTTGAATAGTGGGTTCGTGCAGTGTTGGAGGCTATCAAAGAATTTGATATGCCTCCGTGTGATGAAGTCCGTTACCGTCGGAAGCCCGAGAGTCTAGAATCAGAGTTATAGCTTATATTAAAGCTATATTGCAAGGCAAATACTACGAGAATGAAATGATTCCGATTTTTTCAGTAAAATTCGACCTGTTCTATTTGCAGATCCTCCTAGAGCTCATTCGGCGTCTATTAATTGGGTACCAATAATTAGGGACTTAAACCGGGTGGTTGAGCGTGATTTCGGAGAAATAACCTCCCTGCTCAATCTCTGTTTTAGAAACTGAGCCAGTTTCTACCCCATACTGAACACAAGACCCTTCGTCATTGTATTAGTTTATATATATCCCAAGTACTCTTGGTAGATTCATTATATTCAATACATTGTTATTTTGATAAATTTGCATTAAGCTAAAATAATTGGTATATATAATGTTGATTGCTTCAAACACTGAATTTAGTGTGTGTCAAAATAAAAATTAAATTGGCTTTCTCTCTGAAAAAAAGTAAATTCATTTTTATTATAGCAATTATTTCCTGCAACTGATTTACAAACTCATTATACTACACAGTCTTGCCTGTAAAAACAAAAACATTTATAGCTAACATTGCAACAAAATTTACAAAACTAAAAAAGAACAAACAGATCAGAATAATCTCCCCGGTTCTTTTCTCTCAGCTGTTACCATGGTAACCGTCTCAGTAACATTCAAATGAAAGACGTCTACTGTACGTCTTTTGCACCTCCCTTCCTTTTAGTACTAGTTTTAGTAGATAGCACTTTTGTTTTAATCTCGCTATCCTTTCTAAATATTTCCGGAATAATAACCAGTTTCCGAATTCAAGTAAGAAGCATAAACTTGTGGTTCTCGACTTTCATCCAGTTCTTTAAACTTCTTTTCAGACGTTTCGAGACTATGTTATTCTCATACTAATCCCAAGTTGATGAACAGTGGGTATTAATACCTACATTGTAAGGAATGAGATTAATGAGTAATGATCTTTGATAAACCAATATTTACAATATTTTCATTACATCAAATTCTTCATCAGAGAGCTCGTTTCTTCTATAATGCTAACCCTTAAGCTCCTCAGATATTATTAATATAGTTTCATCATACTGTATATGTTTTTTTTTTCCTTTTCCTATTACAAAGGCCAGGAAGCGGAGGTTAAGAGGGCAGGAGAAAGTATCGGGTTACAGTCGAGTGACTTATCGCTGACTGACTGGGAGTCGTGCTTACTAATGCTCTCACAAGTTGAGTGGATCTCTCACTCCAATGTGCATTGTTCCAATCCACTCCAGTCCAACTTGCTGACTGGGCGGAGTCTGTTCCGTCCGATCCGCATCCGCTTTTATTAATACAATTAACTTACTCCTCTCCACTCTGATCCATTTGGATAAACTCTACTTCTAAAATCTAATAATAGAATGCGTAAAAAAGGACCGTTTTTCAATTTCAAGATTTACAAGGACTGTAAATATTTTAATCTTTTTTAAAACTTACCAATACTTAATAATCACTTCACACCATTCTCTAAGCTTGTTTAATCTCATTCAAAGAACAAAAAAAAACCTCAGTTTAGTAATTTGTTTCAAAGAAGAAACGTAATATTACAGTCACTACGAAATTTTCATAATTTTAAGGAATTAGCGGAAAACATTTCGTAGCCGCTAAAGCGACTCATGAAATTATTAAATATGAAGGAGAAGGTGTCCTTGACCAACGCACTGCGTGGCTTTGGTTTTAGTAGTGGAGATCCGACGTTGGAAAAGAAGAAGGGTTCCGGACGACCATCAATGGATATTGACGAGGTTCTGCTGAAAGCTGCTGAGTCTAATCCATCCACAAGTGCTCGCGAACTTTCCAGGGAATGTGATGTGTCGAAAGATACTGTTAGTCGCCATCTACGCTCCATTGCGCACGAACGCAATCAGCTAAGATGGTAGAAATTTGTGAAAAGAGCTTAAAGAACCTCATGGGTTCGAACCTCTGCCCCATCCATCATATAATCCAGACCTAGCATCACACGTATTTAATAATTTATCCGAAAAAACTGACTTTATAAGAATAAATAATTTTCAGCGCCTAGCACACAAATTTACTCACCTACTATAATCATATAATTAATAATCACCATAGTCAAATTATATACCTGTACATTGCATTGTAATATTGAAATATTTAGTTGTTGAGATCATTTTTTCGGATATGAAAGCCATTTTTTTTTCACCATACCACATGCGCTTAAAAATATTTAATATTAACAAAAATGAAAATAATTTCGAATGATAACATTTTGTAACATTTGTGCAAATCTATTATATTCTGTTTTCTTTTTATAAACTCCTTTTGAGATGCAAGACTGTCGTCGCATACTTGCGTCACTCGCCGTTTCCGGTGTGACTCGCATTTGCAATGGCAGAACAGTTTGGCAACTCGATTCGTTTTTTGTTATTAGTAAAGTGTACTCAAATTTGTATAAATCCGCCTCCCTCCCGTACGCCCAACGGCGGGGACTTCCACTTCCACCCCCATTTTACAAATTATACAGCGTTCGATTTAACTACACTACTCGTTTCTCATATTGCATTTATGTAATTTACATATGTTCTGTATTTCAGATTATATGTATTTTTTCAAAAAAGTGTAACACGGAAAAAAGTCTAGTCTTTATGCCATTACTACGATTTTACAATTTAATATCACATACCGCAATATTATTTCTAATGAGACGTAAGTAAAAAAAACACACTTTTGGAAAAGCGGGAAAACCGTTAGTGAGATTGAATAGCATTAGGAGACTAAAAGTGACACAATTGCCGTGTGGCAGATATGCTCTAAAGCTGTGGATTCCAACATTTTCGTACCACGTCTCTCCCCCCCCCCGTTCAAATAAAAATAGCCCTTTAATAATAATAATTTGTTTATTATAACAAATAAAAAAGCCCCTTGCATTGTATGGGTACATGAAAAAGTAAAATATGTATTACATATTTATATTAAAAACAATATAATTGTGTTGTACTGTCACAAGGTATATTTATTTTCAAATTTGCAAATAAAAATATTTATATATTAATTGAAGTTTCAGTTTAAGGAAAAGAAGTACTTGTAAAAGAAAAATACGCCCTCACCCCGTCCCGTAATCACCCTCCCCATGAGAACCACTGCCTTAAAGCTAAGGTTGATACATACATTTTTAAGTTTTTATGAGTGATAAAGAGATATTTACCTATTTCTTTCATGGTTTAACTCACACATCGACAGCTCTGAAGAAGACCTGCAATGTGGGTCGAAACGTTGACTCTTTGATAAATATTCTCCCTACTTAAGATACATTTTTTTACCTCCACCCGGACCATTATCTTCCACATATAAAAAATTATTGTATTAAAACCTTCTTTTTGTGCTTAAAATATTTTATAAATTTTATTTCATATTTGATTTATTTTTTAAATTTTACTATTATTTTTTGTTATTTAATTTTATAATTTATGATTAGCATGGGGAAAGAATCGTAAGACTAAATAACACGAGGTTAGAGCAAGTAAGGGATTTTAAATATCTCGGTGCACACCTTAACGAACACGGCTGGATAGATGGCGATATAAATGAACGAATAAAATCTGCCAGCAGGTGTTTTAATTCCCTCAAGAAAGGATTCATCGGCAAAAACACAAAAAAAGTAGTTGATAAAAACACTTTCTTAGCTATTATCACCAATTCAAGTGAATATTGGACTCTAATCAAAAAGCACAAGAGCCAACTTCAAGCCATGGAGATGCGATATCTAAGAAGAATGGAAGGGAAGATCAGAGGAGACCGACTAACAATACGGTCAAATATCGGACTTCGGCCAGCTGGAGATATTATTGAAGAGCATCAGCTGAGGTGGCTAGGCCATATTTCCAGAATGGCGGAAAACAGAGTAACGAAGGCCGTATATGAGACGAAGGTAGAGGGAGTGGGACTGAAAGGAAGACCAAGGAAGACTTGGGAGGGCGCAATCCAGGCCGCTTTTGACAGAAAGGTTCTGGAATGGAGAAGGAGTGGACGATTGGTACAGGAGAGGGGTTCAGGGATCAGGCTCTATAGAAAGGATCCTCACACCGTTAGCGGTAGAAGAGGAGAAGATTAAATAAATAAAAATTTATGATTACAAATTTAATTCTAATTTTACTCTAACATGTAAATTATCAATTTAATCCTACTGTATTTTTTTTTATATTGTTAACTTATACCTAAGTGTATTTGAATCTAATTCCATAAATCTGTACCTCAGAGGTAAACTATCGTAACTCACATTTTTCAAACTTTACAGGAGAGCAGTTTTAATGTTAAATTTTTCTGTTTATTGTTGTTCACGGTTTTCAATGATAATTAGATGTCATCAAGATCAAGATCAATGATGACCTCTAATTATCATTGAAAATCGTGAACAACAATTAAAAGGGAAATTTAACATTAAAACTGCTCTCCTGTAAAGTTTGAAAAATGTGAGTTACGATAGTTTACCTCTGAGGTACAGAAATTGAATTGTGAACATAAAAATCACATTTAATGTGCTTATTTAAGGATGGTGCAGATCCTAATATTAATAAACGGCCTCTCCATGGGGTTGCCATGGAGGAAAAAATATATATATTGTTGTAAGAAGCTTGCTGAGTTGCCTGGTTGATGGGTGGTACTTAAAAAAGGGTGATGAGAATCGAGCCCACACACGAGCAGAACACAAGAGACCACGTGCTCCTCTACTACTCAGCATATCGTTTGACAAGTTAAAGACGCCTCTCTTATCTATCATCGCTCCTATGTCCTTCCGTTCTGTTCTTCTCCGTATATTATATCACTAACATTTCAATAAATGGATAATTTGATAGTAAAATTAAACTATTATTATATGTGCCTAGCAATATAAGAAGAATTGGAGAGTCACTCAGACAAGGATCGGGAAGATTCAAGGTTGATAAGAATACATCCACTGACATCGAAATGCCGAAATTTTTCGCAATTACAATATTTACTTATTAATGATTACTCCGTTTAATGGACTAAAAAAAAGAACAAATAATAAATAATTATATAAAAAATTCATAGATAAATAATTTCTTCTTGTTTTTCTTCTGTACCACTACAACCCGTGAAGGGTCTGTAGTTAAGGACATGGTAGAGACAGTACTGTTTCTTAAACAACGGTCCTAGATCAGGTTCCTCCTATATTGGGTACCCACTTTATTGAGGCTAGGGGAGCTCCCGGAGGGTCCTAGATTGTGTAGAATCTATCTCTGGCTGCTAAGAGATTGAATAAAAGTGTGTCAAGTCATAAATATATATTAAAAAAGAAAAAATATGATTTTAGGACTGATAAACAAACGTAGTCGATAGAGACCCAGTCTTAAAATAAAGTTTTTAATAAACATTTTATTTTATGTATTATATTAAATAACAGTTAACATAGGGATTGGAACAGTTTTTTTTCAAAAAAAAAGTTTAAAAAAACTTTTACGATTTTTGTTTTTGTTTTTTTATTCATGGAAATTTACAACTGTACTATAACAATACAACAAGTAAATGGCAGGAATGATACATATTGTCATGAAAAAGACAAGTAGAGAAGCTACCCAGTAGTACTCAAATAGCAATAGTCACGAGGCTATTTTCTTTTCAGACGCCTCGGAGGATTATCAGGAATTGAAGAGGTTGCTAGATATGAAACTATTGGATTTGAGTGGGAATGAAGTTTGTCATGAAAAGATTGATATCGGATTCGGGCCAAATCAGCAACAAATGGGACAATAAGATCATTATGGATTACTTTGTTCATTACAAAGTAAGGAGCATTGAGGATTTTACGAAAGATTTTGGATTGTAAGGATAGTATACAAGAGGAATTCGATGGCTCAGTGGAGCCCCGAAGCTCTACTCTCTATGTCCAGATGGGTCTAATGATTTTCATGTATTTGAGTCTTTTGTGATTACTTGAGAGCTTAGAGCGTTTGTCTAGTAAATGTTGAAGTAGCTTGAAACGTCGAGCTGTTTCTTGTCTTTTCAGTCTAGTATGAGGATTCAAAGTTGAACGTTTACTTTTACGATAGAAAATAAAGTTTTGGAAATAACTGTTTAGAAATTATTTCTATAAATAAAAGCAAAAATTAAAAGGAAAATTTTATACATCTAAATATAAATATAAAAGTTAAACTTTTACTTTTAATTATAATATTTACCTGTTTAATTCTGCCTTACGTTTTTACCTAAAAGTCTTTTTATATATTTGGATCGTAAACTACAATATTTTTTTTTTAAATATATCGAAATGGGATTTTCATGAAGTTATGAAGTGATTAAATAGGCGGGGTTCTTTTTTTTTTTTTTTTTTTTGAAAATTTACAGAAGAAAAAGGTAACACAAGAATACTGTACTTTTATATTTTTATGTTTATAACTTTTATTTTTTTAAATAAATTTTCATTGGAGGGAGTTAGGGTGGTGGTTGCTCTATTCCTGGCGAGAGATTAGGCCACACAGCTCATGCACTCACAAATTATTAAACAACTGCTATCTCCCTCATACCAATATATTAACACCTTTCTCACAGTGAAACATGTTGTATTTTTCAGGCATGTATCCATTACCTTTCAACTATGAATAAGAAATAAATGGTCCCAAATTTATCTAAGGCGCTGAATTACAACGAAGCTGGATCATTTAAAAAAAAAAACATCACTTTCAATGTCCCTTACCTAGTCACTATCATTTCTGATAATGCTTATTTCCAACAACAAAACTTGGAATAAATTAATTATCTGAGGCATTGATATATTGTGCTCATATTGATCTTTGCAGATTAGTGAGAAAAGCTGATGTCATAATTGTGATCCATCTGTTACTTTGGCTGTGGATTAGTAACTGACGAGACAGTTTAATACCGAATAACTTTCTTGTATAATTTGACGGTCATCATTTCCTATGATAAACTTTTGTCCATAGATTTTTCAATTCTGTTTTTGCAGATTTTTCAACGTTAGAGCAGCGTTCCATTTCCTTTATCATTTTGAAGTGAAGAGATGCATGCATTTATGCTCTTGTACTATCCTTTAAAAACATGGTATGTAGGTATTTCATTTTCTATCAAAGTGTCATCATAAAAATGGTGATTGCCCAGAGGCTCTGCCAGAGCCATCAGGCCAGAGGTGATTAGCTTTTGTGTGAACTTGTGAGACTCTCCCTAACTTCCAACCTTTAAAAAAGTGAGGGTTTATTAAAAATAAAATCGCTTAACAAAAAGAGTTTAACAGGTGGAAAATTATATTTTTTATTTAAATGACCTAGTTACAATCTCTTTTGTATTTATTTCATTGAAAACTAATAGCTTTCTGCCTAAGTTAAAGTTCTATCTCAAATTGAAATTGTATCTGAATTTCTACGTCATCGAATCTGAATGCATGCGTGCATCTGTGAATCAGCATGTGTGGGTTAAAATGGAATCACCAGTAAATGCCTATAAGTGCAGTAATATGTAATATATGATTTTTAATTATCCTGGATACTTAGTATTTTGATTAAACCCATCGATCCAACCTTCACTGGCAAATCCAAGCCAAATCCCTTCTTCATTGCTAAGGCTCCGATAATGGATTCCACCTCGCGTTGTCATTATTCCGAGCAATCGCCCGAGTTGACACGCCGCCCCCATCGAGATGGCTGTAAATATTTGCTGTTATATGAGGCCTCTAGAAGAGAGTTAAGATTTCCCTCCCGATTCTTTGCACAAACAGTCCCTGCCTGGCAAAGATAACATTTGACGAGCTCTTAAAGAAGCAATAGGTTTTAGGAAATTGACCATAACTCCCTCCATATATAAATTTATCTTTTATAAACGCATTAGACCCCCTCGAGTAGATTGCTTTATTAGAAGCTTAGGACGTGAGTAATTTATCATACGAGGAGGTAGCTGAAAGTGTAGAATGCTAAGATGGTCTGCTGAGAATCTATGAAAAATAAATTATTTATTTTGTTAACAATCATAGATGAACCTTGTTGGATCGGTTGAACCTCCTACGGATCGCCCAGCCTTTATAAACTGGATATCCTTAATTGGTGTGAAAACATAGCGAGTAAACGTGATCTCGACATTATCCCCACCCTGTCCTCACAACTGTCATCCAAGAAACAGTACAGTCTCTACCATGTACTGAATCCCAGACCTTTCATGGGTTGTAGTAGTATTCGTGAAAATTAAAAAAAAAAGTATTTCTAAAGTTTTACTGTTAGTTATACAAAATGTATATAACTTTCATAATATCCAACTTTGAGTACCCTTAACTAAGTGAAAACTTAGATGTTGAGCGAGATCTAGACTAAATCACCGTGCACAACCATTAATTGTATTAAAACAGGTGAAAGATCAAATATTATAATTACACTGGAAAATATCAATTCAAAATAGCAGAAGACAAGGAGTCATATTGACGATAATCCGTTGGAAACGGCTGTATTATAAACGATAGAGTCTCACCGTATGCTGATCCCTTCGTGATTGGTTATATTTTAATTTTTATTTGTAACTAGTTGTCCCGGCAGTCGTTGTTCTGGCCTATTACCCTAAAACAAAGAGCTTCCAAATTTTCTCCAACCATTACAATGGTAACTTTATCGATTTTTGGTGCATTGAAACATCTCGCATGTTCTCCTACAGAAGCTCTGAGTAAAACTTTATGATTACCAGATGGCACAAGATCCAGAGCAATTTTACACAATTTATTAAAATTGATTGTGTTGATGAAACAAACTTTGTAATTGTTCTACAATAGACCTCCTCCCTGAACTGTTATTTTTTATTAAGGGATCAAGAAAAGTGTTGTTTTTATTATTTCCCTCGCCATTTTTACGTTATTTCTCCATGAGAAGCGTCTTTGGGCCTTAATAAAAATGAGAGGAAAAATTAGTCGCTAGCCGTTCTCGAGTTTTGCGCTTAGAAACACATTTGGCGATTCAATTTTATTTATATAGACTAGGAACTAACTGTGACATTGACATGTAACAGGAAGTAAGTAAAAAAAATATGTATATATTTACAGAAAAGGCAGTAATTAATTATAACTATAGCTTAAAAAGAGGAGTAAATCAACACTGGGAGTAGTTTAGCTTCTATCAACGGTGGAAGTTACTATTTTTAAATTTAAACTCATTCATTTTTTAAAAATATATTTATTGAAATTTAACTCTTAATAATAATGCATCAAGCAAATAGAATGAAAGATATATAAAGGTGGGAGTGGGAGATAAATACAAATAGAGAAACTACCCCCTGGTAGTACACGAATAACAAACTTAACTTAAAAGGTCACGAGACCTCCTTTTTTTCAGATACCTTAGTGGATTATCGGGAATTGAAGAGAGTGCTAGGTTTGAAACTAATAGGTTTTGAGGGGGAACAAAGTTTGTCATGAAAGGATAGATATCGGGAAAAATCAGTAACTAATGTGATATTAAGGTCATTATGGATGACTTTGTAAACTTTCATTTTTACTTTTTGCTTCTCCTGTAAAAACCATTGCCATTTCTATGTCAACGGATCAATTGTTGTACGTAGTATGGTAAGTGTAAATCTTTAAATCTATCTCTAACATTAAGCAGGCTTGTTTTAAAATATTTAATTTATGTATCTGATCAGATAATAGTATCATTTATATACTGATCCCTTTATTGAATTATTTTTTTTTTGCGAATGACGGTTAAATGAATCCTTCTTTTTTTTATCCCTCCAATCTGTAGACGTGACCTCTTACTTTCTATCCAATTTTCTTCTTCGATATTGAATAAATTCATCCCTTAACTAAATGAAAGCAAAAAAATAGATTGGTAGCTGACAGAAGAGATTTATGTCCCGGAGAGATCCCTTCTAATATGAAAAGTTTGATGAAACGTGGGAGGGAAATGACTGGACTGAGCAGCCTGGGATTATTCTTTCCCCCGATGTAGGATGAGCTTCCGAACTTGACAAATGTCTTTATTAAGTTCTGACAGAGGAGGAAGTGGAAGAGTGGACCAGAGGACGCTAGGTAATTTCCTCAATCTCCTGGAGGTGGCTAATCTATCACGGCTCTTCAAGAGCTCTCTCTCCTAATTGTCATCGAGCTCTGGGGGCGGTTCCAGGAGATTGCTTTGTCTCTTGGATATCCGCCCTCTCCGGAGTCCTTGTCTCTCCATCTCACCATCTCATGGCCTATCCTCAATTACTAGCGTTTATATATTTGTTAATAATTTATTATATTGGGTCCTTTCAAAGGAAATGTCCGTTTTCAATGGAAAGTCAATTTGATAATGGAACATATAATATATAAACAAATACATACAGATAGCAATATAAAAAGCATTGCTTGAATCCCTCCAAACGGCCTAATGCTAAAAGAATCCGGTGTAATGAGCAGGTTAAGAATCAATCATACAAAACTGACACATCTCCATCTACTTTTAGTACCAACAACACTGCCAAAGCTTTGATAATATAGAAATTACGGTGAAGCATCTATTTGAAAGCAAGAAGCAACAAATAGAAGGAATAAATTTGGATATTAAAACGTACCAACCTTTCAAAGATGATAAACTACAGAGGTTCTGATGTTCTTAAAACACACTGCGTTAATTCAAGAAATTTAAGAAGAGCAGTCGTCGCTAATGGCCTCAGCAGTCGAAGCGACATTAAAGAAAATACAAAATAAAATATTAAAACAAACTTACTACAAGTATAACCATATCTATTACAGCTGAGGGTGGGCCTTGGCTGTCTCAATAATTTTATTCCACTCTTCTGTTCCTGGCCTTCTAGTCCATCCATATTTTATTCCATCTTGTAACGCCTGATACCTTGAGGCCCACTTCAACATTATCTATCTACCACCTATGTGGTCGACTATCTCTTCGTTTGCCGATTGTTAAACCTGTAGGAGTGATGCACTTTCAGGCATTCTTATTATATGGCCGAACCATTATATACGGCGTGCCTGGATGAATTGGACCACATGAGCATCCTTGCACAAGGTATACACCTCGGCATCAGTCCGCATTCTCCATATTATCACATTATCAAAAAAGGAGCATACATTTTCCTCAAACCTATCGCTAGAAATTTTGTAGCTTTTTTTGGCTGCAGTGGATGTCCATATATCTGCACCGTACGTAACTGTTCTAATTAACATTTTGTAAAGCCTAGTTCTGGTGAACCTTACTATGATTTTACAATCATCACTCAGTGCATTGAAAGGGCCATGATAAGGCAAATATCGTCCGCATAAGAACATATATGATTGCTCGTATGCAAAATTAAATCTTTTCCACTACGAAAAGCCAGGTTGAAGAGAGTAGCAAAAAAATCACCACTCTATCTTACACTAGTGAACATAGGGAAGACCGGACTCACATTGACACCAATAGCAACTTATAACTAACTCACTATTCTTCGGCGTAATGTTGAAATTTTTGAGACTACGAGTAAGACAACTTTATGTAATCAAACATTTTTATTCAAAATATTTATCTTCATTTTCTAGATGCTTTTCCCAATGTGTTATCAAACTTTCAATCCTAGAACTGAAAAATTCAGGGTATTGAGATGAAATAAAGGGAATGTGTTTTTGATTTGAGAATCATTTTTAAGAAATTTACTATCAGGTAAGTTCTACAATTTTCTGAGCAGATGGAGGAGATAAGTCTGGCAAATAGCATGGGTGAGGAAGAACTGCGTAACCCAGCTCGTTTAACGAACTTTAATTATTTAAAAAAAATATATATAATCATGTTTAACCATTTTATGTTAATATTATCCGTCATGAAATACGGATTAATTTTGTACGAGATTTTTTTTGGAATGTGTAAATTGGAGTTTATTTTGAATTGAATTGTAATTTTTATTGATTTATTTAGTGGCACGGTCGCATTTATTTAAACTTTATTTATAATATAGCTTGGACTTACAACTCGCAACTGACACAATTAAGAAACATTAAATGGATTTCCAAACTTACTTGTACAAACATTACCACAGAATCCTAAAAGGAGACTGTAACGTCACTGGAACAAGGACCAATTACCAAGAGAAGAACCACCCTAGGAGTGCCTTCAATGGGAGATTTCCCCATCCATGCTTTCACGTTAACCACTTAAAGGAGGTTTTCAAAAGAAGATCGCAGATATAAAATATGCTTTATATTATCTTAAATTAAATATTAAATATTTGTTTATCCATGACTTACAATCGTTATTCAATTGTAAAAATTTATAAATATTCCTAAATAGTGTTAAGTCGATGAATCAAACGCGCATTTCATGAAAATAATGTTTTTTACAAGGCTTCTGTTAGCTTGCCTGCCGAATTGAAACTAATGAACAAAAAAAAATACATGTAAGTTACCATAGGACATTTATATTATACTACAATTTTTTAAAGACCCGTTTCTAATTATTTTTAGCATTAATTTAGCTAGCACAGCCTACAGCTGCAGGATATAAAAACCTACTAAGCCCAAGATCGCGGGATCGTAGTCCGGCAGGAGTGTTTAATGGGAGTAAAAAAACCTCGTTTATGCCGTACTTCGGAAGGTACGTTAAACGGAGGTCCACACCCTGTACGGTGTCAGGTGCTCGTGACCTCCTTATTCTAATTAAACCTGGACAGGCTAACTTTAGACCCCTGAACGTAGCATAGTCCGAATAGCCATAGCAGTATAAAGTGACGTTAAATAAACAAACAAACAACAAATTAATTGAATTATATAGATATAGGAGATGATAAAAATTAATTGCAGCCCAATTTACCGACTAATCAAATGAATGAATGAAGGAAATGAGTTTTTAAAAATTAATTGATGGTATTATTAATTCAAAATTTTAATTATCGTAATATATATTAATTATACCCTCCCAGGTGATAGGACACCCACACTGCCGTGAATCGAACCCATTTCGCTGAAAAAGAAAAGAAACAAGAATTATTTGTGGAGTGGGCGCAGAGACCTGGGACAAAGAGCTGCTCCTATCTCCGAGATAACCCTGCCCCCCTCCAAGATCTAGAGTAAGATAAGTGCTTCCAGATCCTATCCGCCACCTGGATTAAGTTCCAAACTGTCTTCCTTCATCTAGCTCTCGTATTCTGTTTGGGTCTTTTTATATATCACGATATACTACAGATAAGCTTGAGTAATACACCCGTATATATAAAATATAATAAATAAAGTTTAAGTAAATAATGGTATTACTAATTAATTTTATATAACACAGATTTCCGCAACTGAATTGACAATTCGATTCAACAATGATTTTTTTTCAGGCGGTTTAAATATAATTCTATTAATTTGAAAAACAGAAACATATAAATACTATTGTATAAGGTATGTAAGTGAACATATTTGGGTCAATTAAAAAGCACAATAAAAAATGTTTTTTAAAAACAAATGTGGTAAATTAGAAAAGTATTTAGGCAGCTTATATGTTTTTGTTTTTATAATTTCCTAATGAGCAAACAATAGAAATTTACAAAAAAATAAGACAAAGAAACTGTACCACTACAACTCAGGAAGAGTCTTGGGTGCAGTACGTGGTGGAAATACTACCGTTTCTTGAACGACGGTGGTGCAAGGGGGAGTGGGGTAATTTGTCCCAGGTCACACTCAACCTCCAGGTTTCCTTCTGTTTTAGGAAAATCACGATGTAGAGGCTGGGCGAGCTCTGAAGAGGGTCCCAGATCCAAAAGGATCCATCTTCGGCTATTAACAGATTAAATCAAATCTGCAATGGCTGGATCTGAACCCGAGACTTTCTGGGCGACAACTCAGTGCTCTACGACTAAGCCACTCCGGTGGTACACAAAATATTATTTTCGTGATACGTGCGTTTCACGAGGAATATGATTATTATAAAATGACCAAACGCGATTTTTTTAATTAAAAAAAGTATATTACATTCTCACAATCGAATAATAGTTTAAATACATATAATCCATTTAAAAATCTCATTGGAAAAACATCTAAAAAAATAAATAAATGAAATTATTATACAATAATTTTTATAATGCTGTTGGAAAGCCCCAAGGGAGCAAAGCGGTAGGATACTAAAATAGATCAAGCTCTTGCGTGGCTCACCCAGCGCTATCAAGTGAGTACCATTGATTAGGGAAAAACTGACTGATGGACGTTATACGGCTGACTGGTGGCATCTCTTGTCATAACCGTTGGTTCAGAAAAAGTCATTGATCCTGCCAAATCTTCATGGGTTGAATTGGTATTAGTATAATAATAAAAACAAAAAAAACTTAAATAACTTCAAGTCTGCTTTGCTTCATCAAGAGATACTTCAAAATAAAAATGCATATCACTGAAGATCAAATGCAGTACATCTCATATCAACTGTCCAAACAGACTCGGCAATCTGAGACAGAAATTTCAGTCCAAGAAATTCAGAAAACTGCTCAAATATTTCTTTGACAAAAAAATGATTGCTTATGAAGTCCTTGAAATGAGTTGCAGCTCTAATTCAAGAGTATGTTTGTACTCTTGGTGTGGGATGTACTGCCTTTGATTTTCATTTATATGAATTCTTACTTCGGTTTATGTCCATGTTATGCCTGAATAGTTTTTTATAGTTTTGCACATGCTTTCAGTTTTATTCTAATATAGTATACATTCATAAATAGTATATGTATATATACTAAATTGTATATATGATTGATACGTAACATTAATTGCGCCACAAGATCGCTATTTCGCTTTTGTGGAATTCGTCTTATTCGCCCGGTTGATGGTGGAAGGCCTACAGTTTGGGATTCCTGAGCAGAGATAACAATCTCATTCTTATTACATAAGCCATTACAGGCCTTTTTTATCTAAATCATAAATAATTAGGATCCTTGCATTTCGAAACCCATTCCAAGGAATGTTGCTTTTTTTAATGTTAAATCAAAGCCCTTATCAAGATATCTAAGCTAACCATTTACGTAACAAAATATTTGAGGGTGGAATAAATAACGTAAATTCTGTTATAAAATTATTATTTGCAATCATATTTTTCCTGGTTTAAATCCAGCTGTGTCAGATGAATTATTTAATCTCATAACAGTATGACAGTTTAGTCATAGACCTCGTAACAGTTTAGTCTCTACTAATACCGGATTTTTTTTTATTATACTTTAGACACCCATATGTGTTAATATTCAATCACTGCTTATCGAAATTAAATCTATAATATTAATATTTATTTATTCATTTATACGCTGTTTATTTCCATTTGCTCTGGTTCGCATTGATCGCAGATAAACAGAAGCTGTAGAACTGGATATTTATTAGTTCCAATATTTAACTTTCTATTACAATAAACACCTCTCACTTTGGCTACATATATATCATTTTATATCGGGCCTCAACAAATTTATGTTTCCAAATATTTTTTTAAGGTAATTTCTATTTTATATTGCATTATATTGTATTATTATTCTTTTAAGTCATATTTTCACCTGAGCAGTATCGCATCCAGCAAATTTGATCTTAATGATGTTTTGTCTTCGATCGGCATTAATATGAAATTGTTGATAACTGATTATTCGTTTTTAGCTAGTCTCTACGTTATTATATTTTAATCTTCTTATAAAAACTCTAGGTAACATAGTGTAAGAAAGAGAAATAAATAGTTATTAGCGATGTGTTGATAAGTGGAATGTTGTGAAGATATGATTTTACAGTATGACATATTACAGATATTACAGTTGTGAGTATATGATTTTACAGTATGACATATTAGAGATATTACAGTTGTGAGTATATGACTTTACAGGAATGTTCATGTCGTTGGGTGTAGTGTGATTCGAAATAAACCAAGGTGCATCAACATTTTTCTTAGAATTTTGTTTGAATCTTATATATGTGGACATATTTTGCTGAACGATGCATTTTTGCACCTTATGTCCGAATAGGTATTAGCACAGTGTTGTCAATTCTTGTATTTTTAATTTTTAATGTTCAAATATATTCCATATTAATACCATTTTATTAATGCTGAAATTTGAGTATCGAATATTTTTTATTTTATTAAACATCTATAATTGCCATTAGTGGGCAAGTGTGAACTGTAACAATATGAATGGTTGTGAAGGATCCTACTCTCTGTTTAAGTAATTTTTCTAGTTTAGAGAGATAACTTGTCCCCATCCCGTACAAAATTACTGTTGTTATCACCTTGTTCTAGGTTCAATTTTATTAAATTTTATTTTATGATAAATTTTATTTTTCAAAATATTACATTAAGGTAATAAAAAGATTTGTAAAATAAGCCTATAAGTATAATATTAGCGTTGGAAGAGATTGCCCACTGGATGATACTCATCAGATGAAGTTAAGCGAGATATTTTTTTACGATGATGAAACCCGAGAGCCGGTGAGGTATAAAAGGGTTGATCCTCCAGCTACTGATAATGGTCGCTGGTGAGGTTCCCCTAGTGAGGTCTCCCTCTGAAGGAATGAATAGATGTTGGTCTATCAGAAGGTATCAAGAAATTGACAGCAAACTTAATATTGGACGAAATCGATTCATGGATAACGTCACTTCCTTCAAGACTTTTTTAAGTTTTAGCAAAGATTTATCTCACTATTATTTTAAAAAAAGTTTTAATGATGTAATATTTTATTTGTGTTGCCTAGCAACGGATCGGGGATCAACTTGTTTACATGATTTTATGAGCTTCGCATGTTTATATGTACGTAAGCGTGTAACGGAATCTTTGAACTTGATTTTCGGCCACTTCAAAACTTATATTTCAATTAAAGTCAATTCAATTAAATTTCTCTAGGACCCTCTCTAGGACCGACAACAGTACAATAAATTAATAAGTTTGTCTCATTATCCTGACCAGGATGTCCAGGATTGGCGGTTTTGCATATCCGAAGACACGGTAGTTTCTTATGCCAAGCACTAAGGCGTGAACTAAGGTACGCATACCTTAAGCTTTGAGGAAAGCATAAGACCACGCGCAGGATCAACTAAGGAGTTTCGTATATTTTGCCCAAACAAAAAAATAGTTTAAAAAAAAGAATGCTTTTGTATCTGTCCATCTGAGGGATAGGCCGGAACGTAGTTGAGAAGGTAGCTTTAAGAGTGATCTGGCGGATTTGGGTTTGGGTGTGGTCTGTTGATAGAGATTTGTAAGCAGACATCTGTGGTATCGGTATCGAACCTTAGGATTCGCAAAGCCTTTTTATTTATTTATACTCTAGCCGTACTAAAAATTAGGAAATCAATATCAATGAGTTTAAAATAAGGATACAGTGATGAACAGAAAATTCATTTTATCGTAAAAAAAAAAATCGAAGGGTGGGTTGATATTAATTGAAAATATTTTATTGTTTATATTTTGGTAGAAGTTGAGTCATTATGAAAATGACTAAAAAAGAGAAAATGCAGTGAGATAAAATTAAAACATTTTTCTTATAAATATTTCATTATTTATTTGTTTTTTTTTTATAATCAATGTATCACTATACCCAAAATATTTTCTCGCTAATTCTTCCTATCACCCCATTCTTCTTCTTCCTCCCACAGTCCCTTTTCTGCCATTCCTTCTCTCACACCCTCAATCCATTTCTTCCTCGGTCTTCCTCTCTTTCTTCTATAATCTGGTTTATGAAGGAAGAGTTTATTTGGCCTTCTATTCTCTCTCTCATTCTCATCAGGTGGCAAAACCATTGAAGCCTTCCTGGTCTCTATTTCATGTAATATATTCTTCTCCTGCCCTAGAGTTTCTCTTATAACAATATTGATTATGTGTTAGAGCCTTGAGATGGTGCAGCTACGTCTCAATTTGAATTTTTCAATTTGACTTTTTTGAAAAATAGGGGTTGTTCCGCCGTTAGGTGGTCAAAGGGTACCTCATAGTTTAAAAACATAATAAAACCTCCTTAATAAACTTCTATTGAAGCATTATTCATAATGATGCAACTAGAAAAATTATATTATACAATTAATCATACTGAGATTATAAAGAAGTGAGATAAAACTATGAGAACTGATGACACTAGAGACAGATTTGGTAAAATTGTTAGAGAAATGCATCACTAATATGATAACAATTAAATCATTCAGTGATATCAAAACATAGTTTTCTCTTCGCGGAATATGTTCTAATCTTGGAACTGCAATCTGAGAGATATATTTCGGTCTCAGAAACATCGCTATCACCGCAAATAATAGAACGTTGTATGACTAATATACAACTAACTATGACTAATGGATAGACAATGACTTGATAGTCTTTCTTTTTTAGAGCTAATTTTTTTTTTATAATTTATTTATTTAAATTTACAATCGTATAGTAATATTATTTTATTTATTTGGTTTTTTTTACAATTAATGTATCCCGATAACCAAAATCTTTTCCCGCCAATCCTCCCTATCGGCCCATTCTTCTTCTTCCTCTCGCAGCCCTCTTGCTGCGTTTCCTTCTCTTACATCCTCCATCCATGTCTTCCTCTTTTTCTTCTATAATTTGTTTTATGTAGGAAGAGTTTCTTTGGCCATCTATTGTCGCTCATTCTCATCAGGTGGCCAAATCATTGAAGCCTCCTGGTCTCTATTTCGTACAATATATTTTTCTCCTGCCCTTTAGTTTCTTTTATAACACTTTTGGACATGTGTTGGAGCTTTGAGATGCCGCAGCTACGTCTTAAAAAGTCCGTCTCAAGAGCAAGCAGTTTACGGGCATCTTGTCTTTTTAATGTACATGTTTCGGCCCCATATAGGGTTGTCCCCAAATTAAAAGAATGATATATTTTTTTTTTTCATTTCTAACAAAACCCCTTTATTCCAGAGGACCAAGTTGAGGATCCTAATGATTTTCCTAATGATCTTCATTTCTATATCCTTGTCGAGTGTCTCATTTATATAGTCACTTAAGTATTTGAAGTCCTTGCTGCGATCTGGAGTGTAATAATAGATTGGTATAGTATAGTCCCAAAGCTCTACTCTGTAAGTCCAGATGGGTCTAATGATTGTCATGTATATGAGTCTTTTGTAATTAATTGGGAGCTTAGAGCGTTTGCCTAGTAAAAGTAGAATTACCCTGAAACGGCGAGCTGTTCCTTGTCCTATCCTAATTAAAATTTCATAGGAAAAATACAGGATTCCCACTGGCGTTAAATGAATAATAAATCACTTCAATGAAGTATTACCTAACAAAGAACTGAAATTAATTTGCAATCGGTTGAGAATGGAGACCGGCTGAGGATGGGAAGATGCGACACTACACAACAAGAAGCCGTACTCGCTGATGCAGCTTTTTCTTTGCAACTAACGGCTCAGACGCGGATCAACTGTATTTTTTTTTTATCAGATCTAGCTTGGTCATATCCTGCTTCGGTACACCGCACTAGGAAGTCATAGCAGTCTATTGATCTATTTCGTATCGATAGTTTTTTATCGTATCGACATAAGAGTTTCATATGATAATTAAACTCTTTATTACTTTATTGTGTATTAATCCTTTATGTGTGTTTAGTCACATTCCAGATCTTTAAAGAACCATAGGAAGAATTATAGTTTTATTAATTATAATTTTTTAAATTTTGGGACAAAAGACTCAAACTTGGTAATGTCGAGGCCGAAAAAGCTAGTCTTGGGTTCAACCACATCAATATTTTTTACTTTAATTTAATAATTTAACGCGTATCTACTTTTATTTTTATTTTTCTTCACCCAAAGAACTTTAACTTCTCGACATGTTCAGACTTATTCCCTGCTACTGCAATTTTACCAAATTCACCTTCGGTTCTGTTACTAATCATGTACTTAGTATTATCCGAACATATTTCGAGCCCTATTTCGTTACCTGCATTCATAAACGTTGCTATATTTTGATAGTTTCTGCGTTTTCATCCAACAGTACCAAGCAGAGATATTTTACAACTCAGATTTAATTTCAAACTTTTTAGTTACGTATTCAGATGTTAAATTGAATAGTATGGTACAGGAAAAAGCGATTTATTATGTTATAAACCCGAGCGAACCTTGAACTTCTCCGAATAATAATTAAATATTTGAACATGATTGAAAGTTCCGCTCCTTCACATCCATACCAGACTTACTAATTTATTCGGTATAACCTGTTCAATCAATACGTTATACATCATTTGACAGTCAATGGAATCATCTACTTTTTTTAAATCGTTGATTATATTATTATAATTTTTTTGTAATCTCTTGATGTACGAGGTCTGGCTATTAAATAACGAGACAGACGTTGCTTTCGATATTCATGGCATTGTGTACCTTCACTGGATTCCTGAAGGTCAAACTATTAATCAATACTACTACCTTGAGGTACTTGCAAAGAGTAAGAAAATGTGGAAGGACAAATCATGGGTTCTCCAACAAGACAATGCGCCAGCTCATTCCGCGTTATCTGTCAAGAGGTTTCTAGCCCAGTACAGTATCCCAGTGTTAGAACATCCACCTTATTATTATTCACCAGATATTGCACCATGTGACTTCTATCTGTTCCCTAAGGGGAAATCTTCATTAAAAGGGGCGAGATTTGACTCCGTGGAAGTTGTAAAAGAGAAAGCGGCACGCGTCCTGAAGGAGGTGACAGAAGATGACTTCCAGCACTGTTTCCAAAAATGGAAAATTCGCATGGAGCTTTGTAGGTGTATATTGAAGGTAATAGTAAGTAATTATGTATAAAATAAAAATAAATTTTATTGCAATGCCAGTCTCTTTATTTAATAGCCACACCTCGTATAAATGAAGGATTTAAAAAAGTATCCTAAGAATATTAACCATTAATTATGACCAAAGAAGTATAAGCTCGTAAGTTACAATGTGATATTGACATAACAACAATTAACCAGTTGTTGTTCACATACTTCTTCATTGCCTCAACAGGTACATTAACGCCTAGATAAGTAACTCTTACAAGAATCACAGCAAAATCACTCCCGTTTCAGTTATTAACCATATATATTCTTATCCTTACATTTTATTGCTTATGGAATCTAATGTTATTTATGTTTTTATTATAATTATATATTATACACAAATAAAATAACAAAGTAGAACAGTCATTGCTACACCCTTCAATTCCATTTTCCCCGCTATTACGATTCATTCTTAGTACAGACGACTCGGCTAGTGGTCTCACAGTTCTCGGAAGGATATCTCTGTTGACCCACTCTTCTATTTCCAGGAGATCGTTTTCGCTGGAGTTTTGCTGAAAATAATTATATATCCTGGTGACGTAAACGGACGCAATCTAAAATACATAAGAGTAATACATAAATCATATATTTTTAAATATTTTTGTTTTGAAGAGAAGAGATTTGTCCTGACCGGGTCATCTGTATCTCCGGTGCAGTGCTCTAAACCGCTGAGCTACCAGGGGTCGTATCCAAATCAGACAAATCCGTTCTCTTTACCGATTCTATATCCTCGTGTTCTCGCAATTTTTGCGATGTATACGCGGCCAGGGCAAATCGTTTCTCTTCAAAACAAAAATAGTAAAAAATAATCACCATCAAAATAACAATTAAAAAATATATATTATACATAAGCCATATAGTTTGATACATCACTATAATTATTATTGTTGTCAGTTCCGCAGGTAGTCACTTCGAGTCAAATCACAACAAATTTCAATTTTCGATTCGTTTCCTTTCTAATATTCTCGAAAATAATATTAATCTTGAATTTTAGCGTGAAAGAACAGTGTGATTATAGGAAATGTGTGTATTCTGGTAACCATTTCTCCAATAAATCAACGTTTCAAAAAATATTTCGAATTATAGGAGATAATATAAACTAAACAGTATGTGTAACTCTTTTTTTTAATCTATATATATTAGATACAGTTACTATATGCAGTCAGTAATAAAATTATTTTTCTTTTCGAGAAAATTATAAAGGAAACGAATGAGAAGTTAAAACTTAATCCATTCATCAAGTATTTCTTCTGGTTTCGAACGTGTGGTCAAGTTCTCTGCTGACGTTTCGCTGGCCATACCGCTAGCTTCCTCAGGGCTTAATCCGAGAATTAAAATGTTCTTCTATAATTCGGTACCTGTAGGTTTTCGGCGGTGGAACCTATTCTTCCAATGATCTAATTGGCTGGGTGCTCACCAGGTAGTCTTTGATCGGGTTTGTCTTTTCTTTCAGAGTTTTTTTTTTTGGTTTCTTTTTGGCCACTGGTATGTTTGGAAGCCATAATTTGCTCAATTTATATTCATCTTCTATGTTGAAATTTTCGTGGTGCTTTACTATTTCGATTGCTTCTTTATTAAACTTCGTTATTAAACTTTTTAACCGCTATAATTTTGTCAAACTCAGTAGCATGGTTGGTATTCACAAAATATCCTGCCAATACTGATGGCCATCTTCTTTACGTTTCTAATATATTCTGCAAGGCTTGTACTTATTAGTCTTCCAGGTTCCCCAAAGTACTCCTTCCAACAGGAGCTTTGAATGCAGTTGTTTCCTGGTGTGTATTGTGCATTACGCAGAATGGGATTTAATTTATTTTCAGTGGTGTAACTTGTTCTTATTTTGAACTTATAATTTTGGCGATTTCTCAGTAGTATTTTTGACTATTGGAATCGCCGCTTTCTTTCTTTCTATCTTTCTTTTTCTTATTCATGTTTATTTGTTTTTTAGGCTTTTTTTTAATTCTATCATTATATCCATCTTCTCTGTTGAAATTTTCATGGTGCTTCATTATCTTGAGACCTAAGCCATGTACTACACAGGACCTGTCTTAATTTTCTGTCAGTGGTCTAATGTCCTTATTTTCAACTTCTTGAAAATGATGGGTTATTTTCTCCGCTGTTCTCATGTGCCCTCCATAGTTTCCTTAACTCATGTAATCACCGCTTTCTATATTTCTACCCAACCTTCTTCTGTTTCATTGTTATTTGTTTTTTTAATTCTACTAGAATCCATTCCTCGTCAGAGCTTTCTTTAAATGCCTTTCTTATTTTTTTAAAATGAGCCGGTTCCGAAATTCTGGCTCTTTTCATCAATTTTCTGATCACTCCATGTCTTTGTGCAAGATGGTGATGTGAGGTGGCATGGATTCATCTTCTTTGACGTAACTCGGAGCGACAACCTGCTGAACTGATACCATATATTGTGTTTAATGTGTGTAGATATATTAACGATGTGATCTATACAGATTCGAGATACCTTTCTTTTCTCTGTTGCAGGTAAGACAGGGGCCTAGAGGTCTATTGGAGAAAAGTGTTGAATGAGGGAGTGCATAAAGAGATAAGAAGAAAGAGGGAAAGAGAGAGAGAGGAAGAGAGTGAGAGAGAGGTATTGATACGACGCCTATGTTACTAGTTAGAAAGAAAGAAAGGCGGAACGTATCCTAATGACAGCCCATTAGCGAGAGCCAGCCCTAATCTCACCGCCCCCACCCTTCTCCCCTCTCCCACCACTGCCTCTTTGACAGATAAAAATATCTAATAAATCATTGATAGACGATCCCTATTAAAGAAGCCGCCTTTGCGCCATATATCTTGCGCCTTATCTGTGCCGCACCTGGGGGCAGGAAATTAGGCGAAGAGCCGTCACCTTGCGCCGCCTCCCTCAGGATCCTCTATTTATACTTCCGCCACCCCCGTACTAAACAACTCACCCCCGTCGAACATAATTCACATCGGCGGATAGTTTTATATTGCTTCTACCAGGGTGTTCGTGGAAGAAGATTTCCCTTGTCCGGTCTAAATATACATACATGTATCCTTATCGGACGTTTAATACGGTCGCGTTTCCTATAAGGTATATATGTTTGTATTTATATTCGTAAAAAAAAAATCTGCACCTATACAACCCATGAAGGGGTTTTGGTTCAGTATGTAATTGAAACTGTACTGTTTCTTGGACAATTTTTGGGTACCCGCTTTACAGAAACAGTAAGAGCCCCAGATGACACTGTAGATCTCATACAGGATTCATAGATTAAATAATTTATCTACCACATACGGATTTGAACCCGGTGTCTTCCGGATAGCTACTCTGCATCCTTAATTAATCTTATTAAATACAATATTAGGCAGGACAAAACAACAACTTTGTAACACAGCAGTGACAGAGGATGCTGTGTAAGCTGTACTGTATAGTAGTTGAGGTAAATCAGCTTGAGCCGTTGCCATCTGATATACCCGAGCCCTAACACGAATCTCCAAGTAGACCTTTGTGCATTATCACACGGGATCGCCTGCAACAATTGCTATAAACCACTCGCCCTACTCAATTTAATCTATATCAACGTCTATTCCCTTTCCTGAGTAAAAAGTCGACATGTGTTCCCTTCAGTCTCTTCTCACAATTTGCATTTAAAGGGTGCTTAACTAAATTTGAGGGATTTGTTATTAAATTGTAATTCGTATCAGCATTTTTACAGAATTAAACAAATTTTTTTATGGATTTATTTAATACAATTTTTTTTATGGATTTATTTAATACAATTTTTTTTTAAATGTTAAAAAACAGCATTCGGTTATAAAAAATTATTATATTATAATTACATATTGTAAGTTTAATATAATAAGTTTATAATAAGTTAATAAAATAAGTTTTTTCTTATTTTGTGTTATCTTTGACTTCACCCCCCTGACCAATTCAATTCATTATTAGAATTATCCAGTCTACTATTTTCCACTCATTATTAAACACCATTTATAAAAATAGTTTTATTTAGAATCTGTAAAACCACCCATAATAATGGAAAAAACCTGATGGTTGAGCTTGATTTAGGTGGAAGATGGATCAATCTTGGAGGTTGATATCACTACAAAAATTTGGGTTTAGATTGAATTCCCTTAAACTTAAAACTAAACTTCTCTTCGCTTCTAATTCCCATAAAAATATGAACAGACTAAAACAAAATAATATATTAAAAGTTACACAAATTCTTTGTTCATTTTTTTATTTTTTCTTCGTTTATTTATTTTTTTTAATGAATTTGTTTGATACAATTAAATTGGTTTAAAATAAATAAAAGTTATTAGGTGATGATTTAGGTTTTAATACTTATTGCGATACGTTTTTACTTCTTTGTTCACAAGTATTGTAATCGAAAATTTTTGGTCTGATATTTCGACCAAAATATCCATTTTGCCCTTCCCTGAATCCATTTCGAATTTTAATATCTTGATGTTTGGACTGTACATTCTTTTATTTCATATCATACCAGAATTTGTAGCTATTGAAGCTCAAAAGAAATTTTGATAAAAATCTTTATTCTCAAATATGTAATTGCTTACTGAAATGAGCTTATTATTGCAGGTCAAAAAACCGACCGATATATTGTAGTATAGTTTGAAGCAGATGATCAATATTGTGGTATAATATAAGAGGTCTCAAAATCTTCTTATTAGTTTTGAACCACTAATATCTTCAATTACAAAAACAGCAACATATACTTAAAAATGTTGGTCTTAAGGTGATACCATAAATTGGAGGAAACTAGTGGTGGTAGAGTGTGATCTGGGACAAATCAACTTCATGCATCTTGTACTATTTACTACAGCGAGAGTCCTAAATTTTGCCTATCCATGACTCACTTGTTGGACACCCAAACTTATTGGTACAATCATTACTGACAGACACATTACCACAGAATCCGACAAGGAGACTGAACGTCTCTGGAGCAGCGATCTACTACAGAGAGATGAAACACACTGGAACTGCCTTCAATGGTAGGTTTCTCCATCCAAGCTTCCACGTGAATCCCTTGGGAGAAATTTCCAAACGAATATCGCAGATACAATATGTGCCAAATTGCATTTCTTGAATAAATATTTTATTATTATTAAAAGAAATATATTCAATAATATTTCTTCCATGTACAAGGAAGAGCGGGAAACCTAGGCTGCAGAATTATTCATCTTCGAATTTAAGACTGGCTGTGGAAGGCAAGTTATTTATTATCCAACAGCCTTAGATCGACTTTGCTGGGCTCACCAACCTCTTTGATTGAGGGAGAGTTTGATTCCCGCCTAGTCGTATCCCTTCACAACCGTTGTCTTAGACGCAGACTCTACTATATACTGAAGCCAATATCTACCTCGGTTTATAGTTAGTATTTATTACTACAGTATTTTTTGTTGTTTCGATTAGATCGGTAGCTGCACTAAGAATCGATTTACCTTCCAAGGCAGCCTAAAATGATCATGGAGAAGCTAAGATTCGATTGAGAAGAAGCTTGATTTAGAGGAATAGGACCGACTCCCTTATCGTTCGTTCAATCTTATCTTGGCTTCGAGCCTTGCAGCCATGGGAGAGCTTTTAAAGGCTCCTTCTATATCGCTTCTCGGCATTTATATAAACACCACCAAAAGTATTTCTCCCGCTCTCTGATAGTATACTGGCATTTTTATGTACATACATTCAGTAAAAAAAAAATTATCACATCCTAAAATAAATTATTAGATTTTTTTCTTATTTAAGGAAGAACAGAACCATCATTCAATACCATCTATTCCCTTTTGTTTGTCCAACGTTTCGGGCGTAGTCCCAAAGTGAAAGAAAACTCATCTGTAAAATAACTTATTATAATAAATGTACAGTCCTGGAGAATAAGTCGTTAAGTCGAACTTTATCCAGAGAGAGTTAACTAACGTTGAGGGGAGCCGAATCGTTTCATTCTCGTAGTTTTTGGCTTGTAATGAAGTTGTAGTATAAATAACAACTCCTTTTCAAGCCAGTGCCTGACTTAGCCCCTTATTCACTACGAAAATAACACGATTCCATTTACTTAAGTACAAGAAACTCATTTTGGAAAAAAATTAGACTTAACTACTTATTCACCGGGGCTGTAATAGATATAAGCATGACTAAAATAATTGATTAAATTATTTTCTTGTTAAAAGAAGAATAATATATCATAGTACCATCATATTATAACATACATCTACTGCCCTGGTATATATATGGTAGGAAGGCATTGGATTGAAAAGGAGTTATTGTATATATTACAACTCCATTTCTTTTTTTTTCTATTTCAATAGACGAATTTATTGATATTTACAACTATAAAAATATTACATCAAGTAAATTTGCTAATATGAACAATATGACATGAAAAAAAAAACACTTGTGGAGAAACTACCCTTCGGTAGCACTCCAAGAAAGTTCTATGGTAGATGGTCTCAAGGCCATCTTCTGTTCAGACGCCTCGGAGGGTTATCAGGAATAGTATGAGAACCACATCGAGGGACTAGTGGATTCAAGTGTGTATGGAGCTTGTAATGGAAAGATAGGTATCTAGTTTGAGCCAAATCAGCAACATATGGGATATTAAGATCATGATGGATGAGTTTGTTTGTGACATAATAAGGAGCATTGAGGATTTTACGAAGGATTTTGGATTGTAAGGATTGGATACGAGATGAAGTGGAGGTTTAGTAGCGCCCCAAAGCTCAACTCCGTATGTCCAAATAGGTCTGATAACTGTCATGTAAATGAGTCTTTTGTAATTAATTGGGAGCTTAGAGAGTTTGTCCAGTAAATGTTGAAGTAGGCGAAAATGTCGAGCAGTTACTTGTCTTTTCAGTCTTGTATGAGACACCAACATATAAAACACCGTGTTATTATGAGCCATATCCGATCATAAACTACTTTATAACAATCTGTCAGTAGATTAAATCACTTTTTAAATAATTTACTACAACTTTAAAGTATTATTCGATCGGAAATCGATCGGTTTAGTAGAGCCCCAAAGCTCAACTCCATCAACTCCATTTCAAGCCAAAAACTGCCAAGATGATACGATTCCGGTTATCTGAGAGCATTTAATTCTCTATGGAGAAAATTTTACTTAACCACTTGTCCACCGGGGCTGTAGATATTTCCTTTTATTCTCTCTAGCGTTTCGAGCATAGTCCCATAGTGAAAGAACACTCATCTGTAAGGTAACAAATATTATAATAAGCATGACTTCTTCATTAATATATTACTGACCTGAATTTTGTACATAAGCAGCCTTCTGACAACTATATTTCATTAATGACCCGACGCTTTTCTGCTTTATTTTACATGGTTTTAGTCCAGTTCTGAATCCGAAGTTTATCCGCTTTTGATCCTGAACGCAAACAACAATTATTTAACAATTTCGTTAGTATATTAATAATTTATATTCCTAAAGTAAATGGCTGTGTAATGAATTAAATTTAAATTTTAGATGATTACTCATCTTACTTTATTTTATCCCTTTTTGTTTTTGGAGTAAACTAGTTGAATTATTTTGTTTATAATTGTTACTTTTTACTCAAGATCTCGATTACGAGATAGATCTCGTAAACCAGGTGATGGAAGTCTGCCTAAGTGAAGGAAAACCCTAAAAGAAAGCCCTGGTCCTCCAGGTTGGGGTGTAGGGGTCGCTAGGGTATCTGCTCAACTACGTAAAAGTCTCCCTGTGTAAGCTTTTATTTAATGAGTTGATGGTAGGGCTTGAGGAGGAGCGATTCCCGGCCACGGCGTAGGTGGATGATCTTGTGGTTGTAGTGGCGTCTAACAGCAGAGCCGGAATTAAAGCAGATGTTGAGCGGTGCACCAATCTGGTAGGACGTTGGTGGGAAATGAAAAAGCGGAAGATGGCCGCTGCTAAGACTCAGATGATTCTACTGAAAGGAAATACTGATAGGAGACACCCTATTAACCTAGATGTTGGAGGCAGTAAAATACCTACAAGTGAGTCAATCCCTTACCTTGGGATAAGGTTTAGTAGAGGGCATGATGTCACACCTCACTTAGATTATCTCGGAAATAGGGTAGCTCAGGCCTTGAAAAATCTTAGTCGCATGGGTGGGTGCTTTTTGGGGGTATCAGATACCCAAGCACAATCGTTTATAAAGGAATAAGGAAAGCATTCTACGCTATGCATCCCCTGCTTGGATTCAGCGGACGGCTTTTCCGTCAGTCACTAGAGCGTATAGGAGTGTGTCTCATGAGACGGAGCGTGTATTAGCAGCAGCTGTTCCTGTATATCTTCTCCTGCGTGATATACAGGTTTATACAAATTTAACCTTAAAAAGGAAGGCTCAGCAGGTCTACCGAATAATATTAGTACAAAAATAGCCGAGAACCCCAGAAAATGGAAAGGGGTAAGAGAGAGAAGATACGATGATTGAGATCGGCGGTGGGTGACTACAACAAAAGGTGCAACGGCTAGCTGCAAAAATGGATTCTCTCGGGCTACTGGATTTCGCAATTCCTCACAGGGCATGGAGGCTTTCGGGACAAACTTCATGATTACGGAAAGGATATTAACCCCTTATGTCCAGAGTTTGCTGAGCATATTGTCACAAGCTCCACCTTTGCTGCCTTTGAGTCACAAAGATCGACCATGCTAAGGGAACCGGACTTTACGTCCTCTCCAAGAATGAATTCAATCACTAATGACCCAAGACAATTACCCGTACTTCAAACAGTTTGTTTGCGAGTGGAAAACGGAAATGGGAGCAACGCTTTTCAATCTCGGAAGAAGAACCTATGGAAATGACGAGTATGAGACAGTGAAAAATATTTAAAATTAGAATGAGAAGATTATAGACAATACAGTTATTGTATGATAATTAATATTGTGTAGTAATTAATATTGTCAAAACCCGTATTGCCATAAGGCAAGGAAGGGCTTTTAAATAAATTAAAAACTACATAAAAATCCGCTTTGCTAAAAACAGTCAATAGAGAGCCGGGGTTTCAAATGGATTATACAGAAAAAGATTTTGGAAATGGGCAAGGACTCTTCATTTTTGAATATTCAGATTTTATCAAATAATAAACACGAGGTAAAAAAGATTTCTGCTTCCCAGCTAGACATAAATGTGTTTACTGAGATTAAGATTAAGGGAAAAGGGCAGGGATGGATATGGGAATATGTTCCTCTGTGGAGTGGTGTGCCAAAGGAGGAAAGAGCGAAAGCAGGGGTTTCTATACTTCTAGGAAAAAGTAAAAAAATAGGATCACAAATTCCAAGGAAATTCCCGAAAGGTTGATGTTGAAGATCTCAACCTCTGGGCAGATATTTTGTGATCATAGGGGTGTATGCACCGGAAAACCACGAAGATCGTGCTAGTAAAGATGCATTTGAGGAGAGCTTGAGAGAATCTTGGTAATATTGTTTGATTGTCTAATAAGATAGGTTAAATCATTGAATAGTCTTCTTTTGGGCTTATAATGTTGGTCACATGTATGGAGTAGTACATTTCATACAAGCCCTGAAGAAGACATACAATGAAGCGTCGGTTTATAATAAATAGTTTATTACTATTTAAGGAATTAATTCTTTCACTTCCACACGAATATTTTTTATCCCCTCAATCACCCTTCACTCTCATATTTTAACATTTTTTTCATAATTTTTTTAACCTTAAATAAAAGTACTCGTGCGTAGCGGCTTCGTGAAAAGTGAAGGTGTTGCGCCACTGAGTAGGAGTGGATTTTCGCAGCTCGAAATAAGACTTGTAATATCGATTACATATTTTAGGAAGTGAAATCCGCACATGATAATGGTAAGGCACGACTATATTTTCGATAAGTATGTATGAAATGCGAATTCGGTTAGAAATTCAAATAAAAATAAAATAAATTTTGTTAATAAAATAAGAATTAGCTTGTCTATTAAAAAATAAAATAAATTTGTAACCATATAAGATTAAGAGATGGTTTCTTGAAGTACTACCGATCTGAGGACTATAACTCATGCCGCCCTGGGAGAGATAGAATCTTTAATTTCAAGTAAGTATTTCACTATCGGATATTAATTACTGGCCGTGCAGTGGGAAATATATCAGCCACTATCTTCATGCACGGGCACCACCAATCTCCATCGTCTTCTTTCATACCAACATCGTGCTTCTCTCGAGATATTTTCAAGTTCATGACGCCATATATTCTCCTATTAGAACTTTTGTTTACTCAATATAATATTATATCAACGTCTTTGATAACTAGGAAGTGCTAATTTATCAAAGAAATTATCAAATCTTGTCCCTTAGGCTTGTAAGCCTGTCTATCACCTTGATGAAGGCCACGTAGTCGATTCGGCTATGGCAGATAATTATTTACTGTTAACAGACATGAATGGATCTTGTTGGACATGCAGACTCTTCTGGGGCTCATCCAGCCTCAATAAAGTGTGTGCCCTAATGTGGGGAAATACCTGAAGTTTGAGTTTGATATCGAAGAAATCACTTCACTGCATTGTTCTAGAGATATTGTATTCGCTATGAGAGATAGTTGTAATAGTACAGAATAGATATCTAAATGCATATAAGGTGATTAAATCGACTACATTTTCCTCTGAATGCTCTCGCAACATTACTTCATCTACCAATATAGTAATGAAACCAAATTTAAAAAATACATACTGACTACTGTTCTTTAAAGCCATTAGGCTTAGTAACGAACGACCTCCTAAAAAAATAATCACCAAGCCTGCTGTAATAAACACGTTCGAAGTGTTGACTGACGCGTAGGGTGGAGGGTTGCGTTAAAATATTGGTGTCAGGAGTTTGAGTTTGTCAAGATACCTTAAATTGGATATAATATAATTATAACCCAATTCTTCTGTGATGACGTTAAGTGTGCCCGTAAACGTGGAAGGATGAATAACGTTTTTGCATAGAACATTGTGTCTAAAAAAAGACGAGTTTAATGGAAGTTACACAGCATGCAACAGCAGAGCATGCGAAGTTAATATAAATGTGGTTATATCATTGTGAAGGTTGAAATGGGCTTATGAAGTTATGGGGCGAACGAATTTCTTAAAAGGGAACATATAGTCAGCCGACATGTAAATGTCCGAGGGTGGGACTGAAGGGTAGGCAATGTGTTGCGCTACAAATGATCTGATAGATTTGGGTTTGGTTAGTGGTCCGTGGACAGAAGTTTGTAAAAAAAGATTGACAATACCGTCTTCAAAGTTTTCGAATGCGCTAACTCTTTTATTGTTATTATTGATGAAGTGACAAATAATTACTATTCCAATAAGTATAAATATTTATTTATGTGAGAATTCTTCCATTAAGAAAGAAAGTTTTTGGAATGGATAACCGAAACCCAGAAGAAACCTTTTTTGGGAGATTATGAGACATTTATAACGTAAAAATTATCAATTTTATAGATAATAAATTTAATGAAGCTCACCCAGCCTGTATTTAGTGGTACCCTAAATTTAAAACCTGTCGGTTGAGCGCAATATCCGCCAAATCGCCTTCCTGCTCAACCTCTAGATTTGAAACAGTACATTATGTACTGTGTTATGTATATTTGTATATTATGTAATAAGCTCAATACCCTTCTTCTATGTGTTGTCTCACAGGTTTTTTATAGTTCTATTATTTAAATAAGGTATCGTGAACCTTTATACGTACAGGTTGGACTAACACTGTTGAGCTTCCGCTTTACAAGGTTCCATTATCAACCGCATTCGCTTATCCTACACTGACCTATTGAATAATGAAACATGTCTATATTGTACTCTTTTGCCTTGTCCTTGGTGGCCTTTGTCTTTTATAGATTTTGTTCCAATTACCATCAGAGGTGAGATCTTATCTTGTTCCACGAGATAAACATCATGGTCCCTCCAACTGCGTATTATTGGGAAAAGTTTCTCGTTTTCGATTTTATTGTTTTCGACATTATTCGACAGCTTTTAATGAAGTGTATAATCTGTCTAACCAGCTCTTTCACAGGCCTTCTAAAAACCCGTTTGTTGGCTACAGCAATCACTAGGTTTTAATTAGCTACTTATGTTAACTCATTATAAATTCTGCCGAAAATACAGATCAATCTCAATCGAAAGTAACTGTAGTACACGCTATGTTTGATGAAATTCAATGTGAAGAGTACTAAGGGTTCCCTGTAGGACCTCTATAAAGTGTATAACCTTAATTGGTGGAAAACTCGGATTGATAGCGATTAGGCAAATCACTCCCCTGCTCAACTGTCTGAATGGATTTATCTATTCTCTTTAATTGCTTAATATCTTGTCAGGATTCGTACTGTTTATTTACTTATTATTATTATTTGTTTATTTATTGTTTTAAATTGCTTTTGTCACTTTTTATACGCTTTATGATTTTCTTTCTGTAGCCTTCTGGTCAGACATATATTGTGTTTCTTTTTTTGTTCATGTTTGTTATTCTAAAGGGACTTAGTCCCAGTATAAAGTTACTTTTGTATTCTATTCTATTCTATTTCTAAGGAAGAAAATGGTCCGGGTGGAGGTAAAAAATTCTCTTACATATGAAGAACTGTTTATTTGGAAGCCGACGTTTCAGGACTCACGTTGCAGTTCTTCTTCAGGTTTAATATAGTAGGATAACACTTGGCATTATATTACACTCTTGAACCAAAATTCATTTAATTCTTTCTCTAGTCAATAAGGAGGTCTCTATGTATGTATGTATGGATGTTATCCAAACAGGTAATGCCTTATCTGTTTGGATAACATCCATACATAGAGACCTCCTTATTGACTAACAGTATAATATTTAAATTTTTCATAACTAATTTTATGTAGATTCATATATATTGGAAAAACTGAGTAAAAATATCTTCTTCTTCTTCTTTCGCATCACCCTTATGGTGCCTTTCAGCGTAGGGGAGCGTTTAACCAAGACTGCCACTCTTTCCTATTCTTAGCTAGGTTCCTCGCCTGGCGGATATTTTTGCCTCTTTTCCTGCACAACCGCTCGACATATTCCAGATAGGACATTCTAGGGCGTCCTCGTGGTCTTCTACCTTCAGGGATGTAGTCCATCGTCTTCAATGGGTCCCTGCAGTCCTCCATCCTCAGAACATGCCCAAACCATTTTAGCATCTCCTTCATTGCCACGATCCTGAGTTCCTCCCTGATCGTTTCATTGCGGATACAATCTCTTTTTGTTCTCCAGTACCGTTCATTACTGCTCCGAGGTAGGTGAAGTCCGTGACCGCTTCCATCTCTCCTCCGTTGCAGTATATATGGATTTCTTCCTGTACTCTTCCTACTTGCAAGATCTTGCTCTTGCCGGTATTGATCTGCATGCCTTTCCTACGGAGCTCTTCATCCCATTCATTCACGGCTTGCTGTAACTTTTCTGTGGAGTCTGCAATGAGGACAATATCATCTGCATAAAGCAGAAGCTGAATAACTACAGGCAGGAGGTTTCTTCGGCCCAGGAACGTCCTTTCAGTTCGTCTTTTGCATATTGCTGCTATTTCATCCATATAAAGTATAAATAGCAACGGGCTTAAGCTGTCACCCTGCTTTACTCCTTTTGCCATATCAAAGTGCCCAGACTCCTTCCCATTCAGTCTAAATTAGTAAAAATATCGAATGTTCTTTATTCAATACTTGGCCTGCTCTTTGTGCTGGACCTAATATTTTTAGATAACATACGTGCAGATCGGGATGGATGGAAACATATGGAGAAACATGCACATCTCATTACTAATGAATGAATGGGATGGATTGGTCATGTAACCCAAGCTGTCCCAGAGACCATCTCTACATACAACCGTGAATGCCAAAGCAGTTGGCAACAGATCACGTGGGAAACTTCTAATGAGATTGATGAATGGAATAAGATAATACAATGAATACGCGTTTGCGCATGCGTGAACAAAGCTAGGCTATGGAGTTTTACAAAACTATCATATTTTTACTCAACTTTATTCAAATTTAAACTCAAATTGAACAAGCAGTTTTAGAAATATAAGCAAGTCAATTGAAATACTTTTGCCCTTCCCTATGCCAAAATAGAGATCTAATATCTGATAACAAATTTAAAAATATTAAAAAAAAAGAAAAAGAAAAAAGATATTAAATATTCAATGTAAATACAACTAAATGTGTGAAAGATGGATCTAAATGTTGTTCCTAAAACTGAACAAATATTCCCGATCTTTTTGGAGTTTTATGGATATGAAGTATTATCAAACGGTATTAGAGCGCAGAATGGAAGAAGAGATATAGTTGCAATTGGGGTGAGAATCGGATAAGGAAAGATATGTTAAAAACAGCGGTTCGATGTATTGTTGGGGAATGGGGACCGAGTTTTCAATATGAAGAGATTAGAGATTTAAAATTTTCAACGAGGTTAGACAACTTGTCATGTATTAATTTAATATCACTTTATGCTGCAATGGCTATTTCGACGATGTTACAGTGGGAGTTCTAAATTTTGCCTATCCTTTTATGATTACGATAAGGATCTGTAACGAGTACCTAACACTGCGCAGGCTCGGAATTCCAATTTATGTTCCTTCCTAATGACAGCATAAATACGGACTGCGAATACGTGACCTTGGTCTTGGTAGGTTGTTATGCTAATCATTTCACCACAGGTGACCCCTGGATATTATGGTTGAGAAAGGAAGTGTATAACTACTTAAAGACGGTAGGATATACTCTTTACCCTGCCACTTCAACCCTCAGTAAAATCGGGTGACGGGCGTCTCTCGTAATACCGATGGAAATGAAACCTCTCTAATCATATGATGTTTGATTTATAGTACCTGGAAAATTAATATGAAATACGATATAGATAACATATTTTTAATTTGTTAAGATATACTCGGTTCCATTAGCCAATAGAAACATATGAATGCCCTTTATCGTAAGTTGTAATCTAAATTCGATATTTCCCTTTAAGGCAGATGAAGAGAAAACAAGCGGCGAAGTGGTATCCCACCTGCCCGGACTTTCTCCTACTTCATTAATACCAGCTAGTTAGTGCAGAGGGATGGGCATAGGTGAATACAGGGGTCTGTAATCTGGCCTGGCTGGTTGTTGGCTCCACTGCCCTATAATGAATGTTCCTCTCCTATCTCCACCCCAAGCTTCTATCTTCAAACAAGAACTCAAGAGAACCCGTGCCTTATTCAGACTACCAGTTCATGGCAGATCTCTATCTGTCTTAAGATCTTACATGACCGCAATATGTAATGTCTTACTCAAATGAAGTATTTCTTCCAGGTTTTTTACTAGTAAAAAATCTCACTGAGTACATATCGTTACAACTTGAGATTTAATCCCGTTCTCGAAACTCAATCAATACATGTTACACTATTTATTGCCAGCATTTTGAGATTCCATAGTTCTCATATTCATGCTGTAACACTGAAAAAATATTATTTTAGATAATTTTATTAATTCGCACAATAGTCTAAATAAGAAATTGAGACTTGTAAGATTAGAAGACTTTGTTAATATATAGATTGTACTTACAATTTGATGACGGAATGTTTTCATACATATATAATCAGTGTAATATATGTATATATATATTTTACACTGATTAATGTTACGGCATGAATAATGAGAATAAGCCAGAAGGAAGATGAGTCTAATTTCAACTGAATCTCTTCATCGTTCTCAACAGCGAATCTTCATACTGGCTGCAACCCCTGACTATTTTGCATTCTTCAAAAAAAAAATTAACAGATACAAATATTTTAGGCGTTTTGGATTTGGATTAGTTTGGAACAAAAGTTGATAACTCCGACAATTCAAAGATTGATTTTTTCCCTCTTTTAGTCAAGGAATGTTCAAACTTCAAGTTTTTAATTAATCTAAAATCTTGAGAGTTAAGACGGCAATGTGTTAGACCAAATTGTATTTTTTTTTGGAATATCCACTAAGACATCTAATTCATTTCGTATACAATCTTTACTATCCAAAATCCTATGGAAATTCGTCAATACTCTTTGGTTTGTTACGAACAAAATGATTTATAATTACCTTAATTTCCCATTTTTTCTAATTTAGCCCGAACCTGATATCAATCCTTTCATGACAAACTTTATTCCCACTCAAACCCACTAGTTTCAAACCTAGCAACTTCTTCAATCGCTGATAATCCTCCAAGACGTCTGAAAAGAAGAGTGTCTCGTGACCTTCTAAGTTAAATTTTTTATTCAAGTACTACCAGTAAGTAGTTTCTCTACTTACCTTTATCTCGTGATATCATTTCATTCTATTTACTTCATGTATTATTATGATCATCCATTTGTTAACGCATTTTTGGGTTCAAGACAAAGATGGTGGACCAACCAAGTCCAACCAACAACCTCTTCAGACGTTCTGAAATTTTCTTACGATCCTGGCTATGTCTAGAAGAACTCCCTGTATAGTCCCAGATTCTCAGTTCCCCCAACAGTAGCTTTAGGAATCAATCCATTTGTGGTAATTATAATAGGTATTATCAACACATTTGCCAAACGTTATAGTTATTTTAGCTCAGGCGCTAGTTCCTAATTAATATTTGCGAAGTTTCTCTCTCACTGTTGAATTGACAATATTGTCGTTAGGGATTGCAATATCAATAAAATTTGCTTTCCTCTTAACTTAATAAGGAAGATGTCTGGTTTATTATGACGCACTGTATGGATAATGGATATAATGGATATATATAATATATATGGATATATATGCTATAATGGATTCATCCCAATATAGCTTAAGGGGACCTTTTTGGAGAAGTCTATTTGGGATACAATATGGTTCCAAATTATCCTTCACCGTTTATCCATATTATCCTTGTAATGTAAACATATTATACTTCCAGTAATTCTTTCCTATTATAAGCAGTGTAAGAATAAAATGTTATATCGAAATTGGGCGCGCTGGGTGGAAAGTGTTTACAGGCTCGGAGGTTATCGACTATCGCGGTCGTGAGCCACGAATGAGACGCTATCTCCTATTTCTCCGCCCGCTTACTTTTATTTTCCGACACAAATCATGAACAAATCACTTACATCTTTTAGCGCCTGATTTCGCTTCAGATCTCCTCAAATGTTAACGCTACACGGTTCTAGTCCCCTTACAAACGACTTACAACCATCCCCCTGCAATTTATTACAGTATGTTCAAGATCCAGCTGGCACAGATTGTGGAGAACTAATACTATCGAGAAAAGATATAGGGTGTATGTATATCACCATGTATCGTCATGTTTTATTAATAAGATAAGTAATAAGATCACCGTTACTTGTCCTGTTAAAAGTCCTTTTTTTAATGGAAAAGTTATTTAGTAAATCAACATAATGAAATATAATAAAAATGTATTCAATATAAATACCCTCATTTTCTTTTCATATACAGTTTCCCCATCGTGTTATCGAATTTCTCAAAAATCCTAGAACTGAAAAATGCCGGGTTTTTGTGATGAAATAAAGTCTTAAAATGTGTTTTTAACTTTAACATGAAGTCTGGCGGGGTCTTCAAATTAACCGCTGGTGGTGGGTTTTTTTGCAGTATGATGTGGATGGTGGTTTCATCTCAGGGTAGAATGGATGAGTGATTTCTTTATGAACAAATTATATGTTTATGAATTACTGTATCTCACCAGCTGAAAACTTACAGTGATGTGCTGGATCGTTAACAAACTATATCCGCGGATACGGATCCGAATACGAATTTAACTTTGCTATGTTTTATTATATTCTAGATTTTCTTTCATCCTTACCATTTCTCATTTTTACATGAACATTTTTCACATTGTATTTCATTAGTTTCATTCCTATAATTTCTTTATAGGACTTAATTGTTGTATTTTCTTTGGCACTGCACTATTGATATAGTTATTTTGTTTGTTTTTTAATCTCAGCTCTGATGATGGCCTAAAATTTAGGCTGAAACGTTGGGACAAAGATATTAAGTTGGATTAATTTTGTGTAAAATTTATAAACTGCACCCCGGCCATTTTCAAAGTTTCTAAAGATATATCCAATCTGACATTTCTATATAATATAATATTATATGAACTGTTAAATACATATCGTCCCTGCCATCGCAAAGTATCGAATGTGAAAAAAGCAGAGTTTTCGTTTTCGAATTATAGCAGTTCCTTTAGGATTGATAATTGATATAAAATTCATATAGAGGCATCTATCAGTCACAAAAACATTGTAAAACGAATGTCATTGGTTTGACTATAGGCACTAATTTTTATTGAACCTTGAAACTGCTTTTTAATTCTACTCAAAAGTACCGATTTTTACATTCGATAGTTGGAAATGGCAGGGATAATACAGTATCTGCGAATCAGCTGTTATGTGTAATCGCATGACAGTTACTTACGTCCAACTATCCCCGTGACAACTGTCGAACTATCATAATGGACGGGGTTCCTGCAAGGGGGGAGAACCGTTAGATGCGAAATATCGGTAAGGGTTCCCCGTGGGATTTTATCCAGCTGTTTATCTGGTGAGGTAGTAGCCTGTATTCGAGATAGTAGTGAAGAAGGGCAGCTTCATCCCTTATCAGGCTCACGGACTGTTAAGGGCTGTTTAGTTTTGGCACATTCAAATCACGTCCAGGAGACCGATAAGCCGGCAGATACCCCCCAATTCAGTTCTTCTTCCCACTCCCCCCTCCATTTCCGTACCTGGCGCAGATTAGCACGCAGCTCGAATTTAAATTAGGACCACCGGTGGCAGATAGTCATCTCCCTGCCTTCCCTCACTCCTGTCTGGATTTGTGCTCCCCTAACCAACCCTTACACATTAAGTGTCCCCTCTTCTTTAACCTATTAATTCACAAGCATCCCCTTTATAAATTTTAACTTGACCCAAATTCAGATATGAAGATTTTTGTTATAAGTTATTTTGTCTTCCTTAAAATAATAGCATAGCACTTAGTCCATTCGGGTATTTTACATCGAATTACGGCGCCCAGACATGGAAAAAATCTGTCTTAGTGTTAATGAGAATAAAACTAAATAAATGCATATTGGTTCAGGCAGTGGATGACGATGGATTTTCTTTTAAAATAGTTTAGAGTTTCGCCTATTTATTCCACCACCTGAACGATGGGAACAAGATAATAAGTGAAGTTTCTGATTATATATCGCAGAGTATTCTTAGTGATAAAGTAACCAATCCTTACAAATTAAGTGTCCATTCTTTAACCTATTGATTCACAAGTACCCCCTTTATAAATGTTAACTAGACCCAATTCAAATATGCAGACTTTTTTTTATATATACGTCATTTTTGATGGGGTTAACAGTATTTTTTGTGCTGATTACGGAAAAATATAGAAAAAATTCCATCACCCCTAGATAAGTCACAAATCACGTATGAATCAGAAGAATTGAGACTTTTCATCGAATCATCAAGAAGGAGTTTGAAAGCTGTAATTCTTCACAATGGTAATCGATATGTGTCTGTATAACACTCAGTCAATTTGAAAGACTGTTACGAAAAACTTGAGTTTGTTCTTAATAAGCTCGGATAATCTGACCATAAATGGACCATTTGTGGGATTTGAAAGTATTTCCATGTTACTAGGTCAACAAATTGGTTACAAAAAGTTTCCATGTTTCCTCTGTGAATGGGATAGCCGTGACAAGATACAACACTATGTCAAGCAGACGTGGCCAATCAGAAAGGCTCTCATTCCTGGAATTAAAAATGTTTAAAGACAATGTTTCGTGGATCCTAAAATGATCTTAATTCCAAAACTTCCTATCAAATTGGCACTAATAAAACAGTTTGTGAAAGCATTACCCAAAGAAGGCGCGTGTTTCAAGTATCTTTTTGAACAATTTCCTGGTATACCCGATGCCAAGCTGAAAGAAGGAGTCTTTTTTGGGCCTGACATAAGAAAACTTTTAAAATATGAAAGTTTTGTCACTAAAATCGAAAATGAACAAAGAAATGCCTGGGGTCCATTTAACTTGTTGTAACAGGCTTTATTGGAAACATAAGAGACCCAAACTACAAAACTTTGGTTGCTGAATTGTTACAAAACTACAAAATGGTTTCACTCACATTTGGACTACTTTCCAGAAAATCTTGGGGCAAGGAGTGAGGAACAAGGAGAACGTTTCCATCAAGATATAAAAGAAATGGAGCGCAGATACCAAGGTCGATGGAATGTCAACATGATTGTAGACTACTGTTGGATGAAAAACAGGGAAAATTCACAAGAACACAGCCGAAAAAATATCAAAAGAAGCTTTGATGGAAAAATAAAACGTTTTTACAAAGACTTATAATAACTTTACAACACATGTGCATCACTTTTATGCTCATATTAGCTAGGTATCGTTGTTGTTTTTTTGCTTTTACTTCATGTTAAAATAATAAAAACAAATTCAAAATTTTCCGTTTTTTGTACTTTTTCCAAAAACTTCAACTTTATTTTGTAAGGAAACCTTACGTGATAGAAAAAAAACAATGTCATTTTTGAAATAAGCGCAAAAAACTACATAAAGATCAGTTGACTAAATCAAAACATTTTTTTGCAGACCTGTGTAATTTATGTAATCTATTTTATTTTTTTTATCCCGACGTTTATGTACTTCTAACAGCTGAAATTTAGAATTATTTTCAAAGCTAGATGATGACTTCAACTCCGTAGGTATTTCTAATAGAATAGAATTATGTCATCTTTAATGGATAAGAATCAGGTAAAATTTTTGTTTGTTCACCTGAAATTTCTGCTTTTTATAGCGCCTGGAATTCGTTATTTAAGCTAAATGATTACATAAATGATAACATAAAATTGGTTAATTTTATTTTTTTAGTGATTATTTAGTGTTTCTAGTGATTCATTATTTTTCTCCTAAAAATAAACAACCCGCACATATTAAGTGTCCCTTCCTTTAACCTATTAATTTACAAGATTTATTTTCTCAAACGTTGGTTTTAATGTTTTGTTTTCCTCCCTAAAATAGTAGAGTATAGCACTTAGTCAAGTGATGATTATATAGAATTAATGGCGCCCGAATAGAATTATAAAAATTATTATATTATAAAAAATTATATTATAAAAAATGTTTTGTATTCTATACATTAATCTTTGCAACATGCATGTAGAACAACAGCTCCTACACGGTAAAATAATTTCTTTTTTATTTTTATTTAATTTATTGATATTTACAACTATAATAATATTACAACAAGCACGTAAATGTGCTAGAATGATGACATGACATCAATATGACATGAAAAACACTTGTGGAGAAACTACCCATTGGTAGCATTCCAATAAAGTTCTATGGTAGAAGGTCTCGAGGCCATCTTCTTTTCGGTCGCATTATTAGGAATAGTATGGGAAGCAAGTTGAGAGACTAGCGGATTCAAGTGTGTATGGAGCCTGTCATGGAAGAATAGGTATCTAGTTTGGCCCAAATCAGCAACATATGGGATATTAAGATCATGGTGAATGAGTTTGTTTGTGACATAATAAGCAGCATTGAGGATTTTACGAAGGATTTCGGATTGTAAGGATTGGATACGAGATGAATTGGATGGTTTAGTAGAGGCCCAAAGCTCAACTCCGTGTGTCCAAATAGGTCTGATAACTGTCATGTAAATGAGTCTTTCGTAATTAATTGGGAGCTTGTGGAGAAAACGTCGAGCAGTTTCTTGTCTTTTCAATCTTAGATGAGGATTCCAAGTAAACGTTTGTCCAGATGGAGTCCTAGGTAACGTATCTGTTCGACAGGTTTCAGTGGAATATTATTAAAGGATACAGTAGGGCAGGAATTTGTAGTTTTACGACGAAGGGTGAAGGTAATTTGATGGGATTTGTTAGGATTTATTTTAATTCTCCAATTTTGACACCATTCGTGAAGGTTTGAGATATGGTATTGAAGAGATTGGGATGAAACAAATGGATCCTTATTTACTGATAACACACATGTGTCATCAGCGTACGTAGTAAGGACAGCGCTTGGATGAGTTGGGATGTCAGCTGTATATATCGTGTATAGGATGGGACCCAGGATACAACCTTGAGAAACACCGGCAGACTGGGTAAAGAGGGAAGATTAGGAAAAATTATGGTTTACTTTAAAGGCTCTATTACTGAGGTAGGAACTGATAATAAGGAAGTAAGTAGAAGGTAAGAATTTACAGAGTTTGTACAGCAGTCCCGGATGCCAGACTCGATCAAAAGCCTGCTCTACATCGAGTAAATTCATTCCGCGCTCTAATGCGGATGAGACAACATCTACCACACGATGGCATTGCTAGATAGTGGAGTGTGATGTTCGGAAACCAAATTGGTTATCTGGGATTATTTGATTGGATTCTATGATAGGATGAAGACGTTTCAGAATGAGTTTTTCAAGTATTTTGCCCATTATGGGCAGGAGAGATATAGGACGGTATGAAGATGGGAGCTCTGGTGGTTTTTTAGGTTTTGGTATGATCTTAACTATGGATAATTTCCAGGAATCAGCATTGTATATATATTTAAGGAATAGGATCGCTTTCCGAGGAAGTCGTTTTAGAATGTGGGATATGATTAGGTCGTGCCCCGGGCTTTGTTGGCGGGTTATCTGTGAATATTGTTTGATATTTCGGAAGGATGGAATGCTTTAGGAGGGGACAACTGAAGAGGAATACTTAATTCTGCTTCAATGCATTCAGAGTGGGTTAGATTAAGGATATTTGGATGAGAGTTAAATGTTTTGAATATGTGCTGGCCGAAAATTTGTGATTATTCTTCATCAGATCTTGTCCAGGTTTGGGATTCGGTTAAAAGTGGATGGTTGAAATTTTTATATTTTAGGAGTTTTTTAGTGGTAATCCATAAGGATTTGTCAGTAGTGAAAAATAAACTTGAATTCGTTTTTTATGTTTGTATTATAAGCCAAAATATAAGATTATATATCATATATCTTAATACTCATTCCTCCCAGAGCTAATGAATTAGATGATTTAAAATGTACTTTATTTTAGTATAGTGAAAATAAGTGTCGCTCTTCATAAACCATATACATAATTATAAAAAATCTCATATACAATAAAGTATCTAAATACTATTCAACATGAACTAATATTTACTTTAAAATATATTCAACATTTACTCGACAGTTATGTGCATAATAAACCCATGTTACGTATGTATGTATACAACGACACTTCTTCCTTAGGTTCTCGTTGATGGCATTCCTGGTATCTGGCTTTCGCTATGACATAATCTGAGATAAGACTCAGTGAACAGATGTCACTTACATCATAAAAAATAATAAACTTAAGGACTCATGAATTAATTAAAAAGGCTCATATTTTAGTAAATTTTCCTTAAATTAAACTGTTTTTTGGGGTTCGTCAGTAATTTCGGTAACGCATCTTTTATTAATAATGACATAAAGAAACATCAAAACTTGTTTGTGTATAATTTTTTTAAAATTTATTTATTGATATTTACAAATGTATTACAATAATTAAAACATAAGTAAATAGGCTAAGTGATAAATTATGACATGAGATAATGACAAGTAGACCCACTGGTAGTACTCAAATCACAAGTTCGACTAAGAAGGTCACGTGGCCATCTTCTCTTCAGACGCCTCGGAGGATTATCGGAAATTGTAAACAGACAAAAATTTCACTAGATTCTTATCTATTAGAAATCATTAGAAATTCCTACTATTCCTGTTATTTACAATTATTGATAACCCTGTTCGGGCGCCATTAGTTTGATAAAAAATTCCTCACTCGACTTAGTGATGTAGCCTATTATTTTAAATGAGGCAATAATACAGGTAAAAATAAAACATAAATTAATAGGTTAAAGAAAGGAGACACTTAATACCGATGCTGTATAAACTTCGAGATTTAAGGTGACCATATGATGTGTAAAGTGTAAGGGTTGTTGGACAGAAACTTTTCACACATTTTATTCATGTACGATAGTATAATTCTTACCTATTAAAACAATTAGAATCAAGATTCTTCAAAGGTATTAATTTAAGAGATTCTTTACACTGCCCATTTTCGAGAAACTGTTGTTCAGGATAATAATCATTTATTCTGACTCTCTCTATATTTAGAAATTCGAGAAATGTTTTTTAAAGAAATCAGAAGAGAAGGGTTTGGCGATCTTGCTATCGACTTTGATAGCGGCCGGCAGATGGAGGCCTAATGGCTCCCTCAGAGTTAATTATAATTCGCATTATCTTTAATCTGTGGCGACAAATCCTGAGTTTGGCCGCGGGGACCAGCTCTCACAACCGGTTTCGGATTAAAAAAAAAATATAAAAACTTCACTAAAGTGGAACTAGGTTAGAAGGTGCAGACAGCCCGTTATACCCGTGGGATTTCCATTATCCGAAGGCAATTGGTTCGGTTAACGAGAGAAGTCACGTGATCCTTTATTGACTCTTTAGCCTTAATTCTGATTGTCTAGGTTAAAGATAGTATCAGCCATCACATTGATGGTTTTCAAACAGATGTTTGAATTTCAACTCATTCCGTGGTCGTCCATGGTACAATGATAACATCATCAAGGAATCAGATGAATCATCTTCTTTCTAGATAATGCCTAGTCAGTTTATTATAACTATTTGAAGGTAATGATTCATATCTGATAAGATAAGAATTTAAAAAACAACAACATAGAAATGTTTCATTGTCTGTTCATATTTGTTCCCTTCTATAATGTTTGTAATAAAAATATTTTAGATTATGTCATTTTTTATTCTTCTTCTCAGCATTGCTTGATGATATGGCATATCCGAACCGTGGTCAAGGTTAAGCTAAAGCGATATATTTTTCAATATTTGATAATTTTCGTGGTATGCTCCCAGATTTTTATAGTTGGAATAAGGCCATTGGTAGTACAGTACTTCAACCTTCACCAGCCTGTATACATGTTTCAATTCCTCACAAAAGCTCGTGATACTACTAATTTTTCATCTATTGTTTTCTGCATATTATCATTAAAAGGAACTCCTGCCTTAATGATTTCAGCTTTCTTTACTGCCTTGTCAATAAGCAAGATGTCAGCTCTATTGTGATGGTCTAAAATAAAATAATTATTATACAAAATGTTCATGGCCCGCCGTGAAATATATCTAGAGGACTGAGGACAGGAAATGTCAAGTTGATAAACTGGCAAACCCAAGTAGAGTCTAAGTTGAGTCAAGTTGTGCGTCATACGTTATGAGAGTAAGTGATCAGCCATCTTGAGAGGTGCATCGTGAGTAGGTCCTGGGCTACCCAGACTGAAGAATGGGGAGCAAGAGAAGAAGGCCAGTTTAAGAAAACACTATGAACAATACAGACCCACCTCAAAATATGTAATATAGTTTTATTTCTCATGTTACTGAATTGTGTGTGAATTATTTTTTATGTTCAAAACAGTCCACCACATGATTTTCATACAGTCCACTAAATATTTCTTTAATACAAAACCAGCAATCAAAATTAATGGTAATCTCCCCATCTTCAAGGGAGTACCTTAACTGAGCACAAACTCTTTGGGGAATATATTATATTATTATAAACTAGGAGTACCTCTGCAAATACAAATTCAACATTTTCAAACAATTACAAATACTAAATTATTTTACTGCATATTTTCTATATTAAGTAGCATTAGAACAATATACGACGTATTTCAGGATTTACTTCATAACTATCTAAACTCAATTAATAAATATATTTTGTTAATAATTATCGGTTGATCGGGATAAAATGGTTCGAGTTGAAGACAAAATAAACTCTTCTTTCTATTAACTATTTATTTCTTTTAATATTGAGAGTTTCCCCAAAGTTGAGTATTTCTCTAACCAATGTTTAGTACAACATAGCTATTCATTAAAAACCTAAATATGTGCTTATACAAAAACTAAATTGTAGGAAGTGTATGCATAATGGTTGTTGCATTTTCTGATTGTTCAGTAAAGTTTTAAGGCCTGATTGTTTAAAAAATTGTGATTTACAATCTTTTGTGCCATTAATAGGAATTTCTAATGGAATAATGCTGTCAATCAATAAATGGAGTAAGATTAGGTCAAATTTCTTTTTGTAAAATACTCTTGTTTCTAGAGTTATTATTGTGTCATATCTATTAAGAGGAAGAAAGGCCTTAATTATTACTATTTTTTCAGCATTTCTACTTAATAAAAAAAAAACACCTAAAACTTTGAAAAGTGGCCCAAAGCTACAACATTATACGCTAATTAAATATATAGTGCTACTGGACTATTTTATCCTTAAAATAAATTAATCTTGTATAATTAAGTTCAATACGGAGTTTCACTAGTTTATTGGAAACGTTATATTTTTTCGTAATGTGATGTGCCAAAATTTTTTGTTGTGCCGTTTATATAGCATATTTCATACAATTTAATAGTAACACAAAAAAAATTATAATTTAGTTGTGATCTTAGGTGTTAAGTCCTGGAAAATCCTGCGGTCTCCTAGAGTTTATTATTGTTTTTATATTATATTACTCAATGGATTTCAATAGCCATACGATTATCCAATCCAACAAAATTGAGCTAAACAGTCTCAAGACTTTTCACTCGTATTTCTTGACTGGGCTAATGTATTTTTGCTGTTTAAACTACTTTCTGATAATTTAATGCTTGAACCACAGAAATCTATTGTTCTTTTCATGAAGTGTAAGTAGAAAAAGAAAAGATGAATTCATTTTTTTTTTATGATTTTTCGTATTTTTTTCTCTGATTTTTCTCTTAGTCTACCTCAAAATAGTTTGTAATACGTTGGAACCACAAAAAATCTAATCTTTCGTTTACTAAATATAAGACGGCAACAGATTTAGAAAAATTGTACAAACATTTCTCTTCCTATCAACAGGCCTCTTAAATAATCACAATGAGTCTTCTCCCTTTTTTTCGTCTTATTTTTTCCAATTCTTTACTCTTTATATGTTCTAATTGTACTTTTTTATTATTTTTTTTTGTCTGCTATATCTTCTGTGAAAATATTCAGCCAATCCTCCAGAGATTAATGGAAGAGATCCTCCAGAGTTTCTTTCACTCAGATGGTTTTTACTGTAATTCTATAATGCCATTTTAATAAATCTATCATCAGATCTTTTACTGATGTTATTTATTGTTGTCTCTGTGTATTATATCTTCGTTCTCTTCATCCAGATCCCCTGAGAGAAAATTATAAATACCCTCAAGAGATTATTCTTGGTCCTTAAGTCTTCCTCAGTGGTTTATATCTACATTTATAGTTAGTCATCAAGTTAATTATTAACTATAAATATATTTTAAAATACTTTATATGTTGTTCTGAAATATGCTTACAATAGGTATGCGCTTAACTAAGTAAAGTATAATTAAATATTATTATGTACCTAAGCATTGAATAATTATATTTTTAACTTGTAAAACATAAAAAAATATATGTGTCGTGTAAAATATATGTAAAATTAACATATAATTGACTTAGTTGTTGTATAATTAGAACTGTTATGATAATTAACTTTAGTGTGCAAACCTATTCCTATTGGAGACTACTCGACGCTTGATTTGAGGAAATCAAAGAAGAAGAAGAGAAAAATACAAAACTATAAATTAGTAAGGTACTTTTCCAATCTAACGACGACCTACCCCAGCACGCTCCTCTGGCACTTACCTCAACTATTTGCAGCCTGTCAGGTTATGATGCCTGAAATATATTTGAAATAGTAAACAGACAAGAGGATTCTTAGGAAATGAAATAGATGATATACAGCTAAAATAAAAACAATAAAAAAAAAAAATCATATTTTAGCTGTATATCACAATTTCTCTTTAAATTAAAAATATATAAACTACTGAATAAATAAAAAGATAAAATATAACATTTATTATAAACAAAATTCGTTAAAAATAACAATATCACATCAAAACCGTGTCGTATATACAGAACAATCAAAACAATTAACCAAAAAACATTACATTGTAGTTAAATATAATTATTTATGTTTCAAATTGAAATATTTAAAATAGAAAATAAATAATAAGATATAATAAAACATTTACTATAAACAATATTGATTAAACACAACGATATCTAGCAACAATTATAAACAATATTAATTAAAAAGAACAATATGTTACAAAAATTATAAACAATGTTCATTAAAAAGAACAATATTCAGTTGCAGTTTCATATTATGTCCCTTTCTACAACACATTTTCCGGGGAATGGCGTTCCGCTCCTGTAGAAATACCACAGCTGACTTTTCATCAATCACCTCGCTAAAAATCTTCATCAAATTCCAACTCATATTGTATAATTAACATGAAAACAAATAAACGTCCATTAGACACAAACAATAACAAAGGACTAAGGAAGGTTTCGCTAACAGTATCAGGTAGTTAACGAAAGTGACGCTTGGGGCGCTGGGGTAGGTCGTCGTTAGATTGGAAAAGTACCAATAGTAATAATGACCTAAAGTAATTTATATCCCTAATAAAATATTATATTAAAAATAGACAATCAAACATTATTTCTAGGTTTTTTATTAGTTTCCTTTCAGATATGAATCATTACCTTCATAGAGCCATAATAAACCGACCAGACCTTATCTTGAGAGAAGATGAATCATCTGATTCCTATAGGATCTTATCATTGTTCGAACCACCACGTAGGAATAACAGTGTTACCAAACTTACAATTTCAGTGTTACCAACTTGAAAAATCATTGTTACCAACCTAGAATTTCCGTCTTACCAAACAGTAATGTCAGTGTTATTAACTTGAAATATACGCGTTACCACACTAATATCAGTGTTACCAACCTGAAATATCGGTCTTATCAAACCATCTAGAAGGATGCAATATGACACAGAGAAGAACGGAAAAGAAAGTCCGTTATCAGATACCTTATCAGTCTAGGATACAACCTGAATTCGAATACCATCCATTTATGACAGTATCATCAACCTGAAATATTAGTGTTATAAAAAATGACATCAGTGTTACCAACCTGAAATAGAAAGATGTAATAAGTCCGTTGTAAATAAACCAGTAACCATTATCAGCCCAGAGAATAATCTAATAAAATTAGAGAATAAATTAGAGTAACATCCTGATGTAGCAGTTTTACCTACCTAAAATATAACTGAAAATCTCACCTAATTTTCCAGAGGATCTATAGAATACGACACAAAGGGGAATGAAATAAGTCTTAGAAGAGTTATCAATAAACTACATCGGTCTAAAGAATACATGTTAATACCATCCTGATATAGCAGTTTTAACAGCATATAATATAAGTGTTTCCAAAATAAATTAAATTATATATAATAATAAATAATAAATTAAGAAAGTAGTGTTACCAACGAATAATATTAGTATTACCAAACTAGAATATAAGTTTTACCAACCTGAAATATTACCCTTACCAGAGCTCCTCTTGGCTACAATACGACAAAGAGAGGATTGGAAGATGTCAGTTGTAGCGCAAACAGTAACAATCATCAGTTTGGTGTTTAACCTAAATTCTAGAAAAATGGTAATACAGCAGTGATGATGGTAATTTCAGCAGCAACCTGAAATATCAGTCTTACCACACCTCCTATAAACTCTGCAAAATAAAGTATGACATAGAGACGAACGAAGTTAGTCCTTGTAGTGTTATTTGTAACCTTCGTCTGCCTGAAGGATAACCTGAATTTTAATGTTGTAAGCTGATGTAGCAGTGTATGGTAGTGTTACCAACCTGAAATATAACTCTTACCATAGGGACTCGCTAGGGTACAATGCGACACAGAGTAAGTCCTTAAGTTATATCATCCTGATATATCAGTCTTACCAACCTAAAATACCACTCATGCTACAACTCCTAGAGACCCTTTAGTATACAATACGACACAGAGAGGAATGGAATAAGTCCGCTGAAGCACTTATCAGTAACCTTCATCGCAGTGACTGGTATGCATTCTCGTCGCTATCTCTTCAATAATTATCAGGGCGTCATCTCTATTATATCTCTCGGCTCTCATGGCCGCATTGGATGCAAAAAGAAAACGAAATAAAAAGAAAATAAATAAGTAAAAAAGCAAAGAGAGAATATTACTAACGATTAGTAGTTAATTACATCTCGTTCGAGGGAGATCAGTAAGTAGTCAGGCAAAACAGCTCTGAGAATAATATAGGTATTTATAAGATGTATAAAACAAAACTAAATAAAAAGCCACTACAACCCGTGAAGTAACTGGGTTTAAGTACATGGTGGAGACTGTACTGTTTCTTTGACATCGGTTTGGCAGGGAGGTGATTTGTCCTAGATCACGCTCAGCAGCTAGATTTACCTCCTTGTTTATGGTATCCAATTTATAGAGGCTGGGTGAGCCCCAGGAGGGTCCTAGATCCCATATGATCCATCTCCCGCCGCAAACAGACTAAATAAAAGTAAATGCCTGCAGCGGGATTTGAACCAGGATTTCCGGCATGGCTACTCAGTGCTCTACCATTGAGCCAATCCGCTCCCAGTTGGGGCCCGTAAAGTGAGGAAAAACTTGGAGAATTATATTTTGCATTTTAGTTTAAAGATTAAAATGAAAATGTTTAATGTAAATATTTAATCTATTCACTAAAAGCTCATTTTTGGTTAAGGCTTGATTATATCGCCGAAAATAAATTGAAAGAACTGGCTGAAGCTCGAGAATCACGAGAGAGAGAGAGAGAGAGAGAGAGAGAGAGAGAGAGAGAGAAAGAGAGAGAATAGTTTAATTTTTACTACTTAGTTCAAGCATATTAATAATATTAATCAAGAATTTTGATAGTATTTCTATTATAAAAAGCATTAATATTTCTTATAAATTATACTGCATTAATTATTAATGTAGTTATTAAATATATAATAATGAAAATGCTAGGTAAAAAGTAAACAATACAAAATTAGCAAAATCCTATTCATTTTTGCGCAGTATATAATAAAGTAGTCAGGGAGATGTGAGCAAGGAAAATATAAAAAAAGGGGGTATTTTAATTTTCAAATTATACCCACACCATCCGCCTCAACCTTCACTTATCCTTATATAATAATATAAATAAAGATCTTAGCGGGTAGGGAGTTATATTTTCAATTAATCTGGGGATTATTAACTCTATTAACAGGATAGAGAGTGAGAGAGAGAGGGTGAATAAATTGTAGATAAATGCTAAGATGAGGAATATCTGTAAGACGAAGGAGGAGCGAGGCTGGTTATCGTGGGATCGCAGGATCTTGATTTAATTTGAGGTGTTTGGTGGGGCGGCTATCAGGGGCCGCCCAGCAGCGCCCTATCGCGCCCCTCCAGGCTTCCTTATCTTCGCCCCACTCGCCCTATATTTGAATACCCGCCGTCTTCCCTCTTCCCTCTATCGGCTATTTATTACCGCTTCTTCGGCCCGTTTGTCTCTTTTCGCCAAACAGTCAATAGCCCTCACCCTCTCTCCTTCTCTTATCTCCTTCAGCTTATCCCGTCCTTGGTCAACCACCAGGAGGGCCTCGCCTATTACCTAGTGTCTATGAGCTGGTCCGGAATTAATATCGCCGTCCCCTTTCCCTCGAGGCTAATAACAATTATTTTGTAAGCTTAAGGAGAAGATGAAGGATAATACTATAACCAAGTTTATATTTCGTGGTTTTTATCGGATATTCATTTTATGAAAATGTAGCTATAAAGTGTTAAAGTTATTTTAGTGGGTCGATTCATATGAAACGCCCGTATTTATTGTTTTCTAATATTCAAAGAGGAGTTAGCGGACTACTGCTGTTTAAACTTACTAACACGCGGGTGACCTGTAGTGTAAAGGTTTACTTAACAAACTATGTCCAAAATCGTGAGTTCGTAGCCCGGCAGCTGGCTTTAGGATTTTTAAAGGGGTTAAAAAATCCTTCGTTATGCAGTCCTTCACCCTGTAGGACGTCAAGTTTATATTCTTTTTCAAATTCATTGAATTTTAAATTGAGAGTAGGTCGCCTGTGGTGTAGTAGTGATTAGTATAACAACGTTTTATGTTCAAGGGATGGGCTTAAAATTTTTTAAAGGAGGCATCGTCCGATAAGCCGTAGCAGCATTTAAAGTTAAACTTACTAGTATAGGGTGTAGTGGCAATATTATTCTATTCTCCCCTCTTCAGTACTCTGGTTCTCCAATTTCGAACATCGAGTTCTGTAGGGTCCTTTTTCAGGTCCTGTAGCCACCAACCATCTTCCTCTCCTCCTGATGTGCCATACATTTTACCTAGTAGGGTCTTTTTTGGAGTTCTGTTTTCCTCCATACTAAGAACATGGCCCAACAATTCTATTGTTCTTGCTTTAATAAACCGTACCATGTCGCAAGATCAAAATAGCTCGTACAATTTCATGATTCTCTATTCACCCTCCATCAGTAAATATCTTCCTAAGAAGTTTTCTTTCTCTGAGACGTGGACACCGAGCAAATCGGAAGAATCGGCTCTGCTAATTCATGAAAGAAGAATCCTTCGATCGATTTATGGCGGAATAAAGCAGGGTCAAACATGGAGAAGGAGAACCAATCAGGAATCATATGCCCTCTTCAAGGAGCCAAGCATAGAAAACTCTTATCACAGAAATTTCCATCGCAAATGAAGACCCAGGATGCGGTTTTGAGATGGAATTGCCCAGCATGTTTGGGCATTTCTCAGAGAGCAGGAGTGGATGATCGCCACGCAGGACAGGGAGTCATGGAATAGGGTGATAAGGTGATGACCTTAGCAAGTTGATAAGGTGTTGCGCCGCTGACGGAAAGTCTTGGGCTCAAGGTGCTCTTTTGTTCTTTATCCGATCAATAGCGTCCATTATCTCTCCATCGTAGGGTGGTTTATTGCTCTACTGCGTGTTCATGACTGCCCAGGTTCTCTCCCATGTCTGTTCCGCAGAGGATTTGGTTATGTAGCTCCTAAAATGACTCCTGCAGTGCAAAAGACTCATCCTTGCAGTTATTTTCCAATCCTTGTTTCTAGCATAGTCATTCGGGGTCTTCTCATTCTATTGGCGCTTCTGAAGAAGTCTCTTGATTCTTTCTCCTTCCAGTGTCTTTCCATCCTATCTTGTGCATCTTTCTCTCTTGACTTTTCTTTCCTTTGTGAAGTCATTTTTCCTCCCTCCTCTTTCTTTATTACTCTTCGACAGTTCTTCGAGTTCCTTTCTTCAGCATATTCATGTAGGCAGCATTCTTGATATTAGTTGCTGCCTCGCATTCTCCATCGAATCATGGAGATCTACCCTCATTTTCTCTCCGCCCCAGCACATTATCGGCCGTCTCTTGCATTGCGGGCCCCTTGCTAAACAAGTGCTGAGTTCTTCATCAGTCTATGTATATCTATATATCTTTAGTGTCTGACCTCTGTAACTTTTTTAAGAGAATGCCGTATACTATATGTTGTTCGCCTATGGATCCAAATTATTTTTTAAAAATCAAGGTTATTAATGTGAACGATACATAAATAATCCACGTTACCTATTCTAAAGACCTCACATTCTGAAGAGAGGACTTGTATCAAAAGTTATATGATTTATGTGATTAATGTTTTTCCTATATGACGTAGTCCAGATATCCCTCTGTATATTATTGTGTGCGAAAAAGGTAGCTCCAATGAGTGTGTTCCCGGACGTTGTAAAATTAATAAGCCTTGCTCCATTTTCATTGGATTATGGTGGAGACTGTGTTTCTCTATCATTGGGAGATTTACCTCTTGTTTCCCAAATTTTGCTTTAAAGTCTCTAGTTACTATTTTTATATTATATTCGGAGCATTATCAAGAGTTCGTTTCGGTTGTTCATAAAAGGAGTCGTTATTTTTTACTCACTCGAGACTTCCGTTGGAGCATGCGCACTAATAATACAGTAATTATAAAACTTTCCATGTAACTTAAGAACACTAATGCGTGGATTTACCGGATTAAAACCAATGACTAGTTGTCTAAATTGTCTTCTAACAACAAGGGGGGATTTGAATAACTAATACTTAAAGTAGAAGAAGATAAAAACCAAACCTGGAAGGGTATTGGGTTTAGTACATGGTAGAGACTGTACTGTTAGTAGGGTACGACTGCAAGATGGTAACTTGTCCGAGATAACGCTAAATAGCTAGGATTTTCCCCAATTAAGGGTGTCCACTTTATGGAGTGGGCTGGGTCAGCCACAGGAGGATCTGCAGATCCCACAGGATCTATCGGCCCTAGCTGGATCTAAACCCGGGACTTTCAGCACTGCAACACATCGCTCTACAAACTGAACTAATAGACTCAAAATCATTCACTTAACCGATTCTTCTGCTTATTTTATTTCCTATCATCCATTGGGTCTTCCACCTGGACCAAGCCATCACCATTCATTTTTAAACCATAATTCCAGAAGCCTATATTCACTCTAGGCTATTTTTGTTGTTTGTCAGACCTTCCAGATCCCATCCATCACATAATTAAACAGTAGGATTCTGTTTATCTCCGCTTAAGAATTTGAAAGGACGAGATTCCGATCTGTTTATCCTTATCGTTCCTTTTAGGAATTGATAATCAACTTTGGAAGAATCCTTTTATTCACTAATGGAAGCCGAACTTGCTATCGCCCGGGCAGTGAACCGAAACCTGCCTTTAAATCCAGAAATCATTTAAAAGATAAACATCGCATTATCTGTCCAAGGGTCTCTTCATGATCATTCTAAGCCTTATCCGGCTTAATTCTTTCGAATGTTGATTTCAATATCTCATTTCAAACTGTATCAATGAGTCTTTTAGAGCTAGTTATCCGTCTTATTCTTCAATACTGCAGCAATATTATTGTCTATCAGTAAAACCAATAAGGCGCTTTTTAAAAATAAGACTAAAAATGTTTATAATGAAAACGGAAATGAAAATTTTATATTAACGAGCATATTAAGGAATTAAAAAAATTAAAATACCAATTATCTAACAGCTAGAAAAAAGAACTTTTAAAAACTATGACCTCCAGTCGCGAAATCAATAATAATTATAAATATAAGAAAATAAAACAGATCGAGTATACAGAAGAGGGAACCAAAACGTAATAAGACCTACCTTACCTGAACCACTACAATGCATGAAGGATGAGTTCATATCCCAGATGGCAGAGACTGGGCAGTTTCTAAGATAACGGTTGCGCAGAGAATTAACTTATCCGAGGTCACTCTCAACCACCAGGTCTTCTCCAATTAAGGGTACTCACTGATACTACTACTAATGGAGGCTGGGTGAGCTCCGGGAGGGAAGTTTATCAACTTCCACAGAGTCCATTCTAGGCAGTTAACTGTTTAAATAATTTATATCCCACAGCTCGATTTGATCTTGACCTCAGTGAAAATAATAAGCAACATATTTCAAAATTTACATTATAACACTTCAATGCATAATTATCACTTTATATCATTATTTTAATCCGTGGCTTAATATCATTCCATAAAACTTGGTAGGTCATGAGGCCATCTTCTTTTCAGACGCCTCGGAGGATTATCAAGAATCGAAAAAGTCGTCAACACTAGATTTGAAACTAGTGGGTTTGAGTGGCAATGAAGTTCAACATGAAAGGTCTAATACACGCCAAATCTGCAACAAATGGGATATTGAGGTCATCATGAATGACTTTATTAAGTAAGGATTTGAGGCATTTGAAGATTTTACGAAGGATTTTGGATTGTTAGGATTGCATAAGAAAGTGATTCGATGGCTTAGTTGTACCCCCAAATAAGTCCAATAACGGTCCTTTATGAGTCTTTTTTTATTAATTGAAAGATTAGAGCGTTTGTCTAATAAGTTTTGAAGTACCTATATCATTAATGATAAAAAAAAATGAAAATCGTGAATTGAAAAGAAGTTAAAATCATCCGATTAGCCATAGCAGCATAAAGTGACGTTAAATGAACAAGCAACAACAAAAAAATGAATATATTTTTAACACCTTTTAGCAACAATTATTAAAAAATATATTTTTTAATGGAACCCGAAAGCTCTACTCCTTAAATCCTAATAACGATCATGTATAGGAATTTTGTAATTAATTGGGATCATAAACCGTTTGTCTAGTACCGTAAAACGGGGTGAATAGAAACAATTTTCAACTTTGGGTTGTAATTTTCCATATTTGTAGTTGTTCTAGATACACAATTTTTTGACCAAACACAGTTCTCTGTTAGACCTATTTGTTTATAGTATTTAATTTTATTTCATTTTAAAGAAAAAAAATTAAAATATTGTGTTTCTTTTCACCCCGCAAATTATCCGGGGTATAGGTAAAATGAAAGTATAACCCATAGTTAAAATGAACAGTTTCTTAAGCCGAAACTGTAAGTAAATAAATTGAATATGTAGACAATTACCGTATTTAACACGATTAAATTATGATTAATAAATTGTGAAATCGGACAGGTCATCTTTGAAAAATATCATGCCTTTTAATCGAGAGATAAAGCTGTCTGACCTCCATGGTTCTTCATATTGAGACCTCTTTTCAAGTGTCGATATATAATACTATAATGCAAACCATGTTTATCAGCAGACTTCCGAAGGCTTAATCCCTTCTGTATGTCAGAAAGTGCATTTTCGATTGTTTTTGCATCATGCTTTTTGTAGCTCCATCCAACCACGGGTTTCTATTTTCTTGGCATTTTACAGGGTCCTGCTGTGTCAAATAAGAGTCTAACATAAATATAAAACACACAATATGTATTTTATATACGATAAATGTGATTTAGTATTAAATTTTTCTTGTGGGGTGAATAGAAGCACTAAAAATTATGTGTTTCTATTCACCCCATAAATTCTGAAAACCTAACTTAAAAAACATGAATAATTTTTGAAATAATATTGTTAAAGTTAAAGCTTAAAGTAAGCCTTAATCTTTTATATGAATAATTAAACTATGCTTTGTACAGCTATTTACTCTGAAGAACGCAACGTATTATGACTTACCTGGAAAAAATCAAAGTGGATAAAAAAACACAAACATCGTGTGGTAAAATTCAACAAGACATACAAACAGGAACCTGTGCTGCTAACCAAACAAACCATTATTTCCCTTTCAGCCTAAAGTATAGCAACTTAAAAAAAAATAATAGTTGCCAATATTTACCCATAGTTATGTATTAAATAAATTATACATAAAAAAATGAAGTTTCGTTTCTATTCACCCCACTGTTTCTATTCACCCCGGTTTACGGTAAGTGTTGAAATAACTTGAGATGGTGAACAGTTTCTTGTAGTTTCTATCTAATAAGAAAACAAAGCTAAATAAAGAATTTCGGCAGTCAGGTGTACACAAATTTAATAATAATAAGGCTTAGCAACCCCGAATGTTCGATGCCGACACCACCAATCACTGCTTAACACTACCCATACCCAAATCCGCCAAATCACTGTTAATGCAATCTTCGCAAATGCGTCTCGGTCAACCACTCAGACACTTCCCAGCCGGCACAGCATTTATCTTAGGAATTCGTCCGTTATAAATCCCAGCAATTTTATAGGCTCATCTAAATCTTCGTGACCCCTATCACTTGGATAATATTTACTGAATGCACAATTGCGCCTTATGTAACCTCTTATATTCCTCGGTGGTCTCACCCCTTTTTGGACCAAACACCTTATTTTTGAATACTTGAAGACCTTCTACATCCTTCGAGATGTTTGAGACCGAATAATAACAACCGTTCCCCGCCTTTAATTCCTATTGAATTTCGTTTCTGCTAGTTACCATAGACCCTGAGTACTTAAAACTTTTCCATATGTTCGAATTTATTCCCTCCTACAATTATATCACAAATATGTCTCTCTTTTCTTCTACTAACCACATACTCAGTCTTATCAGAATTTACTTCCACCTCTATTCCCATATCCGCATTCATCAACGTTTCTCTATTTAGCTCCGCGTCTTCACCCAAAAGTAATAAATAGTCCACAAACCCACGCACAGATATTTTACTATTCATATTCAAATTAAAATATTTATCGTTGTATGTTCACAAATTTAGCGAATAAATGTATATACCATGCATATACTTCCATAACCCTGTTTAGGCACCAAAAATTCGATATAAAATATATCAGTCTTATAGTAGTCGTGTACATGAGTCTTGGTAATTAACTGGAACATTTTCCTCTATTAGATTTATTTTTTTAGTAGGGAAAAATAAATTGAATAACTAAGGAAGAAGGAGAACTAAAATGAATGTAAGAAATAAATGCTTATTTCTTTTATATTAGGAAAATTTGTTTGGTTTCGTTTTGTCCATGAGCTTAACCTTTCTCCCAAGATGTATCATAGTATAATATTATAAACAAAGGACTATTTCGCAAGCAATAGCTGAAGAACGGATACAAGAGAATGAACAATGACCGACTCACGCTCTCGTGACAGGAGACCATTGGCCACTTGCTAGCGATCGCTCGGCCTAGGCTTCATCTCCCCATCTCATCTCATCCTCACAGTCACACTTCAACGCCTTCACGATCCTCTTGAGAAAGTTCTAGCTGTGTCCTTTCTAGTATCCTGCACAATCCTCTGTGTCATTCACTTTGGCTATAAGTCTTCAAAGGATTGTCTATAAAGTAGCCATTGATATCTTGTTGAATGGTAGTTCTTCAATTGTATATTGAATAATATTAGTTGACCTTTTATGTATGAGGAAGAAAATGATCAGGGTGGAGGTAAGAAAAAATTCTCTTTAGTAAGAAGAACTGTTTATTTTTATAGCCAACGTTTCGACCCATATTGTAGGTCTTCTTCAGGACTAGATATACAAGATAAATATAAATTCAAATAATGTATGGTAAAGAATAACAAAATATGCAGTCATCTAGGGATATGAAAAAAAAATATATAGGTTGAGGTAAGAGAATATAGGGGAATAGTTCTAGAGAATTATCGAATAAGATATAATGAATAATATGAAGTAATAGAAAATAATACCATGAATAACGCCTTTATGTCGTGTTATTATTTATTACTCTTACTTCTTGCCATTGCTTATTCCTTATTCGATACTTCTCTATAACTACTACCTCTGTTTTCTTTTAGACCTAGAAAAGGGCTTCCCATTTTTTTTTTCATATCCCTAGATAACTTGTCATTCTTTAACACATTATTTTAATTTATTTCTATCTTGTATAACCATGAAGAAGACCTGCACTGTGGGTAGAAACGTTGACTTTAAAATAAACTGTTCTTCTTACAGAGAGAATTTTTTCTGACTTCCACCCAGACCATTTTCTTTTTTAATTGTAACTTTCTCTTAACAAATCGTATCTTAATTGATATAAAAATGCTACTATATTTAGTTGTTTTTTTTTATTTTATCTTGAATATATCATTCTAGCGTTATATTATCTATATGGGGAAGAAAACGGTTCGGGTGGAGGTCGGAAAAATAATTTCTTAAATAGAGTTAAACTATTTATTGGAAAGTCAACGTTTCAAACCTTACAGCCAACTATATGTTCATCCTTATTCATCCACATCCAGTGTCTTTCTGTCGTCTCCTGTTCATCTTTCTTTCTTTGGTGAAGTAGTTTCACCTCTCTCTTTTCCGTTGGTACTCTTCGACAGCTCTCCTCGTCCCGTTCAGCACAAAAGAAATAGATTAACTATCTCTTTATCACTCATCAAACTGTTTAACCTAGTTTCAGCGCTTATCTGCCAGAAGGCGCTTGTATCATAGTGTCTCTATGCTATTTTAAGCTCACTAGTATTTTTCCAAAAAAATGTAGGTTTTGTCAAATATCACTTTTGAATTTCTATTGCAATATATATTATTAAAAAAATTAAATGAGTTAAAATTGTTAACAGCAGAACTACAAGTCTACTTTTTTAAATTTTACAAGAGAGGCGAAAAAAAAGATTAATACATTATGTAACCACTAGTTATTGCTTCTGAACATTTTATGTATATTGTACCATGTTTCTTGCGACATGTTACAACAGAAGATTCCTATCTCGTATAAATAATAGAAAATGGCGAAAAAACAATATTTGTAAATAAAATACTAAAGAGGAAATAGTTGACTGGATGATATAATGGAGAATGGAGATAGTTGGGGGAAGCAGTCAAGAAAACACCAAATAATTCCTGACTTATTTGGTGTTTTCTTGACCCCCAACTATCTCCATTCTCCTGTAAATAAAATAGAAACTGGGGGGATATTGTTTGGCATTGACAAGTTTCCTTTCTGTGTCTTTTGTGTAAATATAGACTTCACATATATAAAATTAAAGATTTAATGCAAATATTGTTCATGGCCTATTCAAATCAATGCACTATTAAAAAAATATTAAAAACACTGGTTAGAAAAACATTTTTCTTACACGTCATCAACGTTTTCACCATTAGTGGCAGTGGTTATTGGCCATTAAATGATTGAATTTCAAAACACCAATCTTTTGTATACCGTTTTTTATGTTGTTTATTTATGCTCTAGTAGTAATATATCTATATATATATATATATATATATATATATATATATATACATAAAAGTTATGCCAATATTGGAAGGATTACTATTTGTGTTTATGTTTAGGATTAAGTCTATCTTTCTGTTATCATATGTAAACTAATGCGCCTATAAATGCTGTAGCTAGTTGGAAATAAAGTTAGTCTTTTACTATCAGTGCTAGTATCTCTATGCCCTTTTTTCCCTTTTTTTTACTATACGTGTTCAGTCTAATCCTAACTTATATATATATATATATATATATATATATATATATATATATACATATATATATATACTGGATTATGTAGGTTAGATAACTGTATATTTTGCTAAGTAGTATATAAGATCCTTGATAAGAGTAAATAATATTTCTTGGGAGAGGGGCTAAAGGGATGAGGAAGAGCGGGCTATCTGAGGACGGCAGGCGCCCCCCCCCTGAATTAATTGACTGTAACACCTTCCTAATCAGTGTCGTCGTCTGCTCTCTCTGTCTTAATTACCTCCTATCCCTTATAGTCAACAATCATCTGTTTACTGTCCACGACAATTAGGATATATGCGTGCGTGCGTGTGTGTGTGTGTGTGTGTGTGTGTGTGTGTGTGTGTGTGTGTGTGTGTGTGTGTGTGTGTGTGTATATACATACATATATAACTGGTATATAGATAAATAAATAAAAAATATAAGGAAGCCGTGATGAAGCAGAACATTTATGTCCAAAAATTAATATGAACAGGAAAGATAATTGGTTAATTAAGAAGAGGTAAAAAAAGAATCACAAGAGATGGAAATTACTCGCGATGATGTTCTGGAAAGCAAACTTCACAGGATGGAACTGAATGCCCACGTCGGTATTCAAGAAAGCTTTTTTTCCTGTTTCTGCAAATATTAGTCCGATTTTCCTTTTTTAGTTGTCCTTCCAAAGGACACATGTAATTGCCAAGGGTGCTGGGTATCTCAATGGGTAGAGTGCTGAGTTGCTGTGCTGAAGATCCCAGGTTCAAATCCAGCAGTGGCAGATTTATTATTTAATCTATCAACTTCTGATGGGTAAATGCTGGGAGATTTGCAGACCTATCCCTTGAGGGCTCTATAAATTTGGTATACTTAATTGGGGAAAACCTCCCTAGCACAAGGGTTCCCCTTAGAACAGTACAGTCTCTACCATGTACTGAACCCAATTGTCGGCTCATACATAGTTTTCCCGTTGAGTAATTCCTTAAATTTTGGAGTGAGTTTATTATCTAAGAAAAAATATTTGCTGGATTGATGTAAAATATTACTCTAAATTTACTTAACTGAGTGGTTTCTGATTTAATATTTCTGAATTAATACTATTAAATGGGATTATGCTCGCGGGTTTTTGTACTTTACAGTAAAATCCTGATCAATTACTTCATGGATGCCTCCAAAATCCTTCAAGGATTGCAAAGGTGCAGGATTTTCTTTTCTTTTTTTTAATAAGGATAAGGAAATGCAATATCCAGCCTGGATCTGGGAAGGAAGCGAACACGACTGGAGATATTGGCAGCTCAAGCACCGCGGATCCACGAGGAGATAGTGACTTCTCTAGTCGCCACCAACACTCTTTCAATTATCTCAACCTTGGCAGGATCTCGCGCAGGATATGGAAAGCAGAGAGTGCTAATAGTTTGAACAGAGAATAAAGGAACAACATATAATAAAGTACCAGTAATAAACTATCAAAAAACAACAACAAAAAAGCTACTACTGATTAGAGATTTTGTATTCACTGCATGTTGGAGACTGTTTCAATGTGCAGGGAAATGATTTGTCTGAGATCCTGCACATCAACCGCTAGGTTTTTCTCCCCTTAAGGTTACCCCCATTATAGAGGTTGCGTAGATCCCAGTAGAATCGATCCCATAGATCGATCCATAGCAGTTAAAAGTTTTATTAATCTCTCACAGGTGGATTTGAACCTTGGACCTTTAGTACTCTAAACACTGGACTACCGCTTAATAAACTATTAATAGTAAATATTACGAAGCCTTAGTGAACCCAGCAATATTCGATGACAAACGTTTGAGCAAGGACCGAACCCAAACCCTAGTACGTTAGCTCGCTATTGGAGCAATCCTCCCACCTATGCCTTGATCTACCCCTCGGATGTTCACTAATTCGTCTTGATAACATTACTTCTCGGCATGTTTAATCTTATTCGTTCCTACAGCAACGTCATCAAAATCATCGCAGTTTCTATCAGTAATGATATACATCGTCTCATCCGACTTTATTGTATTCAGTTTAAAATGTTCCGCGCCTTTATACAGATCAATCAAACAAATCGCCCTCGAACTCAAGCACAAATAATTCATTTTTCAAATTCAAATTTTATTCGTATAAGAGTCCTCCAAATCTTCATGTACCTTTCAAATAAGATTGGTTTCAGTTAAAACTTTGGTCCTGAAAATAGTATTATAACATTATCATAAAATTTGCTTTGAAATAAACAGAAGTATTTAAAACGTGCAGTTAAAATCAAAACGTGAAAATACTCACTGATTAGTGAAAGCTTCCACAAATGCCCTTGCGTTGATATTGACGCAATTGACGCATATCGAAGTCTGGGTCCGATTCATCGCTGTTGTTAATTGTATATAATAATTGTGTCGACAATTATACATATATATATTTTTATATATATATATATATATATAATATATATATATATATATATATATATATATATATATATATATATATATATATATATATATATATATGTATACATATATGTCGCCTATAACAGTCTAATATATATGTTTCTTGTAGCATTTTCCTCATGATTTTTTTTTTCAAGACAGCTTATATTATTTCTTCAAAGAATAGCAGAGTGGGTTCGATTCCTTTTGACAAACATCCACTTACTGCTGGCCTCCGCTGCACCTGGACTTCCGTGCAAGTCCGTTATGTGTCACCAGACCAGGACGGAGTACTTGGCTGTACCCGGTATCTCCTATCACCACTGCTTGGTACTGATAAGAGCACACATGCACGCACGAACTTCTACCAACATCTGCTCCCACGTAGAAATCTGGTTTTCTTAGTCGACTTGATTTTCGATGGATTCCATCAGATGGTATCTCAGTATCTTTGTATCACTTTCCTTATCATTTTGTTTTCAAGGTGATTGGCTCCTTCTGGGAACTCTGGTAATTACCTACGTCACGAATATCTTCCGCAGTCGAAAGATAATAATGTCATTATGAGATATGTTGACTTGGGAAAAACATAAGTTATATGTTCTGTATGAATTCGAAATACTTTTCAGTTGTTTTTTGGTATACTTTATTTTTTAAATATTTTCATCTTCTATATAATCTATTCTATCTATATTCTTTATATTATATATTCTTAACATAATATATTTTTGAATATATCTATATTTTTTTTAATTATCTCAGAGTCTTTCAACTATGGACTAACAACTCTATTGCTAGAGTACTATTTAATGCCCTAATACGTTATGTACTATTTAATAATATTTAAAAATTTGGGTTTGAGATGTTGAATTATTTTACTTCTTTCTGTTTATTTAATGGGATGTATATATTTTAATGTCTAAATTGTTTTAAAGGGAGTAAAAAATCCTTAGTTACGCCGTCCTTCGAAAGGGACGTTAAACGGGGGTACCGAGCCTGTACAATGTCAAGTACTCCTTAAAAATCCCTATCCTAATTAAACCTGGATAGGCAAAATTTAGAGCTCCCAATGTAGCATCGTCCGATTAGCCATAGCAGCATAAAGTGACGTTAAATGAACAAACAATAACTGTTTCCATATAATTTTTTTGTAAATATCATATTATGATTAAACTGATTGAATAAAAAAATAAAAAATTTAAGAATTATTTTTTGTCTTGTTTATGTATTTAATAATTAATTTAATACATAAAGAATTTAAATAACAGTAAAATATAAATAACACAATCATATAAAACTCACATTTTACTTTATAGATCAAAGTTTAAACCAATTGTAGAATAGCTATTGACCATGGAGGATAGTTGATCCCCAAGAAAATAAAAATTTTAAATTATTAACAATGCATTTGTATGAGGTATCTATGCTTGGTTTTGCGAACTGTTGGTGACAAGTTTTTTTAGATTTGTGTAACTTATTTGTGATTATTGTTTTTTACAGTATTTTTTACTTGTAACTTACTGAAGTTATATAGGATGTTGATTAAAATAATTAAAAATAACATCAATTTTCGAAACGTCTTTTTAAAAGAATAAATGAAATAACTGGATACTGGTTTATTCAATGATAATATTTTATTTGTAAATGTTACTTACTTTAGTATAAATACTGTTTTTTACTAACAGTAAAATATAATTTTCCTGTACATAATGATTGTCTAAAACGAATAGTGGACATTGTGGAATCAACATTCCTTGGGTTCTGTAGTCCTTGATAAACAGCTAGATGGATATTTTTTTTTAAATATTTTTCTTATCATAACTAGGAGGGTATCCTATGCCCTCCTGGTGGTTAACCCAAATTGGGCTCATCCAGTCTCTATAAAAGTTGTTACTCTTGATTGGATGAAAAACCTAGCGTTTAGCGTGATCTCAGACCAATCAGCATTCTACACTCCCGCTGTGGAAGAAACAGTGCAATCTCTAGTGGTGCAGATTTTTTTATTATTTCCTTTACTTCATTTTAAATTTAATTTAAAAATCTACTTAAAATCTATTCGTATTATAAAACAAAGTCGCATCTTTTCGCGGTAAACTAAATAACTACTGCATGGATTTTCTTGCGGTTTTCACCAATAGATAGAGTGATTCAACAGGAAGGTTTAGGTATATAATTTATCGAGGTTTTGTGTAAACGGGTTGGAATATAATTATAATTGTCGGAAATGTTGGAAAAAGTATAGCTAGCCTCCTGGGAGGATTCATCGAAGGCGCTGCCTAATGCCTTTGTCCTTTAACAAAACAATGCATGGTGAAATATTCCTCTTTTATTGATCTGCAAAAAAGTCAGTGATAGCCAATATCTAAATTTTAAGGAAAGCTATACCCTGTGATACTATACCCATTTTATGCTATACCCATATACGTACTATAACAATGTACTATACCCATTTTATCTTCTAAAACATTGATCACGTACAATGCGGTATTTTGAAAGCTATTTAGATGAGTACAGTATGAATCCTTATCAACTTATATACTTTAGTTACCTTAAGCATTTCATGCACATTATTAGAATATTGTACACCATATAATTTAAATGAGTATCTTATGGGTTATCGCAAAAACTTAACGCGCGAGAAATAAATAATTCGTATATAAAGAAATATTTTGTTTTGTTTTTATGTTTATAATATGTACATAATAAAATACATTAGCCAGACAAAACATGTGGGCATAATATTTCTTACTAACCGTACAAAGCTGGGGCGGGTCGCTAGTTAGCAAAATAAAATTAGTGCACTCCTTACAGGGATAATCGTGGAACAAACATTAAGAAGCACAAACCAATTGCCGAAAAAAATTGCACTATTTATATTATGTACAATTTATGAATTGTACATTGTACTATATACTACCACCTTATACTCAGCCCAAGATCCTTCGTGGGTTGTTGGAGAGAAGTTTTACAATGCTGAATACAATTCATACCTTCCAATATTACAAACATATATTCTTATGTTAAGAACTCGTTTTTTCTTACAGCATTTTTGAAAAATTTAAAACCAAAAGATTTGTTAAAGGAAAACTAACTTGAGCCAACAATACAGACTAAACTCTATACAATTTTCTTCGTCGGAGCGAACTAGAGAAAAAGCTACAAAGGTAACAGGGAGTTATTCTTCCACTCTTTCTTCCTACCCTCCTTCTTTATCTTTCGATATTTCTTCGGTTATAAAATCTTCTATTGAATCTTTGCTTTCTGAACTCAAAGCATTTTTATCTCCAATTCTTGAACTTCTCGCTAAATTAACTTCCTCTATTAATTCGAATCCTTCTTATGGCTAAAAATCTATTACCTTCTCTTAAAATACTCCTTTGGAACTCCAATGGTCTGCTCCATCGAAAATACGAACTAGAAACTTGCCTAAAAGAACACGACATAAACATTGCACTTGTAACAGAAACTCATTTAAAAGACAAACAAACATTCAAAATTCATGGATACGAAGTATATAGAACAGACCATCCGGACCACTCGGCGCATGGAGGTACTGCAATCATAGTAGGAAAGTCGTTGAATCATCACTTCGTTCCTTCCATTTCTACGAATACAACTCAACTCACCACTATTTGCTTAACTTCTCCAAAATATCACCTAACAATATCTTCCGTTTATATTGCTCCAAATAAAGTTATTTCCATAAATGAGTTGAAAACCCTGTTTACAACTATGGGTAAACCATTCTTAGCTGGTGGTGACTTTAATGCTAAAAATACTAGATGGGGTTCTCGAATTTCAAATACTCGCGGAAAAAGGCTAAATAAATGCATAGAAGAGCTAAAACTTTCTACTATTTCCCCTTCTGAACCTACTTATTGGCCTACAGCAATATCAAAGTCACCCGATGTTATCGATTTCTTTGTTACGAACTCCTTGCCACTTAAACATTCCAAAGTTACCACTCTTTCTGACCTCTCTTCAGATCATAGCCCAGTTTTCCTCGAGCTATCAAATCACCCATTTACAAAACCTGCACCCATAGCATTAATAAATGGCTATATAAACTGGAGTAAGTTCCAAAATTATTTAAACAACAAAATCACCCTTAATACTAACATACGTACAGCCGACGACCTGGACAATGCTGTTAATCACTTGGCCGAATGTATTCAAAACGCAGTTTGGCATTCCACAACACCAAAGACGACTTTACCAAAACCTGATTCCTACCTACCTCAACCAATACGAAATCTTATTAAAGAAAAACGTAGAACTAGAGCTTTATGGCAAAGAACAAGATATCCTTCAAACAAAACAGAACTCAACAAACTAACCCGAAAACTACAACAAGAACTATCAAAATTTAAAAACAACAATTACAAGGACTATTTAAATTCTATAAATAACAGAGACAGACCAGTATGGACAGCTACAAGAAGCATACTTAAGCAAAAGGTGGTTCAATACCCTCTTAGACGTACAGACAACACTTGGGCGATGACGAGCGAAGAAAAAGCAAACGAATTTACAAACCATCTTGCTCATATATTCAAGGGAACGAAGTTCAGAATACTGCTCTCACTGACAATGACGACTTGATGACGACTTGACAACAGCTCTACCTTTATCACTCCCTCCTCCGACATTTCATCCAAAAGAAATCTACCAAGTACTGAACAAAATGCCAAACAAAAAAGCTCCTGGCTATGATCTCATCACTCCCTTCATCCTCCGCCACTTACCTCGGAAAGCTGTTCTCTTTCTTACTCTCATCTATAATTCAATCATGCGCACAACCTATTTTCCGCTCCTTTGGAAACTTTCCACAATTAAAATGGTACCTAAGCCTTCTAAACCTGTCACTAATCCTTCATCTTATCGTCCAATTGCACTCCTCCCTATAATGCCTAAATTATTTGAAAAACTCTTCCTTAATCGCATAAAACCTATCCTCGAAAATAGCGGAGTGATACCGAACCACCAATTTGGCTTTCGTTCTTATCACTCTACTGTACAACAGTGTAATCGTATCGTGGATGCAATATCTATCGCTTTTGAGAAAAAAGAATATTGCTCTGCGATTTTTCTTGACATTGAAAAAGCATTTGATAGTGTCTGGCACAAGGGCCTTCTCTGGAAAATAAAACCTCACTTACCTCCTACATACTTTTTAATTCTTCAATCTTATTTCCAAGACAGATTCTTCTGTACTTCCGTTGACTCTTCGATTTCCTCTTTCATCCCTCAATACAGGGGTGTACCGCAAGGCAGTGTTTTAAGCCCCATTCTCTATTCCGTATACACCTCTGATATTCCCGAGCACTCTTGCACCAACATCTATACCTTCGCAGACGATACAGCCATTATTTCTTCTCACAGAGACCCAAACCTAGCATCTATAGCTCTTCAAAATCATTTATTTGATTTAGAAAAGTGGTTCTATAATTGGCAAATAAAAATAAACGCCTCAAAATCGAGCCATGTAAGCTTCTCTCTACGCAAAGCTTCGTGTCCAGCAGTCAAAATTGACAACGACGAAGTGCCTTCCAAAAATTATGTACGTTACCTAGGACTATACTTGGACAAAAGACTTACATGGAACGTACATACAAAATTAAAAAGACAAGAACTGACTAGACGGTACAAACAACTATCACATCTTCTGGACTACAGATCTTCACTTGACTTGAGGAACAAACGACTTATCTGTAACAGTATACTAAAACCTATTTAGACATATGGAGCAGAACTTTGGGGTTCAGCAAAAAAAGTTCACATACACAAGATTCAAATAACACAATCCAAAATTCTCAGAAAAATTCTTAATGCACCGTGGTATGCTTCGAATCACACTATACACAATGACATGAACATTCCTACTATAAAATCATATATTCATAACAAATACATAACATTCCACTTATCGACACAATATCACCCAAACCCACTCGTTCTTCCGCTTTCCTACTCCCTGTCACCTGGACTTAATAAAAAAAGATTAAAAAGACATTGGCCAAGAGACCTACTGAAAAATTGATATTTCATTCCAAAACTCGATGTTCCTGTACAATAGCAAAGAGAAAAACATCTGGATCAAATTTGCTGGATGCGCAATTGCGCAGGTGCAAATGAAAAAAAAATTAAATAATAATATAATAATAAAACTCTATACAATAGTTTTATATATATATATATATATATATATATATATATATATATATATATATATATATATATATATATATTGCAGTTATATATGCATAGAACTATTAGTGACTGGCATGTATTACTTTGAGAGGACTTATCAGCAGTACAGCCATTAACTACAAGCAGTGAGGTTTTTCTATCGTAAAGATTAGCTTTCTGTGCTATCTCCAAGGACTTAACTATCTCCTCTATGGTCTGACACGTTTCGTTAAGAGATAGCAGGCAAATAACATATACTTCGCCTTGAATATTATCAGCCACTGTCAAAAATAAAGAAGAAAATTAAAAATTTAATTAATTTTCTTAGTGAGGATGATAATATAAGTTAAGAAATTGTCAAAGATATTCACGCAGCAAGATTTTTTTATTCATTTAACGTCACTTTATGCTACTATGGCTAATCGGACGATGCTACAGTTTGAGACCTAGATTTAACCTATCCTTATATAATTTAATGACGATTCTTTAACGAGTGCCAGACTCCATTTTATGTCCTCTCCGAAGGATGCCATATCCAAGGATTTTCTACTGCCTCAGAAAATCCACTGCAGGGCTGCGGATCCGAAATAAAAGGTTGTCATGCTAATCACTGCACCACAGGGCACCTATGCATGTAGTAAATTGTATTTAATTTCCATACGCGAAGGAATTATTTGTAGATTTGCATCAATAGAAGGTTTCCAACAAGATAGAAAAGAAATTTGTTCAATTATAGACTAGGGGATGTTTGAGTAAAACTTTTAAGATAATTGACAATAAAAAAAAATAGCAGCTTGTTCTGATGGTATTGCCATTGCTGGACGCTCCTTTCAAGCTGTCTATGATGTATTCTTGAAGCTATTGGAAGAAACTAGAAAAACGGGGATCAAAGTCAACGCAGCTAAGACCAAATATTTGGTAACAGAGGAAATCCCCCAGTGCTGGGTAAAACATCAAGAATAGGAAATACGAGTATACCATTGGAAATGTAGCTGTCTCTTTACCTCGAATCCCTTATAAACCAAAACAATGCGATGGATTTTGAAATTAGATGAAGAGTCCTACGTGCCATCTGCTGTTAATATTGCCTAAATTCATATTTTAGGAGCCACGCTTTACATTAAGTTAAGATGATACTCATATAAAGCAATTATCAAGCTGATTTTCCTTTACTACTCAGATACGTGGACTGTCTCCAATTCTAGAGAGCAGAATTTAGTAAGTGATCTTTGAGAGGAAGATTCTGCGTAAAATCATAGGAGCTTTGAAGATTGACGTGGTACAGAGCTCAAAGATTTATTTAAGGAGCCAGATGTGTTTCAGTTGATGAAGAATTGAGAAGGGCTGGGCAAGTTGCTTGATAAGAACAAGGCGTAGAGAGTAAGACCTCGCCTCTGATTGAGTGACGGTGGTCCAAATCCATCTTGGGTGAGAGGAACTGGACGGAAGAAGCCCAAAACCGGAACGATTGGTAAAGGCTGGTATAAAGCATTATCAATTCGTATAAAGCGATTTATTTTAAATAATTGAACATTACATGTTATTATTAAATACCCAAAGTTTCTGCTCTTTATTTCCAAATAGGTCTTAGTATAGTGTTGTAGATTAGTCGTTTGTTACGAAAGCAAAAATCTGTAGGTCTGAAGAAATTGTTTGCAGGCAACCTGCCGTGCTACGATCCCCCGATCCTGAGTATCATAGCTACCATGTGAGTACCAATGAGTATAGATTAAAAATATATCTAATTCAATTATTAGGTGGTCCACTTTTCCCCTGATCCCTTCAAATATATATTTCAATATTTATGAGAGTTATAGAATGAGATAATAAAACAGAGAACACATAGAAGATAGAGATCTATAGACGAGAAGGTGAGCTGTGAGGAGACTAAAGATGAAGCGGTTGGCCAGGGCACAACTAGGGCTAATGAGCCCTTCTCTCTTTGACTGCAATAAATAAACAGCGCTCTCTGTTTCTTCGCTCTCGTACGTCCATTAGCAATCTTAACAAAGGTCGCTTAATCAACTATTCGTGTTTTATTTATTTATACAAAACCCTAACTTAGAGAAAAATTGAAATATATAAATACGTTTTTTTCGGGTTCTTGAGGTTCAATTAATAAATGTTCAATTAATAATCGAGCTTTTGACAACGTTTCGAGAATTTATTGTTCTTATATTCGTGCCCTAATATTGAAGAATGAGGCTCTTAGTGTCAATACATTGCACGATATCTATCACCCAGTCTGGAGTAGCGTTTGCTGAAAACATGTTAATCCAGGAAAGTTATAGTGAGTGATGTCTTCTTCACACATGATGTTAGTGTGGCCCACGGAGCACTTAGGCGTTCTTGACGATATCTTCCACCCTGACCGATCTTCCGGAGCTCTTCTCCATGTTCTCAAACCCAGGATCTTAAGGTATAGGCCTGCCTCTTCCTCTATCTGGATGCTCCTCCAAGATCTGGTTCGAAGAAGTTTTTCTATCAATTCTATTTACGAATCGAAACCACTATAATCGCTTGATCCTGAACTTTTCTAAGATGGTTTTGTAAACTGCCATTATCACTCATAAAACTCGTGAGTTTGAGATGATGAACTTAACTAAATCAGACCTTACTTCTTCAGTCCACGTTTTAGTGGTCTTATTCTTCCAGAAATAGTCAAATATTTGATTTTTTTATTCTTTATAGAAGTCAAAGGAAAGCCTCCTTTCCAGTTTTCATTCTGCCATACCCCTAAATTATAATAGTCCACAATCTATATATACATGGCAACCACTGATAACACCTGACGAGAAGTTTCCAGCTGTTGTGAGGTTTTCTTCTGTTACTTATAACCTTATTACTTCATGTTTATATTCAAGGGTGATTCCAAGATTATAGGCCACTTTGAAAACTTGACAACAACAAAATTTAGGTCAATAAAAACGTTCCAGGCGGTTCATATTTACTAAGGCCGGTTTCCTGATGCTCTTAAAATGCTTAGGTACAATTAGAACTGGTCCGGCTTGAAATTTAAAATTTTTCCAAATTTGGATGTACGCGGTAATGACAACTGTTATTATGGTAATGACAATTATGCTACGGTAATGACTTTAAATCATATTTATTGTTGTCCAGATTTTAGGAAAAGCCATTTTTACTTAATTTAAGGATGGAGAAAAGATTACACACAATAAATATATAAAATCTTAATATATATAAATTACGTGTCACGTTGTTTGTCCGCGATGGACTCCTAAACTACTTAACCGATTTTAATGAAATTTGGCACAGATACGTAACATTGTCCAACTTAGGGTATAGGCTATGTTTTATTTTGATTAACGACTGAAAACCATGAAATTTTCGGAGTTATTTCAGTTTTTGGCCTGTATCTTCTAATCGGCGCGGTTTTGAAAAAAACGTTATCGACCTTTTTTTAAAGAAGCTTTAATTTGCAACAATTTGAGCCCAACCGTAGCTCTGTAGGTCTAATAGAACCTGAGTACAGTCCTATCATGTGTCAAATGACCGGAAACTTATCTTATCTTATCTTAATATATATAAATTACGTGTCACGTTGTTTGTCCGCGATGGACTCCTAAACTACTTAACCGATTTTAATGAAATTTGGCACGGATATGTAACATTGTCCAACTTAGGATATAGGCTATGTTTTATTTCGATTAACGACTGAAAACCATGAAATTTTCGGAGTTATTTCAGTTTTTGGCCTGTATCTCCTAGTCGACGCGGTTTTGGAAAAAACGCTCTACTTTTGCCGATGAGATTAACGCATGATTAAAACAATTATTTTCATGGTGAAATAGAACTGCATCCAAATACAAAACCCATCAAATTAGCAGAACATTTCAGCGCTGTTGTTTAGACAAAATATGAATTAATTAGGAGTGTCTTCCTAGATGTACTAAATACGAGGGGTGTCCGTAAAATAAGTTTCCCTGTTGTGGCACGGCCGTGCAAGTTGCGGCAGGTCCCTCAGACGGCACCAGCGTGTCGCTTGGACTCCCCCCTCCACATCCCAACCCAGGTCAACGCTGCCACCATCAGTTCGGCCTTGACAGCCTTGAAAGATGGAGCTCCCAATCGCTTCCCCCGCCAGGTGTGAGATACGGTCCGTGATCCGTTTTTTGTGTGCTAAAGGCAATTCGGCGACCGAAATTCATTCCCAACTTACGGAAGTGTATGGTGAAACATGCATGAGTGTCCAGATGGTGCACAAATGGTGCAAAGAGTTTAAAGAAGGGCGCACAGAAATCATCCAACACTCACCCTACAGCCCCAATCTGGCCCCAAGTGATTACCATCTGTTCCCAAGCCTGAAAAAACACCTAGGCGGAACGAATTTTGGGACAAGAGAGGAATTGGTAGAAGAGGTCATGAAGTTCTTCAACAGCGCGGCGGCGGACCTCTATGACCAGGGCTTCAAAAAAATGGTGACACGCATGCAGAAGTGCCTCGATGTCAACGGGGACTACGTAGAAAAATAGTTTAATGTTCAAGATTTCTAATGATGTAATATATAATGGTAATAAAACATTTTTTTCTCTTTTAAAAAAATAGGGAAACTCATTTTACGGACACCCCTCGTAATTACATGAACCATAATTGGCTCAGTAATCGTGTTATTTTGGCAGCGAAAAATGCTGATTTTGACGAAATTAACTTTTTAATACAACTGTTGTTACCAGGTGATCTAATCCCTTTTGAATCATATTGTTGATGAAAACCAAGCTGTAAATTATCCAACTAAATTTTTATATTCTCTCGATATACCAGGAATGCCACCACACAATCTTCGGATGAATATTGCTTCACCTATCATTCTTCTGCGTAATTTGAATCCACCTAAATTATGCAATGGTACACGTTTGGTCATAAAAAATATTACCGGAAATGTTATTGAAGCAGCCATGTTGACTGGAATATTTAAAGAAGAAATCGTCCTGTTGGAACGTATTTCAATAATACCATCAGAACCGTAATACCATAATACCGTTCAAAAGACTTCAATTTGATGTATGCTTTGGTTTTGCTATGCCCATCAAAAGGTCTCAAGGCCAGACAATGTCCATTTGCGGTTTGGACTTAAAAATCCATGTTTCTCCCATGGGGAATTATATGTTGTATGCTCAAGTATTAGTAAATCATCTAATATATTTGTATTAGCAACGGACAGATTAACAAAAAATATTGTGCATCGATTAGCGCTCAATTAAATTTAAATAAATATTTATAATTTTATATAATATTACTAGCCATAATTAAAAATCAAACATTATATACCTCATTCATTAAACTCATGTTTATATTTTATCAGTTATGAGTGTTGTATAATATATAATATAGTTAGATATAAGATGAATAAAATGTAAAATCAAAAATCTATTTAATTCATGTTTTCATAAATTCATTATTTCTTTTAAATTCAAATTTTAACTAATATTTTATTAAACTATTATAACAGCCACAGCAACGGGTGGCCGGGTCAGCTAGTTTTATATGTATTTTTCAATATCTTTAAAATTTTAATGTAATTTACATATCACAGATATTTATAATCACATACCTGTAACACATTGAACGAAACAAGATATAACAATATACGTTTAAATGCCTAGAAAGAGATCACAAAGATAATTAGGCAACTAGGAACGAATGTTCTAACACTAAAACGAATGTTTTTGAAGGAATCATTCGTTAAACTCTAAAATAAAGGTATGGTAATTATAAAAATTAAAGATAATATAAATAAAAATATTAAAATCTAATGGATTTAAACAAATAGTCATAGTATTTATTATCTTGAATTGGCAGAGACTGGAATTGGAGGATTCTGCATTTTACTTAAAGATTCTTTTTGTAGATATTGTTTGGTGGTCAACAATTTGAGGCCAATAAAATTTGTTGGGCCCTGCCCTTGCCATGAAGTTGAGTTCAAGTTTGTGACCTTTGACACCTTCTTCAACTCGCTTCTTACCTTCTTCTCTCCTTTTCTTTTTCTAACTTTCTCAAGATTGGGTCCTGCCTTTTCCTTTCCCGTCTCTCCCTGGCGGTCTCTCTTCTACTCTGGTTCTTTTCTTCTTCATTTTTGTAGGTTTTTGGTCTCTCCATGTTTCAGCTTATGCTCGATGTACTGAAAATGAAAGAAAACTTGGTAATTTTCAGTGCACTTGAATCACCCAAGCCAAATGGGCCAGAATAGTTCGGTAATAGTTTTGCAAAAAATCGTTGTAGGGTTTAAAAATGCATTATTAACATGGTACTGAGATTTATAGTTCAATGGATAGCTGGAAAAATAAATAAATAATAATAAAACCTATTTCATCCTTATCAAAATTGTTCTTGAAAAAGTTTTTATGGCTTTGGTTATTTTTTTATATTTTTTTTAACGCATGCTTGGACAAAATATTTTTTTTATAACCCATGGCTGTTATTTAACTAAAATAAATGAAAATAATCAAATTTTGTGGCATTAGAAACGGATATAAGACTAGGCCCTAGTCGGGAAAAATGAAAAATATTGACTAAAAGTCTATTCTCTAACTAAAAATAAATAACCATAAAACTTTTTCAAGAAAGATTTTTATAGCAATAAAATCGTTTTTATTATTATTTATTTACTTTTTCAGTAAAATAATCCATATAGTCAGTAGCGTTCCAAAAACGTAATTACTGTTACTAATAAAAATGTTGCGGTAATGACCGCTTAATGGTAACGGAGTTGACATTTTTGGTTTAAAGGAAACATAATTTATTAAGCAGTGATTAAACAGTCAAAACTGATAGTACTTTATGTTGCCCTTGGCAACAGCTTTCAATATATAATAATATGAAATTGATATTTTTTATTGTTTTTGACAGTAAAGTAATACGGTAATGAACAATGAAAAAGTACGAACCTGAAAGTTAACCTTGATTGGTGGACGGGTGGTGTGTGACTGATGGAAGGCGCCGGATCACTGCTCTATCGTCTTCAACAGTATTTCCACTTTTCAAAGAACAAACCGTTTCACAAAATGTCTCTCTGATAATAGAATCCTACATTTCTAAGTTTTGTGTACGGGAATGACGTAGGAACTAAGGGAAACGCGTTTTTTTTACTTTCCATTTTCCTTTTTTGCTTTTTTTTTAACTTCAAAACATCCAAAAAAAATATTACAGAGCATTAAAACTGTTGAATGAAAGTTCATTTTTCGTGGAATAACAAAAAGAAAACTCTTGTTTTGATAAAAAAAAAAAAATGGACGAGACTTCAAGAAAATTATAATCCCCGGCTTGGAACCGTCACGGTAATGACATTTTTGGGATTACAATTTATAAATGGCCCAGCTAATATTAAATATTGCCCTTATTTTTGCATTTTATAATAAAATAAGGATACTACTGTGAAATTAATCACTTATTATTAACTGTGCACTCATATTAGGTAAGTTAACCTCCTTGGACTTGACATTGGTCTCTAATCTTGGAATTACCCTTAAATGTTAAAATTATTATCAATTTAATATCAAGTTCAAAGTATTTAATGTTATTTTTGCTTCATAATAAGTTCCGCTTCAGTCTCAATTGCACCCATGAATTTTGTTAGAATTCTTCTTTCAAGGACTTTTTAAATTCAGGAATGGGAATTACCCTATTACTTCACAAGGGAATCACATTAAAGAATACGAAATGCAGACATCTCACACCAACAGTCCAAACAGACTCATCAAATGGAGAAAGCAACCTTGCTCCAAGGATTATTACCAATTATTCTTATTAAAACATGGGGCTATTCGTGGAGCGTCTTGGAGCAAGGTTGCTGTTTCCATTTGATGAGTCTTGTGTGCGATGAGCTGTGTGTGTCTGGTGTGCTGCACATTCTATTCTTTAATGTGATTTCCTTGTGGATGTGTTGTCCTGAATAGGCGAAACGTAGGCTGTTTTTTTTGTTTCAGTATTTTGGAGACTTGTTGACTTGAGGGCATTTCTTTTTGCATCCTATATCATTAATAGTTAAACATATATCGATTTTTCTATCTCAGTATTGTGTGAAATATATATAAATCCTTCTCTGTTCTCTTTCTCCTTAATTCTTCTCTTATCGTGGTAAATCGAGAGACTAAAAACCCACCATTCCGATAGCCGGATCCGATCGGAAGAGACACAAAGCCCGAGTCGGGAGAAGGACGCGATGATTAATGAGACACTGTTATTCAGCTGATATCGATGCTCTTATCAGAGATAACAGGCCCGATCTTATCACACACTATCTCTTTTCCCGGCCATACGCCACATTCCCTCCTATACTGTGCTCTCAGATATCACATAAAATCATTTTTAAATATTCTTCCACTATCAGGATTAATATAATTAAACAGACCCGAATTTACAGACACTGTTTATTCATTAATTTATTGTTTATTCATTTAACGTCACTTTATGGTTCTAGGACTTATCGGAAGATGCTACAGTAAGGGCCCTAAATTTTGTCTTTCCTGGTGTAATTAGGATAGGGATATTTAACCTAACATCGTGCAGGCTCGAGACACTATTTTTGCTCTTCCGAAGGACGGCATAACTAAATATTTTTTATTCCCATTACAGACATTACTTCTTAAGGGCTAAAATCAATCTGTTAACTATACACTTAATATATTACTAACTATACACAACATATATTAATGAAAAAATTACCCTAAATGCGCGAGCTTAGTAATTTCTGTACTTAATATTTTTTTATAAACCTTCTTTCATTTCTGAAAATTTTCCGTCTCTGAATATTCAGATATGATGTCCTTTGCATTTTATTTCATTGTTTCCAAGTTTAAGTTCCAAGTATCAAACATTAATTTAACATCTAATATTACTCGACTGTTCTATTTTTATTATTATATTAATCATTAAACCTTAATACTTACAGTGTCCTAATCCCCATTTTACTAAGTCCATGAATTATTCATTAGTAAAACTATATTTTTTACGACCCATTTTTGTTATTAAACTATATTTTTTACGACCTATTTTTATTATTCAAACTTATATGTAAATTAGGAACAGCAGTGACTGATGTCAAGGAGTGAGCAGTGCACTGTGCACATAATCTGTTTTGGCCCGGAAATAGTTCTCGCATTAGCTCATTGGAGAAACGTAATCGGGATTCGCTTTAGGAGTTTGTAGTTTTGAAGTCAAAAATATCGTGAAAGAATGTAAAAGATGTGAAAAAGTGTATTATTTCTGATTTGAAGAAACATAATTCCGGATAAAATAATTTTGGTAATAAGAAGTCTGGGTCTTCGTTACGGTCCGTCTCGCATTAAAACTGTAAAATTAAATTATATGGTATTTATGCTTTTCTTTTGAAAATCTCCCCTAAGGGATACTCTTGATAGCTAACCCACTGAAATTTAACATATTAATAAACCAAGGTGTAAGTAGTCCCGAATTATAGTACAACTCCTCCCCTCGCATCGCTAGCATTCCCTAAATAATAGACAAATCGATACATTGGAATATCGATATTAATAAATTTAGGCAATCCCATTGAAGGCACTCATAGCGTGGTTTATCTCACTGTAGTAGAACCCTGCTCGAGAGACGTTTCAATCTCCTTGTCGCATTCTATGGTAATGTGTCTGTCAGTAATGGTTGTACCAGTTAGTTTGGGTGTCCAGCAAGTGATTCATGAAATAGTTTGTAGTATTTCTTAATCATGTCAGCTACGTGTTGTGTGTCCACATCCTTTTTCTTCCTCCTTTTCGGAAGTTGACTGTTACCATGGCAACCTTAATTTTGATTTCTTAATAATTGGGAAAACCATTGGCTAAAATTATGTGCCTCTACCTTCCTTACTCCGTCCTATTATGAAACTTTCCCTGCATTATCAGCTGCAGTAGAGGATATTTGTCATTATGTATGATGTGATCATAATATTATATATACCGCTTTTTGATAGTACAATATAGTATTGATAGTATAGTATAGTATTACATTAATAATATTCTTGATCAATTAGGATTAATATTACTTTATTTAGCCGATTTCTCTTTAAAAGACTCTGAACTGTGCAATGTCCTTAACAGAGTTTATACTTACTGATATCAAATTAATTATTTCATGCTTCTATGATTAATATTAACTTAAATATAAACGTTTCCAGGATTATTATTATTATTCCCTGAATTATCCTTATCTCCCCTTTATGCTATTACCACCTTCTTATCCTCCATCGAAGAACTTGGCAATATAATTTTATGGGTGCGTGGGTGGAGTTTCGGCGATTAAGCAACTAAGCGATAATGTTGAGTAATATTGAGCCAGGTAGTTATAAATAAATAAATTATATATAATAGATCCATCATTGTTTATTGCCTTGCTATTAAACATATGCCTAAATTTATTAATATCGATATTCCAACGTATCAATTTGTCTATTATTTAGGGAATGTTAGCGATGCGAGGGGAGGAGTTGTTCTATAATTCGGGACTACTTACACCTTGGTTTATTAATACGTTAAATTTCAGTGGGTTAGCTAAGCGTGTAGAGAGCTAAGTTGATGTGCTGAAGGTGTCAGATTCAATTCCAGCTCTGTCAGATAAATTATTTAATCTATTAACATCTGTTATTAATCCATATGTGGACCCTGTGGGATCTGCAGAACCTTCTGGTTCTCTCCCAGCTTCTTGAAAATGTGTACCCTTATTTGGCAGAAAACCAGGAAGTTTTGTCTAAAAGGTGCACGCACAACAGTTGGCTTCGAAACAATTCTGTATCTACTATGTACTGAAACCTTAATGGTTTATATTCATATTTTTTGTTTGCATTTATAGGTTTACTACATTACGTAAATCAGGCCTAAATTCTGACGTATAGTATAGAACGGATGTGTCGTTTTTTAACCCTCCGAGTTTTAATAGTATAGTCCTATTTCGTAAGTTTATTTTATTATTTTAAAGTACTTACATATTATTTGTAATATTTATTATTCTAAACCAGTATTGTTGTACGATGAACATCATTTTTGGCATATCAATTACAAATTTCATTCCTGTGTACAATCGTATTTAGCAAAGCAGTAAAGATAAGGACAAATATTCCTATTATGTTCAATACACAACATATCTGTTTACAAATAAATCTTTTTTAAATAAATAAGTGAAAATTTCAAGCCTTAAATTTATTTGAACCGTAAGAGATCAGCAGAGGTTCCCAAGGCTCACTTCGCCTCTACAAAGTCGCTAAATATATATATACACATCCTTATAAGTACATCGTCAGAATATGTAATAATTAATACATCCAAATCTGTTTCCAAATGTTATATCCAAATATGTGTTATATGATTTCCTGACAACCACACCGCGACATCTTACTAGTAATCAAATCGGTTGAAAAAATTATGAATTTGTTTGGTAAAATCATGAATTTGACTGGTAAAATTATGAAATTAGTTGAAAAAATGATGAAATTCACTGAAAAAAGCAATATAGAAAATAAAGACCGTTTTACAGCTTTAATGCAGTCAACGAGTCACACTGCTTTTTTCATTCACATATATTTACGAATTCTAACTTACTTATTAGATGAGCTATTAACTTGAAAATTTTTGGACAGTTCTAACAACCATTCAAATTTTGTCATTTTGTGTCATATGAAACAATTTCCCTCAATCATGTCAACATTACACTGATAATTCCATTCAGTGCTATTATCAATCACTATCACAACACGCATTGAGTTTGACAACTTCATTCCAAATAAATATAAACTACCCACGACAGTTCTTTAAACCAAATCGACATTGGAAAACTGACAAATGGTACGATAATGTACCTGTTGGAAGAAATACAATAAATGGATGGACTAAATCTTCTAACATTGGCTTCAATGTAAAGGCAAAAAGATAACAAATCACTAACTGTACTTTTAATAAATAAATAAATGTTTCGTTGTGTTGAATTATAATTTTTTTGTTTAAAAAAATTGTCCGCCGAAAATCTCTCGGACATTGACAAATGCCTCATATTTTTATGACAAATTTCTCTAGCTAGTTGCTTGTTAACAGGAACCAAGGTACGAGCTTTCGATTGTCATAACATATATTTATTTCGTCTATTATCAATGCTCTAGGGATATTACTACTGAAAATTGACCCATGAAAATATATCTAGCATATATCATGGCTTGATCATCCATTTATTTCAACCTTCCGGTTTTTTCTAACGAACCACAAAAAATAAGGTACTCACTTTTCATTGAAAAAAAAGAAAAATAATTCATGAATTATGTAGTAAGCCATTATTAATATAATTTAGGAAATGTCTACTTTGTTATACATTCATACACTCATTTAAAATTAGAAACTTTTATTATGTCATGATTTTCATATAACGAAACCTCCCTCTTGAGTGTCAGCTGTTTTAATTACTATCTCAATGTTGCAACAACAAAAAATATTGTGATAAAGATTAAAAAAAAAAAAATAGAAAGCCACTATAATAAATTAGATATTAATGAGCTTGTTCTTCTGAAATTAATCATTTGTTCGAATTGTTGTATCTTCCAATTGATAACCTCGGTATAACAATTATGATAACAGTCCCTTATCAATCCTTTTAATGGATGAAGGGAAATCCTCAGATATTCAACCAGATTCCGATTAATATTTATCGAATTATTTACTTCTCTTAATCTCAGTCTTATTATAGATTATGGAATTCTTTAACTGCTCTAAAAATGGTTCGTTCCATTTATAAATGGCCTAATATTATGAATATTATGAACCCTACGATCGAATTTAAATTTAAATATCGCTGTTATTTAAAGTCATAATCAACACTAAAGATCTATCCTCTCATTTTCTAATTTCGAAAAAGTATTAAATAGGGGCGGTGCTAGAGACGAAAAAACAATTGGTTTCGTTATATTTATCCATCTTATTTAAAGATATTTTGTATCGTTATACAGATCTGAATATGTTTTCTACCAATTGAAATGAAATAAAGAGATTGGACCGTTACTAGCAAAAATATAGCCTGTTATAACAGACAATGTGATTTTTTTAAATTGTTTATAAGGTTATGTTTTTAACTTTAAATTAACTTATATACAAAAAAAGTTAATTCTTAAACCTATCTTATTTTTCTTACATGTGTTATATCCTGATAAACCAATCGAATAAAATAAACATATTGGATTTTTGTTTGTTTAATGATCTGCGAGATTTACTGTTACTTTTAAAATTTGTGTAAACTAAAACAAAGGTCGTGGCTTTGCTCCCCACAAGGGATGCCGTTTTAAATATCATGTCTGTCTCCTTCAGAATGACCAAATCTTCTCATTTCTATTGGATTGTCTTTGAGTAATTACCAAAACCTTATTTATATTGATTAATTAAGAATTTATTGAATCCAATGTTCTAGATTGGATTCTTTTCGAAAATTATTTATGTACAAGGTAATCTACAAATCAGTAGAAGAGATGCAAATAAGAGGCTTCTTCAGCTAGGTCTGTTGGTAAGGGTAACCCCCAGATCTTGTCATCTTTAGTGTGTGTTTATCCAATCCAGAGTTTTGGTCTACTACACCCTCAGTGTCTAACCATCTTTAAGTCTCCAAATCTTCTCTCCTTCGATGTTCATCTTCAAAGTCCTCGTCCGTTTTCTCTCAACTCTCTATGTTTCTCCTCCCTTCCACTTTTCCAGAGTTCTCTCTGCCAGCTTATCTTGAAGGTATTAGGACCCTCCTCAGTTTTATATTTTCCTACTTAAGTGACCCTTCCGTACCTGTTTTTATTTGCCATCGTTCCCCTTACTCTTTTTCTCGGACACTAAACTCTTATTTTTACATTAATTGTCCGAAATTCTACTAAAACCTGATATAGGCTTTTATGAAACCTAGAAAAATATATAAGCTCTGGAAGGTTCAAGTCAACGCCATGTGGCCAGAATGACAAGTGTCGAAGTGCACAGAAGAATAATTGAAGAAAACGTGCAGGGCACAAGACTGCGATGGCTGGATGAAGTCATTGAGGACTCCAGGAGCCTATTAAATGCCCAGGAAGAACTGGTGGGTGTGTATCGAGGGAGCCAAGGCTCATTGATGGGCTGTAGAGCCACGAAATAAGAAGAAAAAGAAAGGAAGGTTAAGAAGAAACCAGTTTATGATAATTAATCTAATAATTAAATTGGTTTTTAATAGTCATCAAGATTACAGCAATGTTCAAAAACTAAAATATATCTAAATATGTGAAAGTAGCTAATATAATATTTTTATAATTATAATATAATATAAAATATAATATGTTTATCCCTTTTAAAAAAACATATATAAAAGGAAAATACTACATCACGATTATTCATTTTATTACTCGATATTATTGCTCATTATATACTGATTTATAGTTCTCATTAAATTTTAAATGGTTATTTTCTAAAAATTAATTATATAAAATAAGGCTTATTACAAACTGGTTTTGACCTATAGTTAAATCCGTCCTTGTATCGAAACCGGTTATAAATATAAAAAATACTTCCTGTTTTCTTAAATTCTCGTTTAATATTTATAGTTAAATTGATTTTACTTTAGGACTCGTAGAGTTGGGTTAGACTAAGTTTTTGTTTCGAGATATACAGAATAAGATAAACTGGTCTATAAAATTAATTTGTGAAAAATGAAAAAATGAAAATCGATAATTGCTAAAATATACTTTACCGATAATTGTAGAACATATCGAATAATAGTTCAATACTTATGGGGGAAACTTCCATGAAAGCTTAGGGAAATTTCGAAAAACTTGAGTCGATTGCGAATCATTGAATAAATGCCCAATCTCTGGTTTTGCATTCAATTTAGCATAATTTATTCACATTTTCAAAGGAGGAGAGAGAAAGAAACCACTAGCTCCAAGACCCAAATGCTGTAACTAAACCATAAGGAAAGTTACTGGTATTTTGTCTTCGTGTTGTTCATTATTTTCCTTTGTGGTTTTTGAGGTTCAGGAATATATTTTACATTTTCAATTTCAGTTTTTTATCAGCTGTTTTTATCTAACCATTTCCACTTTAGTAGTAGTTGCATTTGGGTCTTGGGGTTAGTGGGATGTTAATTATGTTTATAGTTTCTTTCTACAATTTGAGGTTAGTGATTTATTCGTTTTATTTTACTTTGATATTATTCACTTCCTATCCTGATGTTACCTGAACAGGGGAAATATTGACATGTATTTTTCCCCCAAATCACCTGTCAATATTTAGCCCATTAGGGTATCTTCAGTAGGGGATGAGAGGAGCGTCAATTATCCAAAGTAATGTTGTCAGGAGTGGTTCGGATAATCAAAAATTCAGATAATCGATATTCACAAAAAATAAATAAATATATATGTATATACTTATATATATATATATATATATATATATATATATATATATATATATACACACACATGCGTGAAAGGAAAATCTAAAGTAATTAATAAAAGTTTATAAAAAGCATCATTATTTATTTACGTAAAAATATATGTTCACAGTGAAAAATGAACGAATAAAAATGCAACACAATGCAAAGAACGAAAATATGTAGGTACGTATGTATATGTATTCACACGTATATACAACAAAATCAAATTTATGCAATGATTTATCAAAAATAATTATGTAACTTAAAGAACGTTTTAATACTTGTCTGCTTCATTGTTGACTTTCTCTTCATGGCAGCTAGATCTCTAATTCTTTTAGTAGCAATAAATTCAAAATAATTAAAATTACATTTGAAAAAAAAACAGATTCGTTAATTGAACGTTCGGATAATCGACGCTCCACTGTAATAGTAAATGAAAACACCTGACACCTTATGGGTATTTTAGTTTCCTGTTTTAAGTTTGGAGACTTATAGCTTCTTTGTTGATTTTTTTTAAGTCTTAACTAGTATTTTATGTCTCTTTTGAACTTTTGCTCTTCTATACTGATATACAGATTCAAGATGTTTTTATTTTTTTCTGTTTCAGGTAAGACAGGCAGAAAGTTATTAGAGAAGAATGTTAAATGAGAGAAGTATATAAAGCGATAAGAAGAAAGAGAGAGAGAGAGATAGATAGAGAGAGAGAGAGAGAGAGAGAGAGAGAGAGAGAGGGAGAGGGAGTGAGAGAGAGAGAGAGAGAGAGAGAGATAGAGAGAGAGAGAGAGAGAGAGAGAGAGAGAGAGAATTAAGTAATCCCTTTAATTGGCCGGTGAGCAGGTGATTGAATAAAACTAGTCCTGATTGAGGCTGGCCGTTTGTAATGGAAATGAGCCGATGTCAGTATCATAATTTGGTTGTTATGGCTACCGGTATAATATGATATAATATAATATATGTATACAGTAGGCCGTGTATAAGTAATGAGTCTTGAGGAGGTGCAGGTGTATCGCCCATTAGGTAGGGCAGCCTCGGGCCATGTAGTTACTGGCTTGTCTTTCTTCTGCTGGAGATCGTTGTATGTCTACTTAAAGCACTGTATCAGGGAGCGGTTGTGTTTAGTAGTAACAGTAATGCAATAAAACAAAAAATAAGCATAATTGGATTAACAGATTAGGAATTTTAAATTAAAACTGATAACAAATGTATTTTATAATGTTAAACGAGGTATGCAGTATACTGAGTTTAAAATGAACAAAAAGCCCGGGTTTGGACGGGTCTGGGGTTCACTACATGGTAAAGACTGTACTGTTTCAAGGACAATGGTAGTGCTGAGAGATGATTTGTCCTAGATCACGCTCAACCGCCAGATTCCCCCCTTATTTTAGGTACCCACATTATAGAAACTGAGTGAGCCCAAGGAGGGTCCTAGGTCCTATATAATCTTCGGCTGCTAAAAGACTAAATGAATGTCTTGCTTGATTTGAACCAAGATTTTCGGCCTGGTAACTCAGTGCTATATGGTATAGCACTACTGAGCCTCTCCACTCTCATAAAATGAACAAAACAGCTTATTATTGAAAAATTTAACAAAATATTCTTATTCCTATATGTTGATTTCAGGACTGTTATTTAAAATGCATTGAATTAAGATTAATTTTTATGATATTTTTTTTAATCAATAAATAAACAAATCAATATCCTTGAATGCAAAACGCAGGTATTATTACCGGAGGTTCTATAAGCTGCAGAATGCCTAACAATGAATCAGAAAGGCCTCATAGAAAAATTGTAGATCAACGAAAGAAATATCTTAACGAAAATTCTAGACCCAGTTAAATACCAAGGTGAATACGGACGACGGCATAACATTAAGCTGTACACTCGTGTACCAAAAAACTCGGATTTTATGAGAAAAAGGAGAATAGCATTTTATGGCCACTTATTATGAATGAAACCCATTAGAATGACGAACTGGTTGTCTACGTATTTAAAAGAAAAGAAGACCAAACTTGTCTAGTTCGAAGAGATAGAAAAGGATTACATGAGATGGAGATTACCTACGAGGATGTTCTGAAAAGCAACTGTCTCATGATGAAACTGAATATTCGCGTGGGTTTTCAAAAAAACCAAGCTGAAGACGGGAAAGAAATGGAATGCTTGTATATCAAGAAGAGATACAAAAATGACAGTTTAAATGGCGTGGTCCTTAGTAGGTTTTTTCACTTTATATGAAAAAGAAACAAACCTAAAATAAATAAAATGTCATTAATTTATTTAATGGAAAATACTTAATATCTCAAAACAATAATAAGTAGCTACTCATATTCTAATAGGCTCCCTTGGGGGGGTACAAAAAAAGTACTAAGCTGAACATCAATTTCTAGAATATTAACGAAGTACCACTACTAAAATGCTGCGTACCTATTGTAGTACAATTGAATAAACAGTTTACAATTACAATAAAATGGAGGTTGGTCTGCTATTAAATTCTTAGTCATCATAAAATTAAAAAGAATTTTAAATAATATTTTCTCCTAAATTTCAGAAATTTTGAAACTTCAAATTTGCCTTTTTTCAGCCTGCTATTAATTGTTATTAGATCTTGGGATCAATTATTTTTTAAAGGATGTTATAATATACCAATATAAATAATAAGATTAGTATTTTGGTTAACTGGTTTGAACTGTTGATGTAAGATGTGCTAGTTCTGGTTCACGTTAAGCTGATTTTGAGTTTCTTGATTCCTGTGATGCTGAATTGCCGAAACCTTGGCTTCTCATTAATTAACTGTTATTTTCTGTGGCTCAAGGTTTTGTTTTGGAACCGACCTCTAATAGTTCAATGTAAATTTTAATTCATTCACTAATTTCCATTGAATTTTGAAATAATTATTTACTTGCGTTTGCTCGATTATATTAGTTTATACATTTTAATCTAAACATAATATTCTTTATGTGTTTTAGTAACCATTCTTTCTGTTTATTGTTATTATTATCGTCATTTTTCAATTAATACCGGAACTATAACGTGAGTATAAGTAAGGGGGCGCGCGAGACCAATTGAAAATGAAAAATTATCACTTAATTTTAGTTATTTCTCCTTAACCAGTGCTTCTTTACCTTACGTCGAAACTTATAATGTTGTATCTTGTGACGCTGAAACTAAATATTTTGTTTTCAATTTAATACTTACTGCTTTTATATCATATATCCAAACAATTTCTTGTTCAAGGATTGGGGTAGTAGGAGTTTTATTTGAAAAGGGTACGAGGAAGGTTTTCATTTGAAAAAAAGGTAGGGAACCATTGCTGTAAGTCTCTACTACGGTTTTGATGGGAGGTGATTTCTCCTAGACCAGCCGCCTGGCTATTTTCCCTATTAAGGGTATACACTTTATGGAGAGTCGGTGGGAAGCCAGGAGGATTTCCAGATCCCACAGAATCCATCCACGGCTATTTACAGATCATAAGTGAATTACCTGCAATAAGCTGATTTAAACCCGGGACCGTCAGAACGGTAACTCACCTCTCTACAAATGAGTCACCACGCTCTTTTAAAAAATAAAAAAATAAAAATAAACTAAATCGGATTGAGGAAATTAATTGATATTAACTTTAAAGTAATTCACTACAATAAAACAAGAATAATACGTCTTGATGTTTCTTCAACTCAGGAATAAACTTACTGCAAATTATGCAGGCTGTTTGAATTCGATCCGTTGCATTGGAATCGAATTGCGAGATCTCTAGTAGAGAGAGAGACAGAGAGAGTGAGAGAGAGAGAGAGAGAGCAATTTATAAAGAGACGATATATGGGAGTATAGAGGCGAGCTGGCACATGCGCAGAGCCACAGTGAGACACACATACATAGAGAGATATACACACTGCTACAGACACACACATAGAGAGCGGCTATCTACTCCATATCGAGGTCGAGATCCCGACACTAGATATGCTAATCGGGCCGGATCGCGTTCTGCCGTCCACGCAACATCGCTGTCACCTTCAACTGCCTTTTTCTCCTTCGACAAACAATTCCTCAGTCTATTCACTTCGTTTCAACGGCTATATTAATGCCAAAGCATTTATATTTATATCCATACATTATTTTATATGTTATCATTTGTATTAATAATACTAACTATAAAAATATTAGAGATGAAGAATTATTTTGAGAGGAATTATTTTTACCTCCAGGTGGAGTTAAAAATAATTTCTGTAATACTTATGAACTATTGATCAGAAAAGCTCGGTTTTGACCGTTGGTCTTGTTCTTGGCTGGACAGACTAGCTACGAAGATAATTAACAAAATATTTAAAACAAAAATAACTGGTATACGAAAGTAATATATAAAAAATGAAACTATTGAAGAAAAAAAAAGCAAGGTACAAAAGTAGAAATCAATTCAAAATATAAAATAAATATATTTTTTAAAACTAAGACAATGGGATTAGGTTAATAACAATGGTTATAAAAATCATAATATAAGCAAAAGAATATTAAGTAAGTATTGTTTATTAGATTTTTCTCATTCTTGTAGCTGTTTATTATTATTACTTTTAATTACATATTGCTTTTTATCATTATTTTTATTAACCTATATCCATCTTAGTTCGCTTTATAAAGTGGAATATTAGCCCTGTTAAAGGGTCGACCTGTCTAAATTAACTTATGATGTTCAAAAAACGAATACGAAATTCGTTATACTGCATTCGTTATTCTGTACATGTTTTCATATTTTATAACATCTTTTGTATTAATGATGATATCTATAAAAATATTATAGAGAGGAAAATGGTCCGGGTGGAGGTAAAAAAATATCTTTAAATATTTCAATCAGTTAAATCAGATATAATTAAGAAAAAATATTTTTTTTTTATTTTGAACTGATGGGGATGTAGGTTAATAACAATAACTAAGCCATTGATAGGGAATGGGTAGTAAAAAAAAAAATAACTTGTACCACTGCAGCCAATGTTTTTGTTAGTAGGTTCAGTAACTGGTAGATGCTCTATTGATCCTACAATGATTGTGTAGGGTAGTGATTTGTCCGAGATTACACTTAACCGCCTGGTTTTCTCCCTCTCTCTTTCTTTATAGAGGCTAGGTAGAAGAGGGTAGGTCTCCAGACACTGCAGGGTCCATTTCTGGCCAATTGTTTCATTTTTATATATTATTTTCTTATTCCAATTATTTAAGTTTTAATTATGTCTGTATCTCTTTTATTCATCTTTGAAGAAGACCAGTAATGTGGGTCGATACGTCGGTTTCTAATAAACACTTTATCACGACTTAAAGAATTATTTTTGACCTTCAACCGAACCAATTTCCTTTCCATATTTATTCTGTCCACTAATAATTATTCAAGATAAAAATATTATTTTGTAATGTATTTAAAAAAGTCACATTATATACATTGTATAATAATAAATGCGCCTTATTGAAGGTCTATAACTAAACTCCAATTCATAGTATATAATTTTAAATAACTAAGGAATTAGTACCTAAAAATATAACTTGAATTCTTTAAAATACTTTTATTCGTTATCACAGAGTGTGTGAGTTGCCGATGTGGGTGCTAAAGGTACAAGGTACAAAACTCGCTGGCGCGGATAAATTATTTAATCTATTTTATATTTTTTATTAATTGTTATAATTTTTAAATATTTTATTTTGAAGAGAAAAGATTTGTCCAGGACCGGGATCCCATCCCGGGTCCCACTCGTATCCTTCGTAGTGCTCTCCCAACTGAGCTATCCTTGTACCACGGCCAGACAAATCCATTCCATCCATCCCTGCCCTGGACAAATCTTTTCTGTTCAAAATAAAATATTTAAAAATTATCTAATTGGTCAACAGCCATAAGTGTAACGTGTTCGATTCTACTGTCTTCTGGGGCTCTTACAGCCTTTAAAAATTTGATACCCTTAACTGGGGGAAAAACCTGGTGGTTTAGTGTGATTTTGAACAACTCAGCACCCTACACAACCGATGTACAATCAACACCATATGCTGAACCCAAAGCCCTTCCAGGGTTGTAGTAGTTTCAGGTTTTATTTATTCATTATTAGATTTTTCTTTTTGTCGATTATATTACGATTTAAAATATACTGTGATATAAAAGTGGAAATATCAGATGAATAGAGTGGGTGAAGGTTGGAATGGAATTCCAGATGGAAGATCATCGCTGGAAGAATGAATGATCTGTCAAATGCCCGAATCTGATGACAGCGACATTGGGCCGAGTCGAGTATAATCTGATGGGCTAGGATGGGATCCCGGAAACAGGCTTAAGATTTCAGATGGAGATAACTTGATAAGAATGATAGATACACTTCAACTGCGTACCATTAATATTTAATATTTTTTTAATTAAATCAAATAATTGTTAGATTTAATCAGTAAATACCGATACAATCCAAAAATAAATAAAACAGGACAGAAACTAAAGAAGTAACTATGTCTTTGGAATAGGAAAAGATGATGAAGTTTCCGGGTATTATTTCCAGTGTTGCTGAGTTGTTGGTCCCGAATCAGAAACCAGCAGTGGAAGTTAAATTATTTATTCAGTGTGTGCATCAGTGTCTGCAGACCTTCTCCCGGAGCCCACTTAGCCTTGACTCTATTAATTTTAATGGTTATTATTCCTTGGTTTGTCGCTTCGAGTTGAGTCACAACAAATTTTAACTTTTCATTCGTTTCATTTTTAATATTTTCCAAAAATACAAGTTATCATGAGCTTTATTACAGAAAAAAGGTAATGTAATTATGGGGCACAACAAATATATAACATTTATACTTCGAAATTCATTTTAAAACATTCATTTTTAGGTGAACTGATTTACCATAATTACATTATCATTTCTATAATAAAGCTCATGATAACTTGTATTTTTGAAAAATATTAAAAATGAAACGAATAAACAGTTGAAACTTGTAAAACAATTCGAAGCGTCATTCTGCGGAATCATTACCATTTTAATTGTTCATAAAGTTCTTCTTCTTGAAGTTCCATTTCCATTCAAATAAAGAGGCAAGCATGGCAAATTTGTCTCTATGTTGTGATTCCCTCAACAGGGTTGTGAGTCTCAACCAGTCCAGCCGCTGATGTTCTTGAATCGAGAGCAGTATAGCCTTCCTTCTTCTTACCCTTCATTATGAACTAAAGGAAAACATATTTTACCCGATTGCAATACTTCTTTTACTCCATAAAAACAAATAAGAAGCAAAAATTATGGAAAATATATAATAATTTATAATGATTAGTCCATTTATAATAATTTTAACTGTTAGTAAACATTACCCCCTCTGTTATAGAAGAACCTTTATGAGTTCTAGTGGCATTGTTTTATTGGAATTTTAAACAATTTTTTATTTTTTTAATTATGGATTTACATTTGACTGTAGTCAGTTCAAAAATATCAAGTGCACAGTTTAACTTGGATATATCGTTTTGTAGACCTCTGAGTTTAAATAATAAATTTATATTTAATAAGTTTATTTTGGTATTTGGTATTATAGTATTAAATACACATGTTGTTTTCAATATTTATGACTCTAAAACAGTGTTTTGAAGAAACTTATTTTTGGCATATCAATTACAAATGTCATTCCTGTTTACAATCGTTTTTATCAAAGCAGTAAAGATAAGGACAAATATTCGTAATATACTTTATCTTTACACAATATATCTGTTTACAAAAATATATTTTTTTAAAAAAAAGGAATGTTATTCCTCAAAAGTTTTTTTTTAAACAAATTTATATTCAAAGAACTTCTTTTTATTCTATTTCATATCAATAATTTATCTTTATCTTCAAGATGATTATTCAAAAAATGTTGCCAAAAGTACATAAAAAAAAACTGTACCACTAAAACTCGTGAATGAGTCTGTGGCTCAGTACATGATAGAGACTATACTGTTTCATGGACAACGGTTCTGCAAGGAGGTGACTTGTCCTAGGTCACGCACAACCGCTAGGTTTTTCCCCCTTATTTCGGGTACCATGTTTTTATAATATTTGATAGAGGCTGATCCTATATGATCCATCTCCCGCCACAAACAGACTAAATAAAAGTAACTGCCTGCAGCGGGATTTGAACCAGGATTTCCGGCATGGCAACTCAGTGCTCTACCACTGCAACTCCGCTCCATCAAAAGTACATACTTTCAACAAATTATCAATTTTTTGATTCTTTGGAAATTGTGGGAATTTAAATATATAAATGAATTATTATTGTAAATGCTCAAAATAAAAGTCTGATAATGTTTTCGCATTCTACAACTATTTTCTTATTCAACTTACTAAAAATTAAACATATTTGTACAAAAAAAAATTAATGTAAATGTTTTATTATAGATGTAAGTCGTGGATACAACGACTTAACCAATGAGGTGATAGAATAAAACTCTTGTGGATGCAGTTCAGAACTGTAATTAAAAAGAACATATTTACAAATTTATAACTAACTAAATAACTCCAGGTATCTTTAATAACATACCTGAATCAACACAATAGTCAATATTCAGTAATTACACTCAACACTTAATTTCTACAATAGCAGTCTATAATGTCTATTATAACCTCGCTCACATCTGTCTCTATGGTTATCTCACGTCTGTCATATGACTAAGTTTGGCGTCAGTATTCAAACTTACATCCCCCTTTTTGGAAGAGGACTACCGTCATCATCCCGATAAGGAACCAAGTTGCTGGCGTGAAATAAATTTGATTCTTTCTTTATGAATCCACTGTCGATGATATACATCACGTTAGATAATTTTTCTTTTATTCTGTGAGGGCCTGATCTAATAACTTCCAATTTACCTCTGTTTAGACCATTACTATATTGAATGTAAACCAAATCACCTTCTTTATATTTGATTTCCTTTACATTTCTGTCATAATACTTCTTATTTTGTTCATCTATTTTTTTCGAGTTCTCAAAAGCTATTGATCTATTTTCTTTTAAGTTCTCTTTTTTATTTTTTTCCAATTCTTTTGGTAAGGTTGAGTTGTCAATTCCTGTTAGCAAATAATTTGGTGTGAAACACGTTGAACTATGGATTGTAGTGTTGTATTCTTCAACACACTCTTCTGCTATAATGGTCCATGGACGTTCTTTGTTTTCATATATTTTGCACCGTATTCTGTTAACCAACGTTTGATTTGTTCTTTCATTCAGCCCATTTGAGAATGCACAGTCTACTGCTGTGAATACTAAATTTATCCCTCTTGACTTCCCATACTGTTTAAATTGTGTGAAGTTGATTCCAGAATATTGATCTCTTAACAAAGTTTTTATTTTGCCTTTATTTTCCACAGCTTTTATTAATATTATAAAGTCTTTAGCAATCTGTGTCTTAGATGTAGCAATGAAAGCATATCTAGTAAAGTGATCTATAATTAGGTGCAGATATTTCTTTGTACTTCTATTTCCTATAAAACCACCAATTGTGTCTAAAGATACAATTTCAAAAGGTTCTTTTGTGGGACCCAATTGTGACATAGGTGCATTAAAACAACCTATTCTTGTCTTATTCTTAATACAAGTTTCACAAGATCGGCATGTTTGTTTAATATGTCTGTACATATTTTTAAAATAAAATTTGTGACCTATTATTAACGTTAATTGTTTCGTTCCAACGTGTCCCTGTTTAATATTTACATCTTTTAGCAATTTTTTCCCAAATTCTTCTGTTAGCCAAATCTTCTTTCTGTTGTTCAAATTTTTATAAATGACATCATTTTCCAAAAAACTATTTTTGTCCGGTTTCAGTTGTTTTTGATTGTTTACTACGTCTTCCAATTTTAAAAAATTTGTTATTTTGATTGCTGAATCATTTTCATTTTCTTCTTCATTTGATTCTAAAACTGGGTTTCTGGAAATGCAATCAGCTTCTAAATTATCTTTTCCGGGATTATAAACTATAACAAAATCAAATTGTGAAATGTAATTCAATATTTGCAATAATTCTGGATCTTTGCAGTTTTTCACGTTGAAGTTTTCCAGTGGCTTATGATCTGTGAAAATGATAAATCTTTTTCCTAATAGATAATATTGCCAATATAATATCGCCTCTTTTATGGCCAGACTTACTAAGTATATGGCCTTCTTCATTTTTTGGGCTTCTGTCAGTTTTCTGGAAAAATTAAATACCGGCTTCAAAGATTTATCATCTTGTGGCTGCTTCAAAATTGCACCAACTCCTTTTAAAGAGGCATCAGTATAAATATATATCGGTGCTCGTGGGTTAAAAATTGCCAATACTGGATCCGAACATAAATATTTTTTTATTTTATTAAAGCTCTCTTCACAATCTTCTGTCCAATTATAATCCACATTTTTCCTCAATAGATTATATAATGGTTCTAATGATATAGAGTATTTTGGTATATACTCTAAATAAAAACTAATTTTTCCTAAAAACTGTCTTATTTATTTTTTTGTTTGTGGTCTAGGAAATTTATTTATGGCCACCAGGTTATCATTTAATGGTCTTACTGAATTATCACCAATTTCGTGTCCTAACTATGCAGTTTTTGTTTGTGCAAATTTACATTTTGCTTTATTTAATTTGAGACCTTCACTTTTCAATGCTTTTAGTGTTAATTCTATATGTTTAATATGATCTACATAATTTTCGGAATAAATCAGTATATCATCTATATAGTTCACCGCAAAGGCATCTAAACCATTTTTCTTAAGACACTAGACAATATTCTTTGGAAAATAGCTGGTGACGAATTCAATCCGAACGGGAGACATGTCCAATGCCAGTGTCCATGATGTGTCACAAATGCCGTTTTATACCTGTCTTTTTCTAGTACTGGTACCGACCAAAACGCTGAGTTTATGTCAAGTTTAGTGTAGAACTTACATCCTCCAGCACGTACCGTCAAATCTTCAATTCTTGGGAATGGTTGACTCTCTGGAACGACTATTTTGTTTAGTTCTCTGAAGTCTATGCATAAACGAGATTTTCTTCCAATGTTATTGGGGCAGCATAAGGGCTACAAGACTCTTGAATTAGTCCTGCTTTCAACAATTCCTTGATTTGCCTTTCAATCTCTATTTTGTCCTCTAATGTGCATCTATAAGGTTTTTTCGCTGTATATTTATTTACAGTTAAACTTATAGCTGCTTCATAGTTTCTTATTCTACCAATATCGAATTTATCTTTTGCAAACAATTCTTCATATTCCAATAAGATGTCTAAGTTGTTAATAGCATGTTCCTTTTTTTCTTGAAAAACATTCATATTAACTTTTTTCTCTTCTAACATTTTATAATTTTGTGTAATCTTCAAATTCTCATCTTGTCGCAATTTGAAAGCTTGAATTAAATCTAAACCTAATAACAGGTCGTCTTTAAATCTTCTGCTTTTCACTATAAAAAATGGTACATATTTTTCAATATCGAAAATCTTAATTGGTACAGATACTATACTGTTACGGGCGTACAAAAGAAGGCGGAAGCGGGGGATTAGCGGCTTAACTCCGTCAGCGGGAGACGTTTAAATAGGATTAGGACTGTTCTAGATCGTCTTCTTTTGTCGGAAAAGGATTAAGAAGATTCCGGAATTGTCTGGCCCTTTCGTGTTCTAGAATGTTCGGCCTTGCCTCTTTAAATACTTCCCCTCAACTCGAGGCAGTCAGTCTTAGTCTGAGAGAAGACCAGTGAAGATCTGTGATAAGTGAGTGTCAGTGGGATAAGCTAGTCAGTGTTGAACCGGCCAGTGTAATAAGTGTGTCAGTGAACTGTGACAGCCTCGCGAGTGTAATAAACTGTTTCTGTTTGTTACTGTGTGTCAGTTTGTGATACTTGAAGAATCTTACGGTCGGTGGACTAGTGAACTGTAAGTGTTAATTATTAGTAATAAATTGTAGTCATAGAAACTATTGTAACTAGTTAAGCTATCTAGAATTAGTAATATCTAATGTTATTGTAATAATTAAATAGGAGTTAGGCCTAGATAATAAATATTTAGAATATTGTAATTATAAATTTATCTTAGTTCAATAATTTAATTGTTAATAGTTTAATTGTATCCTTTTTTTTATCATTTTGTTAATTAATATTAGTATCTTTAATTGAGGCATTGTTTAATTTATTTTAATACCCAGTAGCCCGTAACAATACCTTCTGATTTTGCAACGCCTGATACGCCTTCTATGTTTTCACCCCCACTTATTCCTTTCTTCATTTTTTCTTTTTTATAAAACTCGTAATTCATCAAGGAGATATTAGATCCAGAGTCGTACAAAGCAATTGCAGTTTTTTTATCGACTAATATCTTCAATCTTTCAAGTCGGGTGACTACACGTTTTTGCTTCTTCAGCATGGGCAACAGCATCTTGAATTTCCGAATTATTTACTAATTTAATATTCTCATTTTTTACTTTTTTATTACGACATAAATTTTCAGGATGAAATCTATTTTTATACCCTAATTTTTCACAATGGATGCAAGTTTTCTTCTCACTCATATTTTGTTTTGGTTTTATTATTTTATTTGACTGACCAAAAAGTCTTAATTTAGACATTAAATCTTCTATGGTCACTAATTGTTTTTTATTTAGCCTATTTATAATAAATTCTGGTAATGACACTACTATTAAATTTATTTGTGACGTTAAAGTTAAGGCTGGATCGACTTCAATCATAAGACGTCTTTTCTTTAAACCAAAATCTAGAAATGATCCATTCGAGTATTTAAAGCTGTAAGCATATTCGACTTTATCCCAGGACTTTTCATCAAAGGTATCCAAAAAAGAGTTCCAAAATTCCCATGCATGAGTTAATGAATTTGTCTGCATATAGATTGTATACCAAGTCAGTGCAGATCCTTCCAAAAATAACCTTAGAGCCTCAGCATATTTATATTCTTTCAGTCCTAACCTTTTGCATTCCTGAATAAATAAATTCATCCATGTTTTAGCGTTACAGTTATGCCCATCAAATTTTTCCAAAACCATATCCTTAGCTATAGAGTGCATAGACCTTTCTGTGTTGGTGCTTGGTACATTTACTATTTGTTTTTCTTGAACTTCATCCAAATGCATATCATAAAAGGCTACATTACCTTCCTCGTCCATGTAAATAGATTTCAGTTCATCTTTTAGTGATATTACGACATTTCTATATGTACCCCGCACATTCAAACTTTTCACAACATTCTTAACAACATTAGTGGCAAATAATTGTTTATGTGCTTCACAAGTTTGTTGGGAAAGCAAAAATTTCCACCTGGTTTACTAATTTTATAGTTTTTACCTTTACTAATGTGCTCTTAGAGTTTGCTCCAGCTTCCGCTACAAAATGACATTTTGCCTTAATCATCTCAATCGTGTTGATTTGTAAGTCGTGAATTCAACGACTTAACCAATGAGGTGATAGAATAAAACTCTTGTGGATGCAGTTCAGAACTGTAATTAAAAAGAACATATTTACAAATTTATAACTAACTAAATAACTCCAGGTATCTTTAATAACATACCTGAATCAACATAATAGTCAATATCCAGTAATTACACTCAATACTTAATTTCTACAATAGCAGTCTATAATGTCTATTATAACCTCGCTCACATCTGTCTCTATGGTTATCTCACGTCTGTCATATGACTAAGTTTGGCGTCAGTATTCAAACTTACATAGAGTCTTTTCCACGAAATAAATGAGCCTAACAAACTCTTAATCATTTTATTTTTTTTCTATTGAAATGACTTACGTCATAGAATTTTTCCTCCACTGACTGCTTGTGGTTTCACCTTTATTAATTTTTTAACACGTTTAATCCTCATTTCCCCCAAGGGATGCCAATCAACTTATATGAATACTTTTATTTTTTTGATTTAACCGAAGTTCTCAATTATAATAAACTTAAATATCATATTAATTTAACACGTTAGTTTTAGGGTAATTAGTTTTTTCCTAAGTCAATGATAGAACTTTTTTTTTTCTCGTTGATCTTGTAGCGTTTTTTTTTCTTTTTCCATTCTAACATTTTCCATGTCCTGCTATACTTTCCTATAATTCTTTTACATTACCTTCCAACTTTTAATTTGTCTCTTGAACTTCTTTTTTCTTTCTTCTCCCTCCCTATTAATTCCATAATTATTTTCGGTTGTATTCTTTTAATCTACTTAAGCCAACTTTATATTCTTTCTCCTCTTATGGTGCGTGCTTGTTTTTTACTATAGTTTGAATATTTTTTAGCACCTTTTATCATTATTCCCCACAAGGGATGCCAATATATTAGTTTCAGAATAATCAATTTTTTCCTAAGCCAATATTATGACATTATTTTTTGTCTTCATGTTGATTTTGCAGATTTTTTTTTAGTCCTTTCTATCGTACTAACCCTTGATTCCTGCTAAGCTTTTCTCTATTTCAACTTTATATTTCACTCTTGAACTTTTTTTTTCTTCTACCTTCTTATCAATTCCATAATTATCTTCGGTAATTCTTTCTTCTCTTATGGACCATACTGGTTTTTGAGGGTACTTTGAGTTCTTGTTTTATAGCCAACATAATACAGAGAAAGTATAACAATTGAATATAAGGGATTTATTTATTTGGTGACCAATAACGTTTTACCCTGATATTCTGAATCTAGCTGTTACTCTTGAAGTACTCTTCACCAGTGAGTGCATTAATTTATCTGCTGTCCACCGAACATCGCCAGTCTGACTTCTCGATTTCCATCCTCTGATACTGTACCCTCTTCCTTGATCTGTTTCAATGGTATTCTTATTTCTTGTGGCCTCGCAAACCAAAGATACACGCCAAACAATGCTCCTACGGGATTTACTATGTATTACTGTGATCTTAGTCATATATATTATTCACATATTTGATAGGAAGATCAACGATTTTCCATGACTTTACTATTATTATTTATTCTTTGATTTTCATTTGCATCAGCGCAATTGCGCATCAAGCACATTCGATCTAACTGCATTTCTCATTGCTTTGCTACAGGGACATCATGTTTTTTAAATGGAAAAATAAATAGTTGAATTGGTCTCTAGGCCATTGTCTTTTTAATCTTTTCCTATCAAGGTTACAGGGTGTAGGGAAGCGGAAGATCGAGCGGATTTTGATAAATTTGTGTTGATGAGTGGAATGTTTTGTAGTGAATCTATGACTTTATAACGGGAATTTTCATGTCGTTGTGTATGGTTTGATTCGAAATAAACCAAGGAGAATTAACGATTCTTTCTCAGAATTTTGGATAGTGTTTTTTGTATCTTGTGTAAATGGACGTATTTAACTCCAAAGCGTCTTGTCAGTTCTCTTCTTTTTTACCTTATACTTCCTCTCATGCCATTTCTAGAGTCAAGGAGCCTGAAGGCCTATTTTGGTTCTTTGAATTGATTTTCTCTTATGCGGTATATTAGCCCTGCGGTGGAGTCCCCGTATCCTCGGGACAACTGGTCTCCTGAATATTTATGTCCCCTCAAGAGAAAGGTTGAGCGGGCTAAACACCTCGGTACTGGGTTTCCCCCAACCTGGAGAACCAGAAGCTGATTGCAGTCAGATGACGCAAAAATCTTCTTCAATTAGTTGAGAAGTCTTTTTAATTTTGTATATATATTACATGTAAATCTTTTGTCCATTTTTATGGCACTTTTGACTGCTGCACACCATGGTTTTAAGTAAATGATGTGTATTTATATACATCTGTCATTGTTCAGTCTTTAGTATTAAAAAACTGATTCTGTCCTGAAAAGAATGCGTTTGCCGGAGGCAGCGGGCTAAGGGTAATTTTGAGAAAAAAAAAAAGAGCATTATTGTGAATAAGGTACAATTTTTTTTTTTAATATCGCATAATAGGCTGGGCATCCCTCCTGGTGTCTGTCTTTCTTATCTCTGTGACACTTGGTGCCGACGGATGCGTCCTACAGGAAGAGAATGAACACCGTTGCTTGGTGGTCCTGGAGGATAAATAACACCGCTTCTTGGTGCTGGAATGCTTCCTCATGGAGGATAAATAACACCGTTGCTTGGTGTTATGGGATTCAGATCCTAAAAATTGAAGAAAAGACAGACAACAGGAAATGGTGCCAGACAATATATTTGATAAATTTAGAGCTTATATTGCGTCAGAATAAGAAGAGATATAGTGATATAAGTACAGACCAGTGGAGACTATTGTGGAGCCAGGGCTAGTGAAGTATGTGCCCTCTTCTCGCCCTGATGTGCCCTCGGTATCGTACGGAGGTGTTTGGAAGGAAAGTAGCATGCTGCTAAAGTGAGCCGAGAAGAGGGCCCACCCTTCACCAGCTCTCGTACCTGACTGGCTTTGGGCGGCCTGGTCACGTGACATATGCGATAACGAATTCCCAGGCCGACCATTTACGCACTTAATTTTTATACAATATAAAATAAAATGAGTAAAAACTGGCAATAAGTTAAAAGAGAAGATGTACATAAAAATATTAAAATGAAATTACTTTTAAAGTAATATTGTTGCTTTAACAGTCACTAGTCAATTAATAGTTACTATTAATCTATTCCAGTATATCACCTTTTACCAATGTTGAAAGATATGTACATTTGCTTATGTATATTAATGAACGTATTTTTTTTCTGAGGCCAACATTACCCAACATCAAATCAACATTGCCTGCTAAGATTCAAATTAAAGTCAGCACTAGATGAGATACAAAATGAAAATGAAAAGAATAAAAAAAAATATTGAGGATAATAGAGAACGGGAAGGCTGCCCTCATTGCTGAAACATGAATTTTTAAATTGTATTCATTAAGGGAAGGTCGTTATCAAGAGATAACAGCTGATAACAGATCCCCCGCGGTAGTGTTATCAGCTGTTATCAGGAGGCTTCTATATTGAGCCTTATCTCCCGGCGCGGTTTGGCGTGGGGGGAGGAGAGAGGGGGTAACAGATATGCATTTATTTTTATGAAGGCTCCTCATTACTCTGATAGCTGCGATCCTTCCCTTGATAGCCGCAGCTAGATCCACATAAATATTTATCTCTTGATGAATAATTTACTCGAATAATGGTCTCGGATCCGTTTCATTTCAATCCTCTCTTGTCAGTCATGAAATCCATTGTGCTCGATAATTAGATAGTTCATTAAAAATCGATTAAATTAAACGCAATTATATTAATTCAAAGTTGTTATATTACCTATAGTTATAAAATAAGTAGTTGTTATATTACCTATATACTATTTAAGTGGGAAATAGTTGACTGCATAATTCTAATAATGGATTGAATTGGTCAAGGGATGCAGTCAGAGATGACACAAAATAAAAGAAGGAAAGCAATTATTTTTTGTTTCTTTGCTAGCCCTGAAGATGACGTGCATCTTAGGACGTAGTTTTTCTCATTTTTTATTATCTCTGACTGCACCCCCTGACCAATTCAATCCATTATTACCTATTTAATAGTTTTTAGATGTGTTGATTAAGGAACGGGTTAGTTAAGTGTATATAGTGCTGAGTTGCTGTGCTGAAGGTCCCGGGTTCGAGTCCAACTATCGCAGATAAATTATTTCATCTGTTAATAGCCATGAACACGCCCTATGGGATTTACAGACCCTCCTGGGACTCATCCAGCCTCTTTAAAGTAGGTACAATTAATTGGAGGAAACCCTGGCGGTTGAACGTTATCTAGTACATATTACCTCCCGGCACAAACATTTTCCACGAAACAGTACAGTCTCAACCACGTACTGAACCCTGGTGGTTTGTAGTGTTACAGTTTTTTTTTTATTCGCTTCGCCTGTATATACGTATGAATATAACATAATCTTTGAACTCGATTATCGGCCACTTTAGAGCATCGAATTAAATTGAAGCTTTGCACACTTCTTAATGGCCAGTTATACAATAATTTAATAATTATTTTTTGTTTGTCCTGGCCGGAATTCGATCCCGGGTCTTCTGCTTCTCCGTAGCAGTGCTCTAAACCACTGAGCTCAGGGGTCACAACCCAGTTAGACAAATCCGTTCTCCTCACCGATCCTCTTTAAAACAACAATTTTTTAAAAATAATTACCATAAAATTAACAATTAATAAAAATAAATTATAAATAATTAAAACGTTTTTCTCATTATCCTCACCAGGGTTTTTATGGTTAGCGATTTTTCATATCTGAAAACAAGTCTTAAGTCTTGCCCCAAGTACTTAGATAAGCATGGCTTAATCATTTAGACAAGCAAATTACTAAAGGTAGGATTAACTTGGGAGTTTCTTATAGTTTGGAAAACTAAAAAACAAGCTTATGAGCCTAACGAAACTAAAAAGTAGGAAATAGATTATAATTTTTAAAAAACTCTTAGCTTTAAAAAGAAATCAAAACTAAAAAGTAGAAAAAGTGGGAGGTTGTATTTTCATAATGACTCTACTTTTACCATTATCATTTAATGATATATTATGATGAAAAACACCCCATGCTTATTTCCGATATATTTTTTTTATAACACTATCCCTATTTTAAACTTTGAACATTATTTTTTACCGTTTAGTTTTATTTTCTATTAAGTTTTGTTTTTTATGCTATTATTTATTTCTGCAACAACCAAAATTATCTGAATTTTCTCCTGTTAGAGGAATAAGTATGAACAAATCTAAAATTAATAATAACGAAAAGTGTACCAATAGTAAAATAAACGAGTCTTAGAAACGATATAATTGTAAAATATTCCAGATATATTTGTAGGCGGGTCGGCAGAAATTGCTGGTGTTTATTATATTATTTATTATTATACCATTGAATTCTTAATTTTCAGAGTAATTTAGAAGGATATTGCTTAATATTTTAGCCTTAGTTATAGGCTAATGATGGGCATGTAACCGCTATCACCGATTTATGGTTTAGTACGCTCTTATTCTCTTAGAGAATACACATTAAACTCGCTAATTCAGTAAAACGTCTTTCTTTTGTGCTGGGCTATTATACAAAAAAAAAATTCCATTAAGGTTTTTGGGTTCATTACACCATAAGGACTGCATAGCTTCTAAGCTAAATGTTATGCAAGGAAGTGGTTTGAGATCACACTGAGCCCTCACCTTTTCCTCCAATTAAGGATACCCATTTTAAAAAGGCTGGTTGAACCTCAGGCTGTTAACAACTATTTCTACTACAACACAGCCACTCAGCGCTTTACACACTGAGATACCAAGCTCCACTAGGTTATAAAGTAACATATATGTTTACATTTAAGCTGTTTGTTCTTTGTGTGTTGTTATCTATACTTAGTTGGAGGGCTTTAAAACTTCTGTTGCAAGATAAAACTTGGATTTGAATCTTTTCATCTCGCTAGGGTAGAGGATTTAATGTATAGGCTAAAAAATATACTTCTATGAATGTAATCTGTCTGGAACATGTTTCATGAATTCATTACCCGTTTTATTTTCTAGAATATTTCGACAGGATCCCTTTGCTTTTTTTCTTAACAACTTTTCTGTTTTAAAAAGTTACACCAATTGATTTCCGCCCGAAAGCATAAGGGGTTTGAGTGATTTTCTTCTTTGGGATATCCAGATCTTCCTTGCAGATATTCGAGGACTTCGAACTTGCTTTACTATTAATATGCACCACATATAGCACTCCAGGTATACCACCTCCATACACCGACCACCCCCGTCGAAGACTTAACCTTCATTGATAACTCGCCCGAAGCATACTTCCTTAAGAAGAAGCTAGGACGACAGATCGGCCGGTACGAGGATGATAGAATTATTGCTAACTATTGTATGGATATGGCGCTGATGAAGGCGGTCCCTTCATAGCGACGGCCGAGGCTAACGATCCGATTGTCCTCGAGCGGCCGCCGATCTGCGACCGATCTGGCTCCGGAGATAGCCCTAGCCGGCACCGCCAATTTGCGTATGCTACCGCTTTACCTTTACCTTTACCCCTACCTTTGTTTTATCGCTCTTTATCTTTTCGTCTAGCATTATTTCCTCTTTGAATAGAGCATTCGGCTCGTCAGTTCCCACATGCACCTCTTCTTCGGCGATCGTCCAGGTCCATAGTTGGGTCCTGGAAGTCTGAAACTTCAGGAATGCCGATCGTATATCGAATAGCAAGGATCATTAAATCGCTACTAGCAATTGGGGTCCGAGAATAGCTGCAATATCTTTGAAGGACATATGTACTCCACTATAGCTGACTTGCTTCTGAAGTATAAACTCAGTGTTATTTTTTTGTTTGTTTAGTCATTCAACCTCAATTTATGCTGCTATGGCTAATCATAAAGTCCCATTTTACGCCCCTTTCGAAAGTCGTTATAACCAAGGATTTTTAACTCCCATTTCAAAAATTCTATGACCACTTTTGAACCCGCGATCTTGGACATAGAAGTTTGTCATGCGATATCATTATACCATAGATGATCTTAATTGTTAATTGCTACTTTTATCTGTTAATATATTGTATATTGTAAAATAAATTAACTTGAATTATCTAGATAGGAAAATTATAATTTATTACCATATGAATATGAAGAAACAATTGATATAATATAAATACATAATAAAAATGAATAAAAAGACAATAAGAGGCATAAAATAATTATTACAATAGGGTCCAAAAACTAAAGAGAATTTCTCGGCATTTCTTATCAAAATTGAAACAAAATGTCAAATGCATTAATCAATAAAATTAGCACTTGTTTATTAGTCTCCAGAAGACCGTGACGGAGAAGAAAAGAAGAAAAATGAGAAAAGAACCGACAAAGGTATTATTAGAACGGTACCTAAAAAATCAAAGCTTTATTCTCTAAAATAGTGGGGAAGAAATAGTCAACTTTTCGCCATTTCCAGGATCATCAGGGCATACAGCAAAATGAAATTCACATTAATGAAGATCAAAAGCAGCATCTTCAGTTCAAACCGACTCATCAAGACCGGCAGTTGGCCTTAGTATTTTTTAAAGAGGGTAAAAAATCCGTGGCTGTCATCCTTTCAAAGAAACATAAAATAAGAGTCCCAAGCCTGTGCGGTGGTAAGTAGTCCTTAAAAATCCCTATTCTAATTATAACTGGATATGCTAAATTCAGGAATCCCGCTGTAGCAACGTCCGATTAGCCAGAGCAGCATAAAGTGGCCTTAAAAGAATAATCAACAGACTCATGACTGTTTCATATATATATATATATATATATATATATATATATATATATATATATATAATCTATGAAGCCTCCGTCGTAAAGCAATGACTTCCTGTTCTCCTGTATCGTTATGTAGGTCCCCGGTACAAGGACTACACCTTGACAAACGCTTAACTTGGAATCCTCACCCTAGACTAAAACGGCAAGAAATAGCTCGCCGTTTCAGGTTGCTTTAACAATTACTAGACAAACACTCTTTATCACAAAAGACTCATATACCTGACAATCACTAGACCCATCTGAAATAATCCATCGAATTACTCTCCTATTCAATCCTTATCCTTCGTAAAATCATCAACGATCCTTACTTTGTTATGATAAAAGTAATCCGTGATGACCTCAATGTCCTATTTGTAACTTATTTTTTCCAAATCCGATATCAACCTTCTCAGGACAAACTTTATTTCCACTCTTCAATTCCTGATAATCCTCCGAGGTGTCTTAAAAGAAGCTGAGCTCGTTGTTACCTTTTAAGTTGAATTTGTTATTTGAGTACTACCACTGGGTAGTTTCTCTACTTTCCTTTATTCATGCCAATAGGTACCATTCATTCTATTTACCTGTCGTATTAGTATAATAAAGTGTGAATTCCAGAAAAAAAAATCTATGAAGATCTTTGTGCACATACCTCACTGCATGCAAAATGGAGCACATCTCACTTCAACATCAAAAAGACTAATCAGTCAGGGTCAGCAACAGTACTCTTACACTTTCCACAAAGAACTATACACATATAGATGCATAGCGCTTAAGGGAACAAAAGTCATAAGGCATCTAAAAAAAAATTATTACCACAGCAGAAACCTAAAAGTTTAACTAGTACATCTGCTCGCCCGCTAACAGTGCCTAACGGTGGTTGGTCCCTATCTAGTTATGACGCACGAAAAACAGATAAGGAATCATATTTTTTTTCCTACCTGGTTAATTATGTAAAACAAAGAAGTGAATTAACAGGGACTGAATGTTATCAGTCGGGAAGATCTTATCTTCACTGAGGATCATCAGGGAAAAGAGAAGAAATATAATAATAAAAAGAGAAGGAAGGATTTTAAAAACTCTTTATCTTCAAGTTTTACCTCGAGAGATAATTAAGAGGAATGAGTCGCTCCAACTTAATCCATAAGAAGTAGCCACGGAGTACGCTAAAGATAAAAAAAAACATATAATGGAATTGTGTTTTGATCAAGATATAAAAACAAGGTTCAAACGTATTTTATATTATTTTTTATTATGAGACCATCAGTAACTAATCGTTCCCTTAGTCATTATTACATTTTTAAATCTAGATTACCAAGTTCAAGTATAGCAATACCCCTCGTATGAAATGTCCGTTTTTATAATTACCAGTATTAAAAGAAGAATTAGTGGAATTATTTTGTTTACCATGCTTATGTTATAGATTAAGGGAGTGTAGTGGCTCAGTGGTAGAGCGCTGAGTTACCGAATCAAAGGAAACAAAGGTGTTAAAATCCCGCTGTTTGGCAGGCAAGTATTTAATCAGATGGATCGTATAGGATCTTAAACACCCCTGGAGCACAGCACTCTATAAAGTGGGTACCCAAATAGGAGGGAACTGGCGGTTGAGCGTTATCTAGGAAACATCACCTCCCTGCGTTACTGACCCTTCATGGGTTTTTTTTATTTATACAGATTATAAAGAGCTGTAATCAATCCTATCCTTTTTAATAATATTTACTATCACCAAAATTAAACGGTTTAGCATGACATCAAATATGACCATGGATACACAAGAGGCTAATGTAATTTTTTTAATGAGAGAACTTAAAGAAATTATCTAATCTTGAATACTCGGCAGCGCTAGCAGCAAGGCACATTACTACCGCGTTCGGGAAATGGTGTTATATGGTAATTAGTGATGTGTCGGATATCCATATCCATATCCGTATACTCGGATATCCAAGGGAAAAGAAAGATCCGTAACCGTGACTTTTTTGGCGGATCTTTTAAGGATCTTATTAATTTTCAATACATAGATGAAATTTTGAATAGAGTTATTTTATATTCACTGAAAAATCTCTTACGTACGTGTTAGTAACCCTATAAACACCAGCGTTTGTTCTGGCAAACGTTGCAATGAAAAAAAAAAATCAGTCCTCCAATCAAATAGCCGATCAGCTGAACTTAGTTTGTCTCGAAAAACGCATTTTTTTTTTCGTTTTCGATGTTTGTCCAGAACCAAAGTTGCTGTTTATAGTGTTACTAAATGTAAATAAAAATAATCCTGACTAAAGGTTATTAGGTAGCAGTGAAAAACTATTGACATTTAACATTTGACTCAGGCAATCCTTTTAAGGTTTAAAGAAAAACTTCTTTGTTGACAGTTTTATAACTCACTACCAAACACAAACTTCATCTATGCCACCCAGTTCAAGTCGAAAACTCGAAACATGTGCCTAACCTACTGTCCAGTCTGTCATGCAAAGCTTCAAGTAGCGAAAAATATCAAGGTAACGCGCACGGATATGGATTGGGGCAAAAAAATCCGTATCCGCGGATCTTGACACCAAATATCCGTATTCGGATACGTATCCGCGGATATACTTTGTTAAAGATCCGTCACATCACTAGTTATAACGAACGGACCATTCGCCTTTGAATTGAGAAATTTTCAGCTGGTGACACAGATTAATTTATATCTCCTTTTTACTAAGTTGTGAAAATATCACTTCCATATCGTACTATAAGGATACGGGTAATCAGAAGTGACTTTTGCTTTTAAATGACAACGTCTGACATCGTGTTTCTCGACAGACATTGAAGGAACTAAACGAGGTGGGTTACCAAGTCCTCTAACGCATCTTATTGGCATGACAGATTTTCATCTCATCTAAAATTTGGACAACTTCCTTAAGGGTAAAATTATGAAAATGATTCTCAAGTCAAATATTCTTTTCAGACTCCTCGGAGTATTATCGGATAATCAAGAGGAAGGTAGGTTTGAAACTAATGGGTTTGAGCTGGTATAAAGTCAGACTTAAAACGACTGATTTCGTGTTCGGGCCAAACCAGTAACATATGGGATATTGAGGTCATTATGGATGACATTATTCGTAATAAAGTTAGGAGTATTGAGGATTTATTGAGGAGAAGAATTAGATGACTTAGTGTACTCCAAAGCTCTACTCCGTAAGTCCCCAATGGGCTTATAATGGTCATGTGTAGTATTTCGTAATCAATTGGGAGCTTAAAGTGATTGTCGAGTAAGGTTGCAGTATGGATTTTAGAGTTAAAGGATTCTCATTGTTGTAATTCACAAATAAAAGTATATATATTAAATATAACTTCTTAGAGATGCTAGAAATTATAAAAGATAGATAGGCAAGAATCGAAGAGATTATAACAGGTATTATGGCTACTAAAACTAATTGAATACTTATATATAGTTTTTATATTTAATTTTAACTTCAAAATTGATTTAAACAGTAAGCAAAGACATTTTTATCAGGTATTTACAAGCTAAATTTATTTCCTTATCAGTTGTTGCAAAGATAAGAAATAAAGGTCATTGAAAAGTTCATTAACTTCGAGTAGGTCTGAGTTTCTTTTTGTAATTATTGCGATGTCGGAAATTTTAATTTAATTATAGGTGACTAAACACCCACGAATCGCGAAATAACTTAACTCTCTCACCAATGTTTGCACTTCTCGTTAGATGTCTATCTCTATAAGATGGTATATTTAGAGGTCGCGGCGGTCAAAAGTGTTAAGATGTCGCCTTAACAAGTTCGAGTCTGTTGCGGCTATGTCCATTGTCCTGGGTGGGATGAAATCTCCGGCCTTGGTGGGCATGGAATCACTATCGACTTTCTCACTCTGGTCAAAATAGTTTGGTTATCAGTATGTTGTTTGTTCATTTAACGCCTCTTTATGCTACTATGTCTAGTCGGACGATGCTACAGTAGGAGCTCTCAATTTTGCCTTTCCAGGTTTAATTAGGATAGGGATTTTTAACAAGTACCTGACATCGTACAGGCTCGGCACCCCGATTAACATCCCTTCCGAAGGCGTAACTAAGGATTTTTTACTCCCTTTAAAAAATCCTAGGGCCACCTGCCGGACTACGAACCCGTCGGTTATCAGTAGATATGAAATTATATTTATTTTGACCTTAATAAGAGTCTAAATGGAATGCAGTAGTTAAAACAAAGATCGAATTCTTAAAACGGAAAGAGCATACGGATTAACAATGAATGTCTACTGAAGACTAATGGAAACAGCGAATTAACAGTGAAATCTACTAGGAAGTAGAAAGAATCTAGGATTATTTACGTAAGCGAAGGCTTTCATATTCAGGATAAACATAAAGAATGAAAAAGCATCAACAGACTAAGCAAATATTCGACTATTTCTAGAAGACCTCTACAACGTGGATTAAAGAAGTTAGGAAAGATTTATAAAATTTGGACATGTTAGAAAATTTACCTCTTAGAATGAGGTAAATTTTAGAGAAAAGTGAAAAAATTGGTAGAAATTTAGTTTCTTAGGAGAGCTCTGGAAGGGGAGAGGGAAGAAGAGGGTGGGTCAAAAATTAATGAATAAGACAACTGTTAGAGAAGAGTTGGTCGACTGTATCTTCTAATTTAAGGAAGAAATAGTTGGGGGCGCAGTCAATGAAAACATCAAAATAAGCATAACTTATTTATTATGTGCCGACGTTTCGGCCTACAATGTAGGCCATCTTCAGGGCTAAGAGAAAAAAAACAGAAATATATAAAAACGTAGCAGTAACAAGAATATATAAAGTGGTACAGGAGTGGAAATAAAAATAGTGACTAGATATGATGAAATAGTGAATAGATATAAGATAAATAAGAAAGCATATAATACAGGTTACAGAATAATAAACTTAAAATAGTGATAGATAAAAATAAAATTGTAGATGATGAACAGAAATTCTAATAGTGACAGATAAAATAATACAAGAATAAGAATATAAAATAGAAAAGATACATGTCAAGAAAGGATAAAATGTAAACAATAATATAAAGGGAAAGAAAAATGAGGAGGTAAACGGAAAGATACAAAATAAGAAGATTAAAATATAGAAAAAGGGGGGTTGAGTATGAAGGATTTAGAAAAAAACTAGTTTAATTATAAATATGGATAAGAAACGAGACATGAGGGGTTACATAGGTAAAGTGTAATAATACAAGCATAAATAGAAAGAAAAGCTTGATAAATTTCAAAAATTAAACATTGAAAATAGTGGTATTATATCTATGAACTATGAAGAATGAAAAGAAAAAGAAAATAAGTAAGGGAAGTTAATATGTAACTGTATACAAAGAAGTGCATGTACATTAGAAAGAAGTGGCATAAATGCAAAATAAGATGAGAATATAATATAAACTTATAGAAAATAGGTGAAGAAATACAGTAGATGAAAAATATGAGGCTAAATAAGAATGAACTCTATACTATTAACATATGATGGATGCCAAAAGTAGGTGTGAGAACAGGTGCGAAGAAAGGTGAATGTGAAAAGGATGGAGATAAGATAAATATGTACTAACCGAATAAAACAAGTTGCAGGTTGGGGAGCTCAGAGACAAGTAAGCAAGAAAACCGTTACACCGGGCAGGCGGAAGCGATAAAGGCGATCTCTGACGGCCAAAAAAATAATGACAAAGAAGGGGGAAGGAGAAATGTAGAATCGGTGGATATAAGAGACCGTAAATAATGTAAATTGCGTGAAAAATTAAAAATTAAATTAAATTAAAAAGGAAAATTGCAGATGCAGTGGATATAAGTGACCGTAAATAATGTAAATTGAGAGAAAAATAAAAATTAAAAGTCAATGGTCAAAATGTAATTAAAAAAAGAATGGCATAATAAATTAAGAATGTAAGGTTATTTTAGTAAATTAAAAATATGGGCGTAGGTTAGGGATAGGTGATGGGAGTCGGTCTTGGCATTAACGGTAGAGGAATCTAAATTGATGTGAATGGTTTCTGAGAGGATGCGTTTATTATAATTAGGAACGGAGGCTAGGATCGACGTGTTTTCCAGGTCAAAATTGTGGTTAAAGGATAGGGCGTGTTCGGAGAGTTTAGAAGCGGTTGGGTTGTGGGAGGAAATGGAGTATTTGTGTTGGGTAATGCGGTCTTTAAGTAGGTTTTTGGTTTCGCCGATCTAGGAAGAGTTGCAGTTGGGAGTAGAACAAGGAATGCGATAGACGACCTGAGAGCGATGTTTTAGTGGAATGGGATCTTTAACACGGGTATAAATATTGGAGAGTTTGTTGTGGGATTTAAAGGCGATGCGTAAATTGGGGATCGCGGAACGTAGGGATTTTTGAATGTTATTAGAGAGGGAGGGTATATATGGCAAGGATCTGTATATAGGGATAGAAGGCGGATGTGGAGAACGGGTGCGGTTGGGTGGGTTATAATGGTGATGGATGAGTTTATTGATAACATGGGGAGGAAAATTGTTTTTTAATAGGATTGCTTTGATGCGTTGGGTGTTGGTGTTATGGAAGCAAGCGTCGGAGAGGGATATTTTTGGCGACATTGATTATTTGGTGGTGCGGATGTTGGGAGTAATAATTGAGGAGTCTGCCAGAATAGGTGGGTTTCGTATACCAATCAGTGGATAAGGTGTGATCGGGATTTCTAATGATACGGAGGTCAAGGAAAGGTAGGGATTTGTTATGTTCAAGTTCGACAGTGAAATGTAGGCGGGGATGGTATGCATTGAAGGATGATAATAAACCTGGAATGATGTTAGGATTTAGGATAAGGAGGAGGTCGTCCACATATTTTTTAATGAAAATGACATCGTCACTGAACTGGGGTAGGATGGAGTCTAGAAGGTCATTTAGTACAATATTGGAGAGGTCAGGAGCGAGGGGATTTCCCATGGCCAGTCCCGAAATTTGGTTAAAGAACTGTCCATGGAAAGTGAGATAGCCAGATTTGCAGCAGAGTTTAAGGGAGTTAACCCCTCATGTCTCGTTTCTTATCCATATTTATAATTAAACTAGTTTTTTTCTAAATCCTTCATACTCAACCCCCCTTTTTCTATATTTTAATCTTCTTATTTTGTATCTTTCCGTTTACCTCCTCATTTTTCTTTCCCTTTATATTATTGTTCACATTTTATCCCTTCTTGACATGTATCTTTTCTATTTTATATTCTTATTCTTGTATTATTTTATCTGTCACTATTAGAATTTCTGTTCATCATCTACAATTTTATTTTTATCTATCACTATTTTAAGTTTATTATTCTGTAACCTGTATTATATGCTTTCTTATTTATCTTATATCTATTCACTATTTCATCATATCTAGTCACTATTTTTATTTCCACTCCTGTACCACTTTATATATTCTTGTTACTGCTACGTTTTTATATATTTCTGTTTTTTTTCTCTTAGCCCTGAAGATGGCCTACATTGTAGGCCGAAACGTCGGCACATAATAAATAAGTTATGCTTATTTTGATGTTTTCATTGACTGCACCCCCAACTATTTCTTCCTTAAATTAGAATAAGACAACTGTTTGAGAGGGCAGAGCTGAAAACCACACTGGAATCCAAAGTGTTTTGTTAGTAGTTTGGCATCCTGTGGTAAACGTGTGAGAACCAAATAAAGCCCTAGAAGCTGTGAAAAGACCGCTAGGAGACAGAGAATACTCCAGCGGGAAACAATTAAGTTGTTGCGTGATCCTAAGAGATCAATACGAAAAGTTACAAGTCAATATGTTTAGAGTTCAAAACCATAGGTTTGGCTAATCGAATATTTGTTTTGTTTTTTAATGTCGGCCTTGCAGGTGTCTTGTGGTTTCAGGCCTTCGTCTAAATGTCTATCTTCACCATGACCTCGAAATGGCACCTGCTGTCCAGTTTATTTAAACAGGTAATTAATATTCCAACGTGACAGTCTTTTTATAGACAGAGTATATAATAACACTTCACAGAAAAACGTTGTGAGGGTGAGCGAAAGAGAATAGTCTAAGACATTTGTTGAAGACCACATAATACTCATCGACGGAACTAACACAAGGTCCTGGAAGGTCTAGACCACGAAAAACTATATATTTATTTATTTAAATAAGAAATTGTTCATATTTAGTTTAATAAAAAAAGTAATAAGGTATAATATTAGTGATAAATTATAATTTCATTCATATGTTTATTTCCTCAAGAAAAAATAACTAACAGACTTCCCCACAGGCTATCTAGGAGAATTTTCTGGGGGGGTGGGGGCATGGGTCAGTATGAATTTGATATCAATGAATTATGATGAATATGAATGAATGAGGATCCTGAATGAATGAGGAGGATGAAGATAAATAAAATATAAATTTTTAATTTTAGATAACTTAGGCCAGAAAACTATAACATGGATAAAATAAGCTCCTTGATCAAAGTGGTAGCTATCTATATGTGAATGAAAAACATAAAAAGGTTCGGAATCGTCGATTTTGGATGCATCCATTGAGAAAACATTCGACACAATGAATAATTTTGGTGTGTAATGCGTGTTTTTTTCTTGTTGAAAACCATCTAAAATTCAGGGCAATATCAACTAGTAAGAACTCTAGGGGAAGGTCCTCAAATCCGCTAATGGACTTCTTATCTCCCATTATTCGATGATGGTTGCTAAATCTTAAAATCTGATCATGAACTAGCACATTTATCTATTAATAATTTAACGCAAGAATATATTTAAAGTATATATCCTTAGTATACTTGCAAAGCCTGGTTTAGGTTATATTTTCTTGCATTATTACGTTCTAATTTATGAAACGTAACTTATTACGGTCGATATGCAAAAGTTTGAACTATCTATAATTATAATTATAATTATAATTATATTTTTGTAGTATAATTTCTGCAAAAAGAACTAACCCTTTCAATTTTATAAAATGTAACATGAATTTTTCATAAAAATCGGGAAAAAAACATTATCCAGTCCGAAAAAATCTTCATTTATGAAATTATTCTGAAGTTTTGACAACAATTGACCATGGAGGATAGATAATCCCCAAGAACAAAATTTTAGACATTAAAAATGCATTTTATGAGATTTTTGGCTTCTCACTTTTTTAAAGTTATATATGATATTAATTGATGCAGGAGACTTATTACAATTGATTGAAAATGACATCAATTCGAAAATTTGTCGAAACGTCTGAATAATTTAATAAATTAAGATTTATACGGACTGGGTAATGGTTTTTCCCGATTTTTAAGAAAAATTTGTGAAGATTTATAGTACAGTAAATGATTTCACTTTTTTTTTTAAAATAAAATTTAACATAAAATATTGATACGAAGTAAATGATTACTACACAATATTTATTATTGCTTAATTGACAATAGGTTACAAAATAACTAAATAAAAATTAGCATAAACTTAAAATTAGTATTAGAATTCCAATAAATTACTCAAATACAGAGACGATTTACGACTCTAAAATTCTGGAAGAACAAAACAGTCAACGTCTCGCCGGGTGAAGCCATTCATAAAAAAAATGCGCACAATGAAGTTCAAATGTAACATCTCACGCCAACAGAACAACTAATGAACTACACTGGTCGACAAAAATGAACTTTTTTTCTTTCACAAGAACTAAAATAACATTTCCTAAAAGTATTTTTCGTGCTGAATTCAAATATAACTTTAGTTCCTGGCAGGCGTTTAGTGTGATATTCATTTGAATTTTTTAATATTCGAAAAAATCGATCTAATTCAAAATTATAACTACTCATTCTGACTTATCTAGAAAGAGGTAGGTAATGATTTTCCGGCATATTTTGCATCTGGAACGTCTCTCTTCTTGGTCCAACAGTAGTCAGCCAGCAAATTGGAACTCCACTTGCCTTGGTACCTCTTTTCCATATTAGAAATTTGCAATTAAAATTAAATTTTCTGATGAAAACGCTCACCGTTCTCATACTGACAGCTCCAAGATTTTCGAGAAGTCTAAGAGAGTCCAAGAAGTGAATTTTTAAAGACTTGTTGCATCCCATAGCTTTATAAGAATGCAGAAGATCAGTCACTATGTCACGATAGTTTTCTGCTTTATGGTTTCCAAGAAAATTGAAACATAAACTTTTGAAAGACTGCCAGGCTGCTTTCTCCAGTGCATTTAACAGTCCTTCGAAATGCTCATCACCCATTAATGACCGGCTTTGTGGTCCTATAAATATTCCTTCTTTCAGTTTAGCATCACTGACTTTGAGGAATTTCGATTTCAAGTGCAACAATTCATGAGACCGGTTTTCCATAGCTTTGACGAAATTTTTCATTACTCCTAACTTAATATGCAATGGAGGTAACAAAATTCTTTCAGGATTCACAAACGGGGCATATGACACATTATTTTGGCCAGGGATAAGAGATTCACGTTTAGGCCAAGATACAGTGAGACTTCCTATCTCTGCTGTCCCAGAGGCACAAAAACAGAAAAATTTGGTGAACCGAAGTTGCAAACCAAGCAATAAAGCAGTGACGTTTAAGTCACTACAGATATTCCATTCATATATTTCATATTATATTTTCTCTAAAATTAGTTTCATATTTTGATGTCTCTTTCATATCAGCGGCATGCACTACAGGTATTGATGGAAGTTCATTGCCAATATGTAGCAGATCAGCCTTCAAACTAACTTTAGACGAATCTATGAATAGTCGCCACTCATCTGGCCGGTGCTGAAGCCCAAGAGTTTCCATAACTGAACAAATATCACAACAAAACCCAATACCATTTTCCTCAGTTCAAGAAACAGTCCTTGAAATCTCTATTCGCGGCCACGATAACTACATGTTCTTACTTATTTTTGGAGTAGATTCCACCCTTTGAGCCTGGAAGTTAAACCTTCAGCTTGCTGTTTAGACAGATTTAAATTCAGAATTAGGTCATTGGCTCTGACATATGAAGTATTGGCTTCATATGTAGGATAATTTTTATTGTCATCTGAAGCAATTTCAGTTTCAGTTAGGTCAGATTCAGTGTTATCACCTAAGGTCGTATCTGCATATACTGGTACAAGGAACTATACATTGTGTAAGACAGGTCTTATTTCAGATTGCAAATTCGGATACGTAACTGCATGTTTTGTTTTAGATGTGAATCCTTTAATATTTGTCAAACAGAAATAACAACCACATAAATGATGCTTCGGTTTCCTCCAAATCATGGGTATTGCAAATGACATACGACGTGAACCATTTTTCCACTCAGTCAGCAATCGAACACACGAAACACATCATGCATTTGGGGCCCAGCTCTTATCAAAATCACCAGCCTGACAGCCAAAGTAAAGTTGATAACATTTCTTTTGAGTGGGGTCAAATCTCGCTTCTGAGACTTGAAGGTGAGCACACCACAAATATAGCAGAATCTGTCTAAATGATTTACACACTTTCTTGGCATGATGAAAAAACAAAGCACTAAAACACTACATACACATTACACTTCCGAAAATAAAGGAAGGAAATATTTCCCTACTGAACAAACTCACAGCCAGCTCAGTACTGACACATCACAATGGCAGATGAACAGGTCTGAGCATGTCCTATCATGAATGAACATGCCTTGTTTTATGTTGCTTCAGCATAATTTACAATAAAATTTCCTAAAATACAGCTTTGGTAAAATCGCTACATATGAGGTAAAGGTTCCTATGACAGGTGAAAAACCCCCCGCTAAAATCAGATTTTAAAAAGTAGCTGTCACAAAACCACTGTGCCTGATGGAAACATTCTGACTGCATATCTGAATTCAGTATTAAAAACTTCACTAGATTCATTAATCAGATTTCTTGTGAAGAAAGCCTTGTTGACTTGTGTTAGTGGCCGCAAACCCTTTCCAAGTATTTTGGGAACTCCAGGCTTCCAACTGCATACAATCATTTTTTAGAATAATTATTTAAACTTAACTACTCTCTTCAATTGCCACGGCCAATATTATTAATCCATTTATCACGCATTTCTTCTAGTTTCGACTGTGTCGTCAAATTCTTTGGCGAAGTTTCCCATCCCCCCTGAACACTTATAATTATTTTGTTTATTTATTTATTGCAATAAGATTGGATACATAGCCCACCTGAACACTTAGACAGAGCGTTGACTCCAGTGTTGCCTCAGAAATGCCAATATCAGGCAGTAGTTTTCCACCATCTCTGATAACAAAGATAAAACCGAGATAAACTGACAACTCAAATACATCCGTTCTCTCTAAAATCTAGTTTAATGCAACACAAGATATCACACGTATCTAGAGAGTTTCATTTTATGCTTTTATTTAATTTTTTGACAAAATTTTCATGCTATCGCAAAGTGCCTTATAGATTCTTGTAAGTTGAATGTGGAATGTAGTGAGTGAGATGGAGCAGAGCTACCCAAGGATATTGGTCAATACTCTATCCACTGTTACCAAGTTCTTTAAAAAAATTAACGGTAAGTAATTTTTATCAGAAACATTTTATGTTTTGTTAATTTTATCAGTGAAAGAAAAATGTATCTGTAGTGGTTTTTCCTTTCAAAATGTTTTTATAAATAAAAATTATCACCCTCTTTAGGCTTACCCAGTCTCTATAAATTGGCTAACCTAAATTGGGTTTCAAAAAAACCGGGCGGATGTGCGTAATTTGAGCCAATTTTTCTCCCAGCACAACGTTTAGTCCTTTCAAAGCACGTTACGAAGATCCTTCATTGGTTGTACTGGCCCTGCTTTTTTTTTTTTACATGGTTTAGATAACCATATGAATGGTGAGATGAATAATCGTTTGTCCTTAACGTTAATTTCATCCATTATTATAAATTTGAAATTCTACACATAAATGTCTTAAATTGGTTTTATTCTCCATATATTTAACAATTTATTTAATGTTATAATTGTATATAAGTTATTAAGTATGAGTAGTTACAATTTTTGTTTATTTATTTTTTCTCTACTGAAATTTTTTTTTTTTTTTTTGTTTAATTTTTTCTTTCATTGTATATATGATTCTGTATAGATACATTTAAACTGTCCAAGTTTTTGAAATTTGAGACTGGTCTGTTTGGTACAGCATATAACTTTGTGAATTGTATGTAACAATTTATATTATAAATAAATTTTTAAAAAATCTATATATTTAAAAGATTAATAACATGGGGGGGGGATAAAAGATTCGGATTTTTTCTTAATTGAAACTAAAAAATCACTTCTGCTAGTACACGTATTATTTTTTCAAAAGTGTTATTGTGTCTTATGTCCTGTTTTCATTTTCTAGAAAACACTCATATTGTTTCTATTGTTTCGGCCAAATTTTCGTTATTTCTAGGCCAAATCTCCACCCTGCACATGTGTTGTCTTTCATTTCAGTCCTTATAAAGTATTATACCAGAATCCTTCAGAGGTTTTACAGGTACAATGTTTTTGTAGTTTTTTCATATGTTATACACTGATTTTTCATTACTATGTAACATTAATTTCATCCTTAAATGTTGTACTACACATAAATTTCTTAAATTGGTTTGGTTGGTTCTCTTCTGTCTCGCAATAATGGAAATTCTCATTATTTTATTTTATTCGTATATAGATATTTAAAAAATATCCTGCTAGTTGAATATCAGAAAATGTATCATGTCTGATTTTTTTTCTATATTATTTCAAATCGTTTTAATTTTTTAAAAATAAAATATATTAATATGTGTCTGTCAGTACTTAAACTTTATGGTAAATCAGTTCTCATTTGAAAATTAGGTTTATTGTTTTATTAATAAATAAATTATATGATATTAGTCATAAAAAACTAAACAAATGTGTTGTATGAGGAAATATGGCAGAACATTCATAAATATTTACCTTATGATAAGTATAAATATACAATTAAGATTCTTTATTTAATCCTTTTTAAATTAAAATAGAAGTTTTATATAAACTTTATGTAAAAAAGGTAGATAGGATTAATGAATTTGAAAAATTAAAATTAGTGCTTAAAAATATGAACTCTTGATTACCAACATATGATGGATGCCCAAATGATAAGGGGGAAATAATAGGAAAATAGGTAGTGTGAAGAATGGAGAAAAGATAAAGAGAAAAGGATATAATGAATAAAATATAAAGAAAAGACGTACCGATTTGGAGAGCGAAGTCGTTAGATGTAACGGCTGACTAGCACTGAAAAAACCGTTAAGCGAGCAAGGAGGAAGAGATAGAAGCGATCTCTAGCGGCCAAAAAGTTAACTATAGAAGGTAACCATACTGGAGTATAGGAAAAAAGAGGGAAAGTGAATAAATGGATAAACTTAATATAAATAAAATAAATAAAATTAAAACAAAAAAATATACGAATTAACAGATTCGTATATTAATATAAATAAAATTAAAACAAAAAAATATAAATGTCAATAGTGTGATAACAAAAGAAACATCAGTGACGAAGTAACAGAATTTAAGGTTTTTTGAGTAAATTAAAAATTTGGGAGTAAGTAGAGGAAAGGTGATGTGAGTCAGTCTTAAGATTGATAGTGGAGGAATCTAAATTTATGTGAATAGTTTCAGAGAGGATGCGTTTTTCATGGTTAGGAACTGTAGCTAGGATAGACGTATTATCAAAATCAAAAGTGTGGTTTAAAGAAAGGGCATGTTCGGAAAGTTTAGAGGAGGTATGGTTATGGGAGGAAATGGCATATTTGTGTTGGGTAATACGGTCTTTAAGGAAGTTTTTGGTTTCACCTATATAGGAAGAGTTACAATTAGTAGTAGAGCAGGGGATACGATAAACGACATGGGAACGTAGTTTGAGGGGAATAGGATCTTTGATACGGGTATAAATATGAGAAAGTTTGTTATGGGATTAATATAAAGGCAATACGTAAATTGGGGATAAAGGAACGTAAGTATTTTTGAATGTTATTAGAGAGGGAGGGTATATATGGCAAGGATCTGTATATAGAGATAGATGGTGGATGTGGCGATCGGGTGGGGGTGGGGGGGTTATAGTAGTCATGGATGAGTTTATTAACAATATAGGGAGGAAAATTGTTCTTAAAAAGGATTTCTTTGATACGGTGGGTGTTGGTTGTATGGAAGCAGGAGTCAGAGAGGGATAGGCCACGATGAATGATATTTTTAGCGACGTTAATTTTAAGGTGATGTGGATGTTGGGAGTAATAATTAAGAAGTCTGCCAGAGTAAGTGTAAGCAGTAAGTAAGAGTAAGAGTAAGAGTAAGCAGACTTGCCATGTGAAATCCCCTAGCTCCTGACCTCTCTAATATTGTTCTAAATGACCTTCTAGACTCCATTCTACCTCTGTTCCTTGACGATATTTGTTTCATCAAAACAACGACCTCCTCCTTATCATCAATCCCAACATCATTACTGATTTATTATCTGCCTTCAATTCATACCATCCCCGCCTCCATTCCACCGTTGAAGTCGAATCCAATAAGTGTCAACCCTTTCTTGACCTCCTTATCATTAAAAATCCTGACCACACCTTATCCACAGATTGGTATACTAAACCCACTTACTCTGGCAGACTTCTTAATTATTACTCCCAACATCCACATCACCTTAAAATTAACGTCGCTAAAAATATCATTCACCGTGGCCTATCCCTCTCTGACTCCTGCTTCCATACAACCAACACCCACCGTATCAAAGAAATCCTTTTTAAGAACAATTTTCCTCCCTATATTGTTAATAAACTCATCCATGACTACTATAACCCCCCACCCCCACCCGATCGCCACATCCACCATCTATCCCTATATACAGATCCTTGCCATATGTACCCTCCCTCTCTAATAACATTCAAAAATACTTACGTTCCTTTATCCCCAATTTACGTATTGCCTTTAAATCCCATAACAAACTTTCCCATATTTATACCCGTATCAAAGATCCTATTCCCCTCAAACTACGTTCCCATGTCGTTTATCGTATCCCCTGCTCTACTACTAATTGTAACTCTTCCTATATAGGTGAAACCGAAAACTTCCTTAAAGACCGTATTACCCAACACAAATATGCCATTTCCTCCCATAACCATACCTCCTCTAAACTTTCCGAACATGCCCTTTCTTTAAACCACACTTTTGATTTTGATAATACGTCTATCCTAGCTACAGTTCCTAACCATGAAAAACGCATCCTCTCTGAAACTATCCACATAAATTTAGATTCCTCCACTATCAATCTTAAGACTGACTCACATCACCTTTCCTCTACCTACTCCCAAATTTTTAATTTACTCAAAAAACCTTAAATTCTGTTACTTCGTCACTGATGTTTCTTTTGTTATCACACTATTGACATTTATATTTTTTTGTTTTAATTTTATTTATATTAATATACGAATCTGTTAATTCGTATATTTTTTTGTTTTAATTTTATGTATTTTATTTATATTAAGTTTATCCATTTATTCACTTTCCCTCTTTTTTCCTATACTCCAGTATGGTTACCTTCTATAGTTAACTTTTTGGCCGCTAGAGATCGCTTCTATCTCTTCCTCCTTGCTCGCTTAATGGTTTTTTCAGTGCTAGTCAGCCGTTACATCTAACGACTTCGCTCTCCAAATCGGTACGTCTTTTCTTTATATTTTATTCATTATATCCTTTTCTCTTTATCCTTTCTCCATTCTTCACACTACCTATTTTCCTATTATTTCCCCCTTATTATTTGGGCATCCATCATATGTTGGTAATCAAGAGTTCATATTTTTAAGCACTAATTTTAATTTTTCAAATTCATTAATCCTATCTACCTTTTTTCAAACAGTCATTGTACACTATTGTTACTGTACAATAGTGTTTCACTAATTTTAATTTTTCAAATTCATTAATCCTATCTACTATTTTTCAAACAGTCATTGTACACTATTGTTACTGCACAATAGTATTTCTATTATTCACATTAGTTATTGTACATACAGTTCCATACTTTTCTGTAACATGTAACATCTTTAAGTCCGTTATCATACATTTTATATCTTTATTTTACAAGTTTTTCTTTATTCTTCATGTTCCAACCTTTTTTTGTATATGTAAATATTCTCATTTTGTTTCTTTTGTTTACCTCCTCCTTTTTGATTTTACTTTATATTATTTTTACTTTACTATCCTTTCTGTACATTTATTTTCTGTATTTTATTTTATATGCGTTATTTATAATTTATCATTTCTGCTCATTCTCTTTAATTTTATTAAATCTGTCTTACTTTATTATACCTGTCATTATTTTCATTTTCTTTTCATTATCATTAATTTTGTTATATCTGTCTTTATCTTAATTTTATTATATCTGTCACTATTTTAATTTCTTTTCATTATCATTATTTTTTTAAATCTGTCTATATCTTAATTTGATTATATTCTGTCACTTTTTTAATATTCGTTATCTTCCATCTTCATATCTGCCACTATTTTAATTTTCTACATTACTTGTCACCATATTATTGTTACTGTACATTTTTATATTTTTTGTTCTGTTTCTCTCTCATAGCCCTGAAGATGACCTACACTGTAGGTCGAAACGTCGGCACATAAGTATAAGTTTATTACTTATTCAGTGTTCTTTTTGACTGCCCCCCCCCCAACTACCTCCTTTACATTAGATCACCCAGTCAACTATTTTCATCTCATATAATTCCTTTTATTTATAGTTAACAGTCCGTTAATATAAATACAATAATATGTTTTAATTTCAATAGTTTATTATTATTTTATTGAATGAATTATATATTTATATTTTTTTCATATATATTTTTATACTTACATTTTATACATAAATATATCACGGTTTATGTTTAGGTATCTTCATTCAGAAATCCTTATAATTTGTAATTTTGAAATATTTTTATTTTGAAGAGAAAATATTTGTCCAGGCCATTATTCGAACCCGGTCACCAACGTCTCCGTCGTGGTGCTCTAACCAACTGAGCTAACCTGGCTAGTAACACGACTAGACAAATCCATTCTCTTCACCTATTCTAAATGGTTAATAAAATAATTTCAATACCACCATCACAAGAGGAATGGTTTGCTTAACCAATAACATTATTATTTTTTTATCTGACATGCAACTTTCAAATACTCCAATTGAAAAATTAAGTATTTTGAGTTTTTTGATGTGGCATTTCTTTTGAAGGAGTGGTAATTCATTGGTTTGGTGGAATATATGTACATATCAAGATATGTACATACATACATATGTGTTATCAAGATAACTTCTAAAAGTCCAAGCCAAATATTTATTTCGATTACCTAACAAATAGACTGCTTTAATTGAAGTACAGGATATGGATGAATGTCACAATTAGAAATATAATGACTGATTAAGAAATATTGTCCTAATTTATAAATTAGTCCTGATGGAAGCAATAATTAATTCCAAGAAAATGTCCTGTTATAACGATCCTTTTTTCCTTATTTTGTTTCTAAATCTTTCGTTATCAGATCTGAAATATTTGGAAAGCAACCAGTAAAGTTTTTTTTCTCTCCGTTTTTAACATAATGTCCTAAATCAGCTCAGATATATCAAGTTTTGATATTTGTTTTAATGATGGAAATTTAAATGGAATTTAATGTATATATGTATAAAAAATATATATTTATTACAAATGTTATTGAAATTCTTACTTATTTTTAGCGTAGTAATTTGATGAAAGATAGTTTGTCCCTCAAAATTTCATATTTATCTAAATGCTAATGGTAGGTTCCCTGCCGAACATAAAGGACAGCAGATCAATCAATGCCAAGGCCGTCTCATCTCTTATCATTCATCCTAAAAAAAATATTGTTAGCAGATATGAAATCATCCGTTGAATGATTTGTCATCAGTTTTATAATTGCCAATACATAGTACATTTGTGCCGGTAGTCGTTGAAGACCTCTATCCTAATTAAAGCTGTATTGGCAAAATCTAGGACTCCCGCTGTAGCATCGTTCGATTAACCATAGGGGCATAAAGAGATGTGAAATGAATAAACATAAAAATTAAATATTACGATTTAAACGTATATAAATATAATAAACAAACAAAAAATTTCTTTAATAAATACACTATTTTTTTAATTTTATTTTATTATCACTCTTATGTTATTGTTTTAGATGTAAAGAAATAAATGTTATAAGGTTATTATCTCTTCTGTTTTTCATACATAGTAGTGACCGTACTTTTTATAAGCTAGCTGTTGTGCAAGGTGATGCTTTGCCCCGTGTGTATATATAAAAAACTTCTTATGTCTTCTTAAAATGCATCAATTTAATAGTATTGCAGAGATCAAAGCATATTAAATAGATTATGTAATTTATATTAATAAGTGTTTGTTTTCATGAAATAATCTTCATTTTTATGACATGCTCAGATGAATGCCTAAAGAAAAAAAATAATAAAAATGTTTAAACCTCTGCTTTCACTAGGATGATTTTAAGCTGGCATTAATGTGCAACTTTTAATTAATGCCTATAATAAACTGTTTTGCGAAATATTTAGATAAATAAAAAGATTATTAAAATTCAATAGAAAAAATTCTGGGAAAACTAACCATTCAATGTTGTTTCCTCAATACATCAAAAGAAAATTTTTATCAAAGATAAAGTTGCTGCACATCTCACATCAACACTTAAAGCAGATACATCAAGTTGAGACCGCTGTCTTTCTCTAAGGAGATCTGCAGAAAACTAAGCCAAAGGAAGGTAATCCACGAACAGCTGGGAAGGTTATAGAAACAGCTGATCAGCAGAAGAAAAACGTCTATATACATATACAAAAACTAGTTATAGATATTTATTTAGAGTTATAGATATATATTTATTTTTAAAGATTGTTTAAACACGTTCGGTGGTTGACTCAACTTGTTAGTTCTTCTCAGAAATTTTGGAGGAATAGTTAGCCGATCTTGTTTTAATTTTCCTTTCAAAGTCCTCTGCAAAAAAATAAAAACCCTTATCTACCATTCTTCAAAAAAAAACCTTTCTCGAAAATAAGTACCTATTCTAAAATTAAAAAAACAATGTTGTACTCGAGTATGCAGGCTATAATGCATCTTATTATTAATGGAAGGATTGCAGCTATGAAATATATTAGATGCAAACAATTATGAGATGAAGTGTGCCAGGCATAAATAAATAATAGATTTCTAGGTTTTGAATAATTGCTTACAATATTCCAATAAAAAAATCTAGAAGTTTATCCAGCTAGCTCCTACTATCCTAATCGAAACACTGTCGTCGGCCTACAGTGTTCCAGACGGTCAGGACCGACCACGGACGCAGCCTGTCCGGAGGGCTTTATATAGAAGTTTATATTTAAACTATCTTTTGCCCACGGCTTCGCTCGCGTGGAATTTGGTCTGCCACATAAAGTTTCGTGACAGATCATGGTTTAAATAAATAATTTAATTTGTTTTAACTATAAGTTACTCGTAAATCGAAATTTCGGATGTCTAACTTCAAAACTGACGGATTCGTTACAATCTTTACAACCCCTATTATATTAAGGGGGAAACCCTTGGAGGTGGAATTGTCCAAATTTACTTAAAAGGATTACTTGCTATAGCGGTTTCATTTGTCGTACGGCAGCAGTGATGTTACTTGATTTGTTTTATTCAGCGAAAACATATAATTTTTGCGAGAAAGAAACACGTGAGCAAGCATACAAACTTTGCCACCCTTTTTCACTCCCTTAGGGGTATACTTTCGGAAAAGCCTTTCTTATCGGATGCCTACGTCATACAAAGAACACACCCTCCAAGTTTCAGGGCTCTCCGAATAGCGGTTTAGGATGTGCGTTGACCCGTCAGTCATTCAGGACAAAGCATATTATATGTATAGGTAAAAAACTATTTTGTTAGAATACTTTTTAGACTGAAAAAAATCTTTTATTCGCCAATAGTGGATAAAAATGAGCATAACTGTATATATCAATATATTCTTTTTATTAGGTTATCTTTTTTACCTACTGCTTAAAGTATAATATATTACTAATATCGAAATCTTTTTCGTTCCTTTACCCAGATGTAAGAATGATATTGTAATTTCTATACCCAGTTTAAAATGTATTTAGGCGGTTTAGGACCTTCTAGTCCTTAAAAAAATAACTTTATAAGCCGTTGGTTTGTCATTTTGTTATTATGGCTTGAACACATGGCGGTTAGAGAAGCCATGCCTGATATTTTTTATTTAAAAACTCAGTATTATGTGATGTTATCAAATGCTTCACTATCTACTTTTCAGATTTAGTTAATCAGTCGTATTTATCTCACTTCCTTCCAGAGAAAACATTCCTGTTCGTGATTAAAGTCGTAATCAGTCATGATATGTTATATGTATGTGATAACAACTATCGTTATAAAAGAGAAAAAAAAGGAGTAACTAAAATTATTTTTGTATTATATTGTGAATACATTTTTCATCTCAGGCAACTGTTATGAATAACTAGCTTTTGCCCGCGGCTTCGCTCGCATAGAATTTGGACTAACAAATAAAGTTTCTTGACAGTGTTTTTTAACTATAAAATAAAAAAAAATAATTTAATTTAATTTTTTTAACTATAGGTTACTCCTACGAAATTTCAGATGTCTAACTTCAAAACTGACGGATTCCATACAACCTTTGAACCCTTATTATATTAAGGGGAAAACACTTAGGGGTGGAATTATCCTAATTTCTTTTTTAAATCATACAAAGAACCTATGTGCACATTTCAAGATGCTAAATTCCTGATTTGCCTTTAATTATATACTATAATGGATTCTCCACAGTACCTATAAAACTGTCGGGGGGGGGGGGGAGGGGGCACGTGCCGCGCTTGCTATAGCCCATGTGTTATTTTGATGTATATCCTATATTACTGTAAAGTTTCATCCAAATCCATTCAGTAGTTTTTGCGTGAAAGAGAGACAAACATGCAAAATTTCACATTTATAATATTAGTGAGATTAGTAGGATATCAAAAAAATTGTTTCACTCATGTTCTTTCGGTTATTTTAACTTCTATTATCATGTGATTTACCTTTAATTATGTCCTATTATGGATTCTCCACAATACCTAAAATACAGTGGGGGGGGCACGTGCCCCCGTGCGCCCGCCCTAAATCCGCGCTTGCTATAGCCTATGTGTTATTCTGATGCATAAACTATATTACTGTAAAGTTTCATCCAAATCCGTTCAATAGTTTTGGCGTGAAAGAGAGACAAACATACAAACTTTCACATTTATAATATTAGTAAGATTTACTGAATAAAAAAAAAGTTAATCAGCTAGCAACCTCTTAATCTCAAAATTGCAGATATTTTAAGCATTATTATAATCGTTAAGTTCAACAATAGTTAGACCATTTGTACTTCCAATAATTTTGTAATATTTTAAAAAATATATATGTTACGGTAAATGTACACTCTTGGGAAATGTACATTTTTACCTTAAAATGTGTACATTTTCCAAAAAGTTAGGTATATGTGAACTAAATATAATGTATATGTACATTTCCCGACAAATGTGTACTCTTGCCTTCACGTTTTGGTAAATTTATACTCTTTCCTTCATGTTTTAAGAAAAGTTGGAATACAAATAAATTAAAAATGTTGTTGCAGTAAAAAAATATTCATTTAAATAAACATAATACAAATGGCTTTAATAACAAAAATTATTTTAATTAAAAAATGTAAATGACAAACAAAATATACTTTTATAATTTTTTATAATTATTGGTCAAATTTTTTATAATTATTGGTCAAATTATTTTGAGTTTTAAATATTTTTAAAGAGAAAATAAAAACATACTTTTCTTTGCATATTATATAATATGTCTTAGGTTATGATCCCAATATTCATAAATACAATTTTCGTCCTAGTTTTTCAGGACCAATACGATGGGAATCTAACAAATAATAATAATAACATACTTTTCTTTATTATAACAGTTAAATTTTATAAAACTATAAAGGAACATATTTAATTTTTATTAGCCCATAATTAATTTTTTATTTTTTATAGTACAGTTGGTGGAATACTTAATATTAGTACGAGATGGTAACACTCTTATTGTTGTAGCCTTGGCAAAAAAAAAAGGAGAGACATGTGCATCATATACTAACTGAGAAATTTGAAATGTGCTATTTTTAAACTTCTTGGTTGTGTTGTGGTGTAATTCCTGGTATAATTTTGTTTTTATTATTATTTATTTTATAATTGTGTTACAATAATACAACAAGTAAATAGGCTAAGAGATACATAATGACAAGTAGAGGAACTACCCGCTGGTAGTACTCAAATCACATGGTGGCCATCTTCTTTTCAGACGCCTCTGATGATTATCGGGAATTGAAGAGGAAACTAGGTTTGAAACTTGAGTGGGAATGAAGTTTGTTATGAATGGATAAATACCGGGTTCGGGCCAAATCAGCAACAAAGGGGACATTAAGGGCATTGTAGATGGCTTTATTCTAAACAAAATAAGAAGCATTTAGGATTTTACGAAGGATTTTGGTTTGTAGGGATTGGATATGATAGGAATTCGATGGCTTCGTGGAGCCCCAAAGCTCTGCCCATCTCTGCTCTACTCCGTAAGTCCAAATAGGTCGTATGTTGGTCATGTAGATTGCAGTAGTAGTTGTTGTCGTGTACTTTTGTAGTTAATTGGGAGCGTTTGTCTAGTAAATGTTGAAATAGCCAGAAACGTCGAGCGGTTTCTTGTATTTTCAGTCTTGTGTGAGGATTCTAGGTTAATCGTTTGTCGTGATGCAACCCTAAGTATCGGATCTGATCTACAGCTACTAGTGGGATATTATTAAAGGAAACTGAAGGGCAGGAAGTCATTGGTTTACGACGTAAGGTAAAAGTGATTTGATGCGGTTTTTGAGAATTTATTTTACTTCTCCAGTTTTGACACCATTCTTCAAGATCAGAGATATTGGATTGGAGGTTTTGGGATACAATAACTGGATTAGTTTTGACTGATAATAAACATGTATCATCAGCATACGTGGTAAGGATAGTATTATGATGATTTGGGATGCAGTGTATAAAGGATTGGGCTAATTAAATATACAACCCATAAAGGGTTTTGTGTAAAGCGCATGGCTGAAACTTAACCACAGTCCGGCTTGACCGAGATCACGCTCAATCTCCAGATTTCCCCCACTAACGTGCCCAGAGTTTATAGTAACCTCATAGAGCTTCTACGAGTCCCAGTAGATTCTGCAGATCCCACATGGTCCATTTATTGTTGTTAACAGATTAAATAATCTGCTACAGTCGGACTTGAAACCGGGAGCACAGCAATAGAGCGCTTTACTCATTGATATATCCCGTTCCCTAGATATCAATAAACACCATAAATAGGTACATGTATGATTCTGTATTTTACGAAACATTAATAATTCGTATTATTATTATTCGACAATAATAACTCATATACAGGCCGATATGCGTCGCCAGTCACACGAAATACGTCACATCATGTCGGTGACGCGAATCCATAAGTTTCCCCTACCAAAAATAAGCCAATATACAAGATCCAAAATGCGATATATTTCTATAGTAAAGTTTCTGGAACTTGGTACTGTACGAGACTGGTTACACTGTTCGTAATTCAGCCTTTGAAACAAGAAGGTACAGACTGTTATCAATTAGTAGATAGAGCGACCATAAATACAGTCTTAGCCCAGATCCCTCGATAGAGCGCCCTGCCCCAGATCTCCGATAGAGGGCGCACTGACAGCCTATCCGCATTAAATAATAACACCGCCGCGGAGGACAATCCTCTGCGGCCGATTTGTACCTGTCCGAGGAGTTACCGTATCTTTCCGGATCTCAGTGTCCTCTTGTTGTTGTACAGGTAGTTGCTCTTGGGGCCGCCGTCTTCTGTTCAGGAGGATCTGGTCTGTTGGAACGAATGTTATCAATGTCCCGATTCTATATATGGTCAATTCAATTCGTTATAAATAAAATACTGTAGAATGTATAACAAGGTCATTATAATAACTCGAAAAATGTAGTCAAGACTTAACATAATTTAGCCTAACGTATACCATTACAACCCAAGCAGTGTCTTGAGTTGGACAACGGTTGGTGATTTGTTTTAGATCCCGCTCAACCGCAAGATTTTTCCCCTATTTTGGATACGGACTTTATAAAGGCTGGGAAAGTCCCAGGAGGTTCCTAGATTTCATAGGATCCTTCTCCGGGAACTAACAGATTCAGTAAAAATCTGCCAAGCAGCGGGATTTGAACCCAGCACCTTCGCACGGCAACTCAGGGCTTTCCCACTGACCCACTCCGCTCCCTGCACTAAATTAAGTAAAATCAACGGTTCGAAAAGAGATCCCGAATCAATAAAAATAATGATGGAATTTATTGAGATTTCCCACTAAAACACAACCACGCTGGTTAAAGAAAATAATTATCACCTCCGCACCATAAGAGAGGCCATTGAAATTATTAAAGAACCCAATAATTTCAATAAGGAAGACGGTTACAAACTTAGCAAAAACTGGTATCCTGCCATAAAACAAAAGACCAACACATCAACCTATCATCCAAACACATACGACAATACCGAACACACACGAACCCACCCGAACACAACACAGCCCACGGACTCGACACAAGCGAGCCAATGGGAAGGCAGACTTCGACCGAGACCACCCCCCACCCCTAAGGTATATACACCCTGATTCTACCATCCGCTCTTCATTTACTGACTAGCCCTGAGGAAGCTCACAACACGATGAGCGAAAGCTTGGCAAACAAAACCAACATCACACGGCCCATCCCGGAAAAAGAACATATGGACAATACCGCAGACCGTGGAAGCCTACGTGAACACATGATTTTTAATATTTCATATTATTAGCAGGAAAGAAATATCAATAGGATAATTACAAGTCGATTAATTTTGGACATGCATTGAAGTAGGGAGCGGAGTGGCTCAGTAGTAGTAGTAAGCAGATTTTATTTAATCTGTTAACAGCTGGATAGATCTTTTCGGACCTGGGGCTCACCTAGTATCTTTAAAGTAGATACCCAAAAAAAGGAGGAAAATCTGGTGGTTGGGCGATATCTAGGACAAATAACCTACCTGCAAAACCGTTGGACAATCTACAGTATAGTCTCTACCGTGTACTAAACCCAAGATCCTTCCTGGATTGTGATTCTAAGGTTTTTATTTCACTCACAGAGAAGTAACAGATGTTTATTTATATGACCTTTATATCAAGGTTATGATATGATTTAAAGAGAAAATCTATACGTATATTGCTATTAGTGCATAGAGTTTCTACACTGAGCGGAGTGGCCCATTGCCATGCTGAAGGTCCTGGAATCGAATCCCTCTGTTTTGCAGACTTTTATTTAATCTTTTAACAGCCGAAGAGTCCTAGAATATCTAGGACCCTCATGGGGTTCAACCAGCCTGTAAAAAGTGGGTAACCACGTGAGCGTGGTCTAGCACCAATTAGCTCCCTGCACAAGAAACAGTACAGTCTCTACAATGTACTGAACCCTATATACAATTAAATTTCTAGTTATCTGTAGATGAGGTTAATATAGTATGCATTGTCAGGTCCACATGAATGAAGCACAGTTTTCTCGTCTTGATTATGACTGGCCAGTCTCAATCCATAGTCCTCTTGTCTTAACCGTTAATCGTTATTCTTCAAGTGTCTTTCTATTAAAAACACCTTCTTGTTCTTTTTTCTTCTTCCTTCCACTTTCCTTGAGGATAGAGAATGTATATTCATATTGGCTGTGTTAACCAGCTGCGTATATGTTAACGTAAACTGATTTTAGGTAATGCACTAGATGGGGACACCCAGAACAATTTCTAGCCAATACGAATATACATTCTCTATCTCAAGTCTTCTTGTCTTCCTTTCTATTCGAAAACACCCCCTTGTTCCTTTTTATTACCTTCCACATTCCTAGAGGGGTGTCTTCTTATTGGCTAGAAATTGCCCTGGATGCCCCCTATTATCTAAAAATGATTTATGTTCTTGAACCCTTTTACTCGTTTTTATAAGTGTAGGCGCGTGGTCGGCTCTGGAGATTGAATTAATAACTTCTGAGAGGCGATATAAACTTCAGAGAAGTGACGTAAAAAACCTTGATTTATATGGCCTATACATGACCTTGATTTGATTTCATGAGAAAATACATATATATTGTTATAGATACACAAAAGTCTATATCAGGACAGATATAGAGCGGTATAAAAAGACCTGCCATAAGAGGCAGTAGAGATTTTTAGAAAAAGTAGAACGAAAACCAAAAAAAAAAAATGATGTGGAAGTTTAATTGGGAGGTTTTATGCCGGGCCGCTATCGGATTTCCATTAAGAGCCTTATCAGATGGAACGGCATCGATATCACCACAGGATTGGAACATTCCTCCGGACAGAGATGTACAAAATGGCGACACGGAGCAACACAAGGACATAAATCTAGTTAATTAAGCCATGTGTGAGTGTCGGCCATGTCCGTCCGTCCTCTTATCTCCGGGCCATCCACTTCACAAGACAACTTGGTCATTAACGCCCTCTTCCCTTCTCACCTCTCGTAGCCGATACTGTCCAGGGCTTCTTCAGCCCTGTCTCCAGTTCTGTCTTCCGATGTTCTATCCATGATGAGGATGATGATGGTAAAGCGAATACGCAGTCAAGGATACTGCAGGATTTTAAAAGGGTCGAATGAGATGAGACAAAACTGCTGTGAGGCGACAAATAAATTAAAACAAAAATTAAAAAGGCAGTCATGAAGGTATCAGTTCCGCAGGTTGTCACTTCGGGTTAATTCACAACAAGTTTTATCTTTTCATTGGTTTCCTTTTTCATGAATAAAAAGAATGTAATTATGGAAAATGTTTATATTTCGGTAATAATTTCATCAAGAAATGAAGGTTTCGAAGTAAATAATATCGAAGTATAAATGATTATATAATCTAAAAAGCACGTGCAAGTCGGTTCTTTAATCCATGTGCAGTCAGTATTAGTTACTATGTACAGTAAGGAGTAAAATTGTATTTATGTTCGATAATATTGCAAAGTTAAAGCTAGTTGTGACTTAATTTGAAGATTTCGAACTGATACCATTGTAGTCTGAATTATTTAAATTTCATAAATTTTAAATTTAAATTATTAACATTAGTCTGGTTTTCACATCTCTTAACACTCCGAGCAATAATTATGTACATTTTCAAGTCGTTTAATCATTAATGAAAACATATGATGGGATGCACAATCTCAATGCAAAATATCAATAAAATGTATTTGAAATAATAATTAGTATAGAATTACCTTATTTATATCATCCTAATTATTGTTTGTTGAGCAACTTAAAACAAGACACCTATACATAAAAATTAAATATTTAAGGGAAACGAAAAGTTTAATCAGTTATTGATGTTTTAAGTTATTATTTAGGATGGATTTCACAATTATTAAACGATCTTATAGATATTTTATTTGAAAAGAAAAGATATGGCCAGGACCGGGACTCGAACCCGGGACCTTCACCTCTCCGTGGTGACGCCTTATCCATCATTAATCGTTATAATTTTCATTCTGAATAGAAAAGATATGCCGAGGGCCGGGATTCGAACCCGGGTCATCCATGTTTCCGTCATGGTGCTCTGCCAATTGAGCTCTCCTGGTTCGTACCTCGGTTAGACAAATCTGTCTGCACCGTGACTGAAACATGGCAGACCTGAGTACGAATGCCGGCCCTGGTCATATCATTTCTCTTCAAAATAAAATTATTTAAAAATATAGCAATTAATAAAAACATAAAATAAAATAAATTATAATAGCATATAATGACGTAAGTCAACAAGATCCTAATTAAAGTAATGTTCAATGAAAATTCTTACCCATTGCGAGAACACGGGGATTTGGGATCAGTGAAGAGAATGGATTTGTCTTACCGAGGCAGGAACCATGAGAGCTCAGTTGGTAGAGCACCATGACGGAAACATGGGAGACCGGGTTCTGGTCCCGGCTCTGGGCATATCTATAGGATAACCCATGGTTATTTGAATTATTCTTATCCACTGCTCTTCTAGGTTTAAATTTAATGTCTAGCCCCAAGATGAAATCGAATGTTAAGTTGCATTGGAATGTAGTTTTTAACTTCAACAGCCACGGATAGATCCTGAGGGATTTACAAACCTTCCTGAGACTTACGTCTTCAGTTAAAAGGTTTAATTTTAGTGTAAAAAGGCGTATGTATGTTTACCAATTTACCAATACCTATCAATACCTAAATTTGATTATCAGTATTGCAATAAAAAAAATTCTATTGACTCTAGATGATTATGTAGGCAACAAAATGATTAAAACAAATACACTATATTACAATATATTATGCTTACTATTTGTTATATTACCACAAAATCATACAATAATCTTGTATACAGTTGTATGTTCATTGTATACAGTCTCATGTTCTTGTCTTCGAGAGCCGAGTATCCTTCTCTATCGACATCTGTCTCTTTTATTCCTTTTATTCTCCATTCCATTTTTCTTGAGCGTGGAGGATGAGGAGGGTTTTTCTTTTCCTCCAAATGGTTTTTATAAAAATCATAGAAAATAAAATTAGGGAATTGTTGTCCTCCAGTATCCTTTAATAATATCCCACGGACTCCTGTAGAAATAACCCTATACTTAAAATTAAACTTTGAGAAATGTTCAAGTTGGATCCTTATACTTGACTGAAAAGACCAGAAACTGCTCGCCGTTTCAGGCTACTTTAACTCCCAATTAACTGCAAAAGACTCATACATATGCCTATTAATGTATCTATTTGAATTTACACAGTAGAGCTTTGGGACTCCACAATCCCAAAGCCATCTAATTTCTCTCGTATCCATTCAAGTCCAAAATCCTTCGTAAAATCCTCAATGCTTCTTACTTTGTTATAAACAAAGTAATCCTTAATATCCCATTTGTTGCTGATTTGGTCCGAACCCGATACCAGTCCTTTCAAAACATATTGTCTTCCCATTTGTATATCCACGAGTTTCAAACCTAACTTCTTCAATTCCCGATAATTCTCCGCGGCCTCTATATACAAGATGACATTCTAACTTAAATTTGTTAATTGACAACTACCACTGGGTAGTTTCTCTACTTGCATTTATCCATGCCGTTATAATATCTTATTGTATTGTTATAATGGAGTTGTAAATTTCAATAAATAAATTTTTAAAAAAGAAGGTTAATTAAGTTTAGTTCTTCTAGGTTAGTGTCTTTGCGATGCACGTACGTGGTAGGCTTCCGAACTGGAATTAGTACTGCTCAGAGTCCTTTTTATTCAGTTGTTATAATAAATTGTAGAAACACAATTTATAAACGCCTTCAGGATTTACGTTCTATTTCTATAGAAATATATTAAGAAAAGATCTGATCATCTTCGCGGATTTAATCACACACCATTCTTTTGTTTTTTTTAAAGGGTTATGATGAATTGGAGAAATAATGGCGTCTTTGCTATTCATCCCTGTTTTAGAGATTTGAGGCTTTGTGTTCCAGTTATACACAAATAATGTTCGGACATATTCTGATTCCATCTCAAACATTTTGTACAAAGCTGTCCGAGCTTCAGCCGAGTACAAATCAATAGGAAACAGTTTAACTGGCAATCAGGAGTTGATCGGCGGTGACAAACTGCCATCAGATTAGATCAGATACAAGCTCTCACTATTGATGTTTTTATACAGTCGCAACACAACAGCTGATTCCGCTTGTTCAAGGTCATGTTCGATCCGAAAAATAATCATTTAGTTTTGTTGAAAACATTTTTATAGATTTATATGGTCTCAATTATTCAATAACCCCATAGAGGTTCATTATAGGACAACTAAGACACAGGCCTTAGATGATTTGATCACTTTTTCTCTGTAACTACAACCCCGCGGTCATTTAAAGGTTATCTAATGAAGTCCAATTCAAATTCCGCTGCCGGGAAGACTTTTATTTAGTCTGTTAGCAGCCGGAGATGGCTAATATGGGATCTAGGACCCTCCTGGGGCTCACCCAGTATCTTTAAAGTGGTTACCCAAAAAAGGAGGGAAATCTGGCGATTGAGCGTGATATAGGACAAATCACTTCCCTGTACAACCGTTCTCCATGAGTCAATTGGTATCAAAATCGGGTATATCCATTTTTTTATAACAAAATGTTTTTTTAATAAGTTCTTAATACCAGAAATGAGGTATTAGATGAGTTTTTTCAAAACCGCCTAGATCCATCAAAAATCAATACCATCGAAAGATTTCATTTCCTATCAAAAGTGTTTACTTCCACTACGTAAAATGAAAATTGTGATATATGAAAAATAAAAACTATGTATATATATTGTTTAATTATATTGATTAAAGTGATTTGTTTTTTAAAATGTATGTTTCATTTTTTATCAACCAGCTATCGAAATAACGAAAAATTTGTGGGGCGACCTGTGGTCTAGTGGTTAGCGTAACAAACTAGTAAGCCCAAGATCGTGGATTCGTAGCCCGGCAGGTGGCCCTAGGAATTTTTAAAGGCAGTAAAAAATCCTTAATTACGCCGTCCTTCGGAAGGGACGTTAAACGTGGGTCGCGAGCGTGTACGATATCAAATATTCGTTAAAAATCCCTATCCTAATTAAACCTGGATAGGCGAAGTTTAGAGCTCCCACTGTAGCATCGTCCGATTAGCCATAGCAGCAAAAAGTGGCGTTAAATGAATAAACAAACAACGAAAAAGTAGTCAAATTGATTAGTTTTTTAAAATTGAATCTTTTTTTATCAGTCCTGGAAATTTTTGAAAATGGATGTAATCGGTTATGAAACAAAACCTCTCATTTATTATTTTAAAATAATTATACCTTTAAATATTCGATATACCTAAGCGTCAATAAATTCAGGTATCTGAAAGAGACTGTACAGACGAATGGGTCAAAAAACGCAGCTGTTGGAGATAGAAATAAAAAAATGGAAAGGGCTTATGGTTTAACAAAGAATGTTACAACAAGAAGTGCGTCTCCAGGAATACTAAAATGAGGCATAATAACATGTCTTAAAAAGATAATACCTCTTTGCTAGTGAATTCCTCTCGATGAACTATAGTCTTAAAAACTGGAGATCCTGGAAATAAGAACTGTAAGAAAATACAGACTGAAAACGAATGGAAACTGCGAAGTAACAGACAAATCTACCAGAAAATGGAAAGAACCTCGGATACTATTAAGAAAAGGTGGCTGATATTTCTCGGACATCTAAGCAGAAAGAACAAGCATAGAAAACATGAAATCCTACTATTCCTGGAGGCCATTACAACGTTTACCAAAGTAGTAAGGAAGGATTTAGAAAGACCGAATATCATAGAGTGTCACATGTAAGAAAGGTGTAAATGTAAGAGCCAAATGAAAAAATTGAAAGGGTTTCAGGATGAAGGTTTGACGAAGTTAGACAGAAGATAAAAGGAAACATGTCATTGAACGCATGATGGAATATTGGAGACAGAGAAAACTCCGGCAGAGAAAGAAATAATGTTTTTGCGGGATCCTAAGTGGGCGATACGAGATAAAAATAAAAAGAAAGTTTAACGAACCCGAAAGGCTCGATGCCGATACCACCAAAGTATCGAACCCTGCTAGCAAAGTTCCGTTCATGAACTACTAACCAAATTTAAATCCGTTAGATCACTCTTAACGTAATCCTTCCACCACCGCCTCGTTATATCCCTCAGGCTTTTGCCAGACTATTCAGCACTTGTTAGTTTTACAAGTCCATCTCTACATTCACGACGCCACTACTTAATAATATTAGCCGAGTGCATACTTTGTAGTTCTGCTTTGTCTCATCTCCAGAAATACTCCAGTCATCCTTTTTTGGACCGATTATTCTGCGCAATACCTTATTTTCGAATATCTACAGGTGTTGTTGAAAGTACGTTCAAGGTTCCTCGTGCGTAGTTGAACAGTTTAATAATATGATAGTTTTATAAATTCTAGTTTCTAAATATTAAATTTCGAGACCAAATAATAGCGAGTATCTCTTGTCTTTAACCAGCCCTTTATTTCCTCTTGAATTAAAATTCACAGAGAATTTTAAATTGAATTGAAATTCAAATAGACTTTCTGTGAAATCTTCTAATAGCGGAGAGAAATTTAGTGAGAAATGATCATTACAAACTTACTTTTAAATGTTTCTAAAAACATTTCAGTTAATATATTGCCTATAACAATCGTTAATAAGCCCGGATTTGCATCTGGTTGTCACGTTATTCCTGGGAAGATATGCAGGATTCGATTAGCAGTAAATGCTAATGTTCCTTTTATTCATTATTCAAAGGATGTGCGAACATATGGCCTAGTTTTTTATCATTATTCAGACTTTCACACCAGAATAAAAAATAAAAAACACAGGGTTATAATTCGTTTGAATGTCCAGTTATATTCTGGATCTTTATAAAGGCGCAAATAATAAAAAAATAATTTAAAAAAAAGAAATCCAATTCTACAACTGTTGAACTCTTGTCAACCTAGAAGAATTTTTAATCAATTAAAAATATTATTATACTATATTACAATCAAATATAGAAAATAATTATAGAACTTTATGACTTCAATGATATTTTATAGGATTTTGTTTTTAGTTTATTAATTCTCCTCACTTTGTAACGAATAAAGTAATCCTTAATGACCTTAATGTCCCTTTTGTTGCTGATTTGGCCCGAATCCGATATCAATATTTTCACGAAAAACTTTATTTCCACTCAAACCCACTAGTTTCAAACCTAGTAACTTTTTCAATTCCTGATAATCCTCCGAGGCGTCTGAAGAGAAGATGGCCTCGTGACCTTCTCTAGTCGAGTACTGCCACTCCACTAGTTCCCCTACTTGCCTTTCATGCTAATATGTACCAATCATTATATTTACTTGTGTTATTTTTATACAGTTGTAAATTTCATTGAATAAATTATATAAAAAAATTATTAATTGAAATTTACAAAAGTATTATAATAATACAAGTAAATGTTATCAATGATATATAATGACATAGCAATAAGCCAAGTTGAGAAACTACAGTTAGTGCTCAAATAACACTTTTAAATTTGAAGGTCACAAAGTCATCTTCTTTTAGATGTCTAGGAGAATTATCAAGAATCGAAGATGTAGCTAAGTTTATAAATACTGGGTTTGAGTGGGAATACTGTTTGTTATGAAAGGATAGATATCGAGTTCAGGCCATATCAGTTACAAATGGGACATTAAGGTCATTATGGATTACTTTGTTCGTACCAAAGTAAGTAGCATTGAGGATTTTACGAAGAATTTTGGATTATAAGGATAATTTGATACGAGAGGAATTCGATGGCTTAGTGGAGCCCCAAAGCTCTACTCCAAAGTCCAGATGGGTCTTATAATTGCCTGCATTTGAGTCTTTTGTAATTAATTGGGAGTTAAGAGCGTACATGTAGTAAGTGTTGAAGTAGCCAATTTGGTATTGCCATGTACAGATTCTTTATTTTTTTTTTTAATAATAGGCAGTTTTGAAGTAGGAAAAGAGTAAAGCACAGCATTCTATAATAAAATAAGTCCAATGTTTGGGCAAAAAATATTAATAAAGCCATGTATTTATATAGAGAAAATGAAGATTTAAACTATTTTCTGTAACAATGTTCCATGTTCATCACTGTTATTAATAAATATTTAGGAAAATATATTCATATTATTTGGAAATGAAGTTGCAATTGATAATAACAGGATGTACCAAAAAAAATGACCGTCTACTGGCCATTTTCACCTTCCCCATGGAGAGAAGATGGTGACGAACAATATCTTTCGACACACCATACTCCCTGACAAGTTTGCGAGTACTTGTGGACGGATTTGACTCAACAACTTCCTTCAGAACCTCATCAAGATCCATTAATGGTCGTCCGGAGCCCTTCTTCCTATTTGTCGTATCTCCACTGCTAAATTTTTCTAACCAATGCCGCGCAGTGCGCTGGTCAAGGACACCTTCCCCTTCATATTTCATGATTTAACCCCTTCGTATCTAATAAAAAGATTGCTTCAGTGGCTGTGAATTTTTTTCCAGTAATGTCTTAAAATTACGAGAATTTCTTAGGACACTGTCGTGTTTCTTCTTTGAAATAAATAACTAAAATGAGGCATTTTTTGAAGAATCAAGTGTTAGTAAACAAGCTTAGAGAATGCTCCAAAGGGATTATTAAGTGTTGGTAAATAATAATTAAAATATTTACACACTTTTGAACTCAGGAATTTGATAAAACGGTTATTTTTTTTTTTATACACCCTACTAATATAGTTACAAAAACTTTTAAAAAATAAACAATAAATGAGCCCTGTTCAAAAATAAATTGTAAAATATATTTATTTAATAATACTTCTATCTTAGCACAATATTATTAATAATACTTATTAAACAAAACCTTAGTACTATTTATAATTTTTTAATCATTGCTTTAATTTTTAAATATTTTTATTTTGAAGAGAAAATATTTGCCCCCGGCCGGGATCAAGACCGGGGGCAAATCTTTTCTCTTCAAAATAAAAATATTTAAAAATTAAAGCAATGATAAAAACATCATTATTTTACTTTATTACTGGTCAATGATTTAACCAATTTGAGTTCTCTCAAAAAACTTGAATGAATTTCTACATGTCTAAATACAACAGGCAAATAATTTTAGATTATGGAGAAGTATATATTACTTTAAGTATTTGTACAAATAATGAGGTTATAACGTAAAACAGTAATGATTTTATGTAAAGGAGATTATTCGGTGTTCTTATTGACTGCACCCCCCAACCATCTCCTTTACATAAGATCATCCAGTCAACCATTTTCATCTCATAGTAATGATTTTAATTGTGCTATAACTAAAGTCGCCGGCTCGAGCGCCATCAGTATTACAAACCATTAAAGTATAACGACACAGGTTAAACACAAACCTACGACATCAAAGCAAAACTGTATCTACGTAATAAACCTTTAGGTGCGTCTGAACGTGTCCTTCTTCGAGGACCTTTAAACCCTCACAACCGTTCAGTATTGCGGGTAGTGTATAGATTGCCCCGTGTCGTATATATTATCGTATATAATTAGCTGTCCCGGCAGACGTTGTGCTGCCCTATTTCCCTAAAACAAAGGGCTTCCAATTTTTCTCAAACCATTTGATGGCAACTTCATCGATTGTTGGTGCATTGAAACATCTCGCATGTTTTCCTACAGAAGTTAAATCAGCTCTGATTACAATTTTATGATTACCAGATGGCATAAGATCCAGTGTAGTTTTAAACAATGAAATCAATTGATTTTGTTGATGAAACAATGTTTGTAATTGCTCTACAATCTACAATCGAGCTACCCACTGAACTGTTATTTACATAACGCTGATCAATTTCTTCTGGTATATTGCCCATTTATTCCATTTGCAGGAATTTATAGTCGCCATCTGTAACCGGCAACAGTGAACCTGCCTTATGATATATTTGGCCTTATGTTTAAGTATATTTGTATGGAAACTCAATCACAACCACAAAAAGCTTATTTATTTTAATATAAATATTTTATATTTCGGGATAAAACTCAATCACAAAAAAATCAAACAGTTGCTAGGAAACTACAAAAACCTTATTGCTTTTAATATGCCTAATTTATATTTCATCATAAAATTTAATCACAAAATATTAAAACAATTCAAACAGTAATGTCCGAAACCTCTATAATATAAGAAAAATTTTTTCAAGAAGAACAAAGAAGAATTTCGAGATCTGGGAGAACTACCATATGTTCAGGTAATTCTTTTAATTTAATTAATTTTAAGGTGATTTTTTTATGAATAATGATTTCTATCAATAGAATTTCAACGCATAAAAAGATCATTTAGTCTAATGTAATCTTTTATGTTAACTTATAAACCTAAACTTTATTAATTTGATGAGGAAAAATGGTTGTACTATTGAAGGAAATGGTAAAACTTTATTATGCTGTACTCGATTGTTGTACATGGTTGAGCAATGTTGAAAATTTTCGAGGGGTAAAAAGTAAATAAAATTTACACCAATATTCAATAATTTGTTATTGCACCATGAACTCTTATTTCTTTTAAGGGATCAAGTAAAGTGTTATTTTGATTATTTTCCTCGTTGTTTTTATGTTTTTTCTCTCCATAAGAACCTCCTTTACTAGGCCTACAGAGCTGCAGTTGGGCTCAAATTGTATCAAATTTAATCTACTTTAAAAATAGTTACAATTTTTTTTCAATAACACACCGATTAGGATATACAGGCCAAAAACTGAAATAACTCCGAAAATTTGAAGGTTTTTCGGCCACCGATGGTTCCCCTCGTCATTTTTACGGTTTTTCTCTCTATAAGAACCTTCTTTGCGGCTTAGCAAAAATATGAAGAAAAAAAATTAGCTGAATTGGTCGAGTTTAGCGGTTAGCTAGACATTTGGCGATTAATTTTTATTATGTAGATATTTATTAATATCTAATTCAAATTTCTTGAAGTTCGAATTATAAAGGAATAATAGGTGTAGTAATTAGTAATAAGAAGCGGTGTAGCGTCGAGTTCCTGAGTAATAGGTTCGAATCCAGTTAAGACGAATAAATAATTTAATCTATTAACAGTCATAGATGGACCCTGCAAGATCTGCAGAGCCTCCTAGGGGTCACCCAGCCTGTATAAAATGTGTGCCCTTAATTAGGAGAAAACCTAGTGCTAGAGCTTATCTCGGACAAATCGTCGTGTTTTTAGGAACAGTACGGTCATGAAGACATAGTAATTAAAAGGTAACGTGTTTTAGTGGCTCAAAATAATATAAAATGTTATATTAAATAATACTAAAAACGTCGGATTTCCAATAAACATATTTCCCTATTTAAGAGATTTTTTTTACCTCCACCCGGACCACTTTCTTCCTCATCTAAGATTAACTAATATAATTCAACATAAAATAACTTAAGTTATTTATTTAAGATATGAGTAAAAAGTCCATACTTTTTTAAGTCTCTAAAACTGCTAGAAACAAAAATATATGCATACATTTCGACAATTCAGGCATCATCAATACATAAAGAGGATAATAAGAAGAAGAAAAATAAATAAAGCCCATCCCAACCTAACATTCCAAGACATCAATTAGAGACAGCGAACACTACTACTAATACAACTTCCGAATCATGAGAAAGGTTATTGGATGGTAGCTGGGGAAAGGTTACATAAAAAACAGTTGATTTAAGTAAAAAAATAAAATAAAATAAACATACTCAACATCCAAATAATTGAAAAAATGAAAGAAAAAATATGATAAAAATAAAGGACATAAATATGACTCTATTCAGATCCATATGCAAAAATTACGTGCATTTGGAGAACAAGTGCATTTGATTTACTTGCATTTGATGTCGTCGGTCTGTGGGATGTGCTTTATAATTATTATTTCAATTCTATGCTAACAATGTCTGAATTGTTATATTAGGTGTATGTATTTTTGTTTCCTCTTGTTTTAGAGACTTAAGGTTTTTGTTTAGATTTTTTACATTCGTGTCTTAACACATATTAAACGTGTCTTTTGAGATTTTGCTTCTCATAACGCTTTTATTTGTTATGTTCAAAGGTATTTAAATTTAAATTATTTATAAAAAAATATATAGTAAACAGGGCCATAATTAGCTGAGATATATTGAACAGAATTTTTACATTCATGTCTCAAGATACATTAAACTTGTCTTTTGAGATTTTGCTTCTCATAACGCTTTTATTTTTTATGTTTATATGTACTTAAATTCAAATTATTTATAAAACAAAAACAATACTAGTAATCGGGGCCATAATCAGTAGAGATATTTTGTATTGAACTTTGCAGACAAATTTTACCAAGTGTACTTAATGTGTTGCTATGACTTTTTTTTGTAATTTTATAACTGTACATAGTAAAGGAAACCTTTAAATTTTCAGAAATCTACGAATATATCGCTTTGGAATGGTTTGAGCATTATAGCGTTATTAGAGACAAATATGTTTGTCTCTTTTCTTATCTCTAATGTGGATCGCACTATATCTAATTTGCAAACATCTATTTGTGATTTGCATTTTACTTATTTTTTCGATTCGTTAATGGTGAAATTTAGAGACCACACTATTACTCTTGTAATAAATAACTCCTGCTTATTTTATTTTTATTTTTGTATATATTTATGTTTGTCTTCAACTCCTCCATGCATGAATATGCAGTTGAGAAACAATACACGATTAGCCGAGAGAACTCGACAAGCTGATCTCCCGAGACTCGCGGATTCTCGCTCCTCAGTATTTATGAGTTCTCGGGCGATTCGTAAGAAGGGAGAAGAAGAAGAAAGATAGGAGGGGGGCTAGAGAAGACAGGTTCTACGCGAGAGCTGGGCAGAGGAGATAGGCAACTGATCCCAGATACGAACCACTCCTGACGTCTTGACAATCCGTCTTGGCCCCCCTTCCTTGCTCCCTGATACGGCTTCCTTATCTCCCTCCGTCGGATACACTTGCGATTCTCCTTCACTCCTATTGTTTTCACATATCCTGACAACTCCTCCACACCTCGTCTTGGGAGGGAACGAAAAAAAAAATTGTTTGTTTCTGGACTCCCGTAAAGACATGAATAGATTTCATTCATGATGCATTAATAGAAATTTCAAAACTTTTTTTTAATATATATCTAAAATAAAACGTTAATATATATAAAATATATGAAATTATAACTACCATTATATTTTTATTAACATTAAGTAAGTCTAAATTCTACTTTCAGTATCATCGATGCAAATGCCAAATATCGAATGTGAAAATCATGCATTTTATGTTTCGATCTACAGCGATTGTTTTAGGATTGATAATTGATTATTGATAATTGATTGATAATAAAAACCTTATAGAAATATCTATAAGGTGCTTAGTACTTATAATGGCATAGATAAAATATGTTTGACGATATGCACCGACGAAATGAACCTTGAAAGAGTTTTTCACTTTGGATACTTGGCATTTGTATCGGAGATTCTTCAAGAGTTTTTTTGCAGAAAATTTAAATACTTTAATTTATTGTATCTGAAACTTCTAAAAAATTGTTATGGAAACATTTTAAGGATGTAATGCGACTAATTTTATTCAAAATGTTGATCTGCAGCATTTCATTTAAATAGTAAAATTTAAGACAAAAATGGATCATTTTAAGAAGAATTTTTTTTTCTTCTCTTTATATTTCCATCCACTCCTGTCAAATACAAGTAATTGACAATCAGCAGATTGGCTGACTGAAAAAAAATACAAAATAAAATGGCATGGCGAAGAACAGTACCCAGCGGACCTCTTCATGGATGAATTTAAATTAGTTGAAAAATAAGCAGCACTTTTTTAACTTTTGATATGGAGCTAAATTATTTTTATGGAACAATGAAATTAAAAAGTTTGAAGTCTTAATTTTTTTTTATTTGATGTCTTGGTGTGACGTTCTTGTATCTGATTGAACAGTTAATGTGAGATGTGCAGCATTTTTTTTTTTGTGTACATCCTGATGATGCATAACTTTCTGAAAGCGAACTAAACTAAAACAAGTCGTGTATAGTTAAGTTAAAATAATTAATGTAATAATTATAATTAATATGATATTCGGGTAAGAAAATAAATAACTATGTCAGACCGACCACAATCGTTTCCTAAGCCTGAACCAAGTGCTAGAATTTTTCTATTGAAATTACAAGCTGTAACAAAAACCATCTCTAGCTTCCGTAATTTTTGGGTTGCTGACAGGTTGGCTTAGGATTTTTTATTGGAAGTAAGAAATACTTTGTTATGCCTTTCTTCTGAGGGGACATAAAATGGCGAATCCTAGCCTGTGCCTTATCAGATACTCGTTAAAGATCCCTATCCAAATTATACCTGGATAGGTAAAATCAAGGACTCTTACTATAGCATCGTCCAATTAGCCATTGAAGCATAATGTGAGGTTATATGAATAATGAAACACTAAATTCAATCTTTTAAATATTTTATTTGAAAATAAACAGTGTTATAATTTTCCATACTTTTAAATAATTCGAAAAATTAATTAATAATTTTAATATTTTTTTATAAAAATTAATTTACAGCTTATTTGAAAATAGGTTAAATATTTTTCAACATACCTGTAGCAATAAAGCAAAATATGACGATTTTGATATTTTTATTCCAGAAAACATTACCGACAGTTAGCAGATTTACCAGTTATCTCTCATGAAGCCAAAAATGGACATGAACTATTGACAGGTGTTGAGAATGTTTTGGAAATCTGTTCTAAAACCTTTCTCTTCTTAGTCACCAACTTTGATTAGGCTACCTAAGTCATGTAAATGGGTTCTCACTCCTCTTGATAAGCAAAAACTTTTCACTTGTGACTCAGTACGTAGAGTACTGAGTTACTGATCTCTACGTCCTGAGTTTGAGACGGCTGTAATAGATCAATTATTTCTTCTTTGTGTGGCATCTGAATAGCCCCTTCGGGGTCACACAGCTCCTATAAATCAAGTACATTTCATTGGGGGAACCATGCAGTTGAGCTAAACCCATCCCTGAACAACCTTCGCCTTAGAAGCAGTACTGTCTCCACTGATTATACGGAATGATATCTAATTTACTTCATGGGTTGTAGTGATTCAGGTTATTTTTAAATTTATAAATAAAAGAGTTGGATGAGTTGTAATTTCATATACAATTGAGATTACTCTTTATATATTTATCCACACCAGCCAAGTAAAATAAATTGACAATCGGCAGATTACCTTTAAATTCAACTATGAGAGGCATGAAGAACAACAGTACCCAGGTACCTCTCCCGTGGCTTAATTTTAATCCCTATGATAACAGATCCCTCATCCACTTTCTTTTTAGTCTCTTTGTGCACTCGGGCATGTAAGTCGTGGCCTGTTCTATCATTGGGTTTGGGTGTCCATGTAATTTTTACCATACAATAATGTCATTGCGTTATGTTATTCTATATTTTCCAACTACTTTTGTACTCTTTACCAAATGTATCCAAAAACTCTTCTATATCATTAATATTTCCATAATTTTTTTATCATCTCTAGTTTTTTTCAAATACCATTCACTTGATTAATTTGTATTTTACTTTCATTACTTATTTGGTAGTACTCTATAATTATTCCTATGATTTTATATTCATCTAAGGTTCCTCTATCTTTATTTTTCATCACTTATATACCTTGATTTGATGCCTGTATTTATTTTGATTATTTACTGTATATCATCGTAATTTGTCTGTCTTGTATATTTAGTCAAGAATGGACCTGCGTGGGTCGAAACGTTGGCTTTGCAACAGTTCTCCTTATTAAAGAGAATTTATTTACTTCCATCTGGACCATTTTCTCTCTGTATAAATTCGACTAATATTATTCAAGTTTTCTTGAAAACGTTCGTCGCTCTTTGATATTACAGCGATAGTATACCAGTATTGTGGTCATTGCACATTTTTCAATTTTACAAGATCCTTCATAAGTCATAATGGTACAGGTTAAATAAAAGAAGCTAGACACGACATGTACGTTGTAAGGAAGATTGTTTAGTTCGATCGAACTTCTACATAAACAGGTACCATTCTGTATTTTACGAAATATCAATAATTATTTAAATGAGTAGAGACAATTTCTTCAGACATGTAATGAAGGGGCCGAGCTCCAAACATGATAAAGCCGGAACAAATGATGCGGAAATTGATAAGCTGCCCGAGTGATAACAGCGATAAATTTAGCCTTTGTTTAAACAAAACTTTTTATTAATTTTCTCATCCAGAGCGATCATTTGCAAATTAAAATTGCATGTTTAAACAGGATAATAAATTATCGCGATTAATTATAGCCTTCTCAACATGTGTACTTATACACGTACCGTGAACATTTTGTAACTCTTCCTTTTGTAACCGATTATAAAATTGGTTACGTTCTTTATGACTCGGTAACTATTCTTCAGTTATCAAGTCCTTACGCAGTATGGTTTAAGAAAGTGCTTTATTTACTTAATGATGTTAATTGTATTGAAAGGTTATTTTAAAGTACTTGTCACTTTAACATAATATGAAGTACGTACATATATTGGCATCTGATATATGTCATAAACTCTAACATTTCCTACTAATATTATAAATGTGAAAGTTTGTATGTTTGTCTCTCTTTCACGCAAAAACTACTGAACGGATTTGGATGAAACTTTATAGTAATATAGGTTATACATCAGAATAACACATAGGCTATAGCAAGGGCGGATTTAGGGGGGGAAGGCACGGGGGCACGTGCCCCCCTCAGACAGTTTTTTAGGTACTGCGGAGAATCCATTATAGTACATAATTAAAGGCAAATCACATGAGAATAGCTGTTAAAATAATAGGAAGAACATGAGTGAAACTATTGTTTTGATATCCTACTAATGCTACTAATATTATAATGCGAATGTTTGTATGTATGTTTGTTACTTATTCACGGAAAAACTACTGAAAGAATTTGGATGAAACTCTACAGTAATATACATTACAAAGCATAATAACACAGCCTACTGCAAGAGTAGATAAAGGGGGGCATGGGGGCACGTGCCCCCTGACAGTTTTTTGTTTTCTGTGGAGAATCCATTTTAGTACATAATTAAAGGCAAATCAGAAATTTCAAGATGTTAAGAAATTTTCAAATAGGTTCTTTGTATAATTTAAGAAAGAAGTTTGGATAATGCCACCTCCAAAGGCAAAAGCTAGTGTATTCATATATATTAGAGTAGCTTGTATTTACTAGACTAGCTTAAACTATCGTTAAGTAGTTACTATTAGTACTACTATTGCTAGTAATTCTCTTTTACTCTAGGCATTGTGTTGTCCCCAGGTTTAGACTAGGCTAAGTCTTTATTAGTCCTTGGACTAATCAGTACTCTACTGCTGAGCCACTCAGCTCCCCTAAATTCATATGGGAATACTGTAGGTTATAAATGTTATCATTAACGCTAAACAAGGTTTTTCATAGTTTCCCTTTACTATTTAAGATGCTTCGGATTTGTCAGGGTCATACTGTAATACTGTGGAAAGTCCTAGGTTGGTTCATTTAACGATACTTAGTCTCCAAACCAAATAATTAAAGTAATTAGTCTTGATTTCTACCGTTGGTGTATGAAGCTAATTATATTTTAAAAATGGACTTATAAAAATTCTGGATACGGCCCATGAGTGAGCATGTTCCTAGTGAATTTTGGGTTTGGCTAGTAATGCAGTATTTAAGGTATATGGCTCATAGGATGTTGAGTAAGATGTTCTTCTGTTTGTTTAGCTTAGTAGTCATCGATCCCCATCTTTAACGATCTAAAGTTGTTCTTGAAGGATCACGATAAGCGAGGAGTACAAGATTCGAAGCGGACACGAACCTCCGGGACATATGCTTTAATTGCCCCAGAAGCCGGTGTGTCGATAGCAGTGTCGGACACAGTTGTAAATTAACATGAAGCCTCACGACGTGGTCCTCCGTTGGGTATCTCTTCATTTATCTGTCGGTCCCACCTCATTACTAAGTCTCTATCGCCTTCCATCTTCAGCTCTTAATGAACTCCCTTCTCGATGTCACACCGCTGTCTACTTCTTACCTCCTATTCGCCGATAAGGAGAACCAACATAGGATCCGATCTAGGGGTCTACGAGTCCGCGGTCACCTTATAAGGTGCCATTGTATGCATATTGAATGGGGAGCTTACTAGATAAGACGAAAATACTCCAAACCATAATAAACAACATTAACTGCGTCATTAAAAAAAAAAAAATCTGTTGTGGTAACTAACGTGACTCTTTTTTTGTAGCAATTTCCTTTATAATTAAACAAAAAAAGTCAATCTATCCTAAACTTTTTTAAGTGAGTCACACAAACAAACACAACAGTTAATCACCTTGCGAACGATAACTTGATTAGAATCCAGGATAATCAACATTTTTATGGTAACAAGGTGCAGAGAATAAAAAAACATACAATGTTTTGTTAAGGATCGACCAAGAACACTACTGCAAGCATCTCTTCAATTTAAAATAATAATGGTAGTGGAACGTTACACTAATTTGATGAATGCTGGATATTTTTCCCGCCATTTCACTGAATATGTGTTGCCACGAGATCAACAAATTTTTTTCCCAGGTATTATATCCTTAACCTTGAAGTACGATCCCCCTTTCAAACACTACATAATTCTATATATTCCCCAAGACAAATGACGACCGGTAAAATTTAAAATAATGTTATTCAGCACCAAACCAATAAAAAGTAGCAGTTGACAGTAAGAATAACTAACAGGACAAATTATAAGCTGTTCTGACCAATAAGCTGAGAGCAATCTGAGCACATGATCTTTATGCATCAAATCTGTAGTTTATTCAGCAAGTTTAATTGTTTGGACATGAGCACTATTAATGGAGAAATGATGATAAAACGGTTAGGGACTGTGAAAGACACATTTTCTATTAATTATCTAAATATTAATCAACAATATTATGAAAACTTTTCTCTTAAATACAGTATATCTATAAGAATGGATTTACAGTATTAGCTTGAGGAATATGGAAGTTTTTAAATAATCTGTGAGTGCGTGAGCCCTGTGTGATAAATATCATTATCCCTTAAAAACTTCTTATTTCGGATAAGTCATTACATAATTAAATTGGAAAACTACAAAAAACAAAGCCTCAAGTGTCAAGTCTCCTAAACGCCAGAAAATAACTATAAGACAAAGTTTCGCCGTTTCAGGTACCAACATCAGGACGTACACATAAAAATGATACGATGGAGTTTTTTAATAAACGTGAGTGGACGCTAGAGTTATTGGTGCGCCATATTAATGATTCTGTTTGGCCTGTACTGCATTTGATCTTCGTTCTTGTGATTTCGTTATTGGTTTGGTGCCATAACTTAATCGTACGTTATTGGTTTGGTTTAGGAACGCTTAACTGTTTAATTATTTTCCAGTATTATAAGACTTATGGCTTTGTTGTTTTTAGTTTTACAATTTGCTATATACATATGTTAATAATAATAAGGCTTAGCGAACCCGAAAGCTCGACGTCGATACCAGCCGTCTCTGCTTACAAACTTCTGACCACTACCCAAACCCAAATTCGCCAGATCACTGTTATCGCAATCCTCCCACCTTCGCCTCGGTCTACCTCTCAGATGCTTTCCAGTCGGGAAAGCGTTTATTAACATCTTAGGAATTTGTTCGTTACGCCCAGCCCAGCAACTTTACAGTTCCGTGATGCTATCACTTGAATAATACTGGATGGATGCTTCGCAATTCCGCGTCATGCAATCTCCTATATTCCCCAGTGGTCTCATCCTTTTTTGAACCGAATATTCTATGCAGCACCCTATTTTCGAATACCTGAAGACTTTGTTCATCCATCAGCGTTAGCGGCCTCCGTAAAGAAAAGTTGGGAGGTAATAATAACAATAACAAGCATGTTCCGCCTTTAATATACATTATTAAAAATAATGTATATTAAATAATTCTTGTTCATATATTCAGTCCCAAGTTTATCTTCTGTAACTACCTTCTCCTTCTCCTCAGGTATAGGCATCTCATAGTTTTATTTGTAAATTCTAAAACAAATACATTTTTCATCTTTTTCCCCCTAATTCGTCCGTTTATATGTTTTATATCGTGGATCATAAACCAACGCTATTGAAATTAGTAATTTTTAGAGTGCGAAGAATCTAATTTAGAAAGTAATAAACTAAAGTTTACTGATATCGTCCATTAGCATACCAGCCGCTTCCCGCTACTGTCTGATTCGTCTGCGATAGTCGATAACGGATCTCAGTTGGAACAAACGGTGAGCCGAATCGCTAAGAAGCTACCCGGCTTACAAATCGTTCCAAATCATCCCGGTCGAGCGTAACAAGAAGCAGTCGTATAGAGAAATTTAGGGTCTAATGAGAGCGATAGTGAGCGGAAATGGTGCCGCAATCGGATGGGATTAACTTTTAAATCAGGCGAGGAGCTGAGAGAGGTGACTTGAAAGGAGCCGCCTCAGCTACCCGAGGAGCTCCTCCTAATACAGCCTTCTCCTGGCTCCTAATACAGCCTCCGAGTAGCTCCTCTTCGCTCCTGACTTCCCACGCTCCCTGCCTCGGGATTTACTTTTACGGCTGATCGTTTTGATCCAGTGCTACTGATATCATTGAGTATTCCCTCTGCTACTCTCTCGCTATACTCTACGCAACTGTATCAGAGTATCTACGATTCACTTTATTACATGGATTACAAGAACACTGAACTTATAATACCTAGAGAAAGCTAGGTACTACTTAGTAAAATCATTGGAGCATTTCAAACTAAAGACGGATGGAAACTGCGAAGTAACAGAGAAGTCTACATCTAATAGAAAATAGAAAGAATCTCGTTTAGCATGCAGAATAGGAGACTGACATTGATAAAATATTTGACTATTTTCTATATTAAGTTGTAGCGAACATCGATCATCGATAAATCGAAGTGACATATGAATAATATAATAACACTCATATAACCTTCTTATTCATATATAATATTGTTTAACTGAAATCGTTTATTATTTAAAAGTAATACACTTTTTACTTTGTACAACTACCTTGACGTGACTCCAATATATCCGTTGATTGTCTGAAACCAGCATTCCTACCATCTGAGACTCGTCTATGACATCAACACCATCTCAAATAAGACCCATAACAAATAAAACTACTCAGGATCCCGTCCGGATAATCAGAAGACGCAAGGAGGACTTCGAACCCGTTCTGGACGGATAGTCAGGACTAACGTGACTCCGTCATCAAGGAGGGGAATCCTGTAGCGAACATCTAACATCGATAAATCGAAGTGATAAAGGAACAATATAATAACAATCATGTAACCTTCTCATATATTGTTTAACTGAAATCATTTATTATTCAACACCACTGTAAGTAATGAACTATTTGCTTTGTACAAAAATTTACCTTGTGTTACTTTCGTAATAAATAAACTGTTTTAACCCTCAAGAAAGAAATATCCCTACAAAATCATAACAAATTAAAGAAAGATTTGGAAAGTTTGAACATTACAGAGTCTCACATAGCTACAAGGAAGTGAGTTTGGAAGCAGAGTGAAAAATCTGAAAGGTTTTCAGCATGAAGAAAGACCAGAGAAGATTAAACGAAGTTGGACAGAGGATAGAAGAAACGTGCCAGTGAAAGCATGAAGGAATATTTGAAACAGAAAAAAACTTAAGCAGAAGCAAGGAAAATAAAGTTGTAACGTTGTCTGTAGAAATAAATACGGAAAATTAAGATTAATTCTTAAAAGAGCGGACATATTTGTTAATATTTCTTTTATCTCATGTGGTCAGTATATTATTGTCTCATATTTCACTCACCTAAATTGATTATGGTAAATTGTGTCAACTGAATTATTTTATGTATTGTAGTCAACTATTTTATGTTTTTAAATTCTACAGCGCAAAACGAGTCCAACGATTACGATGGAAAATGTCTTCTCCCCAAAAATAAGATTAATTATAGTTTAAATAAGTACATCCCAGAAAAGAAGAATGTAAAAAGGATATTTTTTAATTATAAAGTACCTCAAAGGCGAATGAATTCCCTAAATAATAAAAATAAATACAAATAAGAAAAGAAATAACGATAAATTTAAACAATTAAGTTAACATTCAAAATTTTGGTTAAGAACGGAAGATAGTTAGCAACATTTCAAAATAATTAGAGAATTCAACAGACAAAGTCACGCTAAGAACTAACCATTCATTGTATGGCATTTCCAAGCCTATTTGGACCTATTCCAAGTCACAAGCAACCCTTTCCAATTCAAATGTAACCCTTTTCAATTCAAATGTAAGGCCTTTTCAATTCAAATGTAACTCTTTCCAAAAGGGTTGAAACCCTTTCCAAAGCAAATGTAACGCTTTACAACTCAAGTGTCACCATTTTTATTGCAATTGTAATCGTTTCCATTTCAATCGTCCCCCTTGAAAATGTTTTGAAAATTTAACGTACTGTGGAATGGGTGAAGTTAAGTGAAGAACTCTACGGGACAAATCATAACACCAGTTTTAATTTTGTTATTTTCAAAACTATTATTGGCACAAAGCAGTAAACCAATGAAATTAATACAATTTTCGAAAAGCAGTGATTTTTGTTATTAAACATAAATAATTATTCCTTTTTGAAGGAAACCATTAAAAAAAAAAATTAAAAAAATGCATTTTTTCTGAGAAAGTAAAACTACGTAAACTGAAGTTATCAACAGTTTTTTTCTTGGATTTTGCAAAAAAAAATTTTGCATTCAGTTTACATTTTTTAATTTTTTTATTATGTACTTCTTGAAAAAATTATCAACTTTTTGTTTTAAATTTTTTTCTAAATTTTTTGTAAACAAGAATATTATTATCTTTATTATTTGATTACCAAACCTATGAAGATACTGTTGTTAAGTTCAGATTACATGTTTTTAATTTTTTTAAATAAACTTTCTGAGGACCAACAAAAAATCAACTATTTGTTTTTTGAATTATATCCCTCATTTTTGTCCTAACAAGAGTTGTGAAGAAAAAGGGTGTGATGATTTTATCCTGGCGAGTTCTAAGACCCTAAATTCGCCCATTCCTCAGTACTGTAAATTTTCAAAACATTTTCAAGGATTGAAATGGAAACGGTTACAATTGAAATAAAAAGGGTGACAATTGAGTTGTTAAGCGTTATATTTGCTTTAGAAAGGGTTTCAACTCATTTGTAAAGGGTTACATTTGAATTGGAAAGGGTTGCTTGTGACTTGCAAAGGGTAGCATTTGATTTGTAAAAGGTTACAGTTGACTTAGAAAAGGTTCAAATAGACTTGGAAATGCTATACAATTAGAAGCCAGTGAAAAGGCTCGAGGCGATTGCATATTCCCTGTCTTAATTGTGGTTAAGGAAATTAAAAATTAAATCGTATTTTAATATATTGACACTGCCTTCGAGATAACATATCCTTCCAGAATAAACATATCGTTAAAATGTTTGCCCTTATACTTTACATGTAATTCTCTATCATCATCCTAGCAGACGTGTTTTGTTTTTCAGGCAAATGGCATTATGAATTTTAGTTAAAACTAAAAATTAGTATTGGATAATTATTATTTGACCGCATAAATATGGAGAAGAAAATCGTACAATTGGAGGTCAAAAAATAATTCCTTAAACAGTGATAAATTATTTATTAAAAACAAACGTTTCATCCTTCGTTGCAGGTATCCAGGGGATGAATAGACAAGGTACAAAACTATTTAAATCTGAAATAATTCAAATAAAAAATATTTGACCTCGACCCGATACATTTAGTTCTCTAAAAGTTTAGTAAGGGAACGGAGTGGCTCAGTGGTAGAGCATTGAGTTGCAATGCCGAAAATCCTGGTTCAAATCCCGCTGCAGACAAGACTTTGATTTAGTTTGTTTGCAGTCTAAAATGGATCCAATAGAACCTGGGACCCTCCTGAGGCTCACCCAGCCTCTAAAAGAGGTTACCCATCAAAAGTGGAAAAATCTGGCGGTTGAGCGTGATCTAGGACAAATCACCTCCCTGCACAACCGCTGTCCATGAAACAGTGCTGTCTATATCATGTACTGAACCCCAGACCCTTCACGGGTTGTAGTGGTACAGGTTAAAAAAAACGTTATGTGTGGCCAGAATTCTTCTATGAATTATTGAACATACATCGTTGTATTTATTAAAAAATGTTGTATTAAACTTTTTTTTCTTTTTCAGGTATGATTCAATAATTCTTCAAAAGCTATTACGTGAGTAAGGGTACACTACTAAGAACTTTTCATTAAATCAGGGTACACTTAAATCAAGGGTAAAATTTTGTTAAATTGTCTAAAAATTAACTATTTCAATTCATCAGTTTATTTTTACTCCCTTTTATACAGCAAAATAATAGTAATTAATTCAAACTGTTTTATTCTTAGATTTCTACAGATATATATCCATTTTAACGATCCTCAAGGAGAAAATCTTCATATAAATAACCGTTCTGTTCGTGTGTATGCCCCTGAACTCCACCTTAGCGCTTGGACCGAATTCGATTTAAAAATTTGTGTGTGATTAAGAAGGTTCGAGAACGATTTAGATTCACAGTTCGATTCAATGTTTGGTTTTTTAATTAATTTATTAATTTTTCTATATATTTCTTTATATTTAACACACATTATAAAGTTATACTCAAACATGATTAATAACTCAAGTTTTGATAACTCTACGCGTGATGGTGTCAGTTATTATAAAGTATTTTTCCATATATTTCCGTCAAAATTAATTGCAATCTATTTCAAAAATATATAATAATCGGATTTAAAATGTTTAAAATGTCACAGGAGGTCTGGGGGTCACTTGTGATCTAGTGGTTAGCATAAGGAATTACTAAGCCCAAGATTGCGGGTTCGTAGCACGGCAGGTGGATCTATGATTTTTTAATGGGAGAAGAAAGCCTTAGTTATGCCATCCTTCGGAAGGAGCGTTAAACGGGGATCCCGTGCCTGTATGATCTCAGATACTCGTTAAAATCCCTATCCTAATAAAACCAGATAGGCAAAATTTATAACTCCCACTATAGCATCCTCCGATTAGCCTTAGCAGCATAAAGTAACGTTAAATGAACAAACAAACAGAACGTCCGCTTCCCTCGTTACCTGATTTGTTTTATTTATTTTTGGGGGGTTTTGAATAACTGTGGGGTCGTTAGTGACGACTGCTCTTCTTAAATTCCTTGAATTAACTTCGTAGCTTTTGAATACACCTGCATCTTCTGTATTTTATTATTCTTCTTAAATGGTAGACTCGTTTGAGGAGGCCAAGGACCACATCTGTCTATACTGTATAATTCACAGTACGTTTTATATTATCACTACTTTGTTAGGTTGGTTGGTACAGTCCTTAAGTGCAGCTTTGTATGTTCGATTCTCAGCCTGCTTGTTATGTTGCATTCTTTTCACGTTATGCCATTTGGAAGGATCCAAGCAATGGTTTTATATTTATGTCTGTGTGTAAATATGTATGAATGTATACCACGCACACATATATCGAAGATACACCTGTATATCTTGTATCTTCGCTAGCGGTATTGTTAGGGAGCCAATAAAAATGGTAGTTTCCCAGTATTTTGATTAAATCTTAGAGAAAAGTAAGCAATCAGATATAAATACAAAGCCTCTAGGCCGGACCGAACCCGTTCTTCAATCTTGATAGCCAACTCCGTCCGCCTTGGAACACATCCACCTCACCACTTCCACCATTAAAATATAGCAACCCAATTTAGAGCCGTTTTACTGATTCTAAAATGGGCCTGTAAAAAATTTGGATTCCGAAATATGCGAAAAATGCCGCCGAAGAAGATTAAGTATTCTTTGATGATGGCTGATAAGCTACAAAATAATAAAAGGAATTTGGTTTGCTAAAATATAATAATTTATTACTCCTATAATAGAAAAAGAGAGCGGGGTAGCTCAATGAGTAGAATAGTTAGTTGCTATGCTGAAAGATCCGGGTTCAAATCCGGCTGTGGCAATTATTTAATCTGGTAATGGTAATAGGTAATGGCAACAGCCACAAGTGGACCCAAGTGGAATGTGGTATCTACAGACTCCCAGGGGCAAACCCAGCCTCTATAAATTGGGTACCCTTAATTGAGAAAAAACCACCATATTGCACAAACGTGGTTTCTTTTCTTGGAAACAGTAAAGTCTCTACCATGTACTGAACCCAAGATCATGGGTTGTAGTAGTACAGTTTTTTTATACTGTTGCTATGCATTGAGAAGTTCTATAGTAATTCTATATTTGATAATCGATAATTCACCAAATAAATAATCTATTTTTAAGTGCCATTTAAAACTTCGGAGCGTATCATGGTAAAGAGAGCCGAGTTACTGATCTTTATGTGCCGGGTTTTATTGCGTCCTGGCAGATAGATTTTTTAATCTGTTGCCAGTCACGGATGGACCCTGTAGGACTTACAGATCCTCCTGAGGAATACCCAACCTCTATAAAATGGGTAATCTCAAATGAGGAAAAATCTGGAGATTAAATGTGATATCAAGAAGATTACAAGGCTTCCTTGTCTAAGATGAATGAATCCTAAAACATTGATGGTATATAGAGTTATATGTTTTGTGTCTAAAATTTGAGTAGAGGGTACGTTCTTTGAATGTGTTACAACAGGATTCCGGTTCGTTCGAAGAAGCTGGTGTGAATTTTTAAGATAAAATTATAATTCGTGTCGGAACTTGAGGATAAATCGTGTACTTTGTCATCGAAAAAAGGATGCTGTCTAATGAAATTCTTCCCTTCCTCTATCTGCCTATCTTAAAATATGTTGATATCTCTGATTAATAATTGATGGCGAAAAAGGAGCGCGATCTCGAAAAAGCCACCTCCCTGAACAACCTTTGTCTTAGAACCTAAGACCTTTCATAGGTTGTATTTATAAAGATTTTTTTTTTTTTTTTGTTCAGGATCTCTAAAGTTGACTCTTATCGAGCTTTTTATAAATTAATTAGAACCTGAAATCAAATATGACTTTGTTATAATGTTATACACGAGTGATGCGCCATGTTATTATATTTTATGCTACTATTATAAGAAGGAGATAAGTATTTTGCTCAGGAATTAATGATATGTTAACGAGGACACGAAAGATACGAGAGATGCGAAGAGGAGCGGTGCAGAAAACAGGAAGAGGTTGGCGAGGGACTTGAACGGTGGGCTAAGCCGGCATGCTCTAATCATACACTGTCCTCCTTCCTCCATCATCTTCTTATATTATGTTACCCTGCCTTTCGTTCTCTTTATCTCTTAAGGACTGTCTTTCCCATCAAAGCAAACAATAATCTGCCTTAATAAGACTGAATTTAGAGTAGTGAATATATTCATGTAACTTGTATGTAGTTATAAATAAATAGACATGCCATATTTTATAGATATACCATGTTTTGTAGTGTTGGGTTTCAGCAGATGCTAGAGACTGTACTTTTTCTAAGACTATTGTGGAGGAAAATAATTAGTCCGTGTAAACGATCAAAGGTGAAATCGAACGTGGCCAGTTAAGTCACTAAATAGTGGTTGTATGAGCCCTAGAAGGGTCTGCAGATCTCACAGGGTCCATCCATGGCTGTTGGCAGATTAGATTTTAAAATAAACTCAAAATATTTAATTGTTTTCTTATACGAGTTATCTCTTCAGAAATAATTTAAGAAAATTTTGTAGAAATGAATTTAGAAACGATCTTTTATTTTATTATAAATCTGGTATTGTAAACATATTTTTCAGGGACCATATGCACATCATTATAATATTAATTATTCACATATTAAAACATTTATTGATGATTAATTTTAACCAATAAATTAACAATTTCGTCAAGAAAAATATACGGAAAAGGTATGGACAACAATCAGGATGTTTTCGATCAACCCCAGGTTTCCCCCAATTAAAGGGATCAACTTTGTAGGCTCTGGGTAGATCCCACAGAGTCCATGTTAACGGATTAAATAATTTATCTGCAACAGCTGGAATTGAACCCGAAACCTGCCACTCCAACTCAGAGCCCTTCTTACTTAGCTACTCCACATCTTGTAGCAATGTAACCGCTTAATGATTTTTTTTTTTTAATTTAGTTCAAATAATGCACTTATAAATATTTATGTAGTCACCTTTCAAAATAAATACATTTTTATTGATTAAATACTCTATTAACATTACTTAAACTTTCTTATAACTTTCCAAAGCCCATTAATGTAGCCATAGTAGGGGCTTATATTTCAGCCTCTCCCAAATGAATTTTGTTAAATAGTTTATTTGTTAAAATTAATATTGTCGTAGGCGCTAGGTCTACCTTTCTTTTTTTCATTTTTTTCTTAGCCCCTTTTGGGTTCGAAGATTGCCAATTACAATTAGGAAAAGATGGAAGGGATCTATTTTAGTGTACGTTGTACACTTCAAGAGTGGGATGAGAAACGGATGAGGTTCTGATTTATTTTTATTTATTTATTTTATTTTTCCGGTGACGGGACTCATCACATTCTTTTAGGTCTATCTTAGCGACCTCTTGTCATTGGTGCCAGTGAGGACGGAGCGTACCGGAGATACGACGCTTCTCATTCCCAGAATAATTTCTCCCACCATTGTATAAAGTGGTTTTCCTACAAACCCGAAATATTCCACATTTTCGCATCTCTGTTCATTCTGACCTCAAAACTCCTTCAATAACTTAGAGATAGTTCAAACGAAATAAAGGTATTAAAAATAACGAATCCAAGTGTGTTTTATTGCGCACAGTCAGGATTGCGCTGCACCCGATGAGAGGATACACAACATATCTCCGGGCAAAAACAGGCAATGCATCATTTACTGCTGTTTCTACGATGTAATTCATAGATAATTATACATAATAGTAATATGCAATTTAAAATTTATGTAAATTTAAAAAAAAAGTTTTTAGTGATTACCGCGTAATATTATGTTCTTACATATAAGGTGGAATAACAATAATACGTCTTAACTGATAAAGAACGCGTATAATTTGTAAAATGAGGATTGGTCCGTCATTAGGCAGACAGGGATTATTGTCTAGTTTTACAAGCATTGTCAATGAAGAGGGTTATTCCCTGCCCAAGCAGCGGACCAACCACCCTTTTATATATCACATAACTGTTCATTTAATTTACTACAGTTGGTTCCTAACGTTTTAGTATAGGTACCCCGATATCATTATAGCTGTTGTATTTTGGTTGTCTAGAAAAATATTTTAGTATTATTTCACTCCATTCTATATTTTGAAATAACAGTTTTCTTAAGATTTTTCTGGTTTTATTTTTTTAAATCGATGCATTACATGTTTTCCATTTAAATTCAAACACAGTGCTATATTTTTTGTTAGAAGTCAGGAACAGGGGCTTTGGGATATGATTAAATACTTATACTATAAATGCTTAAATTAAGTTTACTAACTTACTTATTTACTCATGTAACACTCTAGGAGTCTATTATCATACATTTTATATTTTATCTGTAATTAAACTAGGTTTTCCATACCTGTATATCTCACCTTTTTATATTTATACTTTTTCATTTTGTATCGTTCGGTTTACCCTCTCATTTTTCTTTCTCTTTGTATTTTGTTTACATTATCACCCTTCTGTACATTTCTTCTGTAATTTTATATTCTTTATCCTTAATTATATATCCGTCACTATTTTTACTTTTCTATTACTCTATATGTTATTATATTCTTGGTACTGTAATGTTTTTTTATAGTTTTGTTTGATTTTTCTCTCATAGCCCTTAAGATGAGTTACAAAGTAGGTCGAAACGTAGGCACAAATAAAAAATAAGTCTTTACTTATTTTGTTTTTTAAACTGCACCCCCAACTATCTCTATCCTCCATTATATCATCCTGTCAACCTCCTTTATTTCCTCTTAATAAAGTATAATAATAATAAAGTATAATATATTATTTTGAAGAGAAAAGATTTGTCCAAGGCCGGGATACGAACCCGGGTCGCCAACGTCTCCGTCGTGGTGCTCTAACCAACTGAGCTATCCTGGCTCGTAACGCGTCCAAACAAATCTATTCTCGTCACCGATCCTATATCGGCCCTGGACAATTCTTCAAAATAAAATATTTAAAAATTATAACAATCAATTCAATAAAATAAATTATAAACATAAAGTAATTCCTTGATCCGCTGCCAGGCAACGCCAATAAAATATTAGGTAACTAAATACTTTTTTATATAATAGAGAGATATTTATTTAAAATAGTAATGAGTACTATGGAAGTTAATGTATCTATTAATTTATAATTTAAAGATTTTAAAATATATTAACATCGATAGCATAAAATAAAGTGGCCCATCGATAATAACCTTACATAACTCGTAACATATCCCCTAAACACCAGGCAGAATACTCGTTCCCATAAGGTTCCGGGATGCGAGTAGTTGCCGATACTGAGCTGGATTTCACCTGATACCGAAATCAAAGGAGTAATTTTTAATAGCAGATTCCGATCAAGGCAGGTACGCCCCCAAAAGAAATATTGCCGTTTCCATTCCAATCTGATTTTTATTGTTTCCTTGTTCCCTATCTCCCCTCTCCTATGTGAACCTTTAAAGAATTATTACAGTTTTTTTGAAAAGTTTATTTTTTAATATAACTTGTAAAAATGAACAAACAAAAATTCTATTTCAGAATATTCAAGTATTAGTGAAGTGAAGTTTCTTTCTGTATTTGATGATTCTATTTGGGCTGTTGATGTGAAATGTTCTACATTCATCTTCATTGATGGGATTTTTTTGAATATTATAGAGACGTATTTTATTTTATTTGCAACAGTTTGGTGTTAAAGAACCATATATATTATCTCCATAAAAAATTCCATTAGACCACTGGATAGCTAAAGGATCAAAGAATGTTTTACGATAAATGAGAATTGTAACGCATCGCGCGCGGTAGAGGGGAGAGCGTCGCCATTTTGAGGTCATTTTGATGCGTACCGAGATTTCCATTCACTATAACTTTTGACTCGGAGAAGCTACGACCTTCGTTTCAGTTTCAATCGTCAGCTCTTGTCAAAATATATCGATTGTGTTTAAAACACATGTGTGAAATAGTGACAGTGGTTATAATAAGGTGTAGAATAAAAACAAATAGTTGGAAAGGACTTCTCAAGAGCGATCGAATGGCACAATACAACATCATATGACCGATTCAAGCAGTTTCGGAACGTAAAAAAAGAATCCGGCTGATCGGATCTGATCTGCAGCTGGGGCGGTTGAAATTATGCAACAGGATGATGAAATCGATTCTATATTGACAACGGACTGTGTAGGCATCGATATAGAAGACCACAAGACTATAGGAACATAGGAGATTACATAATGCGGAATTGCGAACCATGCATCCAGTAAATGCATCAAGTGATAGCGTCGCGAAGATTAAGATGGGCTTGTAAATTTGTTGGGCTTGGTAAGGAACGAATTCCTAAGATGTTAACAGGCGCTGTGCCGACAGGGAAGCGTCTGAGGGGTGGACCCAGGCGTAGGTGAGAGAATTGGGTTAAGAGTGATCTGGCGGATATGGGTTTGTGTGGTCCGTGGACAGAAGTTTGTAGGCAGAGATTGGTTGGTTTCGAGTCTTCGGGTTCGCTAAGCCCTATTATTTATTTATTTATTTATAAGCAATAAGATTTTTTTTGTATTTTGTAAAGTGCTCATATTTTATAAATACGTTAATAGATTAATAATATATACATATATATGTATTCAGTATCTTGTTGCTCATTGAGTATCTGCGTGTGTTAACAAACATTCCCAAACTATTTCAATCCTTTTTAATCACCGGTTATTTAGAATCAGATCATAATTATTGTTCTTTAGGACATTATGCTAAAGTCACGTTATATTCAACAATATCATTCAGGTATCTTAGTTGCCTGTATTAGTCTAGCATATAATCTAATTTAAACGACTACATGTGGATCTCAAGCTATTGTTATTGTTAAGCAAAAGATAAAGTTCGTATAAACATTTAAATATTCTATGAACAACATTTGAATTGCTAAAAAACTCTTATCACACTTCACTCAGTACTCGTATCTCACGGAGATAGCGATATCCACGAACGAAGATATAAATATCCACTCTGAAATATATGTTCACAAATTTCTTCTTTTTTTTTTTTTTTTTTAATAACTTAACAAAATAATTTCAATGCATATAAAAAAAAAATTAACAATTTTCAAGGCCTCCAAAATTTAAATGTTAAATATTTTCAGATTATTACTTATTTCTCAAGGACAATTCTGCATTTAGTATTTGAGAAAACCAAAATTATAAATTGAACAAATGATAGTATAAACCTCACATAATTATCTATTGGATTGATATCTTATCTTATCAATTCTGATAAGTTCACATCTCTGAAAGTCAAACGACTAAATCCAAGATATTTTAGATTATGAAGATTGAATATGCTTTTTTTCTAAGGGCAATGAATTTGGTTTAAAGTTTCAATTCTTGAATTATGTTTGAAATTCTTATCATGTACGGTATATCGATTCATTGGATTAGGCTTTCAATTCATCAATCAATTTTCTTTCAATTCAAGTGAAGCCCACCCTTAGCTTCTTAAAAAGTCCGAAACATCTTGCACAATTATTTCATTTTGTCATCATCAACTTCATAAGTTCGTTCAGAAAGTTGATCATCTTTCATTGTAAGCCTCCAGAAGGATTTTTTTAGAACAATGCGATACGTGCATTCTGTTAAACAATGAACACTATCTTCACTTCATATTCTCTTTGTGAGCATCAGTCACCTTCGTGCCTTTATGAAAATAAAGAAATGAAATGTTCTGAAAATACGTATTTTGACACTATATGTTAAAGGCCGAAAAGTAAAATTTGTTTCAAATGAAACAAATTGAAAAGGCTTCATGTAGAGGAGTGTAAAATGATCAGGGGGTTCAGTCAAAAATCACACAAATAAGTTATACTAGTTTTTTACTGCACCCTCTGACCGTGTAAAATGGTCTAAGAACTATCCAATCTACAATTTTCACATAAACACTACACGTAAATGTTGTTGCAGCAGCATAACGGTATAGACTACGAAATAAAAATGAAAATTACTAACCTTGACGAAAGAGTAACGAAAAAAACTAAGCACTGCCTACTGGTGCAAACACTCTGGTAGAGCATTGAGTTGCCGTACCCAAGGTCCTGGGTTCAAATCCTGCTGTGGCAGATTTTAGTTAATCGGTTAATAGCCGGGGACGGTTGAGCGTGTTATTGGACAAATCACCTCCCTGCACAGCCGTTGCCCAAGAAACAGTAAGTCTTCGCTATGGAATGAATCCAAAAGACTGTTTATGAGCTGTAGTGATACTGGATTTCTTTTTATTATTGTGCACAGTGTTGCCTATTGCTATATTTAAAATTTGTCAACTAGTGTGACCGCAAAGCCCCCTTTTTTGAAAGGTTACCCGTGAGGTTACACCTGTTGGCGGGAGAGAGGAGATAAGAGTGGCCGTGTGAGCCCGATAATTGAATATAGATTAGTTGGTAGCTCGTCACGCTTCCGGTCTGACCGCCAACACCAATAGCATCCTCCACTTTTTCATAATAAATCAACTCCGGTCTCCAACCCCTCAACCATTTACATACAACTTCCCTTTTCTGTCCAAAACATATACACATGTGAGAATTATTTTTCAAAAACCTATACCTCTGCAAGACCCATGCAGAGGTATAATATGACCTCCTAAAGGTAAAGACTGTGTCTAATCCAACGGTTTTATTGTAAGGTGATTTGGTTCAGATTACGCTCAACCGCCAAGTTGAAGATACGCAGTTAATATGAGTTGGGGGAGTCACAGGAAGGTCTCCGGATTTCGAAGGATTTTTCTATTGCTGTCAATAGATTATAAATAGTTAATTTGTCTCAGTGGGGATATAGGAACTCAATGCTCTACACATTGGGTCACTCAAATCCTAGCTTAGAGTTATAGCATAATAAATCGGTGTATATCATTGACAGTATATCCTATCAGCAGACCTACTAATGTTTTTATTCAGTTATATTTTAAGGTAAGGGATCGGGGTAGCTCAGTATGTAAATTGCTGAACTTATATATTCTGTTAACAGCTACGGATGGACCCTGTGTAGGCTACAGACCTTCCTTAGGCTCACCCAGCCTCTATAAAGTGCCCTTAATAGGAGAAAACTTGGCGGTTGAGCGTGATCTCGGACAAATCACGTCCGTGATAAAAACTGTAGGAACAGTGCAGTCCCTACCTTGCACTGATTCCTAGAACCTTCATGGGTTGTAATGGTACAATTTTTTACATTAAATATATTTTAAGGCAAATGTTCCCACAACCAGGCCTATTGCTCAGTGCAAAATATGACCATGTATCTGTGGAAAAATCATATTAATTATTAGATTCCAATGTTTTGGACTTAATATTAATTAGTTATTTATCAAATATTTTAAGAGCATATTTATTACTATTAGTTGGAATGAAACTAATAATTTTACTGTTAGATTCAACCTCAATTATAGCTTCTCCTCATTTTTGTATCTCACTAATTAAAATAAACAGTTTTATAAAACTACTATAGGCAATATATTTCATAACAAATATCATAATCACTTAAAATTTACTAAATTTTTTTATTCTTTTTACTCGAAATTTACACCTCATTCGTGGCAATTTTGATCTATAGTGGAACGTCGATTATCCGAACTAATGTTGTTAGGGGTGGTTCGGATAATAGAAATTGACTAAAAAATTAATACAACCAAATGAATAAGAAGGAATTTAAAGAAACAAATGAAATTACCTAATTATGCTTACATACAGTTCTTAGTAAACAAATACTTATTTTACGTCCCCCGAAGGATGACATAACCGAAGATCTTTTACTCGTTAAAAAAATTGGTAAACTTAGTAGATTTATGTGTGTTTTTTTTTTAAATTAAATTTACTTCTTGTTTCTTTTATGACGTTTTCAGTTTAGCAACAAATTACATCAACGATGAATCGAGAAGTTAAAAAGAGTGAAGAAACGTACCTTAATGAGGAAAACCTTGATATGAGACACGCCATACATGAAATCTCGAAACATATTTACATACTAATATCTCGAACTCTATATGTGTTCTTTGCCTGATGGAGTACTTCTTTAGAACACGGAATGTCGAACCTCGAACGAAATGTCGAAGAAAAATTATAATTCTTCGTTTTCTTTAAGAAGACAAAAAAAAATTGTATATTGCACTAATGTACTTTTACTAATTGTTCGATTTCTATATGCTAAGAATATATAATTTTTTTTTTTTAATTTATTTATTGATATTTACAACTGTATTGCAATTATACAACAAGTAAATAGAATGCGTGTTACATAATGACATGAGAATGACAAGTAGAGAAACTACCCACTGGTAGTACTCAAATCAAAGTTCAAATAAGAAGGTCACGGGGCCATCTTCTTTTCAGACGCCTCGGAGGATTATCGGGAATTGAAGAGGAAGCTAGGTTTGAAACTAGAGGGTTTGAGTGGGAATGAAGTTTGCTATGAAAGGATAGATACCGGGTTCGGGCCAAATCAGCAACAAAAGGGACATTAAGGTCGTTATGGATGACTTTATTCTTAACAAAATAAGGAGCATTGAGGATTTTACGAAGGATTTTGGATTGTAGGGATTGGATACGAGAGGAATTCGATGGCTTAGTGGAGCCCCATAGCTCTACTCCGTAAGTCCAAATAGGTCGTATGATGGTCATGTAGATGAGTCTTTTATAGTTAATTGGGAGCTTAGAGCGTTTGTCTAGTAAGTGTTGAAGTAGCCTGAAACGTCGAGCGGTTTCTTGTCTTTTCAGTCTTGTATGAGGATTCCAGGTTAATCGTTTGTCGAGGTGCAACCCTAAGTATCGGATCTGTTCTACAGGCACCAGTGGGATATTATTAAAGGATACTGTAGGGCAGGAAGTCATTGGTTTACGACGTAAGGTAAAAGTGATTTGATGTGATTTTTGAGAATTTATTTTAATTCTCCAGTTTTGAAACCATTCTTCAAGATCAGTGATATGGGATTGGAGGCTTTGGGATGCAATAACTGGATTGGTGTTGACTGATAATACACATGTATCATCAGCATACGTGGTAAGGATAGTATTAGGATGAGTTGGGATGTCAGCTGTATAAACTGTATAAAGGATTGGGCCAAGGATACTACCTTGGGTACCTACTGAGGAACACCAGCAGACTGGGAAAAGAGGGATGAATAGAAATTATTATGGTTTACTTTGAAAGTTCTATTTGTGAGATAGGATTGAAGGATGAGAAAGTATGTAGGGGGTAGGAATTTACGGAGTTTGTAGAGCAAGCCCGTATGCCAGACTCGGTCAAAAGCCTGTTCCACGTCAAGAAAGACGCCCGAACAATATGATCCACGTTCTAATGCAGAGGAGACCACATCCACCACACGATGACATTGCTGAATGGTGGAGTGTCATGCTCGGAATCCAAACTGGTGATCTGGTATTATGTGATTTGCATCAAGGATAGGGTACAATCGTTTAAGGATGAGTTTTTCTAGGATTTTACCCATGCAAGGTAAAAGAGAGATAGGACGGTTCGAGGATAGGTATTCTGGTTTTTTTTTAGGTTTGGGTATCATTTTTACAATGGAGAATTTCCAGAGGTCAGGAAAATATGTGGAGCGGAGTACAGCATTATATATATAGGTAAGGAATAGAATGGCTTTTCTAGGTAGGTGTTTTAAGATATAAATTGTGATGAGGTCGTGCCCAGGAGCTTTGCGGATAGGTAATCTGTGAATAATGTTGGATATTTCTGAAGGATGGAATGCTTTGGGTGGAAGGGACATTTGGAGGGGAACATCTAACGCTTCTTTTATATATTCAATTTGAGTTGGGTTAATGATATCAAAATGTGGATGAAAGATTTTGGAAAGGTATTGGCCAAATAACTGTGATTTTTCTCCGTCAGATCTTGTCCAGTTATTTGATTCAGTAAGGAGTGGATGATTGAATTCTTTGAACTTTAGGAGTTTTTTGGTAGTCATCCATAATGTTTTGTCGGTGGTTGTAAGATTTTCAGTCCAGGTAATTAAATTTTGAATTTTGAACTTCTTGATTTCTGTTTTTAGTTTGTTAGTTAATTTTGTATAGATAGTTTTATCTGCTGGATATCGAGTTCTATGCCACTTCGATCTTGCTCTGCGTTTTTCTCTTAATAAGATACGAATATGCTGTGGCAAATCAGTCTGTTGATGGTTATTATGTGTGTGATTTGTGATATTGTCATGTATACTGTTTCTGATTGATGTTGTAAGTTTTTCTATGGCTGTATCAATGTCTTGTTTTGTCTTTAGTGAAATTTTTAAGTCCAGTTTGTCCTCCAAGTCATAACAAAAATCGTTCCAGTTAACACGTCCTGTAATCAATGTGGGAGGGGAAGGCTTGGGAGCGAAACTTGAGTGCGAGAAAAGGAGGACTGGACTATGATCTGATGAAAGGTCGTCCAAGGATTCAATATTGACTTGTGCGGAGGAAATTTGGGATGTGATAAATATATCAAGGATATCGGGACGTTTTTTGGTAGATGTAGGCCAATAGGTGGGGTTGTTTGGCGCAAGAATGGAATAACTCTTTTTGGATGTTACAGCAGACAGGATATTTCCTCGGGAGTTGGATGTTCGACAACCCCATCGTTGGTGTTTAGCGTTGTAGTCTCCTCCAGCAATGAAGCGTGAACCAGGAGATTGGAATAAGGATTCAAGAAGATTATAGGAAACAGAAATTCCAGGAGGACAGCATACAGCTGAAAATGTGATATGGAAAGGACGAGTTGTTATGGTTACTGAGGTTGATTGGATAGCATCAGTTGGAATGGAAGGAATAAGGGAATGAGATAAGTTTTTGTGAATGAGAATACAAGATCCGGCATGTGAAGTGTTATCTGGGTGGTCTGATCTGTAAGTGATGTAGTCCCGTATGTAGAAATGTGCGCGATGAGTGAAATGTGTTTCAGTAAGTAAAGCAATATCTATTTGGTTGTCGTGTAGAAATATGTCAAGTTCATCACGGTGATTAAGCAGTCCATTAGCGTTCCACAGAACGATAGCTAAGGGCTTTATGCTCATCGTGGGTAATTAAGAGGGACTTCGCTAAAGATTCTCGTGAGTAGGATGATGAGAGGCTTGATAGTCTCTTGAAGGTCTTTGAGGAAGGATGATAGGATGGAATTTATGTCGATAGGATTTTGGACATGGAATGGATATGAGCCTTGAGTTTGATAGGGATAATTAATGGGCAAAGGAGGGTTGGCTGGGGGTTGTACCCGAGGTGCTGGATTTTCATTGAATGTTTGATGAACTACAGCATTTGTTTGAATGCTGTGGTTGGAAGGGAGAGGATTTGGTTGTTGAGGAGGTAATTTGACCCGTAAGGGTGTATGGTGGGGAGGAATTTGTTGACGTGAAGGTTGAGGACAGGGATTGGCTGCCTCGGGCTTGGATATGGGTTCCCGAGGCTTGGATTGGGACGTCTGGGATTTGGTAAAGGAATTCTGAGATTTGGTTTGGGAAGTTTGAGGCGTCTGAGCTCGAGGCTGCTGCTGAATGCTTGATGTTCCCCTAGTTATGTTGTCCGGAAGTCTATCTGTGGGGTTTACGGTTATATACGGTTGTAATACGGCAGGTCTAGGCAATTCAGGAAAGGCGGCAGTATTGTCAACTTCAGGAGCCTGGATTGTGCTCTTCTCTTGACTTTTTATTTGATAATTCTTGGTTCTAAGGCGTTGAAAGTTCTTATGAACTGAGCAGCCTCTATAGTTCGCTGCTGTATCGATCCTCACCACAAAGAGCACATTTAGCAGGCTCGTTTCTTGATTTCTGACAAGTGTTAGATGAGTGTTGTCCAGCGCATTTGACGCACATAGCTTGATGATGGCAATACGTCTTGGTGTGGCCTAAGGCTTGACAGTTAGTACACTGAACTACAGCATTTTTATGCCTAGGTTCTTCAAATTTTACTGTTGAGTAAACAAGTCTTAAAACTTGAAATATTTCTGGGTTATTTCGGGCTGGTTCAAGTTCAACGAAAAACAACGGAAGGGGGTACTTTTCGGTGGGATGCAACACTGGAGAAATATTTCTTACTTTGTGACCTATTTCTTCGAGGTCACTTTTGATTGCTGTTGTGGGCGTTGAAGAGTGCAGTCCTCTTAAAACGACTCGATACGATTTATCCTGTTGTAATTGGTAACAGTGAAAATCATAGTTCTTCACTGTAAGATGGTTAATTAATTTTTTATAGGATTCCTTGTTCGATGTATTTATTTTAATGTCTTTTACTCTTGAAAAGCATTTAAAATTAGTTTGTCCTATGAGTTCAGATATTTCTTGAGCAAATTCATAAAAATTTGTTATCTTCGTGACAAAAATAGGAGGAGGGTTAGGGTCAATGAACCCTCGGTGTTCTTGGTTTTCGTCGCGATTGCTTTCTGTAGTTCCAGGGTTGCTGGAAGATGAGGCGATTGGAGATTTGATTGAATTGACTGCAGTAGTTTTGCTGCGGGTTATGGGAGGCTCCGGTGGTGTATTGTTTTTGGTCACTGACTTTTTTGACCCAGCCGATTTATTTTTTTTTTTAGTTTTTGCCCCCGCTGAGCCAGGGGCAGCCTTTCTCTGACGTTTTTGGAGAGTCCGTCGTTTTAAATATTGCGAATCGGTCTCGCTTATTTCTGAAAAGAATATATAATAAAAAAAGTTTTTAGTGATGAAATATTTTAATAGCGTTGCCTAGCAACGGATCGAAAACTACTTTTGGTCTTTCGTCGTGCTCGTTCAGTTAAATTATAAATATTTTAAAATATTTCCTATTCTTGAATATAGCACTATATTCACCTATATCTACATCTGCTATATCACAAAATATATCACTGTTTTTTTTAATTTAAATGGAAAAATCAAGTGTATCGATTAAAAAAAAATTAAACAATATACAACTTATTCCAATATTTTGATTTCAGGAATGTTACTTAAATAAAGAATGCAGTTAAATAGAAATAAGATTTATTTTTAATATACTATAATTTTTTTTACTAATAAAACATTTCTTTATTTTTTTAATGTAAAATACTCAATATCTTAAAATATTACTAAGTGTGTATTCATATTTTAATTGGCTCACTATGAGGGAACAAAATAATTACTAAACTTTTATGTACTTCAGTCTCTAGAAGAAATCAGAATAGCTCTGCTAAAATATTAAGTTCCTACTGTAGTAAAATTAAATGAATAGGTGTTTGTTCATTTAACGTCACTTTATGCTGCTATGGCTAATCGGACGATGCTACAGTGGGAGCTCTAAATTTTGCCTATCCAGGTTAAATTAGGATAGGGATTTTTAACGAGTACCTGACATCGTACAGGCTCGGGATCCCCGTTTAACGTCCCTTCCGAAGGACGGCGTAACTAAGGATTTTTTATTCCCTTATAAAAATCCTAGGGGCACCTGCCGGGCTACGAACCCGCAATCTTGGGCTTAGTAATTCCTTATGCTAGCCATAAGGATCACAAGTGACCCCCAGACCTCCTGTGACATTTTAAACATTTTAAATCCGATCATTATATATTTTTTAAATAGATTGCAATTAATTTTGACGGAAATATATGTAAAAATACTTTAAAATAACTGACACCATCACACGTAGAGTTATCAAAATTTGAGCTATTAATCATGTTTGAGTATAACTATATAATGTGTGTTAAAAATACAGAAAAATAAATAAATTAATTAAAAAACCGAACATTGAATCGAAATGTGAATCTAAACCGTTCTCGAACTTTCTTAATCATGAAAATGAATAGTTGTATTGTTTGCAAAATGGGATTGGTTTATTTTAACACTAATTATCGGTTGCCATAGCTACCATCAACAGATAATATCTATACATCTACAGATAAAAAAATATCTATAAATTAATTATTTTTTAATATATTTATATTATCGTCCAATGCATTTTTTCCATTATTACAAAAATGATACTAGGTATAATTTATTAATTTTTATTTTTATTCTCTTGTAAATTCTTAGCATTACTTACACCTCTGCAGCTTCCAGTTTTTAGTTTTTTCAAACAAATAATCTGACTTTTGACAATTTTGAAAAATTCTTGGGCCAAAAATTATTATTTTCTTCTTTTTTTTTTTTTGCATTTATTCTTATGATGCCTGAGTTGACTGTTAGTTATTTTCCGATAATTTAGAGAATTTGTATTGTCCCAGTCCGTTTTAATAATTATATTGAAAAATATTAACTAAAGTCCTATAAGAAAACAGATTATATTCGTTGGTGAGGGAGTTAGATGAAGGGACGGAAATTCAAGGGGAAATCTCATAGCTAAAGTTTCGTATAAATTCCAAGCCGATGTTGCCACAAGGAATGTAATATTCAATGTATCGATATTTGCAATTATTCAAGAAAATGGATTCGACTCAATGTAAATTCTCATCATTTTTTTTTAAACATATTTATCGAAATTTACCACTATACTATATAAATACTAGTAAATATGACATGAAATAATAGACTAGCAGCATGACATAAAGGAAAATAGAAAACTATCCTCTGTCAGTACTCAAATAGCGACTTCAACTTGGAAGTTCACAAGGCAATTATCTTTACAGAAGGCTCGTAGGATTATCGAGAATTGTAGAGGAAGCTAGTGTGAAACTAGTGGGTTTGAGTGAGAAAAATGTTTGTCATGAAAGGATTTATATCGGGTTTAGACCAAATTAGCAACAAATGGATATCTAGGTCATTATAGATTGCGTTGTTCGTAACAAAGCAAGGATATTACGAAGGATTTTGGATGGTAAGAATCAAATACGACAGGATTCGATGGCTTAGTTGAGCCCCAAAGCTCTTAATATAACATCATAATATTTTAATAATAAATTACTGTTTTTTTATGGCTAATAAACTTTCTAAATGATATGTATATAGTTACTTAAGCGTTAAGTCCTTTTCTAAAGAAAATTGATATAGTTTTTGTTTTATAAAACTCCTATGTCGTTATATTCAAAAATTCAAAATTTATTTTCAGAAATCAACATCACTGCACAAGCTAATCTAAACCAAAGATAGAGAGTTCGATTCCAGCTGTTAGGACATATATATTATGTCTAGGACATAGGACATGTCTGTAAATCTATGGATTGACAGGCGCTGTCTTGTGTCGTTAAACGCTATTATATGAATACTCAAGTTTTTTGGCAGATGGCCGGTGGATAAATTGGCTGGTATTGTTATCAGTAGATCTTTAGCCTTCAAGGATAATGTATTAGATATAATTTATTCAATTAAAGCCATTCATTGCAATGGCAAGGACGTCCGACAGCAGCACGATATTCTTGAATTTCAATTACTGCACGAAAAAGGACCTGTATTAACAAATACTACTACCAATTATTTTACAAATTTTATTTTGTTGACATTATATAATATCATTCCTAGAATAGTTTTTAAAAAAAATGTATCCCTACAGCCCATGAAGAATGAGTACATTATATGGGAGGGACTGCACTCTTTCCAAGCCCACTATTGTACAAGAACATGATTTGGGCGAGATCACACTTAAAACTCCAGTTTTCCGCATATTAAGAGCCACTTCATAGTTTATTCATTCACTTCATAGGCTGGGTGAGCCTCAAGAGTATCTCTAGATACCAAAGGGTTTCATCCGTGGATGTTGTAAGCTGCCTGGAATTTGAACTCGAGAACTTAGGCATAGCAACTCAGCGCTCTGAACACTCAGGTACTCGGCTCTTAAAGTGCTTTTTATGTTTTCATAATGTTTATGCACTAAAACTATAAAAATCAGCTCCAATTCACATTTCAAACTGAACCTAAAAACTTAAGATTAAGAAAAACCAACACGACTGAAGTTTATGATTGGATATGATTTAAGATACCCCTCTTTTGGAGACTGGATAAGCCCAGGGAGGGTCTCTAGATCCTATAGAATCGATTCACAGGTCATGAGAGGTCAGGACTCATCGCTGGGTTGTTAGGCCGAATTAGTTAGTTAAAAATTGAATAAACTTAGGAAATTCATTGAATTCCTGATTACATCGTGCACTATGCGTGATATTTCTATGATATTATTTATAACGTCCCATTCTATTGTTTATGATTTTTTTATGGTACTTATTCAATTTCTATGTACCAAGTATACTTATAAATAAATTATTGCGTAAGTTAAATAATGGGAATGTGAATACAAACAAATAAAACTAGAAGCAATCTAAACGGATATATCTTTAAGATAACAAAGAAATATCTCTTTATCATTGTTCACCTTTATTATCTTATCAATTTGATTATAGATGATTCCGAAATGGTTAATCTCTAAATTGTATAGTTGATTCAATAAATTATTTCTTTAATTTCTATTAATTTCTACTAACTTGGAACTCCTTCTTAGTTGTTACAATAAATAACTGCTCTATAAGTTTAGATATTTAGTAAGGAAGGTTTAATCGAAGGTTGACATATTTTTCTCTATTATATAAAAAAGGTTTTAGGGAATAATATTATATCGGCTTTGCCTAGCAATAGATTGAGAAAACACTTCGAAGATCCATGATTCAAATCCCGCTCGCTGACAGAGTTTTATTTAATCTGTAAGCGGTTGGAGACACTGGTCGACAAAATTTAACTTTTTTTCTTTCACAAGAATTAAAATAACAGATTCTAAAAGTATTTTTCGTGCAGAATTCAAATATAATTACAGTTTTTCCCCATCGGGCAGGAGTTTTGTGTGATATTCATTTGAATTTTTTATAATATTCCAAAAAATCCTTAACTAGCTATCTAACTCAAAATTATAACTACTGATTCTGACTTACCTAGAAAGTGGTAGATAGTGATTTTCGGGTATATTTTGCATCTGGAACGTCTCTCATTTTAGTCCAACAGTAGTTAGCTAGCATATTGGAACTCCACTTGCCTTGGTACCTCTTCTCTATTGTATAAATTTGCTGATGAAAACGCTCACCGTGTTCATCGCTGACAGCTCCAAGGTTTTCGGGGAAGAAGTCCAAGTGAGAGTCCAAGAAGTGAATTTTTAAAGACATGTTGCATCCCATAGCTTTATAAAAATGCAGAAGATCAGCCACTATGTCACGATAGTTTTCTGCTTTATGGTTTCCAAGAAAATTGCAACACAAACTTTTGAAAGACTGCCAGGCTGCTTTCTCCAGTGGATTTAACAGTCCCTCGAAATGTTCATCAGCCATTAATGTTCGGATTTGTGGTCCTATAAAAACTCCTTCTTTCAATTTAGCATCACTGACTTTGGGGAATTTCTATTTCAAGTACAAGATCCATCAGAAAGTTTATCCATAGCTTTGACGAAATTTTTCATAAATCCTAACTTAATATGCAATGGAGGTAAAAATATTTTTTCAGGCTTCACTAAAGGGACACATGCCACATTTTTCTGTCCAGGGATAAGAGATTCACGTTTTGGCCATTACTTTCTAACGTAGTGAGACTTCTTATCTCTGCTGTCCCTCTCGCACAAAAAACAGCAAAATTTTGTGAACCCAAGTTGCAAACCATGCAATAAAGCAATGACCTTTAAATCACCACAGATATTCCATTCATATTTTCCATATTGTATTTTCTCTAAAACTAGTTTCATATTTTCATATTTCTCTTTCATATCAGCGGTATGCGCTACCGGTATTGATGGAAGTTTATTGCCAATATGTAGCAGCACAGCCTTCAAACTTACTTTAGAGGAGTCTATGAACAATCGCCACTCATCTGGCCGGTGTTGAAACCCAAGAGTTTCCATAACTGAACAAATATTATTACAAAACACAATACCATTTTCTTCAGAGAAGTATACTTTGAAAACACTATGGCGGCTACGATATCTACTAATTCTTACATCTTTTTGGAGTAGATTCCACCCTTTGAGTCTGGAAGCTAAAACTTCCGCTTGCTGTTTAGACAGATTTAAATCGCGAATCAAGTCACTAAGGTCTTGCTGATTGGGAAAGTATGGTTCTGATGAACAGCTACTGGCTTCATATGTAAGATCATTTTTATTTTCATCTGAATCATTTGAAGTTTCAGTCAGGTCAGAACCAGAGTTATCACTTAAGGTTGTATCTGCATATACTGGTACGGGGAACTCTTCACTGTGTAAGACAGGTCTCATTGCAGATTCCAAATTCGGATACTTAACTGTATATTTTGTTTTATATGTGATTCCTTTAATATTTGTCAAACAAAAATAACAGTCAGTTAAATGATCCTTCGGTTCCCTCCAAATCATGGGAATTGCAAATGACATATGATGTGTACCATTTTTCCACCCAGTCAGCAGTCTAACACACGAAACACAGCATGTATTTGGGGCCCAGCTCTTATAAACTTGACAGCCAAAGTAAAGTTTATAACACTTCTTTACAAGTGGGGTCAAATTTCGCCTCTGAGACTTGAAGGTCAGCTCACCACAAATATAGCAGAAATTATCTGCATGATTTACACAATTTCTTGGCATGATGAAAAAATAAAGCACAGAAATACAACATGCACAACATACACAATACACTTCTAAACAGAAAGGAAGGAAATATTTCACTACTCAACAATCTCACAGTCAGCTCAATACTGACACATCACAATGCCAAAGAGGTCTGAACATGTATAAACAACAATGAACCTGCACAGTCATGTTTTATTGCGCTTCAGCATGACATTGCTAATAATTTCAATAATACAGCTTGAGTAAAATAGCTACATATGAGGTAACGGTTCCTATGACAGGTCAAAGAAAACGCTAAAATCATATTTTGAAAAGTAGCTTTTACAGAAAAACTATGCCTGATGGGAAAATTCTGACTACATATCTGAATTCAGGATGGAAAATGCCACTAGATTCACTATTCAGATCTCTTGTGAAAAAAACCTTGTCGACCAGTGAGATAGACCCTAAGGGATTTTAGAATCCTTCTTGGCCTCACCCAACCTCTATAATGTGGGTACCCAAAATAAGGGGTAAAATTTGGCGGTGTACCGTGATTTATGGCTAATCACCTTCCTGCACCACCGTCGCGACGGGTCGTCCAAGAAAGGGTACAGGCTCTACCATGTAATGCATTCCAGACTCTTCTCGGGTTGTAGTGGTAAAGGTTTATTTTTTTTTAATGGACAAATCACAAAACTACTGTTTCTGACTGCTTTTAGCTGTTACAGCACTCTTTTATAATTTAAATGGAAAAATCGGTATGCATCGATTTAATAAATAAAAGAAGCAACACTTTATTATAATATTTCGATTATTCGACTGTTACTTAAATATAGAGATTGCAATAAGATAATATCATGACATTTTTCTTATATACTACTAGCTTTTGCCCGCGACTTCGTCCGCGTTGATTTTAAATAGAAATTTATGTTCAGTTTAAACGGAGAATGAATTTTGAATTCCATAAAACAGCTCCATATTATAAACCAGCATTTGTGAATTCAGCCAACCTACCAATGCTTATCCCTTTGTTGATAGATTTTAATAAACTGTCCTATTAAATATTAAAAGGCATAATTACAGAACTATCGATAAGTTTTCTATTGATATCCGCCATGTACTATCCAAAACTGTAATGTCTGGGGGGGAGGTTGATCTTGCAAAAACTTGAATACAATTATTATTATATTAACATGTAAAGCCTGCTTACTTATTTTTACATCTCTAACTTAACTTATTACGTTTTCACCCTTTTCACCCTCTTAGGGGACGAATTTTCAAAAATCCTTTCTTAGTGCGCGTTGGCCTTATAAAATTTACCTACTGTCCAAATTTCAAGTCGGTAGCATATGCGGTTGTGGCTCTGCGATGGTCTTTTCAGTCAGGACGAACTCTTTTATATATATACAGAGAGAGAGAGAGATTTTTTTTTATACATATAACAAAAAATTTTAAAAAGTCTTTATATTATTTAATACAAAATACTCAATATCTCATATTACTAAGTGGGTACTCACATTTAAATAGGCTCACTTGGGAGGTGCGAAATAAGCATTAAACTGGACCTACCGTAAGAGGCTGAGTGAGCCCCAAGAGAATCAGCAGATCACACAGGGTTCATCTTTGGCTATTGACAGATTATTTGAGTTGAGTAGGAAGATATAAAAGAGGGAAATCAACAACTGCCTTACTTCTCACCCTTCAAGTATCTACATCTTATCTCCTATCATTGTTTGTCAGTGAGTTGACTGTCTGCTGAAGAGATATTGTCATGCAGGAGTTTATACTACAAAAACCGACTATACAGTTGTAGCAGCGAGACCCTTCTGGGTTTTAGACTGCTCGGACACACCATTTCCCTGCATAATCGTTGTCTTAGAAACAGTACACTGTTTACCACGCACTGTACCCAAGATCCTTTACGAGTGGGTGAGCACAGGTTTTACCTCATCTTAAGATAAAAATCTCTTCTACAGATACATTTTTTTTAGACTCATATCCACACATTTGCCAGAATGCATTCTTTTAATTTATTGTTTTAAATTAATGAACCATAAATATTTTTATATAGTTATGTGACTATATGTTTATAGTTAATAGTGACTAATTAATAGAATATTTTTGTCTAAGAACGTAAATATTGTACGTGAAAAAAATGTTTATATCAGATTTTTAAACAGCCCCAAGAAGGTCTCTAGATCCCACTGGCCGTTAGCAGATTTAATAATTTATTAGCCACGGCGGGATTTGAACCGAAACCTTCAGCATATCAACTCATTGCTCTACTCACTGACCTCCGCTCCTTATGTTAATGACAAAGTTTAAAAAACATATAGAAAATTAATTGATGAGATTTTATGTCATATATGAAAATGAATCATCTGGTTATTCAAATACGTAATATTCAATTATAAGTCGTTATAACAAATAATGATGATAAGGGTAGCTCAGGGCTCTGAGTGACTTTGCTGAAGGTAATGGGTTCATATCCCGCTGAGGCAGATCATTTATTTAAGCTGTTTATAGCCATGGGTGAATCCTATGGGGTCTATAGACCCTTGTGAGTCTCAGCATCCAGGGAAAGAGTGTACTCTTAATTGGGGGAGAACCTGGGTGCAGAGCGTGGTCTGGTGCAAGTCACCTGTCTCCACAGTCGTTGTCATAGAATTAGCATGGTCTCTAACATGTACAAAACGCAAAACCTTTCATTGGTCGTTCTGGTACAGATTCTGTTTTCATGTTTAAAACTATATACTGTTTCAACTTGTTTAACTATGTAAATCGCGTTTATTATAATGTTTATATGTGAAAATTTTTTATAGAATATTAGTTTTATAACACATCTGACGAATAAGTCAGCTTGTTATATTTTTTCATACATGTGTACACTAACGTAATTATTTTGTATAAAAATCTATAAATAAGAGAATGTATAATGATGCCTGATTTTTTTTTGTATTAAAGAATAAATAAATTTATTTTAAAAAATATGGCTTCTGTGGTCATTAAGCATAAAAAAAATTAAAAAATCTTTTAAAAACAGGTGGATTAGTTTGAAACATATTTACAGATAGAAGAGACAGATAGATCTAGCTGGCCGAAGAGATCAAATAGCTAACATAATAACCAAAGAAATCCCTGATGCCTGTTATTAGGATCTAATTGATTTTATCACACCTCCTCAAAAAGAACAAGAGGAGAGAATAAAGAGACGGTTGAGGAACAGAAGAAAGAGAGAGAGAGAGAGAGAGAGAGAGAGGGAGAGGGATATTGATAAAAAGAAAAGAAAATCATGGCTTCATCGAGAGCGGATTACGAGTTTGTAAAAGTAGGAAGGTTGTAATAATAACATGTTATCGGGCTACAAAGTCCCCCTAATCATACAACATCCACGGCTCCTTATCAAGTGTAAAATCTCATTGGCCATCCCTGGTACCGGTACCGGTACTGGCTCAATCACCTCCCCAAGGCGCTACCTATCTCTACATCTCTACATCTTTACATCACTACATCCATCCCCGTCTAGTTCCAAACTGTCTTCCTTTGTGTTAGCAACGCGCCTGTATAGCCAACCTTATCACAAACTTCAAGAAATTAACGTTTTTATGCGTTAATGTTAAGAACTTTGTATTTTATGAAATGTGATAATATTTACATCTTAGGATTCCAACATTTTTCCTTTCCAGATATAATTATTATAGGGATTGACCACCATAGGCCCCTTCGAAGGACGTATAACCAGCGATTTGGAACTTTCTAAATACAGCGCCAAATATAAAGGCGTTTAGGGTTATTAATAAAATAAACTGAAGATGACTTAAAAACTGGAAAATGCTTGCTAGGAGAATACTTAACTCTCCTGCTGAATGTGCCGGGTTTAAATCCCGTTATTTAGATAAATTATTTAACCTGTTAATAACCCCTGGGAGTTCTGCAGACCCTACAGGGCCTCAGCTAGCATCAAGTGATCAACCTTCTTATGTTGTTATTAAATAAAAATTGTATTCCCCAATAACCATAATTGAAGAAAACCTGAATATTCTCTCTTTTGGCTAAAAACTGTCCCTTTTTTTTCACTTTCTACTTTTCCAGGTAAAGTCCCTAAGGGGGTAACTCTGCCTTATTTATCACCCTACTTCGAGTTTCAATATTTTTCATAATAATATTATCTCTACCCTTTAATAACAGAACAAACATTATAGAGGCTGGGTGAGCCCCAAGATGATGAGCAGATTTCTCAGAGCCGATTTAAGCTGTTAACAGATTAAGTCATTTATCTACCACAGCCAGCCTCGAACGCGGCACCAGTAAATCAGCAATTCAGCGCTCTACCCACTAAGATAAACCATTTAAAATAAATCATATTGTTTGTAATAGAAACAGTAGGATTAGATACTTGATTTGATGACTTCTTGCCACTATAAAATTTCTAAATGATGAGGAACCAGTTCACATATAGAGAACTGAGTAACAGAGTTGCGATCACCGTTCCTTTGTTCCTTATCCCCTTTGTCCGGCTCGATCTCCCTCCAAATCGCCTCTCTGCACAACCATTGACAAGAAATAGTACAGCCTCTACTATAAACTTGATTCAATATCCTCCCTGGTTGTAGTTGTGGGATTTTTTTTTTTTTTGTAACAGGACGCCTAGGTACTAAATTATCTTGCAAACAACAAACGAATAAAACTTTTATTAAATCTAAACTATTTGCAATATTTCAGTCATGATTCCGACGGACCTTGAAACATTATAGTCTCTACAATTTACTGAATCCAATGCCTTTCATGGGTTGAAGTGGTAACAGTTTTTTTTTTTTTGTTTCAGCCAACTTTATGGTACTCAGGATGATTAGTTCTTGCTCCACTACTTTCTCTCCTTTCAGTATTTATTCATCATCTTTAATCTCCTTTCCTCATCGAAGATTTTAATCATTTGCTTCGGTTCTCGCCTCAAACCTCATCCTCTTGTCTCGGATTTTGCTCCCTAAATTCCTAACGACATCCTCCGTAATCTCGAGTTCTTTCATGTCCCTGTTCTTCCTTAAATCATAGCGAATGAATGCAAGATATGTCCATATAAATTAAGCCTTATGAGTTTCTCTATTTTGTTTTATTTTTTTCAGGTACTCAACAAATGAATAGAACTTAAATTAAATCTTATTATTTCCATACATTTCACTTATTTTTTACGCCGGCTTGCTCTTTCTTATATGATTCCTAAATGACTTAGAAGTATGACTTAGAGAGGCATAGAGTGCGCTAGTTGACACTAGAGGAGGGGGGAGTGACAGAGGGCCGCTATCTGGAGTGGCGACCCCCCTTCCTTTGGTCCTTATCGCCGGCCCCATCTCGCTCCTTTTTCCCTTATCGTCCCCGGGGATTTTTCCAACGCGGCAACTTTCTGCCACCTAGATCTTATCCGCTTTCTAGCCACTTTCAGGCCAGCCTCATGCCAAATATTTTCTATTACTCCCCGGCATTAAGAAAATATTCTACCCCTATCTCCGAGATAGGTTTTTTCTGAAAGAATAGTGATTGATAAAGATTGTGGATCGAATATTATATAAGAAGTGACTCTAATAGATGAAGTCCCGATTACAATGTCCGTTATCAACTAAATAAAGCCTTGAGATTCTTATTATGTTGGCAGCTACGGAACAATAGAGGCTTAAACGGAACTATTCATAAAATAAAAGAGACGTACTGGATAAGCAGTGCGTTGGAATAAAAAAAAAAAACTCTTCCACTACAACGCATTAAGGTTATTGGGCTCAGTACAAACAGAAACAGTAAACAACCGTTGTAGAGACTGTACTGTTTCTTGGACAACGGTTGTGCAGGGAGGTTATTTGTCCTAGATCAGGCTCAACCGCCAGATTGTTCACTCTATATTGGGTGCCCACTTTATGCAGGCTGGGTGAGCCCCAGGAGAATCCCAGATGCCAAAGATATCTGGTGTCCTTATGATTTAAAAAACCTTAATTATCCTCCGGAAGTGTCTGGGACTACCGAGCTGGTGTGATGTCAGTTACTCGTTAAAAATCCTAATTATAACTGTACTGGTAAAATTTAGGTCTCCCATTATAGCATCATCTAATCACCCACGATAGAATAAACTGATGTTAAATTAATAGACAAACAGACATAATTTCTATTTTCACCGAAAGTGGTCTTGGGTTAGGTTTTGTATAAACGATAGGTGTGCCCCAGGAGGGCTAGGTTTTTAAAATTGATATTGAAATGAAAACTAGAGTTTCTCAGTCATTTTGAGGAAATCTAATGAATATTTTAATTTAAACTCTAAACTGTTAAAGGCCTCCGCCGAGTATGAGGGTAAGCTCTGTGAGTGATTAATATCACGTGAAATTAATTTGAGTTTTATATCCATATCTTAAATCATAATGGAGAGTACTCTTAGAAAACTGAAGTATGTTACGATATACGAAATAAGATTACAACTACTCACTGATATAATGTTTCCACTTGTTGTGACGTGCATGACATTATATATTTCCAAACCGTCTTTTATATGTTTCTTAACTTTGTTGTCACGGAATAAGCCAGGCAGGCATCTTGAACCGAACTTAATGAAGTTCAAATCCTTTGCTTTCCTAAGTACGGTCATGGATTTAAGACGTCTATAACACTCTGGACATTCAAAAACCTTCCCATAGAATGGACCCAGTCCTAGATCATATGGCACAGATGACCAAACCACTTTAGCTAACTGCTCCTCCTAGACAGATCCCATCATTATGGCAGTCACTCCGAGATCACTTCTTATCTGTTCATGTAAGATCTGATCTCTCCTCGATTGGCCAACCACAGGTTCCAGCGACTATACCTCCAGTCCCAGCGGAGTTCCAACATTCACACATAGATTGGTAGATGGTCTTAAAAACCTATTTTAAGAATATGTTCCACTTCCTCTATCTCCAATTATAGGCTAAAATTCTGATTAAATATATATTTAATATTTAAATTGTTTTCTTGTGAATAATGGGATGTTCTTGAGCAGCGGAGTAGCTAGTAACTAAGTAGGTAGATTGTTGAGTTACTACTTTTCTGTAGTACACAAACTATTTATTCTGTTGATAGCCTTTGACTAATCTCCTGGTATTCACCCAGCCTGTATACGGTGGGTAACGGTAATAAAAGGGAAGCGATCTATTAGCTAAGCCTGATCTAGGCCACATCACCTCCCTGCGAAGCTGTTCGCTTAGAAACGATGTAGTTCCAGAGACAGAACGACAGTCGTAGGCAAGAAGCGGGCAACTCGACATGTCACATATAGCGAAAGATGCCTCTTTTCTACCTTTGTAAGTAGATTTATAAGGTAACTTATAACTATAATCAGCACACAATAAATATAATGTTATTCAATTAAATGAAAAAGGATCTTTATTTAGTAAATAAATATTAGTCATTCAACTACGTCCACCTTTGGAGAAGAGAGGGATTTGTCCCTCATTCATCAATGATAAAGAATTACTATTTATTAAGTATAACGATCTCAGGGTGGTTTCCCATTTTATTATTTAAATATTATTCTGATCAAAGGATCTTACTTACTCTTCTCTGAGATCATCGCATGGAAAGTGAAGCCAATATAGCAGGGTATATTTTATCTTCCATGGATAATAATGTGGTAAGGTTTTTGTATGTTAACCGAAATTTCGCAGTTTATATAGTATTGATAGTGTTCGTCCTATTACAGTGAACATTTTTTGACAGTTCTAACAACCAATCAAATTTGGTCATTTTTTGTCATATGAAACAATTTCACCCAATCATGTCAACATTACACTATGACAACATGTGTTGAGTTTGACAAATTCTTTCCAATTAAACTTCAGAATGTCACGTTTTGAATACAATCCGGTGTGAATACAATCATTCTAAGGTGGTTCTAAAAGCTGTACAAGTAGTAAGGTTGGTTTCCAATAGTGAAAGAGGTAGCTGTCCTGAACGTCTTTTTCATTAACTGATATCAAAACGAGGCGGCAATATAACCCACAGCGACTGTTCTTAAAACCAAATCGACACTGTAAAAATAAAACGGACAAATGATACGATAATGTACCTGTTGGAAAAAATGGAATAAATGGATCGACTACATCTGCTGCTGAGGCATTTGGCTTGAATGTAAAGGACAAAAAGATAACAAATGACTAGAATAGATCAGCTGTTGTTAGTGAATTGATAGAATTAGCCTTCGGCTTCGGGCTGTTGCCAAGGAACGAGCTTTCGATTGTCATAAAATTATTATCTATCTCGTATATTTTCTATGTCTTAGGGATATTACTACTGATAGTAAATATTATCAAAAAAAAGGAGAATTAATAGCAGCTCATTACAACCTGCAATCCTAAACATAGTAAACAACAGCAGTCCACTAATTCCATTCTGAATTTTAGAATTCAATTCTATAAATAAATTCTGTAATCCATACATAATTCTATTATAATTTTATCTTACTCTCTATATTTCTTCACATTCCTATAAATTCTGTAATTCTTCCTTGGTACTGCAATGATTTATTTAGTCATTTTTGTTTCCTTCCTAGCCCTGTTGACCAAATCAAAAAATAAATTCTGCCTATTTTGTGTTATCTTTGACTGCGCTTCCTGACCAATTCAATCCATCATTATTTCATTTCCTGAAAAGAATGAATTAGACTCTCATTCTTTGTCCATAGGACCGTTATCTTACAACTGCTACTACTTGATCCTATTGATTCGTGATCCTTCGGATGCCCGGAAGTTGAGAGCGTACAGAGGCTGTTGAGGAGAAGAGTGTTCATTAGACGGACCATTAGTGAGGTGGAGAGTAATCCGCAGCGATCGCCATCTACCTTCCAGGGGGAGAGCTTTATGTGGAGGGGATGAGGAAGGGGAAAAAACTTATCTAAAGCTTTTTAATGGAAGCCCCCGAGGGAGCCCTGATATTAAGTCGATTAAAAATCTAATTTATTCCGAGCCGGTAGAGTTTTTGTGTCAACTCCCTCTACCCTGTCCTCTGCCTGTCCCTTCACGGCAATTGTTTTATTAGGAGCCGCCATTTTGTCATGTTAATACTCGTTCTTTGCTGTATCTAAGCAACCATATTCCATCATCGTCCATGTGCCATTCTAAAAAAAATTCATTTTCACTGTCCCTCTCATAATCACCTTCGTTTCTCTGTTAGCAGAGCTTATTTCCAAACAACTAAACTTGCTGAATAAACTACATATCTGAGGCATTGCTCTCAGCTGGTTGGTGAGAAAAGCTACCTAAGGTTGAAATCATAACAGTGTCCCGTTAGTTACTTTCCCACAACTACTTCCCAAAATCAAGTCGAATCACCTTGACCCTCCGTCGTAAACGAATGTCTTCCTGCCGCTCCAGTATCGCTTAGGAACACCCCACTGGTTCCTGAATAACATGTCCGGTACTCCTAACTACATTTTGATATAAGTTTAACTTAGAGTCCTCAAACTAGACTGAAACGACAAGAAACTGCTCGCTAAGAACAAATATACTTTCAGGTAACTTTTACTAGACAAACGCTCTCAACTCCCAATTAATTACGAAAGACCTATATTAAGCCATCGAATTCCTTTCGTATCCAATTCTTACAATCCAAAATGCTTCAATTCTCAATGCTGTTTACTTTGTTACGTACAAAATCATCTATAATAACCTTAATATTCCGTTTGTTGCTGATTTGAACCGAACCCGATATCGATCCTTTCATTACAAACATTATTCCCGCTCAATCCCACTAGTTTCAAACTGAGCAACCTGTTTAATTCCCTGATAATCCTCCGAGGCGTGTGATAACAAAATGGCCTCGTGACATTTTAAGTTGTATTTGTTATTCGAGTACTACTGGTGGGTAATTTCTCCAGTTGCCTTTACATAATACAATGGCATTCATATCATTTATTCTATTTACTTTATGTATTATTATTGTAAGATTGTAAATTCCAATAAATAATTTTTTTTCAATTGCCGTCCATTTTTCTTTTGGAAACATATAGAGATACCTAGTATTCAAAAGGAGCAATCCTAATTCAAGAATATTGATGTAATTTCAAACAAAATATTTGTCCAATTAGTTACATCGCATTAGTTAGTAATTTATCCGAAAGTACAACGTCTCACCAAGTTAGTATAACGTTTCCACTATTGTTTGTTTTTACCTATAAATCACTATTTCAGTCATTTTTAAAGAGTGAAAGTTTCTTAGATACATTTTAAGTCACTAGGTCCTTTTTAAAAAAATCTCACTTTAACTGTCCCTCGCCTAGTCAGTCACCTTCATTTCTTCGTTAACAGTGCTTATAAATAAACAACTAAACTTGCTGAATAAACTAAATATCTTTGATATAAATATCAATTGCTAAAATTGTTCTAATCTGAATGGTAAGAAAAGCTGATGTCTTAATTGTATCCAGTTAGTTACTGTAGCTGTGGGACAGTAACTAACGGGACATATTTTTGCTGAATAACTTTCTTTTATATATTACTGGTAATTATTTCTCTTTTGAACATACAGAGCTACTTAATATTTGAAAGAGGTAATTCTACTTCAAGATCAAGGATATAACTCCTAAGCAAAATATTTGTCCACTGCTGTGTCCAATTAGTTACATCACTATTGATCTCAAAATGTTCGAAAAAATGTCTTAATCTTATCACCCCATTCTCGATATTGAAATGACAGTCATAAATTCCAAATATTGGAATAAGATTGGAATTACTTTTTGACGAATAACACTTCTCGTTCAGGGTGAAAACGTTATTCCAGACTAGCTATTATTAAGTTATTGACACGGTCCCTGTATGATTTAGTCCTTATCAGCCGTGATCTAGATAGTTCATCGCTGAGTGCACCCGGACACAAAGAGCCCTCCAGAAGTGACAGAGCGACCGCCCCCGGATGACGTTTCGGGGGTAGCACTGCTGTCATCTTGTGCTGAGGGAGGACCCTGTTTATTCTTGCCATTTGCATATCGTAGATGGCCGGGGCCTGGCGTGCTCCCGATAAGGCTATCAGCTAGCGTGCTCCCCCGCTATGAAATCATAGCCCACACGACCCGGCACCGCCTCTCACCGCCCTTCCCGGCATTACCCTCCGTACTCTACTTGTCCTCTACATCGGGGGTGGCACCGGACAGAGAGCAGCCGTCGTAAGAGTGTAGGGAACCCAAAAAGAAATAGCGCACCTGATGATAATGAGGAACCCAGTCACCCTAGAGCAGAGGTGGCCAATCCCAATGACCTTGAAAATGCATAACTCCGAAGAATGCATATAAAATCATCAATCGAATGTGAAAAAAACACATTTTTCGGGCTATAGCGGATTGCTGTAGGATTGATCATTGATATAAAATTGAGTCATCTATAAGGCAACAAAACACTGTAATGACGATTTCGAATGAACCTTGAAATATTTCTTTTCTCCTTATAGAAAAGTGATGCTTTTCTCTTTTGATAATTGGCATTTTTATGGAGTCACCTCCTTGCAGAACCGTTGTCCATGAAACAGTACAGTCTCAACCACATACTAAACCCCAGACCTGTTCAGGGGTTGTAGTGGTACAGGTTTTTTATGATGGATAGGAATATCTTACTGTCACATAACGCGAAAAATAATTAAATTGAAAGGAAATTTATATCTCAAAAACTAACCATGTACCACTGAGTCTTGGGTTCACTACATGTATAGGCTGACTGTAAGACAACAGTTGTGCACGGGGGGGATTTTTCAAGATCACATTCAAATGCCAGGTTTTTCCCCAACCCAAAGGTTACCCACTTTATAGAAGCTGGATGAGCCAGGTGAGATACCACAAGTTCCATCCTTAGCTATATACTAACTAAATAATTATGTAAACATACTAAATAATTTATCGGCCACAGCCGGATTTTGGACCTTCAGCATTCTACACATTGAACAACCCTATCCTCCTAACAAAACGAAAAAAAAATATAAAAATAACCACCGATCGATGTTGGTTCCAATTAAATAAAAAAATGTTTAAAAAACGCATATTTTGCCTGCTGTTTTGTTTTTTGTTGTTTTAAATGCGAATCATAAAATTAATAAATATGTTCAATTGTAGTAAGACGTAGATGGGACAATAAGAGAATTATGTTATAGATCTCGCCTTCTCGAAGTGACCAGGTGGTAACTACTAGCCGGTTTATATCTATATCCGTTTTTATCACGTAATCGTAAAGTAACGGTCCCTTTGAAATAACAGGCAATTAGAAAGTCCTTTTAAAAACCTTAACTTATTTCCTAAATATGTTTTTATTTTAAATATTTTCAACTATATAATTTTTAATTTATTTATTTTTCAATTTGGAGTTTAGCAATATCCATAATGAATGAAGTTTTGTATTCCATAATTTTTTATTTGATAATGAAAAATAAGTATGTTTTATAATTTTCATGATAGTTTTATAACAGTTTCTAGAGTGACATCTTCATAACGAATAAATAAATTACCTTAACATTTTAATTTGTATTTAATATACTGGACTGCAATCTTTTGTAATCTTGGTCACGAAGAAAAAAAAACAGTTTCCAGTCAACAATTATTTATTGTTTTTAGAGGTTTCGACAATGACGTCGTTTTCAATTATTCAGTTAAGTATTTTGCATCAATCAACATCATGTACAACTTAACAAGTTATAATTCAAAATTCTGTAAAAAAAAAACAAGAATTACAATAAAATAAAAATATAATTTAAAAAAATATATTTTTTATTGTAATTGTTGTTTTTTACAGAACTTTTAATTATAACTTGTTAAGTTGTATATAATGTTGATTAAGGCAAAATGCTTAGTTGAATAATTGAAAATTACGTCATTGTCGAAACGTCTTAAAACAATAAATAATTATTACCTTAATATTAAACCACACAATCTAATCAACATAACACATAATGTAATTACAAAGACAATTTTTCGTTATTTCGTCATTTGATCAGTCAACATTTGGACATAAGGTGAATAAAGAAAGAAAATATATATTAAAGAAAGTTTTTTCTTTATAAATAAATAACTACAATTGGAACGATAAAGAAAAGATTAGCATGGCCCCTGAGTTTTAGTCATAACCAAATATTTTAGTTTATATTCGTTATCTTTAATTATTATAACTGTTACTATTTTAATTTCTGTTCATTGTCTTTAATTTGATTAAATATGTCAATATTTTATTTTTATTATATTCTGTCACTATTTTAATATTCGTTATCTTTAATTTTCATATCTGTCACTATTTTGATTTTCTACATTACATGTCACTATATTCTTGTTACTGTAACGTTTTTATATATTTTTTGTTCTGTTTGTTTATCTCTCATAGTCCTGAAGATGGCCTACATTGTAGGTCGAAACGTCGGCACTAACTAAATATAAGTCTGGTACTTATTTGGTGTTTTTTTGACTGCACCGCCTAACTATCTCCGTTCTCCATTTTATTTTTACAGTTGTAAAGCGGAACGTACCGCAACGGCACCGTACTTCTTAATTCCTGGATTATTCAAAATTATTTTTCTCCTGACCAGAAATATATCACTTAGACATAAATCGGTAGATGATTCATCTATCAATTCTTGTCATTTTACACATTGAATGTGTTAAAAAATATATAGTTATTTATTATTATTCTGCTTTGATTATGTCTGAATTAGGGAATCATCGATCGATTTATGTCTCAACAATTGTTTTACTTCTCATTTTAATGAAAAGCTATTAAATTCAAAATTGAAAATAATAATAAAAACAGAAACATATAAACAAAGTCATTTCCAAACCCACTCGTCATATTTTATCACCATGTGAAACAAAAACAAATAAATACGACACATTTTTTTCTACATCTTTATATTTTTTTTTTTAATTTAATTTATTGATATTTACAACTATAATAATATTACAATAATTAAATCTGCTATATGTACAATACGACTTGAAAAGCACTTGTGGAGAAACTACCCATCGGTAGCACTCCAAACTTTATATTTTTAAAAGAACATTTGCATTGGTGAGTACAATCATAGTGTACTTAACTCTCTTAGTCAGCTCTTGAGAGTGAAAGATGTTTAGATAACTCTTAATGCAATAATTACATTTGATTAATTGAAAATAATAGAACCGTGGATGGTAAAAAAATATATTTAAGTTATGTAAATAAAAAATATACATATATATTTCTTCATAATAAATTGTGAATCAATTATTCGTGAGCCTCGATCATTGAGAGGAGCGGAGTGGCTACCAGGCAGCCATGCAGGAAATCCTGGTTCAAATCCCGCTGTGGGCAAGACTTTTAATTAGTCTGTTTGCAGAGGGAGATGGATCATATAGGATCTACGACCGTCCTGGGGCTCACCCAGCCTCTATAAAATATTATAAAAATTGGATAACCAAAATAAGGGGGAAAAATCTGGCGGTTGAGAGCGATCTAGGACAAGTCACTTCCTTGCAGAACCTTTGTCTGTGAAACAGTACAGTCTCTACCATGTACTGAACCCCAAACCCGTTCACGGGTTGTAGAGGTATAGGCTCGATCATTGAGAACGATTTAAGCGAAATATTTCACGTCTTGGAAGAAAGCATAATATTATTGACTAGCACTTATCGTCTATTAGAATGATTCTCTACAAGAGAGTCAAATAGCTCAGTTTGTACACGGTGCTTAGTTGCTATAATGAAGTTCCTGGGTTCAAATCAGGCAGTGGCTGGTAAACTATTTAATCTAATAACACCCATACATGAATCCTACAGGATCAAAAGACCCCCTGAGGCTCACCGAGTTTTATTAAAATGAGTACCCTCAATCGAAGGAAAGCATAGTAATTGAGTGTGATACGGCCAAATTCACTGCACAACTGTTACTTTCGAAACAGTTTAGTCTCTACCACGTACTTGAACCCAACGTCCATTTATGGGTGTTAGTGATATTGTGTGTTTTATAATATATATTGAAAATAATAGATTATCATATAGGGAGCGAAGTGGCTCAGTGGTAGAGCAATGAGCTACCATGCAGGAAATCCTGGTTCAATTCCCGCTGCAGGCCATGACTTTTATTCAGTCTGTTTGCAGCGGGAGATGGATCATATAGGATCTAGGACCCTCCTGGGGCCCACCCTGCCTCTATAAAATATTATATAAATAGGGTACCCAAAATAAGGGGGGAGAAATCTGGCGGTTGAACGTGACCTAGGACAAGTCACCTCCTTGCAGAACCGTTGTCCATGAAACAGTACAGTCCCTACCATGTACTGAAAAATATATATATATATATATATATATATATCTGTGTGTGTGTAATTCCCTATCTATTATACAATATCAAATCAGTCAGAATTGAGCGATACAGATACTATCTATATAAGCCTGTGGTGGTTTCATTATCTAATCTCTGTTTGCTTTCTTCGATAAATCATATCTCCTTTTTTGGTTAGGCTGCTATCACAGGTTATCACAAAAAATACTACTTTTTCTATGGACATTTTACTAATCAGCTCAGGTCTTACAATCGGGATATCTTACAAATAGAAAAAAGAATGTTGACAAAGGTTTCTCGGAGTTAATCAACCAAATATTTTATCAACGAAAAAACATGAATCATTTTAAACATTTCGTCGCCTTAGTAACACAAAAACGTACTTAAATATTTTCATATTTCAGAAATGAATGAAATAGTAAATTATGAGTGAAAACAAACAATAGTAAAAACAAAAAACCTAAAACCAGACAATACCTCTTCAGGTAAAAAAATAGTGTTAAATCCCAAATAAACGTTAATTTTGCAAATACGTTTTGTGTGACATAGACGACCATTTGTTTCACATATCGCTGCTTCTATAGAACAACGACATAACTCAAAATTTGGCATTTTTTAGTTAAGCCTTCGGTAGCAATTGTATTGATTGAAGCTTTTTAATTCAGGATTCATAGTATCATGTCTGAACTTGAAATTTTATGGGAACTATGGCATAAGTAAAAATTTAAAAAAATTCAATTATTTAAAAAATCTTCATACTGCGAATGTTTAAAAAAAATAAATAGGTTCTTTAAAAATGTCAATCAAAAAGCATTATTATTTTTAAAACCTTTTGAGTCTGTCTTGAGTTGCAATTAAATATGTTCAATTATGAGCGAGAACATTCCAAATGTAAAATCTTAAATTCACGACAAATACACCAAATTGCACTCAACACATTACCACATTCTTCGCTTGCCTTCTCTTCGCTTCCTTTAAGATGTTTGAAAAGACCAAGATTAACAAAACCTTAAGATCCCCTGATCGACCATTAATTTATTATAGAATTTTCATATCCCTGCTAATCGACGGTAGAAATAAATCATAAGCATCAAATTGTCTGGATGCAATGTTAATCAGATCCAACTATAATATAAATGAAACAAATAACAAGTACAATCCATTACTTGTTAAAAAAGTATTAATTGTTGATCATAAGTAATGCAAGAAGATGATTTGGCCAGGATTATGCTAATATTTTAAAAAATATCACGGTAAAAGGTACTATACACAAATACGAATATTTTCGCTTAACATGGAGAATGATTCATGGAATTTATAATATATTAAGTAAAAACGGACCAAAACTGTTTCTTTTTTTTTATTTTTTATTCTTAATACACGGAACATTGGTTTCCAGTTGACTCATTAAAGATAGTGTAAACAATGACAAGGTTAATGCTGAATGAAATAAACATTTTTCTGCACTGGAGTTGTTTTGTATTCGGGATTTATTCTGAAGTATTTAATGTTTCACTTTTGAGACTAGATTTTCTTGACGGAAATTTATGATCTGTCATTTAGAACTATCATTTTCTAAGAGCCATAGATGGACCCTGTGGAATATCCAGACCTTCCTGTGGCCATCCTCTGTAATGTGGGTACCCTCGAATGAGGTAAAACCTTGACAGTTGAGCTTAAAGTAGGTCGAATCTTCGGCCTGCACAACCAGGATCCTAGAAACAGTACTACCATCAGCTGAGCCCAAGATCATTCATTGTCCGTAGTAGTAAAAAGAAAGAAAATACTTTTTAGAAGCTATTAGACTTTTACTAATAAAATATCCGTGCTAGGGTTTGCGGACGATTTGATACTGTTGAATGAAGACGCGGAAAGAATAAAATTAAATACAGAAACGTTAATGAACGCAGGTTAGGAAATAGGGTTAGAAGTAAATTCGTATAAGACTAATTATATGGTAAGTTGCAGAAAAAGGGTATTTTTTAAAAAAGGCAGTCAAAAGGCATTTTTTGTAGAAATCGCACTCCACGTCTTCAAAATTATTGGAACATTGTTTTAAGAGGGAATATTTCGAGAAGTTCAAGTCCTTAGGGCAGGTATGGGCAACCTTTGACATATTGTGGGCCAAACTTTAGAGTGCAAATACGTTTAAAAGTAGTGAATTTTAAAGTAGTTGATAATTTTTAGCGGTAGATATCAGACATGAAATAATACGACAATGTTATTGTAATACAATTTATTAAAGTAACAAAATGAAATGAAAAAAATAGGTACAACATTATAATTAAATCGTTAAATTTGGAATTGTTACAAACTACGAATTTAAATAGTGACACCGAAATCAATGAGACACTTGACGTTGAATTTGGGAAACTTAACATCCATGTTTGGATTAATTCCACTGATACAAAGGCGTAAAGAATTTTCCAAATTATCCTCATTCAGCCTTGTACGTCGTTTTGATTTATCAACGTTCAGCAATTTTCAGCAATAAAAAAAACTGTTCGCACTTATAAGTACTGCCAAACGCACAAATCAATCTTTTTGCGAATTTTCTAAGCTGCGGAAAACGGTCTTCTTGTAGGTATTTTTTGTTGAAATCGCACAACTCCACTTCTAGATTTATCGCACAACTTCAAATTTAGATTTTAAGAGTGAGTTTTCTTGAATCTCGATCAGTTCCATTTGCAAGTGTACTGGAGCATTTTATACATTACTTTTTGTTGGAGTAGCAAATAAATTGAAACAGTCTTCCATGTTTTTTAAATCGCTAAATCTGTTCGAAAATTCCCCCGACAGTAACTTGACTTCTTCAGCATATTGAGCATAAGCAATATTTTCATACGCAGAGAGCGTGGTAAAATGGTAACTGTTACAAGACAGCATATGTGCCTCCCACAAGCGGATTTTGTTCTGAAACGCTTTCAAATGGCTGTACAAATCATTTACTAACTGTCCTTGTTTTTGAAGTTTCAAATATAAACCATTCAGATGGCCTGTAATGTCGACCAGAAATGCTAAGTCACATATTCATTTTGGGTCACTCAATTCAGATAGTGGTTTATCTTTTATTTGCATAAAGTCTACTATCTCATTTCTAAGCTAGTAAAACCGTTTCAGCATTTTACCTTTGCTTAGCCATCTGGCTTCACAATAATATGTTACGTCATCATATTCGGCTGATTTCATTCAAAAACGCCTTGACTTGACGATGGTTAAGTCCTCAGGATCGAATAAAATTTATGGTTTATACTACCACATTCATAACATTCTGGAGTCGAATGCACTTAGAACACGAGTTCAGTTGGTTGATAATGCAATGAAGGACTATCAAATCACCCTTTTGCACATTTAATTCAGTTGCTTTTTCATTCAAAATTCCGATGAAACCTTTACGTAAGCCGACCATAGAAGGTGCACCATCTGTGCATACTCCAACTAATTTTGACCATGGCAAGCCAAAACTTGTGAATACCTTTTGAACTTCATTAAAAATGTCCTCTCCTATCGTGGTTCCTTTTAGCGTCTATATAGCAAGCATTTCTCAGTAATAGTGAACTCTTTATCAACACCTCGAATAAATATAGATAGTTGAGCTGTGTCAGACAAATCGGTGATCTCGTCTAATGCTATGGAAAATGATTCGAAACCAGCCATACAGTTAGTCAATGTTGTTTTTATATCATTAACAATCATTTCTATAGGTCGGACAACGGTTCATCTTGACAAACTAATTTTTTCAAATTCATTTTTCTTTTCAGAAAACAAAACACTGCAAACTTCTAACAGGCACTCCTTGATGAATTCTCCTTCGGCAAATGGTTTAATGACTTTGCCAATTTTGAACTAGCTTTCACAATATTATCAAGTTTTGTTCTTTGTTTATGAAACATTTGCTACTGTAGTTCCAAATTTGCGGTAAGGTTCTGGGTTTTGTTTTATTTTTCCTGTCAGTGAGAGCAGCGTAGGATGCTTAGTTGAGTAATGCCTCTTTATATTGAATTATTTCATCACTGAAATGGATTCATTATAGAGTAAACAAATAGGCTTACCATTGTGCAAGATAAAAAAGAATTCTTCAGTCCATTTTTCTTGAAACTGGCGACCCTTTGCATCTACTTTTCGTTTCTTTCCACTAGACATAATTTTCTTTTACTTTTCGTTCGATAAAATTAATAACAAAATATGATTAGTAAGCACTCAACATGAACACAAAGACGAAAAGCAAATTGACGGCACTAGCAGTTCGCTAGGATATCGCTTGTCGAAGTTATCACCTCGGTAGCTCAAATAGAACTGAACTAAAGTTCGAGCCACCCACCCGCTTATATAGGCAAAATTAAGGAATGATCTAGAATCGTCTAGTGTAGAACAATACAATTGCGAAGCAATAATCTTTTGTTGCGCCGCCAGTGAAGGCTTTGATATTTGCCGCCTCACTCTTTGATAATCGCCGCCACTCGGCTTGCTCGCTCACTTGATTCCGTGAGTATGAGTAAGTAGTGTAATATTTTATTTAATTCGATTTTTCAACATGTCTCGTGGGCCGGATCAATTCTTACAGCGGGCCTGTTGTTGCCCAAATATGACTTAGGGTCTATGGTAACTAGGAAAACCAAAATTATTCGGTCTCGACATTACCAAGCGTCACTAAAACCTGAATTTATAAAACCAACTCTTCTTTACGGAGGTGAAACGTGGCCGTTAATGCTGAAAGGTCAACGAAGTCTTAAGATATTCGAAAATAAGGTGCTGTGTAGAATATTCTATCCAAAAAAAACCTTGGAGAATTTAGGAGATTACACAACGCAGAATTGCGAAGCATGCACCCGGTTAATATTACTCCTGTAATAGCATCCCGAAGATTAAGATGGGCTTGTAAAGTGGCTGGGCTTAGTAACGAACGAATTCCTTTAAGGTTATAAGCGCTGCACCGACTGGGAAGCGTCTGAGAGATGGACCGAGATCTGATGAATTTGGGTTTGGTCCGTGGACAGAACTTTGTACGCAGAGATTGGTGGTATCGGCATCGAGCCTTCGGTTTCGCGAAGCATTATTATTATTATTATTATTGTTAGACTTTTGCAATAATCGATTTATATTGAACATCCGTTTTAACATAACAGTTCAGTGGATGGTGACACTGCGGCTTTAACGTATTTACAAAAATAAACTCGATTGTGAGAGATGACTATCGATAAATTCAATACGTTGCCGAGGGAAAGAGCACAAAGGCACTATCGATAATGGCTATCTGAAATCGCCTTATCGTTCGGGATCAATCGCTGAAACCATATTGAGTATTCCGGCTCCCCCGGCTAATGCTATCGTCATTCCCAATATTTATTTTTATCGAATAACAAAGGAACAGGGATCTTAGTTGGAATTTATTCTGAAGAACCATCGATTGTCGTTTTACCTTGTAATTCCTTCAACGCCTTTTTTATACTAAATTCTAAAAAAAAAAAAAAATCAGTTTTATAGAGAATGATTTATAGAATAACTAGCATTTAAAAAAGAATAAAACAGAAGTTGCTATTCAATCATTCATTTTATACTACGAAAAAAATAGAACCGTAAATGGTTCAAATATATTTAAGTTGAGAAAATTATTGCTTCATATTATATTATGAATCCATTAATATTGAATCCCAATTATTAATAAAGTCAATATATGTTTAAAAGCACCAAGGAGATTCATGAGTATTTAGATAATGTATAAGGAAGAATAAAAAAGAAAAGGTTATGTTTTCTAGGTCATATTTGTGTTGATATAATGGGTGGTGGTAAGCCATATGATGAGCCCTATGGGGCCTGTAGCCACGTATGGGGCTAAAACAATCTCTATTAAATGGCTCCCTTAAAAGGGCTCGGGACATACTTCAAAATTGTCACCAAATAACATGATGACAGTATGAAATTTTCAAGTAAAAAAATAATAAATTAATGTTAAGTAATGAGCATATTCATTTTGAAATATATTAACTGTAGAAGTGTTAAAACTCAGTTGATTTTAATTGATGAGAGAGATGAAGGGACAGTATAATTAAAGTGAATCTCTTGGTAAAAGCCATAGTTCCCTCACAGCCATACCTTGGAATCAGATAATCTAGTTTTTTTTTTAGTTATTAGTTTTTGTTAGTTACTCTAGTTATTTCCGCTACAATACTAATGTTGAGCACTGAGTGGCTGTGCTGAAGGCCCGTATGCTTTTAACAGCTGTGGAACCTGCAGACCCTCCTCGGCCTCTCCCAGCCTACATAAAATTTTACCCTTAAATAGAAAAACCTGGCGTTTGAGCGTAATCGCACAGGTTGGATTAATATAATACAGTCCTTACTATGGATTGAACTTAAAATCCTTCATCGGTTGTGGTACAGATTTTTTTTCAACAATGATATAAATAACAGACTAAATATTTGTTTCAGGTTCTTGTCTAGATAAGCTAGTTTTACATTTTTACTACAGTGCGATAGTGCTTAACTACCTCGGGCAAGCATGATAATTTAAGGTTGAGTTTACACCACACTTAATACCCCCTTAACTGAGATCCGCACGTATCCCTACTATCCTATTCTGTCTTGGCAACTTAGAATATATGGAATTTGTCAAGGAGTACAGTAAATCACGAAGCAATTTGAGGAATTAGTCCTGAATATTCAACTTAAAAAAAATTAAAATAAAAAAACATTGTACCATAGCAACTCATGAAGGGCCTTGGGTTCATTGTATGGAAGGAGCTTTACTGTTTCTATACCAACGATTGCGCAAGGAGGTGATTTGGCAAAGACTACGCTCAAAAGCCAGGTTTTTTGGGTTAAGCGTTAAAGTATGTTACATGTATTTTCTAGGGTATAATTTTTTTTATAAATTCTCGTGACCCAAGACTTTACATAGGTTCAATCGTGTACCATTATACTTTTTTAAGGGGTTAAATGGCATTTTCAGCATTGGAAATAATGCTGTTAAATCATTCTGAAAAAACATAGTCAAATTGTTCTTTCTATTATAATCATATAAAACAGTGCAGAGAGTTGATTCGTACGAGATCACGTACAACCACTAGATTTTTCCCCTAAAGTACTCAATTTATAGTGGCTGAGTGAGCTTCAGGAGGATCTGCAGATCCCACAATGTGGTTCGATAAATGCAAATAGGCGATTAATCCAACTTTCGATATTCTGTTTCAGATTAAAGTTGAAAATTTTAAAACAAAAATGGTTGTTACAAAAGAAAGTACACTTGTTCGCCTGATAGCATAGTCTTGACAATGCCTTAAATATTTTGTTTACTGTATATAGGGAAGTAGTCCATGGCAAAATACTGTTACGGTCACAGAGAGAAAGACGGGCGCAAGAGATTAACGTTCTTAAGCCCTTTGTTGGAAGAGATTAAGGTGATTGTTGTAGAATGTTCCAGATTCCCCCACTCCGGCCTTGCCTATTTAAATACCCTCTCGGCGCGAGTCAGTCAGAGAGTAAACCAGGCGGTGTGATGAACAAGTGAATCAGTAATAAGTGAGTGTCAGTGTGATAAACTATTCAGTGGTAAACCGGCCAGTGTAATAAGTGTATCAGTGAACTGTGACAGTCTCGCGAGTGCAATAAACCATTTATGTTTATCACTGTGTGTCAGTTTGCCATATTTGGAGAATCTTACGGTCGGTGGACTTTGATTAGTGAACTTGTAAGTGTTAATTAGTAGTTGTAAATTGTAGTGTAATTTTATAGTATTCGTACAAATTTATGTAAATAGTTAAGTCATTTAGAATTAGTAATATCTTATATTATTTTAGTAATTAAATAGGAGTAAGGCCTAATTATAATTTTTAGAATATTGTTATTGTAAATTTATATCAGTTTAATCATTTAATTGTATTCTTTTTGTCACTTTGTTAATAAATATTAGTATCTTGAATTTAGAAGTAGTTTTATTCATTTTTACACCCGGTAGCCCATAACAATACTTTTTCTTGTCTCTCTTGTACAATTTAGCAAATTGGACTAGTTGCTTTCCTGCAGTTAGCGATTAATTTATGGTTTTTAATAGATTAAATAACACAGGCCAACTAAAACAAATGTTTTGAAAACTTTTTTTAACTTTAATAGTTGATCTTTTTAGATGTTTATGTGCTGAATCTAAATCTGGTCTTAGTTTTTTTGTATCACCCACAGTTTTCTATATATCTGAGCAGTACACGATATCACCTTCTTGTTCAAAAAACTTGGAAAATTGTAGCACTCTCTTCGTGTACACATAAATGCTGGTTCCAACCGCCAACAAGTTCTTTTCTTTTCAAATCTCGATTTGAGTAAACAGTTTAGGCTCTACATTTTCTATACATTGTACATCAGAAAATACTTCCGTTGGAATAGAATTTAAATCATCTGATGGTTCAGGGACCGGTAAATCTACACCGTGCCCTTTTGGTCGGATGGCGGACGGAAGGTTAGGGTAGCTTATTACCTTCTTGTTTTTTGGGTTATGACCAGTAATATCGACACTGCAAAAGTAACAATCGTCGGAATGATTTCTTGGCTCCCTCCATATCATAGGAGTAGCAAATTTAAAGGGTTTTTTTCTCCTTTTTCGACCATTTTCTTCGACACATGCATAACATACCTTATGCGGGATCCAAGATTTATTCTTATCACCAAGTTTAGTTCCTAAGTATGATAGATAAACCTTTTTAACAAAGTATGTAATGTTTCTTTGGTGTTTTTTAATCACAAACTCACCACAAATATAACAAAAACTGTCAGCAGAGTTTTTACAACCGCGATTAGACATTGTACTGAGCACATGTACGGGAAACATGAAAGTGAGGTTAGGTTGACAGTAAACAAAATATCAGCTGTTAACAGGAAAAAGAATCAACCTTTTTTGGCCAGCAAATTTGTGTGTTTCAGCAGTGCTACACACACTTCATCTACACCAATAGACCTAGTTTTTCAGTTATTTATTTTAAATTTTAAAGCTGTTCAATTCTTTAAAAATCGCTTAATTTAATAAATTTAGCTATAAAATGTGAAGAAATTGTGGGTGATACAGCTTTTTTAATATCATATTTGGATTCGGCACCCTAAAAACTATAGATAGGTGTTTTTAGTACAAAAGTTTTTTCATCGGTGGCCTGTGTAATCTATCTGCCACAACCGGATTCGAACCCCATACCTGCAGCACAGTAACTCAGCGCTTTACACACTGAGCTACCCCATAATCAACGGGTTTGATATGATATATTTTTATCTCCTTATATTTTACCTAAGCGAACTACCGTGGCTTATTTACGATACATCTCTGTTTAAATTTCATCTTCCCAAATCGCAGATTTGCAAGTTCCAGATTTAGATTTGAGACGATTGCGCACGCGTCCATACCGCCATATCTCGCAGAAAAGAGCGACAAATGTGAGGTCATTGACAAGAAAAATGAGACAAAAATTACTTCTTTTATTTTATTTTTTTCTTGAATGATAATAGTTGACCATGATAATATAAGAGGAAGAAAATGGTCCTGGTAGAGGTCAATATGTTTCTCTTGGATATGAAGAATGTTTATTAAGTAGCCAACGTTTCGACCTACTTTGCAGGTCTTCTTCAGGGCTAAATATGTAAAATACAGACAATTGAAAATTAAAAAATAGTATGGATGGTAATAGGATGGTAAATATAAATAATAAAAGCATGGTTATCTTTATTACCTTATCTTTAATTTTTAAAACTTTCTGTTTTATTCTTATTTTATTCTTTATTATGTATTGTACTACCTTCCTGCCACTTGGTTATTAATACTATACACTCATACTTTTTAACCATTATATTTACCAATGCTTAGCAATTTTTTAGTATTTTTCAATTTTCAATTGTCTGTATTTACCATGCTTTTATTATTTATATTTACCATGCTTAGCAATTTTTTACTATTTTTTAATTTCCTATTATCTGTATTTTGCATATTTAGCCCTGAAGATGACCTAAGTAGGTCGAAACGTTGGCTACTTAATAAACATTTCTCCATATCTAAGAGAAATTTATTGACCTCTACCCGGACCATTTTCTTCCACAAAAATTACTTTTACTATAAAATTGGAATAATGTAATCCAAAGACTTCATTGCCAGTTAAAATAATTTACTATTCAACGTTTAGCCAATTCAGAGATAATCGGGAATGAAAATCATAAGATCAGATAAACAGCAGGCTCAAGGAAAACAGCAGAGACGATATGATCTCTGACTTCCTGATCACAACTTTACAATATTATTTATATAACAAAACCCATTTTTGAAAATTTTACGCTTAACACATTTGTGAACTAAGGCATCGATATTGTTCCGATATGATAGGACATAAAAATTATTTTATTCTTAAAGAAACTAGGTGACTGGTGAATAAGAAATGTGTGCAGAAAACAATCGAAAATACATATGTGACCAAGAGGCTCATAATTTACATATACATAAGTGCCAAAAAAGTAAATAACAAAAAAAAATAATTAAAAAAAATTATAAAAAGTAATACTCGTAAAGTTCCTAAAAAAATGTTTACAATAATTGTTATATAATGTCTGTTCATGCATTTAACGTCACTTTAAGGTACTATAATGTGATGATGCTACATTTTGCATTCGTTAAAAATTCCCTATCCAGGTATAAATAGGATAGGGATTTTTAAGTATTACCTGACTCTATATAGGCTCGGGTACGTCATTTTATGTCCTCTTGGATGGGCGGCATAACTAGATATATATTTTTTTGCCACGTTTATGCGTACTGATGTATATATGAGAAAATAATGAAACATTCTTGACAACATAACCACAAAAGTTAAAATAAGCAATTATAAATTTATGTTTATTTGTATGATAACATTTAATGTATGCCAAAATTATTCAATCATGCATTTATATTTATAAATTATCCATTCTGTTACCTTCTTTCACTTCTTTCTTAATCATTTCATCTTTCATTCATTACCACTGTTCATTTTGGCTTCAGCCCATAGTGACTCAATTGACTACTTGTCCGCTCCAGTTGATGGATCCACAAATGTGCTGACAGTATAATGATTGTGCTCATATCCGACTATTTTTTCTATTTTTGAGTAGGCCTTCCATAAGTCAGGCATAATAATTGTTTGGGGATGAATGCATTCTTTAATGCATGCTAATAGTGCTGTTTCATTCCTATTAGGCACCGCATAAATGAAGCATTCTTTTGTTTACCGCCACCGAAAACCACTGTTGTGGATATACTCGACCTACATTTTATTTTAGTCTGCAGCAAGATTCATTAATTTCTACAGTCATCCCATTTCCTCCTATTCTGACTGGGGTTATGATGATCTATGCAAACTTCCCTAAACTAATTCTTCCTATTGGTAGCCGTTTCAGCAGACATAGTTAATTCTTCTTTGCAAAATAAGTTGGTTGTATATGTTTTGGTCCAAGCATTTAGTCTTTAAAATAACTGTTTTTAACGCCCCAAAATTTTTCGTTCATCCATCGAGCCTTTTTAAAGACACCTATCCAAACAAACACTATTACTATTCTTATTTAGATTCCGCCTTAAGCTGTTGGGGTCCATTCATACCACTTGGATACAACCTCAACAGACGACAGCGTTGCTCTGATAAGAATTGGGAATTGACTAGCTATCTAGCAAGGTTGTGCAGTGACTATTTAATTGTGCACAGTATGTAGTGTGTAGTGCTACAAGGACAGGAGATTGGCGTGTTAGGAAGTGGACAGGCAGTGATCATGCTGGACTTAAATACACCTCTACCAGACTCTGAAGATGAGGCCCCCTTCAAAAAAGTAAAGACAGGGAAGTAATCAATCAAGAGGAAGACAGGGAAAGCAGAAGAAGCGCCACCAGAAGTGACATCGAACAGCTTTACCGCTCTAGGTAATATACCACCAGCTGAGGAACCTACGGCAGCCCCAACAAAGAAGATTCCTCCAATTATAATGGACCGAGAAAACTTAAAGTTAAATAAGGTGAGTGATTTCATGAACAAAATTAATATTATGTTAGAGAAGAAATTAGTTGATTGGAACCTCTAATGTAATGTAAGGATAGAGATAGTTGGTGGTGCAGTCAATTACAACACCATAATATGTGCATACTTATTTATTGTGTGCCGATGTTTCGACCTACATTGTAGGTCATCTTCAGGGTAGTGAGAGAAAACAGACAAAACAAAATAACTATAAAATTACATTACAGTACCAAGAAAATAATAATATAATAATGTAGAGTAACAGAAAAGTTGGACAAAATAGTGAAGGAATAATATGAATAAAAATTATCTAAGAATAAATGTACAGAAAGGTGATAGTGCAAATAAAATACAAAGAGAAAAACAAAAAAACAAAAAAAATGGGTAAACAGAATGAAAAATGAAATACAAAATGAAAAAAATGAAAAAATATGACATAACAAGGTGAGATATAATAGAGTGATATACAAGTATGTAAAACCTAGTTTAATACAGATAAAATATAACATGTATAATAATAGACTCCTAGAGAGTTAACATAAGAAAACTGAAAGAAATTATATACAGTTATAATATTAACTTCCCTTACTTATATTTTTTATTTTCTATTTATATTTTACTTTTCAACTACTTATTCACGATATTTTTTGTCGTTTGCTTTGCTTTCTACATAATTCTTCCATTATTTATTATTTGGCATCACATTTTGTTACAAATTTCTTTTAGTTTTGTTATGTTAAATCTATAGGAGTCTATACATGTTATATTTTATCCGTATTAAACTAGGTTTTATACAATGTAGGTCGAAACGTCGGCACACATTAAATAAGTATGCACTTATTATGGTGTTTTAATTGACTGCACCCCCAACTATCTCTATCCTTACCTTAAAATTAATATTAATCAATATTTTATCAAACATACGAGGACTGACTCCATATCTACTTACAATTAGAGACCAACCGACCCACATTAGAAAGACATCTAAAACATTCGGAATTGGGTACTATAGTTTTTCTTTCACCCAAAAACACGACAAAACTCTCAAACAAATTTGTTATAAAAAATCTTGATCTTTCTACTCCCATATCTGATGACAGGAAGGCATTTGAATCTATTAAGGCTTCGGACAGGACGCCTTCCAGGAAAATGGAATTATCACCTATAGTGATTACTGTTCAAGACAACAACACAAGACAAATGCTGTTCAATCGGAAATGCAAACAGCATAAATAACAGGAGTATTAGCCAAGCAACTACATCCGTATCTGCTGTGGGAGATTTTTGTGCAGCTGTGTCTGACTTGATGACAACAGAAAACTTGTAATCGCGGCAATTTATATTAAAGTGAATCAAAATATAAATGATATCATGGATTTTCTAGGTTTTCATCTTGCTCCATTCGCTACCTCTTCGGCACCAATTTTCCGTTCACCAGAAACATATTCGCGAATGCCCATTATTTTAGCTGGTGATACCAATACAGATTTTAAGAAAGAGGAATCTGCTCCACTTACTGAATACTTAAGAGAAGTATTCAATCTTGAAATGACAAATGATAGAAATGTACCAACTACGAGATATGGTACTACAATCGATATGGTTTTTTCTAGTACATTCAAAAAATAGAATGTAAGACATTATTTACTTATTTTTGTTACCATAAAATGTTAATTACATTTATAAACTGTGAGACTCCAGGCGAAGATGAAGTTATTGATAGAATAATTGATGTTGACAACGATTCAATGATTTAAATAAATATTGCTCTTACTTTTTAATATGCGTTAACCATCTAAAAGGTTGTATTAATTATGTATTCCGTACTCTAATACGCAAATTGAAATTAAATTTTATAATTGAATATTGCGTCTACCATTGATTTCCGATTATCATTCCCATTTTTCAATAATTAAGTTAAGATTAAAAAAGCAATTTTAATACCCTAAATCGAATAATTTTCCAAAAATTTTTAGTTAAATGCCTATAAACCGAAAAAAAGTTTCACTTGTATCGTGGTTTCATAAAACCACACAACTTCTTTTTTATAACGTGTTTCATTTTTAAAATAAAAATAGACGCGGGATCAATCGAATAAGACCCATTTTATTCTTAATATTATCATTTAAATTTCTATAAATTGTCATTATTCGATGTATTACATTCATCATAATCATAATAATTAGACTGGAATAGAATACAAAATAATTTTATTTATAAATAGGCTAGGTCACATTAGAATAGCTTACGTGAATAGAAAATACTTTTGGCCAAAAGGCTGAATATTTTATATTTACATCAATGAAAAAAAGTAAATAACGACAAAAAATAAGCTCTTATCGAGAAAAATCTTTGAAAATTATATAAAAAGTAACAACAGCTATATGTTGTCGTTGCTGTGTATTTGTGAACTATCGTGTACATGAGAAAATAATAAAACAGTTTTGACAATACAACGAAAAAATCGAAATAAACAATTATAAAAATATATCTTTATTTGGCCTTGAAAATGATAAATTCAAGTAGTCTATTGTTACAATGCAAAGTTGGTAACTAGGTTACGTTAATAGGACAGATGGTCTATCTTTCGCTCCACTTTGCTATCTCTGAGAAAGGTGTTATTCTCAAGATTACACCAACAATAGTGTTTTGTTTTTATCAGTTTTCCCTTTTTTTTTATAACAGTCACTTTTTTATGAAACGTTTGAGTGTGAGGGTGGATTAATAAGCAGTTATAATGGAATATATAAATATGGTGAAAAGATAAATAAAATAAGAGGTATTATTATTCGTTATAAGTTGGTACGCCTGAGCAATGGCGACGGAGGGGTGCACCCCCCTTCCATCCCCCCCCTGACTGATAAGATAACGGGGAGATGTAGATGGGAGATGGAGATAGCGGGAGATAGACACACCTCCACTCAGTCCGCTGCCAGCCCTCCTAGTGTGCGCGTCGCATCTCTCTCTCTAGTTCATGTGTCTCACCTGCCCTACAGGTCGCCAAGGTAACCTTTCTTCTGTGTCTATGTGTGTGTAAAATAGTGTATATAAATATAGACAGTGTGGTAGTGTTCAGCCTCCAAATAAACAAGGATGTATACAAAGTTTTATACATAAAACAAATCGGTGTGTTCATTTTGAAGGATTCTATCTGAGAGGATCGGATTGTAAACATAAAATTTGGTATGTGCTAGTAATAATATTCATTAATATAAAATATGAACAATTAAACTCGATTTGTGATATCCTATACGAATATCCGACACGTATTGGTTATATTTAAAATACATAATGAGGTTTTCAGTGCTTAAAATATTAAAAAAAACGACTTTTGACATTTAAACGATTTTGCTTTTTAATATGCATATACGTGAAAAATAGTTAGGTATTTTAACTGCCGAGAAGACAATTATTTCCTGAAACGGATATTTTTATTATTATTACTGTTTATAAACTTTCAGGCCATGATACAGTGCTTTCTGGTTTAATTACACAAAGATAAGTAGATCCTATAATGACGTATTATATGTTATTTTTATGAAATTCGAAATATTTAATTTACTTCTTTAATTGCTAAAAAGATCGTGAATAAATTCTTCACATCAAATGTTTTCTCTATTGAAACATCTAAAAATAAAACAATGATGGAATTTGTTGATAAATGTGTAGCGATTATAGAGTTTTTTCTTTTTTTTGTGTTTTTTTTTTTAAACACAACTATAATAAAACAGTTACATAACGACAATCAAACATAATGCTATCGCCTTATCTTCGTTTTCTTTGTTACATAGAGAAAGAGAGATAGATAGTTCTCTATCTTAGTACAATATCATAATCTTTTTACAATAACAATAAAATTTTCTCTCGTCGAAAGCATTCGATGAAATGAACAACAGTTGGTCAATTAGCGAAGGAAATTGACCGTTTTAACTGCTATAAAGCTATAGCATGATTATTTCTTGAAAAGGATTTGTTTTTATTGTTGAAAAACTTCCCGACAGTGCCTTTTTGATTAATTGGAAATTTATATTGTAGATTGTGATGACTTAGGATAATATTTTACTCCTTTTTCCGGGTCTGTCATTCGAGACGTTGTGTTTTGTAAGCGAGTGTAAATGTACCATGGTTTACAAATAGGACGCAATATAATAACAATTATTGCAATTGTACACTCATCGTTATTGTTGGCATCAGCCACAATTACTATGGAATGCTAACGTCACATCCGGTCAAAAAAAAAAAGTGAATTAGTAAACATTTACATTACTAACTAATTTCGAAGAATTAACGTAACCATAATATGCTTATAAAGAATATTAGTTTATAAATATTTTTATTTGAAAAGAAAAGATATGACCAGGACCGGTACTCGAACATAAGTTAACATAACATAGAATAAGTTAACATAATATAAGTTCGAACCCCGGTCCTGGTCATATCTTTTCTTTTCAATTAAAAATTATTACAATTAACAAAGAAATAATTTATAATATTAGTTTATGTGCGATCAAGTAAGCAATGATGCAAATGCTTTAAAAAAAATGATCAGTATAGAACGTAAATATAAAACAATAATTCTTAATTGGTGAATAAATTGGGTATATTAAATATTATTGTTTTAATGTTTTCTGTAATATAATAATATATATTATATGAACTAGTTGGAATAGTTCTGGATTTCTTTAATCCAGGCTCAGAGCGTACAATCTGATTTCGATCTCCTAGTTAAGTTATGAAAAGTAATGCTTTCGTTCGGGAACGACTCATCTCGACCGTTCATTTATAAGACAACCAAGGAAGAGAAAGTTTTCTTCGATGTTCGAAACAGACCTTTTAACTTTTTGAAAGGAACTTTTTATCTACACTCTAGGAATTTTATCTGTGACTCCACTTTAAAAGAGAGTTATTTAAGGCCAACGCCAGGATAAATAGTGACTAATTAGGTTGTGCCATTGATAAGCGGTGGTATCTAGCAAGGACAGGCACTGGGCAATAAATATTTATATTGCTATCTGACGAGTGTTGCCACCTAGCGGCCGAGCGTGGAAGTTGAGTAGGAAGGGCGTGCCGACAGAGCGCGCCACCCCTCAGCCTTATCAGTTTATACTTTGTAATTGATTAGGCTGGCAGATGGGAGGGCGAGATAAGAGAGGAGATAAGGACCTCCATTATATTCAGATCCGATTGGTGGAGCTGCCCCCCACCCCACCGCTATCGCCCCGTGAGATCGCCAACTTCTTAATGAGTTCCACGAAGGCTGATAAGCAACTAATTGCCTAGCCATAATGATAGTGTTCCCTTATCATTCTAGATCGTCGCTCCCGGCCGCACATCTCCTTTGTAGCATCCACCTTTTCCACCAATAACTCACCCTTTCCCAGCCAGTTTGTTCCAAGATAACTGATCCCAGGATAGTGGATCCCAACCTACTAATATTCTATGGTCCAAAACTGATGAAGATCACGCCCGTGACGTAGTACCTAGCCCGATGCTTCCATTTCCATAATAGCTCTTTGGATTAGGATATAACTTCGATGGAGCGAGAGAAGAGGGGGACCAGCCGGCTGTTAAGTGGTGTTAAAGGTCTCACCTGTAGACCCTCTTATCTTTCTCTTGAAATCACTCCCAATTTTCTTTAGGCTGTTGCTCATTCACACACTTTATCTTCATCTCCATATATTTATTCATGTATTAAAAAAAACTAAATAGGAGACAAAGAAAAATATCCAGTGATAAAGGTGAAAATCCCGGGTTCCTGCTGTAACAGATAAATTATTTGATCTGTTTACATCCAAAGATGAACCTTATGGGATCTGCAAACCCTCCTGGGGTGAGCCCACCCTCTATAAAGTGACTCTTTTCCTGGGTCTAGTACCTTATCTGTAGTAAAGAAAATATTGAAGACTGTGATATCTTGCTACCAGTGTCCTTTAATTAGTAAATGTTGCCTTCTCCCTCTGGTAAAAGTTAAAAGTTTTAAAACAAATATATCGGAAGTTGGGCTACTAGGATTTATACATTTAGCGATTCAAAAAGCCCTTGTGAGATCGTTAGAACCTCCTGGAGTTGACCTAATCTCTAAAAAGTGAATACCCTTGATTGGGGGAAAATCTGAGAGTTGAGATTGATCTCGTACAATTCACTTTTCTACATTTTTTGTAGAAAAAGTACTATTTCCTATCATTATAATAATGAATAATGTTTTATTTGTTCTAAATAAACGTTATTTCCTTTGTAGAAATAAAAAAAAAAACGAAAATACATATGTATTGTAATTGGGAAGGGCGTTTGTGTGATCTCGTACAAGTAACCTCCTTGCACAACCGTTGGTTTAGAAACAATAAAGTCTATACCATGTATTGAATCCAAGACCCTTTATGAGTTGTAGTGGTTTAGGTTTTTGTAAAAAAACACAATTTCTTAACAACATCAATCGACTAATTTATAAAACAGCCATTGGCCTTTCTCGTAAAAAGGCACTGGGTGAGAAATCTCCTTCCTTAAGTAACTGAATTAAATGGAGGAAAGCATATAATTAGTTGAGTACTGTACTTCTCATGTACTAATTGACACGTTTTTTATTTTACAAATGACGTGTGAAGAAACTACACTTTCTCTTTGTAAATGCACTATTCTTTTCAGATAACTTAATCGGGAATCGATTGGGATGCAAGAAGGGAAATAGTAGGTATAAATACCTCCATTCAATTTCAAAACGCCATTATATACCGTTTCAAAGCCAAATTGTTCTATTGAAAATTTGGGTTTGAATTATGGTTACAGAAGAAAGGTGGCTCATTTCTTTATTAATTTTATATTCTTAATTATTGAAGTAATATGCCAGCTTATGGTTTTACGAAGGAAACACAAGCAAATATCACATATCAATAGTTTATACTTTCTTTCGTTATAGAATATTGCAAATAATTTTAGCGGTTTTTACTCAATTCCTGTTATTTCATACAATAAATAATTTAAATATTTTTATTTTGAAGAGAAAAGATTTGTCCTGGCCGGGATTCCGAATCTCTATCGCGGTACTCTACCAACTAAGCTACCAGGGCTCGTAACCAGGCCAGTCAAAACATTTTCTTCACCGATCCTACATCCTCAGCACTCGAAATTTTTGCGATGTGCGTATGGGGAAAAATTTAATAAAAATAAAGTGATCCTTAATGACTTGTACTTGATTAAAAAAATAAATTTAATGTTATGTTTAATCATTTTTACGGATTAATAAGAAATTAATATGTTCATACTTATTCCTTGACATTGCGTAATATTTCCGACTTTGCGACTGGGAAAACCAACAAGTCATCCATTTCTATGAAAGAGTTAGACTAAAAAATCCCTGAGGATAAATATCTATTGATCTATTTATTGTTGAACATATTATAAAATTTATATTGAGAGAAATTATATTTGAATAGCGCTAGATAGTCACTAAAAGTAAAGACAAAGTCTTACAATTAAAGTAGAAAAACAGGTCACTGAACAAAATTAATAGTAGCACCATATTTTCCTCTGCATAATTAAATTACAGCCTACTAACTGATAATCAGCTGTTTTTATAGAACAGCTTAGTAATAATGAAAATAGATTAAAGTGTGTGGTTAAAATCAATGACCTAAAATTATAATAACTACAATAGCATTTTGTTATCTTATTTCTGTTTAAGGAAAACATTAAAAATTCTAGATACTTACATAAATTTCTTCAAAACTATCATGAAGGCACTATCTCCATTATTTATTCTGCTCCCATTTTGTGCATTGCATTCTCAACAGTCCAGTTAACGCGTCAACAACTCAATCGATCTTTAGTATCGATACTCCACCGTTCATTAACTTGGCTTTGCATATGGGATTGTGGATTACATAAGTTAACCCAGTGATACCCAAAGTGTGCGCCGCGGCGGTCCCGTCATAAGGGCGCCGCGAAATCTTCAATTAAACAATTCGGCAATTTCAAACAAGATATTTTATATTATCTCAAGGAAAATAGTAAGTATCTATTTTTAATATCTCACTGTTAAATGGGTAATCGTTTTTAAAAAGTTTTTCAATTGTTCAAGTAAGTCAAAAATTTGATGTATTAAGGGCACCGCGGAAAAAACTGATTATTTAGAGAGCCGCAAAACGAAAATGGTTGGAAATCTCTGAGTTAACCAATAAGTCTTAGAAATTAATAACACAATAATTAAAACATAAATTACGTTTATTATAAGTATTCGGTAAAGTTTGTTTGTTTGTTTGTTCATTTAACGTCACTTTATGCTGCTATGGCTAATCGGACGATGCTACATTGGGAGCCCTAAATTTTGTCTATCCAGGCTTAATTAGGATAGGGATTTTTAACGAGTACCTGACATCGTACAGGCTCGGGACCCCCGTTTAACGTCCCTTCCGAAGGACGGATTCGGTAAAGTGATCACCTACAAAGTGGTTATTATAGCAATAATTTTGTCTTCTTTGTTTGTATGTATTTTCATTCTTTTTTTTTACAACTGTTATTACTAATACTATGCCACATTATTTTATTAATACTAAATGTATAAATGTACCAACAATTTTGTTATATTATAACATCCAAAATTATAGATATTATGATTTATTTAATGGTGATTTTTTAAATATTTTTATTTTGAAGAGAAAATATTTGTCCTGGCTGGGATTCGAACCCGGGTCTGCTGTAACTCTAGCGCGGTACTTTACCAACTGAGCTACCAGGCTCATAACCAAGCCAGGCAAATACACTCTCTTCACTGATCCTATATCCCCAGTTCTCGCAATTTTCGCGATGTATATATGGGGAAGAATGTTCATTGAACGTTACTGATTTTAGGATCTGATTGACGTACGTCAATTTTATATTTATAATTATTTAATGGTGATTTTTTTATATATATATATATATATATATAATTTATTTTTTATTTTTAGAACAAATCTTTTCTCTTCAAAATAAAAATATAGATATTATGCTTTCATTAATAGTACACCCGTAAATAATACTTTTATCAATAATAATATAATATAATATCAACAAACTACTAAGCACAAGATCGCGGGTTCGTGGCCCCCGTTCTTCGGAAGGGACGTTAAACGGGGGTCCCGAAGCTGTGCGATTTCCGGTACCTACTCGTTAAAATTCCCAATCCTGGATACGCATTGAACCTGAATAGGCAAAATTAAGAACTCCCAATGTAGCATCGTCCGATTAGCCATAGCAGCATAAAGTGATGTTAAATGAACAAACAAACTTAATAATTAGATAAAGGTTTGTTGTTTGTTTATTTAACTTCACTTTATGCTCCTATGGCTAATCGGACGATGCTGCAATGGGAGCTCTAAATTTTGTCTATCCACGTGTACTCAGGATATGGATTTTTAACGAGTACTACTATTCTAGAGACATCGTATAAGCTCGGAACCCCCGCTTAATGTCCCTTCTGAAGGACGGCATAATGAAGGATTTTTTACTCCCTTTATAAAATCCAAGGGCCACCTCCAGGGCTACAAATTCACGATCTTGGTCTTAGTAGGTTGTTATGCTAACCACTAGACCACAGGTCGCCCCTTACTTATTAGATTGGTAACACTTATTAAACGTACACAATACTAATGTACAAAATCCTGACTTACTGTATTCGTTTATGAGATGAATCATATATACCATTTTCACTTAATTATTAGCGACAAGTTTGTATTTTTACTCATTCAATTTTTTAATGTTTATATAGGATAAATTGAACGTACAGAATACTAAAATCTTTCCAGTATGTTTAAGTAAACTATTTTTCCTAATTATTTTATTTTAATTTACTGATGACTTGATAATATAATCATGTGCTTAGCTTCAATCCCCTTTTTTTGTTTATAGCGGGTGAAGAAGAAGACTGGACCGGTAATGGTGAAGAAAGGAAAGGTGACGAAGAAAAATCGGTAGCAGAAAGAGAGGAGAAAAAGATTAGGCAGCCGGAAAATTCTGCTCCAGTAGCGAAACCGGAAGTAGCACAAGGTAAGTTCTTGAGAAGAAACTAATATCTGCTAAATCAACAGTACTTTCATTTTGTAGTCGCACTTTTCCGACTTCTAGACTAGTTTTTAAATTTGAAATAGATTTTATTTATTCCTTTTTTTTTACGGTCTCCTAATCTTTACAGTAGTAAGAGATTTTTCAGAATCTGAAAATCGCTAATTTTTATAAACTCCCTCCTTCACATAAACTACGGTACTAAATCATTTTTGTTGTCATAATGAGAACTGGGTGAGAAAAAAATTATTATTTTTAAAAAAGATTAAAACAATATTAGACTAAATATTTTTGTCCATCAATCCTGACACTACTCTAGTCACTGAAAAAGATTAAATTATAACAAATATAATATATAAAAAACCTTTACCACTACAGCCAGTGAACAGCTGGGGCTAAGTACATGGTAGAGATTATACTGTTTCTAGGACAACGGTTGTGCAGGGAGGTGATTTGTCCTAGATCACGCTCAAGCACCAGATTTTCTCCCCTTTTTTGGGTATCCATTTTACCCTTTTATAGAGGCTGGGTGAGCACCATGGGGTCCTAGATCCAATATGATCCATCTCCATCCGCTAACAGACTAAATAAAGTGAGCCTGCAAATGTAATATGTAGCATATTTATATTACATTTAATATTATATGTTACATTTTTTTTCAAATATTCACGATTTTCGTGAAAATGGTCATAGATATTGGTTAGAGAAAACTGCTGTAATATTTTCCATAAAAATATTTAATTAAAAAAAAATCTATATGAAAAATTATTATGCTATTTAGTATAATATTTTTTTTTTCATTTTCCCCATGAACTTCAAAATGATAGATAGCAGAATTTTATAATGAAATAATTGGGGTTTACATATAGAATTTGTAATATCATATATATCATTTAACATTATTATAAGTAATACAATTGCTTTATATGACATTTGTAAAGTTCTAACATTTGTTGAATGAGTCATTGCAACTAATAAGCAAAAACAATTTTTTTTGCTTATTAGTTGCAATGACTGACTATGGGTGACCCCACCCAGCTTTCCTCCTCTTTCTGCATTTTAATATCGGTCTACAAGGAAAAAATAAGATTTTTACGGATTGAATTCAGCTAACTGAATGATGATAAAATAAAAAATAAAAAACATGTATTGAGAATGACCACAAAGGGTCGAAACGTCTACTTGTTAAAGAAATAAATAATAAAAGATAACTTGGACAAATAAAAGGGTTTTGTATCTATAAAACAAAATAAAATTAAATTCAAGTCCAGTACCTAAAACCATTAATATTAAATGAAAAATTAATCTAAAAAAGCATAATAGCTTGCACCTTGCATACATTATTTTATATTTATTTATTTTCAGGAAGCATTTTGGAAAATTAATTAAACATAATTACTTACAGATCCTTGTTATTATTAAAATTTAGAAAGTTGAATAATTGGTAATCCCATGTTTTTCATAATCTGCTATTTTCTGACATATGACATAATATTATCCAGACTGTTGGTGCTCCCTTTTGTAAAATTATTCATTTATACAATGTAAAACATAAAGTCAGAAATTATGAGAAATATTTCTTTAAATTAGAAATTAATCTACTATTATTTTAATTAAATAATTAGAGGTCCTTGTCAAATAATCTTCTGTAAAGACCCCTAGCAAGTTATTGAAAGTTTAAAAATTATAAATCTGTGAGGTTTTAAATGGAATCACTGGTTCTCAGAGGGTTATCATAATGGTTGCTATGAACCTATAACTTAAAATTCTACCATAATAATTGAGATTCATAGTTGTTCATCTTTTTCTTAAAATTTTAACATTCATCATTTCATTTACAATATCCTTTATAAACAAACAAGAGAAGAATTATTTTTTAAATCCTTTCATAACTTTAAAAACACTTTGATACAGCTTCTAAAAATAACTGCATCACCATAGAAACATCTTAAGCATTTCTCAGATACAAGGCATTATCTGTTTTGAAAGGTTTCTTTAGATTGTTATCTTAGCCAGTATCTTCTTAGTTATAATGGGCTATATCTTGTAGATGTTTGATGCTTAGTATAATAGTTTTCGGGTTGATACTTTCATCTAAACAATTGCAATTCTAGTTGCAACCATAGTATTAAATCTAAGGAAGAAATAGTTGGGGGTGCAGTCAAAGAAAACACCAAAATAAGAAAAACTTATTTATTATGTGCCGACGTTTCGGCCTACAATGTAGGCCATCTTCAGGGCGAATAAAACACGAGGCAGCTAGGAGAGCTCAGAAAGAAGTGAGAGCAAAAAAAAAAAAAAAAATGAAAAAAAAATTGATTTTTTTTTTTTTTTGCTCTCACTTCTTTCGTCGGCAACTTTTCTAACGTCGGCACATAATAAATAAGTTTTTCTTATTTTGGTGTTTTCTTTGACTGCACCCCCAACTATTTCTTCCTTAAATTAGAAGATACAGTCGACCAATTCTTCTCCTATAGTATTAAATCATTTTGCTGCCATCTTGGGTGATAGTCAATATATAAGCCAATCCATTGACCTTCTAAGGTATTTTTTTATTATTGTTCAAATACTTAATTTTCCATTGAGATTAAGATTTAGTCCATATTTATTGAAATTATGATAAAATAAAAAATTACATCTAATTGATATATCGCCATGGATACCCTTCAAGGAGGAGTCATTTCCCTTAATCTCTTGCTTTTTTTTTTAATGATATTTATAACTCATGAAAAATGATCCATGAAGTGGTTATAGGAGTGCCATTAATTAAATTAAATAAAGTGAAATGTATTTAATATTAAATCATTATTCATCAAAAAATGCAGGTAGTTCATCCCCTGGAATATTTAAGCCCCTGTACCTTTAATCTTATATAATCAAGTCATTGTTATGCTCCGTTACTCAAAATAATATTTTGCTAAAGTTCAGTATATAACCGTATTAATGCTATGCTATTTCCTAAATATTTCTTATCTGTAAGAACTTATGATCCCCATATAATCATATATATATATATATATATATATATATATATATATATATATATATATATATATATATATATATATATATATATATATATATATATATATATATATATATTTAATCTCTTAATTATAATTATACAACTTTAATATAATAATGAAACTAAGTAAGTTATAAGTAAATGTCATATATTAAATATAATGACATTACAAAAATGCAAGTGAAGAAACTACCCTCTGACAGTACTCCAATATATAATTTAAGCTCGGGAACTGATTCCTTGAAAATTTCCAAGTAAATGGGTGATTACATTTTAACAATGTTTATTAATGTCCCGTAATATTTACTCTCCATTGTAATCCATTAAAATCTATTTATAAGATCCTTATGAACATATATCATCACTTCTTTTCTATAATATAACTTGCTGTCCAGAGAAAACTTACCATTTATCATTTAAATATCAGTATCATGTCATGTCCATTTCTAGAATTTACATATCATTTGTTTGTTTTTTTGTTACAATAAATGATCCAAACTAAGCAATCCATAAATCTTAATGTTTGATTTATAAATAAATTTAATAATTATTCTGAAGAATGTCCACCAAATTTACTTTATGTCAGTACCGTGGCATACAGAAAAATTGATTATCATTCTGAATAGTTTGAAGCTGTAGAGAACTTTTTTCGGACTTTCATTTTTACAATTTTTATTTTGACGTTAACTTGGGGTTTGTTACAGGTCTGTCACCGTACGCTTGCGGCCCCTGCGGGATAAGATTCTCTTCGCCTAGCACCCTGGAGGCCCACCAGGCCTATTACTGTTCCCATCGGCCTCCCTCTACTTCAAGGGGTAAGTATCTTACAGCAATATTCTCATTGCGGAATGTCGTAAATATCACTTTAATCCTCAAAATTTAATAAAAAAGTAAATTTCTTTTTCGGAAAAAATCTAGAGCTTATTGATATAATAAAGTAACCTGGCATAAATTTATTGGGTTTAACTGATCTTGGAATAAGATCAACCTAGAAATAAAATTAATTTAGAACATACTCCAAGGAAATAGGGAATACTTCGTCATTTAACAGTTAAATCCCCATCTCATCTTTTGATATGTCACTTTAGCTATACAAATAAAAAAAACTGTAACATATAATAATGTTATTATTATATTCAATTATGTAATTCTAGCAATGATGTGATGATACAGCAATCCTCATAAATGTGATATCCCAGGTGGCAATAAACATTGCATAAGTGAAGATATTTTAAGAGCACAACTTGCATCACTATATTTACTACTTGTCATCACTTGGTCAGGATCTTATTTCCTGAAGAAATAAATTTCTTTAAAATCTAGAAGTACTAATCACTACAATAATCACTAATCATCAAAAAAGCTATAAAAATTATTCTCAAGTCAAATATCAATAAATAAATCCATCTTCTTCTCAGACACTTAGGAGTATTATCGGATATTCAACAGGAAGTTTGGTTTGTAACTAGTTGGTTTGAGTGAAAATAAAGTCAGTTTTAAAAGGACTGATATCGGGTTTGAGACAAACCAGTAACAAATAGGACATTATGGTCATTATGGATGACTTTATTCGTAATAAAATAAAGAGCATTGAGGATTTTACGAAGCTTTGAAGGATTGTTAGGATTAGATCAAAAATACATTTTCAGACTTTATTTCATCCCAAAACCCTGAATTTTTCAGTTCTGGGATTGAAAATTTGATAACAAGATGGGAAAAATTTATAGAAAATGAAGATAAATATTTTGAATAAAAATGTTTCGATTTCATAAATTTATTTTTCTCTTGAAAATGAAAATTTCATATGTAGCGACCTAATATTACTTATACACCATTTTATCTGATAATAGATATATGTGGATTTTAAAGCACATACATAGCATTATAGAAAACCAACATAGAAGGAAGGATTTGCACATGATATGGTACACAGGTGGACACAGGCTATTCCCATTACTACTGTTGTTTGTTTCTACATTTAATGTCACTTTATGCTGCTATGGCTAATCGAATGATGCTACAGTGGGAGCTCTAAATTTTGCCTATCCAGGTTCAATTAGGATAGGGATTTTTAACGAGTACTTGACATCTTAGAGGTTTGGGACCCCCGTTTAACATCCCTTCCAAAGGATGGCATAACCAAGGATTTTTTACTCACTTTAAAAAATCCTAGAGCCATCTGCCTGGCTAGAGCAGGTTAGTAGTTTTGTTATGCTAATCACAAGACCACAGGTCGCTCCCTCAGACTACTGCATCTAGTAAATTGATTATTATCAAAAGCTTTGAAGTATTACATTATAAACAATTGATTATTTATTGTTTATAATAAGATAAAAGTTGGAAACAAGCCTTCATATGAAAAGCTGCTGTTTTTTTAATAGATTACTGCTTGATAATTAATTTTAATTTCTAAATCTAATTGTTATTTCGTTTTTTAGTGGACGGCGACAGTGGTGAAGACAAAGAAGAAAGCGGTTGCGAGTCAGAACCTGGCCCGAAGAGTCCACGCTCTGGTCGCCTCTACCGCTGCCCTCATTGTTCCTATTCTGCTGACAAAAGGGTCAGTCTCAATAGGCACATGAGGATACATGGCGGATCCCCTGGGTCCGTCGCGCCCGAGCCCATTTCACCAGAAAGGATCGATAGGTACTGCCAAGACTGTGACATCAGGTGATTCTATATTATTATGTCACATTTTTGTTATTTTCTTTCACTTGATTTATTATAAATAGTAATTATAGTAATTATGAGTAACATTTTCTTTTTATCTGCAGGTCAATATTAAATTACCAATCTTTTCATTTATTATATTTTTGGCATTGCAGAAATACTTTTGTCAGTTATAATTTAAGTATTACAATTGACTTGCCTAAAATGCTTTAAGTATTTAATGATTTAGGTATTAAAATTGACTCGGCTTGTATGCTAAAGGAGGGGACATCCTTTAAACGTCGAAATTATATTCATTGAAAGGATTAAGTTTTTAATTGTGACTTTATAGTAAAATAGGAATGAAAGCCTAATAAATAATAATAACCAAATTATTTTTATGCCTTCCTTACCTGTACAGTATTTGGCAGTAATGTCTATAGCACTGATGCTAATTTCCGATAATTTATTTATGGTTTCTTATCTTCCGTTTGGAATTCCTCTTCTACTTATACTGCCTAAGCCATAACGGGCTAGTCTAACTTCAGTCCGGTTATACTTTAGTAAATTTAGGGTTTTTCTCTATTTGTGATCTGTAAAATTAAGCAATTTAAATACTTAATTTAGTTTTTGTATCTCTTCATTTTAGCATTCATACAAAATAAACATCTTGAAGATAAGTTGGCAAAATGACAGCAGCTTGCAAAAACTTCTATATTAAGGCTATAGCAATTCAATTCAGGAAAGATTTTTCATAAAGAATGTTTTAAAAAAATTGCTCATTGCTTTGATTAAAATCATTAGGTATACCTGCAACCCCCATTAATAAGTGGTCAAATAAAATTTTATACAAAATGATTCACTTGTACTGAATTAACTGGAATCATGTCATTTCAAGCCAAGACCAGACTTACTTATTCACTTGTGTACTACAATAATGACAGCTTCCCTCAGTACAATTTACTGATTTTGGTCAAAATTCAACTTAGCCACTTTCAATCACTCACCACCTAATTAAAAATTAAAATTGACAATTACTTAATTTATGTACAATTATTGCTGTGGAAATAAAAAAATACTATAAAAGGTAAAAAAAACTCAAAATATGTAAATTCATTATCTACTTGTTTTTATCTCTGGTTGTACTATATAAATGTAGTACTATATGTGTGTATTCTTTTTTATTGAAAATAATATTTTTAATATATATATATATATATATTGAAATTCTATATGCGTTTTTTCATTTTTTTAATCTATTATTTAGCTGTTTGTTACAGATGTATTGTTGCTAAAATATTATTCACAAAAGTTTGAAAACAAATGGATGTCAAATCCCAATTTTTCTATTAAAAAATCAGTTTTTAACCGTGTTTAAAATTAAAAAAGAAAAAAAGAGAGACAATTTAAATTAAAATATATACACTTTTATCACTATATAGTAACAACATTATTATGATACTATAAAGACCCTTAAAAATATAAGTTTTGGATTAGTGCGGTTTCAAACTTTTGCTAACAATATGTCATTGATTGAGTATTGGAAAGAAAAACTCATGACATATTACAAGTTAGTTAAAAAAGAAATCCACGGCTTTCTAGTGATAATATTTAAAAATTTCAAATAATAAAAAAAATCAATTATAATTTAATAATTTCTTCTAAGTACTTTATCTTAATATAACTTTTTATTATTAATTTACTGATAGTAATTTTTTTTTACAGATTCTCATCAAGTAAAACCTTCCGAGCTCATAAACTACACTACTGCAGCACAAGGCACAAGAAGCCAGGCGGAGAGGGTGCTGAAGGAGATACACCATTCCTCGCTCTCCCAACCAACCCGATACTCATTGTTCCGTATTCGTTGTTTGAGGGCGCAAGTTTAGTCAGCGGTGGAGGCGCACTCCCACCTACCGATACGGCTTGTTTGCTCTTGCCTGACGGAAGCCTTCAGCCAATGGCTCAAGCAATTCCGAGGCCGCTTTCAGAGAAACCAAGACCACCCTCAACATTTTCTTCACCTCCTCAGGTATATTTCAAACTAATGTATATTATTATGATTTATTCATCCCTTATTAATATTGGAAAATTTAGAAAAAAAAACATTTTATAATATAATAACAAACTATTATTAATTATTTACATTTATATCTATGGTATAAAAAAAAAAGTAATGCATATAAAAAATATTTTCAAAGAAATAATGAATAAAAAGGAAAAAATATTAGTAATGATAATAGTTTATTATCATTACTAATTATATTATCATTTCTTCAAGAAACATACCATTTCTTCTACTAAAATATTTTAAATAGTACATCTGAATTTGCTGGTACTTGTGATTTAGCCAGTCTCCAGATACTGTCATCCACAATTGTTTATAGCCTGAGCACTAATAATTCTGATTCTGCTAACACCCCTTGTTATTCATATTAATGGAAATTGACATATATATATATATATATAAAATGTAACAATAAAATGTTAATTCTAGACCTCTCTAGCCACATTTCTTTTCTTCTTTTATAAATGTTTTCTCTACACTTTGGACGAAAACATTACCACTTCTATTCTTGTCAAAATCCATTTGATGACCTTTTCCACATAATTTCATCTTTGGAATCATTTTGAGCTTCTAGAGGTATTTCACAGCTTCTTTTTTTTAAATATGGCTATGAGCAAAGTGTTCTTCTCTTCATAACAAGAGATATTATACATAAATACAAAATTAAATTTAATTAACGATTCAGAAATCTAAATAGACAATAAACAAAATTAACAAGACAAAAACACAAAAAGAATTTAATCACTCACACACGAATAACTCAAATGAAACGAGTGATAAGAAGAGTTTACACAAGATAAGGATGTAGGGTTCATGCAGACCGGCTAATACACAAGTACCAAATATAATAGTAAAATTTACAAATACAAATTTACACATTTCTTTGTAGGTTGAAAAGCCTGGAGTAGAAAAAGATCCTAAGCGCGAGGGCTCACCTTTAGACCTTAGCTGTAAACGAACCGAAGAAGCAGATGAAGATGAAAAAGAAAACAGGCAAGAAAATAGAGAAACTGAAGACATTGTGTGTGCACCATCCATTCCAGCTCTGCTATCTGCATCATCTACATGCTCTTCACCGCCAGTTTCTCCAGCATCCTCCAAACAGCAATCTACAAGCCCTAAGTCTCCAAGGCCCAACGGATCTCGGACTGATCCAGACATAAGTTTGCAAGGACTTCTTTTAGCTGCTGTTTCTGCACAGCACGTTCCTCCCGAATTTCTGCCACATCTGTCAGCTATGTACTCTCGGTTCAAAACTAAACCGCCAATTCCACCAATCCCTATCATTCCATCGGACTTAGCCTTGAGACTAGCTTCCGCTGAACTACCCCCACCTGCACCGCCACAAGTCCTTGTCAAACAAGGTGATTCTAAGTGCCAAGAGTGTAACATAGTATTTTACAAACATGAGAACTATATAGCACATAAGAAACATTACTGCTCTGCACGAAAGACCGAGGATAAGACTCCAAGTCCTGTGGTTCCGTCCCCACCTTTGTCAGCTTCGCCCAAAGAAGCAGCAAAAAGCCCAGTAGGACCCTCGACTTCTAAAACAATGTACCAGTTTATCTGTGCAGCGTGTGGAATCAAATTTACTTCTTATGACAACCTTGCTGCACACCAGACCTATTACTGTCCGAAGAGAAACTCTGTGGACAACGACAAGCCAAGAAAATGTCCCAAATGTAAGGTAAGATTTCAGTCAATTACTTATTTTATTTTATTTATGCATATTATCCTAACCTTAGCAATGCTGTCTTTTCTGCAAATTTTGGCTCTCAAACATGAAAATTGATGATCATCATGATAATATAATTTAGCATATTAAAAAGCTAGAGTAAAACATAGGTTCTTGATAAATTTTTAATAATGTTGTAAATTATACTTAATTATACTTAAATGCCAATTTAAAAAAAAAACTATGATCAGCAATAACCGACTTTAAAATATTCCATCAACAGTGATGTACAAAGAATTCTTTTTTTGGTAGATGGCAGAAGTAAAAATAAGACAAGTAATTGGTTAAATAAGTATTGTTTGTTTTTTTTAACATCACTTTATGCTGCTATTGCTAATCAGACGATGCTATTGTGGGAGTTCTAAGTTTCACTTATCCGGATATAATCAGGATAGAAATCTTTAATGAGTACCTGACGCTGCACAGGCTCAGGACCACCACTTTACACCCCATCCGTAGGACAGCACAACTAAGGATTTTTTACTCCCTTGAAAAAATCATGAAGTCACATGCCGAGTGGTACAATCTTGGGCATGGTAGGTTTTTTATACGAAGCACTACATCATGGGTGATCCTGTTAAATAAGTATCTATAATCACTAAATGCATTATTAATAGATTGAAATGGTCAAGGGGTGAAGTCAATGATTACACAAAGTAAGAAAAACTTATTTTATTGTGCCAAGGTTTTGGCTTAAGATGTAGGCCACCTTCAGGGCTGCCGAGAGGTGGGGGCCGATGTGAGTCCGTCAAGTTTCAACTTCCACTTAAATGCATTATTATTTCTTATTCTTTTTCAAAGTTTAAAAACTTTAATTTTTAAACAATAAGTAAGCATTAGCCTAAGGATAACTGAGGAAACAAAATTTTATTTTATTGTTTAATTATACTTTTTTTTGTTTAATGATCTTTAATATTTTCTGATAAATGTTTGGAAACATAATTTTATTTATTTATTCGTTTAGAGAGATGATTTATTATAATTATGTTATTTCAGGTTGCATGTATCGGACCAGATCATGTATGCAGTGCCAATATCAGCACAGGCTGGAAATGCCCGTGCTGCCCCCTAACGAGCCCTACAGCAAGTGCTGCACAAAAACACATGGATACACACATCGGAGTTAAAGCTTTTCTATGCACTATCTGCAACTACAAAGGAAATACACTTCGAGGGATGAGAACACATATCAGGCTCCATTTCGATAAGAGGCCAGCAGATGTTAATGTATGTCACATTCAGTTTATTTTATTACTTTAATTTTAATTATAAATATTATAATTCAGGAACACTTCTGCCTTCAATACAGGGCTTTGATTGTTATACATGTGCATTAAATTGATATTTGGATTATTAACAAATACTAAAGATGCAATCGAGAAATTAAAAAAAAAAAAATTGTCACTTTCAAGGTGCCTCACCTGTTCACCTTCATTTCTCCGTTAATAGTACTTATTTCCAAACTACTAAACTTGCTGAATAAACTACATATCTGAGTCATGAGTATCATGAGCCCAGATTGCTATCAGCTGATTAGTGAATGAAGTAATGTCATAATTTGTCCCCTTAATTACTTTCCCACTGCTGCTTCCTATTTTTAAACAGTGGTTTTGTACTGAAAAACTTTCTTTTAAATTTTACCAGCTATCATTTCTTTTTTGTAATATATACAACTATGTAGTATTTAAAAAAGGCAATCCTACTTCAAGGTTAAGGATATAATTCCTATTTACATACCATTAGTTATTGATTCAATGAAAGGTCAGGAAAAGTCCTAGGCTTCACTAGGGACTGTGTAACTTTCCACTTGTATTATTATTTTGATGTGAACAGATTCCTGCTGTTGTGTCCTTGGACTATCCTTTAAAAACATGATGTATTTTTTTATTCTCTATCATAATATTACTATAAAAATTTTCAATATCCTTGAGACTAATCAAGTTGACATTTGGTGATTAGCGGATTAGAGCAGAACTCCATCCGGAGATGGATCCTATGGTATCCAGGATCCTCCTGGGGCTCACCAAGCCTCTATAAAGTGGATGCCCAAAATAATAGGGAGAAATCTAGCATTTGAGCATGATCTGGGACAAATCACCTCCCTGCACAATCATTGTCCAAGAAACAGTTCAGTCTCTACCATGTACAGAACCCCAGATCCTTCATCGGTTGTAGTGGTACAGGCTTTTTTTTTCTTTTTAAGGCTAATCAAGTTGTCATTTGTAATTAGCTGTTTTGTGACTCCCTTACTCCACGATTTAAAAAAAAAATTAGGATAGAACATTTTTTAAATATTAAAATTTGCTAAAAGAAAGATTCACATTAAAAAATGACAATTTTTTTAAAATAATCCTATTATGATTTTTTAAAATTGTTTTTAACCTTACTTTTAAAACCATAACTATTGAATTAATTTTAAATAATGAAAAATAAAATAAAACATTAGCACTAACTTATTTTTTTTTATATAGATACAGGAAGAAAGTTACATTACTTGTATAGTCGAAGATCCAGTAGCACAACCTATGGAAACATCAGAAGAAGATTCTAGAGTTTCTCCAAAAAATGACAAATGCAATGGAGAAGAAGTCAGGGTGAAAGAGGAAGCTAAAGAAGGAGAAGATGAAGAAGAGGAATACATAGAGGTATATATTTCATACTTATATTTCATAAAATTACTATTTTTTAAATACAAAGAAACGAATTTTATATTGAAAAGAGGAAAGAAATTAACTATTAAATAGGGAATAAAATTCCGTTGATTTGTTATTAACTCATTTGTTGATAGATCAAGATTTTTTTTAGAGATTTTGGCTTTAGAAGAGTAACATCCTTATTTATGTCACAAACTTGATAAATCTTGTTATGCACATTCATATTTTTATTGATTTTTTTTAACTTGCTTACTCCACAGTAAAAAAATATATATTGTATCCAAATGTGGTAATAGTTTGGCATTTTTTTTTTTTAAGCTAATTATTGATTATCCGAACTTATGATTATCCCTAACACATATTAGACATTACTTTGAATATTTGTCACTCTACTGTAACTACAAGCCATGTTATATAAGATCAAAAAACTTACAAATAATTATATTTATTTTTAAAATCAAATATATAAATAACAATTAAAAAATACTACAAAACTAAACCAGAGGCTTTACATAAAAGAGAGAAAACATTAAAAAGATTTTATTTTAGATTATCTAATCTTAAAATTAGAGGCTTTTGAATCTGTGAAAACAAATTACATATGAATAAAAATATGAATTAATTCAATTTATATTTTCATTAATACAATTGCATGATAATTAACACATATATTAGATGGGTGGTCACGGGTTAAATCTATTTTAAAGGAATTGTAGGAATCGCAATATTGTGAAATGAATAAATGTTTTAGGTTTAAAAGAAGCTAGAAAATACTTAAACAATTGGAGGATGGACTTAGGCCTATCTACCTACTTGTCAATAAATTACTGGAAGTGGAGATCCTAAAAGGTCCGGAACATAAATTAGAGAATAAGTTATAATTAAATTTTCTATTTATTTTTTATTACAAGGGAAAAATATTTCGTGGGATATTAGGGTAATTTAAATGTTTTATTTTCTTAAGTATAACTTTAATTGCAGCTTGAATCTTTCCTCTCTTTAATATATAAGTTTTTTATTTATACTTTTTATTACTAAAGATTCATTTCTTAAATCGTAGGTTGAGGATGTAGCTGTCAAAGCCGAACCAGTCGTAACTGTGAAAGCAGAAGAAAATGATGAACCTCAAGAAACAGCTGATGATCTTTCACTGAACAATAACAAAAAGTCGGGCCCTCGCTATTGCAAGTCCTGCGACATCTCATTTAATTATCTCTCTACCTTTATAGCCCATAAGAAATTTTATTGTTCTTCACATCTAGGTGAAAATCCGAACAATGCTAGTAATAATAACAATAGACCGACAGGAACTCCTGTTACATAGCTATTTTAAGTTTTATTAAAATATTTTCCAATTTTTGCCACCCAAAGAATTATGATGTATAATAATAATAATAATAATTTAAAAAATAGATAAATATTAATAATTTTGTTTTATCCAAGGAGCTTCCCAAGAAATTTTCTATATTCAACAACTTTTTTAATTGACTGTATTATAATTATTGTATGTAATGTTAATAGTAATTAGGTTTAAGTATTGTTTTCATTCCAATAATAGTTTTTGCTTCCAAAGCTATTTATTGTTTATTGTGAGGAATGTAATTCTCAATCTTTTTTTTTCTAATGTGATTTATGTGTAACTTTATAGTTCCCCCTTTTATAGACTATTTAAATATGCTAAATGTATATAAAAATTATTGTTATTATATGTGATAGGAATAAATCTTAGCAAAACTATGAATATTGTGAAAGCAACTAGTGTAATAATAGCTGTTATCGACATTTATTATATCTTACTTATACATTTTATAAATTTAAATTTTGACTGATGCAGTTGAAAGCTGGTTCTCTTATTATTTATTATTAATTGCCAAATTACGACATCATCAATCTCTGTTGTTATTTTTTTCCTTTTGTTTTCAAAGTCATTTTTAAAAATAATAATGAACACAAATATTTAAAACTTAAATATTTCATAATGGCCAGTATTAATATGTATCCTGTACAGTTTGGTGTTGTGTTTTGTGTAAGAAACATAGTAATTAATTATTACTATAGATATAACTATAGTTGAGGAAATTGAACTACCAATACCTCTAAAAGTGTCAGTATATATAAATGAATTGTACGTAAGGGTGTAAAAAAAAATTTAAGTGATATGAAATGTGCAATGCTCCATTCCTCATGTCTCCAGCCTTTTATGTCTTGGTATATTTGAAATATTATGATTGTTACCTAAAATGTAATACTGGATACATAGGCGATATAGTTAATCTTTGTAATCCATATAGTCTTCAAATATCCATGTTGCATAGGAAAATATACTTATATTTGTAATGATAAATACATGTTGTATGATTGTACATTTACAAACTTATGACTCAATCATAAATATTATAATAGGCCCAAAAAGACAATAAAATAATTTATTTCTATTTATTTTATTCTGTTTCAATTCAATTAAATACATCCTAGAATCAATAATTATAACAGAATCCCACCCACAATAAAAAGAAGTATTATAAGGAACAGAGGAGGTAACCAAACAACACACTAATATTTAGGATGTAGTTGACTGTAGGTATATATATTTGATGAGTAATTGATCAGTTGGTCAATGAAGAAGGACACACTGATAAGAGAGCCTTATTTATTTATATTGTTTTATTTATTTGAGTAATTAAATTAAAATACCTTATCAGTGTTTTTTTCTTCATTGATCGTAATTCCTCCCCTCCCAATCATTTTCTCTTCAAATATTATCAATTTTATTTTAATAAAAATTTGAACCTCAACTATATCAAGCATGAATGTTCCTTAAAAAGTATTTTTTACATTTTCGCCATACAAATAAAACTGACCAAGTCTTATATATTATTTTAATATATCTGGTTATATATATATGGCCTGAGGAAGCTTGCAGTATGGCCAGGGAAACATCAGCAATCAATTTTACAACACGGTCGAAACCAGAAGATACACGTGATGAACGGATTACAAATATTGGCTGTAGCAATTTAAGAGAGTATGTACCTGAATATTTGTTCGAAGTTGTTTTTCTTTTTCTTCATCGAGCTTAGGCGTTGATATGAGCATGAAAGGTGTGGAGTTAGTACAACCAAATAATGATAATAAAGATAGAAGTATTCATACACAATTCATGGAATGTTATTTCTCAATGTAGTTTTATCTTAATTAATACGTAGTCCTTACTTTAAAAATGATGACAGTGATTACACACATGCCTATAAAAATACATGGCAAAACTGTTTTATTCTTATTATTTATTTTAGTTTTTCATTGAGATTTCAGAAAAAAATAATCATTATTTTAATGTATTACATGTATATATATATATATATATTTATATATATTTATATTTGGCTGTCTGTATATTTGAGTATCTACTGAATTAACATGAAATATTAAAATTAATGATTTGGTCAGTTTTACTTACATAAAACAAGTGCAATTGAAATGTACATATTTAAAATGCCTACTGGGACCAGCTGAATTAAGAGAGGCATCTCCATTGCATCCATGAAAAGTAAAAGTATTGTTATGGGCTACTGGGTATTAAAATGAATTAAACTACTGCTAAATTAAAGAAACTAATATTTATTAACAAAAGTGATAAAAAGGATACAAGTAAATTATTAACAATTAAATTATTAAACTGATATAAATTTACAATAACAATATTCTAAATATTTATTATCTAGGCCTAACTCCTATTTAATTATTACAATAATATAACTAATTCTACATAAGATATTACTAATTCTAAATGACTTAACTATATACATAAGCTTGTACAAATACCATAAAATTACAGCTACTACTTAACTAATTAACACTTACAGTTCACTAATTAAAGTCCACCGACCGTAAGATTCTCCAAATATCACAAACTGACACACAGTAATAAACAGAAACGGTTTATTACACTCACAAGACTGTCACAGTCCACTGATATACTTATTACACTGGCCGGTTGAGCACTGAATAGTTTATCACACAGGCACTTACTTATTACAGTTCATCACAGTGCCTGGTCTACTCTCAGACTGCCTTGCTCGAGGCAAGAGGGTTATTTAAATAGGCAAGGCCGAACATTCTAGAACACGGAAGTAGAGGAAGATTTTTCTGCCAATGTCGAGAACCTTCTTGATCTATACCGACAAAAGGAGGCGTTCGAGAAGGTTCTAATCCAATCTTAACTTCTCCCGCCGACGGCTTAAGACGTTAATCCCTTGTTTCCGTCCTTCTCTCTGTGGCCGTAACAGTATTATTGATAATTTATACAATTTTTTCTAAATAGGCGAGACTATCATAGAAACCTCTTAGTAATTAAGAATAAACAAATTTACAAAATGGATTTACAAATTTACAAAACGCATAAGTCCTCCTCTTTACATATTCCTTGGAACAATTCTTCTTCATTTCATTACTTCACACTTGTCATCTAAAAATATTATCTGATTTGCTAATTAAATACATGTTTGAGTTTATTCAATTGCTCAAATCCAAATCAAATGCTTTTATCTCTTTTTTTCTAATATTAATGGTTTTCGGTACTGGACTTGAATTTTATTTTATTTTGTTTTATAGATACAAAAACCCTTTTTTTGTACAAGTTATCTTTTATTTATTATTTCTTTAACATGTAGACGTTTCGACCCATGTGGTCATTCTCAATACATGTTTTTATCATCATTCAGTTAGCTGAATTCAATCCGCAAAAATACATCTTTAGAACATTCTTATTTTTTTCTTGTAGACCAATATTTAAATGAAGAAAGAGGAATAAGGCTGGGTGGGGTCACCCATAGTCAGCTATTGTAACTCTTTTTTTCTTTGAGCAAGAGATAGAAACTGTAGGCAATAGTAGAAACTGTTAGATCTAATCTAATATAATCATATAATATATATTATATAATGCCTTGTTCGTACGTAAAGACACAGTTTTCTTTATCATCACCAACCCCAATCGACTTCCCTTTGGGGTGGTAAATACCCCTTGGTCTCCAGGTGGTAGTAAGGGAGTTTGGTCGCGGTGGGTGGATTTATGGGGGGGAGGCACGAGGGCAAGGGCCTCTCCCGACAGTTTTTTGTGTTCTGTGGAGAATCCAATATAGTACATAATTAAAGGCAAATCAGGAACTTAGCATTTTGAAATTTGCAGATAGGTTCTTTGTATAATTTAAGAAAGAAATTTAGATAATTCCACCCTCAAGGGTTTCCCCTTTAATATAATAGGGGTTCAATGGTTGTATGGAATCCGTCAGTTTTGAAGTTAGACATCTGAAATTTTGGATGTACGAGTAACTTATAGTTAAAAAAAAATATTAAATTATTTATAAAATGATCTGTCACGAAACTTCATGTGGCAGACCAAATTCCACGCGAGCGAAGATGTGAAAACATATAGTTCTATCCTAAGGTCACCTGTGGTCTAGTGGTTAGCGTAACAAACTACTAAACCCAAGATCGCGGGTTCGTAGCCCGGCAGGTGGCCCTAGGATTTTTTTAAGGGAGTAAAAAATCCTTAGTTACGCCGTCCTTCGGAAGGGACGTTAAACGGGGGTCCCGAGCCTGTACGATTTCAGGTACTCGTTAAAAATCCCTATCCTAATTAAACCTGGATAGGCAAAATTTAGAGCTCCCACTGTAGCATCGTCCGATTAGCCATAGCAGCATAAAGTGACGTTAAATGAACAAACATAGTTCTATCCTGAAAAGATCTCAAAATTTCTGAAATGGTCTTGAAAGTTTCAAAATGTGTAAAACATTTATAACTTATCTGGAATGTTCTAGATAGTTTTAAAAATATCTAGATTGATCTAGAAAGTTCCAAAATGTCGAAAAAAATCATCAGCTCGAGGACAAATATTGAAACAGTGCAAAGCCATTATATGGGACGAAAGCACAATGGCTCATAGAAAATCACTAGAAGCACTCAGTAGAACACTTCAAGATTTACGCGACAACACGAATATAATGGGAGGTGTGTTGTTAATACGATCAGGTGATTTTCGCTTCCTGTCATTCCCAAATCGACGCCGGCAGATGAAATTAATGCTTAAAGAAGTCGTCTGTGTGGGAGCACGAAAAATAATCAAATTAACAACGAACATGAGGGCGAAGATTTCAGGAGATGAAAAGGCACAAGAATTTTCTGAAAAACTTTTACAAATAGGAGAAGGGACCTATCCAATAGACGAAAATACTGGCCAAATAACATTAACTAATGAGTTATGTAATGTTGTTGAAACACCTGAACAACTTATTAATAAAGTATATCCAAATATTGTTGAAAATTATACCAATTCAGAATGGTTACGCGACCGAATTATTCTAGCCACGAAGAACCACATTGTCAAAGACATCAACAACATCATCCAGGAATTGATTCCGGCGGAAGAGAAAATTTACATGTCAATTGATACAATGACTGATGAGCTAGAAAGCGTCAATTTCCCTACTGAATTTTTAAATTCATTCAATGTTCCAGGAATGCCATTACACTGTCTTAAATTAAAAATTGGTTCCCCAGTTATTTTATTACGAAATCTGAACTCGCCGAGACTATGTAATGGTACGAGACTCAAACATCAAAATAACGTCAAACAGCATCAAACAGCTACAAAATAACGTCTTCGAGGCCAGTATAATGACTGGTAAAGGAAAAGGAAAGATAGTATTTATACCACGGATACCTTTAATATCAAATGGATTGCACTTTACTTTTAAACGCTTACAGTTCCCGGTGAAGTTGGCTTACAGCATGACAATTAACAAAGCACAGGGCCAAACATTCCATTACTGTGGGGTTGACTTAAGGGAACCATGCTTTGCACTCGGCCAATTATATGTCGCATGCTCACGAGTAGGATCACCTCGAAATTTGTTTATTTACAGTCCGAACAACACAACTATAAATGTAGTGTATAAGCAAGTGTTGTAAAAATAAATTCAAAACAAAAAATAATACTAAAATAAAAAATGTAAATGTATAATATATGTCAATATATAATGTAACATGTATATGAATAATATAATATGTAAATATGTAAATAAAACATAAATTCTTGATTTACATTTTCTATCAACCGGTATACTTTTTCTTAAAATTATTTAAATTCGGTAATTAGTTTACTCTATATACACTGCATGTTTAATGGCCGAATAAGTCCCCCAATATCGAAAATAGAAATCTATATCTATGTTAAAAAATGTATTCTCATATATTGTTTATGCCATTAAACATGCAATGTATTTTAACCCGAGCAACGCCGAGTTTCGCTGCTAGTAAATTAAAATTATTTTGAATAGTTTCTATTATTTGCCTCATAAACTATGAACTGGTATTTCATATGTATCAACACAATATTTTCTATAATTAACTTAAAAGCCAATGGTCACCGATTTACTTGTTTTATATAATTTAAAAGCCAATGGTCACCGATATACTTGTTTTATATCAAGTTAGCCCTTGTTTCAGCCATCTTCAGCTGAATTTTTCATTATCAATTCTTTCCTTGTTTATGACATCATACGTCATATTTTTCTTTTTAAGATTACCTTTTTCAAAAAAAAAAAAACTAACGATTTAATAGAGAAACTATCAATAATAAGTGTGGAAGAAATTGGTCCAGGTCAACAGTTATCATTCAGTATTAATCATAGGCGTAACGAGGGGGGATTATTGGGGATGTAACCCCCCCCCCCCATTGCTTAGAAGAAATTTTAAAAAAATTATAAGTAATAATTTAAAATAAATAAAAATTTGAAGGTTTTACTTTTTCAAAGTTATTATTGTGGAATTACAGAAGTGAGGTTCAATAATGTCAAAAATACAACAAAGAAAGTGCTAACACAGTTACTTTAATGAATAAAAGGTACACTAAAATGACAAACCATAACGTAATACTGTTTATTTACAATTAATTATATTATTATAGCGGCAGTAGTAGCATCTAGCGGCAACAATAAGATCGCAAATGTTAGAAGAACAGTTTAGACAATTCTTAGAATCTAGAAGTAAAGTCTGGATGAGTCTAGAAAGTTCCCTATGCAATTAACTATATTAAGTTATTGTAACCAATACATAAGATTACTTGTATTTAAAAGCTATTTCTTGATTGCCCTTACAAAAATTAATAACATTTATAATGAAAATAACATTTATAACTTCCAAAATAACATTTATAAAAAATTATAATCTATTTATTTAATTTGAAGCTACATGATTATAGTATAATATAAATTATGCCTATATTACGAGGCATCTTTTTTTAAGGGAGTAATATTTTGGAGTGGTTGACTGGTGGGGGTTAACCCCCCTCCATTAGTCAACTCTAGTTACGTTAATGGTATTAATAATAAGGTTTAATTACTCACAATTCACAAGCCAAAAGATGCGAACGGAAGTAGACTGATTACATCGAATTAGTCCACTAATCGATCTAATTAAAGAAGCAATAATTAAAATTACAGTGAACCCGAACATCAACTTAAAATGATCCAAATGGTTTTGTATATTTCTTGAGCGACTGTCATTAGCAACAAATATTTTTAATAAAATAAAATTATTATAAGAGAAGGGAAAATTGCGCTGGAGGAAAACGAAATTACTGAAAAAAAAATATAAGGCTACCAAGAGTACAGTGCAAAGCATTCGCAGAAGAAATTGGTCCAGGTCAACAGTTATCATTCAGTATTCAGTATAGCAGATGATCTAGCATTCTTTGGGGATTCAATTGGGACAGCCAGAAAACAATTCGAATTACAGCGAGGTAGTTGAAAAAATCAAGTCTTCAAACCTATTTGGAGAAATCTGTATTCACGTCAAACATTAAGACATCTCAAAAAAAAAATAGAACAAAATATAGTTTCATCTATAAATCCGGAGAAGTGATTGTGCATAAAACACCTTCTACACGGTCGGGACCGTTGGTTGGGTTGATGTAAAAATAGACAGAGTAGAAGTCGGTTGACCGACCAATATTTGGTCGGCCCCCACCGTCCGTGTTCGGGAGATCCGTCCTCCTGACAGGCTGCGTCCGTGGTCGGCCCCGACCATCTGAAAAGCTGTCGGCCGACCACAGTGTTTTGATTAGGAGAGTAGGAGCTAGCTGGACAAAATTCTAAAAATGTTAATTGGAATATTGTAAACAATTGCTCAAAACCTAAAAATCATAAATTATAAATAGTAATATGACGTAAGTCAATAAGATCCTAAAATTAAAAGTAATGCTCTAAGAACATTCGTTCTCGTGTATACTTTTCAAAAATTGCGAGAACACGAGGACATGGGGTCGGATAAGAGAAAAGATTTGTCCTCTGCCGGCAGGCGGCCTTGGTGGCTTAAATGGTTAGAGCGAATCCCGGCCGAGGGCCTATCTTTTCTCTTTAAAATAAAAATATTTAAAAATCAAAACAGTTGACCATTAATTTTAAAAGAATTATAAAAAAATAATCGGATTAACCATTAATTAACCATTAATGGATTAAGATTAACCATTAATTATAAAAGAAAAATCGGTCGATCTGACCAAGGTCACGATGGTCGGTGGTCGGTCCCGACCGTGTAGAAGGGGTTTAATGTGTCAGAGAAAGAAGCTATTAAAGCAGAATTCAACAAAATGAAATTCGCGCTCCTTATACCCAATGATGTGTACAATAAAATTTCAATATCCATAAATGATAAATTAAAAGATTATGTGACAGTAATTTGTCCATAAGCACTTTGTGCAGTAGAAAGTCAAACTCTGAACAATAAAATGATGGTTCAAAATTTGAAATTAATTGTGAGGATAGTTTTAAGGAAATATTGGGACTAATCAGGAACGGAAATGAGTACAAGAGGTTACACAATTAGGAACTTAGCACACACTTAGAGAAAATTACAAATGTAATCAGAAAGTATTTATCTCCTTTTATAGCCGTCTGATTCAATATTTCTTGGAAGACACACTCAATTAGCTCATTTTTGTTTCAACAACAGTGTGAATATTGTGTGGTGTTTTGATATATTGTGTATAGGGATGCAATTCTGCTTCATCATTTCCAATATCAGTTGTTTAGAAAATATTTGTACCGGTATATCATTTTGCATTTGCGCTCGCATAGTCATGGTTTGTTTTTTAGTAGCGTTCCAGCCGTAGACGAGGAAGAACCTACGACTGATGCGCTCCTGGAGATTATACCCACTTCGAAGTTGAAAATCTATGGTCAGTGTGCTTCCAGCTGCCGTTGAGGTAAGTTCAGTTTTTCCCCTTGTCCGAGTTTATTGCGACCTGCAGGGGGAGTGTTTGACTGGTTGAGAGCCGAGGGACATTAATGCAAATCGGGACTCCCAGGGAACGTGTGAGCCTGCCTAATTAATAAAATATTAATCAGGATGGATTGGTGTGGACCATACTTTATTTTGAATTTTAAATCGTTAATTTTTAAGTGATTAGTGAGGTTGGACAATTTTTTTTCTGCCTCCTTATTTATTTAAGGTAGGTAATATAAACCCCAAAGTGGGTGAAAAACAAACAAAGAATAAAAGTGGTTTTTTTTTAATCATAAAATTACGTAAGAAATTACGTAATGGAGAAAAATAAAAAAGATTTGACAGGAGGAAAAAAAATGGGAAAACAAACAACGGAACTGGGAGTCGGAGTGAAGCTGATTAGAGCCACCAAGGCTGATGGTGTACTGGTCAGAGTAGAGGACAGAGAAGCGGGAGATAAGGTGGTGGCCTGGCAGAAGCTGAAGGATGCTGGCCTTCAGGCCAAAGCTGCCAGTAGAAGGTGGCCAAGAATGGAGGTAAGAGGAATTCCCAATGGATGGTACGAAGAAAAGCTAATGGAAATAATAAAAGAAAGAGTGAGGAACAAGAAAAAGAAGTACAGGACCAACAATTGAGGATCCTGTATGGGAGACAGGCCAGAATGGGGTTCACCAAAACCTGGGTGATAGTAGTGGATCCCCAGATAAGATACGCCCTACACAGCGAGGAGGTGATCGTCGGGGGATGGTGGACCCTCACCTTCCTAGACACTCTCGACGCCGCGAGATGCCTGCAGTGTCAGAGCTACGGACATTCCAAGGCAACCTGCAAACAGGAGGAAGTTACATGCAGGTGGTGTGCGGGATTGGGGCATTTAGCAAAGGAATGCCCCAACAGGACCGCAGGTGAGAAACCCACCTGCAGTAACTGCAAGAAAGAGAATCTAAAGAGTATAAGGCACCAGGCAGGTAGCCGGGAATGTCCGGTACATTATAAGGAGTCCCAGAACCTCGCGAAGAGAACGCGATATGAATGAGGAACTGAGAGTTCTCCAGTTAAACATGGGACGGAGACGCATGGTGGTGGAGGAGTTGAGGGCCCTCTACCACCGACATGAGACATAATGGCGGTCCAGGAGCCGTGCTGCCGAGGAAATGTGGTCGCGGGCTTTGGTCTGACATCGAGGGTGATAGCGCTGGGCAGTGCAGAGAGGAGGCCCAGGGCTGCGGCATCGGAGATGAAAGAGCGGTCTCCATGGAGGAGTCCGCACAGTTATTCATCCGAAGCACATACCCCATGGATGACCCGAACCAGGACTCCCAGGAGCAGGAGATAATCCGACGGACCACGGAATACCCGCCTGGTACTGACCTGTGCCCACCATGGGACATCCGTACAGCCGTGGGCAAGCAACATACGGGTCGCGCTCCAGGACTGGACAAGGTGGACGCCTCCATGCTGAAGGAAGCTATCCCTTACATCGAGGAACGGATGTTGAAATTATGGGGACAGGGGATACTTCCCGAGGCAATGGAGGAATGCAGATTTGAGATTGCTCTACAAGGGAGGGGGCAAAGATAAGGAGCTATCTAGCTCCTACAGGCCTGCCTATCAGTCTCCTCCCTGTAATGAGCAAAGTCCTGGAGGGCCTCATGGTGACCAGCCTGCGATCCACACTCAACCGGGCCAGTCTCCCACGGCAGTACGGATCGACCAAAGGCATGGGAACCGCAGACGCACTGCTGCAAGTGCGCAATGACGCTGAGGCGAGGGCGGAGAAGTATGTCATGCTAGTCCTATTTGACATATCATCCGCCTTCGAGTTTGTGTGGTGGCCGAGCGTCCTTCAGGAGCTCCAGAGATATGAAGCACCGAGCAATATTTACGCCCTGGTAAAGAGCTACCTCGAGGACAGACGAGTCACGGTCCGGGGTAGCTACCACAAGCACGTGGACAGGGTGGAACGTGGATGCCCGCAGGGCTCGGTCTTTGGAGCGGCCCTGTGGAAGTTAGTATTCGACGAATTGCTCGGTGTCTTGGAGGAAGAGCGGTTCCCTGTCACGGATTCTGTGGACGACCTTGCGGCAATAGTGTACTCAAATACCAGAGCCGGGATATCGGCAGAGGCAGAGTGATATGCCAACTTGGTAGGAGCTTGGTGTGAGAGGAAGAGGATGAGGATGGCCGCCGCCAAGACACAGGCCGTTCTTTTGAAAGGAAGAACAGATAGGACTCACCCTATCAACATCAGCGTGCAGGGCAGCAGAATAAGGGCAAGTGAGGAGGTCACTTACCTAGGTATAAAAATTGGAAAAAAATTGGATGTGACACCTCACTTGGACAACCTTGCAACGAGGGTGAGTCAAACACTGAACGGTCTCAGTCGAATTGGCGGTGCTTTCTGGGGCCTCAGATACCCAGTGAGTATGGTAATATACAAAGGAGTCATACTGGGTATCATGAGGGACGCATCTCCCTTTTGGGGCAGGAACCTCTCGCAGAGACAGAAGAACAAGTTGGCAACGGCTCAGAGAACGGCTCTGCTAAGAGTGACCAGGGCGTATCGGACGACATCACATGAGGCAGTGCAGATCTTAGCGGGAGGTATGTCCCTTGACCTCCTGCTGAGAGAAGATGCTATCAAGTTTGAAGTCAAGAGAAGAGGCTTGGCAGCTCTCCCGGAGACACTACAAGTAAGGATCCAGGCGAATCCCAACAAATGGAAAGATGAGGTAAGGAAGGACTCACTGACGGAATGGAATGGACGGTGGGTGACATCCGAAAAAGGGAGCACCCTTAGGAAATACTTCCCCACCGTCGAATCAAGATTAAAGGCCAAGTGAGTCCTTCCCGATTATTGGATGTCACAGATCCTCACGGGACATGGGGGTTTCAGATGGAAACTAGCACAACATGGATATGACCTGGACCCCCATTGCCCCAGCTGCGGAGTCCCGGAGACTGCCGAGCACGTGGTAGCATCCTGCATCGCATACGACGCCCTGAGGGTGAGGTTGTCCACAAAGACCAGAATATACGTTATAACCGAAGACGTGTTCCCTGAGCTTGTGGAGGAGGAGAACTACACAAGCTTCAGGGAGTTCGTATACGGTTGGAAAGAGACCATAGGGCCGGCCCACTTCACGATTACGAGGAGAGGAAGACTGCCGGACCAACCTATGGAGGACTCCGAGGACGAGGGTTAAAAGAGAGGAAGAAGACGATGAAAGGATAAGGTGTACAACCGTGCACCGGGCTACACCATAGTTCCGGTTTAATAAAGATGTTTAAAAAAAAAATATTGGTAAGAAATTGCCATGAGTGGTGAACCCCCATTCAAGGCAAAAACCTGTATGCCATTAGCAGGAAAGGTGGAAAAAAAAAGTCATGGTTTGTTTCGTCGCATGGCAAGTGTTTTGACGCTTCGCTATTAATACGATTGTTTTAGGCATGCGTTAATCTCATCAGTAAAAGTAGAGCGAGGAATTACGGTCAATGTCAGTCGAAAATCACCAGAAAGAAGTAGTTTTAGGTTACATTAAAACCTCTCTTGCGAGAGCTTGCCATCTACGGCAATATGCTTCCATGAAGGGTAAGGGGACAGCTGATGTAATGATAAGTGTTTGCGTGGAGGTTGGCACTAAGAGAGCGTCAGATTTCTACTCTTTGACAACTTCCTTAGCTTAACATCTGGACATCATAACACGATTGGCTAATCGTACTCTAGAAGCAACAATGAAACATTATCACCAGCAATTCGTATGCTCTTGTAACGAGCTACCTCTAGGAAAAAAGTTCGGGGTTCTCCTATGAGATCAATTCTTCCGTAGATTCGAGTTGTCCTCAAGATTCCGTTCAACAGGTATTTTGTGAGCTAGAGCAGCTATTAGAAAAAGAGATTTCCTACAGTACTAATGTGGATGATTTTGCCTCAGTGGTTTCCTCAAACACCAGAGGAATGATGCGCCAACCAGGCAAGGTAAAAGGTAAAGGATGGTGTGAGTAGAAAAGAAGAGGATGGCCACTACTCAGAAGAAAACGGACAGGGGGCACCCAATCATCTAACAGATCCTCAGTGGTGTTGGAGGGTCTGTGTGGGGCCTCAGACGCCCAAAGACGCTGTATTATATTGCTTGAACCGGTGCAGTCCCAAACAGTATCTTCCGTCGTGCTAGAAGATACTAGGGTATACGACTTCAACAGAGAAGGAAAGGCTAGGCTTTCAGAGATTCTCTGTTTTAGGGTCGCTGATAATTGCGCTGAATGGAAAAAGATAATTCGTAAGGATACATTTGAAGAATAAAACTAACTATGTTGAACATCTTTGAAAGGAACGATGTTGAGAAAATTCCCACAGTCCAGTCCTGGTTAATAGCTAAGTGGGTGCTCCTGGGCTCCTGCGCCACTCAATTCCATAAAATGCATGGAGTTTATGAATATTTATATTGAGATTTTATAAAACAAACCTTGTTACTGCATAACAAGGGTTTATTATTTTATTAAAAACTATCTTATTTAAATCGTACCACGGAGAAACTTTGCTCATTCACTTGACATTGGCCTTGAAGCAGACTAAACCATAATTAAATTATTTCTTTTTTTTTTGTTCGTTGTTATAATTTTGAAACAGAGGGAGAATGTTCATTGACCATTACTTTTAATTTGGATCTTGTTGACTTACGTCATTATTATAATTTATTGTTACGGCCGCACAAAGGAAGGCGGAAGCGGGGGATTAGCGGCTTAAGTCCGTCAGCGGAAGACGTTAAAATAGGATTAGGACCGTTCTTGATCGTCTCCGTTTGTCGGAAAAGGATTAAGAATATTCCAGAATTGTCTGGCCCCTCCGTGTTCTAGAATGTTCGGCCTTGCCTACTTAAATACTTCCTTCACCTCGAGCCAGTCAGTCTTAGCCTGAGAGTAGACCAGAGAAGACCTGTGATAAGTGATTGTCAGTGTGATAAACTAGTCAGTGTTGAACCGGCCCGTGTACTAAGTGTATCAGTGAACTGTGACAGTCTCGCGAGTGTAATAAACTGTTTGTGTTTGTTTCTGTGTGTCAGTTTGTCAAACTTGGAGAATCTTACGGTCGGTGGACTAGTGAACTGCAAGTGTTAATTAGTAGTTAATAATTGTAATAATAATTAATAGTGTAATTTTATAATATTCATAAAAACTATTGTAACTAGTTAAGCTATCTAGAATTAGTAATATCTTATATTGTTGTAATAATTAAATAGGCCTAGGTTATAATAAATATTTAGAATATTGTCATTATAAATTTATATTAGTTTAATAATTTGTTAATAGTTTAATTGTATCCTTTTTATCATTTTGTTAATAAATATTAGTATCTTTAATTAAGGGATTGTTTAATTCATTTCAATACCCAGTAGCCCGTAACAAATTGGTGTCAGGTGTGGGGTCATTGTGTAATTGCTATTATTTTGCATTTGGTCTTGTATTTTGTAATTATTGGGCTACTGTATGAAGAATGGCTCAATGATTTAAAAGTTGCGGATTTGAAACGTGAATTGGAGGAACGTGATCTTGATTGTTCCGGAACTAAAAGTGTACTGCAAGAGCGCTTGCGTCAATTTTTTGTAGATTTTGGGGAAAATACAGATGACGTTCTATTTGAAACTGATTTAAGCAAGTTGTCTGCAACTTTTAAAAATGAATTATGTACTGTTAAAAATGAGTTAAGCAATGTTAAAAATGAGCTAGGTAATGAGTTAAGCAATGTAGAAAATAAACTAGGTAATGAATTAAGCAATATAGAAAATAGGTTAGGTAATGAATTAGGTACTGTCAAAAATGAGCTAGGTAATGTACAGAATGAATTAGGTACTGTAAAAAGTGATTTATTGGATACATTAGAGACTAAGTTAGGCACATTAGAAACTAAGTTAATGGAAAATGTAAATAATGAAGTAGCTAATGTAGAATCTAGGCTAGGAGAAAAAGTGAACGAACTTAGGCTAAGAATGGAGGCTTTCGAGGGACGTATGAGCAACCCACCGACGAACGACACCGACCTTTCCTCCGAGGACAGCCTTAATAAAACCATTACGCCCGCCAATTCAGGGACGCCACCAACTCACAACACCATTCCAGTGTTCGACGGAAAGACGCCATGGGAGGACTACATGACTCTCTTCGAGACTGCGGCTTCGATCCACGGGTGGTCAAAAGAGATCCAAGCTTCAACGTTGTGCCTGGCCTTGCGTGGAGACGCCTTGGGAGTACTGCGCCTTGGGGGGAACTGGTTAGAAGACTGGAGATGCGTTTCGGCCACCGACACATGGACCAGCTTTATCGCTCACAGCTGAGAAACAGGATCCAGAAGACCAACGAGGCGCTACAGGAATTTGAGGCAGACATTGCACGGCTGGTGAGGAATGCTTACCCATCGGTCACCGATGATGTCTACGAGAGCCTGGCTGTCGACAAATTCCTGGATGGACTTCGGGACCCCGAGACGCAACAGGCAGTGAAGCTCGCCCGGCCAAAGACTTTGGGAGACGCATTATCTCAGGCCATGGAGTTCGAGGCTGTCAGGCAGTCAGTACGGGGCTATGCACGTGTTCGAGCAGCAGAAGCGGAGCCTAATGTGATCCCTAGCGTCGAAGACATAGTGACAAAGGTTTTGGAGGCCCTCAGGACCCGTACGAAGGAGATACGCTGTTGGAGCTGCGGCCAACTTGGACACCCTAGAAGCAAGTGTCCATCCAAGAAGCAAGAAAAGCCACAGAAAAACGTAGGGTTGATGGGAAGGGGCAACTGTCAACCCGTAACGTCAAAAGTCCCGAGAAGACCATAAGAGTTGCGTCATTAGGGAGCAGAACGAACAGCTTCTACGTTGATGGGATGGTGAACGGGCAACTGCGAAGTCTGTTACTGGATACCGGCGCAACCATGACAATCTTGAACTCAAGGACAGTTCCCGCTGAGAAGATCTTGCCAACGACTTGGACATTACGGACTGCCACAGGAGAGCCAGCCAAGGTCTACGGGGAGACAGTTGCCGACTTCATCATCGGGATCAATATCTGAAGCACCGCACTCTCGTGGCAGATATTGATGAAGATGTCATATTGGGCACGGACTTGATGATCGCATATGGGATCAAGCTGGATATGGCGAGAGGCGTGATGACGATGGGAGACGAAGAAGTCATCCTTCGGCAGGGAAAGGACATCTACGCACGAGTGCGCTTACTAGAGGACACCACTTCACCTGCACGAAGCCAAATCATAACGCATGGGACGGTCAAAGGACATCTACCTGAGGGTCAATGTATGCTACTTGAACCTGGAAGGCAAGAAGAACAGGAGATCGGACGCGGCGTAATGGTTGCAAGGTCTCTCATCAAGGTCGGACGTACCACTCCGATTCGGCTAATGAGCCTGAACAGCTTCCCAGTAACGCTGAACAAAGGAACACCGGTAGGAGAATGTACAACCGCTACCTCAGTGGTACGTCAGCTGCAACGTCAACCCACCGAGCTGCGAAGATTGCCGGCAGAACTAACAGGATTTGTGGACGAATCATGCCGGGAACTCTCGCCTGAACAGAGCGAGGAAGTGAAGAAGATGATTATCCGATGGCAGGACGTTTTCGAGATCGGCCCAGGGCCACGGGGTAGAACGGATATCGTCCAGCACAGGATTGACACCGGAGATGCTAAGCCCATCCGACAGGTCCCGCGGAGGCTGCCGTTAGCCAAACGGGAGGACGCCGAGAAGATCATCAAGGAGATGGCGACTGATGGTGTCATTGAGCCTTCGAATAGCCCCTGGATGTCTCCTGTTGTATTGGTGAAGAAGAAGGACGGCACAACGAGATTCTGCGTAGACTACCGCCTTCTGAACAACGTCACCAAGAAAGACAGTTATCCGCTCCCCAGGATTGATGATACGCTGGCCACCCTAGAGGGGTGTGAACTTTTCTCTACCTTGGATCTCCGCAGTGGATATTGGCAGGTTGGATTGAAACCTGAAGAAAAAGAGAAGACAGCGTTCTCGATTGGGACTGGACTCTGGCAATTTACGGTAATGCCATTCGGGCTTTGCAATGCTCCTGCAACATTTGAGAGGCTGATGGAAAGCGTGTTAAGAGGTCTCTCTTGGGAAATTTGCCTGGTATACTTAGATGACATCATTGTGCTGGGAAAGTCCTTCGCTCACCATCTGAAGAATCTGGAGAAGGTCTTCGAACGACTGCGTGCAGCGAAACTTAAATTGAACCCGAAGAAGTGTCATCTCTTCCGAAGGCAAGTCAACTACCTGGGGCATATTGTGTCGGACAACGGAGTTGCCGTTGACCCAGAGAAGATTGCAGCGATCACCGACTGGCCTGTACCTCGAGATAAGCACGAAGTAAGAAGTTTTCTTGGCCTCTGCACCTACTACAGGAGGTACGTGAAAGGATTTGCAAACATTGCAAAACCTCTTACCAGGCTCACCGAGGAAAAACGGACTTTCCTTTGGGATCACGAATGTCAGGCATCCTTTGAGGAGTTGAAGAAGAAGTTGAGTAGTGCTCCTATTCTGAGCTATCCACGTCCCGAGGGCAAGTTCATACTTGACACAGACGCTAGCAACACCGCTATTAGAAGCGTCCTCTCTCAGCTCCAAGATGGAGAAGAAAGGGTTATTGGATATTTCAGTAAAGCGCTCTCAGCTCCGGGACGCAACTACTGTGTCACAAGGAAGGAGCTTCTGGCAGTGGTGAAATCTATAGAACATTTTCACAAATATCTATACGGCAGAAGATTCCTCCTGAGAACGGACCACGCGGCTCTAATGTTGCTGCTACGATTCAAGTCGCCAGAAGGACAAGTGGCGAGGTGGATAGAGCGCCTTCAAGAATATGACTTTGAATCTGCTCATCGTGCTGGAACGAGTCCCAGAAATGCGGATGCGCTCTCAAGGAGGCCTTGTGGCGAAGGCTGCGGGCATTGTTCTCGACAAGAAGAGAAGCAGGCAGCAGTGTTGAGGACAACAGTGGTCATGGACAGTTGGCAGGATGCAGAGGTGTCGAAGGAGCAGGACAAGGACCCGGACTTGAAACAAATGAAGCAGAGGAAACTATCAGGGCAAGGAAGACCAACCTGGCAGGATGTTGCTCCAATGTCGAAGAATGTAAAGACTTACTGGGCCCAATGGGACTCCATTGTAGTGGACAACGGGCTGCTGAAATGGGCTTTGGAGAACACGGAAGGAGATCAGCGCAGACTACAGCTCATCGTCCCAAAGAGTAAAGTGCCCGAAGTACTCAGGGAACTTCATGACGGAGTATCTGGCGGCCACCTTGGAGTTCACCGTACATTGGAAAAGGTACGTGAACGCTTTTACTGGGCGAACCTTAAGGACGATGTGTTGGACTGGTGCAGGCGTTGTGCGACTTGTGCGGCCTCTAACGGTCCCATAAGAAGAAAGAAGGCCCCAATGAAGAAGTACAACGTTGGAGCACCGTTTGAGAGAATAGCAATTGACATCGCTGGCCCTTTCCCTGTGACGGATGAAGGTAACCGGTATATTCTCGTGGCCATGGACTACTTTTCCAAGTGGGTGGAAGCTTACGCCCTTCCGAATCAGGAGGCAGTCACGGTTGCGGACCTACTGGTGAAGCAGCTCGTCAGTAGGTTTGGAGTACCCATGGAACTTCACGCTGATCAGGGACGAAACTTCGAGTCTGCAGTCTTCTCCGGGATTTGCGAAGCACTGGGAATACGGAAGACCAGGACGACACCTCTTCACCCTCAATCCGATGGCATGGTGGAGCGCATGAACAGGACTATGGGTCGATATTTGTCCAAAGTGGTCTCCGACCACCAGCGAGACTGGGACCAGTATCTTCACCTGTTCCTGCTGGCCTACCGCAGTTCAGTCAGTGGGGCAACGGGGCAGACTCCCGCAAATGTGGTGTTCGGCAGAGAACTTCGGTTGCCTTGTGATCTGAAATTCGGTTTCAAGCCTGATGAGGAAATTGCCGGAGAGGAGTACGTCACGGATCTACGGAAGCGAATGGATAATATCCACGAGAAGGTTTGCACAAACATTCAGGGGGCAAGTGACAGAAAGAAGGAGCGTTACGACATCAGGGCTGAGAAAGGTGGCTACCAACCTGGAGACTTGGTCTGGCTACATGATCCACAAAGAAGGCGAGGCTACTCACCTAAACTGCAGAACTCCTGGGACGGCCCGTTTGAGATCATTAAGAGGATCAACGACGTCATCTATAGGATCAGGAAGCAGCCTAAAGGAAAAGCCAAGGTAGTCCATTTCAATAGACTGGCGCCGTACAAAGGAGACCATGGCCCGGCAGAAGACCAGCAGGTTAGGTACCTAAACAACGTGGAGACAAATAATGACCCAGTTGCAAATACTAAGGTGCCAGGGTTTCGTGGAGTAACTCAGGAAATCTACAGGGATATCTTCTCGTTACCAGTGGAGTATTCTCTGGCCCATTGCGTTGCCGAAGATCTGAGGACATCTCGAGGGATTGCAAGGGTCTTCAGGATGAAGTTCGGCGGAACTGAGGAGCTGGAACGCCAAGGACCAAGTGTCGGGAAGGCACTCCACCAGCCGCACGAAGGACGACACCTGTTTTACTTGGTTACCAAGCGTGCCACTGATCAGAAGCCAACATATGACGCACTGCGGCGAAGTCTCGACGACCTTCGGAGTAAGCTTCTGAGATTGCGTGTCACTAAGCTCGCTATTCCGAAGTTGGGCTATGGATACGACGGCTTGGAGTGGAAGATTGTCAGGGACACGATCGAACAAACATTCGCCAACTCTGGAGTTGCCATATTGGTGTGCACGTTCAACCCCTGGAAAGAAAGTGCGTCTCCATCAGCAGAAGCTCATAACTGCCCGATTTCTCCAGACTATGCTCTGGGGCAGAGCACTTTTAACGAGGGGGCAGTGTTACGGCCGCACAAAGGAAGGCGGAAGCGGGGGATTAGCGGCTTAAATCCGTCAGCGGGAGACGTTAAAATAGGATTAGGACCGTTCTAGATCGTCTCCGTTTGTCGGAAAAGGATTAAGAATATTCCAGAATTGTCTGGCCCCTCCGAGTTCTAGAATGTTCGGCCTTGCCTACTTAAATACTTCCTTCACCTCGAGCCAGTCAGTCTTAGCCTGAGAGTAGACCAGAGAAGACCTGTGATAAGTGAGTGTCAGTGTGATAAACTAGTCAGTGTTGAACCGGCCCGTGTACTAAGTGTATCAGTGAACTGTGACAGTCTCGCGAGTGTAATAAACTGTTTGTGTTTGTTTCTGTGTGTCAGTTTGTCATACTTGGAGAATCTTACGGTCGGTGGACTAGTGAACTGTAAGTGTTAATTAGTAGTTAATAATTGTAATAATAATTAATAGTGTAATTTTATAATATTCATACAAACTATTGTAACTAGTTAAGCTATCTAGAATTAGTAATATCTTATATTGTTGTAATAATTAAATAGGCCTAGGTTATAATAAATATTTAGAATATTGTTATTATAAATTTATATTAGTTTAATAATTTGTTAATAGTTTAATTGTATCCTTTTTATCATTCTGTTAATAAATATTAGTATCTTTAATTAAAGGATTGTTTAATTCATTTTAATACCCAGTAGCCCGTAACATTATTATTTATTATAAATTATTATAATTTATTTATTTTATTTTTTTTTTGTTAGTTGTTATAACTTTTAGATAGCTTCTTGTATCTTGTATGACAGCTGAAACTGGATATGCCCTTTGTTTTATTGGCTGGCTCTTTCCGACGTCGATATGATGTTCGGTGAGATTAGTAAGGCCAATGGAATCATTGGTGTTGAGCAGTTCCTCTTGTAATAATCTGTCCAATCTTTTAGCATGCTCTGGTTCGAGTCTTCTAATTCCTGCTATTTGCTCGTGAGAAGCCAAGGATTCTTTAGAAAAGGTAGTTCGACTTGAAGGCATATCTCTGAACCACCAAGATCCCCCAGCAGCGTCTATTACAACTCCTAATGCTCTCATGGCGTCCATTCCCAAAAGCTCTCATCTGCTGAACGAGGTTTCGCCAGTAAATTAAATTCGAAGGACCTTTTCGAATTGCTCAGAAAAGGTCGACAAACGTTTACCAATTAGTGACCACTGCAGGTACACCGGCCGGACTTGGTCACGCAGCGCAGCTAAAGACCTATCATCCTGACTTGCAGCGTGAGGGGTCTCACGCTCCCGAAGAAGGGGAGGTGTAACCAAGAGTGGCAACACTGTGGGGAAAATACCCAAAAAAAAAAAAAAAAAAAAAAAAAATCCCTAAATGGCAAAAAGAAAACCTGACTGGTAACCTTCCTACCTTCGCTCTTACCTTCTTGCCTCGCACGTGCCTCTTTACCTTTTTTTTCCTTTTCCTGCCTTTTTTTTGCCAATTGGCTTATTTTATTGTATATATAACATCTATTTAAAAGTTATCATTTATTTTTGGTCTGTATATATATAATTTTTTTCCTTATTTCTTGATTATTTAAATTTTGTTTTATTTTATTTTATTTTCTATTTCTTTTGTAAATAATTTTTGTAAGTACTTTTATTTTGTTGTAAATAGATGCATGTAAATTAGCTTGCTGCTTTATCGCTTAAAACCCAGCCCTTTCTCCCCTGAATGCTAGCTTGGGAATGAGTATTTTTATATGATCATTATGGTATGTACCTTTTTTTTCTTTCTTTTCTTTTCCTTACACTAACTCTGAAGAAGAGAGAGTAGTTATATTGTATTTTTAAAATCTGGGGCTATAAGATAGCCAGGCGCCCAACTTTATTATTATTTTTTTTTTGTTCATAAGTTTATCTATTCTTTTTTATTTTTTTTTATTTTATTAATTTTATTTGGTCATAAAGTGATGATGAAGACAGCACACAGTGGGGCCAAATCGAAAAAACCCGGTCAAAAGTCGAAAAAATGAAAGTTTTCTAAGGAGATTTTTCTATGCAGGGTTGGCTAAAGTAGTCCCTAATGAAGTAAAATCCATTCATAATAGGCCCTTAACTTGACAATTCACCGGCAGATGGCAGTTGGAACTTAGCTCTCGAGCGAGCGGCCAGTGTTATGTTTGGAAGAGAAGAAAACAGGTAACATTGTAAGGCGTCTCAATATTTGTATATTCGCATATTTTATTCCAAATAAAATGGATTCGATTCCTTCAGGTATGTTAAACAATATAAAAATTCGTTAAATGTTATTATATCTGCCCAAAAAGTATAAGAATAAGATAGGCATGCTTGCTTTCTAACAAAAAAAAAAAAATTTTTAAAAAGACATTACTAAAATGTTCCACATTGTTCCGGTTTGTAATTTATTCGAGGTCATAGAGAAACATACTACGAATAATATATCTAAATTTCAGCTCCGCATAATTCCGCCTTTATTAATAATCGATTTTTTTTTATAACCTTAAAATTTGTTTTGTAACTAACCGATATTAAGTTGTAAGCATTAATCTTTTGTAATTTTAATATTATATAATTATTAATTATTATAATAAACAAGGAATATATCTTAATTGAACATTGTTATGATTAACATATTTCAGATTCTAGTACCACAAAAGTTAATGGTTTGACAAGGAAAGAGATATTCCAAATTGTGAAGAATGATTTTAACATACCGGCGACAGAAATTTATCGAAAAATTGAAACAAGAATGACTGAGAAACTGAACTCATTGCCTTTCACTTTAACAGATACAAATAAAAATACTTTAAGTAAAGCTCGGAAAGAGTGTTACCCTCTTGAAAAAAATACTGTAAGTGAGGACAGTGCAGAAATAAGTTTGCAAGCTCTTCTTCATCATACGCTTCAAAGTATTATTATAACTCAATGTGAGGTATTTGATCGATGATCGGAAGAAAAATTGCAAAATTTAATCTTAATCGGAAAGTGGGGTATGGACGGTAGTGCCGGGCACAGCATCTACAAACAAGAATTAGATCACAACAAATCAGACCAAAATCTTTTCTTCGCTGCATTCGTACCCCTACAATTAATTTACAAAAATCCGTCATCTGGGGAAATCTTGGTAATTTGGAAAAATCCAAGGCTATCCTCGCCAAGATATTGCAGGCAAATAAAACTGCAATTCGTTAAAGAAAGCGATCGATTAATAAAAGATACAAAAAGTCATATTCAAGATCGATGAAATGCAACCTTTTACATCTACTTTTCACGGGAAAACAATTTTAGTGAAGTTCCAATTATGCTTATCTATTATTGATCAAAAAGTTTGCAATTCCTTAATGGACTGCAAATCTGCCCAACGTTGTTTTGTTTGCTTAGAGTCTATTTCCAATTTTAATAAACTAGATCACATTTTGAAGATACCCATACAAGAAAAGGCTTTAGCGTTTGGATTATCAACTTTACATGCGTGGATCCGATGTTTCGAGTGTTTGTTACATATTTCATACAATTGATTAATTGATCGATTTTATGTGATACTACAAGCAATATCTTGCGGTCATGAAATCGACACGGAAGCTTATGAAAAATACGCAATAGAAACAGCTCGGCAATTTGTAGAAATTTACGATTGGTATTATATGCCGACTACTGTACATAAGCTGTTGATTCACGGAAAGGAAATAATCGATAATTCCATTTTGCCAATCGGTCAGTTGTCAGAGGAAGCTCAGGAAGCTTGAAATAAGTTATTTCGAGATTTTAGGCTGCGATTTGCGCGCAAAAACTACAGAGAAAAGACAATGGAAGATGTCTTTAAACGTTTTTTAGAAATGAGTGACCCATTCATTTCAAGTTGTCGACTAATTCCACAAAAATGTATGTAAAAATGTATAAAAATTATTAAAACCTCCATCAATTCCAACTTATGACAGTATTTTGGTTCAATTTGAATCAAAACGTGTAATTTTATAATATTCATAACGTTTTAAACGATAGCAGTACAAGTGAAACCGAAACATTCAATGCAGAATCGGACTACGAAGTTACTTTTTTATTCTAAATTTTAATGTCATACGATTATAATGAATATATTACTAATGCTATTGACTGATTTTTACTCTATGTGTAATTAAAATCTAATAATTAAGAAACAAATTGTAAATTAATTGTTTTATACGGTTTTCAAAAGATGTATCCGCCATATTGGATTCGCCATTTTGAATTTTCTAATTCTGAGTTCATATTCGTGATCAGAGACTCCCAAAACCCCCGAGTAAATTATTTTATAACGATTTTTAGCTTTTTTCGACTTTTGGCCGGGTTTTTTCGATTTGGCCCCACAGTGCAGCGTGACAGCCTACCATAGACACGAATGACAGTGGCGATGAAGATTTAGTCGGCATTGTTCCTTTTGATCTCTATTAAGTAATGTCGGATTCGCCCAGTATATTTTTGTTTACTCACACTTTCATGAATAAGTTAACGGAAATGCAATAAATATGACTGCACTTACTGAAAAAACTACCTTATCTACCCTATTGTAAAATATTTTAACAAAATATATCTGTTTCACATTGGCATGACCCCTAGACTAGAATCTTTTAAAAAAATATGGGAAATGAAGAAGGTCACCTCCTCGTGGTGTTCCCTGGATGGAAATAACTAAACGACCTGTAATAAAAGCATAACTACATGTGATAAGGCTCGGTTTCTTATATTTCAATTAATATTACAAATATTTATATATACAGAGTGTCCCATTTCAAGTGGACCAAACGCTTTTAACTTTTAAACGAAACAAAATTCAGAAAAACGATTCAGGAAAAAGTTGTAGTTATTCAGGCCTAGTTTGAAGAAATAAAAAAACATTTTTTGGTTTTTCACTTTAAACAGTCAATATCGACCATCAAACAATCTAGTTTCCTCTTGACCCCCATTTATTTATATTTTTCTGAAATGTACAATACAAAACATTAACATTTATAAAACATTAACAGCGGCTGGAAAATGTAGACAATTTTTCTTATAACCCTCTGAGGCGTCTGAAAATAAGATGACCTCGAGACCTATTACTATAGAACTTTATTGAGGTGCTACCGATGGGTAGTTTCTCCACAAGTTTTTTTTTTTCATGACGTTTGTTCATATTAGCAGATTTACTTGTAATATTATTATTATAGTTGTAAATATCAATAAATTAATCTAAAAAAAACAAATATTGTTGGCGATAAAATTATATAATTGTGCATTTGAACTCTTTTTTTTTTGTTATTGCATCAATCAAATACGTATGGTGAGGTGAGACAACTTACCATTGATATAACTATTGATTTACTAATTTTAGAATGTAATTGATACGACTTTATATAATTTTAGTTTTGACAAAGTCATCTTTCGTGTTTCAATATGCACCGATATACGAGAAATACGATTATTTCACAAAGGTCCGATTTTTTTTATTTTCATTTCAATAGTATCAAAGAAACAGTGAACGATTAAGAAAACATATACTTTAATTTATTTATGTTTAATTATTTTTATTTGAAAAGAAAAGATATGACCATGGCCGAGACTCGAACCCGGGTCTCCCATGCATCCGTCATGGTACTCTACCAACTGAGCCATCCTGGTTCGCTTCTCGGTCAGACACATCTTTTCTCTTCACTGATCCTATAACCCCGCGTTCTCGCAATTTGCGATGTATACAGGTGGAGAATGTTCATTGAACGTTACTTTTAATTTGGATCTTGTTGACTAACGTCATCACATATTATAATAATTTCTTTCTATTATTTTTTTGTTAGTTGTTATAATTTTTAAATATTTTATTTTGAATGTTCAATGATGCTCAATGAACATTCTTCCCTATATACATCGCAAATTGCGAGAACACGGGGATATAGGATCAGTGAAGAGAAAGGATGTGTCTGACCGAGAAGCGAGCCAGGATGGCTAAGTTGGTAGAATACCATGACGGATACATGGAAGACTCGGGTTCAAGTCCCGGTCCTGGACATATCTTTTCTTTTCAAATAAAAATATTTAAAAGTTATAACAACTAACAAAAAAAAAATAAAATAAATAAATTATAATAATTTATAATAAATAATAATGTTACGGGCTACTGGGTATTAAAATGAATTAAACAATCCTTTAATTAAAGATACTAATATTTATTAACAGAATGATAAAAAGGATACAATTAAACTATTAACAAATTATTAAACTAATATAAATTTATAATAACAATATTCTAAATATTTATTATAACCTAGGCCTATTTAATTATTACAACAATATAAGATATTACTAATTCTAGATAGCTTAACTAGTTACAATAGTTTGTATGAATATTATAACATTACACTTATTCAAAACGTTCAGGTCTCTTGTTGTTATATCTTTTAAGAAACAATAAATTTATTTTTAGAAGCGCATTTTTTTGTCAGAATTTTATTTACTATGTTATTATTATTAATTAGAATGATTAAGAAAGAAAAAGTATGTGTGAGAGAGTTATATACGGAACCTTTATATTATGAAAAGTATTAAAAACCCCTATGAAGGGAAATGGATCAGGTAGTGAACCCTCATCGGGTTTCCCAGGAACTTTACCTGAAAAAGGGAGGCATAGGAAGGAAAAGGAACAATTTTAGTGAGATATATCCTGGATCTTATTACATATTATGTTCAAGCTAATATGTAACCATGATCACCACATCACGAAAATAGATTGAAAACGTATTTATTTCTTATAATAAAGTATATTTAATTTATATTTATTTTTAAGCACCATTCAAGAAATAAATAGACTTATGTTCATTAATTGTAATTTTTAGGGTAATTGTTTTTAAATTGTTTTGTTTTGAAGAGAAAAGATTTTCCCTGGCCGGGATTCGAACCCGGGTCGTCTGCATCTCCGTTGCAGTGCTCTAAGCCATTGAGCTACCATAGTACCATTTATGTTCCGATACAAAAGTCGACAATTAACTGATTAAAGGCAGGATAAATGTAATCAAAATATAATACAATATACATACCTATAATAAAATTTCTTTTCAAATAAAAATATTTAAAAAAGTTGTGTGGTTTTATGAAACCACGACGCAAGTGAAACTTTTTTTATTTTTTATTATTCTCAAATAACTTTGATAATGATGCTACATAATGATGCTGAACATAATGAGCTACATTATGTCTAGTATACAACGTATAGATCGATGACGTACCTTCTTCTGCTCGTGTTCTTCGTGCATTGAGCCTTTCTCGATATCGACGACGGTATACGCCCGCAGGAGTGCTGGAATTCGCGTCGTTTGCGTCGACAGTTCTATTTTCAGGAGCCTGCGACGAGGATTCATCGTTGGAAAAATCTTGGTTGTGATTCGACGAATATTGGAATTCCTCTGGATCAACAACTAATCCTCGACTTGTGCTTGTATCTCGAATCGTACTCGTATCACTGCCGCTCTTGCCTAAGCAAGTGCCTAAACTGGCGCCAGATTTTAGCCGCTTGCATTTCTGACGATATCTGCGGCATCTTTCCACATTTAGTCGCTTTCGATGTAGAATTGTTTCTGTGACAATATTTGCGGATATAGGTTCGCCACTTTGAACGATAAACGTATTAAATCCAACACTCGACGCTGGACCCCTACAAGTACTCGGCATGACATTTATCGGCAGTCTACTAATTTTTTCCGGCGGCTCAGAGTTCAGCTTGTGAAGATGACTGAAGACCTAAATGAAATTAAATATATTGAATGAACCGGATAAAAATTAAAATACTTCATCAAATATTCATATGAAATAAATTAAATTAAATTCAAGCACTCAAAATTGAAATTAATACACACTGATAAAAGGATTTGACAGTCTTTGAAGAGATTTGTTAATAGTAAACAAAACATATATTAGAGACTATTTTTCGGCCCCAAACAAATATTTCTTACTATTTAAAATGATTTGTTAATATTTAACAAATGAATATCAGATTTATTGACTGGTAACAGATTATTTTAAATAGTAAGAAACATTTATTTGAGGCTAAAAATGGTCTCTAATAATTGATTTGTTAACTATTAACAATCTTTTTAAATACTAACAAATCTTTCTATCAGTGCATAAACAACAATATCCACCGGCAGGAAGATCTTATAATTATATTAAATTCACTATAAAAATTAAACCAACTCACCGAGAGCCTTTTTCCTTTCCCTATAAGCACGATCTCTCTCAGCATTTTTACGGCGTAAAATTAATTCAACGTCAGATCTTTTCGCACTATTCTTGGTTTTTCCCTCGTTGACCGGTTTATTTAACTCACTAGGTGTATCGTTATCCATCACGACAAAGTAAATAAAAGCATTTACATTATTAACCAGATCAAAACACACAATACACGGTCAGCTGACTGGGCGCCGTCATATTGGCCTAGTCATATTTGTCATGCACCTTTCACTTAACCCCTTCTCCATGCTGTGACGATCGACATGCTGAAGGTGACGGAAAAATTTTGGGGCTATACAATAAAAGTTTCACTTTAAAAATTATAACAACTGGCAATTATAATTTTTAAACATTTTTATTTGAAAAGAAATTTTATTATAGGTAAATTTTATTTAAAAATTATAGCAACTGACAATTATGGAGTAAGGAAGTTCAATTGTCTACATAGAAAAGACTTTACCACTCCTTTGTCAGAAGTGTGGCATTATATGGCTTAGAAACATGGGCCATCACTAACAACTTAAAAAAGAAACTACTAGCGATGGAGATGGACTTCTGGAGACGTAGTAGTGGCATATCGAAACTCCAGCACATCCATAATCACGTGATCAGAGAAAAAGTACAGGAACCCCATAATATCTTGTACACTATCGAAAACAAAAAGCTGAGCTGGTACGGCCATGTAATGAGAATGTCAGAAAATCGATGTCCCAAGAGAATATTAAATTATGTTTCTAAGGAGAGGAGGAGATGAGGACGTCCGGCAAAGAAATAGTATGATGGATTGGAGGAAGGAATGGCAGCCAGAGGGCTTACAGAGGAGGACTACCAGGACCGGGAAAAGTGGAAAAAAACATTGTCAGCTTACGACATTTGACAATTGTTATAATAAAGTCGTATAATATATATATATTACTCCATTCATACCAGTGATAACATTTTATTTTTTGTTAATTAATACTCATTACTATCGCTTATCTAAGGTATTTACGGGTTTAAATGGGCAGATTTTAATTACCTATATTCACTGATAAGAACTGGAATAAATTACTAAAGCTAAATTGAAAATCTAACTTTGAATTGATTAATTACTTTTCTTAACTACTAATAAACCTTTTATCATTTGAATAGAAATATGGATAAACATCAGGCAATCAATAGATAAGGCAAAATACATTTCACTAACATTAATTGATTATTAACCACAGTCCAAAGCAATAATATAAACAAATTGATTTCAACTTAAAACACTATAATGGACAAATACATCTTTTTCCATCCATTGTTTTTTTTTTGTTTTTTTTAATATATTTATCCTACTATTTAAACAATATTACATACTATCAGAGGCTACATACTAACAATAAAGAAGTACTAAACAAGTCTTATAATAACTGCAAAGAAATTATTATCCTTTTTTTTTTTTTTTTTAACAATACTTTATTCGACATATTTTTTATTTACAATTTTAATTAACGTTTTATTTGGTGTGTTATGCTTATTAAAACATATTTGTGTCATTTTATTGATGTCATGTTAATATCATTTGCCAGAATTGGGTTATATTGAAACGTAATTGGGTTGTATGAAAGCAAAATATTTTATGCCCCCGGTATGGGCTTTGCCATTTCTTTTATATTCATTTATATATTTATATAGAAATGTTTATTCTTTTATTATATTCACGAGATGTTCGACGGAGTTGTAGGGAATACGCATTAAAAAAAAACTGGTATGAAACCTTTTATCTCCCTTTTTTACTTCTTGGGATCTGATACCTAGCAAAAAAAAAGATTCTATACCCTTCTAATAATTTAGTTACCTATTCTATTGTTATCTTCACGAGATATTCTATTGAATTTACTGAATTAGTGTTATAGGATCAGTAGACTAATTCGACTGAATTGGTTGGGAACACGCATTAAAGAAAAAACTGGTACAAAACCTTTTATAAACCCTTTATCTTCCTCTCCTTTACTTCTTGGGATCTGATACCTAACAAAAAGGATTCTTACCCTTTCATTATTCAATAAGCACAAATATATTAGATCACTAGCTTTTTCTCAACGACCTAGTCATTCAATTATTATTTTCCCCTTATTCTACTCAACTCCCCTATTTACTATTTCTCCTTCTTTAAATTATATTTTCCCACGAATTCCCTTTAAAAAATATATCTATTTACTTCTCCTATTTATTTTTTTCTCCTTTTCAATACTTCAAAATTCAAAACATCTTTTCCCACGAATTCCTTTTTTTAAAAATTTATATCTATTTACTTCTCCTTTTTCAAAATATCCTTTTTCCACAAACTCCCTTCAACTTAAATAAAAAATAGACGTTCCCAACACTCATTCCCTTCTTCTCTTATTTATTATAAAATAGTATTTGATCACATATGTTTAATTATTGTTATTTTAACTCTATTTTTCCGCTTTTAATACTTTACGTTCCGTTTAATCCATGCGATTGTCCTTATCCGTTCCATGTTGTAACCTATTGTTGACTGAATTAACTAAGGTACGTGCAGTCGTTAATTGCAACAAGTATTCAACTATACTTGCCCTGCGTATTTAATTGACACTTACTTCATACGGTCCTTCCCAGAATGTTAGAAATTTTTAAATTTCTTTTTGATGCCGTGGTATTCTCAATGAGGCAATTAAAACTCGCTCCCCAACTTCTAACTCGTTTATCTTGTGGTTATTGTAGTGTTGTTTAAATTTTTTAGCTTTTCGTTTTATTTTTTCAAAAGTATTTCTTTTTAATTTTGCCGAACTAATATTTCTTTCTTTTTCGTCCGGTAGATTCAATGTTTCTTTGAAGTGTTCGTTAGTCAGTGGTTCGAGGAATTCCTTACACAAGGAGGCAATTTTATTCTGTTCTAAAATAATTTCGGGTTCTTTATTAAACTGGCTCTTGTCATTGTTATCGAATTTCCCTTTTTAAATTCACGAACGATGTTTGGATGTCGTTCAATTCCCGATCCTTCCTATCATTTTGCTCGGTCAATTTTGACTGAATTGAAATACTTTCGTTAATGATTTTTTCTTCGCAAATTTGTGATTGATGTTCTACTTTATTATTTGTGTCCGTGTTACATTTATTCAATCCAATTTTTGATATTTCCGATTTTAATTCTGATAGCATTTGAAATTGAACATTAAACTTTTCGTTATGTTCTTCACGTATCTTATTTAATTTTTTGTTATTACTACGTATAGTGTCATTTAATTGCTGCAACATCGCAAATAAGGTTGACGATGAGATCTCTCCTGATGGGAGTTCGGTTCCGGTCGCATGACACTTGGTGTCGTCAGACTGTTTCTTGAGTAAGGGGAACTGGTTGAATCGTGATCGTACCTCAATCGCTATCTCACATTTTGTTAAAATTTAATTGAATTTTTAATTATTATGAGTAAGTTATTTGCAAATATTAATTTTAAGTTAGCCAATTTTACTTTTAGAAATCGCGAATACTGTTTTGTCACATGTAAATAATTACAAATGTTTACCACAAATAAATAAATATTGTTAGTACAGCATGCAACATATAAAATTGTTATAAATTTTTCCTTTAATTTTCTGTTGTTTATCCATATAAAATCAATTCAAAAACCCATTAAAAATCAAAATCCCATTAAAAATCAAGATCATATCCCGGAGCGGCCCCCATTTTACTCCATTCCTACCAGTGATAACATTTTATTTTGTTAATTAATATAAATTACTTTCGCTTATCTAAGGTATTTACGGGTTTAAATGGGCAGATTTTAATTACCTATATTCACTGATAAGAACTGGAATAAATTACTAAAGCTAAATTGAAAATCTTACCTTGAATTGATTAATTACTTTTATTAACTACTAATAAACCTTTTATCATTTGAATAGAAATATGGATAAACATCAGGCAATCAATAGATAAGGCAAAATACATTTCACTAACATTAATTTATTATTAACCTCAGTCCAAAACAATAATATAAACAAATTGATTTCAATTTAAAACACTATAATGGACAAATCCATCTCAATAGAAAAATAATATATTATAATGCAATTGGGAAAAACCACAATGCAAAGCCTTATGTTTCAAAAAATACACCTACTTACCAGTCGACGTTTCGCCTATTCAGGCATTATCAAGACACCAAAATCAAAAAGGGGGTTATGTGAATCGCATCTCGAAGAGAAAGGTGCAAAAACAGGCTCCAAACATGAGACAGCACCCCACCACCAAGACGTTCAACATACAACTGAACGAAAGTAATACGCAACCAGCTGGGAAGGTTATAGAATCAGCTGATCCACAAAACATATCAAGTAATATAACCCTATAAAAATTTATACATATTAGCAAAGTTAGCCAAATTTTTCTTTTAAAATATTCAACGTTTCCGAATAATATTGGTTCAAATTTCTGCAATCTGTTTTATAATTTACCGAAATGTCAATCTTTTGTGCAATCTGCATGGCCTCGAACAACTTCCTTCTAGAGCCATCACTCTCTTTGTAAATAACTTTAGCATTCTCAAAATCAAATTGATGCTTACAAGTTTTGGTATGCTGGGCCAATGCTGTGTTAGGTTCCTTGCCACCAATATTTTTACAATCATATTGATGCTGATACATTCTTTTGTGCAACAATTGTGATGTTTCACCAATGTATATTTTAGGGCATTGCAAACAGCTAATCTCATACACTACATCTGATTGTTGCTGTGTAAGTATTTTATCTTTCAATGGAGTGTAAAATTTACTCATCTTGTTTGTAATCTTATTCGCAAGCCTAATCTCGTAAACATCATACTCTTTAAATATATCTCTAACACATTCTGACAGGCCCTTAATATAAGTGCACGCAAAAAAGACACCATTCATATTATTTCTCTCGGCACCACCACTATCCGACAATGCAAGATCCCCACCACTAGAAGTACAGTTCATATTATTGTGAATCTTGTTATAGTTCAAATTCCAATATTTTTTAATGAGGAATGAAGGGTACAAGTTAATTTCGAACATCGTGCAGATGGTCTCTTTCACGGAGCTTATATATTTTACATCAGTCAGTTTAATGGCTTTAAATATGCTGTTTTTAAGGTTATTTATTAACATATGTCTAGGGTGATTAGATATAAAACTCAATATACGTTGACTACTGTTTTCATTTCTCGTCCACATGGTTCTCAAAATTGCACTATCGTTGTTAACGTACATATCTAAGAATCTAATCCTATTATTAGTTTCCAGTTCATAAGTGAATTTGATATTATCATGAAAACCATTAAGACCCTCATAAAACCTGTCAATCTCATCCTCTTTTAACACAAGCAAAAGGTCATCCACATATTTCATGATCAATCTAGGTTTGATATTAGTAGTATTGATAACATCATCCAGCAATTTGTTCATAAGGATGCCACTAAGCGTAACGGACAATACACCACCCATAGGCAACCCTGTTAATTGTCGGTAAATCTTATTATCATATTTCACAAAACCATTCTCGCAAGTTATTTTCAGCCCTTCTATATCTATTTCAGCTTGCGAATAAGATTACAAACAAGATGAGTAAATTTTACCGGTACGTCTTTTCTTAATATTTTATTTATTATATCTTTCTCTCTTTTGTCTTTCTCCATTCCTCACACTACATATTTTCCTATCCCCCCTTATCATTTTGGCATCCATCATATGTTGGTAATCAAAGAGTTCATATTTATAAGCACTATTTTTAATTTTTCAAATTTATTAATCCAATCAACTATTTTTCAAATATTTATTGTACACAATAGTTACTGTACAATAGTAATACAAGTATACACATAGTTATTGTACAAATAGTTCTATACTTATATTTTCAAATTGTTTACATTTCTAACTGTCATTCTATGAGATACCTATTAATTTCTTTCTACATATTCTTGTATTATTATGTTTCATACATTTTACTTATGTAACCTCTAGAAGTCCATCATCATACATTTTATATCTTTAATTTACTAGTTTTTTCTAAATCCTTCATGTTCCAACCTTTTTTTATATGTTAATCTTCTCATTTTTTATCTTTGGTTTACCTCCTCATTTTTATTTCCCTTTATATTATGTTTACTTTTCTATCCTTTCTGTACATTTATTTTCTGCATTTTATTTTATATTCGTTATCTTTAATTATTATATCTGTCACTATTTTAATTTCTGTTCATTATCTTTAATTTTATTATATCTGTCAATATTTTATTTTATTTTATTATATTCTGTCACTATTTCAATATTCGTTATCTTTAATTTTCATATCTGTCACTATTTTAATTTTCTACATTACATGTCACTATATTCTTGTTACTGTACGTTTTTATATATTTTTTGTTCTGTTTGTTTCTTTGTCATAGCCCTGAAGATGGCCTACACTGTAGGTCGAAACGTCGGCACTTACTAAATATAAGTCTAATACTTATTTGGTGTTTTTTTGACTGCACCCCCCAACTATCTCCGTTCTCCATAAAATATATTATGTATAATAAAATATATTATGTTTTATTTATGGATTAGCATTAATGTTAAATGTATTTTTCTGATGTCACTTAAAATCATGTTTTCTTTATCTAAGGATAATCTTAAAAGGGACGTTGAAAAAGTAAAAGAAAAAAATTTAAGGCAATGTTGGTTATATTTTGAAAATGATCCAAATTTCTTCTTAACATAATTTTTTGTTGTACAGATTATAACCAGTATTATATAACCGTATGCCTAGTTGGATTAAAATATACAATTCAATGTAGTGTAGATGTAAGCAATATAAAAAATTTTCTCACATTAACCCTTAAATGCATCCTGTTACTCAGCTATAACACTTTCTTTAAAGTACTACAATCGACACCTCTTGGCATTTTGCAAGACTATTTTAGTTAATTTAGTTCCATTAATAGAGCTAGAGGGCTCAGAAAGTGCGTTCACGTGTCGTTTTGTTTATTAGAAGGAGGTTGAAGGCAGTTTTACCAGGAGAATCTTGATCCTCGGGCTACCTGGTACCAAACCATTTTGAATTGTGACGTTTTCTAGTTTTTGTTCAGTTGTCAGCCAAATAAAAAATCCCAGGGAAAGAAGCAAGACTCAGGAACACGTCAAAGCAAGAAGGTTTTTTTTTTTTTTTAGTATTCATGTAAATAATCCCGTGGAAATTGACGTAACCCAAGTGTAACATCATGCATTTAGGAACTGTATATTTTTTTCAACTACTTGACTTCTGTAATCACTATTTTTTTTAACAGTTTTTATTTTCTCCGTAGAAAAAATGAGTCAGGACGGAAGAATAGGGATTGTTTTGAGAGAAGATACTGGTGAGAAAGAAATATCACCAGACGACGTCGTGACATTGTTATTAAGTGAGAAAAAACTTACACAGAAGGAGTTTAGAATAGAGTTGGGGTCAACTCTAAGTAAGTTGGGGAAGGTTAGTAAGCCCTTGTGGGGAAGACAATCATCAGCAGAAACAACAACAAAACGATCGCCAAGGGCACCAAAAATCCCAGCTCAAGTAACAAAAGATAAAGTTGACCGCTGGCCTGTTTGGGACGAAAAAAAGAATAGGGGTAAAAACAATCATTGCAAAGGTTATACAAACATTAAATGTACTAAATGGTGTAAATTTGTGTTTTCGTGCTAAAAAATATTGTTTTTGGACTTCCATTCATGAAATTTACCATTTGTAAAAGATAATTGTGATTTTCTTATCAAATAACGTATTTTGTTTGCAACTAGCAGTAAAAGTAGCTAAGCCATAGTTTTTATTTTTTTGTTACTTTCCTTGTTTATTAAACTATTTATGTTCATACATTTTTTTAGAAAAAAGCCTTTTTATTTTTTATCTTTACTGATAGCTTTAGTAAGTTTGTGATGGGAAACCGCTCATGCATGATATAACTCAGGAGCAACAGACATAAAATTTTATTTTTTTCAATGAAATAGGATGAAATGACTTTTTTACGTATTATTTTTGCCTTTAATATTGAGCCTTAAGCCACCTAAAAAAATTTTTTTAAACAAGAATCAAAATTCATGCATTTAATGGTTAACGTAGTTAAATCTCTGCCTGTTCTGACTCTCAAGCGATAATTGAAAGAGTGTTCAGGTCAGTTGTACCTGTGTCCCAATGTGTGCAATCTGTGCGCAAAGGCAGCAGCGCAGTAGTCTAAAAACGGCGGTTCATAATATTTAAATGAAATTCTGCCGAAATTCTTCTTCTTAACGCTTATTACAAAAACAAAAGTGTATTACTACATCGGGGTTCAGTAACTGGCACAGATTGTACTGTTTCATGAACAACGGTTCTGCAAGGAGGTGACATGTCCTAGGTCTCGCTCAACCGCCAGATTTTTCCGGCATGGCAACTCAGTGCACAACCGCTTCGCCAATCCATTAACGTTCCTAAGAAGGTACCTACCCTACCATGCAAAAATCAAACATATTATTTTCAAACCTTGCTTCTTCGATTCCCAATAATCCTCCAGGACGTCTGAAGAAAATGGTGGATTCTTGTTCCAACATTTATTGGAGTGCTATCAGTGTAGTTTCACTAATTACAAAGATGTCATCGCATCATACTAATGAAGGGTTCTGGGTTCAGTACAGTAACTTTATGATGTCTAAGCCAACTTTTGTGCAGGCAGGGAGACGATTCAGCCGAGATCACACGCGTTCAACTGCCAGGTTTTCCTCCTATTAAGAGTACCCGGTTTATAAAGGCTAATTAAGCCATAGGGGGCAGAATTCAAAGCAAATACAGCTGTTCATTTCAAGTTATCATTTATAATAAAATGCTTAATTTTAAAACTGTGTTCATATACCACAAACATTGCCCTCGAAAATCATAAGCGGATACTAAAAAAAAATAAGATAGATATCTTATTGCGTCAGGGCATTTACAATTACATAATGTCCAATTTCCTTTTGATAGTCGAGTTATATGAATTGTGTTATCCGATCCTTGTAATTTTCGACCAGTTCCGTAAACAATATTCTCGAACGTATCGACGTTATTGTATTTTAAGATTTGTGCGTAACTCATTGACGACATCAGTAACCTACTTTGATCAGAATAACTGGTTTTATAAAGGTATTATTGTTCACCTTTTTTGTTTTAAGACTTTGAAATATCGTATGGTCACATTACTAAAAATGTTTGAACAATCCATATTTTAATCATGATATATTATTTATTTCATTGCATCTAGGCATTTCTAATCGTTTTTGAGATAAAATAACTTAAAATCTTCGTGAAGTTGCTTTGCACGTGATCTTGTATGGAATTTACGCTTGATCATTATTACAATTATTTTATTACCAATAGTTATTTGTTATTTACAGATAATTTCTTCACAAAATAATCTATTGATCACTTTTACAAAGACAATAAAAAATACAACTCTTCATGATTAAAATGTTCAATATTATTAGTGTTTTTATCAATAACAATAATAATGGTAATAGTCGGGTTTAGCGAACCCGAAGGCTCGATGCCTAGCATCAATCTCTCCTTACAAACAACGGACTACTACCCAAATCCAAATTCATTAGATCACTGCCACAGAACATAGAACTAACTAGAAGCGGCATCAGGGCCCGTTTGGAGGGAGGCAAGTGAAGCCAGCTCGCAAGCCGTCCCCCCACTCCTGCCGCCCCCTTAAATCTGAGAAAGTGTTGCAGCGCTCAGTTTATTTAGCCCAAGAATTCCTCGTGTTTTATCTTGTCGGGGTAAACACAGCGTGGAATGTTCCAATTGGTTATTTCCTTAGTAATACTATTACTGGGGAGCAGCTGTAGACCTGATACCCCAAACAATAAACAATCTTATCTTGCCGGCAGCCAATATAGTACATTTCATCTCCACACCGCTCTAGTTACTTTAATACTTCCAGCACCTGCACTACCTACTACTGTTCGTCTTTATGTGGTAACTTTTTACATATAGTAAAAAATAATGGGTGGCAAAGCAGGAAAAATGAAGCTCATTCGGTTTATAGAGTATTTTAATTGTAAACTACATTACTTTTAATATTATTGTCCTTTAAATAAAACAAGTGCATTATTATTCGCACGTATCTTTTCCAGATTCAGATTGTCATAGAAACGTTTCAATTCGTGGTACATTCTAGTTTTTAAATTAAGACTCGTCCTCTAGAAAATGTGTTACATTATGAAAAAAGTTTCTGCCAATGCAATGCTTTATTAGGAGTGATGCGAAAGCCCCCGACTTGGGTGAGTATTTTATGCTTGGACATGTTCCTAAACAATTTTTCACTTATTTTACAAATTTCAGTGGCATCATCACTTGGTAGGATCAACCCCCCTCGGTCCTTTATTACAATAAGTCGTCAATTTCCAATGGCATTCGAAATAAACAAATCAATAAATAATGGACATAGAAAATTAGATAGGTACCTGAAATGTATTCTACAACATCTTGTGACGTGTTTGAGCTACACATAATATAGAAATATTTTAACCCTCTGTGTACCAAGGCCTGATAAAACAAATAAATCAAGTAACATAATTCTCAACAAAAAAAATTTCCAGGAAGTGCTTATACAATGTAGGGCTTTGTTTCTAGTGAATTGAATCCTTCAAATAATAAACATTACAGTAAAATTTATCTATTTTTAGAAAAAGTTCCTAGTAAAAATTAGTTTAATTATGGCTATGGATTTTTTTAAATAACTAAGGAGAAAACATAAAAAGGTGACGTCGGATACCACGTCCAAGAAGGACTCCAGCCACATTTTTGAGAGAAGGAAAATTCGAAAAGGCTCTCTAATACTTTCGTTTCAGTTCCTAATTATTCCAGACAGTTTTGCGTTAAAATTCATTGAATGTGACAGATCTATCGATTTCTTCAAACGAAGTTTCAAAAATTAGAAACATGTGAGACCTAAATTGATCCCATGGTACTTGGAAGGTTAAGTGAACTATGAAAATATTACATTTTGTGGTACATTTAATTATTATATATAATTAACAGTTAGGTTTCGGACTTACAGGTGAAAGGTGAGAGGAGGATTGAAAGACTTGTCGGCATTATTTGTACTGCATCCAAATGCAACACAACAAGGCATTTTGCTAAATACACGTTCAGTGATCAGATCAAAAAGTATACAAAACTCAAAGACACCACGAGATAACACAATGTTGAATAATATTTAAGTAAACAGAAGTACACGAGCTAAGTAAGGGAAGTAAACTGAGCGCTGCACCACTTGGTTGGGGCGGGAAGAGTGGGGGGACCAGTGGGAGGCTGGCTTCACTCGCTGTACCTGGCATGCCGCTTCTAGTAGTTCTGTATGTAGTTCGGTATGTTCTGTGATCACTGCTAACATAATCCTCCCACCCTCGCCTCGGTCTACTCCTCGAACATTTACCAGTTGGTTCAGCTCCCATTAAATGTTTACAAGTTCCATCGTTACTTAGCCCAAACAACTTGACAACCCCATCTCAACCTTCGCGACGCTTTCACTTCAACTTCATTAACCTGGTATTTACAAAACAATAATTTCAACCAGATTAGTTGATTCATTTTACCGATATAAATCGCATGGGATTTGGTCTGCCACATAAAGTTTCATGAAAAATCATTTTAAATAAATAATTTAATTATTTTTTAAAAATATAAGTTACTCGTACATCCAAAATTTCAGGTGTCTAACTTCAAAAATGGCGGATTCTATACAACCTTTGAACCCCTATAATATTAAAGGGGAAACCCTTGGGGTGAAATTATCCAAATTTCTTTCTTAAACTATACAAAGAACCTATCTACAAATTTCAAGATGCTAAGTTCCTGATTTGCCATTAATTATGTACTATAACGGGGGGGGGGGCACATGCCCCCGTGCCCCCACATAAATCTCCCCTTGCTGCAGCCTATGATATATAACCTATTTTACTCAATAAGTTTCATCCAAATCCGTTCACTAGTTTTTGTGTAAATGAGTAACAAACACATAATATTAGTAGGATATCAAAACAATAGTTTCACTCATGTTCTTTCTGTTATTTTAACCACTATTATCATGTGATTTGCCTTTAATAATGAACTATAATGGATTCTCCACAGTACCTAAAAGCGGTCGTGGGGGGGGGGGCACGTGCCCCCGTTCCCTCCTATAAATCCGCTCTTGCTGTAGGCTATGTGTTATTCTGATGTATAACCTATATTACTGTAAAGTTTCATTCAAATCCGTTCAGTAGTTTTTGCGTGAAAGAGAGACAAACATACAAACTTTCACATTTATAATTTTAGTAAGATATTAAACGTAATGAACTTTATTAACAATGATTAGCATAATGAATCATACTTTAGAAATACCTATTCCGGTGATTATATTGTGACCACAAAGGAGATGCACACCAAGATATTACTACACCAACTTCGAATTTAAACTTTCTGTTTTTCTAATATGCCAGGATATACGAACCTGCGAACTGCATCACGTCGAAAGTAGTCAAAATGAATTCAAGAATGATCAAAATCGATATATTCGGTGAAATCTGAAAATCGAAAATCGCGATTAAAATATTTCTTTTCTGCGTATTTGTAAAAAAAAAAAAAAGAAAACAAAAGATTTTATCTTAATGTAGTTCAGATATGTAATCTTGGAGTACCGATGAGGTAAGATGTTGATCTACATTTGATTATTATTTTTTATATTGATTATAAAATACAGCACTCCCTTGGCATTCACGAATTTTATGACTTTCTGTTCCAAGAAAAGTTCTTAAATGTAGATTTAGCCCCTACATATACATCTGGAGCTGAGGAAAACAAAACCTTTGTCTAAGATTTTTTAAAAAATTTTAAACATGTAGGTCAAACATACTTTCGCCATAGAATCATCGAAGATAGTATAGATTGAAATATTATTTGATAAGACATCAAATTCATCATTTTTATATCTTTTTTCATATTTTCCTCAGTAATTCAGTCCCGATAGCAAACTTTTTGCGTAACCCTTTGTCACAATTATTATTATTTTTTATTATTATTATTATTTATTTTTTATTTGCACCTGCGCAATTGCGCATCTAGCAAATTTGATTGAAGTGTCTTTCTCTTCGTTTTTCTCCATGATCATCTAGTTATTTTGGAAAAAAAAATATATTTATCAATTGTTGAGTAGGACTCTTGGCCAATGTCTTTTTAATCTGTTTTTATCAAGTCCGGGTAACAGGGAGTATGAAAGCGGAAGAACGAGTGGGTTTGGGTGATGTTGTGTCAATGAGTGAATGTTATGTATTTGCTATGAATATATGATTTTATAGTGGGGATGTTCATGTCGTTGTGTTTAGTGTGATTCGAAACATACCATGGTGCATTAATAATTTTTCTGAGAATTTTGGATTGTGTTGTTTGTATCTTGTGTATGTGAACTTTTTTTGCTGAACCCCAAAGTTCTGCTCCTTATGTCCAAATAGGTCTTAGTATACTATTATAGATAAGTCGTTTGTTCCTCAAGTCAAGTGAAGATCTGTAGTCCAGAAGATGTGATAGTTGTTTGTACCGTCTAGTCAGTTCTTGTCTTTTTAATTTTGTATGTACATTCTATGTAAGTCTTTTGTCCAAGTATAGTCCGAGGTAACGTATATAATTTTTGGAAGGTACTTCGTCGTTGTCAATTTTGACTGCTGGACACGAAGCTTTGCTCAGAGAGAAGCTTACATGGCTCGATTTTGAGGCGTTTATTTTGATTTGCATTTATAGAACCACTTTTCTAAATCAAATAAATGATTTTGAAGAGCTATAGGTGATAGGTTTGGGTCTCTGTTAGAAGAAATAATGGATTGCGAAGGTATAGATGTTGGTGCAAGAGTGCTCGGGAATATCAGAGGTGTATACAGAATAGAGAATGGGGCTTAAAACACTGCCTTGTCACAATTAGTTTGAAAGAATATTTATTCAAGGAGAAATATTTTTAAAAGTTCAGAATTACTATAGCCTCACAATTTAGTAAGCAAACTCCACGAAAGTCGCTTCTAGCCCGGTCCCACAGACGGGAAGGCACGCACTTTCCTCCACTATCTAGCTCGCTTCATTTGTCCTTTGTCCTCATCAAGACTAATTTGCTCCTATTTTGCATATCTTGCGTTCTCTTGGAGTTGTTATTGTTGTTTTATGTTCGACTCGGCTACCCTTGGACTTTTTTTTTTCTCTTTATATTTTCATCCACACCTGTCAAATACAAGTAATTGACAATCAGCAGATTGGCTGACTAGAAAAATAGTACAAAATGACATGGAAGGCATGACGAAGAACAGTACCCAGCGGTACCTCTCCCTTGGCTTGCTTTAATTTCCTACTGTAATAGATCCCACACCCACGTCCTTTTAAGTCTCCTAGTGTTCTCAGGCATGAGAGTTGTGGCCATTTTTTGTACCAATGGGTTTGGGTGTCCGTATAGTTTTTCTTGAAAGCGTTTGTAGTACGTTCGTATGTGTGTCGTCAACCGTTTGTATTTTTAAGTCAGTATGCGGTTTTGTTATTGACGTACCATGGTGCATTAGTGATAAGTCTAAGTACTTTTGACTGAAAATTTTGCAATCGTTTTCTGTGAGTCTGTTTAGTGATGCCGTAAATTTGTAAAGCATATGTCCAAACTGGTTTTAGTAAGTAAGTGTCCGTATTTAATTTCTGTCTTGAATCTAATTTGGAGTTTTTCCTGAATAGGGAGTACATTAATTTGTTTGTTTCTGATTCAGTGATTAGCGTTTCATCTTAACGTGAGGACCCCATGTCATTCTCCTATCAAATGTTAGTCCAAGGTATTGTACTTTGTCTCTCTGTGGGATGGGAAAATGGGAGGGCATGTTTCGCGTCTAAGGGTAAAAGTGATGTGTAGTTACTTTTCGTGGTTCAGTCTGATTTTCCACAGTTGGCACCACTCATTCACCTTTTGTATGTTGTGTTGTAATCTTTGTGAGGCCTGTGTCGGGTCTTGATGTTTGGTGATTATGGCAGTGTCGTCAGCGTAGGTACCGATCAGTGTGTTAGGACTTTGTGGAATGTCGTATGTACATGTTATGTACAATAGCGGTGCAAGTATTGATCCCTGAGGCACACCGGCTAAAATGGGTCTTATTGAAGATAGCTCTGAGCCCTGTCGAACTGAGAAAAATCTGTCTGGAAGGAATGAGAGACAGATGATGATAACAAGTGTGTGTTAATATAGTCTCGAGCTTAAAGAGAAGCCCCTTGTGCCAAACTTGTCGAATAATTGGGCGACATCCAGAAATATTCCAGTTGCATATAACTTCTGCTCTAGTGCTGTCGATATGTAGTCAGTTACTCTGTGTAATTGTTGAGTAGTCGAGTGTGATTTTTAAAACCGAATTGATGGTGAGGGATTGTATTTTTGTCAGTCAGTCACTTTATTAATCGGGGATAAAGCAATTTTTCAAAAATTTTTGAACAAATAGGGAGTAAACTAATAGGTCTGTACGCGGAAGGATTGCTAATATCTCTACCTTGTTTTTTAATCATTGTAACAATAGAATATTTCCATTGTATAGGTGATTTCGAGTTCTAAGTATTGAGTTATAGATTGTCGTTAGGAACACTAGAGCTTTCGTAGGCATTTGCTGGAGCACCTCAGCATTTATTAAGTACAGCCCGGGGCTTTTCTTTTTGGTAAATGTCTAATTAGTTCTGCTACTTCTGTTGGAGTGAGTGAAGGCGGTGGTAATGTTAGTTGTAATGGAACGACAAGTTTGTCATTTACAGAATTTTCGTGTCCTGTGTTTGTGAAGTCAGAAGAATCCGTGTTTACACCACACACGGAAGAAAGATGGTCGGCAAAAAGCTCAGATTTTTCTCGTCCGACACAGCCCAAGAGCCGTCTCCTTTTCTAAGAGGTGCCGACATCTATCGATGTTTTAAGAGTCTTTTGATATGCTTCCATAAACTTCCATCGTCTGTCGAGAGGGATTTAATATAATTCTCATAGTTTGATCCATTAAATTTGATAATTTGACGTTTTAGTTCATTATTCAATTTGTTAAATGTCCGTCTATCTGATGGTTGTCTGTTAGTTTGCCATATTTTACGAGCTCCTCTATTGGCCCTGATCAAATCTCTAATATACTACGGGTAGCTTGGCAAACTATACGCTTTTCTATCCCTGGGTTTTGATGATAACCACGCTGCGTCTTGAATACTTGTAGTGAACTTTTCCACTGCCTTCTCTAGTTCTTCTTCATTCTTTATAAAAATAGAGATTGAGAGGTGAGAACTGAGATAACTTCTGTATAAATCCCAATCCGTTACACTCTGTCTTAGGGCAGGTCTTTTTTGTGCATCAGAAGGCTCTTCGCACAAGATCATTTACACTAGAGAATGATCAGAGCAAAGATCAGAGCTCGTATTTACAGTCTTGTTTACTGTTCTTAAGTCTTTTGTAATAAAAAAGTCCAATAAATTTAATGACGATTTGATGACAATGGCGTTGCTACCGTGTGCCGTTTTGTCAGGGTTATCAGTTCTGTAAATAATAAAGTCTGAAACATAGATTTTTGATCGTGTTTCAGCGATAAGTGCTATGTCTGTCCTTATTACCCCTTAAAATTACCCTTGGACTTGAAATGTGGAAATGATTCAATAACTTCAAGGACTATTGTTTTGGAATACAATGAGAGTTTACAAAGAATATTGACATACGTGAGCCTGGTTGTGAACCCCATGCCGTCAGGCAGGTCGAGGAAGTTCCTTTCTACAAAATACCTCCCCAGCCTCACCTCTGGTTTCGAAAAAGGTTTTTTACGAAATAATCAGAATATATCAATATTTACAAAATGTCTAAAAAAACAAATAAAAATAATATTCAGAAGATTCACCTTACGTAATATGTCAGTACAGTTTGATTGTAAATTCATAATTAAAAACAAGAACGTTTGTAATTACTCTCGACAGATCATTTTTTTGTTACCAGTGGTGAATCGACTCTGTGATATCTCGAGGCCATGATGGGGCACACCCTACCACTATAAATGGTCATTGGTTTATATCAATCTAATAATATTAAATACTAAAAAGGCAAAAAATAATTAAAATGGATCAACATTGATGTTTTTGACCAAGTAAATACTTCAAGTGACTTATATACATAATACTAGCAGACGTTTTTTTAGCTTTAAATTCTAAACCTATAACTTTCTTCTGGAAAATAGATAGTCGGGAAGGTAATAGTTTGGTTCAGTTGCGCTGCTGTATTTTTGTCTTCTTTACACAGATGCCATAAGGATAGTAATAATCATTTTAAAAAATCGTTGATGTATCACTGGAATAAAATCACTTTTCATAAAAGAAAGAAAAAAAACCATCATCCAGTACATTTGAATTCTTCATTTATTGATTCTCGAGACGTTTCGACTAACAGGAGTCATTTTCAATCACAAAATAATTATTGGTTTTATTCATCCAAAAACCATATTCATACATAAATAGATAAGTCAAAATCAGAATTTCTGCAAAAAAATAAAAACCAAGAACAATAACAATTACATTAAAAAAACTGTTAAAAATTACATTTTTAAAAATATTTATTGTCCAAACAATAGTGCAAAAAAAGGATAGATACCTTGATAACAAAAATTTTCATTTTTATGTCATTTTTAAGAAAATGTTTACCTAATTTTAAAATGTACGGAAAATCTATTCGCTATAGTCCAATATTCCTATTTAAAAATTGATATTGGACTTTGAAACTATTAGATTAACCAAGTTACTACATATAATATTTATTATTTACTCTTTTAGGTTTCCACGGCCGTTATTATACAAAAGACTTTGTTGGTTTCTTCTGGTTTAGACAGTGTTGATAAATGTTTCGCAAACGTTTCGCCAGCCATGCTGCTGTTTTCTTCAGAACTGAAATGAGAATGAGGATGACCTTTTTATTTTTGTATTTTTTTTTTCTCCCAAGATTTATTTCCAATTAATTTACAATTACAATTATTATAATAACTATGATGCTTCTATACAATAAAAAAGCCTTTTCTTACCTTTCGGTATTTTAAGACATTATAAATCCACTGAGCCCACTAATGGCGGTTTATACTCGAACCGGCAGTGCCGCTGACTCTATACAATACAAAAACGGGGAGGGGCCGTTTAGCGGGATTAGGAAATATTAGGAAGAAGAAAGAGGAAGAAGGAAACGGAAGGAAGGGTAAGGACAAGGGAGTCCTCACCCTATCCCTAGATCAAAGTAAGAACATCGACCAAGGGGAGGACACCGCGCTACCATTTCCCAGGTCTTGGGGGTGGTTTGATGTCCGACCTATGTACTCAGGCACCGAGGGAAGCCGAAGCTCCTCCAGGATGGCAGTGCTACGTGCCCTCTCGAGCGATGTGCCTCGAACAATCTGTGGGGACCACATATATTATATCTGATTGAAATGATTAGTTATCCATATATATAGATTTTATTTAATGTATGATTAGAAATTATTTAAATGATTAGTGATCCACATATACATATATTATATGTATTATTTAAATGTATAATGATACGATGATATTAAATGTATGAGTATTGATTAGTATAATAATATGAATTGATTAGATGTATGAGTATTGATAAGTATAATTATATGAATTGATTTGTATGTATTGTTTAATGTATTTTTGTATGGAGTTTAAATTACGTCTTGAGGTATTTATATAAGAATTACGTATTCAATATTGTTTATTGTTAGATTGTTATATTTCACCGTTCACCTATGTACCTTAGCGAGATAAGAATGTAATAACGTATTAACGAGTTTGTATTCGACTGTATGAATAATTATGCCATAGGTCAGTTATGTCTTCGTCTAGACCGACTTAAAATGTTTACTATTGTCTAACAAAATAGAGGGGGAGATGCAAATGTTGAGGGTGGGGGAAGCGATTAGGCAGTTCGAGGCTTTTTTAACTAAGTCACTCTTTCAAGATTCTCGGACTTGACTACTACCCGCTCCCCGCTTCTCTCAGATCCCCTACCAGGCTTGTATTAGTAATATTTGAATAATTGTATTAGATATAAGAAGTGATTGCATGTTATACATACTATTTTATGTATGTATATATATATATATATATATATATATATATATATATATATATATATATATATATATATATATATATTGAGAATATAAATTTATTTGGGGTTTCCATTGTGAAATTTGTTTGTAATTGACTTTATTTTCTCCTCCTAAGGGTCCACGGACGTTATTTTAATAATTATTAAATCAATTAGGGGAAAGGTCATTACAAATCTTTCTAAGGATGCCATTCTGGTGCTGCTGCAGGCGCAACAGGGTTGTCTTGTAGAGGTGTCTCAAGAGCGGAGCACCATAGAGCATTGTAGGCCTTATTGACTTATCTATTTGTAACTTCAATCGCAGTGAGAGCTGTGGTGACACTAGCTGGTGGTAGAGCCTGAAAGATTTTTGCCTGGCCAACTTCAATCTTGCATGGACTTGATGTGAAGGTGAGATGCCTATCAAACTGTACGCCAAGGTGGAGGATAAACTTCGGTCCTCGCTGTCCACGGTGAATGTCTTTGGTAGACGTTTCTTACAGCCACCCTGAAATGACATCACGATGGCATTCGGATTTGTACAGGATTTTGTTACTTTAAGAAGTCTGACTTCTTAAAGCACTTAAACGGGATACACAGCAGTATTCAATTCACTATGGAAGTTGATACTGAAGAAAGTATCCCGTTCCTAGATGTGAGGGTGGAAAAGAAAGAAAACCGGTTGGGACACTCGGTATATAGAAAACCGACCCACGCCCATCGGTATTTGAACGCACGCTCACACCATCATCCGGCACAGAAACATGTGTAATTAGAACATTGATGACGAGAGCCCTTAGGATTTCAGAACCGACACACTTCAAAAAAGAAGAAAGACATCTAAAGAAAGCCCTCATGAAGAATGGCTATCAAGAGAACATAATAAGACGTCAGCCTTGGCTGAACATTTCGTTGCCACAAATCATGCCATAGAATTTGATAAGGTCAGAGTGGTAAAGAAATGTAGCAAAGCCACGGAAAGAAAAATCATGGAAGCAATAAAAATAATTAAACAACCGGGTAACTTCAACAGGGAGGACGGTTACAAATTGAGTAAGCTCTGGCTCCTCAACATAATAGAGAACAGGTAGAAAAAACAGATTAACCAAGAAGAGGTAAACAAATCAAAAGCCAATCAACCTAAGCCCGAACAATCAGAATCTAGCCAATCGTGTTCATGAAAAAGTAGACTCCGTCCCAGAACACGAAGGGACCCGATCGACTAACGACGGGACCCGACAATTGACGAACGGACCCGAGCGGGTATATAAGGCCGAGAGCGCACGGATCATGTAGCCCTTTTCATTCTAGAGCCAGCAGCCGAAGAAGAAGGACACCCTGAAGACTCCTGAAGACTCCAGAAGACTCCTGAAGATTTGTGCGCTGCTCTCCCCAGTCTCTCCTTGCTTAGCTCGCGCCTTAGGCTGACGAGGTCCACACATATCCAGTGGAACCAACCTCAAAGCTAAACGGGCAGCCTTGCGCTGGCAAGTCCACCTACCTACCTTAGTAGTGCCGCCGTTACGGTCCGTCCGGTTCGGTGTGTCTAATAGTTACGTGGGTTTTCCTTCTGCCTCGATCCAGCTGAAGATGGCAACCAACGTTCCAGCCGCAGAAGAAGACTGCTCCACTTCTACCCCAATGGATGTGCAGGAGCTCGAACTTAGAACTGTGAAGATGACCGGAGAGGACACCGACGGCTTCACATTGGTTCGTGCCGGCAAGAAGACCCGATCACTTGGACCCAGACGTGTGACGTACAAGAAGGCTCCGATCACCACATCTAACAGATATGGACCTCTTGCAACCACCAGTAGTGAGGGTGCAACACCTGCGAACACCAGAAGGCCACCACCCATCATCGTTAGTCCCCTTTGTGGGCAGAAAAAACTCAGAGACGCCCTCATCGCAGAAGGAATAACTGAGTTTTCAATGAACTCATCTGAGAAGGAACTCAGACTCTACCTCTCCAACACGAGGGACCACGAGATTGCTAGGAAGATCCTGACTGATGACCCAGATACCTTCCACCACACCTTTGCGCCAAGAGGAACCAAGAGGTCCAAAAAATTTATACTGTATGGCTATGACGCGGACGTGGACATAGATGAAGTCTCTGCAGACCTCCGTGCTGGACTCCCGGGCTTTAAATCAGCCCGAATAATGATGAGAAGAGACGAAAAGGACGTCCTGAGACCCACCGAAGGCATCCTTATCGTCACCGACCATACAGCCACTCTTGACAAATTAAAGAAGATTGGATACGCTGGGTACGTCAGGTTCTACCCAGCCATCTACAAAGAACATCGCGGGCCGGTACAGTGTTACCGATGCCAACAGTATGGCCACACAGCACAGTACTGCGGCCATACCTCATACTGCGCTTGGTGCTGCGATCACCACCTATTGAAGGAATGCCCGCTCCGTTACAAACAAGATGCCAAATGCAAAAACTGCGATGGGCCACACGCCGCCTACTCTAAGGACTGCCCTGTGAGGAAGCAGCTGATCGAGATGAGGAAGAAGAAGACGTCAGCCGTCATCCCAGCAGCCCCAGTTCCAGCAGGACGGAAGCCCAGCCGCATCGCCAGCAAGGGGACATCTTACTCATCGCTGATTGGAGGATCGCCAGCCCAGCAAGAGCAAGGTAAGGGACCGCAACCCCACTCACTACCCGCCCCCCACTCACCACCCACCCCCCACCCCTCTCCTAACCCCCACCCCCTTTCCACCCCTCACTCCTTACCCTCCCCACCTGTAGCAGACCAGCCCGCTCCGGTGCCACTGGCATTTCAACCGGCTTCGGGACAAGACCTCTCTCTCTCCTGCCTCTTCGATCAACTCAATATGATGATGCAGATGATGACACAGATGATGTCTCAGATGATGACTCTGGTGATGAATACCAGGCGACATGACTGAACATCTGGTCATCAACTATAACATCAGAGGCCTCCCCTCGAAGCTGGCCGAAGTTGAGATCCTCCTACAGCAGCACCGTCCATCCGTGGTGGCCCTGACTGATACCCTGCTGTCCTCCTCCGCCCGAGTACGATTCAGGGGGTATACCATGCACAGAGAGGCCTGTGCACCGGGGACCCTTGAAAGCGTCGCCATCCTAGTCCGAAACGATGTACCTTCTAGGAGGATTCCAAACCCAGTGTGTCCAACTGCCGGTACCCACATACTCACAGTTGACGTGCGGTTCAAGACCCGCTTCACGTTCAGCTGTGTCTATAGGAGACCGAGGGCTGTTCATACAGCCTCGAGGTTGCTGTTCCAACACGCCCAGTCAGTCAGCCGGTATATAGTCTTAGGAGACTTTAATGCCAAACACACTGTGTAGAAACAATAACACACTGGGGACCTACATCACCAAGACTAGGCTGGAAGTTTTCCACCCCGGGGTACATACCTTCCGGCATGCGTCCCGACCTGGATGGACCTCAACTCTAGACCTCCTCCTAACCAGGGATCTGCACACCGTAACGAGCTGTATAGCGCTACCATACGGACCGTCAGATCATCGGCCGGTCGTATATACTTTCGGAGGTACCCCCGCAGCCCCGCCTGCGAGTAAGTACCTTCTAAATAAGGCCGACTGGAAGGGTTACAGGGCTAGGATTGAGGAGGATCTACCAAAGATCGACCATCTCGTTACGGAGGCAGAGGTGAACAGGGCGGTGGACGTCATCACTACTACCATCCTGGACGCAGCAAACAAAACTATCCCTAAGTTCAGCCCACAACCCAACGCCCTCAGGAAACCTCCTAAGCACATTCTTGCCCTCATTAGCCAAAGAAATAACCTGAGGAATATTTTCCACCGCTCCCGTGACTATGGGTTAAAACCGACCATCAATGCGATGACCCGGCAGATAGCCACCCTCATGCGAGACTGGAAAACATCCCTCTGGCATGAGCAAGTACGTAGGACTCACGACGACCATCACCAGTTCTGGCGACTCGTCAAGAGCCACGTTACTAATAGGAGGACTGTGCACTTAAAATCAGGAGGCGACCTGTTGACGCCTGGGGAACAAGCTGAGCTTCTAGCGAAAGCTTATGAGGCGAGTGATTCTGCTCGATTGGTAGATGCTCCTCCAATCCCAGAGGGGCCACTCCCGTGCCCCAATGAAAAATCATTATTTTCCACTTTCAACCAGCTTGAGTCGGCACTAAGGCGCGCCAAAGGCAAAAAATCCACGGGGCTGGACGACATCCCCTACGTGATGTTGAGGATGCTTCCTAGAAAGGGTAAAGCCTTTCTATTGAACATCTTCAACACTTGCATGAGGATCTCATACTTCCCCGAAGCATGGAAACTAGCAGTCGTAGTGCCTATACTCAAGTCGGGGAAGTCCGGAAACTTACCCGAGCACTATCGGCCAATCAGCTTGCTCCCTCATATGAGTAAAGTTTTCGAGAGGCTCGTCCACCACCACTTGATGAACCACTGTAGGGAGGAGAATGTTATCCCACCGGAGCAGACCGGTTTCCTCAAAGGTGTGTCCTGTGACCATCACTTATCCAAGCTCCAAGCGCACACCATTGAGCAGATGAGCCGTAACAAAGCTACGGCTTTCATCTCTTTAGACTGCACTCAGGCCTTTGACAGTGTGTCTCACGCACTGCTACTCCGACGCCTGGAAGAGTTTAGCTTCCCAGTCTCGCTATGCCGTCTGATCCGAAGCTATCTTAGCGGAAGATCCTTCGTCGTACGAGTCGGGGATAGTTATTCGACTTCTGGCACCATCTCTTGTGGAGTACCCCAAGGCTCTGTGCTCGGGCCACTGATGTTCGTGATATACACAGCACCGGTGGTCTCGTCTAAACACGACGGAGCGGTGGTAGCGGCCTATGCGGACGATATAGGTATATATGCTTCCAGCGCCAACGCCCGGCATGCCCTTAAAAAGGCAGAAAAGGCGACGGCCCCAATTGTTAATGATTTGAAGCTGAGTGGCATCAGGGTGAATCCGTCCAAGACGGATGCCATCGTGATGTCATATCAGCAAGGTAAGAAACGTCTACCGGCGACCTTCACAATTGAAGACGAAGATCTCCGCGTATCGAACAGTTTACTCTACCTTGGCGTCACTCTAGATAGGCACTTCACCTTCTCGAGTCACGTCAGGCAGAGGCTGAAGTTGGCCCGATATAAGTCCCATAGGCTCTACCACCTGCTCTGCTCTCAGCAGCTCTCGCTGCGGCTTAAATTCCAGATATACAAATCTGTCATTAGACCCACGCTGCTCCATGGTGCGCCGCTACTAAAGCACCTATACAAATCCAACCTAAAAGCCCTACAACAATTCCAGTCCTCTATCCTGAGGCGCATAGTTAGAGGCACGTCGCTCGAAAAAGCACGTAACGTTACGTTGCACGAGGAACTGAAAATTCCTCAGGTTTCCAGTTATATCAGCCGGAGGCACCTCAAATTCTTTGAGAGGCTAAAGGGCTGCGATAACCCCTTATTCAAAGATATAGTGCCCCCTCCTAGACCAGGGAGGTGGCAAGGCTGTGCCCCTTTGGTCGACGTGCTCTCATTGGCCTAGGGTAGGGGTCTGGACACTCTAGTCCAATCGCCCACTTCCTTTCCTTCTTCCTCTTCCCCCTTTCTTCTTTCTTCCTATCTCCTAACCTCATAAAGCGGTCTCTCGCCGACTTTGCAATGTATAAAGCCAGCGGCCTTGAGCCGGTTTAGAGAAAACGCCTTCAGCGGTCTCAGATTATGTAACATCTTAAAATACCTTCGGGTAACAGAAGATATTTATTATATGTGCTATATATCACTTGTAAATACCTATTGTACTTACTTTATATATATTTGTAATCTGACTTGTAAATAATATATTTCAATAAAGAGATTCGAAACAAAAAAGATCATGTAGCCCGAAAATGGTCTATCCCCATTAATGGTCTCCCCCCCCCCCCCCCCAAGGCAAAGGCAAAGCCACAAAAAGTAAGCTCCCGCATATAGCGGTAAGAGCACAATTGCTTTATAATACCCTAGAGTAAAAAAAGGCCTTAGCTATAAGAATTAGATTTAAGCTACTAAGTTTTAGTTTCTTAGATTTAGTTGTATATGTATCATAGTCTTAAATAAATAGGAGGGTAAGAAAAAAAAATCGAAAAAGATCATCCTCATACTCATTTCTGCCCTGAAGAAGTCAGCAGCATGGCTGGCGAAATGTTGGCGAAAAATTTATCAACACTGTCTAAGCCAAAAGAAACCAACAGTCTTTCGTAATATTTATTATTGTTGAAAAAAAATGTATTTTTAAATTTTTTAAAACCTTTTTAAAAATTCTTCAATAAATAAGTAAATAAGGGTAATTATTTGACCATGTTTTTATTTGTTAAATGTATAATCACTATAAGATATTAAATAAAAATATATGAAAAATAACAAGCAGATGACTCATGTTAGTCGAAACGTCTCGAGAATCAATAAATGAAGAATTCATTTGTACTGGATGATGTTTTTTTCTTTCTTTTATGAAAACTCGAAGCATCGTAATAATTTAAGGTTGCATAATTATTTATGGAACTTAGTATATTAAATGTAGTACAGTAAAAAAAAATATGAAGTGATCCAAAAATAATACTAAAAAAGAAATGCTTAGTTAAGATAATCTCCTAAGTACGAAGAAGGACGTGAATCGAGTTTCGTGCGTCGAGTGTTTTTCATATTGGTTCTGTTTTTCTTTCCATAATTATAAAGCATTTCTTCTTTTTGTCATCCTTAAAATATGTAGTAAATATGGTATCTGCTCTGCAGGTTGTCGCTTCGAGTTGAGTTACAATAAGTTTTAACTGTTTATTCGTTTCCCTATTAGTATTTTCCAAAAATACAAGTTATAATGAGCTTTTTAGTATGGAAAAATGTGAGTAAAAAAGAATGTAATTATGGGAAATGTGTATATTCCGGTAATCATGTCTCCTGTACTTTAAAATGTTAGTTGAAACTTTTACTTCTTGATGAAAAGATTACCGAAGTTTACACAGTTCCATATTTATATTCTCTTTTTCATACTAAAGCTCATTACAACTTGTATTTTTGGAAAAAAATAAAGGGAAACGAATGAAAAGTTAAAATTTGTTGAGACTTAACTAGAAGCGACAACCTGGGGAATAGTTGCAGGTAGAAGTTCCTAATAATAAAAAGAACTACTTTTTATTTTCATTACAAATTACAATTAAGTGTAAGGTGAAATCTCTTTGGAAATCGATTTATGAGACCTCGATTATTAACAGACATCGTTTCTTCTCCCCCCTCCTAGTCGTTTGTGCAGGCATTCAAACATATGGGCCGGATGGTTCAATGCAGTAGTTGTTAAGTTCAATTTGTTAAATTATTGTGCAAGTGAATCCCTAATTCAGAACACAACTAAGTTATATATCGTTTAAAAAGTTTGAAGTTTTTAATTGGACATGTCTGATCTAATCGATTATAAAATATTCAGGAATTACTATGGCTGACACATAGAAACAGGTATTAACATCTTAGTTTTATATTAACATAGTTTTATTTCACAAAGATAAGTTGTACTTGATATTTTTAGAAAAGTATGCATTGTTATTATTGCAAGGTTATTTTTTCATGATTGCATTCCTGCCTATTTTTGCTGTGACAAGCAGTTACATTGCCAAAATGGTTTCTCAGTACATTTAACCTGATTCAGTACGTTTATTATTAATTGATTCTATTAGATATTTAAAAACATCAGTTTAGAATGATATATCCATGGTAAAAGGTTTTTGTCATTGTTCGTCATGTTGACTTATTATTGTTTTGTTAACTGTTTGGACTGACCTTGGTACTTATTTTAGATAAATATCTTTCTTTGTTAGTGTTATAATTTTTATGTTAAAATTTCTGTATTTTTCCAAACATGTTACAATGTCATGGCATTATAATTCCTTCAATCTGTTTTAAATTTATTAATGATTAAAACTATTTAAAATCATCAAATTGATAAGTAATCATGCAAAGTAGTGTTGTATAGACTCTTTGTTAACCACCTTTAATAATACCCTGAATATGCATGTGTGGGATAAAAGTAAGTCTCTACCATTTTCATATAATGGGAAAATTTTTATATTATGCAAATATTTTATTAGCCATAGTGTGATATTGACAGTATAACCTTTCACATTTAATCAGTGCTTAAATTAGTTAATGATTTTTTATTAATGTATCAATCAAATGGCGTTCAAAACTTGGTAAAATTTAATTTAAAAATGTATCTTTAAATTTATATAATTTACACCATGCATTACTATTCCCTACTTTGTAGTATGGATATTTCATTTTATTTTTTATATTTTGTATTTCCCACCTACATTTTTGGGTTCTTAAAGTTGATTCAGATTTACTTGGCATTTTTAAATAATAAATTGACCTTACCAATAGATGTGTTATAATAAGCTAAAAACATGGCCTATTTTATTATTATTAATTTGTTTTTATTGCAATATGTTTTATTTAGTTTCAACATTAAAGAATGATTAATTTTACTGTCATGTTGTTTTTGTTATTACTAGAATATAAGTTTTTGTTATTACTTAGAATATAAGAACTTAAGTTTCATTAGGGTGTTATTTTTCATTATTAAATTTATTTATTTTCTTATTTATTTATCTCTCTATTTTTTCTGCTCCTGTTAAAAAAATAAAAAAATCTTATCTTGATTGATCATGTGAGGTTAAAGAATAAGTATTAGGGCCAATTTATTTCTAAATTAAATTAGTTCTCAGGTAGAATTTTTTTTATATTGTTGCCTTAATATTCTAATTTAATTTTTTTATAATAACAAATTCATAATTTTTTATTTATAGGCTAGTATGATGGATGGGACCAGTTTGCTGATTAAATAACAAACAATTTTTTTAAAAATACTTAATATTTTTCATCATCTACATCAAGGTATTTCTTATTATTCATTTTAATCTTGTTTTTACTTAATTTTTTATCTATACAAATTTAATAAATAATATCACTGGATAGTTAAGAAAAAATTATGTATGCAAATATATTATATGAACAATAATTATCAAAACAGAGAAAATTTGCTTAAGTTTTATTTCTGATCTCTGTGTAATGTTTCATAGGAAAAAAAGAAAAAAAAAACTGTAACAGACAATAGTCTATTTTTATGAAAATTGTGATTTCACTAGTTTTGAAGTTATTGACGTTAGGCAATTTATTCATGCTAAAAGATACTCATGCCACCAGTCTTTGTTGGGAATACTGTGTGAGAGCCGAGGTGCAAATTTTTTTTCTGCAAAATTTTATTGAATTGAACTGATGCTCTTCAAGCAAGAACCTATTAAAATATTAAAAAATAAAAAATCACTTTCCGTCAATATTTTTGTTTTTATTAAACCGTTATTGGTCCAACAAATTTAAATTCTAGTTGCAAAACCAAATTATTTATCTGCCTTACCAACCTTTATATTTGAATATTAAATGAAGTTGATTTAGTTGCGAGCTGTGTTTATTATTTATTTTTTCTAAGTATTTTTAATACATTTATATAAACATTTATGAATAATTATTAGTTATTATAACTGTTTATATAAATGGAGAAGAAAATAGTCTGGATGGAGATCAAAAATAATTCCTTTAATACAGAAAATATTGATTTGAAATAAGGTTTTTCAGACCATTTTGTTTTCCATTAATATATATATATATATATATATATTTTATTAAAAATTCCTTAAAATAGATTTAATATAACAATAGAACTTAATTCGTTAAATGCATTTTTACGTTCCTGTTCTTATTTATGTAATCCCTTATCTCTATATTTATGTCTGCATCTTCATGCTTATGTGCAGAATGCTGTCAATTTCCTGTCCTTAATAGGCTCAATAGATTGAAGTTATTGAAATATCCGTGTGATCTTCAGTGAAAATGTATCATATTTTCTCTTCTTGTTTTATAATAAATATATCAGGAATAGAATTTTCTGTTCTGCCAAGTATAACATATTTATTTCATGGTTTTAATGTTAAAAAGGCTGTTCTTTTGTTATTAATATTTAAGGATATTGTATCATAACAATTATAAATAATTATGAAAATACTTTCATAAATAAGTTTTGAATTTTAATTTTTTTTTTGGCACATAATTGACGTTGAAATATATATTTTTTAAATGTTCAATAATTATTGATTTTGTTCAATAGTTTGAGTAATGGTACATTATAAATATTGAGCATATTTAGGTAATTTTAGTATTAACTGTTTAAAATTTATTATTATATTTATTTATATTATTTGCATGGATATATTAAAAACTATGAGAATTAATAAATTTTAAGATTGACACTTATACAAGTTCCTGAAGATTATGAAAAAAAACATCTTCAAAAAAATAATATTGTTTATAATACACCAAACAGAGTATTAAAAAAATTCTTTCTTCAGATATTAATTATAAATTTAGAAATAAAAAAAACTTTCTACAATTATCTAATACCTTAATCTTAATTATATACCTTAATTATATTATCATTAAAAGTGTCAATATCATAATAATACCATTATATTACTAATTATCAGTGTCACAATAATAACATTGTTTTTAACCAAACAAAAATTATAGGATAGAATTTGGGAAGAAATCTTAGTTGTGCAATGTTACAGAATTCACAAACCTGACAATTGGTTTGGCGATAAATCTGTTATCTTAGTTATTAGTTATCCCATAATCATTAGTGAAAAAATTACTGTCAACTTATATACGTTTGACAAAAATCGGTATTGACAAATCTTGGCAAGTTTGTTTTTAGTTTCATTTTTAAGAATATTAGTGATTTTTATAATTATTATTTTTAATGAGCAAGTAATTATTTAATTCAGATAACTTACAGTATTTCTAATTATCTGAAAGGGTATTACGACCCCATCTTTAGTCTTTTTTTTCATTGGCCATAGGAAATGTGTTTTTTTTTTGTTCCAGCCGTCTTCTGAAACTAAACCATATAGTGACTTAATATTGAAGCAGTGAGAGGTAAAGATTTTTTTTTAAAAGAAACATTGTACGAATTTTTGAATCTTGTTTGTTGTCCACCTCCCAAAGCCTAACTATTATAATAAGCAATAATAAAAACTTGTTTAGAATTTTATCTAAAAACTATGGGAAAGTATAAGCTTTTCATTGGTATACCAGGTCTGCAAGTTTAAAATGTCGTTTATTTCTTAAAATATAATTTAATTTAAAAAAAAAGAAGTATAATATATTTTATTCAAAGTACTGGCCCTCGCTTTCTACACATTTTGTCCATCTCTCGGGCAATTTATGGATACCATTCCAAAAGAATGCTTCATCTTTATTTGAAATCCATTCATCGAGCCATTTTCTTACATCCTCCAAATTGTTAAAGTGTTGCTCAGCCAATGAGTGTCCCATCGATGAGAATAGGTGATAATCAGAAGGCGCCAGGTCAGGTGAATACGGCGGGTGGGGTAGGAGTTCCCAACCAAGCGAAGAAATCGTTTCCTTAGTCAATCTGGCTGAATGTGCAGGAGCGTTATCATGCTGAAGAATGACTTTGGCATGCCTGTGAGCCCATTCTGGGCGTTTTTCGATCAATGCGTGACTCAAATTGATCATTTGTTGTCGGTAGCGGTCGGTATTGACTGTTTCGCCGGGTTTGAGAAGCTCGTAGTAGACTACTCCCTTCTGATCCCACCACACACACAGCATTGTCTTCTTCCCAAAACGATCCGGTCTTGCACTCGATGTGGATGGTTGTCCTGGCGTTACCCATGATTTTATTCGTTTGGGATTCTGAAAATAAATCCATTTTTCATCGCCAGTTACAACTCGATGCAAAAAACCCTTTCTTTCGTGGCGTAAAAGCAGCATTTCGCACACAATTTTTCGTTTTTCCATCTGTCGTTCGTCCAATTCATGTGGAACCCATTTTCCAACCTTTTGAATTTTTCCCATAGCTCTCAGGCGATCGGAAATGGCTTGTCTAGTGACATTCAACTGTTCTGCCATCATTTGTTGGGTTTGGGTATTGTCTTCGTCTAATAAAGATTGCAATTCGACGTCCTCAAACTTTTTTGGTCGATTTTCTCGTTTTTTATCAGTAACATCAAAATCACCACGTTTGAAACTTTGAAACGTTCACATGTCTTGACGGTTGGAGCAAGATCGCCATAAGTCTCAACAAGAATTCGATGACATCAGATGCCTTTTTCTTTTGATTGAATAAGAAAATCATGACATGCCGCAAATGCTCTTTATTTGGCTTAAAATTAGACATTTTTAACACCAAAGAAAGATATGATACGTCCACGTAAACGACTTAAAAACAACTGACTTTTGTAAACAAATGACTAACAAACAAAATAGCGTTTAGAGATAAGCAAATCCTTCAATAGGCTAAGAGCGCATTCTATTGGAATTAAAACGACATTTTAAACTTGCAGACCTGGTAGTTTCCTGCATAATTGTTTTGTTGTTTCGTTTTATTATCCTTCAGTGTTCTGCAGTTTATCATCTCATGTTTATTCATTTAATGTCCCTATATGCTGCTGTGACTAGTCGGGCAATGCTATAGTGGAAGTTCAAATTCTGCCTATTCAGGTAATATTAGGATAGAGATCTATAACGAGTACCTGGCACAACACTAGGTTCACGACTCCCATTTTACGTCTCTTCCAAATGACGGCATAACCAAGGAATTATCGCTCCCTTTAAAAAAATTCTTGAGCCAACTTCCCTGGGAATAGAAGTTTGTTATGCTAACCATTACACTACAAATTACCCCAATCAACACATACGTTTAGAGCATACTCACATATTCTGAATTATCTCGTGAAGCAAGATCCTTTAATAAAGTTTAATATTCTGCATATATACAAAGACACCTGTCTCTTTATAAATCATAAATGATTTTGATGAAGACTTGACCAACATTTATAAATAAAAGAAAAGTGATCACGTCTAGTTCATTCCCTAACCAGTTATGGCCCATTGTAGAACTTATGTTGTAGGATCGGCTTTTGTGTTGAGGTCTATCCCATCTGTCTTAACCCTAAAGTCAATCTATGGTTATTTTATTATCATCCACATTTCACTGAAAACAATATACATACTTTATTTAACTTAAATTAAATTTTTTTTTCTTTCTTTTTTGAAAACTTACTTAACTTTTTCTGTCAAATCTTTATTAGTGTTACGATTTTGTCTACTGTGAGTTCATAAGTAATATATCCTTATCATGGCTAAAAAAATATTTGTGATTGTTATTTTGTGACTTGTGTTAACACTGCTCTCTTGTTTTGCTTCATTGAATTCTGTTTCGGACTGTACTTTTTTTTTTTTATCATTAAGAACTGTATTTGGATTTGTGATTATTTTTTTATAAAAAAATTTTCTATCATTATTTTGTTATTGCATAAAACAATTTTATAACATAGTAACAGTGTTTCTGTCAACGTATAACAAATGCAATGGAGAATAGAGATAGTTGGAGGTGCAGTAAAAAAAAAAAAAAGCAAATAAGTCAAGACTTATTTTTATTTGTAATCAATGAGTTCATATTTATAAGCATCTTTTTTTTTTTAATTTTCAAATTTATTATAATACGATAAACTACATTTTTTGATATTTTTTGTTTTGTTTGTTTTTTCTCTCATAGCCCTGAAAATGACCTACAAAGTAGGTCGAAATGTCGTCACAAATAAAAATAAGTCTTGACTTATTCAGTGTTATTTTTTATTGCACCCCCCAACTGTCTCCATTCTCCATTATTTCATCCAGTCAACTATTTTCCTCTCTAACATGTTTAACTAATGTATATTAACATTATTATTTTATTTTTTATACCTATAATACTGAATTATTTCTGTGAGAAGCTTGCCATTTTATGTTAGCTTTTTTATGCTTAGGCTGATTCACATGAGCAGGTTTTAAAGTTGAAGTTACAATTTAAAAATCATTTCAAGTACTTTAGTGGAGAATGGAGATAGCTGGGGGGTTGCAGTCAAAACTTATTTGGTGTTTTTATGACTGCATCCCCCCAACTATCTCCATTCTCTTTATATCATCCAGTCAATTATTTTCCTCTCTATCAAGTACTTCAGGATCAGTCAGACCCATTTGCATGAACACAATCTACTTTCCAGATCATACCTTATTACATTAAACCTTGTGGGAGAGACTGTATTGTTTTAAGACAACGATTGTGGTGATTTGTTCGATATCTCACTCAACTGCCAGATTTTCCCCCAATTAAGAGAATACCCATTTCATTCAGGCTAGGTGATCCCTAGGAGGGTATATATATCCCTCAGGGTCCATCTGTTGCCTGTAATAGATTAAATAATTCATCTTCCACTGCTGGATTTTAACCCCGAACATTGAGCATGCCTACTCAGCTCTTTACACACTGAGCTACCCCACTCCCATTACTTTACTATATAAATATATATATATATATATATATATATATATATATATATATATTTACTTTTATTCTATAATTGTCTTATGGATCAAAAATTTGTTGGGTGCTTAAACTTCAAACCACTATGGCCTCTAGAAGCTGAAAAAGAAAATAAACCACACTAATTATAAAACTGCTTTATTTTAGATTTAGATTTTCATAAATATATTTTTTAATTTTTGTTTTATTTATATTTATTTTACTTTTTATGACCGATAAATTTAAGGAAATACATTTAGACGATTAACTTTTCTAATCGAAGTGAGTATAATTAAGACTTCTACCTTAAAACCTGCTCGTGCTGATCAGGCCTTAAAAATATATGTTGTATTTTTAATCAAATACCCAAATCATTGAACCAAAACATTTAGATTTACAAATAATTTTTTGCTTGGTAGAAAACTGCAAAATTGTATGCTCAACAAGATGAAATATTTTAGAACGAAAAAAAATCGGAATAATGATGCGATGGTGGAATAACGAGGCCTACATGAAGAAGAAAGCTGAAACTGAACCTCAAGAGGAAATCTTAGCTGATGACCGGCCATTGGAGAAAGTAAACTATTTGGACGAAGGAGTCTACGATAAGGTAGTAAGGCCATGGGTGTTCAGAGTACGGGCGGAACTGACCCGTGGAGAAGTTGTATGTGTTACGGGGAATTGTGATGCCCTCGGAAATTGGAAGCACAACAAAGTTCTAGTCCTAACTCAGGAGAAAGATGAGACGGATGAAGAAGGGTAAATATTATATCATCTTTATTCTAATTAATTTTGATCCATATTATTTTTGTAAAAAATCATTTATAAATATTCTTACAAACTACACTGAATATCTTATAATATAATATTTTTCCTTGATATGTTTACAGCTTGATTGTCTAATTGCAGTGCTAGTGTAAATTTGCTAGAATTATATGAGCTGTTATTTTTGAAAGTGGTATCAGTCCATTTTTTCATATTCGTGATATCTAAGGGTTTCTGTTTGAATTAGTTTAAAAATATGGGCAAAGAGGCAAATGCTTTATCATTTAGCACTTAGCAAAGAGTGATGTTTTTAACCCTATGCACCTTTTACATTTTATTTTATGAAGTAACAATAATTATTAAAATTATTTAAAAGAATAAACAATTTTTTTAGATCCCAATGGACTTATTCTACTTTCAAAAATAACAACTCACATAACAAAATAAGTATTTTTTTTGCTTTTTGAATATTTTGGTTTTTAATTTACAACTTGACATACAGTAAAACCTCGAATTAACAGACAGCCCTGGTGCAAATATTTTTGTCCGTTATTTAAAGGTGTCCTTTAAAGGGGGTTTTATTTTTTCATAAATATGTATTTGTACAAATTAATTCTCTCTTATTCAATTTCCCATGTGTTTAAAAGGTAAGTAGAATAAAATAAAAAAAACACCGCACGGTTTTTGAGTGTTCCCGAAACTTGTGTCCTACCGATATTGAGTCTTTCCGCTAGCGCACGTACACTTAACTTTTCACCGTCATGAACGTCGATTACATTTATTTTTTGTTCTAAAATGAGTCTCTTACATGAGGGAGACATTTTCAGCCGCCTGCCACGAGGGTTAGAACAGAACTAAATTTTAATAAAGCAAGTTCGGGAATTAAAAAAAAAGTATTTATGTGGAAAACCTTTACTCAAAAGTAAACACAGCTGTCCCTGTTTTCTTAGACCAGAAACAACTAATTGTTTCCGTGAAACGGGAAAGGGATAAAGTCATACTGTCCGTCTTTTAGAGGTTTTTTAATCGATTTATAACCAACACAGCCTGTCCGTGACCGTTAATGAGAGGTTTCGTTAAATAGAGGTTCAAATGCCTTAAACATTGTATTAAAATGGTGCAAAAAAAATCGTCCGGTAATGGAGAGTGACCGCTATTTAGGGGTGTCCGTTAATAGAGGTTTTACTGTATTAGGCTAGAGTTCCAAAAGTTAACTTGTAGTTATTGGCAACAATCTACTTGTTCAGTTTGAAAAATTAAAATGAATTTATAGCTTTTATTTTAACTTTATTCTTACTCTAATATTATAATGTATGTTGTATTATTAGGAATGAATCTATTTGGTACGGGAAAGTTGATATACCCCTTAGAAGGGATATAAATTATCGTTACGTCATATGCTTGATTGTGGAACCAGACGGAAGTAAAATAACCGATAGGCACTTCATTGTTCGACGATGGGAGACCAATCGAGAACCTCGAACTATATTGAAAAAAGGTATTTTTTTATTTTATTTTTTTTTAATAAGTAAATATATTATAAGTCAATCTGAAGAAATGTAAGTTTGGTGTTGTGGTGTGATATTAAGTCATATTCATTACATGAGGTTAAATAAATAAATTGTTTACCGTAATGTATGTTTGAACTGAAAGCGAGGCATTGCAACTGAAAAAATTTAAATTATTTATTAAAAATTAAATACATGAAAATCACCCATGTTCAAATTCATCTTTTATAGATTTATTTTTTTATTTTTATGTATAAATTTACCGTCTTAAATAATTATTAGTTGACTATAAGCAATATGGTGAGGGCAGAGGTCAAAAAACAATTCCTTAAATAGTGATAAACTATTCATTGTTAAATACTTATGACCCGCATTACATGGCCTAAAGAAGACCTACGTTTCTACCTGAGCTGAAACGTTGCTTTCTAATAGATATTTTATCATGATCGAGATTTTTTTTAATTTATTATCAACTGGTAGCACCTCTATGTTTAAAAATAATATTTAGAATTATTCATCGAGCATGAATCTTACTAATATGTGTTACATACTTAATAAGACTATGGATTCGCTTATAGAAAGGTTAATTATTATTTTGCCACATAAAATGGGAGACTTGTTTCAATTGTAATCAATGAATTTAAAGTGAAATAGGAAAACAAGAATGGCATAATGGACATAAAAAAAATCTATATTACTTCACTACCATGCCAAACCCTCTACAATTATAAAAAAATGTTTCTTAGGTGTAAACTTAAGAAATATTAATCCTTTTTATGATAATTGTAAATTAATAATAAAAAAATCCAATTGTTCCTGTTTCTCTCGATGGTTGTGCCCCCTCCAATAGGTTTTAGATTTTAGAATAAAAAGAATTAAACTTTCCGTCAAGCCTTTTGCATCCTTTTCTCTATGGATAGGTCTTTTCTTTTTTATTATTCTATCATTGTCAGGCCATTGAAAGCTTATAGGATTGCAACCTTCACTTTCTGTTCTAGAACTTCACCATCGGCAGAACGACACACACCACACTCGTTTCCAGATTTCAGTCAAATTACTGGGATTTGGTTTTTCATCGAATATAATTATGCCAAATATTCGTACAGCTTTCGGTTCAGAAGGTTTTCTTGTGGCTTTGTCAAATTCTTCAATCCAGCGTAACAGTTTTCTTCTTTTGAAGAAGCAGCCATTTACATCATTTGTGTGAACAGCAATTTTGAGGCTTAATGCATTTTTGGTAAATTTCCCTTATTCTACTTACTATTAATTGAAAAAGAGTTGTTTTATGATTTTGAACTTATTTAGTTAAACAGCTCTTTGTAAATCTTCAATTTAAGTTTTGTTTCATTGCTAGCTCATTTTCATAGTATGTATTATAATGTTCATAGTTTAAACATTAAGCGTAAATGCATTATAAATTTATATTTTCGGGCATTTAGGTCTCAAAGAAAATATTTTTAAATTTATAATGTTATAATTACAATTAATTATAGTAGCATTAATATTTTTCCTTATATATTTTATTAATTTTCTCACTTTATTCTTCTAACATTTCTTAAGTTTACTTTTTTCTACCATACCTCATCCTGGAAAATCATCTTCATTTATTTTTCATATTCATTAATCATTTTAAATGCTCTTCATTTTCGCCTCTTCAAAAGAACGACATAACTCAAAAATTGGCATTTTTGAGTTAAGCCTTCAGCAGCAACTGCATTAGTTCAAGCTTATTATTTCATGAACGACATCTGATAATTCATTTCCAACATAGTTTTTTTTTTTTTTTTAATAAAGAGTACCATTGTTTGAATTGTATCATGTTTGAACTTGAAGTTTTATGGGAATAATGACATAAGTTAAAATAAAAAAGTTTTTTATTTTTTTAATTTAAAAAAAAATTCTAATAGCTAATTAAAGAATTACAATAGGAATGTTTTGTTTTACCAATACCCAAATTTTTATGTTTTTAACTCACATAGAACTTTCAAGTACCTCTATTGAAAATCTAAGCTTTTTGAGTTATGGCGTTGTTCTATTGAAGGAACAATATCACTTTATTCGATCACTTAAACCATAGATTTCGTTTTTAAAGCATATTAAGAGGAGCAAATCTACAAAATTTATGTTTTATATGTATGAAATTTGACTAAATAAATTAAAAAACTGGAAAATGAAAATATAATCATCTTTATTATTATCCATTTTTTAACACTTTGGCTTGGCAGGTTCAAAACTGAGATGGAGGACAAGTCCAACCTCCTACCATTGTTAGAACTTCAAATATTTAGAAATTCTCTCACTATTCCAAAAGAACTGCTTGTCGAGCCTCCTTTAGAACATCAAACAGAAGTTCCATACTCTCAGTGTCTACCACTGTGGATTTTGGAATCAGCCTTTTTGTGGATATTTGATACTTGGTGTTACGGCCACGTTTTCCAGATGTTTAAGTTCTTTCGGCTCAGCCGCTTGTTCCTGATATTTTCTAAGTTTCTCTCTAACAGTTGAGTTGGTTTTATTATCATTAGAGATCACAATATCAACAAGATTAGTTCTCCTCCCTCTCAATTTTATAAGGAAGATTTCAGGTCTGATATGGTCAGTGTTTACAGATTCATTCCAGTGCAGGTACAGGACTATTCTGTATTTCAGTTCGAAAGATTTTTGGTTTTTGTTTTTTATCAAACTAGGCTAATTCACTTGACAGCCATTTTGGTTTTAAATTGTATATTAATCAAAGAGTGTAAAATGGTCAGGGAGTATAATAGATAAATTAAGCGAAATAAGATACGCTTATTTTATTTGTGCCTATGTTTCGACCTTAGTTTTAGGTAATCTTCAGGGCTGAGAATAAAAGAAAAAAGGAAAATGAGTGTATAGTGCAGTCTGTAGCACATACTGAACACCAGACCATTCATGGGTTGTAGTACTACAAGTTTTTTTTTTAAAGTGTTAGCAATATTTTCTCTTTTGAGCTGTTGTAAAGAATAATTACTGTTTTATTCATTTAAATTAACATTATGAGCAGTTGCAAAATAATTTTTTGGAAATGATTTAAAATTCTCTAGTTAATGAAGATCACTTTTTTACTTTTACTTTAACAAGTTATATGTGCCTGGAGATGATTTAGTTGATATTGTCATTTGAAAAGTTTTCCTCCAATGAAGAGCACCCACTTTATAGAGACAGGAGGTTCTGAAGATCACACAGGGTTGATTGCTCTGTTGACAGTTGATAACGAAATGATTAATTTATCTGTCAGATCAACAGCTTAACGCCCTACACACAATAAAGAAAATCTTTGTATTTCATTTCCAAAGTTATGTTTCACATAGCCTATGCATCAGAACCAGGCTATTAGCACTGAAAATTTTGTGATACTTCAGTGATGTATTTTTAACGTATCTCCTGATCCAATCATGGTCCCACTCTGAAATTTGTATGGTGTACTCACAAAATTATGCATAAAAGCATATATAAATTTTCAAAAAATTAAAAAACACCAACTCGAAAAAACGATTTTTTCCCCTAATGTGTTCAAGTTGGGTATCACATTAAATCCCATTAAACCCTCTTTAAAATGAGCCATCTTTCTGCTCTCTGGTACTAATAGAACCAAAGTTTTTGCAGATTTTAGCGCACGTTAAAAACGCAACATTTTGTGATTTTTAAAAATTTATAACTGAAAACCTATCAGGGGTACATTTTTTGAAAATTATATTTGAGTTCAGGATATCAGAGAGTATAAATAAACCAAGTTTCAGCAAAATCTGAAATGGTCAAGTTGAGTGCCTTGTTTGTTTGACATGGAATGCGGTCCTTCGGAAGGGACGTTAAACGGGGATCCCGAGCCTGGAAGATGTCAGGTACTCTTTAAAAATCCCTATCCTAATTAAACCTGGATAGGCAAAATTTAGTATAGGGCTCTATTAGTATTAGATTGTAATGTAGATATATTGAGTGACTTTGTCTACTTCATCCTCTTTTATAGTTGCATGTAAAAAAGTTATTAATCTTACATCAGTTTAGTAAATTGAATTGTAATTATTATTTTTTGTATTGATTACAGTTCACATGCCCGCCGATGAAGAAGTAGAAACAATGGGTTTCTATGACAACAAAGAGAGAATTGATCGAGGTTGGTTGACGACTGAAACCGCTGTCCAATTGAAGTTATTCAACAGCAATCTTAATATTTGGAAATCTAAATTAAAAGGAAAACCTGTAAGTTTTATTAAACATTATAATTGTCCTTATTTAAGTTAGAACTAAGTAAACTGCATGGTTAGAACTAAAGTAATTTGCATTTTGCTATTGAATAATAATTCTCTCTATTAGATAACATTTTTTAATGGGTAATAAATTTACAAGATAAAGAATTTTGTGGGTTGTGTGTTACAAAGTCCCAATCTAAGAAAATTACTTCAAAAATCAAAATAATTGAATACCTGGAAGTCAGGAAGATCCCTCAACGCAGTGAAGGAGGCTTTTGAAACACTAGAAAAATCAGCGGTATGCTTGGGCCTAACGATAAATTTTGATAAAACAAAATACATGAGTACCCAACCAGAGGTGTCACCTTCATCAAATTCGCTCGGCTCTGCTGGGCTGTTCATGTCATGAGAATGAACCAGGACGATATCCCATTAAAAATGATGTCCGTCCAAGTGTATGGTACAAGGCGAGTAGGACGCCCTACTCAGGATGGGAGGATTGTGTGGCTGCGGACTCCAGAATGCTATTTGGACTAAGAAATTGGAAGGCAGTGTAGCGCAATAGAGAGGACTGGCAATTCTTGTTGGAGCAGGCCTTGACTCATCATGTGGGTTGTGATGCCAGATAAGAAGAAGATTTGTATAAAGTGAATAAATATTTTAGTAGGCCATCTAGGAATTCAGTAAGAAGTGTTTCCTCCAAAAACGACAAATGTAGTATGACTTTGTTTGTAGATTTAACAAGTATAGGCTTTCAGAGATATGGATATCTGTAAATATAAGCATGAGTGGGGGATAAATACTGATCTAGTTTTTAAAAAAGTATGAAATAATGACACCCATTTAGCATTTTATATTCATTTTTGTGTGTGGTAGGATAGATGCTTGTACTATATAAGTGACTTATTAATTATATTTATATTTACGTTAATTTTTTTTCCTTAGATGAATATCAAGATAACATTGGTTAATTTAACAAGAGCTAACAGCATATCACACGAGATAAACCAAGCTGATGAATGCCTTAGTCTCGAGACCATGGATCTTTCCGATAAAATAGATAATTGGCCAGTTATCGAAATCGCTGTAAGTGCAATTTATTTTTTTCTTAATGATTTTTGATATACAAAATATTTTTTACATCTATTCTATAGTACTCTAATCTTAAACTTTTGTTTATCAAGGTCCTGAATCAAAGGGAAAGACAATTTAAATTACAAGAGCAGTTTGGACGAGCTTTCAAAGACGACGAATTTATGGTCTTTCAAATATTAGTCCTTCATTTAGAAACAAATGTAAGTTTTGAGGTTTAAATATTGTATTCATATCTGAGGTTTTATATTGGTCAGTTTGGATTTTTTTGTAACAATTATAATATTTCAGGAAACATATAATTACTGGAACTAAAGAAAGGAAATACATTTTCATAGAAACATTCACAGTAAAATTTATAATCTACGTAGGAGCTATGTTAATTTGCTGTCAAATACACACTACTTTAGCAATGCACCAATAAATTCCGTTTCTCCTAATGCCTTTTTCAATGTTAGGCAAAGTTAGTTAAACAAAAGAAGGCAATTCACTTGACAGAGTTATGCTTTATGATAATCGTGAGAATCAATAAATATTCCAATAATGAGAATTTTAATTTAATGGACTGTTGATGCAGTTTTTTGTCAATTATATGCATGAAATTTAAATTTTACCAGTACTTGTATTTAAAAAAAAAAAATAACCTATATAAAAACTAAACCGTGAACGGGTCTGGGGTTCAGTACATGGTTGATACTGTACTGTTTCATGGACAACGGTTGTGCAGGGAGGTGATTTTTCCTAAATCAGGCTCAACGGCCAGATTTTTTCCCCTTTGGGTATGCATTTGCTAGAGACTGGGTGAGCCCCAAGAGGGTCCTAGGTCTCATATGATCCATCTCCGGCAGCTAACAGAATAAATAAGTCATACCAGCAGCAGGATTTTAACTGAGTTTGGTCCCATGACGACTCAGCGCTGTACCGCTGAGCCACTCCGCTCCCAAGCACTTATTTATCTTTACCAAATTTTGAATGAAGAGTTTTGATACATATCTCAAAACAAAAGTGTTCCAGTATCACTAAATGTAGCAAATGTATCTATTTTTTGTATCTACATATTTTATATGGCTTACTTTTTTCGTACTTAACATCCTAGTAAATTCTTTTCCTAATTACTCATTTATAAGTTGACAATCCATATTCGTAATATTGTTCTGGAAGCATGCACAAGTATGAAAATTTTTTAAGGAGATTTGCCAACATGATTACGAATAATAATAAAATAAATTAGTACATGTGATTAGTTAAAATTTAAAGGTCGCATATTTTGTAGAGAATGAATCACATTAACAATAACACAAATTAATATTAATGGAATTTTCCACCCCTGATATGCATGCTTTTAATTATTGTTTATTTTAACTATTAGGTTTATGAAATTTTCTTTTAAAAAGTTTTTAATTAAAATTGTATTTATTTTTTTAGGGTATTTTATTAGATTTTTATATCCCTACTGAAAACAGAAGAGAAGATGAACCTCCTTACCACGCGGGGTTTTCATATATCCTTCCTAGTGCAATGAAATACAGCGAAGGACAGATTGTTGTACCTATCACCAGTGTTAGGCATCGGCCAATAGGAGAAATTACTTGTAAGTTTATATTTGTATATGTTTTATAATAACATTAAAAAAGACTTAGCAAGCCCAAAGATGTGACGCAAGAAACTACTCCGTGCTTACAAACCGTTAAGCATTGATCACTCCCCAAACCCCAAACCACATCATCCAGAACCGTTAAGCATTGATCATTCCCCAAACCCCAATCCACATCATCCAGAACATAATTCTCTCACCTATCCTTCAAACATATACCTGTCCGCTCAGCACTAATTAATCTTTTTGAATATTAGTTCATTGGTCAGCTTAACATCCTAATCTTAAATCTTATGATGATATCACTTCAAGTACATTAGCTGGATGCATGCTCCGCAATTCCTCTTTTTGCAACCATCAAAATTGTTGGTTAGACACGTCCTTTTTTTTTTTTTTTTTTTTTTTTTTTTTTTTAAACCAAATATTCTATATTATCATGTGTAAAGGAGGAGTGGAGGAGTGGATGATCATTTCATCATCATACATTTCTGCTAGGAGATAACAGTTTTATCAATTCTAATTTCGAGACAAAAGGCTTGAGTTGAGTCATTTCTAGACCCTAGCAATTACGAGCACTTTAACTGTTTTCATTTTTGTTATTGTCATGAACACTAGGTACTTAAATTTCTTATTATGTTCAAATTTATTTTTACTGATATCATTATAATACAAGAACTGTTGGGGAACCTGCCAACCGATGTTCATAGTTATTTGTTAAACATATTAGAGCAAGGTTGCTCTCTCTATTTGATGAGTCTGTTTAGATTGTTGATTTGAGATGTGCTGTACTTTGCCTTTTTTTAATGTGATTTTTCTTTTGGTTTATGTACTGATGATGCATGAATTGGCAAAATGGCTGGTTAGTTTTTCCAGTAATTATTCCACAGGTTGTCGTTTTGAGTTGAGTCACAATAAGTTTTAACTTTTCATTCATTTCCATTTTAATATTTTTCAAAAATACAAGTTTTTTATTTTTATACATTAAAAATCATACAAAATTATTATGAGCTTTAGTATGGAAAAGAAAATGTAATTATAGGAAATTTGTATACTTCGGTAATCATTTTATCTAGAAGTGAACGTTTCAACAAACATATATCATCTACACTTCGAAATGTATGTCGAAACTTTTATTTCTTAATGTAATTATTCCAAAAGCTACAACCAGTGGAACAGATACTGTGTTTCAAGTATTTTAGATATTTAAAGCTTTGCTTTTTGAGACTTTTCCCATTTTTATTTATAATTTATGTATCTTTTTAAGTCTATGCTCATTTTTATTGATTTAATTCATTCTGTGCTATTGTGATTAATTTGTTACTCATCATTCTTACAGTGGAATATTTAGTTATTAAACCAACCATGCACTACACCTGTGACCTGAGTTATTCTCTTCATAAACAGTGGAAAGAAACTTGGCAAGGATTAGATGTTGGCCACCGTGGAGCTGGTGGATCTTTTAGGGGGGACATCAAGCAGTGAGTTTAATATAACTATTAGTAAATATGTAAAAATGTAGATACTTATTTGTAATTGTCTTATCATAAGTTATAATTAATTTTTATCTGATTTTCAAGTATAAAGTAATGAAACTTATTTATAATTGACTTATCGTAATAAATAATGTATATAAAAATGAGAATACAAATCATTGAATGGGTTAATGAACTATTAATGATACCTTACATATTCGTTTAATTGTATGTCTGATTTACAGTAACACCTCTGTATTTTAGACAATGGTTTGTAAATATAAAATCAAAAAAGAATAGCATAACTATGTGGGTTTTTTTTATTAACACCATATTTATCTGATAAAAAGATTTAATTAGTTATTAAATTACTTTTTTCTAATTAATTTTGATGTTTATTTTCTTCTTTTTAATTGAATTATTTTTTCTATTTCATTTTGGCATATATCTATTTCTTTCTGATATAAATATGATTATTGTAATCCTTACTATTCAATATTTGTGATGTTTAGTTAGTTTTTTTTTCTGAAGACAATCAATTTTAATTGATTGAGCATCAGAAAAATAAAGGTGATATATATTTTTGGAAATATATGTAATATATAATGCATGATTAAATGTTTTATTTCTCTAAGGTTGATGACTGAAATCAATTAGTTCTCCGCCTCTTTTGAAAATAAGTTTAATGTAATGTATTTCTCTTCCTGACCCGAAATATATAATAAAAAACAGTACCAATACCATCCGTGAACAGTCGGGGGTTCAGTACATGGTAAAGACTGTACTGTTTCTTGGACGATTATGGCAGGAGGTGATTTGTCCTAGATCATGCTCAATCACCAGATATTCCCCCTTTTTGGGTACCCACTTTATAGAGTATGGGTGAGCCCCAGGAGGACCCTTGATCCCATATGATCCATCTCTGGCAGCTAATAGATTAAATAAAAATCTACCAGCGAGCGGAATTTGAACCAAGGACCTTCGGCATGGCAACTCAGCGCTCTATCACTGAGCCACTCCGCTCCATACACAATACCATAATTTAATTAGCTGTTTATTCTTTCTGTGATTCTCAGCAGAATTTACGTGTTCGATAAATACATCTCTACAATGTTCGTTGAATCTTGGTATAAAGTTAGTTTTGTGGGTTTTTAAGCTTATCCAGTTACTATTTGATAACCGTTATTTTCTACCCTTATGCTTTAATAACATTATTTATGTGTATCTACGTAACTATGTTGTAGTAGTAATTATTTAGGAGATTTAGTCTGGTCTCCAGATATAACATGTAGATTGGTGCAATATGAATTCCAGAATTGTTCTTTTTATAAAACTAGTTGGGTATATGAATGCCCAACTCCCAATTTACAAATTATACAACTGTTCTTTTAAATTGTTCTTCAGTAGGTACTTAATGTTGATTTTATATTTTTCTTGGCCAATTACTAAGCCTAACTATTGAAAATAACAATTTATACAATTAACTAATAATTAACCCAGATTTAAATAATTTTTGTTATAAAAAGTAATAGTTTTAATTATTACTTGTTTCTATTTATTTTCTATCTATACTGAGCATGTTCAGTCAATTTTGTTTTGTTTGTTTAGATGCGCAGAAGTAAGGGAAAACACGATTGCTTCATTAAAGAGTGCTGCGTCTCACGGAGCCGACTTTGTTGAATTTGACGTTCAACTTTCTAGAGATCTTATTCCCGTTTTATATCACGATTTCTACGTAGCCATTGCCTTGAGAAGAAAGACTCAGGTTACGGCAGAGGAAATGATACAACTCCCTGTAAAAGACCTTTCCCTGGAACAGCTGCAAAGACTCAAGGTTCTAAAGAATGTTATCAACACTCGATTTCTTACATGAGATAATACTTACCATGAAAGTATAGTGTCTAGGAAATTTATTATTTTTTTGTTTTTTAAAGATTGTTTGTCTTGATATTACCAAACTTTTTCTATTCGAGAAGAGGCAAATCTTGTTGATGTTAGTCACTTATACTTGTAGAAGGCATTATCTGAATTATTGATAGTAATAATTTTGTTTCAAATTGTACTAACTGCTTTTAAGATGAATATATTAAATATAATAAGAAGTTGGCTTTTGCCTTTGGTATGGTGATACGAACTGATGATCATATAATAGATGAATTTATCAAAAAACTAACAAATTTATCTAAACTCTTATAGTACAATTTAATTTTTTTTAATCTTCAGTTGTTAATTAAATAATCAATTAGTTTTATCTTAGATTTCTTTTTAGAAATGTTAAAATTATTTGTGAAACAGTATGAATAATTCAATTATGTTTAAATGTTTTTCATCATTAATTGATTGTTGCAACGGCCTTCACAGAATCATGAAAACATTTTTTGGATATATTTAGCGCTCCTTCAATCTTAGTAGGACTGTTCGTTAGGCAAATGGCAATTTTAATTTCAGTTGCTCTAACATAAATCTTTTTTTCTGATTGGTTTTAAAGTCTTAAATATGAGATCTCTCCAACAGAGTTTAAGTCTTTTTTGTATTTTTCACCTCTGTCTGATATCTGAGAATGAGAAAAAAAAAAGAAGAAAGAGCCACTAGATTTTATCATTTGTTGAGCACATTACGTTACATTATTATGTTAATGAAGAATATATATATTTTTATATTTTTAGTAGCTATTAAAAATATAATATTCAGGACTTGAGTGAGCCGCCTACTGCTAGCAAAGTCCTACACTTTCATGGGAATGACGAGCTTCCCGATGACACGGTAAGGGGCATGTGTATTGATAGTTTCCCCAAAAATATAATTAAATATAAGGAGTCACTGCATTTCTTCAAGCTTGTCTATTTAAGCATTTGAAACTGTTACTTGCATATGTAAGTGGAGTTTTAATGTCAATTTTTATTGACATAAGCTTTTTTTTTGTCATTATCATTTGGCAAACTACTATTATCACAGTAATTTGCTATAATTGATAAAATAGTTAATTTGAGAAAAGCTACAAATCTGAGGAAAATATTTTCACTTCTGTGACGGTATATAAAAATATGAATATGAAGAATATGAAAGAAACTGAAATATTATAAGTTTTTTCACTTCTCGTATTCAAATAACAAAATTATTCTTTATGCGGTGAATATTTACAGTTTGTAGCAAGTCATTTTTATTTAGATAAATAGCTCATGCAAAATAAAGTAACAAACATGGATAATCCCACATTTAGAAAGAAAAAAAATTTAAATTAATAATAAATTTTAGTAAGCATATGTTTTGTTTAAAGAACAAAATATCGTAAACATCTGGATTATTTGTTGGATGTCAAACTGGAAGACCTATTGGATGTCAAACATAGAATATTACTATCAGTGTAGTTATTGAATTTTGAGCAGTTTTTCATCGTCCGATTGATCAAGTATCTGCACATAAAATAGTTGAATCTTTATGATCTGTGAATTATGCATTCTCTTAAACATTGAACCATGACTCTATCGCTATACAACTGATGCTTTTTGGAAATATGCTGTATTAATGCGTGAGGGGCTCATTACAACTTTTAGAAATAAAGAAGTATGCATCTTCACCAAAGGAAAAAAATCTGTATTGTGCATTGGTTCAATAGTTCTTGAAGATTCTTTTTTAAAAATGTGTATAAAGTTCTTCTTGGTGAATTTATTGCTAAGTATGATTTGCAGTTGCATGCTTGTAAGCAAAACGTATAAGAAACTGAGATTTTCTATGTTCGACTAAATTTGACAATAAATATACAGTCAGGGTTCTCTTTCAATGTTATCTGTTTCGAGCATTATAGGATTTCAATAGTGAGTAATCATACTATGTTGTAATGTAATAAATAACTTTTGTGAAAAAAGAATGAACTGACAGCAAAACTACATTCATACTTCATCTTTCATTCATATTTTACAATTGAGGGAGGTATCTTAACCTGTGCCACTGCAACCTACAAAGGGTCTCTGTTTCAATACTTGGTTGGGATTTTATTGTATCTAAACAATGGTTAAACATTAATTATGCTCGATCACTAGGGTTTTCATCTAATTATGGGTATCAATTTAGCAGAAGCTGAACGAGAAACAGGACAGTTATAGGATTGATCTACAGTTCCTGGCCATATTAGTGTGACCACCAAGAAAGATTATTTTCTTTTTGTTTTTTCCTAATTTTTTTTATATACTTTCGCGCGTCTTAATAAATTGCTGTTTTAAGTAATGGCAACACTGTTATAAGTTTTTTAAAGTTTTTTTTTTTTAGCAATGGCAGCATTGGTTTTAGTACAGCCATTTTGTTTTACGAGTGACGGCGTGCATAATTTGTGTTTGAAATTTTTGTGGATTTATTGTTTCTTTTTCATTAAATACAAGTCGGATTCGGATAAGTTTATTATTGATTTATTATTCGTATCATATATTTTAACTATTTTGATAATTTTTCATCAATGTTTAAAATAGGGTGACACCACAAAATATTGAAAAAAAATAAAGATTTATTATAATGCAATTGGGAAAAACCACAATGCAAAGCCTTATGTTTCAAAAAATACACCTACTTACCAGTCGACGTTTCGCCTATTCAGGCATTATCAAGACACCAAAATCAAAAAGGGGTTATGTGAATCGCATCTCGAAGAAAAAGGTGCAATACATCCCAACGATCAACAGCCCAAAAAGGCTCCAAACATGAGACAGCCCTTGCCCTCATGTTTGGAGCCTTTTTGGGCTGTTGATCGTTGGGATGTATTGCACCTTTTTCTTCGAGATGCGATTCACATAACCCCTTTTTGATTTTGGTGTCTTGATAATGCCTGAATAGGCGAAACGTCGACTGGTAAGTAGGTGTATTTTTTGAAACATAAGGCTTTGCATTGTGGTTTTTCCCAATTGCATTATAATAAATAATAGTGTTTCTTTTTGAGTTTTTGGCTCTATTTTAGTAATAAAGATTTATTTTCGAAACTATTTTTTCAATTTCATATTATTATCAGATAACTAACTTACCCATAAAACTAATATTTAAATTCGATTTGCATCATTACGCATACGAAAAGATTATGCAAACATGTAACAAGGACGAATCTATCCAGTGGTCACATTAATATGGCCTGGGACTGTACACTGTTAACAGAATAAATAATTGTCTGTCTTAGGTGGTTTCAAACTTGGGACCTGAAGATCGTTAGCACAGGACCCAACATATTGTGATACCAGTTCATATGCGCTAAGGTTGCCCCTTCGTTTTCGGTTCCCTAATTACTATTTCATTATTCATAATTCCCAATAGTTTTATATTTTCTTTTTCTAAAATTATCTAAATATTAAAGAATCTTAAAAATCACACCTTCAGAATTCTTCCATAATGGACAAACAACACTAATTACTATTATTTTCATTCTGCCTATAATGTTTCAAGATTGGTAATGGCCTAACATCATGAAACATATGCTGAAAGTATTCTAGAATTGAATTTATTCTTAGTTAGGGACGTCATAGGGATTTATCTTATTATGTTGTTAAATTTTTCTCATAAAAGGCACAAGCCACATTATGTAATCTCCTGTATGTTTTATATTCAGTTATTGGATTCATGTGTAGAATTCTTATCAATAAAAATGATCAAAAAAAGACACAAAATAATTAAATAATGAAGCTGTAATAATTTTTAAAAAAAACAAAGCCTATAATCAATCAACACCAATTCAAGCATCATTAGGATATACGCCAAAATCAAATGCATATCTCTGATCAACAGTCCAAACAGACTCATCAATCAGATACTGCACCCTCTCTCCGACACCAAAAACTCAAGAAAAAGTCTGTTTTGACTGTTTATGTGAGATCGGCTGGCTGCATTTATACTTCATTTGTGTGAATTATATTTTTGTGTATGTCTTAATGATCCCTGAATTCGTGAAATGTTGATTGGCTAGTTACTGCAACATTTTAGAGACTTGAGGCTTTGTTTATTGATTTTTCCAGTTGCATTCTATTATGCAGAATTTTTATTTCCTTCTTTTACTCTATTTTTGATCATATGATCTCTATTTCACAATTAATTGTTGTGACATTTATTCAAAAATTTATTTATTATATTGATGCATTATTATTTGTTGTATAAGTTAAGATTAAGCTGATTGTATTTCTATTGCAAGTAAAATTTTATTGAAGAATATTATTCTATTAATATTCTATTAATATTCTTATTGAAGAAAGTAAAATTTTATAAAGATTGGGAAATGTTCAAAATTGATGTGCAGCAAAAAAATTTAATTTTAAATTGCACCCAAAGCATGTTTTATAAACGTAGCTTTTCCTCAAAGTTTACCTCTCCAGCATGCCATAGTGTATTATTACCAATATAATTCTTTGATTGATTCTGTTGGTTAGAAAACATTTTAATGTTCAATTATTGTTCTACTATATTACTTTACGCGAGTATTATATTTATTGCAAATACATATTTCTTGCATGGCATATTTGCTTTGCATTTCTTATTATTAAATTGAATTTTTCAAACCTTTATTTATATTTTTAAGTTCTTCTATATAGTTTAATAGATATATTTTTATATGCTTATACACCTCATTTTCAGTTTGCCCACATTAATATTTATTTTATATGCATGTAGATTAATTTTTTAATGGACATATATTTTTATTTCACTTTATATTGCACTGAACATTATATCTTCGTTAGTAATTTAATAAATATTGTTACAATAGTTTTAAGTTTAATTTTATTATTCTGAATAATATTGAATTTAATTATATAAAATTTGTTCAATGATATGATATTTTTGTTCGATAACGAGATTTTAGTCTTCAGCCAAAATGATTTTGTTCAAAATAATTATTTCAAGTATACCGGAATAAAACTAGATGATATTTTATATATGAGGAAACTTCTAAGGTCCAAAATTGAACTCCCGTGTTTTTCTTATTATACATGTAGTTCTTTAGCAAATTTCGTCTCATGAGACCTTTTCTGAACCATTAGATACAGTGTATTAAGTGTTTCCTATTCCCTCAAAGTGTGTGAATCTTTTTGAAATTGAATTCCTTACATTAAACCATTATAACATCATAAATAGTTTTTTATTTTAATTTATTTAAGAAAAAACATATCCAAACCTATGTTATATATTTTATTTTGTTAATCAAATAAACCTATTGCATGAAGTGTTCAAAAGTGAGAATGTTGTATTGGTAAAAAATTAGATGAATGTGAATCAAATATAAAAATTAATTATTTTTAGAAGAGTTAGTCCAATTGATGGTCAAGTAGTTTTTTTTTTTAAATTTAATGGACTAAATTAAACAACTGGTAAACTATATTCCAACAATTTACAGCCTTTTGGAAAATCAGAGACAGGGCTTGATAGGTGTGGTGGAGGGAAGAAGTTATCTCTCCTGAGTCAAGTCTAAACCACAATAACTATTCTAAATTAAAGTCCAAGGGTAGCCAAACGCCTGATTAATATTTCTTGCTGCCTGGGCAGCGGAATGACCGAGTTTGTACTCATAAAAAAAAAAAATTGTTCAGAAATCTCGTGTTTTCATGGCCACGGTTAAATTTATACTAAAATCTGTATGCCTACTTGGGAAAAAAACAAACACAGTTTACAAATAGAGGATTAACAAGTGCTTATTATAGATAGTAAATATTTTGCTAGGAATCAACAGCCAACCCTTTAATCCTCTATAATGATTAAGATTTAAAAAATCAAACATTTCATGTGTGACAACCCAATATTACTCTCACCATTATTTTCAAATTAGATTATCCTATATTATTGCAAAATCAGTCAGTTTCACCCAGCCACAGGTTCAATGCTGCACATTCAGATTTATATATGTCATTACATTTAGTTGGTTGTAGGTATTAATTAACTAAAATAAAGGAGCTCCGCTATGCCCCTTTTTGGAGGAACATACATTGATAGTTACTTAGACCATTATTATAAATTGTATTGTGGAACTCTATGATTAAACTGATTAAATGAGTTTACTTTACTATTGAGTTTAGTTGGATTTCCTAGTCTGGCCCATTTCTTCTAATTTATCTCTAATTGAGTTAAGATCGCAGTCTCAGGTCTGACATTATAGAAGGATAATGTCCTTAATGAATATGCCTCCTCTTAGGTTTTGGTAGTCAGTTTTAGAAAACAGTTATAACTTGTAACAGTAAGATTCACTAATTATTTATCATCAAAAGAATTGTTATAAAAATTTTCCTGACTAAGAAACAAGTTTCTGCCTTCATTGGATTACTTGATATTTCTATTGTCGACTCGGGAATTGATTTGTCCCCTTATTAATTTTTTTTTTGTTCATGCCCTTGAATGAATTAATTGGAACATCATATTACTGCTTAGAATGAAGCAATTGAAGAGTATTTGTGAAATTGGCTCACAATATTATGCCTTCAACACTACTAGCTCATTTATGTATTGTTTCTGCCCTCCCAAATTTAAATTGAATCAATTGGATAATAATTTATACGAACTATTCAACAAAATTTGCTTCTTGCCAAGAGTTGAGGTCAGATATTTTCTAACTTTAAAATAACCTCTAATATTTATGATTCATGTTTAATGAAATCCTTGGTTTGACTTGATGGTAACAGTGGGAGTCCAACAACAGGTTTTTGTTCTTATATCCTTTTAATATAGTCTATCTTTCTTTTTTATGTTATATTTCCTTCCCAAATTAATTTCTTTACTATTATGATGTTCATGTATTTAATACTAGGCATATTTTATTTATTTTTATTTTTTGTTTACAGCTTTTCCATGTTGATGAGTTCAATAACCAATCTAAATACTCAGATGATCATCTTGAAGAACATCAGCCATTCCCAACTCTTCAGCAGGCATTGGAAATTTTGGATCCCAGTGTAGGATTTAATGTCGAAATAAAATGGACAATGCAGTTAAAGGTAAAAATTATTAATATATTAAATTGTTAATCTTGATGTTAATCCTGTTTTGACAGTGAATAATTTGTTACAGATTTTTTTAATAGGTTATTTTAAATTAATTTAATAACATTTATAAAATGTGGATCAGCCTTAGTCTATTCTACTAAAAACCTAACCTTAAAAAAATTTTAATAATTACAATGGATGTACCCCTCTCTCTCAGCAAACCATTTTACAAATTATACAACTATAAATTTCAATGTCATATCAAATTCAATATCAATATAAGTTTTACTACTCGTCGCTCAAATTGTATAGCTATCATTTACATGTATTCTGTAGTTCAGATTGCATTATTTATTTTTTTCAATATAGAAGTGTAAGCAGGGGAGAAAAAAAATTCAAGTCTTGATCCTAGAATTTTAATTTGTTACTTCAATCTAGTGTCTCTGTTTCGCTCTAAAATGACATATAATCTAATATTTTCATCGGTTAAACCTCATTTATTATTCCTCTTCATATGTAAAATAAATCATTACACAGTGATCATTAGAAACTTTTTAATTGTAATTGAGATAAAATATGATAATTAAATAATAAGGCCTTATGCCATGACTATTTTGAGAAGGCCAGATTCAGCGGTCGTTTGAGACTTGATCTGAGATTTCATAGAGCACCTGGCCACACATGAGTGTTAAGGAAAGTAAGGAGAAATGGTACCGAAAATCGTGGGTAGTTAGAAGGGTCTACGGAAAATTATTGTAGTTAATAATTATGATTGTTAGATTAATTAAAGAAAAATAAGTGTCTTCATTAAAAATACTTGTTTTTCACCTAGTTGAGGTGCTCAATAAAATGAATCTTCTAAAGATTCTTTTAGCAATGTTAATTGCTACCAAAATCAATTATAAGGAATCAGGTGTTTCCTTATAAACACACTTATAAATTGTTTATAAATTCATAAATATTTTTAGATATCATGTTCTACCGAGTGCCTCAATTGTTTATCCTTTTTTTAACAATGTTATACTTATTATTTTTAGGATGGAACCTACGAACTATATCATCCCTTTGATTTAAACCTATACTTGGACACTGTATTAGAAGTAGTTTTAAAGCATGCCAAAACAAGAAATATTATATTTTCTTGTTTTCATCCGGATATATGTTCAATGTAAGTAGTTATTCAAGTTATTGTATATATATATATATATATATATATATATATATATATATATATATATATAGTATTGAAATCAAATTATCTATGATTTTTCATGCTATTGTTATATTTCCTTTTAATTGTTTAGGATCCGTTTAAAACAGAATAGGTATCCAGTTATGTTTTTGACTCAAGGTATAACTGATAAATACCCAGCTTACCACGATCCAAGATGTCAAAACGTGCCTATGGCTGTGCATTATGCTGTCAATATGGATATATTGGTACATTTTTATTTTATTTATTTATTTTTTAATATTTAAAACTTTAATGAAGTGAATTTTTCAGTGAAAAACTAAAGCCTTTCACATTTATTAATATTAGCCACATCTTAACGATTGTTTTAAATTGAAACATGAAAATTAATTGAAAAACATATACAATATAACCTCGATTATCCGTCAGATAATGGCCAAGATAATGGCGATTTTGAATCAGATAATGATAGACCAAGATAATGGCGGATTTGGGAAATAGACGGATATGGGAATGAATCATATATCTCATATATATATATATATATATATATATATATATATATATATACATAAATTGAACAATATATTTCAATTATTCCACATTATATATGTATTCATAACTTATTTACGTACTAATAAGGTATACATATGTAGTAAAAATATTTTTTTTAAATTTTAATAATTACATACATTGATGGCTAAAAGCACAATAATTGTATGTCCAATATTTCCCTCTTGAGAAATTAATATCAATTTAAAGGTGGAGTTTAGCTCATCCTCATGCACAAGCGTAGTATGCCCCTTCTTAATTATCATTAAATGATTATATAGAAGGGACATACGATTTTTGCTAAGATTGAAGCACTTTCACCTTTTCGTAAACAATTTACAATTTCAAACTTAGTAGCGAGATCTAAACTCTTCCTTTGTGTTTTTTTCCGACATTATTGTACGTACTTTTAGAAAACTACAAGTACCCGTCAGACAAGAATGAAGACTGAACTGCGGAAGCTACATTAGTTAGAGATGAGGAGATAATTAATTTCTGAGAAATGTATTCGAGGAAGCCTAGGTTTTGAGTAAACAACAGAGTCTAGGAAACAAAGTTGTCAAGACACAACGATTGGTTCTTAGCCGGCGTCTATGACTAGCAACCAAACAATATATATTGTGCCGTATTTCGGCGGTTTTTCTTTTAATTTAATTTTTATCAGGGTTGAACCCCCACCTCTTTTAATTTGTACTACTAGCGCCGTTAGTTATTTGTTCTCCCGCTGTTTGGCGGGTGTAAGTTTTTAAACCCCGTTAGTCTAATTTGGGCCGTCCTTTAGATATCATCTTCTGTTTTCAACTATGCCTCTATCTCACCAACTGATATCTGTTTTATGTGTATGAGGATGCGTACAGGTATTTTTTACTCCTTTTTTATTCCTTACTTTACACCTTTCTCCTGTATTACTCAGAACCTAGTACATCTCATTACACACGTAAACCTGCTAGAGAAACCATTAGATTATAGAAGATGCAGATATTCAGGTGAGCTGATTTTTTTCTTACCTTTTTTTATTTCAATTTATTGCCTCGTAATTAATTTCCAGACTAAATTTATTTCTTTTATTTTTACAATATTACTATGGTCCTCCGTTCTATGCGACGAAACGCCAATTAAGTATATTGCATTCGATTGGCTACGTGAACTAGAAAGAGAAATTTTAAATGATCAAATTCTTAAATTCTTTTTTCTCTACACTACCAGAGGAATTAATCACTTTTTGCATTTTTTCAGATTTCCCCTACGAGCACAGACCCCTGCCAATATTTACGTATTTCATCGCACAGTGTATTACACAGGTTCAGAGTCCTTTTGCTACAGTATTAACTACCGTTTATGTTTCTAATTTACGACAAGATATTTTTTTTTTACTTTACCTTTGTTCTTGAACTTAAAAGTTTTTAACTTTTAATTTTTTCAATTTGCTTTAATTTAAATTTTAAATTTTATTCTAAATTAATTTAATTTTTCTCTTAAAAATAAAAAAAAATTTTTAGTATTTCTGTAAAAATGACCAAACCAGAGGAGGTCAAAGCTAAATTAAACAAACTCGTTGATCTTGGATCAACGATTTTTGCTAATGTAACGTCTATTATTGATGCCATAAAACCACTTAAAGTGGATAATATAGCAAAGGTCCAAGCCTATTTCAACCGACTTCCTTATTATGAGGAAAAGTACCGTAAGGTACAGTCTGATATACAAGAACTTAACCAGTTACTCCCTACGGAAGACCGGGTCGATGTTTTATCAGCGGATTCATCCTTCTTGGGCTTAGTGGTTGAAATAGAGTCATTCTTAAAAAGGCTTGAGGCACAAATAGCATCAGCTCCTCCAGTTACTACTTATCTAACACCATCTTCATACATGTTTCCCAAAATACCTTTACCGATTTTCTCAGGTAAAATTGAAGATTGGCCAGATTTCATATCCCTTTATGACTCCTTGGTTCATGGTAATACCTCTTTAGACAATATACATAAATTTCAATACCTCCGGTCAGCAGTTAAGGGCGAAGCTCTGTCATTAATTTCAGGTTTTCAAGTTTCAGAGGCTAATTATTTGTTAGCTTATCAAACACTTGTTAACCGTTATCAAAATAATAGAAGAATTGCTTCGATGTACCTAAATAAAATTTTATCTTTTAAATCTTCAAACCCACCTAACTCTTTAGATAATTTGAGACAATTACTTAATGTACATCAAACTTCTGTAAATGCAATAAATGCACTTCAAATTCCTAATTTAGCAGATTTTCTACTTTTTTCATTAACTTTAAAAAATCTTGATCCTGTACTTCGAAAAAAGTTTGAAGACCAGAACACTTCTACTAATATTCCGTCTTATGAACAATTAATTAAGTTTATCACCAAACAGGTGAGAACATTAGAACTAAATGAAGGTTCAGAGAAACCTAGCTCTAATTTCAGTAAACCTAAACCAACCACCCAGGCTTTAACAGCCGCTATTAATTCATCTAAACCTCAGTCATCTTCTAATTCTTCTTCTTCAAAATGTGGCTTTTGTAATGATAAATCCCATCCTATTTATACATGTGACCAGTTTGGTCGTAAATCTCCTAGAGAAAAATATAATTGGATTAAGGCACAGAAATTATGTGTAAATTGCCTTCGGCAACCTGCTAAATATACTTGCCATAGTAAAGTGACTTGTACAGTATGTCATCATCCTCACCATACTTTATTACATTTTGGTTCTTTACCTACTCCAAAGAAATCTAATAATAATGTTTTTGCAGGAAACACTAACAATACTCAAACTACTGTAAATCAGCCTGGATCAAGTTCCGGTACTGCCGAAGCCACTCCTCCTCCTTCTTCCTGTGTTGCTGGTATCACTGCCTTAACTTCAACACAGTTTAAAACTACAACAATTTTATTGGCCACATGTTTAGTAAAGTTACAGGTATCACCTCATAATTCTGTTATTGTTAGAGCTCTCCTGGATTCAGGTGCAGGAGCTTCTTTTATTTCTGAAAGATGTGCTCAATTATTACAATGTGCTCGTTCTCGAACTCCTATACCCGTTAGCGGAATAGGTCATTCTCAATCTAAAACTAAAGATTCATCTTTTCTTTCTACTTTTACTATAGAAGGCAAAATTGTTTCTGAAAATCACCCCTTTTTTATTATGGACTCCCTTACAAATAATACTCCACAGGTTCAAATATCCTCAGCAGTTCGTGCTGCAACTACTCAACTTCGTTTAGCGGATCCTTCTTTCGATTCGCCGTCTCCTATTGACTGCATCTTAGGTGCAGACATAGCTGCTATCGCCTTGGAAGGTGGTTCTCCAGTTGTGTTAGGGCCAAACTTTCCTACTCCCGTTCCATCTGTGTTCGGTTATATTTTAATGGGCTCCGCCCCCAGGAACCCTGATTCGGCCTTAATTGCAACCCCTCTTGGGTTTTCTACTACTCCTCCTTCCGTTAGTAGCTTTTATGCCGATCCTTCATCGGACTTACATTTATCTCTTGAACGCTTTTGGAGTGTTGAAGAACCTCCTAAGGCTATTTCTACACCTTCACATGAGGATGAATTCTGTGAAACCTTTTTTAAAGAAACTACCGTCGAACTCCATCAGGTCGTTACCAAGTTAGACTACCTTTTCTGCCTTCTACTACTCTCACCCTTGGTGACTCTTATAAAACTGCTTACGCGCGATTTACTGCTCTAGAGCGTAAATTCGCTTCTAATACTGAATTTAAATCTCAATATTGTTCCTTTATGGACGATTATTTACAACAAGGTCATATGTCTCTTGCTAACGGTCCCAAGCATTATTTTATACCCCACCATGGTGTGTTTAAATCACATGGTGACACTTCTAAAATTAGAGTTGTTTTTAATGCAACTTCTAAAACTACTACAGGTCTTTCTTTGAATGATCTTCTTTATGCTGGGCCAAAATTACAACCTTTACTTTCTAATGTTATATCTTTATTCCGTCAGTTTTTATATGTTTTTGTCTGTGACATACGTCAAATGTTTCGGCAGATTGCCATACATCCTGAAGATTATCCATTTCAATGTATACTTTGGCGAAATGACCCCTCAAAACCAATTCAAACTTATTATCTAACTACTGTCACGTATGGTACTAGGTGTGCGCCCTATCTAGCTTTGCGTACAATTTCTCAACTAGTGGAAGATGAAGGAATTAATTTTCCTTTAGCTGCTTCATCATTGAAATCCAACATTTTTGTTGATGATATAGCTGTAGGGGCTAATTCTTTAGACCAAGCGTTACTCTTAAGAAATGAAATTATTTCTCTTTTGGCCAAAGGAAATTTTCTTTTAAGAAAATGGATTGCAAATCACCCTTCTTTGTTAAAGGATATTCCTGAAGATCACTTACTTGAACCATCCACCAAAGTAGTTCAGCAATCTATACCTCTGTTAGGTACCTTATGGGATCCTAGCGAGGATACTCTTTGAATTCCTGTTGATATTTCTGTTCCTAATAATAAAACCATAACTAAGCGTATTGCATTATCTTACATCTCTCAAATTTTTTACCCTTGTGGTTGGTTAACATCTTTTATTTTGAGAGCTAAACTCTTTATGCAGCGCCTTTGGTGCGTACCTCTTGACTGGGATACCCCTCTCAGTTCAGAATTACTTAACGATTTTTTGACTCTTTTTGAGGATTGTTCTACTCTCTCTAAATGTACAGTTCCGAGACCCTTTTCTACTAATTCAAATAGTTTATATATTTTACACGGTTTCTGTGACGCCTCTCAAACTGGGTACGCCCCAGTTCTATATTTGCGGTCGGTGTCATGTAAAAATAAACCCGTTTTGCTTATGGCAAAAAGTAGGGTAGCAAAAAGCGAATGTCGATCCCACGTTTAGAGCTATGTGCAGCTCATTTGTTAGCTTCTCTGGTACAACATTTTCTTGAACTTTTTGGCCCTAGTAGTATAATTTCAGCTTCACATTTGTGGACCGATTCTCAAATTGTTTTGAGCTGGCTGAAGATAGAAATTTACAAATTAAAGACTTTTGTTGCAAACCGTGTTTCTCAAATTTCTCAGTGGACGTCTCATTCTACCTGGCATCATGTTCTTAGTAAAAATAATCCGGCCGATTTGGCTTCCAGGGGAGCTTCTCCCGACATATTAGCTAGGCATGAACTATGGTGGCATGGACCTCACAGCTGTATTCCGACTGTGGCACTAATTTCATAGGTTCCTCTATACTCCTTGCCAGACAGATGAAATCGTTTTTCAATAATCCTCATATTTCAGCCTTAGTTAAATCTTTTTGCGATGAAAAGGGTATCAACTTTAACTTTAATCCACCCTCAGCTCCTCACCAAGGAGGACTGTGGGAACGTACCGTCCGTTCTGTTAAACATCATCTTACCCGAATGTTAAATAATCAAGTACCCACTTGGGTCAATTTAACCCTTTATTGGTCCGAATAGAAGGAATTCTAAATTCCAGACCTATAACTCCTATGTCTAGCAACCCTACTGACTTTGAGGCCCTGACTCCTCATCGTCTTGTCGTCCTGGTCATCTTTTAATTGGTCGTCCTCTAACTTCTCTACCTGAGCCTGAGGTTCATCCATCTCATTGTACTCCTGTCAACTTTAAATGGGTGCAATCTATGCACCAGTCTTATTGGAAGAGATGGAGAGTTGAATATTTGCCCTTGTTGCAACCAAGGCAGAAATGAAACACTTCTTGTCCCAATTTAGTTGTTGGCGACTTAGTTATCATCGATGAAGCCAATTCACCTCCTTCTACGTGGCCTTTAGGTAGGATATCTGCTGGGGAGGATGGTGTGGTTCGGCAGGCCGAGGTCTTAACTCCGACAGGCAAGTATTTGCGACCAGTAGTGAAGCTTTATAAGCTTCCTATTTACAATTAAACTTTAATTGTTACTTTTTTTGTTTTTTGTTTTTTCACTTGTTTTTTCTAGGTTTCTAGATGTGCGGAGTCTGTGCTCGGCGGGGTTCGCTGCGGCACCTTTATTTTGTCTTTTCCAGGTACCTCTCCTGAACAGTTGTTCAGGGGGGCCGGTGTGCCGTATTTCGGCAGTTTTTCTTTTAATTTAATTTTTATCAGGGTTGAACTCCCACCTCTTTTAATTTGTACTACTAGCGCCGTTAGTTATTTGTTCTCCCGCTGTTTGGCGGGTGTAAGTTTTTAAACCCCGTTAGTCTAATTTGGGCCGTCCTTTAGATATCATCTTCTGTTTTCAACTATGCCTCTATCTCACCAACTGATATCTGTTTTATGTGTATGAGGATGCGTACAGGTATTTTTTACTCCTTTTTTATTCCTTACTTTACACCTTTCTCCTGTATTACTCAGAACCTAGTACATCTCATTACACACATAAACCTGCTAGAGAAACCATTAGATTATAGAAGATGCAGATATTCAGGTGAGCTGATTTTTTTCTTACCTTTTTTTATTTCAATTTATTGCCTCGTAATTAATTTCCAGACTAAATTTATTTCTTTTATTTTTACAATATTACTATGGTCCTCCTTTCTATGCGACGAAACGCCAATTAAGTATATTGCATTCGATTGACTACGTGAACTAGAAAAAGAAAATTTAAATGATCAAATTCTTAAATTCTTTTTTCTCTACATATATATATACATAATTAATTTTTCTCAAACTGAGGTGACGGATAATAGAGGTTATACTGTATATAATTAATAAAATGTAATTGGAAAAATCCAAATACAAAGCTTTGAGTTTTTAAAATGTCAGAAAATAATTAAAAAGTCACTAATCCAAGCATATTCATGAAATACATCAAAAATTCACATCAAAGAACATAAAATATAGCACATCACACACCTACAGCCCATAGAGACTCATCAATTAGATACAGCAACTCTGTCACTCACTTGAAGACATCCTATCAAATGCTCAATCAAAACAGAGTCCTTCATTGAAGTGAATTTGTTTATTAACCCGTTAAACAGAACATCTCCGAGCTGTGGTCTACAGGGAACATCCGTCATAATGACGGCTATCAGTGTAGAATGTGAGAATTTGCCTATTTTTTTTTGCAAATGATCACATTCTACACAGTTTGCATAACTTGCTTAAACCACTGTATATTTTCGAATATGTGTAAGAGCTTTACAATTTTCCCAACCACCCATTGCTTCCTAAGATGTGAGTAGCTTACAGTTATGAGTAAGGTTATTCAATTGATTACTGTTGGTACATCATTATCGTTTTGTACGACAGGGGCCAAAAAACGTCAAAATTTGTAATATAACATTTATTTTTCATTTGACATCATTTTCGAAATTATAAAATCTGTCTTTATTTATCTTTTTGTTTTTTCCGTCCGTTGGATTTTTTCCCGCCAAAACAAAGGGCGGTGAGGGGCTTCCGGAGTAATGCGGACGCATGACGATACCTTACTGAAGATGGCACAAAGACTTAGGCTTGTGCTGCACCTGTCCATACTTTTATCAATAAAATGTGAAACAATGCCGTTATTATGATGTATGTTCCGTTCAACGGGTTAAAATTGATATATGTCCTAATGATGCCTTAAGGTTCAATGGCTAGTTTTTGGTATTCTATATTCATGATTGATGGTGGATTATTTTATGTTCAATTAATAGCCAGAGTGAATTGAAATTTTCCAGGTAATTTCTAGACTATGATAATATGCTCATGGTTAGATGAGGGACGGACTGTCTAGGCTAAAATTGTTTTATAAAAGAAATTTAAATAATTTGCCTTTTAATTTATTTTATTGTTATATGATATAATTTTTTAAATATTTTATTTAAAAAGAAAATATATGACCAGGACCGGGACTCGAACCCGGGTCTCTCACCTCTCCGTGATGGTGCCTTAACCATCTTGGCCATCCTGGTTCGCTTCTCGGTCAGTCAAATCCCTTCTTTTCACTGATCCTGTATCTCCGTGCTCTCGCAATTTGCTCGCAATTCACGGGGAGAATGTTAATTGAACATTACTTTTATTATTTTATTTTATTTTTTTTTTAATTTAAATATTTTACTTTCATTCATTGTGAATAGTTAATAAATGTTTTATTAAAGAGAAGAAAATGGTTCCTGTGGAGGTCAAAAAATAATTCCTTAAATTTCTCAAAATTTAGTGCACTTCTGTCATTCAGATGGCACTGCTTATTAGTTTGCTTCTTTTTTTTTCCACAGATGGTGCTGTAGTTCATACTTAGCACTTGGTCTTATATACATATTTGATCTTACCTTATTTAACCTATTACTTATTTTTTATTATTGATATTGCTTACATTTATTTTTTCTCTACTACCACGTATTCAGCCCTGAAGAAGACCTACAACCTGGGTCGAATTGTCAGTTTCTAATAATTTCTTTCACTATTTAAGGATTTTTTTTATTTCCACTCATATCCTTTTCTTCTCCATATTTTTATGGTCAACCATGTTTTATTTAGTTTTTAGAAGTTTTTTTTTTATTGAGGGTTGCAATTATATGTTATAATTATTTCTAAAATATTAAAAAATTTACTCATAAACATTGTGAATGGTTGATAGATTTTTCATTTAGTTTGTCCTTTAGGGAATAAATGTTCATTCAGAGGAACTTTTACGTGACTCGTCACAAATAGCCCTAGTGAAACGAGCTGGTCTCGTCCTCTTCTGTTGGGGTGATGATAATAATGATACAGAGACTATAAAGCACCTCAAAGACCTGGGAATCCATGCAGTTATCTATGATAAGTAAGTTTGTTTTTGTTATCTTTCTTAGTTATTTTGTGGGGTTTTTTCTCACTACTGTTGTCATTGGTAACCTAAATAATATATTTAACGTGCTACAAATTAAATAATTTTTTATTGCATGTAAAACATCGCCAAATTCGTGTTTTCTAATGCTAAAATTAGCAAGATATATTCCTATCTGACACCACCTGCCCAAGCAATTACAGCTACCCCTACTTGAAGGTTTCACAGTTAACCTGGTTGGCTTCTATGGTTACCACTCCTCATAACCTGAAGCTGAACCTCTAGGTTCTTGTTTCTATTGTCATTGAAAAACAAATTTGAATACATTTCATTACTAAAATCAGGCTTTTGTATTAATCTAGACTGTAATAATTTTCATTCTTGATTTTGCTATTTAGGTATTTCAAGTTCTACGATTTTGTGCAATCTTTTACAATCGGTGATTTAAGCTTTTTATAAAATTCCAATTATATGAAATCTATAAATTTATTATAATTATTATAACCATTATTAAAATTATTAGTAATCATATTTTTTTAATTATAATATAATAGTTATAATAAAAATATGACTAAGCATAATTTAATTGTAACTGAAGTATTTTTGTTGTTTCAGGATTGACCAAAGATGTTCCAAAGAAGTAAAAGAGAGTATCTTTAGACTGGAAGCTCGTGAATCTGAAAGAATACAGATTAGGGCTGCGGCAGAAAGAGCTTCAGTTGATGAATACTTACATCCGACCCCAGAAAGACAAAACTCAATAGAGGTTAGTTCTATTTTTATGTGACTGATTATAAATATCTGTTTTGCTATCATATTTAACTGAATGATTCCACACATTTAGTAATTCAATATTTTCATGATCTAGTTGTGCATAGTCGACACGTATTAAGTTAAATAATTAAAATTAATATATAAATTAAACCCTCAAGTACTGACAGTTTTTCCTTACCCTAGTCCTGACACCTGGTCCCATGGACCACCTGATTTAAAAATTCATTAATAAATACAAAATAAAATATTTAAATATTTTATTGCTTGTTATTACTTGTATAAACCTTCTTGCACTTTCACAATCAACGAATATATGATATTTTTTAAAATTTCAGTAAAAAATAACAAATAAGGTCAATGAAGGAAATAGTGAAAATCAAAAACTACATATTTTAAAACTTGTGTATTCATAACAAAGTAATGACAATATATTTAATTTTGATTTTAAACAATTAAAAACCTATTAATTAAAATAAAAATACTTTTCACAATTAAAATTATTAATATTATAAGCATATTTCAAGCTTATTAGGTTCTTTTGTAGACCATTTGAATCTATTCTTCCCATAAAATTAATCTCTCTCATTTCGATTCCTTTCCAATTCCTCATCAGTGTCTTACAGCTCTAACACTGCATCGTGATCGCTTTCGATGTAGGCTCCGACATCAAGATCACATTCGAAAATATCATCTTCTTTAAATCATCTAAGAACAGGTGAATTTAATCATTAAACTCGGATCATCATTCCCAACATTTTTGATGTGCTAGGTTGGCGTTCCGTATTTGAGCCGTTTATTTTGAAAGTGGCCTACCTCCATTTATCTTCAAATATTTAAGGGTTTGCGTTTCGATGAATTTAAAAATATACGTATAGGATACTAATGAGTCATACTGCTTAAGTGTATCTAAGGCTGTTAAATTTATGGTTCCAATTAAAATGTTAACAATTATTAAGTGAATAATGTATGTTTTCTTATCAAGAATGGAGTTAGGCAAAAATTTTAAAAACGGAGTTAGGTCACTTTCAAAATAAACGGCTCATTTGTTAAACATTAAAAAATGTATAAAATCGAAAAGAATAAAAAAACCAGTTAATATTTTGATAACATTTGTAAATTTAACTCTTTAACTGCTGCAAGTGAAGAGCTTTACGTCTGTCACAGTACTAAGTGGCTTCCATCCGGCTACCAGTCTACCGGCCTCTGCTACATACTTTTTACCTGCATTCTACCTTTCATTAAGCCCCTTTACTACTGTCTGTTAACGTAGCTCATTGTTTCCATCCTCCTTTTTGATTTGGGCCATGGACTGACACTGGCGGAGTTAAAACTTTTTTTTTTATGCTAAAGCTTATTGCTTAATAATTTAATTTTGTATGAAAATCTTCAAAGCATGTGTCTATACAAAGACCAACATAACAATGCCACGTCATCTATACTCGGCTTTAGCAAATAGATAGAAAAGCAGTGCGGCGGCATATATCGTCTTTAGCACTGAGGGTGTGTGTGATGCAGGATGGCATTTATTGTCTTTAGCAAAGGGGGCATGTTCCCTTGCACCGGCATATATGGTCTTTAGCAGTTAAAGGGTTAAAAGTATCACTGATTAATATTAACTAATAAGTATAAAATATTAAATGAAAGCTTACCTTGAAAAAATCAAATGTCACACAAGTACTGAGGTATGGTCTATGGACCAGGTGTTGCTTATATTTTGTGATTAAACCTTAGAACCTTTAAGGTATTAGCAAGATAAGAAGGTACTGGAGTCACAGAGATTCCCCATAATCGGTAGGATGGGAAATTCCAGAAAATACGCACCAAAAGGTCTCAAGTGTTAATGAACAGAATTAGAAATTGTCTATAAATCTAACTAAATAAGTTAAATTTATTTTATTTGTGCCTGCGTTTTTTTGGCCATCATCAGGGTATAGGGATATATAGTCTAAGAGCAACTCGATAGTAATAATCAGCCACTAATTAGTAATAATTGCTCAATAGCCTCGCGAATACGATATTTCTCTGCTCTGATAATGCCCTAAAAATTAGGTCTATTTGTTGGCACAAAGAAAATAAGTTGTACTTATTTAGATTTATAATGAAAATTATTTGAAATTTTTATTTTTACAAATAAATACCATATTTTTGTTTATTGATGCATGTTTTGTAAATTAAATCATATTTTTATCATTTTTAATCAAAGCTAAATGAGAAAACGAGAAGCTGCTCACCATTTCAGGCTGTTGCAGCACTTACTATACAAATGCTCTAAGCTCTTAATTAATTGAAAAAGACTCATAAATAAAAATGACTATTATGTATAAGACCTATTTGGACAGGTAGAGCTGTGAGGCTCCATTAAGCCATCGCATTCCTCTCGTATCCAATCCTTACTATCCAAAATTCTTCGTAAAATCCTTAATGCTCCTTACTTTGTTACAAATAAAGTCATCCATAATTACCTCCATGACCCATTTGTTGCTGATTAGACCAAAACCTGATACCAATATTTTCTTGAAAAACTTTATTCCCACTGAAAACCACTAGTTTCATTCCTAGCTCTTCAATTCCTGATAATCAACTGAGGCATCTGAAAAAAAATATGGCCTCATTACCTTTTAAGTTAAATTTGTTATTTGAGTACTACCACTGGGTAGTTTCTCTACTTGCCTTTATCCATGCCATTATGTATCATTTCTGCCATTATATTTACTTGTTGTATTCTTATAATACAATTGTACATTTCAATAAATAAATTTAGTTTAAAAATATTTTTTGGATGGGGGATACAGCAAATAAGTTACTAAAAGTATTGTCATCTCTTCAATTTAAATTTCTCTTACTTAAATTACTTATTAAATTTAAATTTTTATTGTTTGCATTATTTTATTTTTTTTTTTTTAGGCTAAACAAAATTTCCTCATGGAAGCAACAGCTAAGAACGAAACCATTTCTTTTCCTTCTCAGATAAGTCTATGGGCAGAAGATGCTATTGGACATACTTCATCTTGAAAATTTTTAATATGATAACACATTTTCCATTTTAGTGAATTATTATTATTTTTTACATAAAAAAATATTCTGCTTTGTATTAATGTATATGAATTTCTTTACCATTAGGTCTCTTTCAAATTGGCTCATATAGAAAAATATATACATATATTTATAAATACAAATAGAAACCATTTATTTTTTAAGGTGAATTAGGACAATACTGTATAATTAATGGAATTGTTCTCCATCTGTACACGTGCATGCAATGTACACCGAACGAGATGTATTAATTAACTCTGTGATAAGAAAAATATTGTAGTGTGTATATATTGAATGAATGGTTCTGATTCAATGAAAATGCTAGTTATTTTCTCCCAGTTAAAAATACTTAAAAAATTATTGTCAAACCTATTATTGATTATTTTTTATATGAGTTGTTGGAGCACTAGTTATTTCAACTAGTATTGCTCAAATTAATTTATTTTTCCTAAATCATTGTGATTTTGTTAATTGCATTTTTTCAGTTTAAAAAAACTGAAACAAAAAAATGCAATTTGAATTTTCTATATTTCACTTGTAATTCAATAAAATTCATGTATATATAATTAGTTCCCACAAAAAAAATTGGTTTATTCACTATGATCCATTCTTATTTTTTTAGTATTTTAGTGTGATGTTATATATAACTGATTGCCATATTAATTGTTTGTTTTTTTTGTCAGGATATCAGCTAACTAAGACTTAAACCGGCTCATTAATTAAAGTGATTATTAAAAAAATTAAATTATCAAAATCAAGTTTGATAGCATAATAATTGAACGGGTGTACTACTTTTAATAATTTTTAAATAACAAATACTATGTCACTGCTTTATAAGAATTTTTAGTGTTTAATATTTCGAAATCCTCACCAAATGCTCGAAACTTCAGGTCTTCTAGTTTTTTTAGTATTAGATCAGTTGAACACTTTACTGATGCTAATATCTTTGTGATTGTTTGTATACCAAAGAATTAAATGAAAAAAACACGAACAAGAGAAATGTAGTCGGGTTCACTATTTTTATTCATACATAAAATTATGTACTGTTATTATTGATTAAAAAAAATTAATCAGTATAGTTAATTTTATTATATCTCATGTGATGGAAATATTAATAACTTAAAAATCCTATTTTTTTTTTCAATGGATGGAGAATAATCTGACATTTAGAAAACGCCGTGCACTAAAGTTACCTCGGACCAGCCACGCCCTTTCCTCCACTACCTAGCTTACTTAACTCACACTTTGTCCTCATCCTGGCTATAATTAATAGGGTGTTTGAAAAAAAAAATTACGGTTTTATCAAATTCCTTAGTTCAAAAGTCGGTAAATATTTTAATGCTCTTTTACTACTTACCAACACTTAATAACCCCTTTAGAGCATTCTCTAAGCTTGTTTAATAACACTTGATTCTTCAAAAAAAGCCTCATTTTAGTTATTTATTTCAAAGAAGAAACATGCTAGTGTCTTACGAAATTCTCGTAATTTTAAGACATTACTGGAAAAAAAAATTCACAGATGCTGAAGCAACTCGTGAAATTATTAAATATGAAGGGGAAGGTGTCCTAGACCAGCGCACTGCGCGGAAAAATTTAGCAGTGGAGATACAACGTTAATAAGGAAGAAGGGCTCCGGGCGACCATTAATGGATATTTGATGAGGTACTGAAGGAAGCTGTGGAGTCAAATCTGTCCACAAGTACTCGCGAACTTGTCAGGGAGTGTGGTGTGTCGAAAAATATTGTTCGTCACCATCTTCTCTCCATGGGGAAGGTGAAAATGGCCAATAGGCGGTCTTTTTTTTTTATAAACCCTATTATATTATAATTCGCTAAAAATTATAAGGCTATAATCATACCTATAAAAATAACTCAGCGCAGGTGAGGAGGGCAGTGGCACTCCATTTCTTTTACAGAAATACAACCTGGATAACCAACAATACATTATAATGTTAGTAATTAATGGCTACTCCCCCACCAATTTCACAAAAGGTTGTTTACTATATTGTTGGGCCAATTTATATTAATTATATGAAATATTATGGGCTAATTTATATTTATCCTAATTGTTATTTTTGTTGTGTGATTTTACAAGCAACGAAAATTCAGACCAGCTATTCTCTTTCTGATAACAAATATGACATTGTTGAATGTCATATTTAGGCAAAATTTAGAGCTCCCACTGTAGCATCGTCCGATTAGCCATAGCAGCATAAAGTGACGTTAAATGAACGAACAAACAACAAATATGACAAAACATCTTTTCCTTAAATAAAAACATTAATTTGCTAATGAATTGTTTAAATAAAAAAACTTTAGGAAACAGTTGTTTGGAGGTGATTTGACCTCCTAATGAGGTTATCCACTTTATAGAGGCTTGTTTAGCCGCAGAAGGGTCTTTAAGATCTCACAGGATTCATCCACGGCAGTTAACAGACTATTTAATTAACTTATAGTCAGATTTACACCCAGTACTTTTACACGGCAGCTAAGTGCTCAACCGCTGCTCAAAAAAACAGCTGTTTATTAGGATCTGTACTACTACTTTTGAGCGTAGAACCGGGGGATAACGTACCACGCAATTTGTAGGACAACATGACTGTTAAATTATATAAATATTAACTAAGTAAAAAAAAAAAAATCAGCTGGTTCGTAATCACTTTTAATGACTTCGTTATCGATACATATTGGAAGGAGGGGACTCTTTGATCAAACCATACATTTTGTAGGACAAATATTTTTTCAAATAATTTAGATAATAATCTTGAGATTTAACAAAAAAAAAAGTTAGTAATAAATTTTTGAGAATCATCAAATCGAATTGTTGGGCGTCTTATCGAAACAAAGCTATTCACGAAGATTCAGCTTGATAGTAATCAAGTGCAAAAATAGACCATGGATCCTGGACTACTCACATCATTCTTAAAAAAAACTCCTAATATGAAAAGAAATATTAGGAGTACTCCCTTATTTTATTTGGCATGGTATTTTGCTATAATTCTCAATTCAGGAAATGAACAACCAGTGGAAGTACTATTGTATATGGCGGTGCTATCTGTGGTTTGTTTTTCTTATGAAACCTTCACTTACTCAGTTGACTTATATTTATCTTTTTAACTCATAATAAATAAAAAATCAAGATTGCATTAAAGTAAAGCTGAAGATGAGATGAGCTTAGAGGACTGTTAATTATTCCATTAAATAACACTTTTAATTTAACTGAAGTAAATAATCAGTATTAGTGCTGCAGGTTATTGCTTCCAGTTAAATCTCAACAAGTTTTAACTTTTCATTTATTACTTTTTTAATATTCGCTAAACTAAAATTAATTTTATTGCTGACTGTATATAGATTAAAGAACTGGCTTACACATACTATTCAGGTTATATCATTTATATCTCGAAATGTTCATTTCTTGATGATTTGATTAACAATAATTACATTTCCCATGATTACACTTTTTGTCAACTTTAAAACTCTCGATTTTTATGCTTTAGAATTTTAAAAAGGAAGCAAATGAAAAGTTATAACTTGCGACTTAGCTTGAAACAACAACCTGTGGAATTGATGCCGATAATCAAATACTTCATACTTTTTGAAACTTGTGAGTTAACAATACTCACTGTCAGTAGCATGCTATTAAGTCTGCTGGACTGATCATGTTATTGGACTAGTTTTATACTGCTTGATGTTGCTAAATTTCAACGAATAGCATGTTAAATGAGAGGATTGTGTCTGACTGCCTCTAAGCTTTTTTTTTTACTTGTAACTAATCAAACTAGAGAAAAAATATCATTGGTTGGATGAAAAAGTTTAATAAGTTTGTGCTATACATACTTAAGATTCAAAACATTGCTTTTAAGGGTCTCTTATTGTTTTTAACTTCTTTCCCAACGCCATTTTAGTGCCTTTCAGCGTAGGGGAGCGTTTACACCATGACTGCTATTCTTTGCTAATTCTAGCCAGGTTTCGAACTCCTCTGATATTCTTGCCCTTTTTCCTGCATAAGCATTCAAATAGTCCAGGTCCATATGGTCTTCCATTCTTATTACATGGCGAATCATTTTAATTGGAGTGACTTCAGGAACTCCATCAAGGCGACCTTGTAGCAACTTGACTACGAATATATGTTCAAGTTTTAATAAATATATTTCTATTACATACAAAGTGGTATGTATTAACATCAAGGCCCAAATTATAGGAATAATGAAAACATGGTAAAATCTTGCGAGTATAAAATAAACAAAGAATAAACATTGATATAGAATGAAATACTAAATAATGGATAAACTGAATAATTAAAAAATATAAAGGAGTAAAATTACTTATTTTAAGAGTGTTTTCATTTAAAAAATATATATTTTATAAAACACAGGTACAAAGTTTCACAATTGTTATCTTAAACAATTTATAAAAGATGGTATTAAACTTATACAAACTTAACTTGAAAAGTAATAAATTTATTTACAACTAACGATCCTATATTGTAAAAAAGAACTGAAATATACTCTGTTTAACCTTTCAACAAAAAAAAAAAAATTAAAAACCTAAACGTAACTTATACTGTAGTAATAGAAACAAAAATATATTATTCAGAGTCAGGTTCAATAGAATCATGCATAAGGTCAGTAAATTCTTCATTGTCCGATCTACTGCTTATCGATTCCAAATCTGAATCTGGTTCAGGAACACATGATGACTCTAAGTCAGGATTAAAGTACGTTTCTGATTCTTTGAATCTGATGCCTATAAAGAAAAAAGGTAAATAAAAATGATAACAGTTAAATTATTGGGTAATCATTCCATAGGTTGTCGCTTCGAGTTGATTTATAAGTTTTAACTTTTCATTCGTTTCCCTTCTATTTACCAAAATATACATATATATATATATATATATATATATATATATATATATATATATATATATATATATATATATATATACATATATACATATATATACACATCGGTAATCATTTAATCTGGAAATAAACGCTTCAACAAACATGTATCATCTAAAATATGAAATGTTAGTTGAAACTTTAATTTTTTGTGATGGAATCACAATTACATTCACTTTTTCATACTAAATAAAGCTCACAACAGCTTGTATTTTTGGAAAATATTAAAAATGAAACGAATAAACAGTTAAAACTTGTAAATCAACTCGAAGCAACAACCTGTAGAATAGATACCACTTTTTTTTTTTCAAAATTATCAACAAAAAAAAATCCAAATTATAACTAAGATTGTACCTCAAATGAGTTGACTTTATTCTTTTTGCTATGTTCTCAAATGTTTAATGAACAGTTTAAATACCGATAAGAGGAAGGTTATACAGAAAACTAATTGATTTATATGTGTTACTTATTAATTACTAATGGTCACAGTTTGCAGAAAAAGGTATTTTTACGTGTCACCAACCACAATGTGTTAAATCATCAACAATTGCATGTCAAGAGATTTTAAATCAATGGAGTAATGCTATCCTCATATTCCCCTTATTATCCTAATCAATCCCCTTCAGACTATTAATTTTTTAATCTTTATGTGAGGCAGGTTTTTTATTAATTAGTTTTGTAAAAAAAAACATTGTTAGTTGTTGGCAATAGTGTATAGTGAAACTTGTTAAATCTTTTAAACAGATTCTCCGTCAAATTTTTATGTACTATGTATTTTCCGAAACTGGAAATTTTATTAATTAATCATTTTTTTCCCAAACATTGGATTTAAACTATAACCGATCATAATTTTTTTTTCCTTACTAGTTATGTTTCACTAAAACAAATTATAATTAATTTAACAATTGAAAACAAATAAAATTGTTAGATACCTTTTTTAAACATGGATTCTATTAAACTAAGGTCATCTTGTTCGATAAAATCTGGATCTAACTTAATCCAAGGTAATTTAAACTCGTCAAACAATAATCTGGGCCATGGTTCTCCTGAAAAAAAAGAAAAAATAAAAATTAAAAAGAATTAATAAAAACTATAAATTGCTAAGAAGAGGTACTAGCATGTTTAAATTTAATAGTAAAGTGTTTTTTTTTTTAAGTAGTTCATAACTGTAAATTAAGATATAAAAAAGAAACATATTCTTAATATCAATGAAACTGGCTTTAATGTTTCAAAATTATTTTGCCCATGTGGCCACCAAGGATGGTGCATTGGCAACACAGTTAGGATGTCCAATTTTTACCCACTTTTTGAACCTAAACCAGGATCCTTACATAAAATCTTTCATAAAGTGGATGGATACACCCTTAATTGCTGAGAACAACGTTGATATGTGATTTTACCAAGGGTAAAATCTACAAAAACACAACCCACAATGTTCTGTATGTCGACAGTTAGATTATAAAAAGTTTTTCACAACTTTTATAAAACCCATAACAAGAATTTAAGAATTGAAACTGAAATTCATCGCATTGCCGTGAAATTCATATCATTTCATTTGTTCTATTTTTTTGTGAAAATTTATTAATTCTGAGAACCATATTTCTATACTAATGTACTGCTTATAGTGAAGATGATAATAATAACAAAATAAATATGTCTAAGAAGTATAATGAAGCTATCAAATATTAATAATGAAAATCCATTACCTTTTATGAATTTTTCCATTTTTATTTCAAAGTACAGACCCTTAGAGCCGTAAGTTACAGTTTCTTTGATAATTTGGCCAAATAAAATTATCTCAAACCAATAATATTTTTCATTAGCTAAAGCACTGCAAAATGAAAAAAAAAACATAGATACACCAGAACAAATAAAATTAGCATTACAAATTATCTTTTTATTTTGATAAAAATAATTACCTAAACCTCAAGATCTGATCAGAATAGTCAAGTTGAAAATTTTCAATATCAGTAAGATTTATTTTAATCCTGACAAAACAGTCTCCTTGTGACCAATAAACTTTTGGATGTAAAATGCCACAGGACTCGAGAAGTGGTCCTTCAACAATTCGGTTTGGCTCTGTATCTTCTTTCTCTGTTTTGTGTGTAATTGCTTTAAGAGCTTTACTTTTAGCATCTCTTTTCTCATGTAATTTGTTAAGAGCCTGATCAATAGTTCTCTGAGAAGAAAAAAGTTAGGTCATGATATAATAAAGTTATTTCTCGAACAACAAATACGCAAACATAAATGGTTAGGGTAAAAGACAAGTCCACTTCACATAATAGAAAAATAGTTATTGAAATATCAAGTTAATTAAAATTTTCTTTACCTTAACAGTGTCATCATTACTATCCATCTGATGTCACTACTTCAAAAAAAGCAGTTCCTTTTCAACTTAAGATAGTGGTTCTATCGAAATAATTAATAAAAGTGATTCTAAATTGTGTTAATATGTCAAAATTGTGTTCGATTTGATTTTGACTGCTAAATGTAGATAATAATGAAATCATTGACATTAATAAAAAAACTATAATTATAAACAGCCTCTTTACAGAGACTTGATCTCCTTCAAAAGCTTTCACTAGTATATAATACATACATTATTATCTTGTAGTATAAGTAAACATTTATTTTATATAGAGAGGTGCAACTTGTGCTATAGTGGTTGGCATAACAACCTCATAAGCCCAAGATTACTGGTTCGTAGCCTGGCAGGTGGCCCTAGCCTTATTCAGAGAGAATATTTTTATTTATTTATTTAAACACCCTTCCTTGCCTTACAGCAACACGAGTTTTGGCTATAGAGGGAGTAAAAAATCCTTGGTCCATCAGAAGGGAAATTATATGGGGATCCCAAGCCTGTACGATTTAAGTAAATATTTTTTTAAATAAAATTGGAAAATAAGGGAAAAACCTATTGGTTTTCACTTAGTGCTACATGATTTTGCCATAGAGCCGTGAATGAGTTTTATTTGCTACCACCAAGTTTAGTAACAAAATCATAAGATATCATAATTAACTTCAAAACATTTTCCACTGTAATAGTCCGATAAGACCTGTAACCATAATATTTTGAAAGTTACTTACAAATGTATAAATAATATACTCACCTCTTTTAGCCTTTGTTGAAATTCAGGAGGTAACATTTCAATTAAACGTTGACCATTTCCAAGTTCAAAATCTCCATTAGCTAAAATTGAAATGATGTCAGTAGAATTTTCTCCAGCGGAAGTGGTCGCTTCATTTTCACTCTTCTCTAATGGTTTCTCATCACTATTAATATTTTCATCCTGTGTAGTAACTTCTTTATTGGAATTCCAATCGTCGTCCGCAGCCCACTCCTCATCCTCTTCTACTGTTTCTTCAGACCAAACTATACTTTCAGTTAAATAATGCTTCGTTTGGACATCCCAATTGGCAAAACCTCTATACACCATTTCTTTATTTATGTAAACATCTTTCTTATCTGAAGGAGCAAGAATCACCTTAAAATGGCGTCCTGTCGTGGAACTAGCACTTTTAGCCTCACAGACCTAAAATTATAAAATGTCATATATTACATTAATATTTGTAAACTTATTAAAGATATTTTTAATGAATAAAAATCAAAAAGTTATAAACAGCACTTGATTTTTAAATTAGAAAAGCAACTTGTATGGTTCTATAAAAAACTAGAAGAATAGTAAGAATTTAAATAAGTATGATAAATTAACATTTCAGGAATTTTTGATGTCCAAATTATTGCCATTGAATTTTTAAATTTTGAAAAACATTGACTTTTTTCTTAAATAAAATTATGTTCTTGTATTACCTTTGCAAACATAGATATAAGATGGCGCTCATCATTACAACACAAATTTTCAAAAGCCTCAATAGCCTGAGGTATCCAATCATCATCCAACGGTAAAATACCAACGAGGCTGCATTCGATAGCCTAAAAAATATAGATATATTTGTTATTTATTTATTTATTTATTCACAAGTATTCCCCAAAACTCATAACAGTAATTATTAATTATTCTTAACACATGAAAATTGTTAGGAGTGGAAATGTAAGTGAATAATAGTTAAGTATTTATTTTAATATTTTTAATTAAAAAAAGAATAATTTGAAAAATATCTAATTAATGAATGAAAATAAGTTTAAAATGGTGGATTAATGAAAATAAACTGATGGTGTAAAGAAATATAATTTTCTATGTCAATCAGATGATTTTTCCCTATTATCAAACTGATGCTCTATGTGAACTGATTGAGTATTTTGTACCATAACCTTAAGGGTAATATATAAAAATAATTTACAATAAAATTTTTGATCATTTCAAAGAGAGAAATTTAGGTTTGACAAACTCTTTTTTGGGGGGAGTGGTAGTCACTCACACCAAACAAAATGAAACCTGACATCAGTTAGGGGATAAATATAAAATACCATACTATTCTCTAATATTTTATACAAATAGTCTCTAATATGTTACAATTTTATAATTGATAATTTGTTCTAATTATACATTGAATATATTATTATTTTTAAACATGTATAAATACAAATTTAAACTTAAAATTCATTCAAAAAAAATCTAAAACAGATTTCAAGAAGCACTTGAAGTACAATTTATTTGATTCAACCGGATGATCACTATGGGTATATTTGAATATCGAGATTAACAAAACCTCAAGGGAAAATTAATATTAATAGAGATTTACTCATAACATCATTATAAATAGAGCCTACAATCAATAAAACAATGAAAACTCTCCCTTCAGCAAAACCCTTATGTTCCAAAGGGTATCCACTGACTGAAAAGTGTATGCCAAAAAGTAAATGCATAAATCAAAACAACTAGCATCAATGAAAATTACATCAACAATTTATAAGAATGAAGTTCACTAATATAATATAAGCATCATGTTTGTGAAAGTAATAACTAGTTTATAAATACAAATTATATGCTTGAAGAGCCTTTAAAATTATTTTAAATAATTATTACAAATACGTGTATATATATATATGTGTGTGTGTGTGTGTGTGTGTGTGTGTGTGTGTGTGTGTGTGTGTGTGTGTGTGTGTGTGTGTGTGTGTGTGTAAAGAAAACTGCCTCTTTAATATGCGGAAGTTTTCTTAATTTTGTATTTGATGCGAGAGCGTCAAAACCTTCTTGACCCAACAGCTGTTGTAAATAAAAGATCCGAGAGGGAATAGTGTAGTTACCGTTACAGTGCATTTAGTTAATTTTAACTGAAAGAAAGACGAAGTAAAGACATTGAATGCTGTTTCTTTGTTTTTTCAGGTGAGGGAATTTTTAGTTGAAAGTTAATGTAATAATTTAAAATATGTAAATATGAATGTATTGTAAATAAATCTTTGTTTTTTTCAGAGCAACAATTCTGTCTTTAATTCATAATACAAAGACATAAAAACATTAAAAATATCATTACATATATATATATAAGTTTAAATACATACTTGGAACGGTAGTCTTGTGATATAACCTTTAGGTAAACGAGATATGCCGGATACCGGTACAACCAAACAATCGCCATAATCAACGAAGAATACTTCAACTTCATCTTTTATAACATCATTAACCATACCTCGATTCCACCTAGAATTTACAATTAATTGATTTGAATATCTAATATTCTTAACTTAAATTAAAATAGACAAATGCTACTGATAATTCAGTGACAAATTATCAGAGCATCATGAATTCATAAAATAGGAGGCCATAAAAAAATAAGGAAAAATGGACATCATGTTTCTTTGCTGGGACAAGTTTATGACAATAATGAAATAAGAAGAAGTTCCTTGAAAGCTAATAGAAGAATGAAAAACAGATACTAATACTAATATGGTTATATTGTATAGATGAAGAAGCCAGAAAAACCCCCATATTAGAAAATGGAGAACAACTGCAAAAATTAAAAATGAAAGACAGTTTACACTGCAGGTCCTGACTTGCTTTGAGTCGTAATGCATAAGTAAACTTATACTTATAAAAATTAGATTTTATTGAGAAAAAAAAGGGTAGTTATGAGGACTGCTGGCAAAAGTAAAAATTCAAAACTTTGGAATAACTGTGTTCTTTATTGAAGTTCTAAGTCAATTATAGTCTGAATTATTTAAATTTCAAATTTATAAATTTAAATTATTAACTTTAGTCTCGTTTTCACATACACAACATTAATATGATTACACTTAGACACTCCAAACAATAATTATATATATTTTCAAGTAATGTATCTAATTATCAAAACTCCTCAAGGTAGTATCCTTGGCCCAATCCTTTATACAGTTTATTCAGCTGACATCCCAACTCATCCTAATACTACCCTTACCACGTACGCTATTATTACATGTCTATTATCAGTCAACACCAATCCAGTTATTGCAACCCAAAGCCTCCAATCCCATATCACTGATCTTGAAGAATGGTGTCAAAACTGGAGAATTAAAATAATTCTCAAAAATCGCATCAAATCACTTTTACCTTACGTCGTAAACCAATGACTTCCTGCCCTTCAGTATCCTTTAATAATATCCCACTGGTGCCTGTAGAACAGATCCGATACTTAGGGTTGCATCTCGACAAGCGATTAACCTGGAATCCTCATACAAAAATGAAAAGACAAGAAACCATTCGACGTTTCAGGCTACTTCAACACTTACTAGACAAACGCTCTAAGCTCCCAATTAACTACAAAAGACTCATCTACATGAACATCATACGACCTATTTGGACTTACGGAGTAGAGCTTTGGAGCTCCACTAAGCCATCAAATCCCTCTCGCATCCAATCCCTACAATCCAAAATCCTTCGTAAAATCCTCAATGCTCCTTATTTTGTTAAGAATAAAGTTATTCATAACGATCTTAATGTCCCATTTGTTGCTGATTTGGCCCGAACCCGGTATCTATCCTTTCAAAACAAACTTCATTACAACTCAAACCTTTTGGTTCCAAACCTAGCTTCCTCTAAAATTCCCGATAATCCTCTGAGGCGTCTGAAAAGAAGATGGCCACTTGACCTTCTCGGTTGAACTTTGATTTGAGTACTACCAGTGGGTAGTTTCTCTACTTTTCATTATGTATTACTTATGCTATTTCCTTGTTGTATTATTTTAATACAGTTGTAAACATCAATAAATAAATTTTTTGTAAAAATAATCATAACATATGATGTGCTGCACAAGCTCAATACAAAATATCAACAATTTAACTGAAATAACAATTAGTATATAGTCATATTATTTATAATTTGTATTCGTATTAACATAGATTTTAAAACATTATTTTATTATTACTTTAATTTTTATCATTATTATATCTACATCGTTAAGTTCAATAATACTAGGGTCATTGCACTTCAATCATTTTATAAAACAAGACATTTCACTATGGCAAATAAAATCTTTTAAGGAAAAAAAAATTCAGCTGGTCATTGATGTTTTAAGTTATTATTAGTATGAATTGCCCAAATATTAAACAAGTTTTTAGTTAAACATAATTATTTTTATATCAATGGAATTCTAACCTTTAAATAAAGTTGATTAAAACAAATTGCATACCTCATGCATAGGCCACTAGGCATTGCCAGTCTCTCGCTATATGTAAGGAGCATGTCACAATAGTCTTTCGACATTTGGTAAATGTAGGATAAGCAGTGCATTGGCCAGAGCTTTAAAAGAATTTGATATGGCAGCAAGAGAAATTGGCCTGTGTCTGAACTGACAAAAACTAAATATTTGATGACATCAAGAAAGGAAAGGGAACAGATGAAGATAGCGAAAATCGACATTAATACAGCCAATTGCACAGAATTAATGTATTTAGGAGGGATTATCACAAATAATGACAATACTAGCGCAGATGTGCCTGCAATTGCTGCAGGAAATAGATGTAATTTTTTCTTGCATAAAACCCTCAGTTCAAAGTGTATATCGAAGAAAGAAACAACAACTCAATACAAGACAGTGACAAGATTATCTGTCACTTATCAATAGATAAAATTGTAAAAGCCCTATAAAGGCCATGTCTTCACTCTTAAATAGTGGAGAATAAAAAGAAGATAACATAAAGATAGAGAGAAAAACAAAAACATTGTAAAATCTATCCAGACAATGCTGACAAGAGAAAATTTTCCATAGCCGAGTCTTATAAAAATGGAGACCAAAAAATTTCATTATAAATTGTTTTACATTACTTTAAAAAAGAAAATATAATTAAATCACTAAAATAGAGCCAAAAACTCAAAAAGAAACACTATTATTTATTATAATGCAATTGGGGAAAACCACAATGCAAAGCCTTATGTTTCAAAAAATACACCTACTTACCAGTCGACGTTTCGCCTATTCAGGCATTATCAAGACACCAAAATCAAAAAGGGTTATGTGAATCGCATCTCGAAGAAAAAAGTGCAATACATCCCAACGATCAACAGCCCAAACAGACTCCAAACATGAGACAGCACCCTACCACCAAGACGTTCAACATACAACTGAACGAAAGTAATACGCAACCAGCTGGGAAGGTTATAGCATCAGCTGATCCACAAAACATATCAAGTAATACTAGCCTATAAAAATTTATACATATTAGCAAAGTTAGCCAAATTTTTCTTTTAAAATATTCAACGTTTCCGAATAATATTGGTTCAAATTTCTGCAATCTGTTTTATAATTTACTGAAATGTCAATCTTTTGTGCAATCTGCATGGCCTCGAACAACTTCCTTCTAGAGCCATCACTCTCTTTGTAAACAACTTTAGCATTCTCAAAATCAAATTGATGCTTACAAGCTTTGGTATGCTGGGCCAATGCTGTGTTAGGTTCCTTGCCACCAATATTTTTACAATCATATTGATGCTGATACATTCTTTTGTGCAACAATTGTGATGTTTCACCAATGTATATTTTAGGGCATTGCAAACAGCTAATCTCATACACTACATCTGATTGTTGTTGTGTAAGTATTTTATCTTTCAATGGAGTGTAAAATTTACTCATCTTGTTTGTAATCTTATTCGCAAGCCTAATCTCGTAAACATCATACTCTTTAAATATATCTCTAACACATTCTGACAGGCCCTTAATATAAGTGCACGCAAAAAAGACACCATTCATATTATTTCTCTCGGCACCACCACTATCCGACAATGCAAGATCCCCACCACTAGAAGTACAGTTCATATTATTGTGAATCTTGTTACAATTCAAATTCCAATATTTTTTAATGAGGAATGAAGGGTACAAGTTAATTTCGAACATCGTGCAGATGGTCTCTTTCACGGAGCTTATGTATTTTTTATCAGTCAGTTTAATGGCTTTAAATATGCTGTTTTTAAGGTTATTTATTAACATATGTCTAGGGTGATTGGATATAAAACTCAATATACGTTGACTACTGTTTTCATTTCTCGTCCATATGGTTCTCAAAATTGCATTATCGTTGTTAACATACATATCCAAGAATCTAATCCTATTATTAGTTTCCAGTTCATAAGTGAATTTGATATTATTATGAAAACCATTAAGACCCTCATAAAACCTGTCAATCTCATCCTCTTTCAACACAAGCAAAAGGTCATCCACATATTTCATGATCAATCTAGGTTTGATATTAGTAGTACTGATAACATCATCTAGCAATTTGTTCATAAGGATGCCACTAAGCGTAACGGACAATACACCACCCATAGGCAACCCTGTTAATTGTCGGTAAATCTTATTATCATATTTCACAAAACCATTCTCGCAAATTATCTTCAGCCCTTCTATAAACATAACCTTATCTTTAATGCACGTACAAGGCTCAACTTGCTCCCATTGCTCCGAAATTATTTCAAATACCATTTCAAGTGGCACCGAGGTAAACAGAGAGACTACATCAAAGCTTATAAGTCGTTCATTTTCTTCTAAAGTTTTCAAATCATCAATCTTATTTTTAGCATCAATTGCATTTTTAACATCGAACGGGTTATTATTGTACAGGCCATTTAAGAACGGTTTAAAGAATTTTTCCAGTTTATAAGAAGGTCCCTTAATGCTATTTACAATCGGTCTGAGAGGTTTGTCTTCTTTATGCAACTTAATCAATCCATATATTCTAGGATGCTGCGGGGCATAAGTAGTTAATTTAGTTTTTGAAACCCTATCAATATATTTATTTATGTATAATTTATCAACATACTTATTAATTTTATTGGTTACATTAACAAGGGGGTCTTTATTAAGCATTCTATAAGTGCCGGGATCATTGAGCAGCCCATGCATCTTGTCATTATACATTTCCTTAATGATGAAAACTACTTTTTTTGATTTATCAGATTTAACAACGTATACATCACGATTCCTGTTTTTAAATCTTATAAAATCCTCCAAATCTCTCCTTATAGTTTTATCTATAATATCACCAGGCCTATTCTTGCCTTTCTTAAGTTGTTAATTTTTCTAGCTATACTATTCCTAATTCCATTTTTTTGGCTATCTGAAGTATCTATGCGTTCCAAAAACGTTTCTGCGTCAGCAATCATGCTCAAGATGTCACTATTTAGGTTTTTAGGAAAGATATTAGCACTATCACTTAAGCTCAACAAATTAAGTATATTGCGAGGAATGTATAAGTTAGTTAAATTCTCTACCAATTGCTGCTTATGTAAATTATTATATTTAGTTAAAATATCATTTCTAGTATGTTTTTTCAGTCTAATGTACTTATCAATATTCGGACTATCAAGAGTGGTTTTAGTATTACATCCATTCATGTGGTTATATGGTTTGTTCATTTTGTAAAAATGCATTTTCTTAACTTTTAATTCCAAATTATCATATAATTTCCCAGTAATTAATTCAAAAAATCTATCTTTCACGGTCTTAATTTCTGATTTGTGCTCTTTGTTAGCTTTAAAAAGTAAATTTTCCGCATTTACAAGGTTCACTTTAGTTTTTTTGCACAACCAGTATGCCTGTTTTATATCAAGGTTTACAAGTCTAATTCCAATATTATTTAATACATTCAGGTGTTTATTGGATTGCAAAAAATTATTATTAAATGCATTATCATGCATTATCATTATTAATTGTAAAAATATTGGTGGCAAGGAACCTAACACAGCATTGGCCCAGCATACCAAAGCTTGTAAGCATCAATTTGATTTTGAGAATGCTAAAGTTGTTTACAAAGAGAGTGATGGCTCTAGAAGGAAGTTGTTCGAGGCCATGCAGATTGCACAAAAGATTGACATGTCAGTAAATTATAAAACAGATTGCAGAAATTTGAACCAATATTATTCGGAAACGTTGAATATTTTAAAAGAAAAATTTGGCTAACTTTGCTAATATGTATAAATTTTTATAGGCTAGTATTACTTGATATGTTTTGTGGATCAGCTGATGCTATAACCTTCCCAGCTGGTTGCGTATTACTTTCGTTCAGTTGTATGTTGAACGTCTTGGTGGTAGGGTGCTGTCTCATGTTTGGAGTCTGTTTGGGCTGTTGATCGTTGGGATGTATTGCACTTTTTTCTTCGAGATGCGATTCACATAACCCTTTTTGATTTTGGTGTCTTGATAATGCCTGAATAGGCGAAACGTCGACTGGTAAGTAGGTGTATTTTTTGAAACATAAGGCTTTGCATTGTGGTTTTTCCCAATTGCATTATAATAAATAATAGTGTTTCTTTTTGAGTTTTTGGCTCTATTTTAGTGATTTGATTTGTGGTATAGCCGTTGTTCCACTTCAATTCTTAATGGATCGATTATATTTTAATTTTATTCAGGACTTAAAGTCATTAGTAAATAAAGAAAGTTTCCAATTAGTAAATAGTTATGCTAATTATTTTAAAAGACATATCTCTGCACTTGGTAAGAAATTTTACTTACTCGAACATAAAAAGGCAGGTATGATTCCTAAGCATTTTCTTGATGCACTAATAAAAGTAGATAATGCATTTAATAATAATTTTTTGCAATCCAATAAACACCTGAATGTATTAAATAATATTGGAATTAGACTTGTAAACCTTGATATAAAACAGGCATACTGGTTGTGCAAAAAAACTAAAGTGAACCTTGTAAATGCGGAAAATTTACTTTTTAAAGCTAACAAAGAGCACAAATCAGAAATTAAGACCGTGAAAGATAGATTTTTTGAATTAATTACTGGGAAATTATATGATAATTTGGAATTAAAAGTTAAGAAAATGCATTTTTACAAAATGAACAAACCATATAACCACATGAATGGATGTAATACTAAAACCACTCTTGATAGTCCGAATATTGATAAGTACATTAGACTGAAAAAACATACTAGAAATGATATTTTAACTAAATATAATAATTTACATAAGCAGCAATTGGTAGAGAATTTAACTAACTTATACATTCCTCGCAATATACTTAATTTGTTGAGCTTAAGTGATAGTGCTAATATCTTTCCTAAAAACCTAAATAGTGACATCTTGAGCATGATTGCTGACGCAGAAACGTTTTTGGAACGCATAGATACTTCAGATAGCCAAAAAAATGGAATTAGGAATAGTATAGCTAGAAAAATTAACAACTTAAGAAAGGCAAGAATAGGCCTGGTGATATTATAGATAAAACTATAAGGAGAGATTTGGAGGATTTTATAAGATTTAAAAACAGGAATCGTGATGTATACGTTGTTAAATCTGATAAATCAAAAAAAGTAGTTTTCATCATTAAGGAAATGTATAATGACAAGATGCATGGGCTGCTCAATGATCCCGGCACTTATAGAATGCTTAATAAAGACCCCCTTGTTAATGTAACCAATAAAATTAATAAGTATGTTGATAAATTATACATAAATAAATATATTGATAGGGTTTCAAAAACTAAATTAACTACTTATGCCCCGCAGCATCCTAGAATATATGGATTGATTAAGTTGCATAAAGAAGACAAACCTCTCAGACCGATTGTAAATAGCATTAAGGGACCTTCTTATAAACTGGAAAAATTCTTTAAACCGTTCTTAAATGGCCTGTACAATAATAACCCGTTCGATGTTAAAAATGCAATTGATGCTAAAAATAAGATTGATGATTTGAAAACTTTAGAAGAAAATGAACGACTTATAAGCTTTGATGTAGTCTCTCTGTTTACCTCGGTGCCACTTGAAATGGTATTTGAAATAATTTCGGAGCAATGGGAGCAAGTTGAGCCTTGTACGTGCATTAAAGATAAGGTTATGTTTATAGAAGGGCTGAAGATAATTTGCGAGAATGGTTTTGTGAAATATGATAATAAGATTTACCGACAATTAACAGGGTTGCCTATGGGTGGTGTATTGTCCGTTACGCTTAGTGGCATCCTTATGAACAAATTGCTAGATGATGTTATCAGTACTACTAATATCAAACCTAGATTGATCATGAAATATGTGGATGACCTTTTGCTTGTGTTGAAAGAGGATGAGATTGACAGGTTTTATGAGGGTCTTAATGGTTTTCATAATAATATCAAATTCACTTATGAACTGGAAACTAATAATAGGATTAGATTCTTGGATATGTATGTTAACAACGATAATGCAATTTTGAGAACCATATGGACGAGAAATGAAAACAGTAGTCAACGTATATTGAGTTTTATATCCAATCACCCTAGACATATGTTAATAAATAACCTTAAAAACAGCATATTTAAAGCCATTAAACTGACTGATAAAAAATACATAAGCTCCGTGAAAGAGACCATCTGCACGATGTTCGAAATTAACTTGTACCCTTCATTCCTCATTAAAAAATATTGGAATTTGAATTGTAACAAGATTCACAATAATATGAACTGTACTTCTAGTGGTGGGGATCTTGCATTGTCGGATAGTGGTGGTGCCGAGAGAAATAATATGAATGGTGTCTTTTTTGCGTGCACTTATATTAAGGGCCTGTCAGAATGTGTTAGAGATATATTTAAAGAGTATGATGTTTACGAGATTAGGCTTGCGAATAAGATTACAAACAAGATGAGTAAATTTTACACTCCATTGAAAGATAAAATACTTACACAACAACAATCAGATGTAGTGTATGAGATTAGCTGTTTGCAATGCCCTAAAATATACATTGGTGAAACATCACAATTGTTGCACAAAAGAATGTATCAGCATCAATATGATTGTAAAAATATTGGTGGCAAGGAACCTAACACAGCATTGGCCCAGCATACCAAAGCTTGTAAGCATCAATTTGATTTTGAGAATGCTAAAGTTGTTTACAAAGAGAGTGATGGCTCTAGAAGGAAGTTGTTCGAGGCCATGCAGATTGCACAAAAGATTGACATTTCAGTAAATTATAAAACAGATTGCAGAAATTTGAACCAATATTATTCGGAAACGTTGAATATTTTAAAAGAAAAATTTGGCTAACTTTGCTAATATGTATAAATTTTTATAGGCTAGTATTACTTGATATGTTTTGTGGATCAGCTGATGCTATAACCTTCCCAGCTGGTTGCGTATTACTTTCGTTCAGTTGTATGTTGAACGTCTTGGTGGTAGGGTGCTGTCTCATGTTTGGAGTCTGTTTGGGCTGTTGATCGTTGGGATGTATTGCACTTTTTTCTCCGAGATGCGATTCACATAACCCTTTTTGATTTTGGTGTCTTGATAATGCCTGAATAGGCGAAACGTCGACTGGTAAGTAGGTGTATTTTTTGAAACATAAGGCTTTGCATTGTGGTTTTTCCCAATTGCATTATAATAAAATATAATTAATTTTTGTTTTATTGATTTATTATACAAATAATGGTGAGCATTGATTGGAAGTAATTGATATAATTGAAAAAATCATTAAATAATTATGGATCTAAGCATATTATATGCTGATAGGCATCTATAAAAAAAAGTTTTAAGTTGGTTTTAACTACACATTTTGTTATTGCAATTATAAAAAAGTTGGAAATCAGTCTATAACATACCTATTAACATTTGGGTTTTTAGCAGCACAGATCATATCACGTTTAATAATGTCAAATTTAGTAACTTTAGAATCAAGTAAAGCAGTCAATTCTTTCTCCAACTGGTCCAAACTAAAAGACAGAAAAGACCATTACAATTTAGTTTTATTTATTTCTACTACACATTTTTTTCATAATTATAAATTATAAAAATATACCTATCAGAAAATTTAAAGTGTTTCAAGAAAAACAAGGATGGTGAATCAGAACTAATAACATGAACGACATTAGTATTCTCTTTGTCGAGATGAGCCCATTGAATTATTTCCACATCTTCATCTACTTCATTTTTCTTGAACTCTGTAGAAAGAAACAAAGAAAAGATTTTAACTCAATTGAGAAATCTTCATTGTATATTAAAGTGGTAAGATAGATTCCTTTTTCAGCTCTCAGAAGCAATGGATTTGGACAACATGAAAGAATTTGATGGGAAATTAACAAATTTAAACTCAGATTCACACACTTATAATACAACTTAAATATTATTATTATTATTATTATTAGTCTGGCGCTACAACACGTTGATGCGTCCAGGCCTCCTCAACCAGCAGCCGCCATAAGTCTCTGCCCCGTGCTGCTGCCATCCAGTTGCAGACTCCCAAGCTCCTCTGTGCCACCCCGGTCACTATTGAGTGGATCTTCCTCCATTGGTCGTTAACTTCTTCTTCCTCATAGACGGATGCTGAGAGTGTTTGGTCCAGCGCGTTTACAAATCTCATCCTTTCCACTGGGTCAAACAGCTCTTCCCGATTGAATCTTTTTCTTCTTTGGATTCTGGGTTTTGAGGTATTGATTTGCCCGATGATATGAGCAATGCTTACGTAATGGTCGGAATCCACATTTGCACCACGATATACACGGACATCTGTGAGTGAGTTTACATGCCTCTTATCAATCACAATATGGTCGATTTGGTTCACAGTAATTCCGTCAGGAGAGGTCCAAGTTCCTTTATGAATGCATTTGTGGGGAATGATCGTGGTGGTTCCAAGATCTTTGGAGGCAGCAAAGTTAATCAACCTCGAACCATTATCATTACAGTTTTCATTGAGGCTGTATCTATCTACAGCTGGGACATACATTTCTTCTCGTCCTACCTCGGCATTCAGATCGCCTACAATGATTTTCATATGAAATAACTAGTGGGGCATGAGTCGAAAGCCCTCTCCAATGCCTCATAGAATTCATCCTTCTCATCTTCCTCGGATGTTTCTGTCGGCGCATGAACGCTTAAAATACTAAAGTTATAAAATTTCCCTTTAACACGCAAGACGCAGATTCACGGACTGATAGGTTCGAAACCTAGGACCAGACGACGAAAAAGAGCTTCTTACAATAAATCCCACTCCAAATGTGTACTCCCTCTCGCTACAGATATAGTAAATTGTGTGTTGTATCTTTTCCATTCCATCTTATCTCCTGGATGGCAGTAATGTCTAGTTTGTACCTATCAATCTGTTCCGGGAGCACATTAAGTCCTCCTAGTCTGTAGAGTGACAGAACATTCCAAAAACTCAAGTTAAACCATAATAATTGCCGTGTTGTTTCCCATTTAGACCAGGTGCATCCGAGGCTGATTTATGAGGTTTCGTAGTGATTTAATTTCGGATAGTGGGGCCACTAACCCTCTCTACGTATCCTAGTATGCTGGTGGGGCTGCCACCTTTGTGCTTGCATACCTGCACCTCTTCCGGGGAGGCTTCCTAGGAAAGGTGTCCCTAGTGTAAGGTGTGTAAGAGTGTATACTGTTTGTGACCTGGTGTGAAGTGTGGTGTGTTTGTGCACTGAATGTGTGCTAGTGTACTGTTCCCCCAACCTGGAGGGCCAGTGGCTGACTGCAGCCTTATGGCTGGGCGATGGGTTGCCAGTTCCCCACGCCAAAATACAACTTAAATAGAAGCCATTAAAAAAAGGTTTGGTTAGGAGGTTTAAAAGCTTTGGTAATACAATGGTAGTGTTCAGTGGGTCTAGATGAGACAAAATGATAAATAGTTGTTCAATGATAAACGTTCTTAGAAATGTATTGAGCCCTGCACCATGAAGTTCTAAAACATAATGTTTTGTCGTCAAGTCATAAAACGTAATGTTTTGTGATAACAAACAATAAAGGGCAGCATGGGCCATAACCTTACTGGGATGTGTTGTTGCCATGACAACCCCACTTTAAATTCTTAAAACCTAATGTTGCTTCGCCTTCTATCTGCCCTGAAGATGGCCTACTATGCAGTTCAAAACGTCGCCACTTATAATAAATAAGTTTTTCTTATTTAGGGTTATGTTGACTGCACCCCCAGACTATCTATATCCCACATTATATTGATGATTGCTATAAAACACAAATTATTTGCAGATCAATAAAGATATTTTTGCAATTAAACATTATAGGTCTTAGGTCATCTCTCATATAAAAACAGTTCTTAGTTGCTGAGATCTTATTCAGAACCTCTCGAAACTCGCTAACTTTTATTTTTATATATATATATCCTTTATTTGCCAGATCAGCTGTTCCTAGCCTTACATGGTTTTGTTTTAAATAATGAATTTTACATTTTAACAAAAAGTAAAAGTGTGGGATTTGTCTCATACAAGAGACCCCCTAACTGTACATTATTTTCAAGAGAAGTTATAAATATATAATAGTTTTTTTCATATAAAATAATTATAATGAAATAGCAACAGAAGTATAGTACTATAAAAGGAAAAACTATACGGAAACAGGAATATATTACAATTTGTTAAAATGATTGGTGAGCAAGGTGAAGCAATAGAGTTCACATCAGAATATCTTTCAAGAGCCTCGGTTTCAATCTTGGGGATGACATAGGTTCGCCAATGTTGAATGCAACAGCTCCTTTGACTGCTGGTAATCTGATCTTAAATCTAGTGTAACACTTTTTAATGAATTCTTCAATCGTCTCTAGTTTTAGCTCTCAGTGTAGTTGACTGTTTCGTACGAACCAAGGCACATTTACTGCGATTTGTAGGATTTTATTTTGGAAAGTTTGTAATTTTGTTTCGCTTAGTTGTTAACACTGCACCCCTTAGTTGTTAACACTTCATAACCGTACATTAGTAGAGGTCTAAGAATGGTTTTATAAATTAATAAGGCTGTTTCTGGTTTTAATCTAGATTTTCTATTTATGTTAAAGAAGAAATTAGTTGACTGGAACTTCTAATGTAAGGATAGAGATAGTTGGGGGTGCAGTCAATTGAAACACTAAATAAGTGCATACTTATTTATTGTGTGCTAACGTTTCGACCTACTTTGTAGGTCATCTTCAGGGCTAATATACGTCCTAATCTCTATCCTAATCTAAAGGTCCTTTCCTAGCAGCCCCTCTGTATATTTGCCCTGAAGATGACCTACAAAGTAGGTCGAAACGTTGGCACACAATAAATAAGTATGCACTTATTTGGTGTTTCAATTGACTGCACCCCCAACTATCTCTATCCTTACGTTTTCTATTTATTATCGGATAAAGTAGAGCTAATCGTGCATAGGCCTCTGTTCATTTGGTGTTGACATGCTGGTTCCAGCTAAGACGACGATCTAAATAAATTCCGAAATATTTTGTTGCTTCTTTATTCTACGGAAGGTTGCTGCCATTGAGCACTAGCTCAGGTGGGTCTGAAGGGCGTCTAAGGGTGAAAATTTTTGCACTTGAAAATTTTTGAAACGTTGAGGTCAAATTACCATTTAGAAAAGTATTGTTCTAACTTGTGAAGATGACTTTGAAGTGTGTTCCTGGCTATAATTATGTCACCACTCTGCGCGAATACTGCTGTCTCTTCAGCGAACATAGCTACGGAGGTAAGTGGGGACTGAGTGATGCCATAAACATAAAAGTTGAAGAGGATCGGAGACAGAACTGAACAACCCTGTGGGGTACCGGCACAGATTGGTCTAACGTTGAATTAGTGTTGTTTATTTTAACTGTATAACATCGATTAGTGAGAAATGAACATGTGATATCGTGAAGGTATTTAGGAATATTTGCTTTTTTGAGTTTGTAGAGGAGACCGGTGGGTCAAACTTTATTAAATGCTTGTTTAAAGTCTAGGAATGCGACCAGCGTGTGTTTTTTCATTTCCGATCTGTAGACTATGAACTCTGATAATCTTGATAATTGGTGTGACGTACAATGGTTGAGTTGAATTGATTCAAATAATTTTCCTACGATTGGTAGTAGACTAATGGGGTGGTAGTTGCTTAATTCTTTGGCATTTTTGCCTGGCTTGTTTATAACCACCAGTTCTGTTCTCTTCCAAGTGTCAGGAAAATATCCAATCCTAATACAGTTATTGAAAATTAATGTTATCAGAGCAACTGCTTTCCTAGGTAGTTTTTTTATTGCGATTGCTGGTATCAAGTCGTGGCCGGGACTTTTCCTAGTTTGGAGCTTCCTAATTAATGAGTGAATTTCTTTTGGAGTGGTGAATCCTATCGGCAATTGTACTGTTGATAGAGGTGATTGTAAAAACTCTTCGATTTCAACGACTAACCTCCCGTTATCGGATTGTAAATTTGAAAATTTTTGTTGAAAATAATCGGCAAAGGCTTCGGCTTTATCCAAGTCGCAGGTGATATACCCTCCGTTCGTTACTAGACAGGGGATATTTCTTTTTTTATTTAAAAGTCATTTTGTAGCCTTCCATAATGATTGGTCTCTTGGGTCCAGGTTGGAAACATATTTTTCGTACGTGGATATTGTGAATTCCTCTAACTCCTTTTTTATAGTGCGCTTTAGAAAGTTCCATTTACTTTTGTCTTGAGGGTTCCTGGTTTGCATTCATCTTCTCCTTGCAATATTTTTTTCCTTTATTCTAAGAAGAATGGAACAAGGCGCACTGCTTGTGAGCGTTATCCTTTTTGTATGAAATAATCGTGTGGTTGACTGTTTTAAGCATTGAGCTATAGTTTGCTGTAGTTTGTTTATGCTTTTTGGGACAAACATTGTGGTAAATTAGGTGTTTATAGGTGTTCCAATCGATTACTCCTTTGATAAGATAGTTTCGAGTAGGAATTTGTTGAATTTCAGTGCTGAAATGAATTAAGACTGGGATATGGTCAGAGTTAAGAGCGGATAATGTTTGACCTGTTATCAATAGACTGATATTTTTGGTTAATACGATGTCTAGGATATCGGGTGAACAACCTCTTCTGTAAAATGTTGGTTCATTCGGAGCGATAATATGGATATTTTGCCTAGAGTAGATGTCTAGTAATTTATTTCCGCTCGAATTTGTTTTCCGATACCCCCAGTAAATATGTTTGCTATTCATATCTCCAATTACTGTTGTTTGTATATTTGGTGGAAATAACTCAAGAATTTCTTCTTCCCTGATGTTCTTGTTAGTTGGCTTGTAAACAGCTGTGACAATGGTTCTAGGAGATGAACCTAAACAAATTGATATGGCTTCAATATTAGACATATCAGAAATAATATTTTCGGAAAATCTGATGTTATTTTTTAATATGAGAGCCACCCCGCCAGGGCAGTTGCACTGTCTCAGTCGTTTCTAAGAGGTTTGTAGCCAGGTATATTAAATTTAGCAGTTCGAGAAAGATGAGTTTCGGAAATGCATACTATATCGACAGAGTTTGTTTCTAGAAATATTTTGAATTCAGTTTTTTGAGAGGCAATACCATAAGCATTCCAGTTTAAAATTATTAATTTTCTTAATTCAATAGCCATAAATGCATAGAGAGAGTAGTCTTGATAAACGATGATAAAAATGCAAATAAAAATAATGATAATAACGGCTTTTGTAGGAATTAGTAACATTAGATAGTTTGTTGTTTACATTACTGCCCTTTTGTAGATAATGTGGTAACAAGGGAACTTAACTGGCTAATTATTTGTGAAAAATAAGGTTTTATTGCTTCTATAAAAATATTCATGATTTTTGATAAAACGTTTTCAGTGCTATTACTTTCAGTGTTAGTTTCTTTATTATTTTCTTGATCAGGGGTTAAGACGGAAGAATATTTCAAATTTGCTGAAGTTCTCCTGGCTGGCTTGCAGTTAACCTCAGTTCCAGTGTTATTCATATTTTCGACTGGAGGTGTTTATTTTTTTTTTTTAATATTTTGGTAATAGGCACAACCTTTATAATTGGCAGCATGCCCTTGATTACAATTAAGACAATAAGGCTTGCCTGTGAATTTTAACGGACATTTTGAAAAATGATGGTTTTCCTTACATTTAATACACCTGGGTTCTAAATGACAGTATTCTTTTGTGTGACTATATCTTTTACAGTTTGAACACATGGGTATGTCTTGATTTTTATGTTTTGGTTCTACAGATATTATAGCTGAAAATAGATTAGTCATATTTAAAATATCTTTGGCCTTTTATTATTAACTAGTGAGACGGAGCAGAGAGGAGTGGGTTTTTTTTCTTTATTAAGAATTCACAACGTGTAGAACATCAAAATGTTTAGATTTTAATTCAACTTTTAGTTCTTCTGTAATAGAATATGGGACTTTTCTAATAACTATGTAAGGGGATTTGTTTTTTTCCACTGAATAAGTATGATATTCAATTTTTTCACCATCATAATACTTAGTTACTCTCCGGAAATCTTCGATAGATGAAAGCATAATTTTAGCATCTTTACCAGCTAATTTTGTAGTGAAAGGGTTTAAACATAGAGCATTTAGGTCCTTTAACAATGCTTGATAACTATTTGCTATGTAAATAAATTGGCAGTATTATCACTGTAACAGGCTTAACCATATTGCTACGGGTATTAGTAAGGGTGTTTATGTAGGAAGTAGGATTACTTCGGTCTTCAAGATTGATTTCATATAGTAATTGAAATTTGTTACTTACATTAGTTGGTGAGATTTCTAAATAGTATTTACCCATTTTTTTAGCAGGGGATAGGTTTAGAGAAGGGTCTTCAAAATTTCGTTTCTTGGAGGTAGAATCTTCTGTAAACTCGTCATCTGGTTTAGAATCATCGGCCTGAGAAAAGGATGGCAAAACCCCTACCTACCTCATCGTCCCTCATAATTAATTATGATCCCATTAATCAATAAGTGAAAAAAATAAAATAAAATAAGCAAAAATAGTTATGAAGAGTTGGTAAATTGTACTTAGTTCTTCACATCACAGTATAACCACACTCTATCAAAGTCAGAGACCAACTGCTATCTTTTAAATTTGGGAATGATAGCATATTTGGATAAATACTGAACCAGCTACCAGGTAACAATCATGTATAAAGATTTAGTGCCCGATAGGATAATATAAAATATTTTATTAAAAAGTAAATTAAATTTTCACTACATCAATTTTTTTTAAATATTATATATTGGGACTTGAAGAAAATGGGGGAAGAATGACCTGAATTTATAGTAAATATATTAAAAATAAATAAGTACCTTCTGGGATAGATGATATGAGACCTGCATCAAGGGCCAAATTCATCAGAGTGGAGAAATGCTTAGGATTTGGTTCAGCAAGACCCGTATCCAAAATAAACTTTTTGGGCGAAAACAGAACAACATGGCACTTGTTCAAATCTAGCCACTCATAGCAAAGGAATGAGGTAGCTAATAGATTTTTACGTGCTACTAATGCAACCTAAAAAGCAAAAGTATTCTAGGATTAATATAATATGAATAGAAGAATACACTTAAAAAGTATTTTATTATTTTTAAATCTTTTCTCTTCAAAATAAAAACATTTAAAAATTATAATAATTATAAAAAAATAAAAGAAATTATTTTATTATTCATTTAATGAGGCTTTTTTTTATTTACTTTCATTTGAAAAAATCATGCATTGTTAATAAAAAAAATCTTGCTACAATATTATTGCTCTTGAATGCTACGTGATTTGACTTACATCTTTTTCATTTAACAGAGCATTTCCTAAAGACTATTTGAGTGCTACATCAAGATATTATAAAAACCAAGGATATTATATAAATAGAAAATTTTGTTTTGAATAGATAATCATAAGTCATGCTTTTCAAATATGAACAATAAAATTAACAAATCGTATACCCTCCATGAAATAGTAATGGATAATAATGCAACAAAAATTACATGAATTTTGATACAGATCTGACTCTACAGAAAAAATAATTGTTTAATTCAGACCAACTCAAGGTAGCATTCTCGGTCCTATCCTTTACACAGTATATACAGCTGACATTCCAACCCATCCTAACACCTTCATCTCCACGTATGCTGATGACACGTGTGTTATCAGTTAATAACGACCCATATATTGCATCCCAATCCCTTCAATTACACCTATCAAGCCTCGAAGAATGGTGTCGGAATTGGAGAATTAAAATCAATCCCAGCAAGTCCCATCAAATTACCTTTACCCTTCGTCGAAAACCCTTGACTTCCTGTCCTACTGTATTCTTTTATAGTACTCCACTTACCCCTGTTGAACAGATTCGCTACCTGGGACTCAACTTAGACAAGCGTCTTACTTGGAACCCTCACACAAGACTGAAAAGACAAGAAACAGCTAGACGCTTCCGACTACTTCAACACATACTAGATAAGTGCTCAAAGCTTCAGATCAATTACAAAAGACTTATTTATGTGACTGTTATAAGGCCTATATGGACTTATGGAATTGAACTATGGGGCTCCACCAAACCATCGAATTCCTCTTGTATCCAATCCTTGCAATCCAAAATCCTTCGCAAAATCCTAAACGCTCCTTATTTTGTCACAAATAAAACCATCCATAATGACCTTAACGTTCCATATGTTACCGATTTAGCCCATTCCAGATACCTATCATTCCACGATAAACTTCAAACCCATCCAAACCCACTAGTTTCCATCCTTGCATCCAATTCCATCCCGGACAATCCTCCTAGGCGTCTGAAGAGAAGATGGCCTCGGGACCTTCTATTATAGAACTTTATTAGAGTGCTGCCAGTGGGTAATATCTCTACATGTCCTATCATGTATTATTTACTCTAATAGCAATTGTACTAGATGTATGTATTACAGTTGTACAACTCAATAAAAAAAAAAAAAAAAAAAAAAAAAAAAAATTCAGACCAAACTATAAAGAGAGAAATATTAACATTTAAGTATGATTCATAGCTTTCCAATTCTATTTAATTTTGAGCTAGCCTAAATATAAATGTATTTAACTTACGTTAGCTGTAAAAAATGTATTATCTCCTTCCTGAAAATTTAGATTCGATATGCTCTTTCGTATTTTTACAGTCGAAGCGAAACTCCAAGACTTATCATAATCGACGGGTTGTAAGCCAAGTAAGTACAAGTCATATGCTTCCTGGGAATATACTTGAAATTCCGGAGGAAGATGAAGCAGCTGAGCAGACTAAAATAAAATAAAAATAAAATAATTTAACAAAAGTAAATTTTATCTTATTATAATGTTGAAAACTATAAAACTTGACTTGAAATATATTGCAATAAATGTAATGAATATTACCATAAATTTATCTACAGATCCTTCATCGATGAAATGAACCAAAACCTGTTCTGGATTGTATTTATCATCTCTCGTAATTATGTCTATTACTTTAGCTCGTTTAAACATGAGATCAGGTTCTACCTCAATGGCAACCAAATCTCCTATTGTCACTCTTCCATGAGCGAATCTAAAGAAATACAAGAAATGCATAACATTATTAATAAAAGAACAAATAGACCAAACATAATTAGTGTTTTACTTAGTAAAGATAATTAGTGATATTTAAGAAACATTAATTTACTTATATATCAGATAAACAATTCATAAATATATTAAAAAGATTACACAGACCAACGATGAAAAAACTTTTGTACTGAAAATACCTTATTCCTATAGTTTTTAGGGTGCTGAATCCAAATATGATATTAAAAAAGCTCTATCACCCACAATTTCTTCAGATTTTATAGTTAAATTTATTAAATTAAGCCATTTTTAAGAATTGTACAGCTTTAATATTTAAAATAAATAACTCAAAAGCTAGGTCTATTGGTGTGGATGAAGTTGGTAGCACTGCTGAAATACGTTTGATGGCCAAAAATGGTTGATTCTTTTTTCTTTTAACAGCTGATGTTTTGTTTACTGTCAAACTAACCTCACTTTCACGTTTCCTGTCATGTTCTCAGTACAATGTCTAATCGCGGTCAAAACTCTGCTGACAGTTCTTGTTATATTAGTGGTGAGTTTGTGATTAAAAAACACCAAAGAAACATTACAGACTTTGTCAAAAAGGTTTATCTATCATACTTTGGAACTAAACTTGGCGATCAGCATAAATCTTGGGCCCCGCATAAGGTATGTTATGTATATGTCGAAGATCTAAGAAAATGATCGAATAAGGAGAAAAAACCTTTGAGTTTGCTGTTCCTATGATATGGAGGGAGTCAAGAAATCATTCCGATAATTGCTACTTTTGCAGTGTCGATATTACTGGTCATAACTCAAAAAACAAGAAGGTAGTAAGCTGCCCTAACCATTCGTCCGCCATCCGACCAATAGGGCACGGTATAGATTTACCGGTCCCTGAACCATCAGATGATTTAAATTCTACTCTAACGGAAGTATTTTCTGATGTACAATCGGAGATAGATGAACAAGATGATGGAAAATTCCAATGTTTTACAGAAAATGTCGAGCCTAAACTGTTTACTCAAATCGAGCTTAACGACTCGGTTAGGGATTTCGTCTTAAACAAATAAAAAGCTGAATTGCTAGCATCTAGACTAAAATAAAAGAACTTGTTGGCAGTTGGAACCAGCATTTATGTGTACAGGAAGAGAGAGCACCAATTTTCCTAGTTTTTTGAACAAGAAGGTGATTTAGTGTACTGATCAGACATTCCTAGGGAAACTATGGGTGATACAAAAGACCTAAGGCCAAATTTAGATTCAGCACATAAAAATCTATAAAGATCAACTATTAAAGTTAAAAAAGTTTTCAAAAAAATGTTTTTTGTTGGCCTGTGTTATTACTGATTATATCACATTTCTTCAAGACAGAATAACAATGAAATCTTAAAAATAAGAATTTTTAAACAACAATAAATTGTTAATAAACTCAGAAGTACAAAACTGTGGCAACTGTTTAGATGGAAAGTCAATACTGTTCCATTGACTAGTTTTTGTTTGGTTTTTAAAACATTAAGCATCAAGTACAGTTTATTTTATCTATAAAATAAATCTAAAATAAAAAAGTCATTATTTTATTTAATTCAAAATACTCAATATATCTTAATATAATGAAATTGTTCTTAATAAAATACTCAAGTATACTCTATAATACTTGGGCCAACAAGTATAAGATGATCCAATGGGATTCGCATAAATCAACAAGTAAGTATGAATCCATTAATTATAACATAATTTACCTGTTTTCCCTGAATGAGAAATGATTGGACATTTTAAAAGCGATTAAGGCATAATTTGAAGGATATTCTGTCCACTGATCATCATCGGTATCATCATTTTTTATAGCTAGGACGCGCACAGAATAATGAGAAGGATTGTGGGCATAGAGTAATTTCACTTTCATGATTCCTTTACTGAAAAGTAAAAAAAAAAAATATATATATATAAGAAAGAAAAACATTCAAAATTATAAGTAAATAAGGTAATATAAATAGGTAAATAGCACAAAAAAAGTAAAAAACATTACCCTGGGAGGTTTTCAGAAGCATCTCTTGTTTTATTAAAAATGTGCTGCCTTGTGCATTTATCTTTTCTCCAGCAATTTCCAAACATAAGCAAATTATCACAAAATGGCATATCAATCTTCTTTTCTTCTTTTAATATTGATATTTTCTAGAAATAAAATTACTAATTGAATAAGAATAGGCATGTAATAAATTGATATAACTATGGGAAAAATTATTTGATTTTTTTTTACTTTGATCGCCTCTAAAAATACGTCTGGTATTGAAGTATTAAGTCTTTTCATGAAACTAATAATTTCTGGAAACTGGAGTTCGTTTGTATCATCAACAAGAATATGAACTTGGCATTCTGGAGGAGCAGTCTGTAATGAATTTCAATTTTATTAATAACATAAATTAAGAAATAACCAAAAATATAAAGGGTTTTTAAAATTTAAAAAAAATTGTAGCAAGGGAATAATAATTAAATATAGTACATATTTTTCCAATGTAAAACTATTAGAGCTTATAGATGTACAAAATGAAAATATCCAACTACTCGTGAATCAAAAAAATTTATTCGGATTCATGTCAAAAGACTTATAGATTTGCTAATTCAAACCAGTATCAGCAAATGGTCTGACAGTAGTTACAAATGAACTCATGCTGAGCATCACTTTGGTTTTGGGATTTGGTCTAGTACTATAAATCGGAAATGTAATTTCTTTTTTTCTTCATAAGAAACAGAAAAAAATCAAATTAATAATGAAAAATTGAATGAACTATAAAAGAAGAGATCACATTCCACAGTTAAACGATGAGCAAGGAACTTAAGGTCACCTCGATGAAGGAATTCCTGAAGTCACCCCAATTAAAATGGTTTGGCCATGAGTGGATCAGGACAGGGACCTGCTGAATATAATGGACAACTTATCTGCAGGTAGAAGACCCTGATGACGCCCAAGAATGTCAAAGCTGGACTATATTGAAGGTTTATGCAGCAAAAAGGACAAACGTCAGGCAGGACCAAGAACCAAGGATGAATGGAAGTCATGGCTAAATTAAACGCTCTGCTACACTGAAAGGTACTAAAGGGTGTTGCGAGAGAAGAAGATCTATAAAAATCTTTGAGAAAATAAATCAAAAGTTAATGAAGCAATTAAGGAATTAAAGAAAATAAATATTAACGAAAAAATAAAATCATTTATATAAAATAAAAAACAGAGAGAGATATGACTAGAATCAAAGTGCAAAAAGAAATTAATAACTAATTGCCATTAAGTAAAGATTCAAAATGTGAATCCCTAAACAATATTAGAAAAGAAAAAAACAAAGATAAATTACAGATTTAGAAAATATCTGTGATAATCAGGATATATATTTACAGCCCAGAAGAAAACAAGAAGTAGAATTTTGTGCAAAATGAGTTAATCGGACTGAGGGAAGCAGAATCATGTAATTCTTTTAATCTTTAGCTAGAAGTAGAATTAAAACATAATTCTAAACTCCATTTCAAGCCAAGGTCTGACAGCCACTTGTGATCTGTGAGAATGATACAAATCCGCTTCCCTCAATACACTTAAATCCACCTGGACTAAATTCGACTTAACCACTTATTCACCGGGGTTGCAGATGCGATAACCATTTTGTTCAACAGAAATAAATTAGTGCATTTATTAAAAATTATTAGTGACATAGTCCTGAACAAGATTTGAATAAAATGTGTTTCAACACAGACTGAGACTTTGACCAGCCTCAAACTAGTTCTGACTCAAGCATGCACAAGACAGGATTTTGGAACAAAACTAACCTTATCATAGTATCGAAATGCGAAGGAATCACAGAATACACAAATAATAAACTTTCAGTGAAAAGAAATGCTGGAATTATTATTTACCTTTGGGTATTTTATTCGATCATACAGATGTTCCTTTATAGTCGAAAATCTTTCAGAAAAACTTGACTTATTGTCAGGCATGCTGTAATGGATAAGCCATTGGGCATTTGTTACTGCAAGTTCTTGCAATATCAAATCGGAACAAAGCAAAATTGGAGGAGATGTACACCTTATCCATAGATCACCAACTTCTAAAAAATATTAAAAAAAAAAAAAAGTTTCAGCAAGATATATCGTACAAATTTTCAGAAAAAACTTTAAGTTAATCAATGCTGGTTACTATGATTCTATGATACATCACGGAGATGCCATTATGGCATTAAAAATTGGAGTAATCTTAATTTTCAGGTATTTTCAAGTTGTTATCTACAACAATCATTTAAATTTACGAGTTCATCATCATATTCTATTACCATTGCTGTTAACAATTTAAAATAAGTTAAAAATTATATTTCCAAAAATCCCAAGCTTTTTGATGGCATACTGTACATCTATATCAATCCTCTTATTTCAGTTAATTTATTTTTAACTTAGGAAACTAATCACCTAGCAAAATATACTCTAGAGCTCATAGTAATCCATTTGATATTACTACCATCAGGAGAAATAGGTAATTATTTCTAGTTAACAAAATTAATGAAGCTTTAAAAGGAAGCAATAATGTTAATTCAGCATTTAATCACAGTCAGACTATTTCTACAACCTAGAAATAATTTAACAATGATACTTACCAATTAATTGATTGAGACCCATTTCTTCATGTGCGACTAAGACGTTTGACATAGTTAGTTCTAGAAGTGGCCTCAACAACTTAACTTCAGAGGCAGATTTACAGACAATAACTGTTCTGATTTTGTTTGAAGTACTATCAAGCAATTCTAAAAAATAAAAAATAAATAAGTGCAAAGAATTAAATTTTTGTTCAGTTAGATTTATATCAGAAATTTAATGTTTGTTGTAATACCTCTTCTTCTTTGAATAAAAAATAGATACAGGGTATAACTAATAAAAGGAAAACAAAATTTAAAAAATTAAACTAAATATTACGATTTTTAAACCCTCATAATTAATCTAAAAATTCAAAACCCTGTTCTAAATATTTACAGATAAGAATAAAAATGAAACAGATAAGTATTTGACCAAATGAGGAAATATACAATCTAAAAATGGATCACTATCTGTTTATATTAAAAATAAAAGAAGATGATGAAGTGACTTAGAATTTTGTATTTATAGCTTGTTTTTGGCTCTGTCTTGAATAATTGAGGCATTGACTTGTAAAAAAGTAGTAAGTAAAAAAATCATTTTTCAGTTCTTTTATAGAAAAGGTAGTAATTAGTCTGGGAGCGCACAGTGTTTAAATTAGTACAATTGAATTAGCTAGGTGGACAAAAGTCATGTTTAAAATTCTAAAATATTTTATTGGAATATTGTAAACAATTCATCAAAAACATAGAAATCTAATATTTTTTATACCTGGCCCACTCCATTTCGTCTGTAATAGGGTACAAAGTAATGAATCCATTGCAATAGATTAAATCAGTTGTATTCAAAACTTCATTTCAACCGTTTAACAATTTTATATGAATCAATTGTTGAATATCGATAATATATGTACTCATAGATTTTTTTTTCAATTAAATAAATCTTCTGATAATCAAACTATATTAATTTTTTTTTTTAATCCATGAAAGATTTTTACCCATTTTGAAAGTTTCAAGATATGGCAATGACTTGTATCCGATTCTATCCGGGCTAAATTTTATAGCTGCACCTCTCCCATTAATAATAAGATGCATTATAGCCTGCACATTCGAGTACAACATTTTTTTGTAATTTTAGAGTACTTATTTTCAAGAAAGGTATTTTTTAAAGAATGGAAGAAACACCCTATTATTTTTCCTTTTATAGTTCTTTTCGACCAAATTAAATGTTGAAAAACTTACAGAGGACTCTGAAAAGGAAAATTAAAATGAGGTTGGATAACTATTCCTCCAAAAATTTCTGAAAAAAAATATAAGATATATAAGATAAATGGCAGGAAAATCCCAGCAGCACACAGTGTTTCCATTAATACAAGCTAGAATAAAATTCATGTTTGGAATTCTGAAATATAGTATTAGAATATTGTAAAAAAATACTTCAAAACATAGTAATCTAATATTTGTTTATAAGAGATGAAAATAGTTGACTGAATGATCTAATGTAAAGGAGATAGTTGGGGGGTGCAGTAAAAAAAAAACACTGAATAAGACGGTTTATTGAGACGCGTGAAAGATCTGGTTGAACATGTGAATGGTTGAGGAGGGGGTCATTATGGATATATTCTAAGTCGGTCAATAGGTCGGGTATAATTATTTTGAAGGAGGAGGAGGGTGCAGAAAAATTTGGTCCTAAGGATAGAATATTGATAACATTATTGGGGATGGGGGTGGAAGAAATATTGTGAACCCAGTGGTCATCTCCTTTAGGATAGATTTTGGAGATGAGGGAATTTTGGTAAAGGGATTTAAATTTGGAGATAAGTAGGTGTTTTTTACGTGACCTAGTTATGGCGAAAGTGGATGCAATAAGAATTGAAAGGTTGTTCATGTGATCATGGGAAAGGTGACTGGTTAAAAATTGGGTGAGGGAAGAAATACGATGGTTCAATGAGTGGATGTGTAGAATATCCTCACGTATTTTAAGGTTGAGAAGAGATTTTTTAAATTTTAAAGAGAAAAAACATAATGATGAATTTAGGGATTTAGAAGTGGTAATGTGATTGAGGGCATTAGTTATAAAATTAGGAAAGAGGGAGTTAGATCGGCATTTTAGGAGGAAAATACGATGTTCCAAATGATGAGCCAAATGTTTGTGAAGGGAGCATAAAAGGTTGATGTGGGATTTTAGGTTTGGAAAAGAAGATTTGATAGAGGAGAAGGATAAACCCGGCGAGAGAGTAGTAGAGATAAGAGGAAGAGAGGCAGTTCCATCATAGTTAGGAAAGTTATGGCGATTGAAAGTAATTTCGTTAGGAGAGACAGTAGAGAGGCGAAGTAGTGGTGAGGAAGCAGATGTATGATGATAACTAGAAGAATGGGACGTAGAAGAGCGATCTTGAGGAGAGGGCGACAAAGTCTGATGATGGCTGGAAGAAGAGTTACTCGACAGGCGAAGTTGTGACGCAGAGGTGGAACAACGAAGAGCAGGAAGATTTTGATTCTGTATTCGTGCACTGCGACGTAAAGGTTGGGAGGAGAAGTTCTGTCGTAGGCCCCGTTTATTGTTCTTCATGTTAATGCATGTATGAGATGAAAATAGTTGACTGGATGATCTAATGTAAAGGAGATAGTTGGGGGGTGCAGTAAAAAAAAACACTGAATAAGTAATAAACTTATAATTATGTGCCGACGTTTCGACCTACAGTGTAGGTCATCTTCAGGGCTATGAGAGAGAAACAAACAGAACAAAAAATATAAAAATGTACAGTAACAATAATATGGTGACAAGTAATGTAGAAAATTAAAATAGTGGCAGATATGAAGATGAAAGATAACGAATATTAAAAAAGTGAAAGAATATAATAAAATTAAGATATAGACAGATTTAAAAAAATTAATGATAATGAAAAGAAATTAAAATAGTGACAGATATAATAAAATTAAGATAAAGACAGATATAACAAAATTAATGATAATGAAAAGAAAAATGAAAAGAAAATGAAAATAATGACAGATATAATAAAGTAAGACAGATTTAATAAAATTAAAGAAAATGAGCAGAAATGATAAATTATAAATAACGCATATAAAATAAAATACAGAAAATAAATGTACAGAAAGGATAGTAAAGTAAAAATAATATAAAGGAAAATCAAAAAGGATGAGGTAAACCAAAGATACAAAATGAGAATATTTACATATACAAAAAAGGTTGGAACATGAAGAATAAAGAAAAACTAGTAAAATAAAGATATAAAATGTATGATAACGGACCTAAAGATGTTACATGTTACAGAAAAGTATGGAACTGTATGTACAATAACTAATGTGAATAATAGAAATACTATTGTACAGTAACAATAGTGTACAATGACTGTTTGAAAAATAGTTGATAGGATTAATGAATTTGAAAAATTAAAATTAGTGAAATACTATTGTACAGTAACAATAGTGTACAATGACTGTTTGAAAAATAGTTGATAGGATTAATGAATTTGAAAAATTAAAATTAGTGCTTAAAAATATGAACTCTTGATTACCAACATATGATGGATGCCAAAATGATAAGGGGGAAAAATAGGAAAATAGGTAGTGTGAAGAATGGAGAAAGGATAAAGAGAAAAGCATATAATAAATAAAATATAAAGAAAAGACGTACCGATTTGGAGAGCGAAGTCGTTAGGTGTAACGGCTGGCTAGCAATGAAAAAACCGTTAAGCGAGCAAGGCGGAAGAGTTAGAAGCGATCTCTAGCGGCCAAACAGGTAACTATAGAAGGTAACCATACTGGAGTATAGGAAAAAAAGAGGGAAAGTGAATAAATGGATAAAATTAATATAAATAAAATTAATAAAATTGATGCAAAAAACAGAATTTAAGGTTTTTTGAGTAAATTAAAAATTTGGGAGTAGGTAGAGGAAAGGTGATGTGAGTCAGTCTTAAGATTGATAGTGGAGGAATCTAAATTTATGTGGATAGTTTCAGAGAGGATGCGTTTGTCATGGTTAGGAACAGTAGCTAGGATAGACGTATTATCAAAATCAAAAGTGTGGTTTAAAGAAAGGGCATGTTCGGAAAGTTTAGAGGAGGTATGGTTATGGGAGGAAATGGCATATTTGTGTTGGGTAATACGGTCTTTAAGGAAGTTTTTGGTTTCACCTATATAGGAAGAGTTACAATTAGTAGTAGAGCAGGGGATACGATAAACGACATGGGAACGTAGTTTGAGGGGAATAGGATCTTTGATACGGGTATAAATATGGGAAAGTTTGTTATGGGATTTAAAGACAATACGTAAATTGGGGATAAAGGAACGTAAGTATTTTTGAATGTTATTAGAGAGGGAGGGTATATATGGCAAGGATCTGTATATAGGGATAGATGGTGGATGTGGCGATCGGGTGGGGGTGGGGGGGTTATAGTAGTCATGGATGAGTTTATTAACAATATAGGGAGGAAAATTGTTCTTTAAAAGGATTTCTTTGATACGGTGGGTGTTGGTTTTATGGAAGCAGGCGTCAGAGAGGGATAGGCCACGGTGAATGATATTTTTAGCGGCGTTAATTTTAAGGTGGTGCGAATGTTGGGAGTAATAATTAAGAAGTCTGCCAGAGTAAGTGGGTTTAGTATACCAATCTGTGGATAAGGTGTGGTCAGGATTTTTAATGATAAGGAGGTCAAGAAAAGGTAGTGACTTATTGGATTGTACTTCAACGGTGAAATGGAAGCGGGGATGGTATGAATTGAAGGAAGATAATAAATTAGTAACGATGTTGGGATTTATGATAAGGAGGAGATCGTCTACATATTTTTTGATGAAACAAATATCGTCAAGGAACTGAGGTAGAATGGAGTCTAGAAGGTCATTTAGAACAATATTAGAGAGGTCAGGAGCTAGGGAATTTCCCATGGCAAGTCCAGAAATTTGGGAAAAGAACTGTCCATGGAAGGTAAGGTAGCCGGATTCACAACATAGTTTTAAGGATTGAAGGAATGAGGACCGGTTAAGAGAGGTATGGGGTTCTATTAGTGACCAGTTGTTACCTATTATGACAAGGGCTTTATCTAAGGGTATGTTGGTAAAAAGACTTTCGACATTGAAGGAAGTGAGGATGTAATGATCAGGAATGGTGAGGGATGTTAAAAGATCACGTAGGTGAAAGGAGTCACCTTTCCCATGATCACATGAACAACCTTTCAATTCTTATTGCATCCACTTTCTCCATAACTAGGTCACGTAAAAAACACCTACTTATCTCCAAATTTAAATCCCTTTACCAAATGGTGAGGGATGTTAAAAGATCACGTAGGTGAAAGGAGTTTTGGATATCATATGAGTTGTTACGGCTGAGGACTTGGAAGAAATATTGGCTGAGGGGGTGGAAGAAATATTGTGAACCCAGTGGTCATCTCCTTTAGGATAGATTTTGGAGATGAGGGAATTTTGGTTTGAAGAACTGGAGGGGCTTCCCACTTGCCGCTATTGCCGTTCAGAGGACGAAACACCCTATCACATTATCTGGCTATGTGATAGGTTTGTTGACCTATGATTTGCAATCTTTGGTCAGGACAGAGTCACTAACCCCAGGCAGGTCGAACTAATCAACCCTGCAAATATTCTAAAATTTGTGGGTTCAGTCAAGCTAAGATTGTAATAATCGCATAAGTAGGGGCGCACAATAGACCAAGTATGGTCGCAGTGCAATTATGCCCACCTTAAAAAAAAAATACTTAATTAGTCGAAAGAAATGCAAAAATGCCAAAAAATAATTTTGTCCACCTAGTTCCTTCTAATCGAAACACTGTGGAGAGGTTTAGTTTCTATGAATGGTGTTAGTTACTATTTTCCATATGAAAACTTCTTCTTTTTTATATATTTCCATATCAACACTTCAATTATTAGTTGACCGTATAAATATGGAGAAGAAAGTGGTTCAGATGTAGATTTCATTAAGAATTCTTAAATAAATACATATATTTAATATTAAATATATATATTATTAACAAAAATTTTACAATTAAAAATAAAATCATAATGCATATTTAACTTTTTTACCTTTTAATTTTTTTATTTTATTATCAGGAGATAAAATATAAGTTTTAGGTTTGATTCTTGCATATAATGCAGCTTCTAAATGTGCTGTTATACAAAGTACTGGAGAGTCTAAAGCCTTAAATGTAATTTCTTCTAAAATTGGAGTCCACTTTTCCCCTACTAATACAACCTGTATTCCAATATTGCAATATCTTTTCCTGATTTGTAGCATTTTATTTAAATTATTCATGATTTCTTGGATCTATAAAAAATAAATAAATAAATAGAAATCAGATTGATAATTAAATTTATTAAAATACACAATAAAAACATAAATGAATACGAAAATGTGGAGGAAGGAGTGCATACATCTTAGATATAACCAAAACTATAATACTAGGTAGAACGTAGAGTTTAGTTTATTTATCATGCATATTATTATTATTATCATTATATCTAGAGGGGTATAATGGGTAGGGTAACGGGGGCGCTGGAGTGGGAGATGGGTCCGGGTGTCTCCCTCACTCCTTGCGGATGGCAAAGGCTCTAGTGCCCTACTCACTGCCGGAGCCATAAAAACAGAGTACCCCTCACCCCTGAAGTAGCGTTCCAGACGTCATAGAGGAAGGACCTACGCCTGATACGCTCCCGAGGATTATCCCTACCACGAAGATAGAAAACTGAAGTCAGTCGCCTTCCAACTGTCTCAGAGGTGAGTTGAGTTTTTCCCCCTATCTGTGATTTATCGCGACCTGGAGGTTAAGTGCTTAGCTGGTTGAATCCTGAGGGACACTAGTGCGAGACAGAATTCCCAGGGAACAGGAGAGCTTACCCAATTAATAAAATATTAATTGTGTAGCCCGGTGTGGACAGGAAAAAAAATTGTTTTGTTTTATTAAATTGTGCGGTGTGTTGGTGAGTTGGACAGGAGTTTTTGCTTGCCCCCTTAATTATTTTTTGTGGGTTGTCCAAATCCCAAATTAGGACAAAAAACCGATAGGCAGGAGAAAATCATAGATTTACGTAATAAATTACGTAAAAACGGAAAAAAAATATGGATCTCGGAGGAGATAAGAAAACGGGAAAAAAACCAATAGACAATAAGGAAGAGCCCCAAAAAGCTTTATTGGGACCAAAAAAAAACCCAAAAGAAGAAAGGAAAAACAAGATGGCGGCTACAAGCAAAGCGGAACCAATGGACATGGTCAAAATAAATGAGAGAACGATAGGCAAAGGGGAACCTAGCCCAAAGACGAGGTTCGAGAAGGTCATTGAGGCGACCCCAAAAACGTTTATGCAGACCACTAGTGAAAGCGAGCTAAATGAAGGAATGGAAACAGATGGGGCCATTATATTCAGCCCCAAATCGAAAAAAAAGAAGAGGCAGAGGGAGGTAACTCCCCCCCTCCTCCCATGCGAGGACAACCCAGGTGAAAAGGCAAGACAGATACAAGAGAAGATGAGGAATTACCTAGAAAGGGCGAAAAACTCCATTTCTAGGGAGAAGCAAGAGTATATTAATGGTAGTGTCACCACCCTGCGAGATATCATCCTCGGACTGGATACAGAAAGAAAACTGATACCAACGTTGGTGAAGCACGTGGTGAGGGAGGTGCTCTGCATGGAGGAACTCCATCAGATGGTGGCCCGAAAGGTGGCGGACATCGTAGCTCCAACGATAGCTAGCAGACGGGCACAGAAGCCAAAAAGAGAGACCCCCAGGCAACCAGAACGAGGGACGTCAAAGACTGGGTGTAAGTATTTAGGAGCGCAACCGGCACCGATGCCACAAAGGGCAAGCGAGACGGAGATGTGTAGAGGCACTAACATGACGGAGGAGGATACAGAGGAAATGGAATATACTGAAGTAGAGAAAAAGAAGAACAGTAGGGAAGCGGGAAAGGGTAATGAAAACGAAAACCCAATCCCGACGCTAGAAATCAAAGGAAAGAAGCCAAAGACGATGGCAGAAATTGTGAAGTCTCTGCCGAAAAAACCAAGTAGCGTGAAGGCGCCGTTCTATGTTACGATTGGCGCCGTGGGAAAGTCCTCATCGAAGGTAATTGAACAGCTCCCGTCACCGATAGAGCTGGGAATTGAGGTAGAATTAATAAGGGCCACCAAGGCAGATGGAGTACTGGTCCGAGTAGAAGACAGGAGCGCCGGGGAAAAGATAGTTGCCTGGCAGAAACTTAAAGAGAACGGCCTAGAGGCTAAGGCTGCCAGTAGAAGGTGGCCGAGGATGGAAGTTCGGGGAGTTCCAACTGGATGGAACGAATCGAAACTCACGGAAGCCATAAAAGAAAGAGTGAAAACAAAGGGTATAGATGTTAAAGATGAGCAACTGCGCATCCTATACGGGAGACAAGCTAGAGCAGGGCTTACCAAAACCTGGGTGATCGAGTTGGATGCTCAGATTAGGTACGCCCTGCACAGTGAGGAGGTGGTTGTCGGAGGATGGTGGGCCCTCACCTTCCTGGACACCCTCGATCCCCCAAGATGCCTGCGGTGCCAAGGATATGGTCACTCAAGAGCAACATGTAAACAGGAAGGAGTTACATGCCGATGGTGGGCGGAACTGGGGCATATGGCCAAGGAATGCCCCAAAAAGAAGGCAGGCAATAGACCCACCTGCAGCAACTGCAGGAGGGAAAATCAGACGATTGCAAGGCACCAGGCTGGTAGCCGGGACTGCCAAGTACACTGCAAGGAGTCCCAGCAACTCACGAAAAGGACGAGATATGACTGGTGAACTCAGAGTGCTCCAGATCAAGGGACGGAGACTTATGGTTGCGGGAAAGGATAAGGTCCGGTTCTAAGGTGCACAACCGTGCACCGGACCGCACCACAGTACCGGTTCAATAAAGTTTTAAAAAAAAAAAATATTGGTAAGAAGTTGCCATGAGTGGTGAACCCCCATTCATGGCAAAAAAACCTGTATGCCCTTGGCAGGAAAGGTTGGGAAAAAAAAAAAAAAAAAAAAAAAGTACCCCTCATCCTTATCAACGCCTACTGTCACCTCCAAGTGGTACCCCCTGGGGATCCCATATATGTCTATCAGGTAATACGGACTCGCGGATGACAGAGGTGGGATCCTGGGTGGACCTCAAAAAACACCCAAGCCAAGTGTAGGGAGCTCGAGCTGTGGCTGGATGGCAGGGGGTGTATAAACATAGACTGTCTTTGATCGACCCACTTGGGGCACCTGATGCACCCCATTGTATTTAGCCCACTGCAGGGAGAAGGGTCAGTACCTGCAGTGTAATTAGATCCCCCATACTCTATTAATAAAAAATTTTAACTTATGCGGAAGCACTTTGGGGCGGGTCCTTCGTCTGCGTCTGTGCCAAGGAGCACTGCTGGTGGGTCAGGTTTCTATATGAAACCATCCACTAGTACAGGAGCACCTAAAGCACGGACAGGGGCACGGGGAACAGAGGAACAGGGGAACGGTCCCGTCGCTGCTGAGAAGAGGCCCAGAACATCCCCGGGTAATACGGCTCCTGTAGCCAAAAAGCCTAGGGATGCTCGGTCTAACCAAAAGTCGTATTCGAGGGCAGTCGGGGATCGGCGGGTTGCGGTTGTTCCTTGCAACTACCCTGAGACCAGGCTGTCACCGGATGAATTCAACTTCGTTAAAAACCACATACTGCAAAGGTTAGACGAGATTGAGGAAGTTGGCAGGGTGCAACCCCAGTTCGGTGGCATTAGCTACAGAATGGGTGGTTGCGTTATAACCTGGGCCAACAGTCCAACTCTGGAGTGGCTCACCGGCATCATTTCTGGCGTCGTCCTGGAGAGGGGTCTATCCCATCAGATGGGCGACGAGAGCATTTTAACGCGGCAGGTGAAGGTAAGAGCCTTCTTCCCGACGAGGTCATCCTCAGGAGGCTGAAGGTGCAAAAGTGGAATGGACATTAAGCCGATGCAGCGTATTGGCAACTTCACCAGTTGCTAGAAGGTGCTGCACGGCAGGGAGTCCTGCAGGATCAGAATCCCTGAGACAAGTATAAGCAGCCTTAGGATGCGCAATATGCAGGTCCATTTTGGAATGCATAGAGTGACCCTAAGTCTGCTCAAGAAGAAGCCTGCTGTGAAGGAGGTTGAAGAACAGGCAGGCGCACATACTCCTCGCCAATTTGAAGCAGCTCCTGGCAGGAGCGAGGCTGACCAACAACCAGCTGCTGGGAGTGCTAGTGGCACAACCATGGAACTCCCTGGGATGGTTCTGGAAATAGATGCTGTTCTGGATGAGTTGGAGGCGCTCGCCTTGCTGGCGGGCTCCTCGGACTCGGACGATAACTAAAACATGAAGCTGCTGCAGATCAACTATCATTACTGCATTGCAGCATGTCAAGTGCTACAGTAGTATGTCAAAGGTGAGGATATTGATATTATTTTAATACAAGAACGTTACCTTCTTAATGGTAGGATTGTGGAGCTTGGGTGGGCTGGCTACAGCTTGATTGCTGTGCTGGACCATCCGAGGGTCTGTATCCTGCACAAAACTTAACTTAATATGCTGCCTCTCTGGCAATTTTGTTTCAGAGATCTTGCAGGAGCCAAGTTGTCACGTTCGGGGGAAGGAATGAGGGCAGATATTACCATTGCCGCTGGATATCTGCCCTACAAAGAGGATAACCCCACGCAGATCCTGGAGAGGATGCTGGATGGTGGGGTCAATAACATCCTGGCTGCCCTATATGCCAATGCCCATCATGAGGCATGGGGCAGCCACAACACCAGAGGTAAGAAAATATTTGAGTTTATCATTAAATCTGATCTTGACATTTTAAACAGGGAGAACAGGGCAACCTTCTGTAGCAGGTTGAGGTCGGAGGTGATAGACATCACAATAGCATCAAATGAGGTAGGGACCTACATAAACCACTGGCATGTATCTGATGAAGAGACCACATGCTCAGACCACAGATATATTAAATTTAACCTTAGCCTAATTGTTCCCCAGATTCAGCTGTATAGAAATCCCAGACCAACTGACTTGGGCTCCTTCCACAGCATTCTGGAAGAGAGCGTCAGGAGCTGTCCTAAGGTCATAAAAAACACACGGCAGCTGGAATTCCTTAATGAAGTTCTGACTGAAGCCATTAAGGAAGCTTACACCAGCAGCAATTGTGTGTGCCATACCAGTTCCAACAGGAAAACTTCCTGGTGGAATGACAATCTAAATAAGCTAAGAAATAGCACCAGGAAGCTTTTCAATGCTGCTAAAAGAACTGGAAAGTGGGATTCCTATAGAGCCGCTCTAACGGAATACCACAAACAGGTAAGAAAGACTAAAAGGCAGGCATGGAGGAAGTACTGCAGCGATGTGGACAACACTCCTGCTGCCTGTCGTATTAAAAAGATACTGTCAAAGGATGTTGGGCACATAGTCATGGGCACGCTCAGGACGAGTGGTGGGTATACGCAAAATCAGGTGGAAACCTTGAGGGAGTTGGCTAATAGTCACTTCCCAGGTTGTGAAACTCAGGAGGCGTGTACTTTCACTCCAGTTGGCCACATCCTCAGCCCTGATGGTGTACAATGGGCCAAGGCAAGGGAAATCATAAACATGAATTCCCTCAAATGGGCGATAGAAATGTTCGAGCCCTATAAATCGTGGGGTCCCTATGGCATAATACCGGCCCTGCTGAAGCAAGGATTTCCGATCATTGGGATCTACCTGCTGGAACTTTTTAGAGGTAGCCTTGCTTTGGGGTACATCCCTCTGAGTGGAGGACATCCAGGCTCTGCTATCTCGCCAAGCCTGGAAAGGGGTCATATGATGATACAAAAGCTTTCAGGCCAATCTGTCTAGCATCCTTCTCGATGAAGACTCTGGAGAAGATCTTAGATAGACACATTAGAGAAGGTGTATTGGTTAAAAATCCTATACATCCGCTACAATTTGCATATTGTTACAGCTGCAGAGAGAAGGATGGAAGGAAGGGATTAGCGTCTTAAGTCGTCGGCGGGAGAAGTTAAAAGATTGGATTAGAACCTTCTTGAACGCCTCCTTTTGTCGGATGAGATCAAGAATGTTCTCGACAATCCTAGAACAATCTTCCCCTACTTCCGTGTTCTAGAATGTCCTTGCCTATTTAAATATTCCCCTCACCTCAAGTGAATCAATTAGAGAGTAGACCAAGGACTGTGATGGACTGTAATAAGTGAGTGTCAGTGTGATAAACTATTCAGTGTTGAACCGGCCAATGTAATAAGTGTATCAGTGGACTGTGACAGTCTTGTGAGTGTAATAAACCGTTTCTGTTTATTACCGTGTGTCAGTTTGTTATATTTGGAGATTCTTACGGTCGGTGGACTTCAATTAGTGAACTGTAAGTGTTAATTTGTAGTTATAAGCTCTAGCGTAATTTTATTGTATTTGTACAAATTTATGTGAATAGTTAGTGAATAGCTATTTAGAATTAGTAATATCATATATTATTGTTATTGTAAATTTATATCAGTTTAATAATTTAATTGTATTCTTTTTGTCACATTGTTAATAAATATTAGTATCTTTAATTTAGCAGTAGTTTAATTCATTTTAACACCCAGTAGCCTGTAACAATATCAAGCAGGTAAATCCTGCGAGGTAGCACTATTTAACCTGGTGTCAAGATATCTTTGAAACAGGGCGAAACAACTGCAGGCATCTTGGTTAATATTGAAGGAGCCTTTGACCGAACGCCTTACAGTACCATAAGTAAGGCCTTAAGGTACAAGGAGGTTGAGCCAGTCGTGAACAGATGGATTAATTCCATGCTGGAGCACAGAACGCTAATCTCTGAACTGGGTGGATCCAAACTGAGGATAAAGACCAATGGGTGCTGCCCACAGGGTGGTGTCCTATCGCCCCTGCTCTGGTGTCTGGTGGCTGACTCGCTTCTGTCGATTAACGGGGCAGGCTTCTATGCACAGGGGTATGCGGAGGATGTAGCCATTCTTATAGGAGGTAAACATCACTGTGTAATCTCTGACTTAATCAACACAACAACAAACATTTTGTCGTGCTGATGCTTAGACAATGGTTTGAGCATCAACCCGCACAAGATGAACATTCTGGCATTTACGAGAAAGCGGAACTCAGTTATGTTGGAATAACACACTGAAATACTTAGGCGTGACACTGGACAACAAACTGAGCTGGAATCAACATGTGGTCAACACGACTAATAAAGCCATTAGACGTCTTTGGGCTTGTAAAAGGGCAGTGGGCAATTCTTGGGGTTTGTAACCAAGAACGATCTACTGGCTGTATATAACAGCCATTAGATCCATTGTGACCTATGCAGCCCTAGTGTGGTGGCGAGATGCGGGTAAAAGTGGACCCAAAGTTGGAGAAGCTGCAAAGATCAGCCTGTCTATTGATGACGGGTTCTATGAGGACTACTCCGACTGCTACAATGGAGATGGTACTCGGTCTCAGGCCATTAAAACTAGAACTTGAGTACCGAGCCATGTTCTCCCTTGCTTAAACAGAATATAATCCCATCTGTCTCGGCTCACTCCAGCTCTTGGGTGTTGTTCACAAATATTGAGGCCGATTGCATTTTAGCTATGAGATTGGATTCGCAGTAGTGTGACTTAATATCACCCAAATATAATGTCAAAATTGACACTGCAACACGGCATAAACCCTGCAACGGCATCAACTGTTAAACAGATGGCTCTCTTACGGCCACTGTTGCTGGGAAAGGGTTCTGCAGGAAAGATAAACCCAGGGTAGATACATGGATCTCCCTAGGTAGGCATACTTCTGTATTTCAATCAGAAGTACATGCTTTAAACTACTGAGCAAGGTCACTATTGCAGGAGCGGATGTCTTCTAGAAGTATAACATTCTTCACAGACAATCAAGCTACCATTGGTGCACTAAGCGGGCACAGTACTAACTCATGGATTGTTTGGGACAGTCCTCAACAAACTGGCAGAGAATAACAGGGTTAGCATTGAGTGGGTTCCTGGAACTCGGGCATCCAGGGCAATGAAGAAGCTGATAGGCTAGCCAGGCTGGGACCGGATAACATTCCATGCACTCCCGAACCAGTATGCGGTATTAGTCTCAGCTACGCTAAGAATAAAGGTAGAATAAAGGCTATCTACCTTAGGAAATCGCACCAATATTGGTGCGGGCTAAAAGGATTAAAACATTCTAAATTATTCCTTGACAGCTTCAATGAGAAGACATGTAATGCTCTTCTGGATCTGGACAGGGAAGCATTAAAACCAATTATAGCGGCATATACGGGTCATTGTGGACTCAATGCCCATATGTTTAGGTTGGGACTGGCGGGCTCTCCCACATGCCGCTATTGTCGTACAGAGGACGAAGCACCCTATCATGTTATCAGCCTATGTGATAGATTTGCTGACCTTAGGTTTGCTACCTTTGGTCAGGATAGATTCACTAACCCTAGACAAGTCGAATTAATAAACCCTGCAAGTATTCTTAAATTTGTGGGTTTAGCCAAGTTAAGATTATAATCATTTTTTTTTTTTTTTTTTAGGGGCACACAATAGACCTAGTATGGTCGCAGTGCAAATTATGCCCACAATTGAATTTAATCCAAAATGAGTTAATTTTACTGAGGGAATCGGAATTATGTCATTCTTGTAGTCCATAAGTGACTTGTACCTTATGCTATAACTCCATTCCGAGTCACAGACTCGAACAATGATCCAATTATCCACCGAGGCTGCAGATATATAATTATCATAATTCATATATGAAATTATGCACATTGTTTTACAATATAAAATATTAAAAAGCAAACATAAGGAAATAGTAAAAATTGTACTAACAAAATAAAATTAATAAAGATAGAAAGCAATTTAAATTAACATAATATATTAAATGATGAAAATTAAATACATGAAACAAATAATATATAATTATGCCAATACTTATAAAATAAAAATTTGTTTCAATTAAGTATTTAGTTTAAACAGTAATAAGCATATCTAATTATAATAATAATCAAAAAATACAAATAATATGATCAATAACAAACAAAAATAAAATGAACAAACCTCGGGACAAAATATGCTTAATAATGTGTCAACATCATCAAAAACAATATGACAAACACGAAACAAATTAGTGACTGATGTATGTTTCAAAAGTCGAAGTAAACATCTTGGAGTAGTTACTAGAATTTCACAACCATTCGTCAAATCTTCCTGAAATACAAACAATTCAATAATTAAATACACTTTCAAGTTTCCACGACCACTGAAGTTTTGTGTATGAATTAAATAATTGTTTAATTATTCTCATTAAATATTAAAACTTACAATTCTTAAAAATGTAATTTAATTTGTACACCATATAAACAAAAGATGATTTATTTTTTGCCCAAGTTTCCAGTGAATTCATAGCTCTGGTTAGATGATAATCAGCTCAGAATTAATTGATACATAATATCATCACATAAAAATATACAGAATTAAAAAATAAAAACATGAATTCATTAACAAAAATCTTAATTAAATTACATTAGGTGTACAAATAAGTTTCCGTCTTTATTAAGAGATAGCACTGCTAACAAGATTATGTTAAAATTGTAAGATATAAAATGATTTATGCTAAGTTTAGACATCTGTCAACAATATTATCTTATAATATAGCTGACGTCATTTTCAGTAAGTGTTTTAATTTAAAGAAATTTGTAGCTTGGGCTGGGTGCAACAATTGCTTGCAGAAGCATATGGTGATAGTGATACAGCTTTAAGTGAGAGAAGTTGTCGTGAGTGATTTCATAAGTTTAAAAGCAGTGATTTTGACGTAGAGGACAAAGAATATAGTGGAAGGCCAAAAGAGTATAAGGATAAAATTTGGAAGCATTAATGGAGGAAGATTTCAATTGAACAAATCTTTGAAAGCCAAATAAAAATTAATTTAAGAGGCTTTTTCTAACATCTTATTCGTATATTTTAAATATTATTGATTAATTAGATTTAATAACTAAAAATATTCAATATAAAACATACTTTTCTCTCAAGTTCCAATCCACCTCCATGAGTGGTTATTATGGTAAGCTTGGCACCGCAGATAGCAGAGCAAAACTGACTGATGTAGTTAACATTCTGTGCGCAAGATGAAACAAATATACAGCGAGGGCCGTTTCCTGGTTTCAACTGGAACATAAATACCAATAATAATTTTTAAAGTTGTATTGAGGCTGTACTAAGCATAGGCATCAATGGAGAGCAATTTCCAACTTCCAACCTCTTAAGAAAAATTTGAGAAAAACAGTTCATTAGTGTCTTCGTAAATATGTGAATAGGTTAGCTTATTGAAAACAAATAAGGTAATATTTTAATACATAAAATTGAAAATACTAAAACTTAAAATACCGAAGAATAATATTCATTATCGTGAAGAAGACTGAGAAGAGACATAACAAATGCCAATGTTTTCCCAGAATTCGGAGGCCCAACCAGGATCAAATTCCGACGCTGTAATAATACAGGAACTGCGAACATTTGGCTTCTGGAGAGTTCACGCATATTTTTCGCATTTAAATTCTGAAAAAAAAAAACATTGTAAGACATCAAGATAGTCCAGAATCCATGGTTCATTTTTGCACTTGATTACTATCAAGCTGAATCTTCGTGAATAGCTTTGTTTCGATGAGAAGCCCAACAATTTCCTGTGCGAAAATTCTCGATTGTGGTAGCTAACAGAGGTAGCAAGGATAAAATATGTAGATTTGATGATTCTCAAAAATTTATTAATAACTGGGTTTTTTTTCTTGCTAAACATCAAGATAATTATCTAAATTATTTGAAAAAACATTTGTCCTACAAAATATATGGTTTGATCAAAGAGTCCCCTCCTTCCAATATGTATCGATAACGAAGTCATACAGGAAATTGTTACGCGTCTCATCGAAACAAAGCTATTCACGAAGATTCAGCTTGATAGTAATCACGTGCAAAAATGGACCATGGATTCTGGACGAAGATTGATTAATATTATAAAAATATTACATATAAAAGATTATAACTCAGAATAAACTAATGCAGTAAAGCGTCGATTATGCGAACTAGCTTGGTGAAAATATACAAGCAAAAGCCAACATTTTCATTTCTAGAAAATATGTTTGAACAATATTTTCTCTAATAAAAGTCAATTTCGTGGAATTGTATTATTGGAATTCTATTATTTGATACTTGAGGCATTCAGAATCAGAAGCTGATAACTCCAAATTTTTCGAAAATTGACTTTTGCTACTTTAGTCAAGCAATGCTTTATGCCCCCGAAACTTCAGGTTTAGAACTGAACTAAACATAAAAAATAAGGCGTTAACGTGTTGTGTTAGACAAAATTGCTAGACCAAACTAGTGAAAAATGTGAAAAAATTTGAATTATCCGCTTTTGATCCTAAATGTCTCCCTTACTAGTATGATTATTAGAATTAGAAACTTAGCTGATATGGAAAGCATGTAAAGATTGAAACAATATTAGCTTGTACTACAACTTTCATTGTGTCACACCATGATAAATCTTGCTACATTTTTATAGAAGTTAATTTTTTTTAAACTTGTTTAGTCTCTATCTATCTCTGACGGCACTATGGCCCATGAAGGACCCTGGCCTCCTCAACAATTCTCCTACATTCAGAGCGATACTCTGCAACTCTTCTCCACCGTTTCACTCCCAGAAGCTGTAGATTAGCCTCGACATCTTCGAGCCATAGTAGCCTCTTCTACCGTCTGAACGTCCCTTCATTATCTTCCTTGGTAGTCTTTCCTGATCCATTCGATACACATGACCCAACTGTCTTATTCTCCCTTTTTTAATATATGAGACTAAATCGGGGTCTTTATACAGGTTTCTGAGTTCTTTATTGGTTTCTATCCTGTATATATTTTCGACTTTGGTTGGGCCATATATTTTTCTCAGGATTTTTCTCTTCCAAGCATTAATGAAACTCTTGTCGCTTTGTAAGGGTCCACGCCTCACTAGCATATATGTATCACTACTGGTCGGAGAACAGTCTTATATACTCGCACTTTGATCTCTCGGGATACATTTTGATTAATAAGAATTTTCTTGAGAGCCCAATAGCTGTTAAACAAGACTGGAGACTTGTTTAACAAGGGGTCCCCTTGTTTCACACCTTTTTGTATGGCGAAGTCTGCAGACAGTTCTTGGACCTTGACCAAGCCTCTGCTATGCTGTAAGGTCATCCTTATCCTGATGAGTTTCAGGAGACAGCCTAGGGCCCTTAGGCTGTTATCATAGAGCTTGTTTAACTTGTTTAGTAATAAACAATATATATTTTCTTTTTTGCATACACAGGTGGTAGTTGTTAGCAACTTTCTTTATCTTAAGTTAATTATGATTACCAGAATCACACCAGATGACATTAGTCCAGATAATCAATGCTCTATAGCATATCAAATTAAAATCAGAAAACAATTAAAATTTAAGTCCATATATTTATAAATATAAATAGTTTATAAATAAATATATAAAGTTCACAAAGAAAAATAAATACTACATTTAAATAAAATTCTTTTAAATCAAAAATCTGATCACAAGCCTATTAAACTAAAAATTGTTCTCATAAAAAAATAGTAACTGAATCAAGTGAATTCAAGTACAATGAAATCTGATTATCTTTATTATTTGCATTATCACTTATTAAAGATTCTATAACATAGATAAAATTACTAAAGAAAATATCTAAATTAAGATTTGTATCACAATTTCTATTTCTGGTTTGTCAAGTGGTAGAAGGTAAAAAACAGTTTAACAACTATATCTAAAATAATTTCTTATTTCCATTGGAATAAAACTGTTGAATACTAAATTTAAAAAGTATTTTTTTAGTTAGATTTATTTTTAAAAAAATTGTACTACTACAACCCGTGAATATTACTCTAGCAATCCTCCACACAGGGATACCAGTTTTTTTTTCTTTACAATTACAGACCATGGAGGATCTTGGGTTCAGTATGTGGTAGAGACTGTATTGTTTATAAGACAACAGCTGTGCAGGGAGGTGACTTGTTCAAGATGACACTCAACGGCTAGGTTTTCAACCCATTAAGGGTAACCACTTTACAGAGGCTGGGTGAGCACCAGGAACATTAGCAGATCACACTGAGTCCATATATGGCTGTTAACAGATTATACAATTTACCTTTTACAGCCAGATTTCAATTGGGAATCTTCAGCATAGCAGCTCAGTGCTCTACCACTATATATATATATATAATTGATTGGAGCAAAATTAATTTATGTTTCAAGTAAAGTACAACTTCCAGTTTGCTAATTTTACACTAAAAGTGTGTTATGTGCAATTTTGGCTTTCTTTACACAAAATACAATTTTACAATAAGATATCGTGACAGTACAGGTTTCCCTATTTTACGTCCAAATCCGAGGCTATTCGCTAAGTTACTTTGAATCGATAATACTTCCTTGCGGGTGATTAGCCCAGCAAGAAAGGCCCCGTATCCTCGGGACAACTGGTTGTTTGGCTAAACCCCCAGGCCTTCCCAGGGAAGGTAGCCCTGAGGTGGGTACTGTATGTGACCTTATGTCTGAATTAGTTTTGAGTGTGCTGTTCTGTGCTGTGTGCTTGCCGTGTACTGAACTCGGTTACCCGGGGAGACGTTAAATCCCCACTAGCCTGGCTTTTGGACTAGTCCCTGCGGGGACAGGTAACAATGGATTCGAGTATGATCAAAATGGAAATTGGAATTCAAATCAAAACGAAATTCAGTTATAAATTCAATATCTAAAAATAATATACTTTCTTCATTATGAACATTTTATTTTATCAAACTTATGAAGTTTTATATCATTTTAATTTATTACCAATCTCATGAATTATGAGTTTTAAACGTAACTACAAGAATAAAAACTTTGGAAACTTAATTATAAAGTAAACATCTTATTATTGTTAGTAAATAATTCAGAAGGATGTTAATTACATGAAAAAAATTCTTATGCCATTTTAATGGAAAAGACACGTTAAAATAGCACACAAAGTCATGAAATACTACTTACAGAAAATACATGTTGTTCTAATTTAAGATCAGACAATTTAGAAACAGGATTGGCTATAATATTGCCATGAATAAGGCCACAGGACATCTTCATTCTTTCAGGAATTCTTCCGATGGAATAGTCTCTAAACAAATATATACAAAACAAATTACAACAAAATCTATTAGGTTATTTTTTTAGATTGTTACATTTTGTAACTGGGAAAAATAAAGATGCTACTAATGATGGGTAATAGACTCTTCAAAATATTCTTCATTGGTAGATGAAAGATAAACAAGAATAAAAAATACTTTTTAATAGTAGATGAAAAATAAACCAAAATAAAAAAAATGTCCATTATTGAATGGAAGAAAAACAAGAACAAAGAAAATACTTTTCATTGGTATTGGGTCATTTCTTATGAAATGTCCGTTTTCAAAGGAAAGGTTATTTATTAAAAAACCTTTATGAAATCAAAACATTTTTATTCCACATATCTACCCTCATTTTCAATATATATTTTACACAGTGTGTTATCAAATTTTTAATCGCAGAACTGAAAAATTAAGGGCTATATGATGAAATAAAGTTTGAAAATGAGAACCATTTTTAAAAAAATTTACAAAATTTTTTACCGGTCAGATGAAAATCTGTTGGCGATAAGTCTAGCGAACAAGGTGTGTGTGAAAGGACTTTGTAACCCAAGCTCGTTTAGTTTCTTCACTATCTGTTGTGAAACGTAAGGTCTAGCATTGTGTAAAATATATGTCCTTTCCGATGAACCAATAAGTTGTTTAGGATGCATTATATCAATAAACAGAAACCAACAATTTTTTTGGATGTGAATTTGATTTTGGCAAATGTCCTGGTCTTTCATCAATATTTGTCCGAAGCTGTAGTAATGTTTTATGCAGCTTAAGCTGCCGAGTGACCAAGCTTAAACTCATTAAAAAAAATTACATGAAAATCTTTGTTTCTATAGTCAATATTTGATGGCATACTAAACAATGTTGGTTCAATTGTAGTGATGGTAAATATGATTAAATAAGAGAGGATTAATAACAGATCATTAAAATCTGCAAATATGGACATAGTAAACAACCAAAGTCCACTAATTCCATTTTGAATTTTAAAAATAATAAGCCCTGCTGTATCCTTTAATAATATTCCACTGAACCTTGTCGAACAGATACGTTACCTAGGACTCCATTTGGACAAACATCTCACTTAGAATCCTTATACAAGACTGATAAGACAAGAAACTGCTCTTCGTTTTCACCTACTTCAACATTTACTGGACAAACGCTCTAAGCTCCCAATTAATTACAAAAGACTCGTTTACATGACAGTTATCAGGCCTATTTGGACATACGGAGTTGAGCTTTGGGGCTCTACTAAACCATCCAATTCATCTCGAATCCGATCCTTACAATCTAAAATCCTTCGTAAAATCCTCAATGCTCCTTATTATGTCACAAACTCATCCATCATGATCTTAATATCCCATATGTTACTGATTTGGCCCAAACTAGATATCTATTCTTCCATGACAAGCTCCATACACACTTGAATCTGCTAGTCTCTCAACTTGCTTCCCATACTATTCCTGATAACCCTCCGAGGCGTCTCAAAAGAAGATAGCCTCAAGACCATCTACTATAGAACTTTATTGGAGTGGTGCCGATGGGTAGTTTCTCCACAAGTGTTTTTCATGTCATATTGTACATATTAGCAGATTTAGTTATTGTAATATTATTATAGTTGTAAATATCAATAAATTAAATTTTTTTAAAAATAATAATAATAAAAACAGACATTTCATATGAACCGATCCAATGGAAGAAAGATGAAGGGGAATAAAGAAAATATTTAATATGATAGATATAAAATTAATTAAATACCTTAAAATTTGTTGTTCCAGGAGCTCACCCTCTGCTTCTGTTACAGCGGGAGGGTTGACGAAAGATTTGTCGTCTAACGGTTCGTTTTCATTAGGCGCTGAATCCAAAAGCTTCTCATAATGTTCATCGTCAGATTTAACCTTATTTTGTTTTGTTTCTTCTTTATCGAAAGAAATGTATTGTTTTGAAGAATTCAAATAAGTAGGCTCCTCGATGTCAAAATATCTGTCTTCATGATCACTGTTATCTTTGAGATCATCGATATTGAAATCTGGCTCATCTTTTGATTTTTGAAGAGCTGTAGTATCACATTCTCCAGGTGAACCATGGTTATCCTCCGATTTAGAAGGAGTTTCAGATTTTCTTTCCTTAGGTAAATCATTATGATAATTTGACTTTTTAAAACTTTCATCGAATTTGCTATCTCTTGGTAAATCATTATAACCTATTGATTCTTGAAGACATTCAGGTTTACTCGCACTAACTAAATCACTATTAATTTTTGGTTGTGCAGTAAATTTATTGAATAAGAAGCCCCTTCCCATAGATTTAATAACATTGCCGTTATTCTTAACACTTTTCTCTTCATTTAAAACAAGACTATTTAAAGTAGAATTATTAATTTCACTTAACGGGGATGATTTATGAGATTCACACGACCATTCAGCACTTTCCTCTTTTTTGAGATCAATATTGTAATTTGCTTTACTTTTATTATCCGGCGTTAACATAATACCGCAACCGAAAGATTTAGGACTTCTTTCATACTCTAATAGATCTGATTCTTGTTTCGCAGTAAAGGTTTTACTCACAGGAGAGAATGTATTGCTTGCTAACAGGGAAGAATTCGCAGAAACCTGATCAGACTGATTTTGGTTCAAAATAGGTTTGTTATTACTTTCTTTTGTGGAGTTAGTCACTGCAGTATCATGGTAATTGTGAGATTTACGGCTTTGGAACACGTCTTTATCCTTCTTATTCCTTGAATTGGAACTTGTCTTTTTATTTTTTAACAATTGAAAGCATAGCTCCTCTAACTTATCACTTTTTTTAACTTTATTTTGACAATCAACTACATTTTCCGGACCAACTTCATCATATTTGTTAAACTTTAAACTTTTACTTGCTTCCAAATCGCTATTTAATTCTAAACGATCAATTTTTGTAGTCGAAGGTGTATAGTTCTCAGAAAAATCTGACTTAGCAATCTCATCTTGAGGCTTAACTGGACTCTGAAAAGGTGTTTCCTTATTATTTGAATTCTGTAAAAGTGCTTTTATTTTTCCCCGACCTCCTGATAGTCCACCCTGGTTGGGAGATGAAGCATGAGGACGCCCATGTCCTAGTCCAGAATATTGTCTTAAGTCTGCATTTTTAGGTTCTGCCTCTTGCCTTTTAATGTCACCACATTTATTTTCAACAGACGCCATCTTTGATACAGGTGCCTTCGTATCCAAAAAATAATCAGAAAAAGATTCTGGATTAATTAACAATCCACTCGTTAAGGCATGTAAGTATACAGAATGTTGAGGACTTATTTCAATGTTTCTCACCCCTTCAGCAACCTGAAATACATACGTTATTCTGTTAAAAAAAGTTACCAACAGTTTACTTTAAAACTAAAATATTGTAATGAAGTAAAAATTAAATTTGAAATTAGATTAAGATATTGAATTAATAAGAAAAAATGAACCTCGTCAATTATACAGGGTGTAAAATTAAAATATTGTAATGAAGTAAAAATTAAATTTGAAATTAGATCAAGAAATTGTATTAATAACGAAAAATAAATGTCATCAGTGATCGAGGCATTGCAAACAAATCAGTTCCCACACATAGTTTCTGTAAACATTGAAGACTCGTGTGCCGGAAGAGGTCAGGTTTTTTAAAGGTTTGGTTTAGGTTTTATTGCTTATAGACGCATAACATCTATGGTCATCAGCGTCATTCTTCTTTTGGTTCAATATTTATTTCATTATTATTCTTTTGGTTTAACTTTTATTTCCATTTAACCTATAATTATTATATTTTACTGAGCATATTATTTTGTTTAAGAAAGGTTATCACTTTGTCTATATTTGTGGTGTTTCACCCAGGATAGTCGAGGTTTTCCTATCAATCCCCAAGCCATGGAAATATGTTTTATACAGGGGGCAGTCTTCCAAGATGTGTGTGATAGTTAGTTGCACTCTACAACATCCGCACTTTGGTGGTGCATCTCTCTCAATCAAATATCAATACGTCAGACGCGTGTGGTCGATTTTGAGTCTCGTGATGACTACTTCTTCTCTTTTATTGCTGCGGCAAGAACTTCTGCTTTAATACTTTTTAAATTAATTCCCTCTCGATAGAAATAAATTAGTCAAATGGGTCTGCTAGGCCGCAGCATCTTACAGGAGTATACTGAAAATTTTTACGCAAGGGTGATTTAACTTTTTATAATGAGC